>JAWNOS010000505.1:9652500-10918499 GCA_035045845.1 Drosophila buzzatii
AATATACATTTGAGCATAGATAAATTAGAGAATGCTTGCGCCTACAGCCTACATTTCAGATACAAATTAGAACCGCGTGGCCAATAGTGCGCCGACCATCAGCGCAGCCATTCATACGCCCATCACACACACACACACACACCCGCACCCGCACACACATAGATATAGAACCGCGAATGTACGCAAAACATAACCAAGCGAGGGCCGAGCAACGTCCTCCATGGTGTAACGTGCGCCGGGGGCAGCTTCTGCTGCGGCCCGCTCTCGAATGAGTTATGGCGCTTGTTGGCGATTTTATTGCCACAGCGCAGCCATAAAATATGGTAAATTATAGCGGTTTGTTGTTTTGGCCATTTTGTAGCCAAATAATGTACCACGTGTGCGTCCGGACCCTGTGGACCTGTTTCGGATACGGATTGCCAGCCCCAAAGACCACTACTCGCTATCCGCTATCCGCTTGCCCAACTGCGGTCGTGTTAAAAACTCTGTCTGTTCTTTTATTGTTTCTTGTTGCCATTGCTGTTGTTATTTTATAAAAATTACTTTACATTTTTAGAGAACTATTTACAAGTGCAAATGTGTATGTAGTAGATAAGCATGTAATGCTCTCCAATACATGTAATTCTATTCAGGTGAATTTTCTGCTGAAAACTTCAAGACTCTAACTGAGAGTTTCTCTGAATACGCAAATGTCTGAGAAATTTATCACCATGATATACAGTCGAATCTCGATAATTCGTACCCCGCTAAAAGGAAAACCTCAATATTTCGTAAGAAACTGCTGGTCCCTCGAAAGAACTTCGTTAATTCGTAAAAATAGCCAGAAAATAGACAGAAAGGTAGATTGAGCACTAATGGGCAAATGGATGGATAAATAAGACTGGCATTCAACCAATGAACAGAATCGTGATTAAGAGATATAAATATGATTAGAAAGTGGAATAGCAAGCCTAGAAAGAAGGTAGAAAGGTATTTGGTGAGATAAACCAGAAAGAGAGCGAAAAACGGCTAAAAACGGCTAAAAAACTGCTAAATGGCTAAAAACGGCTAGAAAATAGCCAGAAAGATAGATTGAACATTAATGGGCAAATGGTTACAAATTTTTAATGTTTATATACATATATAACATACACATATAATTTCCTAATGCAGTCTATATCTACTCTTGCTACTCGATGCAGAATTTCCATGTTTTATGTCTTAACTATAATAAATATTATCACGTATTCTCCTTAGAGCTCTCTCTTCCCCTAATAAAATCATTGCTTTCAGCTTATCTTAGGGATCTTCATCTAAATGCCCGGATGTGAACTTTTGTATATGCTATCTATTTTATTTCACTCTCTATATCTCACTCTGAATTTTGTCTTTTTAATATTTCCTTTCATTTGCTAATCTTTACTCTAAATATTTATTTGTAAATTCTTAGTTCATAATTAGTCCTAAGAACTTTTAATACTTAATTTTAAGTCTTCAAAAAACACTATTTTTTCATATTTTCATTAGTATCATTGACCACTTATGGCTGTGAATCGGGGCATAGCTGGCCGGTCTGGCAAATAAAACACCCCCATCGGGTTGGTGATACTAATGATTACTTAATGTTTCTGTACTTGTTTTTTGGCTTTATTATTTTAAATTATATTTGTCTTAAGCTTGACTCTAGTTTTGTCAACACAATTATTAAAATAAAATAAATAAAAAAAATATCAACTGATATTTTAATGGGAATAAGAAATATTTGGGAGCTAAAATAGAATGAATTTAAGGCATTTTTCCAAAAAAAATATATTTAAAAAAAAATTTTTTTTAAGTGTTGCAAACTTTCTTTTAAAATTTAATGCCGTCGCTCTAGTCAATATCTATATATCTATATTTCTATATAATTATATTCCTTGAACATGTTTCAGCTACTAATTGCATAGCTCTCTTTGTTTTAATTTAAATAAAAATGGTTTAATATATTAAATTTATTTATTTCTAATTTATATGTTAACATTATGCACGCTCATTATACACATAAAAATAAATTTATTTATATATAATTTACAGCTTCTGGCTTATACGCCACTGTCTGCAGCAGACCTTTGACGACATAAAGGCTCGTTGCATAGCATAAACAAGGCAGAATGCGGCAGCTGAGAACAACTGACGTCGGCATACTCGTTCGGGCTACAAAACCAAAGAAATGTATTACAAAAAAACAATATATTACTAATTCAAGGACTATAGGAAATATAAGCCTGCTCTGAAGAGCAGGTTCTATTGAAATAGAACCTAAACATTTTTCTCTGATGGTACATGAAATTCTCTCCCATTGTTAAACAGTTCAGAATTTACACAACTTTATATAGATATACAAAAAATCAATTGGCAGCGAACGAATATACTCTCTTCACTTTCTAGGCGGCCATTGCAAGGGGCGTCAGGTGCTGCAACATTCGCATTGCCCATTATGCCACATGGTTACGGCTGCCTCAACGGTTGAGGCAATTGTGCGGAAAACCCCTAAACATGTTTCGGGTTAATTTAAAATGTGGCCAGGCTCGGCCCGATTCGCACAAATAAAAGACAAAATTAATGTTGACATTTTCCACTCTGTGTGGATGAAATTGTAAAAGCCAAAACAGACAAAAGCCAATGCAACAGCGGAGCTTATATATGTTTATGTAGGGTTGATTAGGGCATGGTCACTGCACACACACACACACACATACAGAGAGAGATAGCGGCTGCTGCACGCTGCAAAAGAGTGCAATTGAATGCAGATGCTACCATAATTCAGACAGCTAATTTGAAAATTTTGAAATTTATCTAACGATTCGCGCAGGGCTTTAATGGCAGCCAAAAGGGAAGAATAAATTTGCTTAATTAAATATTCAATATATAGAGTTTACCTTGAGCCCAACCTGATTCTACCTTGCCTTACCCAGCTCTTTCACACTCATAGATCACGCCTAGCCGAAACATTATTCAGCTTCTTGGTAAGTGCTTCAAATGAATTCAATTTGTCTCTGCATTCTCTTAGAAATGAAATCACAATTTCTATCATTGTCGATAGACCGTGAGGTTATAGGGCTTAAATTGATTGCCGTGCACTTGGGTGTGGTCGCATTAGCCACATTGCTCAATCCTATCCTATTGAGGAATGAGAAATGAGCAAATAGAAGTAGAAGGAGCGAGCAGAGCAAGAGTGAGAGAGAAAAAAACACTCAGTCATGTCCAGAATGCGATACACATGTGACGCGTGTCACAAACGCAGAGAAATCCCATAAATCGTCGATGACAAAATGGAATTATCGGCGTTCCAAAAAATAAAATAAATACAAGTGAAAAGAAACATATTCGTAGTTACATACCACAAGCATAACAATACCTGTATAATCCGCTTTGACATACCTGATGCCTGCAGAGAGCGCCGCGCGAGCGAAAGAGTAGCCAAATATCATTTATAAGTAGTTCTTTCAATGCAGATAATAATCTCTAACAGGTATGGGTTACTTCTTAATGCTCCAATTATCCTTGGTTATTCGACATGCTCTTGAAATCAATGCATGCCCTTTGGGCTCATTATAATCAAGCATTTTATGAGTCATGCTCAGCTCAGCAGTGATTTCAGTTACTTTCTAGTCTATCAAGTCGATCAAGTCTAAGCAGATTGCCTAAGCCCCATTTGAATTCTTGAGAATACCATTCATACATACTTACATACATACATGCATAAATACATGCATACATACATACATGCAGTCAATCATACTTACTTTCATTAACTCATACATTCATTCATGCATTCATACTTTCTTTAACTAACTCAGAGACTTGACGATAATATCTGATTCCAGCTGGCCATACTGCTGACAAATATATATCTATATATATTCCGATATATATCTGTTCATTTTCAAATAAATTCAACACTTCTCACATCAAGTTCTCTAACATTCTTCTTAGCTTTCCCCAAGTTTTCCCCATTAAAAACTTTCATTAATGATGATCTTTATTTAAATTTATTTAATTTTAATTATATATAGTGCAAGTTTACAAACTTATTTTGTATTTCATTATTTTGATAATTATTTTTTAAAAATTGTATTACATTTTCAGACCTACATATTGATATATTTATGTATGTATATGATTGTGTATATGTATTTACATGCTTAAATTTGCTGGTCAACTAGGGGAAATTAGCTAGCAAGAAGTAGTGAAGAGTTGATTCTACAAGTCTGTTTGCATCTGGCTTACATCAGCATATTTACATAGCGACTGCAACTGATTACAAATACATTTTCGTAGCTTACCCACTCTGGAGTAGCTAACGCTTAATCATGTTGTTTTTATGGATATATCACAGAAAACACTGGCTATCAAGTAATGTTTGTTTTTCAATTACAAATCGTTCAAATAAATCAACTTAAGCACTCTTTTATCCATATTACAACTTACTTAGTTTTATAGTGTTTTCGATATTTTTGCGCATTTGTAACTTATATAGTTTTAGGTTCTCTCTTCAAAGTTATTATCTCACTTATACGTAAAGTTAGTAATTAAATAACTGTATAAACAACTTTATACAAAGAGTCAGACAGAGAGAGAGGGAGAGAGAGCTGAATGAGCTGAGAAATGTTCCAAGTCGTCTTGGAGAGTCGTGTACTGTCATCATGTTCGAGTCATTAAACCCAAAGCTAGGGGTAGACGGCGGGAGGGGGATGGGCATGGGGCGTGTGTGGAGGGGACTGAATGAGTGACTCAAACAAATCCCACTGCATGACAAACTGTTTGTGTCGTCTGGGTAGTCTGTCTGCTTAAATTGATGAGTGTGAATATGCTAATTAAAGTTATAAAGTGAAATAATTTACGATATGGTAGGAAATAAAGTTTTTATTGCCATGCTTAAGCTACGTTTATTGCAAAATAATTAGTGTGGTATCGTTATCGTTATCGCTATCGCTATCGCCATCGCCATCGCTTAACGATTGCCGGCGATATTTGCACTTGTCCACTTGGGCCTGGTTACTAAAATATTTGGTATCGGCATCTATTAAGGCCATCCTCCCCCTCCGCCTCACGCGTGGCCTTGTCCAATTAGGAACTGGATCGACTGCTCGTCAGGTAGCTAGTGCTACTGTTGTAGATGTTGTTATTATAAAGCATTGAACCCATGGATGCTATTGGTACCGGGCCGGGTCCGGAATGCAGCGTAGAGCTGTTGTTGCTGCTGCTGTTGCTGCTGCTGTTGTTGCTGTTGTTGCTGTTGTTGTTGCTGTTGCTGTTGTTGCTGCTGGTGCTGTTGCTGTGACTGATCAGCTTCATATTTGGCGGCGTCTGCGGCGGCGTATCGGGCTGTATCTCGGAAAACCCCACCCTCTGCTGCTGCTGCGAATGGGGCAGATAGGGCGCCTGGCTCGAGCTGGAATGCACCTGGAGCTGGGAGAGGTCGCGATGCATATTGATAGGCGTCTTGGTATGCATGCCCATGGCCTCGGTGTACACCGTAGGTATCCGCGAATATGGCGATGCGGCGGCGTAGCTGCTCATCATACTCAGCGGCGAACCGAGCTCGACTTGCGGCCCCATCAGCGTCAGAGATTGCTCCGGATGCAGCTGCGTTGTCGGCGAATCTGGCACCAGGCCCGATTGAGACTGTGCCTGCTGCTGCTGCTGCTGCTGCTGATGTGGATAGAAGTTCTGGCCGAGATATGCCGTAGGCGGTGGTGTCTTGCAGGCGACTGTGTCGGCCACACTCCAGATTTTGGGCTTGCTCGCCGGCACCGGTATGCCACAGTCTCTGCTCAGCTGGTTTTTTTGAAGGGCGTATTCACTGCCAGCACCAACTCCCTCCTGGCCATGGCCATGGCCATGACCATGGCCCTGCACGTAGCCAGGATTGTAGTAAACGGCTGCCGTCTGCTGTTGCTGTTGTTGCTGCTCCTGCTGCTGCTGGTGCTGCTGCTGCTGCTGCTGCTGTTGCTGCTGATGCTGCTGGTGTGCATGGGCGTGGGCGTGGGCGTGAGCATGTGCGTAGGGATTGTAGGAGTGCGCCGGATGGGTATTGAAATTGGGTGCACCATACGGCGGCAGACCACGGATGGCCAGCAAGTTTTGCGGCTCACGCTCCAGCTTCTCGTCGATGTCCAGATCCTTGTCCGTCTTGCCCAGCTCGGACTTGATACGCTGATTGCCGGGATCTGGCGATTAAAGTTGAGTTGCCACACAACGGAGACAAAAATTAAATTAAATTAATTTCCAACTCAAGAGCGGAAGTAGACAAGTTCTAAGAAGACTACAAACTTGCCACTTGGCATTTGCCACTTGCCACTTACGACTTGCGACTTGCCACTTGCCATGCTAACAGCTGGCAACTGGCTAGGGCCCTGGCTCTGGCTATGGCTCCGGTTCTGACTCTGACTCTGACTCTGTCGCTGACTCTGGCAACTGGGCGTTTGGCAGTCCTTGACAGGCGCGGGCAAAAACCCTTGAAATTGTTGGTGGGCGTTGATGCGTGCAACCCTCGCGCAGAGCAGAGTCACAGAAAGCTTTCAGCAACAAAATGCTCCGGCTTCCGCCAACTCCGTCCATGCCAAGTCAGTCGCCAAGTCGAGCAAGGCCGCTTTCCATGCATGTGGAGAGCCAAGTGCGGGCGCAAGGCCACTTTGCCAACAATGTGCTGTCAACTTCCGGGGAGGATGTCGCCTAAGCAGTCAGACAAATAAACGGACGGACACACAGAGACAGACAGACGGACGGGCAATGGAGGCAGAAGACAAAGATTGCATAACATTCGTTTCGCCACATAAATTGTACTTAAAAGGCCGCTGCCACAATCTGTAGTTTGGGGCCGAGACTGGGGGCTGTGGGGCCAAATGGCATGAAGGGTCAGAAAGCGACAGCCATTCAAATCGATAGAAAGAGCCAGCAGGCGGAGGGCTTTCGAAAAACAATACAAATACGACCTTAAAATGATATAAGCCCCCGCGCATTCTATGGATAAAAAAAACATACGGATTTAGCCACTTGCCTGGGTCAATGACATCTGGAGAAGGGGGAGGAGGGAGGAGGAGTCTAAAGGGTGGGGTGGGCACAAATTAAGTGACAGCTTACCAAATGTGTCGCTGGCTTGCAGCTTGCTGCCCTCGCCGGGCTCCTTCTCCTTCTCCTCGTCGGAGAGCAGAGCGTCGTCATCGTCTTCCGTCTTGTTTTTCGGTTCCCACGTCATTTTATTCTCCTTTTTCAGACGGCGTCGCGCATTCGCGAACCATGTTGAGACCTGGGTGAGCGTCATCTTCGTGATGATGGCCAGCATAATTTTCTCGCCCTTAGTCGGATATGGATTCTTCTTGTGCTCACTCAGCCACGCCTTCAACGTCGCCGTCGATTCACGCGTGGCATTCTTGCGTCGCGAGGCGAGATCATAGTTGGGCCCATAGCTGCAAGGCAAAGAGTTCTCATTATAGATTACAGCTCTGCTATACTAACTAAAGCCAACAGAAAGCTAAACAACGCCACGCCATGAAACAAACAGTCAAGTGCTGCGCTCTTCCGGTCAATCAGCCACAGCTCTGCGCTCGCTCTTATCAGCGCCCCAGGCAATTAACAGTGTTGGCTTGGCCACACCCTGCGCCAGTCAAACAATCACATTCCAGCCCATCAGGTCTTTAAAGCAAAACTCAAATGCAAATACAAGGTCCACGCCTCGCACGATGGGCCAAAGGTGTTTAAAAGCCGTATAATATGATCTTTAACTTTGACGCCTTATTCGGAAGTTATTTTGGAATACATTAAAAATATATGTAAAGAAAATTACAGTAATTTAAATTATGATCTTAATTGTGTTTATTTTTGGAGACTGTTCAGAAGCTTTAAGACTGCGGCATATAAAATATTTTATAGAGTAATAGATGCAAATCAATTGGAATATGCTTTAAGAGTACGAAGGGTTAGTTGATCTATTGCAATGCCCAGCTCTCTCTCTTTAAAGTAACATCTATTAAATATATTATAAATACTTAACTAAATCCTTCTACCACAGCCCTTTAAACCCTTTGAATATTCCTTCTATAAAATTTAACTAAATATATCTTCATTCCTTTACTCTTAATAGCCATTTGCTTAAGCTCTAGACCCACGCATAACTCTGTGGCCAAGATGCCTTTAAAATGCAATTTTTTCTACACTTTGCTCAAATTTTGTTTTCGGTCCGCGTACGTGTTGCACTTTCGATTCACAAAATTGTGCGCCATGAAAAAAAAAGGAAAAACCGACGAAAACCGCGAGAGGGGAAACGCTGTGGGAATTTTAATCTGTGCATTTGTAACTTCCTTCCGCCCAGCTCGCCGTACAATCAACAGAGCGTCCCTTGCAGCCATAAACTTATTGAGTTTACTATATATATTTTTTAAAAGCATCGCGGCTTTGGCTATGGGCTAGGGCAGGGTCGCATGGCTACAAGCACGATATCCCGGCTGATTGTCTACGCGCGTTGCCACGCAGTTGAAGCCCGGACCTGGGCCACTTGCCACACGTCTTGTGGCCCTGCCCCCTGCCCCCTATGCCACTTGGCACTTGCCAGTTGCTCAAACCTTTTGTTGGTGATAAAAACTCAGCAGACGGCGCACGAAAACTTTTGGTCGCCAGGCCATGAAAACATTTTAAACTCGCTTAACTTTCTTGGCTGTTTGTATTTGTTTTGTGTATCGGCGAATCGCAGATTAGAGACTCACCCGTAAGCGGCCAGAGTGGGATCGTAGGAGTAATAGCCACTAGTTGATTGCAGGCCAGCTGAGGTCCAGGCGTTCATATCGGTGCCGGAGCTGGTATCCTTCATGCCGTAGGGATTACTCTGAAAGTGAAGGCAATTTACACACATTCAAATAGTTAATCAGTCGTTGAAGAGCCTCATTGAGTCGGCTAAGCCGATAAAATGCTTGTAAGCTTTCAGCAATTGCCTACTGGAGTAGCCAGGGCGACAGTTGAGCAGACAGACAGCCGGACAGATGGAGAGATCAGTGGATCGTGATGGCCTCCAGCACAACTGTTGATGGCCAAGCACAGTTGAAAACCGGCTGGCAAATCGTTGCGAGGCGCTCGCAACCTGTCGGCTTAGTTTCTGCGTGGACTTATGCCCGCTGCACAAATCCAATTAGCCACATAATATAATCAACGGCATCAAGATCAGACAGAGAGAGAGAGCGCGCGATCAGCGCACTTACCAGAGGCGAATAGAAGGCCGAGTTGTCCACACCGATGCTGGGGTAGGGATTCTGCTCGTTAGAGGGATACGGGCCACCATAAACTCCTACGCCAGCCGAGGGCAATGCCATGCGAGAGTAGCCGCCGAGCGTCAAACGCGCCGAATCGTACTGGCACGAGCAGACTGTCTGGCCCGAGACGGGATCCGTGATGATCGGTCGTCCGTTTTCGCAGCAGGACATGCTATGCGCCGCACGGACGTGGGCATCTAGGGCACTGCCACCGATGCCGCCACCAGCGCCGCCAGCGCCGCTAACAGCTGGATCTGTTTCTGTAGCGCCGGTTACATCGCTGCCGACTGCATCTGCATCCGTCGGCGACGTGGCTGTGGCTGCAGTCGGGCCCGCATTGTTAGACGACTGAGAAATTGCACCTGGACTGACCGGGCCGGTGATGCCGGTTGTAGTCGAGCCACCCGAGGGACTGAGCGAGGCCTCGTTTGTGCCGGACAGCGGCGAGGGCACCGAGCCCCCACCATGTCCACTCTGGCTGTCGCCAGTGGTTGCCGCCGCACCACCGAGTAACTAAAAGCAAAAAAGAAAACGGGCTGAATTTATTTCATCGAAAAAAACTATATATAAATATATGTATGTATAGAGGCAAAAAAGGTTTTGCAATGGTACGATTCCTAAAACAGGTGATGCGATCAAGGACGACATTCGGACAAGGGATAGGGACAGAGGCAAAAGCAAGAGCAGCAGCGAGAGCAGCAGCAAGAGCAGGAGCGAGAGCAGGAGCGAGAGCAGGGTATGTTACGCAGAGTGCCGAACCCGAACCCGAGCCCGAGCTCGAGCTCAGGTCGAAATCAAGAAAACAGATTAAGACGATAACTCCAAATGTCAAAATATTTTATTGGCTTGGCGCATTTTGCGATCCGTTCCATCTATTTTCACTTCATTAATTTTCAATTTATCACAGTCAGATTTCAGATACTGTTTTGGGGCTGTCTCTGCTCTCGTACTCCGCTGGACTCCGATGCTCGGCACGGGCAACTCTTTGAAGAGGGTACAGCCGAAGTATCGCCGGACCGATCGACCCGCTCGATTGAGTGTGGGCATTGCCCAGCCAAAAAGGCAAAGAAATTGAATGAGGCACTCAGGTATGCGCTTGCACGATAACCGCAACGAATCGCCGACTTCGATTTGAGTAGAGACTGTCTGTAAGAGCCCCTCTACCACTCAAAACCAACAACAAGGCAAGGCAAGGCAAGTGCTAGGCTGCTCTGGATAGGGAGAGAGAGAGTGAGGGAGAGGGAGAGGGAGAGTCTGGCCTGTAAAGATCAATGAGCGTAAAATAATTTATTTCTTCAGGCGCTTGACGCCTGCCTGGTCTAACCATATAAGATAATCCAGTTCAGTCGAATTCCCTCCTCACAGCTGTCAATATTCTAATAACGTTATAAATAGCGTATGCTCTCACTCTCTCTCACTCTCTCTCTCTCACTCCTTTCACAGAGTTGATTGCATTGCGTATTCAATCTACTGAATTTTTGATTAACCTATTACCAAAAATGTTAAAGAACAGTTATTACTGCTGCCACTTGTTGCTACCATTGCCCAATTGGGGCGTCCACGCGGCCATTCAGCCACTGTAGTCAAATTTATGCTTTAAATAATAATAATGGTAATTCACGGCTTAAACAAGCTGATTTCCAACACCTCCAGCCAGGCTATCTAATCGCAAGGCAATTTCGTGCGGACACTCCGCACCGCACCGCGCCGCGCCCAGCTCCAACTGCTGTCCCGGAGTTGAAATTATTGCATAATGAAGGCGTTTTCATGAATGAAATCTAATGAATTCTGAATGAATGACCACTGGCCGATGGCCAACTGTAACGACGACGACGACGGCGACGGCAACGAATCCAGAAAAAAAACCACAACAAGTGGCTGGACTGCCCTCCTCATTGTACTCCTCCTGGCTGCTGCTGCTCCCTCTCTCACTCTATCGAAGTGTGGCCCTCTCTTTCGCTCAGTCAACAGCTAATGTACAAAACGCTGCGCGCGCTCATTTCTTATTATTCTTTATTTTTATATGCGATTCGAACATCAATTTCAGTTTTTGTGGTCGTCCATAAAAAACACATATCAGCGACGACAACGACACTGAGGACCAGGACCCGGGACCTGGAACCCGAGTATGGCCAACAGACCCGCCGTCCGTCCGTCTGTCTGTCTATCTGCCTGGCTGTCTGGCTGTCTGTCTGTCCGTTCGTCCGTCCGGCGAGGCAGCCACCGGCCAGCGCTTATTATCGGCACGCAAGTCAGTTTATTTTTAATGATTCTCACTCACCCACTCTGGGATGCATTGTGGCGGACTGGACGAGGAGGCGCAGCCAGCTCGGGGAGCCGACTTTATCGTGAGCTCAACGAACAGACAGACACCAACACACACACACACACACACCAGCACTCATACAGGATGGTCTCGCGGGGACTGGATTGGCTTAAAGACGGCTTTAGTTACCACAATGCGGAAATGTTGCAAATGTTGCCAAGTGTTGGCAACTATTAAATATTGCTTTATAGTGCGCTGTTTTATGACTTGAATATTACGATAAACGGTGTGAACTGCATGTCCGCTTTTCAAGTCTAAACTCTGCCATGTCGAGGGAAGGATATTTAGCGAGAGAGAGAAAGAGAGAGAGGGAGAGATGTGGCATTAATACAAGAAGCATTTCAAATAAATTACTAAGCCGCCTCAAAGAAGTGCTAAAAACACACTTTGTAAAGCTAATCAAAGCTTTGATTAAGCTAATTAAGTGGCATATTAAAAAATTGATTGAATTCCTTTATGAAATATTTTTGTATGCTAGATTCAAATACTCTATAGGGAGGGATTGACCTATACAAGAATCTTGAGGTATAAAAATGATGATAATAATTGAATAATAATAATAATAATAATTGAATTGATAGTGATGATGATAATGTCATAGCTAAATGACAATAATTTTAACTTTAATAATGACAATCGCTATGATAATGACGATTATAATGAATTTCAATGAGTGAATAAGAATAATTTTAATTTTTTTTTTTTTTTTTTTTTTTTGGGCTGAGGTAGGAAATAATATAAAATAATAATAATAAAAATAATAATAATAATAATAATAAAAATATGAATAATAATAATAATATTAATAATAATAATAATAATAATAATAATTATAATAATAATATTAATAGTGATAATAATATTAAGAAGAATAAGAATAAAAAAGAATAATAGTTTTTTTTTTTGTTAGGCTGAGGTGGGAAAAAATAGAAATAGAATAATAATAATAATGATAATAATAAGAAGAATAAGAACAAAAATAATAATAGTAATAATAATAGTAATTAAATAGAAATATAATAATAATAATAATAATAATAATAATAATAATAATAATAATAATAATTATAATAATAATAATAATCGTTTTGCTAATAATAAAGATACTTATTGTAATCACGATCAGCAATGATAATGACAATGATGACAATACAAAATTGAATAATCTTTATAGTGTTAATAATGACAAGTAACTGTAATGATTTTTATTAGAATTTTATTAATGATAAAAATAATAGCAATAATCATAATAATAGTAACCCAATATAAATTATTAATGCAAAAATAATATTATTGAAAAAAATTCACAAATTAATAGCAATATAACAACTCATCAACATTATCGATCAGTGAGGGAACTATAAATTCTGAGCTACCCCAGCTAGTACATCCGTACATGTGTCTCTAATGTCTGTCTGTGTTTGTTCATTAGAACTGCTATTTGGAATAGTTCAATGTGAGCCGCAGCGTGGCGTAGGCGTCGTAATAGCTGAATGGTTGCATGAAGCAAGTTCAAAGAATCGAATGCCACGCAGCCAGCGTAGCTTGCAACGAATTGCAGCAACTTTTGAAGTAGGCAAATCGACAGCAAAACTGAAAAGTGAAAAGCATCAATTGTAATTGCTTGAGCGAGCGGGTTCTACTTATTGAGTTGCCTTTGAAGTGCAGACAGCAATAACAACAACAACAACAACAACGAGAGCCCCACCTTGTGGCATGCCTGCCCCGACCACCCTGCATTGGGGAAACTGCTGCCGTCACTTTATGGTTATTAATTTTATGATTTATGTTAAAGCTCACGAAAACGCCTGGGCCAGCCTGCCAGTCGGACAGTCGGACAGTCGGTTCAGACCCAACGTTTTTTGCCAATTTCAATTCCAATTGCCAATTGCTCAGTGCGTGCAACAAAAGGAGGCAGCAACAACGCGTGGAGGCAGCCGCGTGTGTTGTGAATTGTTGTGGCTGCTGCTGTTTCGCTCTTGTTGCTGCTACCGCAGAAGATGCGTTTATGGATTTTTGTTTTTGCACTACCAAACAACTACAACAACAACAGCAGCAGCAGCAGCTTCGACTCTAAACAAAGAGTCTGCTGCAAAAAGTGATAGCTGCTCCGCAATAGGTTGCGCCTGACGCCAGTCGACTTGCCAGTGCAACTCGGCAACGGCGCCGACAACAACAACAGCAAAAGCAGCAACAGCAATGACAAACAATAAGCGAAATTAAAAGGAGCAGAAGCTGGCGCAGGAGCTCTGAGCAGCTCTGAGGCACTGCAAGCATTGAGTTTCGGTTTTTGGTTTTGGTTTTTCGGTTCTGGGCGCTCTGCAGACACAGACTCGAGGCAACGGCAACGGCAACGGCAACGGCAGTGCGTCGTGGCATTTGGCATATTCTCACATTCATCCAGCAGCAGTGCAGCCAGTCAGCCAGCCCTTGCCCATGCTCATGCCCAAGCCCAAACCCAAGTCCGTTCCCATTCCTTGCCAATGCCAATACCAATCCGAATGCCCATAGCTCTGATGCGTGTTTTTGCTAATGCGAATAAGTTGTTGTTGCTGTTGTTGCTGCTGCTGTTGCTGTTGCTGCTGCTGTTGTTGTTGTTGTTGCTGTTGCTGTTGCGCTCCTTTTATTGAATTAACTTCAGTTTGCAGTAGTTGTTGCTTCACATCGTCGCAGCAGCTCCTGGCATTGGAGCCAACTCTTTGTTTTCAGCGTGCCAGTGGCTTTCAATGTTTGCATTAAAAATTCATAAATCAATTATGGAATGCACACTGCAAAATATTAGTTTTTTCTCGCATCTCGCAACTCGGATCGGTCCGTGAGTCCGTTTCAGGACCTAACTATGGCTATGCAGCCTGGGAATTTCAGTTATTCTGCCATGAAATGCGTGAACTGCGGCTCCTTCGCATGAAGGAAGTTGACAATTCTGTTCAGGCACACAGGCTCTTGATTAAATTCACACACACATACGTGTGTATATAATGTGTGTGTGTGTATGAGTGTATATCTGTGTGTGTTTATATCATATATTGAATTCGTCAGCGATTTTCATGTCATATTTGGGATGCCGAATTGGCGTTGAAATTAAAATTAAATTAATTTAATGAATACGAATACGCTTCTTTTTTTTGGCATACTCACATATATATGTATACACATGTGTGTGTATATATATTAATATATATTATACATGTGTATATACATACGTCTGTGTAGCTGTGCTTGCTTTGAGATATAGATTCTGCATTCCAGGTCAGTTATGTTATAATGGCCTAGACGCAACAAGCAAAAGATATGTAAGTGCATACATATATGGGCATACCTATATCTGTGCCAGATATAGCTTATACGAGATAGATATAGCTTATACGACAGCTTCTTTACTTTTGTTGAACTTCATGAATATATCATACAAAATATGTGAACATCTTTAGCCTCAGCTGCAAGCTGCATTCTACTGAATTCTTTTCTACCCTTCTAGAGCAAATTTCTTCTATGCACATTTCTTGGCGTAGTTCTATATTTTATATAAATATATATTTTATTTTATTATTTTATATAAATATATATTTCAATATAAATAACTGAATTTTAAGAATTTATCTACATATGTTAATGACAATTTAAATCGCAATCTAAGTTTAATATTTTCACATTTGCAGCTTCACTCAGAAACACTTACTCATAGCAACTGCTTTCCGTTCACCCTTTATATCTGATCAAAATTTATAAAATTAAGAAACTCATATATAACAATAGCTAACACTATTACCAACTGAAGAATCTTGAAACTTACGCAAGTTGCACAACAATCAACGCTCAAGAAGCCCACCAAGATATCTCGTTTAAACCTAAGCAGAGCTTCGACGCGAATATGGCTAGAATAAGCTTACAAAGAGAGAGATAGAGAGAGAGATGGGGAGGGAGAGAGAGAGCGAGCGAGTGAGACGCAGCAGAGACTGACGTTGGCTCACATTAGTAGACCGCAGTTTGCACACATCCGCAGACATAATTACAGTCGATAATCTGAGCATACATTATTTTAATTAAAGCCCATTTGCCAAGTTTTGCATATTATAATAAACGGCGCTCTATGCGATTCTCATAAACATAAATTAAGCACTGCAGCAAGGGCAACACACATACATACACACATACATATGTACATATACTTGAAGCTATATTTACGGCACTCAGTGTAAAGCCAGCAGCATGTCCTGCCTTCGGTCTTGGACGCTCGCACCGAAACCTCAGCTAACTAATTTGAATTACTGAACTTCACATTACTCCTGCCCAGCTGCCCCGCTCGGGCGCAGTAATTATGGTCTGGAGGCAGGGCTGCAACGGCTGCACAATGTCCTAAATTGTGCAACATTTGCTTGCGGCCGTCTATTAACGGTGCAGCAAAGTCCAGAAGCTGGACATACTCGTATTCCTTGAATATTCATGCCACAGCCGCTGCCTCTGGCCAGAGCGCAAATATTTAAATTTATGTTTATTTCAAACACAGCCGACGACGTCAAAGGCGTTTAGGAATGCATATATTTAATATATATTACATACGTATATGCGACTGAATGTGTCTATGGTATATGTGCACATTGAGATATATATTTGTATCTATAATTATATTATTTAAGATTTGAATTAACTAAATTCTATTTAAAATATCTGCAAATATTTTATAATAAGTAATTTATAGTAATGTGTTTTTGAAATCTCTTTTCTGCATATTCCGTAACTGAATCTTTGTTTTAGATAAATAATTTAGCTGTTGTCAGCTGTTGGCTTTATAGAATGTTTACGCAAATATCAAGATTTAAGTAATATACTATATAGTTGATATAGAATTTATACAAGGCAATAAAAATAAATGATTTTTTAATAAATCTTATCATTGCAATTTGTGTTCCTTATAAATTGAAAATATATGCATATTGCTGCTATTAATTTGTGCTCAACTGAACTCAAAATTCAAGATTTGAGCATTTCTTTGTCTAATTGGAAGTTCTTAGATTTATTGGGGCTAGTCACACTTAATGTATAGGAAGTTGATTTATAAATTATAATCAAACTACATTAATTTTCTTCAAATTGTTTTTAAATTTGTTTCAAGTGTATTTAGAAATCTTAAAAAATTATTCAGAGTCATATCAGAAACAAGCATATCATATTATCATATAGTCATAATAATCATATAATATTACTCTTAATTAAAAGCTGAATTTAAGAATAATATTGTTTATGTAGTCAAATTGTAATTCTGAATGATCATATATGTATAATTAATTTTTTATTTATTGCGGAAATTATGTTTAAAAAATTTTAAATGCCTTTATCTATTTTTTTTTTTTTTTTTTTTTAATTTATATTTACTTAATTCGCTTAATGCTATGTCTACCTTACTCAAAAATAAATAGAAATTTAATTGCTTCAGTTAACTTGACCTGATTTAAGCTCTTATCAATTGCAAAATTCTTTTATAAAATATAATTAAATATTTACTTTAAATATAATTTTTTTAAATCAAGAATTGCTTTATAAAATATGATAATCATAATATATTATCATATTATGATTAAATATTTACATTAAATATAATTTTTTTAAATCAAGAATTGCATAAATCTATTATGTGCTTTTGTCTCCTCAGCGAATATACCTTTCTAGCTTGCTAGATATCAAAGAAATAGTTCAAAGAAATTCATTTACACATGTTTCATATATTTATTAAAACAAAAAAAGCTAATATACTATGCATATTTAAAGACTTTGCCCGAAACTCTAATCTAAACTAAAACTAACAACTATAAAAGACAAGTTTAACTTATTGCCTAGTCGTATCATTTTGATATATATCTAACAGATTCAAATGATCAAAGCTCATCATAAGCAAATACTCAAGTCTCTCGCGTTCTCCCTCCTTTACCTTCCTGTCTATATTCCCATTCGAGTTCATTTGACGTTTGGGTTTTGCTTACCTGATTTGCCGACGGGTAACCATATCCAAACTGCGCATATGCAGCCATTGTCGCGTTCGTCTTTGTCGCTGAACTGCTAACGGGAACTGGCTACGGCAACGGCAACGGCAACGGCTAGAGCAACGGCAGGTCGCGTATACGAGAGCTCACTGTGGGGGGTGCCGGCGCGCTGCAAGGATATTGTGGAAGCTGGAGCAGGCGGATGCTGGGCACGAGCACTTGCCAAGGGGTTGGGTATCGGGTGTTGGGTGGAGCTGAAGATGGATGCGGACGCGGATGTGGATGTGGATATATAGAGTTGGAGATGGTTTGATGTTGTTGGTGGTGCTGACGGTGTTCGTGGTGGTGGTGGCGTGCGTGCTTGGCGCGAGCGCGGCTAAGCACTCTGGGCGCTTTTGTTGTTTGTTGGTTTGTTGGCTATTGTTGTTGTTGTAGCTGTGTTGTTGGCCTTGTTGAAAATTGATAAAACAAATTGTCGATGTCGAGCAGTTCTGTTAATGTCGCCGGAGCCGGAAAATGTTTTGTTTGTTTTGTTGTGACTTTGCGTTTTATTCTTTTACTTTTGTGTGCTTTCTGTTGTTGTTTTTTATTGACTTTGGCTCTTTGCAGCTGCTGCGGACAGCCGACAAATCGTCCTCTGATGCTGGACACTATTTATTCACGTATTTGTCACGAGTCCCCGAAGCTCACTTCGACACGGACCGACCCAAAGGTCGCGCTAGTTAGTCACAATAACATGTGTTGCCGTTTAGTAGCTGTTTCTTGTTGCTCTCGCAGTGCATATGGAGATCGGCGGCACTATTATTGGTTGCTCTTAATTTGTATTGGCTTAGTTAGTATACTTTTGTTTATTTATGGACACGTCGAGGCTTAACGCTTTACGTCTATTGCACAAACACTGGGAGAATTTGTTGATATTTACGGCAATTGCAGCGATCGACGGCTGAAACGAGTTCCACAACCTGTCAGTGGCCTCTCTCTCTTTCTGTGTGAACGTGAACGTGAACGAACGTGCTTGAAGTCCGTCGACAAGGCACCGCTGGGATGTGCGCCTATGCCTATTCGCGTTTAAACACAAACTGGTCTGCCCGATGTCAGATACAGCTTGGCCAAGGGGCACACAAGGCCGACGCGCTGTCGACGGCGTGAGCGCGCAAGCGAGAGCGAGAGCGCTAGATGGCGTCTGTAGTTGGGGGAGCGAGCACATTAATGTTCTGGTTAGCTGTCGTTCCAACCAGAGAGCGCAGCGCATTTGCCGTCTCTGTCGAGTTGGCACAGTTGGGCAGTGGTGTAAGAGAGACAGCGCTATGTGTGCTCGTTGTGCTCTGTGTGTGCGTGTGTGTGTGTTGTTAACGACAACGCCCACCTCCGACTGGAATGAAAGGCAGCTGCAGTCGTCGCTAGGTAAGCATATTCCAGTGCTTGCGCTTCCCCTTTTCGTTTTATTTTTCTCTTTTCGGTTTTGTTTTGCTTTGTGTGTAACGTTGGAAATATTTTTATGGCGGACTGCGATCGAAAGGCTTCGCACAATTCTGAGTTTCTTCCGCAACTCCTGGCCGCTCTTGCTGTTGTTGTTAATCACACACATGCATATCAATATAGAATGTGTGTGTGTGTGTGTAGCTACTTATAGCTCAGTCATATGAAATTATTAATTAAGCATCAAAATAATATATTTTATGAAAACAAAATCAAAGTAATATATAATAAATTGTTTCGCATTTTTTAATAAATTATTAAACTAAATTATCCATATATTATTACTTTTACTTTTGAGTTAATAAATAATTGAACAATTGAAATTTTATGCGAAATCTGATGAAAGTTGAGATTAGCATTATATATAGAAAATACTTAAAAATATATAAAAACCAGTTTTGAATAACATTAATTTATTCTGTATTCTGCATGTTAACAAATGCATTTAAAACAAATGGCGCTTTTTATTTATATTTATTAGTAATATATTTTTGCAAACTGTCAGCAGGTATTTGTATTTCTACCTTTCGCATGTGAACTCTAAAATGTTTTTTTGAAAATATAAATCACGCTGGACAAACCCCAATTAATGTTTCGAAAATGAACAGTTTTATTAAATTGATAAATACGAACTCTTTGATGTTCTCTTTATATTGCTCAAATCAAATTATACTTTCCTAAAATTCCATAGATCTTTCGGTAGAACTAACCCAGGGAGCAGAGCTCTCGTCATACGATACCAAATGTGTGTTTGGAGTGTTACAAAAAACAAACAATTCAATTCGAAATGGAAACGGAATGAAATCGAATGCTGCGAGCCACTTGAAATTCCACAGGCACTTGGTCGCATTCTAATTTATGAAAGATCAGCCCATTTTGTTGGAATTCTTGTAAGACGAGGCTGCACTCGCGTCTTTGCCTCTCTTTTTTCTGGGGGTGTTAACGCGCTGTCATTTATAATGTATGTCACTAAGAGAGAGACTGTGAGAGAGGGAGAGGGAGCCAGGGAGCGCACATGTTTTTGGCGAGCATCACTGAGTGCCGAGTGACCCTTGAGAGCCGTGAGTGGCAGATCGTGTTAATAATAGCTACGACTGGACACGAATGGCACTCGATGGCGCCAAGACCAAGAAATCCACACAGACTATGCTCAACTGCGACTTTAAGAGCTGTTTTCACTTTGCTCTATGTGAACTTTTGCAGATGCTGCAATTCATTTAAGACACACGCACACACACACACATACATGTTCACATTCTATTCTCATTTTGTCAAAGAGGCAAGAAAAACAATAACTCGTTCATTTTTGTGCCAGTGAACATAACATGCAGATTATATTGAAAACAATTTAAATGTAGATTGTAGCGTTACCAGATAATAGTGCTCCTTGGCATCAGGTAGGACCACACGCACACACAAATTTGTGTGTATGTGTGTGTGTGTGTGTGTGTGTGGGTTGGGCACGAGAAACAGCACCAGCTGCACGAATGGGAGTTGCAAGCTCTCTCAGCCCATCCTTGAGCCCCACTCCACGCTGCTTTGCTTCCTCTTACTTAAGTGTTGTTTCATGTCACCTGGAAAGCAATTGGACATGAAATTGTCGCTTTTCAGTATGTGGCACACACAGACACAAAGAGACAGAGGCAGAGAGGAAGAGAGAGACAGAGATGTGTGTGTTTGCCATGCGAGAATCTTCTTAAATTTGTGCATCGATGCATGCATACACAAAAGTAATAAAATAAAATCGTATCCGAGAACAAATGATGAAAGTCACAGAGCAGAGACAAACAATTCTATGCAAATTGCTTTCAATAAATTTATTTGCTTCAGCTTGAGCCCTGGACAAAGTTGCAGCCAAGGTTTTGCTAGCAAATTGCAACCATTTTAATTGTTTGTGCATGATGGCAGACAAGTTGGAGTCGTCATAGAGTGGGTGCACAGACGCGTGAGTGCTGACACCACCAGCGCCAATCAACGTTGCGAGCTGCTATCAGTCGAGCTGATAACGTATCAGCAGCTGGCATCTTATCGACCACTTGAAAATGGGATTGCTGCTCAAACAAAAGTAGAAAAAGGCAAAGCGCACAACGCGAACACTTTTTCCAAACATTCATAAATGGAAACATATTTACTCACTTTTCAAAACAAATCAACAAATCGGTGCTCTTTGTGGTTCAAGTGTCCGGACCTGGCTCTCTGGCTAGCTCGCCGGCTGGCTGGCTGGCTGGCTGGCTGGCTGTCTAGGATGACATCGTGGCTGGTGTCAAAGTCAGAATCGTAGCCCTTACCCTGAATTGTGGGCCTTTGCCCCGCGCGTGCGTTGCTCCTTTGTCGGCATTTCGACAACAACAGTCACGATTGATTGCCGCACCGATTGACGCTGATTTCTAATTTCCAATTGGTTTTTCAAACACACACACACACACACACACGCACACTCCTATTATCGCGCGTGATAAGTGGCCCACGTTTCGAGCTGGCGTAAGGCAATTATATGACTAAGTAGCTGTAGTTGCTTGGCATGGACAGCTGCCAGTGGACAGGCAGCACCAGCACGACACAAAGGCCACAGCATGTACTCAAATCAAATCACTCCAAATCAGTTCAGTTTCACACCACGATTTGCCTAAATGGAACATCAAATCTATCTGAATTTTGTTCACGTACTGGAACTAGATACGAACTTCCGTTTAAATTTACTTTCATATAAGGCCACAATTTCCTCTCTATGATTCATAGCTGCATAAATTTAAGGCAATAATAAATGTAAATATTTTAACAAAGTCAAAGTTGCGTCTCTGGAGCACGGGCTATGCTCGACTTGATTGGGTTTAATTGGGAGTAAGTACGCATAAAACATTGTATATATACTATATTAAGGTGTGTTTGCCTTTACAACCTGACCATTCTGCATTTCATATTTAAAGTCGAGCAAAGTTGAGCCACAGTCTCCAGGGAATAACTCGAACATATCATATAAATTGCATTGTTCGGGCAGGCGCTCGCTTCACGTGTTACACTGCTCAACAAAAGTGCGCAAGCATGACAAATTGCCAAGGCACACTCTGACAAACGAAACGAAACGAAACAAGTTTCCCATTCAAGCAATAATTCTCAATCGCTTTAATATAAATCAATGAAACAATAAACCAGATGAAATTCTGTACATTGACTCAGCAGCAGAGACTTCAACTTAATGAGCTAATGATCTAATGTTAGCTATGTATATGGGGAAATTCTGAGAACTAAAGCTAGACAAAGTCTGAAAAATGAATTCATGTTTGCATAAATAAATAATTAGCTGCAGAATTATTTGAATTTGTTTGTAAATAAATCAAAGCAGGATAATGATAAATGTTAGATGTGCTAAGTTTTCTTCTGTGTTTGATGTTGTCAAGATTTTCTATGAATATTAAAATTATCATACATAAATATATATATTTTTAATTATAGAAAACATACTTGTTCAGAAACTGAATAAATCTAAACTGAATAAATCATATAATTTATGTTTTCAAATTCCTGTAGAACTTTATGATCTTATAGCTCAAAAAATCATGAATGATACTGTTTTGTGCCTTTTTCCATATTCAGCGAAAACTGAAGACCTTTCAAGACGAGGGTAGTCTGTCTATGCCAACTTCCAAGTCTCAAGCTTCAATCTTATAGCTCCAAAAATTATGAATGTTTTGCGCCTTTTTCCATATTCAGCAAAAACTGAAGAACTTTCAAGACGAGTCCCTAGCTTCAATAGATAGATAAAGGTACAAGACTTTGTTCGCTCAAAGCTAATATACCCATTTCAGCTTATCAACCAACATACTCTGTTGCAACCCCACTCAGTCCATTTGACTCTGATGATCTAATTACAGGAACAAACTCCAGCAATGTTGGCTAAATAAATTGTAGACATTGTCAAGCGGAGTAGTGCGTGTTCTGCTAGAGATTCATGTGCTTGCCACCCAGCTTGATTGTTGGGCAATTGCGTATTTCGAAATGAAATTCCATGTCATTCCGTGTAAATCATTTGCAAAATGAAGCGCAAGCGTACGGCGTAGACCCTGGCAATTTATCAAAAATAAATCATTTTTAAAGCGTTCCCTTTCGCAATGCAAGTGCGAATTCGCGCATTCAAATGCGTCGTGAGTCCAAGTCCAAGTTGTCCCCGCAACTGGCACGCCCTCGGGCTGGCCTATCAAGCAGAGATACCTGTCGCCAGGGCCGTGATAAATGGCAGATTAGTTTGCGAATTTCAGAGTCTCGCAGAAGTGTGCGACACCACAAAAATTTCCATGTCGAGCACCCCTTGAGAGAGTGGGCACATTTATTTATGCGTAACACAGTAATTAGTGATTAAGTTGATGTAATGCGCGCTCCCGAGTCGCGCGTGAGTAAAAATAAACCAAAATAGAATATATAGAAATATATATGAAATTTATAAACACGTAGATATGCAAATGCGTACACGCCTCGCCCCCTGCTCGACTCGCTCCGTCTTTATTTAGCTGCAAACTCCCCGGATGTCGTCCAGGTAATTAGTCTTCACTCTTCCACGAAGCTGTCCCCACGAAATGTATCTATTCTGATTTATTTCTGTAATGCCAGTGCTTAAACTTGCGCCATCTATATAAGAGCAATATGTAATGCTCATATCGAATGCATATTAACTACCATCTTAGATCAGTTTATGAAAGAAAATGAACTGTGAACATGGAAGAGTGTTGAAATTAATTCAAATCGATTAAAACAAATTGATGCCACACTCAGCTCGGCTGACATCGTTAACTAATTACGAGCAAGTGCAAATGTTTATACAGTAAAAAATCATTTTTCTCCGCTGACAACAAGTCCTCTCTCTCTCTCTCTCTCTCTCAGTTGGCTCAATTTAAAAGCAATCATTAATTATGTAGACCTGCATTTTAGGCAACTGCCAACTGTCGTCTGTTGACGCTACTCAACTCGGTTCGAGTCGACTCGACTCTCTCTCTCTCTCTCCCTGTCTCTTTCTTCTGCTATGCTGCGGCACTCGAAATCATTTGTTCAATACACATGTCTACATACGCACTCATAGACTTGCATATACATATACCAACATAATTACTCACATAATCACTTACTACATGTGTGTAGCATAAGAAACTTGCAGCTTGGGTTTGCTAAAATAAATGTATATAATTTTATATATTGATTATTAAAAATAAAATTTAATTTAAATAAAATATAATATAAATATTAAATATAAAAAAATATATATCTTCAATTTTAATTGGGAATATTATATTGAAAAATAAATAAATAAAATATAAAAAAAAATTCTTTGAAAGGCGAGCTCAATATAAATTAATTAAAAAAAAAATGTATATAATTTGATATATAGATTATTAAAAATTAAATTAAATTTAAGTAAAATATAATATAAATATTAAATATAAAAAAATATATATTCAATTTTAATTGGGAATATTATATTGAAAAATAAATAAATAAAATATATATAAAATTCTTTGAAATGCGAGCTCAATATAAATAAATTAAAAAAAAAAAATGTATATAATTTTATATATTGATTATTAAAAATAAAATTTAATTTAAATAATATTTATTAATAATTTAAATATAAAAAAAAAATATATTCAATTTTAATTGGAAATATTATATTGAAAATAAATAAATAAAATATATAAAAAATTCTTTGAAAAACGAGCTCAATATAAATGACTTTTTAGCAAATTTCAAATGACAGTTAAACCAGCCAAAAAAACAATTACACGCAGCCTTATTCCAGATGTGCATGCGTAGCTGCAGCTGCAGCTAGGTGGCCATAACTCAGGGCTGAAGCGAACATGGATCCATTACTGTAGCTGGTGTTGGACAACGCTTAAGTCCGCGATATAAAATGAAGCGAACATTCATAAATTCAATAAATAATTATTGCCTGGGCACAGGACGCAGGCCAGGACTAGGCAGTGGACGACGATGGTATCTGCAAGTGGGTGCATGTACCGTTACCGCATCTGACTCTGGCCAGCCGCAAAGTGCATGCGTGTGCCCCGCCTGCTTGGGCCTGCAGTTAATGTTCCTATTTTCCGTAATGCTGCTGCATTGCAAGCCAGAGTCAAAAGCCCACCGGGCGTATGCGCATTTATTAAATGAAAATCGCTCGATGGCATTGCCTTCTTGGCGGCACGGCACGGCACGGCGATACGGCGATACGGCGACACGGCAGCACGGCGGACAGTTCCAATTTGCAGCTGAATGCAAATTGTATTGTAGTCGAGTTATTGTATAATTGGTGCAATGTTCATCGAGCCAGTGGCAGAGCCAGTGGCAGAGCTGGTGCAGCGTGGGCTTGGGACTGGGGGACGACAGTGTTTGTGTCAATAAATTAAAATGAGAATTGATTCGCTTACGCCCGATTTAAGCAACAACAGGCCATTTTATGGGCAGATATGCACTGGGCAGCCATGTAAACAGTCCCGGCCAGACACACGGAGGCCATGGGATACAATCTGGTCGATATTGCCGTCGGGTCGGTGCATGTGCAGCCGCGTGCATTTCGAAACTATTAACAAACAAATTATATGTTGGACCCGCACTTTAAAATCCAATTTCAGCACGCATTACAAGAAAATTCCATTAAACAATGCACAATGTACGGCTCAAATACAAATATATAAAGATATATACACATATATACTCTATAGTATGTATGTATCGAGCCTGAGTCCACGCCCCGGTAAGGCCAGACGCTGTGTCTCCACAAACTAGTATGCACAAGCGAGCGCATTAAGATAAGAGAAATCGTCTAACAAAACGCATAATCTACAGTTGAATTAAAAATCGGTAACACAATTTAAATTTATTTCAAACACACTCAGACAGACGCGGAGCGCAACAAATGATGGGATAGCCTAACGGACTTTAACAAGATAAGAGACAACTGCCTTCGACTGCGGGTCCACGACGTCTGCTCTGCTCTGGCCTCGTCTCTGTGTCTCTGTATGTGTGTGTGTGTGTGGATGCTAAATGTCAGCGGAATAATAAAATTAGCTGTTTTAACGACAATGAAATTGTCCTAGCATAGTCTTCCACTACATCTTCCACTCTCCCCCTCTCTCTCAGTCAGAACCTCTCTCTAGCTGGTCCGCATCATTTTCTGGTTGTTCTGTTTGAGCCGCCTTCACAGGGCGATCGATTGGAAGACCAATCAAACGGCATCGTAAATACTATCTTGGCCATCTGCAACTTTGCAGCCTGCCAGCCTTTGGCAGGCCAAAAACAAGCAAAGCACCCAAGTGCCATGCCATAAATTCAACAAAGTGACATTTCTTTGTCATGTTAATTAGACCGCCAAGTGGATAACGAAATTTGATAGGGCATCTAAGATACCTGCTCCACTCAGATCTGAGAAACACTCACTCACTCGCCGGCTCACAGAATGCTGGCCAGCCCAGACCGGGCCAAAGGGTCATTTCCAATGAAAAACTTCGACGAAAAACTATCTTTCGATACCACTATATTCGTAGACTTCGTGGCGACGACAACATGAGCATGAGTTTATTTCACTCATTAATATTTATTAGCCCTGCGCTGATTTACATAATACAAAAGACATCAAAATGCAAAACAACAAAAAAAATAGGCATTAACACTGCCTCTAACTAGCGTTCCTTAACAATGAAAATCCGAGGAAAATCTGAGCAGTTCCAGCATGGCTAGGCCACGCTTTAATTAAATTTTGCTGCTATATGACAGGTTTCTTATAGATCCTTGGAATTATACATGATATCTCCTATATCAAATATATCCTAACTTTTATTGCAGCACAGTAGCTTAATTTGATTTTATGAGAATCGCATAGAAGAGCTATAACTTGGCTATATACAAATCTTTATGAACTGTTCATATAAAATTTGACTAGTAAAATTGGGCAACCAATGGATGTTAATGATGCTGCACTGTAATAGCCTAGCCAAGCGATCTCAGCCGAGTCAGAGACAGACAGCCAAGACAACCTCCAGTGCCCCGTCGCCTAATGGCCATAATTATTTTTACTCATCTTATCAAACCAAAGTTGTCTGAATTCACATTTCCCTCCTACTCCTCGTGTGTTTGGTGTGTGTGTGTGTCCATGTCGATGTCAAAAAGCGCACCACCCGGTTCCGCAAAGGTGGCCATGGGTCCCACATTTTGTAGGCGTCTGACATCGTTGTAAATGAGTATTTTTAGTCGTTCGCTTGGCGTTTAATTCCGTATTTCTTCAATTTCGACTCTAAGGTAGACAGTGAGCAGTTGCACGTGTGGTCATGATTTATGGCCAACAATGTACGTCCATTAGAGAAGGCTTTAGGCCGAGGCGTCCATAAGCAAATACGGTCAAGTAGAAATCTTCATGTTCAGATTTAATTAATGAATCGCCTCAGCAGCGGCACGGCACAGGTTGGCCAAGCAGATGCTAAGTACGGTTAGATGATCAATTGAAAGTGACAAAAAGTATCTTAAAATAAGATTTACTAGCGAAATATATAGGTATCTGATTGGTATCTATAGCTAAAGGACTGGCATTAAGAGCTATTTATTTGCGAGCATTAATTAATGTCGCCCTTCTATGTAAATCTCATGAGATGAGCTCAAAGATAATTAGATCAAATGGAAGACTGCTTATCTGTTGAGCATATGAATATGTCAGATTTGAGTCTGAGAAAGGAAGATTTTCAGTTGCCTATCTATATCTATTGATAGACCCTTAGAGCTGCCATACGTAAGCGATGCCCAGTCTATGCATTATAATAAGCTCTCTATCTGTGATGAGCCTTAGCTTGAAGCTAACTTTTCCTCATTTCAATAACAATCAATCCAAGTGCATAAAGTTTTCCTTACTTTTGTAAATGTTATTTTCTTTAGGACTTAGCTCAAGTATATTATCAATTTAATTAGTGGCTCATTCAGTTAGATTGAAACAAGTTTGGTAATACAGTTGGCTTGGCATGTACGCAGCAGTTAGCTAATAACTCAAACACAGTCGTGTGTCGAGTGCAGAGCCGGGGAATGGGTTAAATTAGCATACGGCATCAAGCATACGCCCCGATGTGCGCAGACGCAATGCATGCCCATTCCTCGACGGCAGCAGTTGGCCAGGATATTAATTGTTATAGTTGCGAGATGTGTGTGTGTGTCTGCTTGAATTGTTTCTGAGGCTTTGTGCGTTGCAACGAAATTCTAATCTTGTTGAAAACGTATCTCTTGCCATGCCATGCCATGCCATGCCAAGCCATGCCCGCCGTGCTCTGTCAATGGCAGAGAGCCTGGCATTTCGGCTACACTGACACAAGGATTTCCGTACATGACAAGCAGCAGCAATAATTTATAGAGGCTGCGTAAGCAAGCTGCGTGGATGCTAAGGATGCAACGCACTGCCAGCCAACGACATGAGCACACCACACACACATAGAGAACTAGAGGCCTGACAGACCGGACCTCCCTTTGGGTACCCAAACCCAAGTCGCAGCCAAGTCGACTACTGACTGGCAGTGTCTGTATATTTGTTCTCGTCTTGTTTCACTTAAATGACACTTTGCATTCTTGTAGCATCTTGAATCTTAGGCAGGCCTCGCTAGTGGGTTAGCCTCCCTTGCGTTGGCTCTGACACAGCCCTTAGACGTTGCCGCTTCCCGCTTCGTTGGCAGCTCCAACTGCAAACGGAGAGCAAACTCATCTACTGGAATTTCACTTTAATTATTTTCGGCAAATTTGTGTTCTTTGGTATGTTTATAATTGAGTGTGAATAGTCTCGATGAATATGAAAATTTGTGAAAATTTAATAAAACTATTTCATGTGCTTCTACCCGAAGCAGCAGTGACTAATTGTTTTAATAGGCACAAGTATTTAAGCAATTTGCTGGCCAAATATACGATATGAATGAAAGACATTTTTGAGCATAGGCAAGATGAAATTTGTTTGTTTGAGCCGGTATTTATTATTGCTATAAATATGATAGAAGCTTGGGGGACTTTAAAGGATTTTGAGTAACGATCTAGGATAACTTGCAAGCCTTATAGTCAAGAGCTTAACTACTATATAGGATTAGTTATTATTGTTTATTTATATTAAATTGAATAAATTCTAGCTTAAACTAAGACATATTAAACTGTGGCTCTTACTATGCTTGCTGAAAAACAGTGGGAAAAGCTGACTCGCCTAAGGTCTTAGTCTATTGATCTGATGATGATGATGATATATACATTCTAGGCTTAGCCACGCCTTCCTCTGCCTCTAACAAGTACTAAGACACATATTATAATTCTAATAAGATTTTCAATAGTTTGCAGAGAGTTTTACACTCAATTCAATTCAATGAAATACCTCCGCTCTCATAGCACTCTCAATCTATTTCCAGAAATCTTTCATAATTTCGACATCAATAGACATTGCTTCGCCCAGCTCATATGCTAAGCATCTATCTAAACAATTCCAGTTTCAACCCTTTTAAATAATAGCTCTCTAATATCTAATAGAGCCTAAAACTGTCAATCATAAATAACCACGATTTTCACATGTGATATTGAAGGATTGCCCACACACGTTTCGATCGACCAACTGGTCGTCTCTCTCTATATATATACATACTGCATATATGTTTGTATGCTTGTTTTTTATACGAAACGGGTTGCATGCAGCTGGGAAGTTAATGCGACAAGTTTCCAAATGGGTAACAATTTTCAAAGTGATTAATTCGCCTTCTGGCTGCCAACGTGATTTTGAGCATTGGATTGATTTATTGCCGCGAGACGTTAAGTGGATGCAAGATAAGTTAACTGTCGTATATCCTCACCGCTGGTGACCGATCCAGAAACAATGCTCAATCCGATTGCCGCAGACCGAAGACTGCCGACTGCCAACTGCCAACTGCGGTTGCTGTTGCTTGAGTTCTGCCTCAAGACGTTGCAGCTACTATGGTTTATGGCCCATAAATGAGATCGCTATACGAAGCGCAGGATCTGGACTTGGCTGGCCGACTGGCTCGCTAGCTGACTGTGGCGTTGGCATGTGATGCGATTAATTTAGCCGGCTTACTGATTGGCCGCATTTGTAATGGGAAATTTTATGCCCACTGCAGGTCGTTTAGCATTGTAAAACAACTCGTAAAGCGCATAAGACTGCATTATGGGAACTATGGGAACGGAACTAATATCCCGCTGATAGCTAAAGACGCAGAGAGAGACATAGACAGAGAGAGACAGGAGGATTACATGTAGAAACCGTTTAAGAAATTTGTATTATGGACTGCACGCGGCTTTACATACCGCTTAAATAGTTGGCTATCTATGTAAAGTGTGTCAAACTAAAACCAAATTAATCACTTCAACTTACATCGTCATCGTCATCGGCATCGGCATCGTCATCGGCCGTCGAAATTTATCGCAACTTATTGCCTTCAGCGGCTGTCAATTTCAATTCAAATGACAATTTGTTGCATAATCGAGAAACTGCTGAATGTTAATTTATCAAATGCCGATAGTCGTTACAAATTGTTCGGCTCCCCCCAGCCTCCCCACACACACACACACACACACACACACACACAGAGAGAGAGACTCCAAGTTGTAGACTTTGACAGCAAACGTTTTCTCTGTCGCGTAATTTATCGTGGCTGTGTGCCAAAACCTCGCTTCGCACTACAATAGGGCTTGTGGCTCATTGTATATACAGTAGGGGTATTCCAGTTCTTTAAGCCTACAGAATATGCTACCTAACAGCTGTTGGCAAATAGCTAAGCTTGACTTTAAAATGGAGTATATTAAATATTTGACATGAATTTAAAGCAAACTTTAGTTTCTTTTTCATATATGCATATGGAATACCTCTACTCATTTGTATATACCCAAATGTGGCACACATTGCACATTAAATTGCATTTAAGTAGTTCGCTTTCCACTCTCTATTAACCCCTCCGCTTTTTGCAGCTCGTTTGCATTAATGCGATATTATTATATTTTTTTTAATGTACATGTCTCTGCTTTTCAGCTCAGCTACAAATGACATTTGGGTACATGGCTCGATGTAATGAATTATAATATGTAATTTATGTTAATTTCACTCGGCAAAAGGGAAAAACTGTGCTGTTATAAAGGTAATTAGCTCAGATTTAAATGAGAACTTTACAGCTAGACTGCAGCACATTTAAGAGCAGTCAGTTCAACGGGCTTCAATTGTAGCTGCATCAGGTACGATGTTTGGTACACGTACCTAATTGATTTCTTATGCATATATTCTCGATAATTCTATGCTTAGTGGCGATAATTGTGTACTTGTCTTCATCTAGAACTTGTTACAAGCCTCAACAAAAATGTACCAAAGGTACATTGTAAGCAGCAGATAAGCCATTGAGTCTCACTCTGATATATACATAAGCGGTAAATGTACATAAGGTACATTGTAATATATTATTGCTTTATTCAAGTCAACTCTCAATTTCTCTCTCTATTTCTGTCAACAATTCCGAATGCAAAAAAAGTATTGAAGGTACATTAGTCATTGAACCTGACTCTGATCTATACATTTGTGGATTTCTGCTTTCATCAAGTCAAGTCATCAAGTTTTATGCACAATTTTTTACTTACCGTTTATATTAGCTGTAAAGAGAGTACATAGGTACATAGGTACATTGTAATATATTAATGCTTCATTCAAGTCAATTCTCAATTCTCTCTCTATTTCTGTCAACAATTGCGAATGCAAAAAAAAATTACTATAAAGTAGGTACATTGTACACAGTAGATGAATTAGCCATTGAATCTGACTCTAATATATACATATGTGGATTTCTGCTCTCATCAAGCCAAGTCATCAAGTATTCTCCACAATTGTTTACTTACCGTTTATATTAGCTGTAAAGAGAGTACATAGGTACATAAGGTACATTGTAATATTTGACTGTTCATTCAAGTCAACTCTCAATTCTCTCTGATCGCAGGTACATTGTAAACAGTAGCTATAGTTTCTGAATACAACTATAGTTGCTGAGAATACAGATTTCTCCCATTTATTCCTGTTTAGGAATTATTATTATATCTCTAAAATTGCAATACAAGAGCCTTCATTTTTAGCTCTCAGGTACATTAAAATATTAGCTTCATGTACCTTCCTTGTAATCTGCCCCAAAAATGCCAGCCAGCAATAAAAACACAAATTTTTGTTAGGATTACAAAGATTTATTTTGTATTGAACGAATTTTAAATTATTTTTTAATATTATGAATTTGTAGAGAACTATTGAACTATTATTTATATTTTTATTTTAATTTTCTGTTTTTTTAAGTGAAGTCTGTTAAACAATGTAAAATTTATCACAGTTTATAATCTTAATGCTAAATGTTTAAATGTGCCTGTATACAATTACAATGCGGTTACAAAAGAAGCTGCTCCTATTATAATGCTTAGATCAGTTATAGTTTAAGACAATGCACGGCTTTTAATTATTATAATTATTATTATTATTATTAGTAAGTTGTATGCGGGTGTGTTTATATATATTAAGTGTTAAATATTACACAATCAAATTACGTTGTTGCACGAGCCCAGAAATCTGCAAAGATAATTCGACTACAATGGCAATAACTGTTGGGGATCAGTTATATACTATAAAGATCTCACCTAAATTATTTTATATACATATGTATGTGTGCACGTGTGCGTGTGCGAGTGTGTATATACGATATTGCAAAAGGTCCTTTGTCCCATCCCGTCTAGACGGACGCCAGGCTAGAGGAGATTTGTTAAACATTTAGATGTACATGGACTATTTGGAGTGAGTGTACCTCTTGAAGAGCGGCTTGAACATGTTGTCCGCTGTGCGCTGCAGATGGGGCGAGGAGGAGCTGCTGCTGGCGCTGCTGTTGCCGCTGCTGTAGTCATCCCTGTTGCTGTGGCTGCCAGGGTAGTCGTAGTCGTTGAGGCGCGTCGAGTAGTTCATGGGATAGTTGCAGCCGGGATTGCTGTAGGCGGCATTACTGCTGCGACAGGTAGCGGTCATAGGGATTTGCGAAGCGGTAGGCAGCAGGCTCAAAGCTCCGCTCAGCACCTTCATATTCGGCGGAGTTTGGGGTGGAGTATCGGGTTGGGCTTCGGGAAACCCCATCGCCATCGCCCGCTGACTCGCTGTGGACTGAGATGGCTGCGACTGACGCACCGCTGGGTATGGTCCCGATGCCGGCGACTCGGTCAGGCCCAGACCCAGGCCCAGGCCCAATCTCATGGCCTCGCTCGGACTTGGGTTTGCCGTAGTAGGGATGGTAGGCGTATGCGTGCCGTTGGAGCTGCTGCTGCTGTGCATTCCACTGGGACTGTATGGGACTGCACTGTTCGTGCTCGTAGTATGAAGCTGCTGCGTCGTAGCCCCTAGAAAACCCCCGTAGGCCGTAGTATGCGCCCTGACATACGGCGTGCCGTTGAACAGGTGGCTGCCCATTGCCAGAGGCTGTTGCTCCATCTGCAGCTGCTGCTGTTGCTGCTGTTGATGCTGGTGCACCTGGGAGGTAGCCATGCCCAGACTCTCCTGTTGGGACTGCGGATGCAGATGACGCGGCTGCTGCTGCTGCTGCTGCTGTTGTGGAATCAATTGCCCGGGGCCCATGCATGCCGGTGGCGGGGTCTTGCAGGCAACTGTGTCGGCCAAGCTCCAGATTTTGGGCTTCGTAGCTGGAATCGGCACGCCACAGTCCCGGCCTAGCTGGTTTTTTGGATCGCTATGCTCGCTGTGCTTGCTGGCCATGGCCAGGCCGCTCTCACCCGCATGGAAGGCAGCTGGCAGCACCGTCTGTTGCGGCTGATAGTAGGCGGGATGTTGATGGTGATGATGATACGGATTATAGGCAGCCGGATGACTGTTTCCGCTGCCGCCATGATAGCCACCCGATGCATAGCCAAAGCCAGCGCGCAAAATATTCGCCTGGCCAAGACTCTTTTGGTCCTCGTCGATGAGGTCCTCCTCATCCTTGGCCACATCTGCAAGGCAGCGAGAGAAAGAAAAGCAAAGCTCAGCTACAATTGTCGGGAATACCTGTGCTACCTGGACTACCTTTGGCCAAGCTGCCGCCATGCGAGTCCTTGCTGGACTCCACATCATCCTTGTCCTTCTCATCATCCGACACCAGGGCATCGTCATCGTCATCTGTGCGATTCTTTGGCTCCCAGGTCATCTTGTTCTCCTTCTTGAGGCGACGGCGCGCATTCGCGAACCAAGTCGAGACCTGAGTCAGCGTCATCTTTGTGATGATCGCCAGCATGATCTTCTCGCCCTTGGTGGGATATGGATTCTTCTTGTGCTCGTTCAGCCACGCCTTCAACGTAGCCGTCGATTCACGTGTGGCATTCTTCCGACGTGCAGCCAAGTCGTAGCTGGCTCCATAGCTGTAAGAGAGAGAGGGAAGGGGGAGAGAGAGGCAAACTGGTTAGTGTAATGGTCAAGGCATGTCTTTTTTTTCTATTACACTGCGCTACAGCGAACAAACATGAAAATTCATTAAAAATGCGAACAATTTAAATTGATGCTTTCATATGCAGAGCTAGAGCGCAGCACCACCCACAGCTGCCACACCTCCAGTGTAGTACAACGTCAAAATATTGTAAAACATAGTTGTGAAACAGCGCACAACAACAACAACAACAAGGAGAACGAGAACAACACTCAACAATAACGAGGACGACAACGCCATAAGCGTATGGTCAACTTTTTGGGTTTGAGTATGCAGCTGGGAAACAGAGTCGACTGCATCCGAGCTGGAGCTGGAGCTGGAGCTGGAGCTGTAGCGGCAGCAGAAGGAGTTGCTAGTCCGAGCCGAGCCAGAGTCCAGTTATTGCGTTTGCATTTTTATCCAGCTCGCCTTCACCCACATCTGCCCAGCTCCAAAGCTCTGCTAGCTAAATTAAGCCACCCCCAGCCATGCGTATATCCAGCTGCAACTCATCTGTGCAACAGCTCCCCAGAGAGCCGGCAGCATTTTCTTTTTCCTTTTTTTTTCCCCCTTTTTTTTTTAATTTTTCATGGGATTTTTATGGTGCCGCAGAATCAACAGTTTGTGCGGTGAATTTTACAACAAGATAAAGAAGGAAAGTGTGCTGCCAGCCTCGGAAGCTGCTGCGGACTCGTTGTCGGTGTCGTTGTCCTGTCCCCATTGCCCTGCGCATCCCACACATTTTCATGCTCGTTTTTTGTGGTGAGCTGAATCTAAAAAAAAAGGAGAACAAGTGAAGAAGAAATGCGCACGATTTTTATGCAGCGTCGAAGTTGATGTTTGAGTTTTTGCTGTTATTGTCTAGCACAAGGACGTTGGGCACTCACAAATTTGTTCGCTCACAGTGCTGCTCGTAAGTAAGTTGCCCGCCTCGCCTCGCCTCGCCGCAGTCTAAAGTCTGCTAAAAGGCTGTAAATGCTGGCGCTTAAAGCTATCGATTTGCCAAACTTAACCAAAGCGACAAATTCAATCCTATTAAATTTTGTTGAAAAGCTTTTCGAAAACTTTTGCAACTATGTTAAAAGGAAAATGCATTCAGCGAGGGAGCCAAATCTTCTTTTGCCAATGGTTAAAAGTTATGAATACTTTTATAGGTATATATATTATATAAAGTGCATGAAATATTTATATATATATATATAAATAAGATTTCACTCTTGGCACTCTAAATAAATTATACTATAAATATAGAAATATATTCATATATTACTTATGCAGCACTCATCAATATTATATATATATTATTTGTTTTTTCAACTTCAAGCGCAAATAAAACCTAAACTGTTTATTAAAATAAAAAAGTGTAAATGCTAAGTTTTAGATTGAAATATTAGCTTTTCAGAGAGGTATACATGAATGTATTATATTTAACATAACTAATAGAAATTATACATAAACAAGAAAAACATCAAATTAGACGTTATTTTTTTAAATAAATAAAATTAAATAAATTAAATTAATATTCGGTTTTTTCTTACACAACTATAAAAATTCGAGTTTTACTGAAAAATTTATCATATATAATCAAGTATTATATCATATATATCAAGTATGGGTTCCATTATTTTTAAGAAATTTTGACATATTGTAAATTTGTTTGTTGTGTGCTTAGAGCCGATTTTGAACCGCTCCTGCTGCAGCCGTGTCTTTAGGCATTCTTTGCAGTGCAACTAGATCCGCAAATTCTTTATAGGATTGAGATCTGGGTATCGAACTATGTTTCCAAGCGTTTTGGGCAATTCTAAAGCAACCAGGACATGACTTTACAGGCTTTATAGGGTCATTGTCCTGGCACAGCTTAAATGTGTCTAAAATATCCATTTTTTCAGTCAACTGCTTAAAATTTTCTTTCATTACTTATATTCATATATTACTTAGGCAGCACTCATCAATATTATTAAGAGCAGCCAATTTGTATTGAACTTTGTTCATTGCTCTATAAATAATAGAATATATAACAATTATATTAATAACAAAACTCGCATAAATGAGAATTGCAAAGGCAAGAAATAAAATGTAAAATTTACGTAAAAGAAATTAGCCAAAGACAAATGAGTGAAAGGTTTGCGGCGCTATACACATGATTTCAGATATATATATATATAACATATATGCCATACTATGCCCTGCTATATCATACATATAAACACCATGTAAATACGAGCCATAAAGAGAGTTCTAACAAATCTGGCATATTTTAAGCGGCTTTCGACAACAAAACGAACAAGCATGCTAAATATAGCTTGTGCACCTGTGCAAGGTATTTAATAGTCGTTGTGAAGCTTGTTTTATTTATTTTTATTTTATTTTTTTTTTTTTCATGTTGTTTTTATTGCATTTGCAATTTGCTTAAGCATCTTATGAACGTTAAAAACAAATGTTACGATTTCTGTAATTTGGTGCACGAAAGCTGAGCGCACAGCGCCGTTGGCGATTAGTTCCCGCCGTATTATTATCGCGTAGGCTGACCGTAACCGGCGGATGCAGCCACATGTACAGCTGTATAGGTGTGCCCTGTGTGCGTGTGTGTGTGTGTGTGTGTGTGTGTGTGTGTGTGTGTATGTTTAGTGCGCTTTTGTTCTCTAATGTTTTACAATTTGACGAGCACAAGCGTTCATTTGTTGCTAATTGCCACGCATTCTATTTTTACACTGAAAGAGTGTATGTGTGTGCGTGTGTGTGTGTGTGTGTTTGTTTGTTTATGCCTGGCTTATAAGCCAGAGTCTGCGAGCTCGCCCGCTGCCCATAATCTTGTTAACAAATCGAATTCTTGTTCACACACAAACAAAAACCAACAAAAAAGCAAAAAACAATAACAGCCACGTCGCCAAAGTTGTCTTTATATATAAATATATATCTAAAATATTGTATGTTTATATGCATGTCTGTGTGCACATGCAATTTAATTTTAGTTGGCAATTATAATTACATGTTGTTGTTGTTGCTGTTATTATCTGTGAGTAGCAATTTACAGCGATGAACACACATTTTAAACAAATAATGCCAAGCACGACAAGTGACATTGGCTCCAAATGGACGCGCAGCAGAGCACTTTATGCCCCACCACCCACACGCACGCACTCACTCTCCCTATCTCTCTCTCTCACTCTCCTACTCACTCTGGCTCGTTCTTCTTTTAAATGTCTGTCAAACGTGTGCACTCTCGCTCAATATGGCGGCCAACATGGCGTTCATTTACTCACACCTAGCGCTGGCTTCACTCGGAGCCAGAGGCAGAGTCGGAGCCACAGCCGTAGCCATAGTCAAAGCCCAGACCCGGTCCCCAGTCTCAGTCTCAGTTGCAGTTGCAGTTGCAGTCGTCGTCGCCGTCATCGTCTCATTCCCTGCTCAGCTTTCATGAGCTTTACGCACGCAACGTTCATGGGGCAAGCGCGACGGCAGTTGCAGTTGCATGTCCGTTGACTGTCCGCTGCAACGTATCCGTGTCAATATTCTGCTGCTGCTGCTGCTGATGCGTGTGCCTCACATATATGTATAAGAGAACATTATACACACACACACACACACACACACACGCACAGCTCACTGTGGCGTGCAATTAACTGCGATTATTTTCGCCGCAATCATAAATAAATAATTTCGCGCGCTCTAGCAATTTTCACAATTCAAATTTTATTATCGCCTCTGTCTGGCTGGTCAGACTCTGTCTCTCCCTCTCTCTCTCTCTTTCTCTGTCTCTGTCTCTGTTCGTGGCCCTTTCGCTGTCTGTCCCCAGCGACGCGCAATTAAATTCAAATCAATTTGAAGTACTCGCAAATATATTTAACAATTAATTATGGGCGCGCAATTGCTTTTGATTTGTCCCTCGCTCCCGAGTTGCAGCCCCACCCAGCCCAATCATTATTTATATATGGTCAAATGTGCCATAACTTACCCATATGCAGACATTGGATCGTAGGAATAATAGCCCGTTGTTGGCTGCAGTCCAGCTGAGGTCCAGGCGCCCATTTCGGTGCCAGCTGCCGAGTCCTTTAGCCCGTACGGATTGCTCTGCAATGATTGAAGCGTAGGATAAATAATGATGTTTTGATTGAATAGAGTATATATATTATATAAAAGATATGGCCACAGCTTCATGGTTTCAATTTAGCTTTTGAGTATATTTTTAAATAATTGGACTTAAACGAACTTGAGCTGTATCCCCCTTCCCCCCAGTAGATAGCCAACTTTTAGGCCATAGAGAAGCTACTGCCTAAATACAAACTTGTTAGCCTAGTTAACCCTTGTAGCCTCAGTCTCTATATTATGGCTGCAATCAATTATTTGACTGATTGCAATCGCATATAGAGAAACATGTTTAAACGTCTGCTAAATACAGTTAAAACAACAAGTTTACAAAACAAAATTCTAATTCGAATTATTTATTTTATAAATATACATTTATGTTTTTTCTATTCGACCTTAGCTACGGCCAAAACGATTTTCCCACAGTATCCACAAAAAAGTTGACGATTTTGTTAACATGGAATTTATAATTTGGCAACATATTTTGCCATGAAACAAGCGCGCGCTGACGTTGACCATATTTTATAGCCAGACAGAATGATGTGTATCCAAAAGCATAATTTAGACCAACAACTCAAACAGAAATCGAGAAAAATAAGCTGGAACTGCGCTTATTGTCATTATGGGTTCGAACACTCTTGATTTTAATATTGGAAGCGCATGGCAGCCATGTGACCTTATAGATGGCTTCTTTTTATTGGCGATTTATGAGCGACAACTATTGGTCACAGATCGGCGGCCAGATGGGCAGTTGGGCAGCGTCTAGCGGCGAATGTGGTTGGCCGAGCCGACTTCAGTTTTGTTTAGAGTCTTGATTTATGAAATGGCATTAACATTTTTAATTGCTTAACATCATGTATGCCATTGTTTATTAATTTTTTAACTCACCTTTTGTCGACGCCGACGTCGACGCTGGCGACGGAGTGACAAATATATTTATCGAAATGCCATTCGATGGCAATATATACTCATATACACATATATATATAGATTTATAAGTGAGTTGGAAAACAGGGAAACAGGTATCGGATATGATATCGTTGACTCTCTATCTACATGGCCCGCGCATTTCATATCAAACGAAGGCCGACCGAAAACATGAACTCTGATTTACGAGATTGTCTGCCAGCTGCCTCGGCTCACTGCTCGCTGCTCTGCTGTGATATGAACAACAGTTAAATGTCAGCAGATCTTTCACACTCTATGCTATCTATGAGTAGAACCAATTTCTAACTGCTCCTCCCTGCCTCAGCTCAGCTCCGTTGGAGCGCTGGCCTCCCTCGACTTCTTATCGCGCACGCTGAATGTGCGAACGCGCAGCCAATGATATTTTCTTAATTAAAAGAGAACTCGGATAAGAGCACGGCCAGTGCTCAGGTGCATATGCCAGGTGACAGCAGTGGCACAGACAGACAGACAGACAGACAGAGAGAGAGAGCGAGAACAAAGGGAAACGAGCAATGAGGAACGGGCAACGGGCAACGGGGAACGTGAAACTTGGAACGTGGAACGGCTGCGATTCACTTTGAATTTCCTGTTCTTGTAAATAACAATTTAACATGACACATTGGTAGCTGCTTATTTGGTATCACGCAGAAGACTTCTTTCTCCCTTGCGCACGCAGTTTCTCAGTTTTTACTTTTTTTTGAGGGGCATTACATAAAAGTCTTGTCTGGGCATTATTAAGTTAACAATTGGGCCAAGATATTGTGTATGTCTCTGGCGAGTGAAAAGAATTTCAAAGAATTTTAGCTTTGTGCAAACTGAACGCGAGAGCAACTGGAGAGCTCTTTATTATCTTTATACATATGTACATATATGGAAATAAATAAATGAATAAAAAATACATTGAGTTGAGCTGGCGAATTGAAATAAAATTGAAAATTATTATTCAAGTTTTTAATTAATATATATATACAATATATTAGCTTTAGCCTTTTGCATATGAAAGGACATTATCAAAGCATTGTTATATTATTCTTACATTATTGTTATCATAGAGTGGCGATCTGGCAACACTCTCATTAGTATCGATATAATCGATAGTACATAAGCTGCTCTCTAATGTACATTCTCACCATTAATTTTACATTTTATCATCACTAACAATTACTTGTAAAAATAAAGCGTGTAAAAATAATTAGTCAAAATAAATAAACTGATGAATGTCTTATACTTTTCATATATATAAACGTTAATCCCCATAATAGTCCCTTTCTGTAATAAATAAATTTCTCTAAATAGACTCTTCAGCCAAAGCTCTTCAAATCCTTATGGAAATGCAAATTAAAATGAAATCGCATTCAATCATATACTGCAGCTGACACTCATGTTCAATATTCGAAATGAAAAGGGCTTTTCAATATTCATATTTGATTTTCAATAAACTAAACAATATTAAAATCGATGTAGTTCCAAGCTCCATTTAGGGAAGACGAGCTAACTGATTGGCCTATTAATTGGTAGCTTGTAGCTCGCTACAAAGGCCAAATATTTATGTTGTTTGTTTGTGCTGTCCACAACTAAATGTATATGCCTGTCTACAGCTGCAGCTCCAGCTCGAGCTCCAGCCCGAGCTCCAGCTCTGCAATGCCCGCTGCCCTCTCGAAGCTCGAGTATGTCATCTAGTATGTCATTTAAAACTGTGTGCATGTTGGCCGTGTACATTTCTGTGGTCACTTAGAAAATACAAAGGGCACACACACACACACACGTACGCTCTCCCATGTGTGTGTGTGTGTGTGTGAGTTTGAATGAGATGCATACAAAGGCATAAGCTCGATTAGCCCACACATACAAATGCATGGCGAGCTTCATCTGGGAGTGTAATTGAGGCCATGGGGCAATATGTTTTGTTTCCAATGATTTTGCCTTTCGTTGCGCAAAGTATCGAATATCACAATGGTAGTCAGCACAAGAGAAAGAGACAGCCAGAGCAAGAGAGACGGAGCTGGAGTGAGAGAGGGAGATAGCGAGAAAGGGAGAGAGGAATAAACTCCGATACAAGCTGTAGCAGCGACTAAATGAGGTTTGACTGAGCTTCAGTCAGCCATAATGATAATTCGATTTACTCGACTACATTGACAAGCCGTTGTTGTATACCCTTTCCCTTGAACTCCAACTCCAACTCCAACTCCAGGCATGCCTCGACTGCTTTGTTTGAGGTCTTTGGCAACGTCTGCCCGCTGACTACACAATTAAAGTCATATGTGGAGATAATCCATTTAGCCGTCTTGGCTTTCACTTACCAGCGGCGAGTAGAAGGCGGAGCTGTCTACGCCGATGCTCTGGTAGGGGTTCTGATCTGTCGATGGATACGGCGAGCCATAGACCCCGACGCTGGCCGCCGGCAGGCGCGAATAGCTGGATAGCGCCAGCCGTGCTGAGTCGTATTGACAGGAGCAGACCGTCTGGCCAGAGACCGGATCGGTCATAATGGGACGGCCGTTCTCGCAGCAGGAGCTGCCCGTTGTAGGCGTTGTGCCCACAGCGCTGCTGTCCAGGGAGCCACCGGTAATCGCATCGGGGCCAGCGACAGCGCCAGCCACAGCTGATCCCGTGGCCGCATTTGAGTTCTGCGAAAGCGCATCGGGACTCAGAGCGCCCGTTGAGGCATCGCCAGTTCCAGTGCCAGACCCAACACCACCACCACCACCACCCGGCTGCTGCTGCTGCTGCTGGCTCGCCTGGCAGTCGGCACCACCCGTGGGGCTCAGAGCCGGCGCGTTTGTCATCACCAATGAAGATGCATTCACGTTCGCCGAGACATCCTCAGGTGTCTGCGTCACATTCGGCGGCAGGAGCTGCAAAATACCAAAACAAAAAGATTGAAACGATTGAGACGATTGACTGAGAGCATTCAAGAGCATGTGTGGAGACATGTGTCCCATTATCTTTGCACCACTTACTGTCAAGCCAGCCAGCCAGCGGCTAAAGACTTCATTTAAAGTGGAAAAATTGTCACCCTCTTCAGATTCCCAATCTGATTTCGATGCATTAACAGATCTCCCAACTGCCCCATTAGATAACTTTAATATAAACAACCCATTCAATTCAGCCGCTTATCAACTACTTATGCATGTCGACTCGACTACAGCCAATGTCCAGCTATCTTCCGCTGGCCACTGGTTACATAATTAATGAATGTTTATCAAAGCGATTCCAACTTCATTCTCAATTCCAAACATAAATAGAAAACGCATTCAGATAAGCAGCCAGCCAAGTCGTCCTCACTCGACTGACTCAACTGCCCATTCCAAGCAGTTCAGCGTCGACCTGAGTGGCTTTTGTTAGCTGCAGCCACTTGAACGTTATCTGAATACCATTTTCAGCTCAATTATTATAATTAAAAGTATTAATTTTTGATATACTCGTGGATTACTATCACTAAAACATATATTTGTTCTGCAACTAAAGAATGTGTTGAACAAGTTTTAATTGTGTGAAAATATAAAAGATGTTTTATATTTTATTTTACATTATATATTCTTATGCTTCGAATAGGACATGCCAATATTGAATTGGATAGATAAAATATAGGCAAGTCTGTTAGACAACCGGTTGAACTAGTCCTAGTATATATACTAAACGACATAGTTATGCCAAGAATTATTCAATGAAATTCCATTAGAGAACAAGTTGGGATACTTTAACTTCGATAAACTCTTCCTCATACAACTTCTAGTTCTTTTCTTCGACAAGCTGCTAAGGCAATACCAGATTGGATATTTACATATGTTCCCATACCACTTGATGAATAGACATGATGCGGTCCACCTCAACGGATTGCAGTTCATAAATATGGATGGATGTATAATGGACGTGCTGGTACGTGTGGGGGGAGGCGAAGAAAGGAGTAGAGGAAAGGCAGGAAGGCCGGTCGTAAGTTTAATTTGAAAAATCGACAGAAGGCCCCATTACACGATCGCACGATAACATATTGTAAGCGAATATGGTGTTAACACAGAGTCAGCGCCAGGGGCGCTGGGCTACAGTACAGAAGCTGCAATTGTGGCTGAGGCTGGGTCTGGGTCTGGGTGATCATATAATCCTGCAGCCGATTAATCTGTCCGCCATATTTGCCACATCGATGGCCGCCCATTGACGAACTGCTGTAACGTCGGCTACATCAATTACCCCAACGAAATCGATTTAAAGTGCAGCAGCAGCAGCAGCAGCAGCCGAGGCACTTGGAGCTTGATGATGTTCACCATCTTGGAGCGTTACGCCAATGGCATGCGCCAGTCGCTTGGCCAGGGCAATTAATATGCAAAATGCGAGCCAAGCCCTGGAACCCAGACCCCAGACACAGACACAGACACAAACACAAACCCAAAGACCAGACAGCTCGCTCCAAGATGCCAGAAATCAATGAGGGTGTGGCAGGCAACGCTTGCAGGCGAAAACACCGAAGATGCAGAAGATGAGGCAGCTGTACACGTCGAAATGCTTCTGAAAATTGCCGCGGGACAATCTGCGAAACGAGGCCCGCTTCAATTTTTTGCAGAGTGTTTTCGCAATATGTCGATAAACCTATAATTAAGTCGAAATACTTTGCTGATGGACAGCTACAAATTGATCGAATGCCGTCCAGCGACTATCAGACTATCAGACTAGCCCAAAGGTCATGTACGTGTATACACATCGCCTTCTGCTGGCCAGGCTTACAGCTCCCGTCGTTGTAGCCAAAGTCATAATTATCCTGAAATCATTAACATAATCTGTCGATTGTCTGAGATACCCGAACGGGCCGAAGCCGAGGCCGAGCCACTGCCACAGCCTAATTTTATAAATATAGAGTCAAGGTAAACTACATGAAATAGATTTCATCCTGATTTCATAAATTAATAGAAAATATTGTTGTTCCCATTAAGCAGAGATGAAATTATGACTCAGCCGTCCGAGCGGCGAGGTCGACGTCTGTTCGCATATATGAAAGAACAACCATTAATCAAATTTCAACAAATGATTGATTCAATGTTATTTTTTTATGTCGCGCTTTTTAATTAGTGAAAAATAAAAATACGCTCGAAAAAAATATGTGAATAAAACAGAAAGAGAGGAGCAAAAACAAAAACGCAAGCGGCAAACACGATGATGAAGCGCAGGAAAGGACATTCGGCCAATCCACTAGCCACTGGCACTGGCACTGGCACTGGCCAGTTCCCAGGCAGACAGCGGGCGCTCTCTCACACAGGGAATATATGAGAATTATGACAAGTGATCTGATAGGCGACGCCATATAGGGACTTCCATGCGAATGGACAGATTCCGCATGCATTATGCATGAGAGCAGCGCATCCAATGGGCAGCAAGTTGACTGCGTAAAAAGGAAGCTGAAGCCGAGGCTGTGGCCGTGGCTGTGGCTGTGGAGCTTGAAGGAAGCGCCAGCTGAAAGCCACTGCGTTGTCATGGACATGGACAACATCGTCGTACAGACTCTATCTCTCTCTCACTCTCTCGCGCGCGCGCTCAAGCTCTGCCTATCTGATAAGATCTCTGAGCGGCCTTGCTGCGCGGCCCATGTGTGTGCACTACCAATTTCTGTGAATCGCAAACTGCGCACAGAGCTCAATGATCTAATCTCGACTGTTGCATCTGTTGCGTCTCCAGTGCGAGGCCAGTGGTCTGGCTGGTTGGCCTGCCTGCCAGCCTGCCTGCCTGCCTACCTGACTGCTCCTCCTTCGCCACCGCCGCCGCCGCTGCCTCCTCCTCCCACTCCTGCACTTCCGCAGATAACCAAGTTGATAGTGGAACTGCAAGCGCCACATGATGCGAAAGCCCGGCTCCAGTCGGTAGCTACGAGCAATGGGAATGCATCGCAATGTAAAGTAGATCACATCGTCGTGGCCCGCTTGTCGCCGAGTCGTTCGGGCGATCTGTCTGTCGATCGTTTGGCTCTCTTGGCCACTCGATCGATGTTCGCCCGCCCGTCTGATGTCGGACCTCCAGTAGCCGCCACTGATGCCACTATCGGTGTGGCTGCATCAGTGCTGCCTCCGCCTCTGCCTCTGCCATGGCCTCCACAGCATCTTCCCTGCTCTCATTGACTGCCTGCTCACGTACTCGTGAGCGCATGCGCAGGCGCATTCCCAGAGCCTGCTCTGAGCTGTCACTTTACGGTTATAAATTTTATGATTTACGATCGTTGCAATTGAATTTTATTGACTTTTCAACAGTTTCACATGCTCAACACTGACCACAGCGCCTGTGCGTGTGTGAGAGAGTGCGGTTCAGCTGCGAGTGTGTGTGTGAGTGTGTGCGAGTGTGCGTCAGCTCGCCACCTCCCACTCTCACCTAGCCCCTTTTAATTATGTTCCTAGCAACCTCTTCCACTTGTCTTGGCGTAGAAGCAAGTTTTCTATGAGAAAGAATCCTAGCCTTTAGAATAGATGCCGTGAATTGAATATATAATATCTTCTGCAAATTGAAATATGCTAAGCTCAAGTTTATGTCTCAAAGAGAGATATATATGTAAGCATGATAAGTATTCATTCAGATAGTATTACAGTTATATTAGGCGATTATGTGTTGAGTTCAGCTTAGAAGTTTGTATGGAACTTGCTTTATATGAAGGAATTATGATAATCCAAATGTTGATATTGAAAATATTCTTGCAAAAGTTTATGTGGAATCAACATCAGTTTTGATGATATATATAAAAGGTATTTGTATTTATATTAAAAAATAAAAAAAAATAATAATAATAAAATAATAACTAATAATACAACTAAAATATTTTAGTAAATTCTTATTAGAAAGCATTAAAAATATTTACTAAACTCTTCTACGACCTTTTGCTAGCCTGAAGATTTTACCTTCAACAACATCAAAATATATAGGATATAAGAAACTTATCAGTGAGATTTAGTAACATGTTATAGAGCTACTTTTTCTGCTAGAGCTAAGGAAATTCCTTCAAGTGCAACATAAGCTAATTGCTGTTATGCACTTGTGTATGCTGCCCTTATTTATATTTCATTTATAGCTAATATTACAATTGATAAAAATTTGCTAACCCACCTGTGAGGCCGACGGAAAACCGCCGTATCCGAATTGTGTATAGGCGGCCATTGCCAAAGAGCAGCTCAATTTGAGGCTTAGTTGAGAGCTTTGTTCGTTTATAGAGTTGTTAATTGAAATATGGTTGGTATTTAACTTAATTGTTTATGTAGATAGCACGAATGTTGTTGTCTTTGCGCATCAATTCGTGATTCAGTTCACCTCTTCGGGTTGCTGTTCAATGTGACAATTTTACCGTTGGTTAACACACGCATAAACAAAATTCTAAACACGAGACTCAGTTGAACACAATGAAGGTGCGGGCGGGCGAGCGACCGAGCGACAGACCAGAATCAACATTGGGATTATTGAGCGTAGCAGCGACTGGCGACGACGACGACGACGACAACAATACCGACATAAACATAACCATAACAATTGCAACGCTTATCCGCACACAGACACAGACGCAGACGGCTACAGTTACAGACACAGATGAACAGCCACTGGCACAGATACAGATACAGATACAAATTTCAGCTGCACGCAAACGCAAAACGCAAAACGCATACGCAAAAAACGAAACGGAGTCAGCGACAGCGACAGCGACGGCGACGGTGACAGCGACGGTTGCGCGCTCCAGATGTTCACCTATGTACGTTCGAACACGAACTGGTTGCGGATGGTTACTCACAACCGGCACGAGAGCTAATACGAATGCCGTTGCTCTGCGACTGAGTTGGCATTCCGTTGCAATCTCACTGTACAGGGCTAGAACGAGACAACGATACACTCTCTCACTAGCGCGCACTCCAACTAGAATGGAAATGCTGTTTAGGCCGACGCTGGAAATGTGCGGCGACGCCCTCTGAGCTTTGCTACTGGCGGTGGTGGTAGTGTCGACTATATCGTTCCAGTGCACACACACACACACACCACTCACACATACAAACACTCGCAAGCATGCTCTCACCTTTCGCTTCTCCGCCTAAGCAAGGAGAGTAAACAAACAACCACACACACACACGCACGCACACACACTCTCGCACAGTTATAGCAACTGGAAGTGCGACGCCTCATCCGCCAATCAGAGTGCGCCATTCGATTCGTGTGTGACGTAGTCGCTTCTGTTCTTTACCGCTTCCTGTGGCTCTCCATTGACAGGTGCGACTTTTATTAGCACCATGCCATTTGAGCCAAACAAAAGAAAGCAAAAACGAAATGGAAATACGACCATTAATTACTTCTTATTTTCACGCTTCCCATGGCAGGGGTAGTGTTTCATTTTGGGCACGCCCATTTGTTTTGTTTGGCTAGTCGCTTGTTTGTTTACCTTTCTGCCGAGCGCCTGACTCTATGCCGACTCTCATTCAATATGAACAACGATCGTGACGCAGCAACAACAACACCAAAATAATATATAAAAAACTAGGTTGGCCTATATATTTGCTGAGATAAGTGCTGTTCAAAATAGATAAGCAGCAGAAAATATTCGTATCTTTTAACTTTTGGTGCAAGTCGAAACAATTTATAAGTATTTATAGTGTTTCCTAATGATATTTTTGGCAGAGAAAATTTTATTAAATAAAAACTAATTTGCAACTATTTTTCGAATTTTTTTATGCCTATTAAAAATAAAATTTATATATGATTTGTATTTAAATGATATATGTATTAGAAAACAGGTATAAACAATTTTTTTAAATTAAAAATATATACAGCTACGAAAAAAAAATAGCACCACTTTGCATTTCAAAGTTTAAGAACTTCTCCTGGCTACATAAATATATGTATATGAATGCTAAGAGTTTCAACCAAAGTAGGGGAAACATTAAAAAAAAATAATATCACACAAAATACTTTAACAAAATTTTATTTTTAAACTTTGTATATGATTAATTCGAGAAATTAATTAAGCAGGGGTCTATTAATAAAATTTCAATTTTAATTGAGAACTAAAAAAGTCACACCTATAAACTATATAAAAATTTTGGGATTTTTTATAAGAAATTTGTTCAAACTTTGAACAACAAAATGTTGGACTTTATGCCGCTAAATCTGCGCTTGCGCCCATATTGCATAATGCGTTGGTCAGCGATGCACACAGACACAAAGAGGGACAGACAGACACACATACAGTTATAGAGACTTTTATAAATGACGCTTTTAGATAAAAACTCACTAAATAAGTCACTGTGTGAGAGAGTTTTCCGTATAAGTCCCAAAATAGCGTCTTAAAAAGAGCGATTGCCCGAATTCCTACTCTCTTAGAGATAAATGGGACAAGTGAGTTGGATAACTGTTATTCGGGGTCTCTGGTTCAAACTCAATTGTAATTCACCATTTAGTAAAACCAAAGACGCTCGCACACTGTGACTTACTCAGAGCTGGAGATCTCAAAAGAGCAATGCAGACCGACTTCAAATTCATATACATATACAGCATACATACACGCTCACGCACGCTTACGCACGCTCACTCAAGCTCACGCACGCTGTCGATGTTAGCGAATACACAGTTATTTTCGTACTTTAAGAAATGCTCAACGGTTTCTGGAGTTCAAAACGATTGGAAGTTGACCACAGAATTAAATAATAAATGCTTATTTAAATACAAATACAACTCTAAAGCAATAATTGAACTCAAGTATGATAAAGAAGGCTGTATTATATTTAATTAATAATGAAATTCATTTTTTTGTTAATTTAAAATAAGGCAGGTAAAAATTGTAAAGCTGTAAGAGCATGTTCATGTGGAACTGCAGCCCACAAATTATTTTACCTTCCCAATTTTTCATTCTGCTTTTCAATAAAAAAGTCATAAAAGCAAAGTAGCTTAGGTTTTAAGACCAAGTCAAGGTATTTTTAGAGCCTTCTAAGTGACAAAAGGCAGTTTTGATCACAATTCATATAAAACTTCAGGAACTTAAGGAACTCTCGAAACTTTTTATGCCAAATCAAATGAATCTAAAATTTTCATAAAATATGAAAAATGTTGCACTTAAACGAACTTGCCAGAAAAGCACATATACATATACATGTATGTATATATGTATATGTATATCATTTAACGAGCGAGATTTTTTATAGTGTCAACACCCAGAGCGAACTAATAGAAAAACGTCACAGCGGGCGCATCAAGTGCGTATTTACTGTAATTTTTTTTTGTGGTCGCGTCGAGGTGCTGAAGCTTATGTTTGGCAAACTTGTTTCTCTGTTTACTTTTTATGATAATGTCATAAAAGCGAATTAACCTATAAAACCGAAAAAGTGTGCGCCTTACATGATGGAATTGCGACATAAGGTCTGGGCGTGTCCTTGCCCAGGCCGAAGATATATGGATGTCAGAGAGCAGGGAGAAAAAGCAGCAGACTGTATGTGCGTGGGCTTTAAGCAGCAGCTGACCAAAACAATTTCAGGTTAACAAATTTAAAGGGATGCCAGAGAAAAGCGCGAATGGCAGCAGAAGAAGGAGGCAGAGAGGTGAAGGTAGCAGCAGGAGGCGTTGCTGCAGCAGGAACTGTGAAAAGCTGTAGTGGAAGGAGCTATGAAGAGCTGAGGTAACCAGCAGGAACAGCAACAGAAGTAAGCAGCAGCAAAAGCAAAAGTAAGATCAAAAGCAAGTGCAAGAGAAGCAAGAGCAGAAGCAGCAGTAGGAGGAGTAGGAGGAACTACAGGAACAGGAGTAGAGTAAGAGCTACAACTGTAGCAGGAGTAAGAGAAAGTGGAGAAACAAGAACAAGAGCAAACTGGAGCAGCAGCAGCAGGAGTAGCTACAGCAACAGCATCTATAGGAGCAGGCAGCAGGAGCTGGAGCTGGAGCAGGAGCTGGAGCAGTCAAAGCCACTTCAAAGTGTCCCTCTGGGGTGTTAAGTACAATATTTGCTCTGTTGCGCACACTTTTTGCGAGTCAACTGCAATCAATCAATGGGTCGCTCGCCGCCGTCCAGCTGTGGACAGACCTATGCATCGCGATGGATGGTTGGACGCTTGAAGTGGCAACCACATGGGGCGTTTCCATTTGCAACCGCCACACATTGACCACCCTCGGTGCTCAGTGCCATGCCCCAGAAGCAGTACGAAACTCTTTCTCTCCCTATGCCTCACTCTTACTCCCTCTCTCTCTCTCTCTCTCTCTCCCTCAATCTCTCCCTCTGGCCTTAGGCACATCTTATGCAATCGAGTTTTTTGGTATCAAATCAGTTGCCGCCACTTAAATCTATTTTGACAATTGAGCTGTCTGACAGCGTTCACTTTTCACGCATATAAATGTCAGCCAAATGCATCCCCTATGCTACAAATATATACACATATATATTCAGCCCTCTCTCTCTTTCTCTCTCGCTCTCGACCATTAGCTGGAACGCGCATTTTATGCTGTTTTAATTGCAACATCTGTCACTGCGGTTTATGCATATATCAATTTCAAAATAGCTGCCAAATGGCAACGGCAATGATTCGAACCCAAACACAAACCCAAACCCAAACCCAAACCCAAACCCAGATTCGGATCCAGATTCGTACCCATGCCCATAGAAAGTACCACCATGAAAAATGAATTATTTTTATTTTTATTATTTTCGCCTGGCAAACTCATGCGACAAAACTGTCACAACATTCGCTTCTGACACGACAGCCCAGCCGAAGACGAGGGCTGGCAGGAGCAGGAGCCGTAGCAATGGCAGAAGCTGTAGCAGAGGCAGTAGCTGTGGCAGCAACACTCACAGCCGCTTGACAAAGAGAATGAGCCACGCACTATGCGAAGGCATTGTTTTTTTTTGCATCGTTGCAGTTGTTGTTATTGTTGTTGTCATTGTCAGCATTGCCGACTTTAATGGATGTCAGAATACATAAAAATTGTCAAAGGGAAATATGGCGCTGTTACATAATTGATTTCCATTATAAAGCAAAAAATAAATAAAATTGTTTGCTCCAAATTGATGCGACTGGTATTTGAGAGCAGCTTTTGGCATATTTCATAAAACATGCAAATTTATCATGTTTAGATATAAATAACAAGTCACAGAGACTGAAAGGAAAATTACATTTTTAGCTGCACATAAATAGCTCATAGAAATATTTATATTTTACAAGTTTAAAAATAAACAGAGTTTAAAAAGTTTCGAGTTTTTTTATTCGAATATTCGAATATTTAAATTCATGACATTTCTCTGCAAATATATTTGATAAAAGATTTTTACTTGAGCAAGATCTGCATATCAAAGTTTTTATATTTTATTTGAGATCTTTAATTTGCTAAATTAATTAATATTATTTTTTTTTAATTTTTTTATTATTTTTATTTATTTCTTTACTTTATTCTTATTATTTTGGCAATTTAAATAAATGTTGGAAATCTATTTTGTAATTGTACAAATAATTTTAATCTTAATAAAAACACAATAAGCGAGAGATAGAGTGAAGAGAATTATGAAATATTTCTTATATAGTATTTATAACTCACAAAAATAAAAAATAAATAAAAAAAAACTCCTTTCAGTGACCTAAAATATTTAACCTCTATAAAACTGTAAGCCCATCGAAATCTCTTTATGGCTGACGCAAATCTATAAAAACAAGCTAAGCTTTGTCTAAGCATATTTGTTTGATGGCTTACTTAAATCGTTAGCTGAAGTGCCGCATCTTCCCGGTCATTATAATTGACAGCTTAATAGGCATATCATCGGGACCTCTTCGATTTGACAATTGACAACACGAAATGTTAATGCAGTTAGCAAGTGCAAAACATTTAATGTATTTGCCGTTGCCAGACGCGTGTCGCGCGATGTAATTGTGAGAGAACTCTTAGCGCCAAGGCAAACACAATGAGTGCCTTCAGCCGCTGCTGGCAGAGAGGATAATGTTGAGCGGCAGCTCACAGTTGAGGATTGCCCAAATGAGTTTGTCAATCAAAATGCAAATGTCAGTGGGAAAGTGACATAATCCCACTTGGGAGCTGAGAGCTGAGAGCTCTGAGCTGTGAGCTGAGCTAAGCCAAACGAAACGAGCCGAAATCCCGGTGCGAGTTAAAGCGTTTGACCGCAGCCGTCATACGACCGAGGGAGGGAAATGCAACGGAAATAGCAACAGATGACGACGATGACGCTGACGCTGACATTGACGTGTGAGCAGAAACGAGAGAGAGAGAGAGACAGGCATGACAGCCGCTGCAAGTGCGACAGAGCAAGCGAAACGGCGATATGATGGGTGGGTGGGGTGGTTAAATTGCAATAATCGGCTCTTGAGCTCAGCGAAAGCAACGAACAACGTTTATGTTTTATGTGCTCATTTATAATGCGTGCTGCTCATTTGGTAATGGTTCGATAATGACACAAGCAGAGAGAGAGAGAGAGAGAGAGAGTGAGAGAGCGAGAGAGAGAGTGAGAGAGTGAGAGAGACAGAGAGAAGGTACTTAAAAGGTACGGCCAAGCAATGCGTGGAAAACTGGACATCTGTTTGATAAAACCAAATGTGTGCAGAGTGTGATATATGTGGAGAGTGTGTCGAGTGTGTCGAGTGTATCGAATGTGTGGAGAGTTTCCCATTCGACAATAAATCTCAAACACTTGTGTATGAGGAAACCTTCACTGACAGCTCTGCAGATCTGCAGCGACGGCGGCAACAAGCGTCGATCAGCTTGCATGTAGCTTTAGGCGCCACTCGCCGGGGGTCAACAGGCAGCCGGAGGCAAAAGAGTAAAGAAGTTCATAGTGGGAAAGAGGAAACAGGCTAACAACTAGCCAGCCAGCCACGACTTCGATGTGACTGAAATAGATAGACACCGTCTGTGGACGGACCCGCAGACAGACGCAGTCAGTCCGAGTCGCCAGCAGAGAGAAAAAAGAGTCATAAAAGTGAATAAGCCCCATTCCCAATTGCCAATTATACTGCAAGCAGACCCCGCCATGACAAGACAAACGTTGCCAGCTATCGACGATCGTTGCCGTTGTCAGCCATTCGGCATAGGCCGCTGAGCGACTGGATGTGAGGGGGAGGGCATCAACAGCAGCAGCAGCAGCACCAGCTTGGAGCTTGGAACTTGGAACTTCACGACGGATTCCATTGCGCGCCTGTCTTCGAGGCCCCGAAAAAAAGTTTTCCTCGAGCTGCGGCCAGACGTTCAAATTCTCCAGCGAATCGTGGCACCAAACGCCTCGAATCTATTTTTTTTTTCTCTCCCCCTCTTTTCTTATATAATATATTTCATTTAATTTGCGGCGCTTATCAGGCGCCAGGCCCAAAGACAATCGGTGACAATGGCTCAATCGTACTACAAATGAACGCCAACTATCGTGCATTGGCTAACACACACACACACACAAACTCCGCTAGGTGTTAACATGGTCTCTCTCTCTCTCTCTCTCTCCCTCTCTGTGCGATTCCTTTGAATCTAATTGCATAAATTTATATAATTCCTCATATGCTTGCTGCCCACATAGAGTTTAACTCTCTTCTCCCACCGCCCCGCATTTCACTGCCTTCAATTTATATACTTTTAGCCATTCACAAAAAGCCAAATTAACTTGATGTCTTCAAATGTCTTGTGGGAGACGTACGAGTTTTGTGGTTTTCCAACGAAATTATACAGTTTGTAATTGCAATATGCAAATGAATATGCCGCTTGTCGACTCCAAGGCACATACGTACACATGTACATATGCATGTATATATATTGGGCCACTGGGTGGGCGCAGTCAGACGACAACAACAACAGAGACAACAACAATAGCAACAACAACAGCAGCAAAGTCAGCTTGACATTTGAAACTTGAAATGTAAGTGAAAGATACAATCCCAATCTGTGTAGCCGTCGCTCTCATCGACAACGAAGCCCCAGACATTGTGCACAGACAACTTAAGAACAGAAAGAGAAAGAGATAGCCAGATAGAGAGTGGGACAGCGAGAGAGAGAGAGAGAGAGAGGAGCTTGCTATTCTCGCATGTGCACATGATAAATGACGGCCTTTCGACAATTGCCTTCGCAATCGCATTTGCCAAATCGAAAATGAAATTAACACTTCTCCCCACATATCCAGATAGAGCTCCATTGTGCAATTACAATTACGTTTCACAGATTTGGCAAAAGCCGCCCACAAAACAAACTGTGCGAATGCTTCATCTCCTTTCTCTGACAGTTGCGGTCAAATTTGAATTCTTTCAACAATTTGTATCCTTTTATCAGATAAAATCTAAAATTTTAATAGAAAACTAATAGCTGGAATTTTATTATTACTTAATCTTTTGTCAAATATATATTAAATATTATAAAATTATTTATAATGATGATGAACTTGAATAAATGTAAATCAAACTAATTTTATATGTTGTTGACAAAAATGTTCTTATTTTGCCTAGTAAAATGTTGCAAATGGTTTGAATCTAATTTTTAACCGTAGTTTACAGTTTAGTTAGTTACTTGATTTTTTTTTTTTTTAAGTAAAAAACATAGTGCAATATATTTAATAAAATCCGATATTAATATACTATATTAATATATTTCATATATAATTTTGAATTAATAAAATCCGATATTAATATACTATATTAATATATTTCATATATAATTTTGAAATAAATAATATTAATTCTCATTTGAATTGCCTGTCTCATAGCATTCAGCTTATTTCCGCGAAGCAACAGGGCTGACACTCAATCTGGCCCAGCCAGCTGGCGTCTGTTATTGTGCGTCCCTGGTAGTTGTGTGTTTGTTTAGTTTTTGTGCAAAATATTTTGTTTTTTCTATCTGATAATTTGTGTGCAATAAGCAGTTAATTGTGTAAAAGATGAGTGCAAACGACACAACAAAGCAACTGTCGATTGTGGATATACGAAATTATATGCTGCAAAACGACGGCAAGGTGACAAATCATGCGCTCGTCAAGCACTTCAAGAAATATTTAACGCACACACAAAGTGAGTCAGAGACAAATTTTCGTGTATTCGTTGGTTTGACAACAACAACCTGTTGACATCATAGAGCAATGCAATCTAATATGTAGGTAAACTAAACGCTACTGAAATCTCAATTTCAGATGAGGCCGAGGCACGCAAGCGTTTCAAAACCTATGTGACGCTGCTCTCCATCATCAAGAATGAGAATAACCAAAAGTATTTAATACTGCGCAAAAAGTATATCAATGAGTGTCCGAGCGAAGAGGTTGTGGAACGTGCCGTCGAAGCTGCGGGCACTGCCTCTACGCCTTCCAGCCCGGGAGCTGCTTCCATGGTGTCCATAACCGATAGCGGCCTCTCGCCAATGAGGCAGCCACCGCCCTATATAGCGCCGCCCGAGGTGCAGCAATCGCCTACACCAGCGCCAGAGCCAAGTGCTCCAGTTAGCACCGGCTTGGCTGTACACCAGGGTCAAGTCGAGAGCTATCGCGAATGTGTTAATGAATTCACAGCTGCCATGCAACGCATTGACCCGGCACGCCTTGTGCGCCAATCAGACATCGACAAGAAGAACGAGCAAGACACCGAAAGCAATGCCAATACCAAGGGCAGCACCGATGCCAATGGCAACAGCAATGCCAATGCCAACACAGTTGCCACGGACGATCCCGATGTTAATGGCAATGCCAAATCTATATCCCGTGTCAACTCTGTGGACGAGGGCAGCAATAAGGAAAATATACCGCGTTTCTCCTTCTCGTCGGGCACCTCCACCGATAGCTCCTCTGCAGAAAAGGTGGACGCAGCTGAGAATCCCATCAGCGTTAAGGAAGCGACACGCAAATTCAACCGGATGGCATCCGAAGAGGAGGCAAAAATAATATCACCGCCGCCCAAGAAAAAGCCAGAGAAGGTATGTCTTCATTATGTTTAACAAAAACCGGTTAACAATTAACACATGCGGATGCGAAAGTGGTTGCGATGCGGGTGTGAGTGCGGGTGCAATTGCTTTCCATAGCCAACTAAACAGTTCCACATCGCTGCTGCTGCTGCTGCTGCAGTTTCAACTAGACTTGGTCTTACTTCCTGTGGGAAGTATTTAGTCTTTTTATGCATATTACAAATTTGTCTTTTCTTATTGGCAACTAACAGAATTCCAAGACATTTTTGAGTTGGCCTACACAGATTCTTTGAACTAGTTCGCATAGCAAAGCAAACCAGAGATGAGGGTGTTTCTACCTGACACGCGGGCACTTAGCTCCCACTCTCACTCTCTCCCTCTCTCTCGCTCAGTATGTCGGTCTGTCTGTTTGTCTCTTTCTTAAATATAGCTCGAGTGGAACTGCTGGTCACGAACGAACACTACCAGCACATTCGACTTGTACATATCCATTAATTTTATTCTCGGACAATAAAATGTGAGATTCACAAACATTACAAGGGCCCGCTACAAGGTCTCTTCGTCACTCATTCTCTTCTGATATAAATGTATATATATAAATATATATATGCTTTGACATGCGTGCATGCATATAGCGACGCATGCACTCTTGTTAATATACATATATTATTTATTAGTTTATCATGCGCCTTTCTCTGGTCAAGACAATTTTTATTCTTCTGTTTCTATTGTTAGTGGTCTGAAACATATATAGAAAAATCAGATGGTATTAAGCAATTGTAGAATTGTGGAAAAATTTCCATTATTTCTTAGTTTTCTTATTATATAAATTGCTAAACTTATAATAAGCCTTGCAGCAACTCAATTCTTACAACAATCAATCGCGTTCCCTTTGAACATTCACTGTGTACATTTTATATATAAATATAATATATATATTGTAGGCATATCGGCCATTACATATAGCTGACAATAAAAGGCAACATGTTAAAATTTGTCAAGCGTTACGAGAAAATCGTTTCGTCGCAAATGTTGCGAGCTAAAGACGAAGGCAATTACCATTTGGGCCCGAGCATTGACAAACAACTGTCATCCACTCAGGGCTGTCAATCAAAAGTGTTTAGGGTTTAGGCATAGGCAACTGCATAAATCATGCCACTGCGTCCGGCCAAGATGAATATGTCTATATGCCCATGCCGCGGGCACAAATATTCCTGAACGAGTCAAGCAGGCGGCAGGCGATAGACGACAGGCGCAGCAGTAGATGTATGTCAAATGCGAACTCCGGAATTGTCAACTACATGTCAAGCGCTATAAAAACGCAACTCAACACTCGACTAAAACACTAACGAAAAAGACTTAAGTGTTTATTTGTGCATACACACTCGCTTCCACTTATGTGTGTGTGTGTTTGTGTGTTAAATTAATGTTTACATATATCGAAACGTCTGGCAGCCTCAAAGAATCACAGCATTTATGTTGGGTTTCTCACGTTTTTCATGTTTCCGGATTAATGTGGCCCAAATTACATGCAGACAAAAGTATTTCCTCTTTTTGTAGCTGTTGTACAATGCAGGGTATTTGCCGTCGAGCTGATATCTATTTGCTACGATTCTTTTATCAGGCTACAGATATTCTCCTTCATTTCAATGCCAAACATTGTTAGATATCTCATTACAAATCATTGCAAAGTTATCTAGGATCGATAATCTGATATTCAAACAGTTTCGTGCTCATCATTATCGATGCTGTAAAAATTGCTAACAAATCTGTGCGCTAACAAGCCAAATCAACATTCAAAGTTCCAAATAAAAGTAAATAAGTAAAAAATTTGATAGACGGCGCCAGCAATCTTTATCTATCACAAAACCCAATGTATATGAAACCCTTGATGAATTATGTTTAATACAAAAATTATTAATCATCTCAGAAATTGTGGAAAAAGTGCCAAATCATTCATGAAAGAGTTTCGAAATGGAATGCTGCCCCCTTCTGCTGCTGCTGCTTCTTCTGCTTCTTCTTCTTCGTGCATAGATCCATCAATATTATAGACCGTGAAATTTAGGCGCCGCAACCGTAAGCGCTGCGGGCTGAATCTGCCTGCTAGCTGATCAATTAAATTCGTTTCGAGTGTTTTTAATTAGCTCCATGAGTTGGCACTTTGCGCATTTAGTCAGCACCCACCGTAGCCTCGACACATACATGCATGTATTTAAATTGCTTAGCTATCGTTGAGCTGCAGTTAATTTAAGTTGGATCTAACAGATCTGTCGATTGTGGTTATTATGCTTGACTTTTGATAGGAGTATACGGAATAAAGGCAAGATACTTACTTGAAGAGACATTCATAAGCAAGTCTATCTATTATAAAGAAAACTTCTCGATTCGATTCATAGAAACAATTCTTTAATTTAGATATTTAGATTTTATTAATAATGAAAAGACTTGAGCAAAACATGGTTTCTCACTTCGAAATGGGAAATCAGAGACAAGGATTTCTACCTTATAATATCCTTGCTCTACAACCCATTCTAAAAGGCTTTAAGCCAGCTTTAGTTCAATTTTAAAACGAGACAAATCTGGGCAACTTCATTAAGTCCACCCAACGCTGGATATTTGCACAGAATAGTGTTTACCCAACACTAAAATGACAATTTTGAAACAACCCTAACTCCCAATTGGGCCAAGCAGAAAAGGCATTCAAATGAAGCTCCAACTGCAGCATCAAACAAACCACATATATTTTTATTAACCCACAAGGTGCTTTGGTGGCCAAAGTCCGTGTCCCAATATGCATATTAAGCCCGAATGGGCGAGCGAGAGAGGGAGAGTGAGTGAGACAGAGAAAACCCTTTTTTGGATAGAAACAAGTTGGTGAAACATGTTAACATAGCCAATAAGCAGCAATAGAAATTAGTTGGGCAAAGCTATAGTCATCAGGCGGGCCGGCAGGCGAGCGAGCGAACGACCGAACGACCGACCGACCACAAAGGACCCAATTAAAAATGTAAGGAAACAAACCAAAAGTTGTTATTGCTGTTAAACAACAACGGCGTATGTCCCGAAGCGGTTAAATTTACAAACAGCAACAATGTCGACCCGATCGAAGCGGACAATGGCACAGCGCACTTCGAGTGACTACGGGCGGAAGGCATACGGCAATACGGCGATACGGAATACGGAATACAGCAAACATGACCATTTTGTGGCTTCATTTTCTTCCTTTTTTGCGAGTGTTTTTTTGAAAAGGGAGTCAAAGGTAAGTTTCGGGTGGCAAACGCAAACACAGCGAACGAGGACATGCTACAGTCTGCTCTGCTTTGGTCTGGTGTGGTTTGGTCCGATCTGCAGCCGGACAACGGCTAGCAGTGTGATATAATATCTTGCATAAAGGGACACACACAGGACATAAGAAAGCCAGCCATTGGGGAGAAGTACCCCCAGCTAGAACTGGGAGTTGGCCATGGCCAACGACGAGTAGCAACAGCAGTCGTCGGCAACATTTTCTCTTTTTTTTTCGATTTTTGTGGGTGGGTGACTACTTGGGGGCGTTACGGTTCTTTTGTTTAGCATTGACATGGCCACTTTGCCCAAGGCTTTACTTTGCAATGTTTGTCCTGTTATGTTGCTGTAGCTGTAGTTGCCTCTGTTTCAGTTTCATTTGCTCTCTCGCTCACCTTGTCGGCTATTCGGCAAACGGCAAGGCGGGCGTGTGGCATGCGGCATGCGGCATGCGGCATTTTGCAAATGGCGCCACCTGAAGCGGGTGGTTAACGGGATTTAAGCACGGCGGCGAGTAATTGGAAAAACGTGAGCACTCCCAAAGTCAAGTGGCGTGTAAATATATGAAAGGAGTTACGGCTGCTGCTGCTGCTGCTGCATCCTGCGGCTAAATGCCCCAACCATGTGAATGCCGCATTTATTAGCTATGTGTAACATAACGTAACGAAGCGAGTGCTGCTTGTTTTCCTTTTTTTTTCACTCTCTCTCTCTCTCTCTTGCTCTTGCTCTTGCTCTTCTGTGGGAGTGTGGCACAGGTAAGCAAATGCCTGACTCTTTTGCAGCCTTGTTAGCAAACGCGAAACATTATGCGAATGGATAATTAGTTGCCGAAAATGTTTTCAGCGCTCGTAAATATGAGAGGCAAGCACACATGTTGCCAGCTATTGTTGTTGTTGCTGCTGTGGCACATGTGTGCCTGCGCCCCTCGCTCATTAGAGTGCTCATTATCAATGGGAATGCGTGGTGGTTAAAGAGCTACCCATTCCCGAAAAAAAAAACGAAGAAAAAACATAAGCAACAAATACTGGAAGGAGAGAGAGCTGGCAGCCAGGCAGGAACAAGAAATTTTTGGAGCTCTATTTCATTTAGCGCATCGCTAAAGAAAACCCGGCGCAGCAAATGCCTAAAGCACGCGCCTAATAAATAAAAATTATTACCTTCATAATTATGGCAAGAACATGCCGTCGTCGTCGAATGTGTGCGCATAATTATGCCAGCTTTTTACGCTCACACAGAAAGGGAGCGGCAGTGGAAGAGAATACCAATCCCGCCCAGAAACCATGCGGATGCTACAATGATTGCCTTGCCACATGTGTGTGTGTGTTCTAAGATATGTTGGCGTTAATGCTTTCAATGGGCTTTCTATGTTTTATGCCCGTTTCACATACATATATATATATATATAGATATAATTTTTGTTTTTAACAGCCCGCCCCACGCCTCACGCCTCGCAGACTCCGAATTTTGTAAAATGTTGTGACAGAAACATGCATAATTAATTTATGCGCTCTGGTAACCCGTTTTTATGTCTTTCAGCAGTTAATTGAGGAAAAGGATTCACCCGATGTCACATTGTCGCATCCAAAAGCCAAGGAATGGATTGTCTCAATGGCCAAAGTCAATTATCAGGAATTAGCTAAGCTGGCTAATGATTATCCAGAGCTTGTCAAGCTGCAGGTTAGTAAATACTTCAATATATATATATATTTTATAAATGATATATTATTAATATCTTTAACAACATTTTATCAAGTCAAAGAATTTCAAATTGAATCAAGATATTGCCTAACTTATTTCTCGTACAACTCTTTGAAATGCATTTTTGTTTAAAATTAACTTTGGGTTTTCAAACAATTTCTATAGCCATTTACAGTTAGCCAAAAAAAATGTATTAGCCACGATTTGTCAGTTGAGATTAGCCAAGAGGCGATGCCATCAAACGATGCATGAGGCAGGCGCAATCATTGGCTCGACTTGAGCAGCTCGAACAAATAAAGACAAGTACAAACTATTCATAAGCATTAATTACGACAAATTAAGCAGCAACGCGTTGTTTTTGCCATGTCGAACAACATTTAAAAATGCGAAAGAGAAAAAAAACAACAATTTATATATATATAAACTTATATATGTATATAATGGCAGTTGGCGGCGGCGGTACGTGGCACAACAACAACAACAACAACAAGAATAAAGAAGGAAAAATAAAGCGTTGCCAGCCCCAGTTGCTGCCGCTGACAATTAATTGTGAAATATGTTTTTCAAAATTTTTAGCACTTGTAGTGCATGTTTTCTCTAAAAAAAAAAAGAAAATAATAATGCGAACAGAAAAAGTGGGCGTTAGCTGAGGAAACAGTTTTTCCGAGCGAGAGCGTGGGCCTCGAAACAAGCTGCGACAATTGCCATTAGGCGAGGCAGTCGGCAAATGCAGCCAAAACTTGACCCACTAGGATGGACCAAAACGTGCACAACAAATACACACACACACACGCACACGTGTCTGTGTGTGAGTTCTGTGTTCTGGTACATGTAATTTCCATTTTGGACAGACAATTGTATACAAGCGTTTGACAGAACACGTGTTTATATTTGTACTCGCTCTCATCAGAGCGATTTTGAGCAATGCTTTTTACAAGCCTCGCAATTGTCGCCGGTAATAGAACAGCTATAAACACATGTTTAATCAAATTATATAGCTGGTGGTCTGCGTCGATGTCGATGTCGATATCAAAGGCAAACACACAAATGTCACAAATGATTAAAAACTGAGTTAAGAAATAGAATTATTTCTGACATCGAGCAGACGAAACAATTTTGCGCTAACTTATTGTTGTAGATAAATGTCATATTAAATGGTCATAAATTAGGTTGCTCAACAATTTATTAAACTAGGTTTTTTGTCTTGCTCATTTCGAATATATATGACAGCACTCGAAATACTGAAATTTTCGTTAGGGTCGTGCGGGTGGGCTGGGAAACTCTACGAGAATGTTTTCCCCCGAAAAAATGAGCCGAAAATATTTGCTAAAAGGAGGCAATCTTTGGGGACTACTGACTGCTGACTGCTGCCTGCTGCGGTGTCTCTCAATTAGAGAACATTTTCGGTGCCACAAATATACATATTTTTATGTGTGGCATGGCTCTGGCTGTGGCTGCTTGTGCGCTCGCTGCCCTACACGATATTTCCATGAAGATGATTTATGCCAGCCGCAAGCAAACATGGGTCGCACTCCCGAACGATACCAGCTCGGAGTCGAATGAGCAAGCCTCAACTTATGCGAACTAATTGCCGTACAAATGCAATGTTCCCGGAAATAATGGATTCCGTACTTTATATATGTTATATGCAAATCTTGAATGCCATAAGTGCAATCAATTAATATGCGAGCGTAGCTCGTCCTCTCCCTCCTCTCTCTGGAGTGCAAGTGCGAACGAATGGCAGGCAGCTCATTAGCGGCGCTTGCAATTCCCCGAATCACTGAAATCGCAATGAGACGGAAATAGCAATAAATCAGAGACACGATTGTCACTTAACCTAATGTCTCAACTCGTTGCCGCCAGCACGCACGATCTCTCTGCCAGTTCTGGAAGCGCTCCACAAGATTTGTTTACTCATGATTAAGAGTTGCAATTGAGTTCAGAGATTGATAAGGCGATGCAATGCAACTACAGCTAAACTCTCTTCGTATTTATCATCTTTTTCTCTGCTGTTAATAGTTGTCTTTGCATTTCAAGTTTAATTACATTTTTTGGCAATCAGCATGTGCCAGACTCATTTCAAATTCAGCTACGCTCTAGGCCTGCCAAATCCTTTTTTCACTCAGTCTGCACACATGCGACTGGCATCATCTGGCCACATGTCATCCTGCTCTCCAAGCTACATTTATGCATATGCATGCGCATGTATGTCTAGCTATGTATGCTAATAGTAGGCGCTTATAAAGTGTAACAAGTTTTGTATTAATTAAAAAACTTTGGCTGCCGAATGTCCAACTGTGTGTGTGTTTGAGTGTGTGTGTGTGTAGTTTTAGCAATTTCTATTTGTATGCCCTGTAAATATTGAAAGTGGATATGATAGGGTAGGGGAGAGCGAGAGCTAAGTCAATATATTTGACAATTTGTTTATATTTATATTTAAATCTTAGGTTTAGCTTAGAGTTTGTCAGCTTTTAGATAAATATAGAGTTAGTGTTGTGAACTAGATCATTTCAAGCCCAATTGTTGTTTTGCAGCCCTGTAAGCTATCGAGGGATCGCAGCCCTGGGTTTCTAGCTTCGATAAGTCGATACTTTAGTCTTGAAAAAGAGCCGAAGATATAAAATTAAACAAGATATAAAATTAAACAAAAATAAATCAAAAATAGATGAAAAAGAGTAGCAAAAATATATCGTGAATTGGTGTATTTTATATATAGTCAATAAAGTTTAAGTTTGTTATGTTATATATAAACGATACAGTGTGAATTTGTTATTTGTATCGGGATGCAAAAACTTAGCAAAGAGTTTTTTGAAACAAACTTCGAGAACTCTGACAAATATTAATATAAAATTTATCATGTTAAGCCTCAGCATTAGCTTCAAAATAAAATCCTAATTAATTGTGCTCTGCCCAATCCAGGTTAACTTCTAGTCAGCTACTAAAGTTGATCTTTTATGCTACAATGTAAATAAAGTGAACACTCACTTGCACTCAATTACGAATACGAATACGAATACAACTAGTCGCAAGCATGCTACAACACGTGCTGCATGTGGAATGAAACGCGAGTTTTTGGCTTTTTGTTTGGCGTCGCGTCGCGTCGCATCGGCAGCGCAGTGGTCAGCTGGCTGGGGGCAAGCGAGCCGCCCAATAGTCGAGCATGCAACGTTTTGCCATTTCAGCTTGTAGCCATTGTAGTTACTCTTGTTGTTGCTGCTGTGCGTCCCTTTCATTCGAACAGCCATGCAACCAACCATCCAACCAACCATCCATCCATCAACGTGTTTGACCTAGCCGGCAATTCGGCTTGACATGCGAGTAAATTGAATTTTCCTTGTTTCACATTTGTTTTGACTTGTTTTTACTTTGTTTTTCCTTTTTGATTTTGGCTGTGTGTTATTCGAATTACTTATTCAAATTAAAAAAATATTTTTTGTTTTTTTTTTTCGTTTTATTTATGCTGCATATGAACAATGACTGGGCACAAAAATGTTGTCGATGTTTCACCTTCAACTCTTTCCACTATTTACATAGTACATACATGTACATAGGTATGCATGTATGTGTATTAGCATATGCAAACATACATATATGTAAGTCTCTGTTTTGGCATTTCAAAGTGTGTTTTTTCTCTAGATGAAACATGTTGGCATTGCCTCGTGTTAATTATAACTCCCAACATTTGTATGCAATAGCTATTTACAGCTGAAGCGTAGACAAGAGCTATAATTCGTAAACTTTGACTTGCAAAATCGATTAAGTATAGCTATAATATTTATATAAATTATATATATATTTTTTCCAGAAAGTTCTGCTTTCAAGTAAGCCGGAATTAAATTCTTCAGCTATAAATTATTATATCGCATTGCAGGGTATTTAGAGATGGCTGTCAAAAAAAAGGCGAAGGAAAGGCAAAAATTCAACTCTAGTTATGTATCTATGTCGGCATTTAATCTTTGATGTTAAGATCTGGCTACCTGTTTCACTTAGACCCACTTTTACGCTTGTAGCCGGGTTAAGCCATAGGTGAAAGTAATTGAAAGCCGGCTGGCTTTTGATGAATGATACTCGTATGCCCCATAGCCGTAGCAGAGCGCTCGCAACTCAAAGGTGAAATTGTTGAAATGACCGTGAACTTTTCAGCAGGTCGTCAAAGAACAGCCATAAAACGTCTGACACCTTTTGCCAAAGAGACACAGAGTCAGTCAGCTAGTGTTGTAATAAAAATTTAACCCATAGCAAATGTGAGCCGCGTCAACAGTGGCGCCTCCTACCACCACATCTCTTCCAAATCCATAGACATATAGTAGAAGAACAACATCAAAAACGAATAGAACTTGTTGAAATACAGACTCGATGTGCCCCGCTCTGCGCTACTCTACACCTCGCTCTGTGGCCATTAAATTGGAGGTGACAATTCAATCAACGCATCCGCCAAAGCAGCCGACGTGAAATGACTGAATCCTTTCCAGAAATCAAATCAAATGTGTTTACGACCCCAATGCCGACTGGCTGCCTGCCTCGTTGGTGGCTTGGCACAATTTTATGCCGTTGCGTAGCTATTAAATTTAATTAGAGCTCTCTGCTGTCGCTACCACATAAATGTCACCAAAAATATTCTCCAGAAATACAGATGTATATATGTAGATATATCAAATGATGCCGCCTGCTGCGCACACTGTGTTGAAGAAGTGCGACTGCGTGTCTCTCTTTATTTAGCTCCCCGTGGATATGTGACTTACTTACATGCATTGTATAGTTCATCAGGGCTCGCTAGCAATTGCCGTCGCATCGTCAAAAGTTGTTGCTGAGCATATTGTCAGTTGACATGCAAAAGGATGCGCCCGCTGGGAGTGTTTAGACAGAGTCATCAAAGGTGTTGCCTCTGGAGTTTCTAATGACATAATTGCATTGGGAAGTGAGCAAAGGGCTCATTCGTTAAATGACATTTCGCATATCTAAAGCTTATATATTTTATTGCAAGCCTTGAACTGCAATCAAAATGCTGATCGAGCCATTAGATGCCGCTCAGTCAAGATGCAGTTGAACTTGGCCATTTGATTAATGAATCGCTGGCACGATCAAGACCTTAGATACGTGCCCATAGCGATTCGAATAGCGAGCTCGTAGCAAGCTAACGTTAACCATTTATTATGGCACCACCTTAAACGTGGTTGTCGGCAGTAGCTGCCATCGCATCGGCAGAGGCCGCAAATTCAATTTCAAAGACGCCGGAGTTGCGAGCGCGCCTCCTACAAGTTTTGCACAGTTTTTCAATTCACTTTTAATTATGAAAAATCGACGCGCTGACAGCCAACATGAATTAGGGCGAAAGTTATTAAATGCGAGGCGTGGCAACAGAGAATACTCCTGCCTGCCCCAACTCTGGGAATGCTTTGGCTGCTTGCGACTTGAGCAAATGTGCTGCTCAAATTGACAAAAATTCGTCTGTGTTTCTTTGTCTGCTGCGCTTTTTGTGTGTGATTGCAGCATATATTGGGTGGCGCTGTTGGCGCCAACGTTTTGCACGTTCCAATGTTGCTTTGGTCAGTGGGACGTCCACAGAATCACTCTGCTCCTGGCCCGACTTGGCCTGGTCTGGCCAGTGCAGAATGTCTTCACAATTATTGTCATTCACAATTACCGGCGCATGCTTTAGGCCCAACACGAAAAGCTGAGCTCTGTGTGTGGCACGCTGAATGCTTGAATACCCTTTAATCAAATGAAAAAAATATAGCTATAGGCGGAGTATTCAAGCCATGGCTGAAATGCTAATCTGAAATAGATTTCCAGTTACACAAAGCTAAAATGTTTATAAATATATTATGCATTCATATTAAATTCAAAATCATTTTCTATATTCATTTAAACCCATCAATGAACGTTACAAACTGCCTGGCTAAATAGTTAGAGCAGCTCAAGAATTGCAAGCTCAAGAAGTACGAATGAAACGAAACCAAAGTCCGTGACTTTAGAGTTCGGAATTTTCATTTCGCTGCGCAGAGCGAAAAACGTGCAACTACAGTGGACACTCCCCCGCTCTGCACCCGGCTGGCTACCTTCGTTGCTGCTGTCCATACGTCTGTCCAGTTGTCCGTCCGCTCGTCTGTCGACCGCCGCTTAAGTGTCAGCAAAAACGAAATTGAGCTTATCTGCTAAATGCATCGATCGAGCAGCCTCTGCCCAAGGACCAGTTCAGCTCCAACTTCTGTGCACCAAGGCGACTCGATGCAATCGTGCAGTCGTCAAATTAGCGACGTTCGAAATACTTCCCAGATAACTACGAAAATCGTAAACAAAATGAAATGCTCAAACCCGAAGCCGAAGTTGCAGTCATTTCCTGCGCCAACCCAACGATCTGTCAAGGCGTGCAGGACTTTCTGCAGAAGACACTTCCCGAAGTTCGCATACTTACGATGTGTATAATCAGTATTGGTTAGGCATTACTAAGAGCTAAGTATTAGTAGCTAGAAGTCTAGCTAAATGCAGTCGGAATAGCTTGAATGCAGATCTTAGGAACAGACAAGATTGAGCGCTAGCCTAATACACCCGCTTCACACCTAAAGCTACAGAGCATTTTAAGTAAATACAAAGAGAGTTAAGCCAAGGCGACGACGACGACGCTTCACGATCCAAAGTCGTCTTTCTGTGTGATTTATTCGCTACTCCAATTGAATTGTTTGACGGTCTGCAGGCGGCCACAGAGATCAGGATGGCTGGCTGACTGGCTGAATGCTGGGATGGATGGCTGTTGAGCTCACTTGAGTGACATTTCATGAGCCTCGGAATGACGTGCATTTGCAGACGCCGCCAACAAAGCAAAAAAAAATGCATATAACAAGAGACAATGGCATCAGCGTTACCCATTGATGATCATCTGTGGCTGCTGATCTGATCGCGCAATTCCCAAAACGACAAACTCAGGCGCCATGTTAACCACCAAGAAGTCACTGACTAACTTCAGTGCAATCCACAAGATTCACACAATCAGCGATTGACGAAGATGGATTCATGATTGACTGCCGACTGGCCCCAGCCATTGTTAGTGCACAAAACTGATTACAATCAGTTGAGATGGCGACGGCGACGGTGACGGCGTTTGCATTTTATTGAACACGATCCTTTTGATAGCCACAAAAGTGGAACTGAAACTGGAACTCGAAATGGCAAATCAGTTGGACTTGATCTGCCTTTATTTGGACAAGCAACTTGTCATTTTTAATGGAATGCATTCGGTCTGTCTGTCTGTGTGTGTGTGTGCTCCTTTATCCAAATGATATACACTTGCCCAAATTGTCTTCTCAATCAGTTATTAATGTGTGTTTGTGTGTGTGTGTGTGTTGCATGCAAAGCAATCAACACCGCAATGGACCCCACTCAACGTGCCGTTGCCTTTGGCTTTAATTCGAGTTGTATATTGATTAGGTTGCGCTTTTGGCGAATCCATGTTCCTGTCGTCCACACTGCCACCGTTCCATGTACTAGCGCCAGCTACTGAAACACACATTGTCCTCCAAAGCGCGATGCCACACCAGCGGCAGGAAATTTGTCATATATATATATAGGGAGAGTATATGTGAACCCAGTCCTACCTCTCTCTCTCTCTCGAGTCATAAATTCTGCAATACAAATATAAATAATAATTCTCATCCCATTGCCAATTGCCAGCGGCTTTTTGGCATCGGACAGCGGGAATGGAGAGTGGCGAGTGGCGAGTGGCGAGTGGCGAATGGCATCGATGCCTTTGACTACCCCACACATGGTTTTGGACACCTCGGCGCGCGGACAGCAATACAAAAGAAGGTGTTGCCACGTTGTTATGAGTTTTGAAATCTGCCTAACCCACAGCAGCCCTCAACATTTATTCGTATTTAATCGATTTTTCAAATTGCCTTCAACTCGAATCGCGCACAATACGTAGCTGCAACATATTCTTGTTCAACGCCCAACGACACGCCCATATTTGTTTTGCACATATTGTTGAGAGGAACAGCAAAAAAAGAAGAAGAAAAATAAGAATAAGCCATGTATTTAGTGTTTGCATCAGCTTTGAAGAAATAAACGCTGGGAACTTAAGTACGCAAATATAAATTAATTATTTATAATATGAAATGTAATGTGAGATATTAAGAGGATTGAGAAATGGGGGAGAGAGATATGAGTTGAGATATTGGTGAGCTAACTCGATGCAGGAAATTCTATCTTTATAGTATTGCATTTATAGCTAAAATCTCTATGTCTACAATATATAAAATCTGTATTTAATTTAGTTAATATTATTATTATTATTTTAAAAATTATTCCACATTATTCCTAAAGCAGAGCTAGAACTGAAAATAATCAATAATATTTAATGTCCTGGCAGCAAACTTAGTTTCATGTACTTCCGCTGAAAGTTCTTCTTGTGTAGTTGCTCAATTTACTAACTTATTTAAATCGAGGCGTGCACAAATTCTAATTGGCATCGGCATTAAAGATTGTTTCGCAACTCTTCTCAATTTGATGAGAATTTATGCATAATTAATGAGGGAATCTGAACAGGTGTGCGTGTTTGGGGCGACAACCGTTTCTGTCAAACACGATGACAAAAGATTACATTTTGCAACTTGCGGCTGCTGCTTGTGCTGTTGCTGCTGCCACCGACCCCTGGATGTTAGGCAGAGACACAGAGGCACAGGAGAACAGGCAAACAGCCAAACAGCCAAGCAGGCAACCAGGCAACATGCTTAAAAATTAACATAAAACTTCTGATAATAGTTTCGCATGCGATTTGTGTGATTGCCAGATGGAGCCAGCATCCTCCAAGCAGCATCCCACGCACTGCGTTGTGCTCGGCTCGGTTTGCCTAAAATCTGTGCAGCGCATCCCGGCCACAGCGACATCATAAATAACGAAAATAAACTTTTGGCGCAGAAGAAGGGACGATTGTGCTGTGCCCCAGACCGAGGCGAGTCAGGTCGAGCCGAGTCGATGCCGAGTCTAAAAATGTATGTAGAGCCAAGGCATGGCCGGTACATATGCAGCCTGAGTGCATTTGCTTGTCAATAAAAAAGGTTCCGGTCAACGAAACAGAAAAAGAGCTTGAAAAAACAAGTATGAATATTGCAGTTGAGCTTAACTGATGGCATGATACTCGCGCAGGGCTGCATGAATCCTGAAAGAGGCAATGGAGCTCTATCTGGGTTCATTTTGAGCTAGTAGACGCCAGACTATGCACAAAACCCATATACTCACTTTCACTTGAGGACAGAGCATAAAATTGCATTGAAAAGGCAAATCAACTGAAAGTCGCGCTTGAATATTGAATGATTTTCACTGGCAAGCATTTTAAAAGAATTTCAACAATTACTTCAGCTCTGTTCTCTGCTGCTTATCGAGCATTTCATAATAATTAATTAGGAAAATTAAGAAACGATTATCCCAGCGCGAGGTAAACGCACGACTTGCCCGGCCAAGGCAAAGGCATAACAAAATTCTGTTAGTCACGCATGCTAATCTTCGTGTTGTCGCTAAACTTGCAACAGTTGCAAACAGCAGCAACAGCAGCAGCAGCAGCAACAGCAGCAACTGCAACAAACTCGACGACAGTTTGCAACGGCGGTGGCCCACGTTGGCTCACTGCGAGGCCTCGCATTGTTTGGCGGGGACTACCAAAAGCAAATGATTATTGTGATGGTGGAAGAGGGGTTGTGAACGGAAGGTGGGGGATCTATTTAAGGGGCTAATCGTGTCGCGTCTGTGGCGCATCTCGTGCTCGCTTGGTCTAGCGCGCTCTTCGTGATCTCGTACGGCATATCCTGTACAGATTTATGGCTTATGATCGGGTCAATTAGCTTTTCGGCAGACGCTGACCTGGCCCAAAAAAGAAATAAAGAAAAGAAGTAAGTAAGGAATTGAGTGCAGCATTAAATAAATATGGTGGCCATTATCGGATAAGCTTCTGGATCATTTACTTAAACATGTCACTTCACATTAATCTGGAGTCGGGGCAGCAGGCAGCAGGCCGCAGTCCACAGGCCGCAGGCAGCCAAGCTGGCAACGGGCAACAGGTAGGCGAAGGTAGGAAGCCATGCCACAGGCCACACACAGCGCCAACGTGCCGCATCGTGTGGCTCCAGCTTCGCATGCGCAGCGGCTGGCTCGCTGCCTCGCTGAATGGCTGCGGCTGCTACCACACAAAATCGAGATTATCATAAATAATATGGAGTAACAGTTCCACGCGTTTAGCGCGGACCTAGGATGGCCATTTGTTGTGCTTCCCAGGAAAGGATGAGGTCACACAGTTAGCCAACTGGAGCTGGTCAACTGTGGCAACTGTGGCAACTGCGGTGCCCCTGAGCCCAGTCAGTCAGTCTTAATGACGTCTAATTTGTCATCGTTGAGGAACTAATTTTTTAGCTTGCTGATATGGACCCAATAGAGCGCTACCTGTCTTGAACACGAACATTTATAAGATTTCTGCGTAAGTTACAAAACCGGCCAAGACGACGACGACGACGACGACGACGACGATAATATCATGGAAGATGGAGAGCTGTTGAGCTTGGGGACTCATGTGAGAAGTGGAATTTACATATAATTCCGGGAATAATATGTATTTAATGTATTCGTTAAAGGGAAACCTCAAACTCCAGCTCGAAACTAAACTGGCGATAAGATAAAGCTGTCTACGCTTCTCAAAAATTCGCTGTAAAATTTAAATAACTCTTTTTTCGTCTTTTTGTTGCAAAAGACCTTGTTTTGCTTTGTATTTTGTTTTTTTAGGTTTTAGTTGTCTTCTTTTTTTTTTTTTTGGGTGTGTGTGATACCTTTTTATTAAGGCCCAAGTTGATTTAGCTGCCACTTGATGATCTCAGATCTTTCAGCGAAATGAAATTAACTATTCATATGCCACTTGCATGAGGCTAGTTCATAAACTAGAGCCCTATTAAAGCCTCATTTGTCAAAGAATAAATTGGGCAATATTCGAAACGTAATAAGTGCTATCTGGCGACATCTAATTAGGCCATGTTCACAATTTATGTTGCGAGTATTATGGTAGCCAAGTGACATCATTTTGTGGGAACTTATATTGAATAAAACTTTGTAGAATATCAGATCAAAATAGATATCAGATTAAAGGCAAAGACTACTTATAGAGCTGCAGCTTTGTTGAATGAGTTCATAAACTGTGTTGCTTCGAGGGAGACTTGCTCGTTCAATACATTTCAGAAGTCGTAAAGCCTATTCATAAAGAAAGCCAGGGCTAGTTGTAGTTCTAGTTAAATATTCAAACTAATATTGAAAACTCTCTCTAAGATAAAGTCTTAATTCCCAATAGATCTATTCAATTTTGACAGCTTATCAATAGAGTCTCTGAAGTGACTAAGAAAATTTGCCTTAGCATAGAAGCTCTTAGATCTCTATCAATACATTATTGCATCCCTCAACTCGCTCAATATGTATTCATGTATGAAGTTAAGATTATTGAAAACAAACAGACATCATGAGCACATAAATTTAACTCCTTTTTTTTTTTGCTTTTTGTCGAACTGCAAACGCAGCCAAGGAGAACGCTTTCAATAAAAATTGAAGGTGGATCTGATTCCGAGTGGAGCTGAAGGCAAGTTGTGCTTTAATGTTGCAAGATGCATGTCTTTGCAACTTAACATATCCGGCGCCTAAACCTATCAACTGCTCGCACTGATTGCCCAGGATTGGTGAGCAGGAGGAGGTTGAGCATGATTGGGATTGGGTTGCCAGCCAGAGGGAAGCCACGGCGGCTGCTGCATGTCTGGCGGCCGTATTAATAATTTTAGCGTACGTTCGTTGATTTAGGGTGCATTTAAAGCGTGAACGACTACATTAATAATTTCTTTTGCAATTTTATTGTGCATAAATTTCATTAATTTATAATTTTGTTTGATTTTTACTGCGACTAACATCCAACCCGCTGCTTCGCTCCAAGGAGCATGTTGCGCCAATGTGTTTGCTGCGCATCGCTGAATGTTGCTGCTGCTGACTGTTGCTGCTGCTGCTGCTGCAGATGCTGATGCTGCTGCTGCTGCTGACTGGGGGCATAAATTATTTAGCCGTAGTTTTGGCAGGCGCCCGTTGACCGCGCGCTGCGTAGATTTTGCGATTGCGCACCAAGTGAGGGCTTATCCACATTTGTGCCGGCGTCGTCCTCTCCAGCACGAGTGTGCACTGACCAGGCACAGAGCTCAGCTCTCCCTGCTGCTGTTGCTGTTGCTGTTGCATTTGTATATTTGTATTTGTATTTGTATTTGTGTTTGTTGCTTTTTTGATGTTTGGGCTCCATGCTTCATTGAGAAACTTATGCGGTTGTCGCTGTTGTTGGCTGTTGCCTGATGCTGGTTGGCTCTGGCCAATGCAGAGGTCCTGCAGCTGTGCCCGGCATGTCGCCTGCCAATGTCTTCGGTTTGTGCCCGCGCAGTTAATTATAAAAGCTTGGACATTTTCGCTTCGGTTTGTTTTCATTTCCAGATGCAGATTACATTATGATTTATGCAAAATAGTAAATGCGTCTGATGGCAACATGCGCCAGCCTCCAATTCCTCTCCTCTCCCCTGCACTTTGCTCCTTCACAATTGTACTTGCAATGCAAGAGGCCAGCAAAACTTAGATGATATTCGTAGCTTGCTGTCTGTCTGTGATTGCAACGCCTACAAGCGCATGCGAGTGCCTGGGAGTAGTGCACCCTACCGGCTGCTCGGTTGCCCTATTGCTAAGCCCCTAATTTCATTTATCGCCCCTTTAAGCCAATCATAAACCCTCTCGTAGCGCTTTCCCTGACGCAAATTCGTCGCACGGCCACATGACCATAAATCAGTTGCGCCATGGCGAGGCATCGTAAAAGTGCTTAAATTAATCATCCCATGCATGTATTTGTTATTCAGCTCGTAAGGTTTTACGATGCCCCTGACCGCGGGGCATCCATAGGCGCAACAGGTTGCCACCGTCGCGTTTTGTTTTCTAAGCGCCAGGCCACTCACTGACAACGGCCAGTTAGCCATAACAATAACAAAATGCAGTCAGTGGATCGATCTGAAACTGAATGACTAGCAGATGCTCTCTAAGGATATCAGCTTGATGTAGAATATATCGATAGATCAATGAGAACATATTTAAGACTCCATAAGACTACAGGGGCTTGGCTGTGATGTTTTTAAGAGAATAATGAAGAAGATAATGAGATTTGTTAGTTAGAAATCTGCTTGAAAGCCAAAGAAAGCTTGGACAAAAGAGATGTAGCTAAGCTAAAACTTCCTCAGCTTCTCAAAGAGGAGAAATTACAGAATGACTAGAAGAGTGAGAACGTGAGCAACAGTAGAACTTGTCTAGTTAATTTAGCTAGTAAATTTATTGAAAATATAGTATAATATATAATATAAATATGAATTATTCATAATCGAAATTTTATATTAGAAAAGCCAAAGAAAATTGAATTGAATAGGAATTAAAATCAAGCAAGCAATCGAATCGAATACTCTTGCATAACTTGCGCAACTCTTATAGAAATATATGTACATTTATATCATAATTCATAGCAGTTCCAACAGTTCACCTATACAGAATATAGTTTAGGGTATAGCGAACAGTCCTTTGAGCTATATATCAAATCGTAAACTTTACTGTGTAATATTCGCAGGTATTTTGCATAACGAGAAATTCTTTGTCATCGCTGTGCTGCGAGCCGCCCTCTCTCTCTCTCTCTCTCTCTTGGCAGGCCATAACGTGGCATTAATATAGAGTGGAACATGTTGTTGCATCTGTGGCATGCCAGGACAGTGGTCAAATGTTTTCGGGGCTAGTAGCCGTAGCTCTAAATTGCAAATGAAATTGCATCGTTATTACATGTTTCAGGGGCAGCGCAAATTAAATTCCATATGGAAAAAGCAATCTTGCCAAGAGCCGCACACACACACTCACACACATATGTGTGCGTATGTATTTATGTATTTATTTTACACAGATCTCTACACTGATGGCCACATTCTACAGTACGTGACAATGGGTGCGTTGCACAGTGTTTGAGCGGACAGGACAAGATGTTTAACACAGCCCAGGCACTGAAATTCTATCGCCCAGACTGACTGAGACAGAGAGCGAGTGAGAGAGAGGGGGGAGAGAGTGAGCTCCTACAATCGTTTTTAAATTAGTTTAGTGGCATTTAAGTTAATCGCCTACAAGGGAGCTAAAATTGTCGAAGCTACCCCGAACGCTGCAGTCCATTGAAAATTGGGCGAACGTGATTCGATTTTCAAGAAGCTACAGCCAAGCCCCATATCTGTTGTTCCGATACACATATATTATAGTATGTACTTACTTATGAGTGGGTTAACTGCAGCAGCAGCAAATTGAGTTGTGCATTGGGAGGGAAGCAAAAAGAACAACGCTGATGACAACCAGTGGCCATTGCCCAGCCGTTCATATCATTTGAAGGAGCCGTGCATCTGTCCAGGTCCAGTCTATCCATGTTGTTTACTGTTTGCATAAATCTTGCTGCCGCCTTCTCTAGATAGCGATGCTTGTAATTAAATTGCGACACGGGCCAGCCAATGGCAGCTAATGGCGCCACAACATAGATCCCCAAGACAAACAACGAGTGTCCCACACACACACACACATGCACATCTCTCTCTCTCTCTCACTCTACACATATATATATCTGTGCAATTCATGACAGAGCATTGGGGACACGACCTAAGCTTGCTGTCTCGGCAAGTACAGGGCACGTTTCTCAATGAAATTCCAGAGCGAAGAGCGATCCAGAGCGCGCTTCTGTGTGTTCCGGCGTTGTCTGCTTGGCCATCAAAATATCAAGAGTCTGAAAAAGCGATACGGGGCTGGGCAGAAGGGCGCCCGCAACTTGGGCGGCTTTGGCGGCGACAACACGAATCGGTCGCAGTCGGAGTCGCCACCAACAGCAGTTAATTAATTCTGCATGAAATTTAAAGGGTTTTTTTCCTGCTGCTGCTGCTGCTGTAGAGCCGCCCAGCTAGAGAGCGCATATATGGCCAAGTCAGGCAGTACGATGCTGGCGTTTCTGCACGTACAGCATTTGTCTCTCAGACCCAGGCACTAATCAACGTTGGGCAATCTGTGCAGCAACTGCTGCCTCATCAGCCTCCCAAATCAAGTCATTAAGCTTGCCGGAGTGCCAAATGGAGCAAATAACGCTGCAACTAGGCCGAATGTGCGTCATGGGAGTTCACAGATGCCAGCGCAAAAACAAAAAGCAAGAACAAAAAAATCTCTCAATTAGTCAGACAATTAAATCAGCAATCGATGCCAAATGAATTCGATTTCATTCATTTATACGAACGTACGTCAAATACTTACAATATCTCCGCCTGCGCATGAATTGTGGAAATGATGAAAGAAGAAACGTTTAAGGCAGCGCCAAGTGATCCTTTATGGGAGTTGTGCGAGAGTTGAGAGCAGCACAGCTTGCTTAAGCTAACACTCGCCCATCTATCGCCTTTCTAGGCGATTTTCATTATAGCAAGTGAGGCAAGCTGAGCTGCTTTGAGCTCTTGCTGCATTTGGAACTCGTTTGTTCACTTTGAATCAATTTTATTTTAATATTTATATTAATAATATTTTGATAAATTTTTCTTTTAAGTTTAAATATCGTAATTCATATATTAGAATTAGGCTTTTATCAATATCCACGCATTTTTTAACAAACTATTTTTCCTCTTTTACTTGCAGTGTCCAGCTACGGTAAGTTTTAATTATGACTGCTTAAAATATTAATCTACATTATTCAGAATCTATATTTTGATTTTCTAGCTCTTTTAAAATTAATATAAATTATTTTTTATAATTTTTATATTTTATTTTATTTTTTTCCAACATATCTATAATTTTTTTAAATATTCCAACATATTTAGTAGTCAATTAAGCAGTTGAATAATTTCAAGCTAAAATTCTAAAAAAATAAGCAAAATTATGAAAGCAATTAAATGTTTTCAACTTCAATCTGAAGGCCTTAAAAACAAAATGAATAAAAACCTAAAAATAAATATATTCAATTTTAATGGCCATTAAAAGTTTTGCAACAGCTCATATAAATGCATGAACTGTTAAATGTCGCCGGCAGCACTCATAAAATAAAAAAAAAAAACTCAGATACAAATAAAGGAAAAAACAATAATTTAGCTTAACAACTTAATAACAAAACAAAAAACACCTCAACTCGATCAGCGAGCGGCGATCACCTGTTGCTAAACTAAGGATGCGCATGCGTCAGCCCCGCAGGCGACAGCAGCATGTCAAGAGACAGAAACAACCCTCATCAGGACAGGATCAGGCAGGCGACGCAAGCGACGACGTGAGCTGACTGAGTGCAGGATATTCCACCTGTCCGCGAGTTTATCGATTGCACCATTGACAAATGAGCCGTTGGGAAAGCAATTAAAGAATTGATCAGCAGCAGAAAATGTCATTTAGCACAAGTTAGAAACGAGTCGAACTTGGCCAGAACGTGAATTGAGCCTGATAAATGATCAAGAGAAAGTTATAGTATAAATCATGATCGTATTGGTTTAACCAAATAAAGCCCAAGAGTAGCTTTAGTATAAGCTGCGCTGCCAACTAATTAGAGACTCAGACACACACACACACACATACAGAGAGAGTCAGGCATGAAGTTGGAGCACCTGCTCAGGTATGCTCTGGTATCATTAATAATTCAGAGACGGTTCGGGCGAACGCATAATAACCACGATTAAAGCAAACAAGGCTCATTGTCGGTTAAATGACAAGTTTTGACAACTTGTGAAACGACAAGTGGTCACTGCCAGTGGCCAGCAACAACAACAACAGCGAGAGAGACATGCGAGCGACGACGACAACAACAACAGCAGCAGCAGCAAAGCCAGAGGGAGCGGGCAGCGCAGGGAAATAAGGTCCACTCTAACCAGCGACCCAGTTAAATTAATAATCCGCATAATTGGAGAACTTAACTCGCGAGGGAAATGGAAATGGAAAGGGAACACGAGAGTGTGAGAGAGCGAGATAGGCAGACAGACAGAGCGAGAGGGAGGGCGAGAAACAGAGAGCGTTATTTGCTTTGCGCTTAATATATCATTTAGATTGTTTGCCAAAGATAGCCACGCAGCGAGGACTTTTGCTGTCATTATTATTGTTTTTTATATTTGTGCATTTGTTTTTGTTATTGCTGCTTTCGTTATCCGATTATTGTTGTTCCGATTCCGTGGGGTGTGTGCGCGTACGCATTGGCAAGTTAACATGGCCCGCTCGAAATTAGCCGCTGTTTCTTGGTTTTGTTATTGTTTTTATTGTGATTGGGTCAAGGCGACGCAGTTCGTATAATTTCTAATCAATTTAGTTAATCTGCACTTTAGATACAATGCTCGCCCATAAAGAGAAAATAATTGCATCCGTGTTTCACATGCGTGTTCCGCGTTATCCTGAGAACGAGCACACATTTTTGTTACTAGCTCCAAGTTACGATTTCGGTTTTCACCTTGTTTCGTTCAGGGTCCTTTAGCTGATATTGATATTCAACGTGCTTACTAATTATAATTATGCCAGACTTGAGGACCTTTGCCCAAAGTTTCTGTAAAAATGTTTATTCAAAGGTAAAAATTGAATTTTTATTTACAGATCATAGCATAAATAATAGATGACAAATCACATGAAATATTATTATTAAAATAATTAAATTATTATTAAAATATTATATATTATACTTTTTCTCATTATTTACTATTATTTTTATTATCTTTATTAGATCAAGTAACAAGCAAAAGCAGCTGCAGCCCTTTGCTTGTTGTCGTTTGCCTCCTTTGTTAGATAAACATTCAAATTGCTAATAATATAAAGCAAAGAATGTTTTTCTCCCTCTTATAAAGTATTTTTTTTTTAGTATAAGCGATAATCATCTGCCGCAATTAAGATCTAATTTTTCATGTACTTTTTTCTCTCTTTTTTCCAACCGGCCAAACTCTGTGACATCGAACTGAACTGAACCTCAACTGCTAATTTCAGGGTGTAAGTATTTGAAAAACAAACACAATTAAATAGTCATTAACTATGATGAAATCGTAATGGATAGTTAGCCGGTAAAGCGAACTGGGCCATGAAATGTTTTGCTGAGCGCGTTGTGATAAATGAATTGAGTTTGAAACAATTGGCACGTACTTAAATGTCCTTTAAAGTTCGTATTACATTGAGGTACTGGACGTGAGGCGACCTTAATTACAAGCAGCAAAATACATGTTAAACATGACATTTTTCATGTGCCGGCGATCGATCAAAACGACAGCTACTGGATGTGCCAAAAGATTCCGGTTGCTCACTGTCCACAGGTCTACCGTTCTACCTGTCTAGAGGTCTACAGGTCTTAAGGCCTGGAAGTCTGCGTGGCAGCTCGTGTCTTATCAACGTAATATCGAATTTCGATCAAAAACGCCTTCGAGCGACTTCTTTGCAGGCCTCGACTTCGTTTTTGGCGCAAAAAAACCAAGTATAAAGCCGCACGTAGCTGTGCATGAATGGCAGGCACTGTTGCCAGCCCACATTCCAGCTCGCATGACCCTCATTATCATAGTTGGCACCATTAGGGGAAGCTACAAACATGTCCTGGCCAGGACATTCACTCCTCAACTGACATCAGCCATAGGCGTTCGAGTGCATCTGCCACTGACTTCGTAATTGCCGTTGAGACCTGCCAAAATGTGTTATTAAATTGTTAAGGCGCAATGTCAGCTCCACTTGAAAGCTATGTTTAGCAGTTAATAATAAGCTAAAGCCTAACTAGTTCCATAATCTTTTGCTTTTCTTTTTACGTTAACTACATTCCGTTTGTCAGCTTGTTTATTCAGCAATTATTCACAAGGATATCTTCATTCTTGTTTCTCTTGAGAAACTAATTTTATTTCTTTCTCTTTACATGTGCCTCTCCTACTGGACTGAACTTTTGGTTAACAGTATGTAAGTATTATTTATAAATTTATAATCTTTGCTGGTAATGGAAGTAGAGAACGTGATAATTCTAGCAATTATATTGTGCTAAGGGGAGAGATCGAAGAGTAGAAGCATAAATGAGAGGATCAGCTGTGTTCGAAATTGAAAACTTGATGATCATAGATCATTATGTCAAAAGACGAGAGAGCAGTTCAACGAGGAGAAAAATCATTGAAGAGATCTGCAGTGATCGAGCTAGAAAGCTTGACTATCAACAAATATATGATGCAGAGAGAGAGAGAGAGAGAGAGAGAGAGAGAGGAAATCAATCAAGAGCAGATCAACATTGATCGAGCTAATGCTCCTTAGTAAGTGATCGAGCTACGACGATCAACAAATATATGATGCAGAGAGAGGGAGAGGAAATCAATTAAGAGCAGATCAACAGTGATCGAGCTAGAAAAGCTAATGCTCCTTGGTTAAATAGTGTAGGGAGGGAATTTCAAAGATCAATGAGACGATCAGTTCATGTAGAATTTAACTAGCTCACTGAGCTTTGCATTCAAGCATTGGCTTAAATTTGTTCACATTTCGATGCAATGCTTCTGTGCTGTGCTGTGCTCTTTGTGCGCGCTGTAGGTTATCATCGCAAATTGCTATCTGGGCTCTCAATCATCTATTGTCGTTGCCATGATCCAGATGGGCAAATACCATCACAGCATTTTTACCATATCGGATTCCAGCTGTGACACCTTCACAACTACTTTGCACTCGCTGGACCAAACGAGTGACAAATATTTGGGCCATCCTTTTATGATCGTGAGGCACTGTAAGCCAGGACCATGGCTGGCTGTCTCACGACGTGGACATACGTACGCTCTGTGTGTACCATACTCCTGGAATTCCTGCACAATGCGTTTGCAGCAGCAGCAGCTGGATTCCCTTCAGCATCGATCGCCAACACCGTCGGATGCCTCCACGACTTGGTAGCTCAGGGCTCTGGGTCTGGAGAGCAAATCGCTCTGTTTGTTTCTCGTTGCCCTTAAATACACACACACACATGCACAATGCTGGCAGAAACTGAACGAGACGCAAGAATTTATGGCATTTCACTGTCAGAGACGCAGAATTTCTGTCCCTTGCCACCATTAATGGAATGGACAATAAATTTAAACGTGCAGACGGACAACATGCCATATGTAAAGAGCCTAAGCCAGCCCAAAGCCTCGAGAGCCCTAGAGGCGACATTCACGAAATGGCCAAATCGCAACTCGCAGCTCTTTACCTTGCGCGTGAGACGATTTGTAAATCCGAACCGAGTGACTCTCGCCTTTGCATCCTGTCTTATGACAAAGCGATAATCACAATCTCTTGACTTCACACCTCATTTGAATTGTTATCAGAAACTTATTAAGCATCGATTCGTTGGCAAGATTTTCAATAAGAGAATATGCGAGCTTAGATGAAATGTTATAGTAATAAGAGAATAAAAGAGCTGACGCGATATATTATTCAAAGATGCTTTGAAAGTTATGATCTGTTGCTGATCTATAAAGCTAAAAGAGATTGAAATGAGAAATCAAATGAAAACTAGTTAGACAGTAAACAGAAATGAATCTAGCTGATATTTTAGCCAAGTTATGAAAATTCAAACTGGAAATTAAAATTCAATCAATGCTGACAAATTTTCGATTTTCAGCATATATTTTGGGTAATGTTTCATGAACACTTGACTTAGTTGCTCATCAATTTTGAAAATGAGAAACAGGAAGTACAATGCATGATATTTTTCTGTGAGAAAAAAAATTAAATATATATATAAATAGTAGAGTAAAATAAACCATAAATCATTCTAGTATTGCCAAACTTGTAGAAGCTAAAAGTAAACAACTAAAGTTAAATATTTGTAAGCCTTATTAGAGAGCATATCGAGTAAAGCTTAAAGTATTTCAAGCTTCCCTCAGCTTCAATAAAATACATATCGTAAATCGGCAGACAATGTTGATAAGATAGTCGTAGCTGTTTGTGTATAGCTTCTGTTTTGTGAGCACATTTCTCCACGAAATGCTAAGACAATGGGCTGAGATTAAATGCCAAACAGTGCAGATTAAGATGCATCGAACGCGAATAGTGGCTACATACAGTCATACATATATACATACATACACACATGTATGTCAGCGCAGTCCCTGGGCTGGCTGCAGCTTCAAACTGCGAGAGACACGATACAAATTTCCCTTGAAAAGAATTACATACCGATCGGCAGCGGGAATTGGTTGTAGCTCTATTTGTACTGTCAACCTCGCCTCTCTCTCTCTCTCTCGCTCATTCTCTCTCTCTGTTCGATTTCAATATTGTCCCAGTGTCTGCTGCCGCTCGGCTTGTTTGTCTTTGCTGTTGAGGAAAAAAAGTGACCGTCTTCATTGTCAACACATGGTTCTGTGGTACGTCGTGGTACGTAGCATTGCCGTGGCAAACAATTCTATAGAAAATCATCGTGCACTCGCGGCGATCTCCTGGCTCAGTCTCTTATCTGAGCGGCCCGAATCGTTGCGCCTTACTAAATTATTATGTTAACATGAAAATAATTGAGGCAAAAGGTATTCGCCATTCGGCAGTGGCTGGCCAATTTATTTATATCGTATAATCTTGAGCGCAGTGGAATCCTTGTTCTCCATTGCGACAGAGCGACAGCAATTGATGGCCGAACAAATAGTTCCAGAAGTGCAGCATATTGGGACACCGACGCCCTGCTGCTTGCCAAGTCGCTCTCCATCTCTTCGCTTATATTAATATGTATATATAATAGGCATTGTATCGGCTAACGATTAGTCAGTTTACTAATTAAACGCTACTCTTTGCAGACCGCCTTACACTGGGCTGCCAAGCATGGGAACGAGGATGTGGTCAAGCTGATTGCAGGCACCTACAAAGCGGATGTCAATGCCCGAACGGTGAGCGCATCAAATAAACGTATATCAAATTTGTATATTTTAAATTTCAATTTTCAATTTGCATGTTGTCTGTCCAACTGTCGACATGTGCATATATATATATATATATATCTTGGCTGCAGCATGGGGTAAGTGTACTTTGCTCAAATACTTTTTAATAATATATACGAATCGAAGAGCGAGCATCGAGTGATTGAGCCTTGTCACAATCACGCGAAAATCTGCGTCACATGTCGCTCGGCAAAACACTTCCTTAACCCTTCCCCAGAGGCAGAAGGCATAAGGCAGAAGGCAGAAGAGAGCCCAGCCAAGCTGTGACAAATCGTGACGAGCAAATCCAATTGTGCCACAACACGTGCCCCTTCTCCTGCCTCCTGCCTCCTGCCACTGCCTTTGTCTATGCATGCGAGTTTACACAATTTTAAATTGAAACGTTGCCGTTGTTCGAAACAAATTAAGTTCCCTCAAATGTTTTTCAAACGTCTGTCTCCAAAAATTGAGACAAAGTGAATTGTCAATCACGACGAATGTGCTACATTCAATTTAATATGAATTTCCAGCTGATTTGTTACGCATCCCGAAAAAGGGTTGAGGCATTATAAGTGAAGGTATTTTAATATGCCAGCCGATATTATAAAACACAAATTTTTAGAGAATGTAGGAATATGTGCAATTCATTAGAGTGCAAGTACAGTGAAGCAACACTAAGCTGTCATTCAATTTGAAATGAAACTGCTTTCAATCGAGTCTCTTACTTGAGCATTAAAACTAATAATTCCACTTTATGATATATATTTGATAAATTCAGATCCATATATTACTCATCAAGCTCAGCCTTGTTTAATTTTAAGTCAAAGAATATTATATTTTCTTATATTTCATATTAATGTGTGTGTTTTTTTTAGGGCTATACACCACTACACTTGGCTACACAATTTGGCAGACATAATATATTCGAGCTGCTATGGAATGTTTATAGTATGTAGAAAGGAAATCAACATTGATAACTAAACATATATACTATATGCAGTTACTATAAATTTTAAATCTATCCTTGCAGAGGCCAATCGTGACATAATGGATTGGAGTGGCAATAAGCCATTGGACTACAGTCGACAACGTCCCAGTGTTTCGGCCTCAACGTGCAGCAGTGAGTATCAAAAGTATTTCCTTGGCACGGAGATAAACAACAACTACCAACTGGGATACCAGCACGTTCTTGAGACACCACTCTCAAGCTCTGGCAATGGCGGTGGCAATGGGATCATGGGCGGCACACTCGGCAGCGCACTGACACGTGGCAAGAAGCGCTCTCAGCTGCGCAGCTATGCCACTATTAGCAGTGGCTCGGGTGGTGGCACTGTGACTCGTACTCAATCTCTGATGGCATCGCCATCGACATATCGCCGCTATAAAAAGCCATCCGTGCAAAGTCTGCTCTACAAAGGACCTAACGATGACAGCGACTCAGAAAAGCGAGAGTCAAAGCTAAGGAACGATGAGCCGGGTGCAGATGGCATGCAGGCGCCAAAGACCCAAGCGAGCAGAGTACGCAGTGCACAAGCTCGACGCAAAGAGAGCTTCTTGCGTAAAACATTTCGGTCCGCTGCCGGTGCCAGCCGAACACCACAAGATGTTGTTACTAACCCAACTAGCAAATAATCCCAGCATGTGCCAAAATAACCAATCTAACTTCGGTCAAAAATAACTATGTATATAGCATATTTATATATCAAGATGCCCAGTAATACCTTTAGCAATCAGCAAATGTATTAGCAATGAAATTATTATGTAAAGCTAAGCTATTGGATCTAAAAGATCTTAGATATAGAATATGCTTATTGGCCTACCAAAATAATTTATATATACATATATCCCAATATATATAATCACAATTAATATATTAACTGATGCTTGAATTAAAAATTAAATCATAAAAATAAATCAAATAAGCATTATATTTATAGTACTCTACTATTAAGTAATTTATTATACATATAATATGCTAGTCAGGGATTTGTAAATCAGAAATCGTTTCGACTATTAACTCAAGCTTGAATCATGGTTCGAATCACCCACCCATAGATAGGTTTCAATAGTTCTAGAAGTGCCAAATCAAAGACATGTACTGTACTAGATTCTAGATTCACTCTCGTGTTGCATGTTATTAAACATTATTTTTTACACGCTTTGCCAGAGCTTTCTCTAACTTCTAGAGTTTTACCTAACATGTGTTGAAATACTTTCATTTGTCATACAAAATGGTATTCAAACTGCATGCCTAATATAATTTTGTGTAAAATAACAGTGGTATTCCTACAACTGATCGAATTTACGATGATCAGTAAGTGATGAACTGAGTCAAGACTTGACAATTTAAGACTAATTCGCAACACATAAACTAACTTACTTTAAGTCAAACAAGTCTTGTATGCATATCAGTTCTACCTCTAAATATCTTCAAAATATCTAAATAGAATTTCTGGGCACCTTTATATTTATTTTCATTATTGCAACGTGTAGAAATTCAAGCGATGCGGCTCAACTCAAATGGACTCAATGGCACCTGGAGGCAGGTTGACTTAACTAAAGAATTTGAATGTTTGCCAACGATTAATGTTCAATAAAATGAGTTTTTTTTTTTTTGTTCGTTCGCTTGTTATTTTGTTATGTACATATATATTTTATGATTTCTTGAAATTTTAATTCAAATATTGTTAAAAAGGCTTTTTGTAGTTCACTTAACTTTGATTTAGTTTTTAAAGCATTTGCTGCCTGTTTTACTTGTTTTATTCACTTGGTAAGTTTTTTATTTTGAACAAATTCTCTAATTCGCAAAACTCATTTGTCCTTCCAAAATTTTCTCTATATAATTGAATTAAGGTTTACATATTTATCATATTTGATTAATTGCATGTGCATGTGTAACTGTTATTAATATAAAAATATTTATTTGAAATCTTTTATTTATCTTTGCAGAAATCAAGGCACGAAAAAAGCATGCAAGTAAGTAAAACTTGCATTTCCAAATTCATTGTTCTAATTGGAATTATTCCACAGTCGAAAAAGATTTGGGCTTCCTGCGGATTGGTTCGTTGAATGTCCGGGTAAAGAAAACAACCGAAGCATTCAGCAACTTCTTGGGAGTGGGCAATGGCAATGCCCTGACGGCGTATGGACCTGGCGGAGTACCCGGAGTAGCCCCAATCGAAGCGGGTCGCCATCACCAACGAACTCACCGTCACCATCATCAGCGTCATCCACATCATGCCAATGGTACGACACGGAATCGGCATCCGAATCAGAGAGCATCGACGACAACACCATACGGCTCGGCTAATGTGCTGGGCTCTCGGTCCAGTGTGCCAATCAATCGGAATATATATGACGCTGTGCACAAGTCGTGGGGCTCAGCCGATAATATAACACAGCGTCCCGATACGCTAATGCCGCCACCGAAATCAGTTGACTACGTCTCGAAGCGTTACAAGTCTTCGAAACGTTCATCGTATGCCTCGAATGCCACCGACTCACCCCGTGACTCCATTTGTTCCTCTAACTCCAGCTCGAATCTTAACTCTGGCTACAGCAGCATGCCAACTACTCCGAATCAAATACGTGCTCCGAAGAACATTGGAATCACAGCCGATTCCGATTCGGATTCAGCTTGCGGATTTGATTCCAATTGGTCTGTCAACGATCGCAATTCAGTTAACAATAATGTCCTAAGATCCTAAACTCTAACAAATTTATACATTTTCAAAATAATTTTCATAAGCGAAACATACCAATAATTCCATGAGGCATTATCTAATATAAGACGAAATAATGTTGAAAAGAGTTTAATTCGTTATACTGAAATCTAATGTAATACTAGATATGACATCATAACTGGTATCAGGCAGATATATATAAAAAGAATCTCACAAAAATAAATATATGTATGAGACAATTGCCTGTTGAAAAAACTACATAATATATTCATTCAATTTTACAAACATATGTGGAAATGCAAAGTTTTCATATGGAAATATATGAATAGAAGCCATCAAAGGTTCAGAAGCTCTGTCAGTATTCTCTTCGTGTCATTTGGAGTACTAACTTTATGACCTTGAAGGCGAGGATCGGTATAGATCTCATAATCATTGCCACCTGGCTCGGTCTTATCGCCGAAGAAATGAATCTCTTTGAATTTGTGGTACGCCTCGATGTGGCGCAGACAGAATGTCTTATCCCAGCCATGCGGGAAAACATCGAAGCTTATCTGGCCGCCAATACTATAAGTAAGATCGATATCTGCAAACTCCTCCTTTAGCTTGGCAATCATGGTCGATCGGACCTTGTGTTCCTCGTCGTAGGCAGCAAACATGTTGCGCTCTTCCCTGGTGCACTGTCGACCAATCGGGCAGATGTTCATCATGCCGTTGCGAAACTCAATAAACGTTCCGCGTTTAATGGGCAGCTCCAGCTCCGAGAGATATCGCAGCACAAAGTTGATGAATCGCTGCAGAGTTTTCTCGCCCAAATGTTGTATAATATTTTGCTTGCCCACCTCTTTGCCAGCTTCGATTTGCACCAGGCCGTTTTCGGGGAATATAAAGTCAAATTCCTTCAATATCTTCTGGCCATTCAGCTGCTCGAACATTTTCTCCAGATCCGAGCCACCAACAATGCCAATTGTTGCTTTTGGCTTCACTTGTGTATAAAGGAACTCTTCGAACTCCGGCTGCACCACCGAGCGGGGCATAGTCAGAGTGCCATCGACGTCGAAGAGAAGCAAAATATCTTCGCGGTTCAACATTTTGTGGCAGACGAAAAAAAAACCAACAATTGTTACTCACAATTGACCACGTATGTGTGTCAATAAACTGGATTAAATCAGCTGTTTTTATGGAAGTGATAAGAATGTCAAGCCGGTTGCGATGTTCACGCTTCGATCATTTCTTATGGACTGCAATGGAAACTTAATTTTTTAAGCATTTATTTGTAAGTATTTTTTATGAACAATTGTTATACCGGTCAATTACAAATACATATTCAAATGCGCTCAAAACAGCTGTTCGTAATTATACGCAATAGGTACTTATGGTATAATAATAATATTTATTTACACATGAGGATATAACGTAATTTAATACATATTATTTGCAATATTATCTGCATTTATTTGGCACGACTGCTAATGTGTTCCTGCAATGATTTATATTTTTTTGAGTTTATCATGGGATCCACAACAACCGGATATAGGGTAATGCCGATTGCTCCGACAACGCATGACACAAAGCCAATAAATCTCCAACCACGCAATACTGCCATTAGACTGCGAAATAGATGGATTTAATTCAAAATTGATATTATTTACTATTATAAAACAAACACCTGCTTGATGCACAAATTCACTAAAAAATGGCAAGATACCTATACAAACAACGCACTGATACTATCGCATATTCTATCGATGACAAACAAAAAACAGAAACAAGTATCGATTACTACGCAGTTGCGGGCGTGTCGTTGTTGTTAGGTTCATTTCGTTTGTAATTATTTTTGTTTAATATATATTTAAACTAAATGTGTACTGCTATAAATGTGTAAAATGGCTAGATTGTTATTGCTAATAAGCTTACTAAGCGCAGTTTATTTAACTACAACTTACGGTAAGTCAAATTTCCTTTGCTCAGCTCGCTGACTAAACATTGGGCGTTGCTGCATGTAAAACATACATATATTTTCTATGCGTGAGCTTGTGAGTGTGTCTGTACGCATGTAAGTCTGACTTAATAAGCCATTCTTTTAACCAGATCTGAACAATAAGTATTTTTATGATCTCGAAATGTAGCTTAGATAAAATGTGTAGCAATTAGTATGCTATTCTCGTGTAATAACTAAGCGTATTTAGATTTCCTATACATGTCAGTAAATATGCGTAGCCAATTAATACGAAGGCAGACCTTTTAAGTACTAATTAATTTGTTAATTATAGCACAACATCACTACTCTGAGCATAAAATCAGCAACATTATCTGGTGCACAAAAGGCCTGGAGGAGCAGTACAAATGTCAGAACTTAACCGTGGCCATCGAACGGGATCGTGCGCTCTTCGATGATGTCTTCTTGAACCTTACCTGTCTTATGGCCTACAGCGCCGATGAATGCATTCATCTTTTGGATCGTGAGAAGGCACACATCACCACACTGGATGCTGGAGATGTCTTTACCGCCGGTCGCTACAACTCTTTGATTCCCATAATGCAAGAGAAATTAGAAGGCGGATTCCTGGACTATCATTCAGTAGCGGTTATTAAGAAGAATACTTTGACCGACGTTACGGATCTGCGACAGCTACGCCAAAAGAGAGCCTGTTTCCCCTGGGTGGGCAGTCTAGCTGGTTGGATAGTACCCATTTATACGGTGCGAGGACCTTTTAGCTCTGTCTAAGTAAATATACATTAATATAGTTTTATATATTTATATTGCAGCTGCAACACAATGGTGGAATGGAGGTAGTCGATTGCAATAACCAGGTGAAAACTGCTGCCAACTATTTTAACAGCTCCTGCGCCGTGCACTCGTTGATTGACAGATACAATCCCATCGGAGATAACTCGGATAAGTAAGTACATTGATATCGACTTGGACCAATCACTAAAATTCTCTTTATTCTGAAGGCTGTGTGCTCTATGTACTGGTAAAATACCTGGACGCTGCTCGTCATCTGATCCCTATTTTGGGTACGATGGAGCATTCAGGTGTCTTCTGGAAGCGGGCGAGGTTGCATTCTTGCGTCACTCAACGGTTTCTGAAATGCTACAAACCTCTGAATTTAGTAAGTAGTTTGTCAAACTACACAAGAATATATATTTAAACTTATTAACAATTCTTTCCTTTTAGAAAAACTGTCGCCTGATACCTTTCAATTGCTTTGCCGCGATGGCAGCCGTGTGCCCATCAGCGACTATCGCCAATGTAGCTGGGGTCAAATTCCTTCAGATGCCATCGTAACTTCCTCTGCACGCAGCTTCAAAGAGCGTAATCAATATCAGCAGTTTATGAAGCGCGTCGCTGAGCTGTATTCAGACGGCATTCGCGAGGATCCAAATAGCAATCAGCCTCAGACTGGCGGAGGATACAATACATACAGTGGCAACAACTACAACGATCAGAATCGCAACAACTTCAACGATCAAAGTCGTAACAATCCATATGACAATTTCAACAGTCAATACGACAACAACAGTCCCTACAATAGAAATCAGAATCAAAATCAAAACCAATATGACCGATTTGATGGCTCGAATTATCGCAATGAACGACTGGACAGTAGTTTTACCACAGAGCGCAGTGGACTTGAGGGCAATACATCAGTGCCTTATGAGAAATTCCGCATTTTTGAGTCGAAGCGATATGGCAAATCAAATCTGCTCTTCCAGGTGACTTACAGAATATTACTGTATAATTACTTTGCTTATTAAGCTCACTGCCAATCTCTTATTTTATAGGATGCTGCCAGAGCACTTGTTTCCATACCAGAAGATGATCAATCCTTTACCAAGTATTTGCAAAGATCTATTGACTACATTTACGGCATTCGTGAGTGTCCCGTACCTGCGATGACGCTGTGCGTGACTTCTGAACAGGAGTTGGAAAAATGCATTAAGATGAGAGTATGTTAGATTAGCTCTCTTAAGCCCCTATCCAATACTAATTCATTTCGTTCTCTAGACCGCGCTGAAAGCACAAATCCTAAAGCCTGAGCTGATCTGCAAGAAAATGCATTCGCACATAAACTGCATGCAGTTGATACAGTCTGGCAAGGCTGATATATCTGTGTTCGATGCCGGCGATGTCTATACGGCTGGCCTGAACTACGATTTGATTCCATTCATGTCTGAGGTATACAACTTGGGTGAGCCCGAATACTATGTGGTGGCTGTGGCCAAGGAAGAAGATCCCGATACAGAGCTAACGTACCTGAAAGGCAAGTACACATGTCACACAGGCATCAATACAGCTGCTGGCTGGACGTATCCAATGGCGTTCCTCCTCTCGAACGGCTGGATAAGACCCTATGGCTGTGACTCGATACGCGCTGCAGCTGAATACTTTACCAAATCGTGTGTGCCCGGTGCTATAAGCAGTGAATATAATACTGGCGTACCGTATGACAGCATGTGTGATCTTTGCCATGGAACCAGCTATAGATATTGTCGACGTGACGCATCGGAAGATTACTATGGACACACGGGAGCCTTCCGCTGCCTAGTCGAAGGCGGCGGCCACGTGGCATTCATGAAGCACACCACTGTAATGGAGAGCACTGGAGGCAAGCGCAAGGAGTGGTGGGCAAGAAACGCCCTTAACGACGACTTTGAATTGTTGTGCACCGACGGCACTCGCGCCGAGCTCCATGACTACAAACGCTGCAATTTGGGCAAGGTGAAGGCCAACGCTGTCGTTACCCGAGGCGGCGTCAACTACAATGAAACGCAATTGCATGCATACATCAACCTGCTGACCTATGCTCAGCAGCTGTACGGCCGCAAGGACGTGGATGCTTTCAGCTTCAGCATGTTCTCATCGCCTATTGGTCACTACGATCTAATCTTCCAAGACGCCACACGCCAACTGCAAATCATTCCTCCAAACGAACGACGCTACGACATATATTTGGGTAATAATTACATGAGAGCACGTCGCATCACCGATTGCTATGCCAGTGCCACTCAGTTCACATTATCCACATTCCTGCTCCTAGCAAGCGCATTTGCTATAAGAATTTTACTCTGAATGCATCAAGAGAATCTCTCAATTTCTATATCATACTCCAAATAGGGTAACCCTACCCATATTGACTTGTAACAATTCGAATGCCCATCACGAATCTCGCGAGAAATGACAAACATACATATCTATATTTACACCAAACAGAGAGTTCTCAGTATAATTTGTCGATCTGACCGATTCTGTCTAAAGTGCCTTAACATAAGAACTCCATTGTTTATTCAAATTTTAATTATCATTCCAAGTGTCAGCTGCAAATTATACTATACACTAAATGTACAATAATTTAATATTAAGTTATGAAGATCAACATTACAAATCAGAGTTCAATACCGTCCTCTAAATTTAAATTATGTTGTATTTACACACCGTCCAAGAATATTTTTATCTACAAGTTTAAAGTATAATTATATTGTAATGTTTTTTATATACTATCAGAATTATACACAGACATAGATATATGAAATAAACTTTTTAGATTGAACATGGTTTTCTTTCATTTTAAATAATAACTGATCATGCATGTACGTTTCATACCATGAAATGATTTTTGAAAAAGCAAATTCAACACACAGTCAACGGTGACGTCACTTGCGTGGTGAAGTCGCGTTTATAAACGTTTCAATGGTATTGACACTCTCTTCCTCTTCGCATTCGTTCAGCTGGTTTGCGCACTGACACGCGTTGCTTTTCGACGGTTTCTTATATGTGGGCTACTTTTAGTACAACAACAAGGTGAAAACGGAAAGTAGTTTTGCGACTGGTTGCGAGTTATCACAAGGATCAGCAGTGTCACAGAGATATCGAGTCAGCAGCAATTCAGTTAAATCAATATGTCTATCAATTTGCGTACCGTTTACGCTTTTGCGAGAGAAATGTATCCAAAAGTAGCAAAGGAAACCATTCAATACGGAACAGCTGGGTTTCGCGGCAAGTGAGTTTACTTACCCTTAGCTACATACATACACATGCAGACATACATACATAGATTGCCTCATATACACCAACACATAAATACAATTGGGTGAATGTACACGCCCACACCCAAGCGAACAAACACACACACACACGTATTACTAGATAAGTGTGTATATATGTATATGTGCGTATGGGATTTAGGGAGTGGTGAAATGAGTAAGAAGGCGATGCACTATTTTGGCATTCTGTTATATTAATAGAATTTCTTGCTTTATCAATGGACATGCACCTTTTAATGGTACCTCACAATGGCCAGACATACATAAATATAAACTAATTACTGAAATTTGTAAATATGATGAAAGTTTCATTTTTTTTTAAGAAAAATTGAACTCTCATTTTGAAGAGTTTAATTATTTTGTATTTTTATTATATTTACTTCACTCATTTCAATACTACAATGCATTGTGAATTGTAAATAAAAATAACAAGAGTATAATTATTAGCTACTGAAAATTTCCTACTTTCTTATTCGAATTATCATAAATGAAACTTTTACATCTGTAGTTCTTATTAGGCAACTGAAAAAACTTAACCTCCAATCAGAAGAAAGCGTTCTTCTTGGCGGCTTATTTGAACGCCTAGAAGCAAAGACAATTCATGTCATGTTCAGTTAGTCATACTCAGACATGCAGACATATGTATGTACATACAAACCACCACATACATACATACATAGGAGAATATTAAACATATATGTACGTGCAAGTTGAAGTTTTCTTGCACGAATGCATTCGAAATGATAATAAAGACATTCGACCGTTAATGATGAAAGATTATATATAGAGAATACATATAGTGGCATGACTAAGAATCACATAAATATACACGTTATCTTATTTACTCACTGTACAAGACATAGCTATTCGATTGCAGAGTAATTTTAACTGATATTAATCAAGAATATCAATATCTTCCTCTTGCACAGAGCCGAGTTCTTGGACAGCGTTATGTTCCGTATGGGCGTGCTGGCGACGCTACGGTCCCGGTTTCGTGAAGGCGCTGTCATTGGAGTAATGATCACAGCCTCACACAATCCGGAGCCCGACAATGGCGTTAAACTGATCGATCCGAAGGGCGAAATGTTGGAGTCCAGCTGGGAGAAAATTGCCACAGATTTAGTTAACGTTAGCGACCAAGAACTGGAGCAGCATGTAGCTACCATAATTAAGGATAATCAAATCGATATTAATTCAAGCTCCTATGTCTACGTGGGCATGGACAATCGCTATCATAGCCCGCGTTTGCTCAAGGCAGTGGCGGATGGCGTCATCGCGCTGAAGGGAAACGTACGAGAATTTGGCATAGTCACAACGCCAATGATGCACTTCTTCGTAGTGGCGGCCAACACAAAGGAGGTGTATGGGAAGCCCACGGAGGAGGGCTACTACGAGAAGCTCATTTCGGCCTTTGAGAAACTCCGCAACGGCCAGCTGGAGAATGGTAACTATCGGAATCGTCTGATCTTCGATGGCGCAAACGGAGTTGGTGCTCGGAAAATGCTGCAGTTCATCAAGCGCATGAATAAGTCTCTCGATGTGACGGTAATAAACCAAGGCATTGGACCCGGCAAGATCAACGAGGAGTGCGGTGCCGATCATGTCAAGGTGCAGCAAAAACCTCCAGTGGGCATGCCCATTGTGGAACCCTTCACGCGTTGTGTGAGCGTCGATGGCGATGCTGATCGCGTGGTCTACTTCTTCTGCGATGAGACGGGACAGTTTAAACTGCTCGACGGAGACCGCATATCCACCCTAGTGGCAGGCTACCTGATGGATTTGCTTCAGGGCTGCCAGTTGGACCTGCGTTTGGGCCTGGTGCAGACGGCCTATGCCAATGGTGCGTCCACAGACTACATTGTCAACGAACTTAAGGTGCCCGTTTCCTGTGTGCCAACAGGTGTCAAACACTTGCACCACAAGGCACTGGAGTACGATATTGGCATCTACTTTGAGGCCAACGGCCACGGCACCATTGTATTCAGCGATAGTGGTAAGGCAGCGATTAGCGAGGCAGCCAAGACGAACCCCAAGGCACAGACTATGCTGCATGTCATAGATCTGATCAACGAAACTGTCGGCGATGCTATCTCCGATATGCTGTTGGTGGAGACGATTCTGAATCACAAGGGCTGGGATGTCAAAGACTGGATTGCAAGCTACACCGACCTGCCAAATCAGCAGCTGAAGATTCAAGTTCAGGATAGAAACGTTATCAAGACCACAGACGCAGAACGTGTGTGTGTAAAGCCGGAGGGACTACAAGATGCCATCAACCAAGTCGTTGCAAACTATAAACGTGGACGCTCGTTTGTGCGGCCATCCGGTACAGAGGATGTGGTACGCGTATACGCTGAGGCTTCCACAAGAGAAGTAAGTCTATATAGGTGTATTAAATTATTGCTAAAGAAACTAATCGTCTCTCTCTCTCTCTCTCTTTCTCTCTGCCTTGTAGGACACTCTCCAACTGGCGTACGAGGTGGGACGATTGGTGCAGAAACTTGCGGGCGGAATCGGACCGGAGCTTGTAAATCCAAGCAATAATGCTCACTTGTAGTCAATATTTATAGAGAAGGCTTGCGTGCTTAGGCATAATCTCACAGAATCGCATTTAACCGGCGTGCTTAATTGGTAGTCTTTATTTGGGGAATATATAACTAGTACATTAAATTTATACACCGCCTTATTGTATACACACTTTCAATCGCCCACATGCATTTATAATGTAGTAATAATCGCAAAAATTATTAATTTGTTATATTTTTTAAGAAGAAAAGAAAAAACTCAAGATTTCTCAAATTAGATTGTTATAAAATTGTCAGAAATGCATCGAATTAATTTTTAATAGAAAGTTCTGGTGCTTAACTATATGCCTGTTCCTATTCTTAAGTACTTTAAAGCTCAGTCATACCATGTCCATGTGAACCTCTTTAACTACAATATTTATTATAACATTGTGTGTGCTTGGAAACAATTTTAGAGATTTTATATTCTTGCCAGAATAAAGAAGTACGGAGACTGTTATCACAATATTGTGACTGTCACAACTACTATATAAAAGCGTAGTTTACTCTGATTTATTGAGGCCTACATATCGCTAGATGTGCTTCCCCTAGTATCCTGTATGGAAAGTAAATTAATTAAAAATTGTTTGTCTTAATTTGAAATGTGTTTTGTAATTTTTATATTTTGAATTTCGATTGTGAAATATATAACAAAAATAATTTTTATATAATTGCCCCATCAATTTCATTATAGAGAATTATTTCTTTTAATTATTGGATTTATCAATTTTGTGTATACTACTTACATATATAATATACACAATCATATAGATCATTTTAAATTTTGCGCCGATTTTCGAAGAAACAAACATACTTAATCTAAGCAATTAATACCAAAAAACCGATGTTTGAAAAGTTGATACATCTATTATCGATTAGTTATCTTGCTATATCGATAAGAAAATCAACAACATCCCTTTAGCAAAGCCGTCAAACTGCCCTGCTGTCACTAAAGTATAAATTTTCTGATGCAATTTCATCTATAAAAAATAGATGAAATTTTAAATTGTTCTCTTATTCGTTGGGCATAAATCATTAAATATGGAAGGTGAAGACGTAAGTGTCAAAAAGATTTGAGTACTGCAAGTGTTTCTATCACCAATCTATACAAACGACGAGTTCGTTCATTGTGTTTCTCATGTGTGAGGTTATGTAGCGCATATGGAGCTTCATTAACATTAGCATGAATTTCACCTACTCTCCCAAATATTTTAAGTGCACAAATTTGCTAACATTCAACAAATGCGAAATGCATTTTAGGGGTTTGATCCTACGTTATTGAAAAAGAAGAAGAAGAAGAAGACCACTTTTGACTTGGATGCCGCATTGAGACTCGACGATGCTGGAAAGAAAGAAGATCCTAAAGATGAGGCAAGCGCTGTGGCAACAGCCGCTGAAGTGGACGATAACTTGGATCTAGAAAGCTTCGGCAAAAAGAAGAAGAAAAAGAAGAAGCCCTTCAATTTGGATGAACTGGAAGGGGCGTTGCCTGATGGCACCGACGACGTCACCGCTGCTGCAGCCGAAGACCCAGAGGAAGAGGAGATTAATTTGGACATGGACTTCACAATGGCCAAAAAGAAGAAAAAGAGCAAAAAGAAAGATCTGGATGAATTGTTTGCAGACAAAATGGACGAAGATAAAACCGAAGACAAAGAAAACAGTAAGTTATTCATTTAAACATTATTTGTTAATAGTTATGAATTAATTCATTGCTTTACAGTTGAGGATAACAGCAGTACTTGGGCTGGTTCGGATCGTGATTATACTTACGACGAGTTGCTGAAACGCGTCTTTGAAATCATTTTGGACAAGAACCCAGACATGGCTGCTGGCCGTAAGCCCAAGTTCGTGATGAGACCACCTCAGGTGCTGCGTGTGGGCACAAAGAAAACTTCGTTTGCCAACTTTATGGATATTGCGAAAACTCTGCATCGTCTGCCCAAACATCTGCTAGACTTTCTTTTGGCCGAGTTGGGCACAAGCGGCTCCATGGACGGCAACCAGCAATTGATTATCAAGGGTCGCTTCCAGCCTAAGCAAATTGAGAACGTGCTGCGTCGCTATATTAAGGAATATGTCACCTGCCACACCTGCCGCTCCCCTGAGACAATATTGCAAAAGGACACGCGTCTATTCTTTCTACAGTGCGAATCGTGCGGTTCTCGGTGCTCCGTTGCTAGCATTAAGTCTGGTTTCCAAGCCGTCACTGGCAAGCGTGCCGCCATTCGAGCAAAAACTACATAAATTACGTATATACTTTTAATTGGATTTTTTATTGATTAAAATTTCAATATATATACAAAATCCCAGCTATTTATTATGACTCTGATAGTAATCTATTAAGCTTTCACTGAACGCGATCTCCAGGCTGCGCGACTTGTCGTTGTCCACAGTGAATGAGATTACATCCAGACTAATTTGATCCCTAAAACTATGTGGACGTCCATATAACATGACATTGCATCCGGGCGTTATTATGGAGCCATCGATATACTCTGTGGCTTTGCCTAGAAGTCGAGTCATGCTCGTAGAAATCTTTTCGTACTTTTGAGTGTCCGCACTTCCAGTTAGGGACTGTGCCTCATTGCTGAGGCACTTGATGATCTTTCCCTCCCTTGGCTTTGCATAGACCCTGAATTTAATTGACTCAGTTCCGTCGTCTAAAAGGTAATTGTAAAACGAATTGCTTTGAACGCCGCGACCTGCGACAAAGCCGTAAACCAAACAGCTGCGATACTTCAATTCAGTGGGGTTAAAGAGCGTGAACGGTCCTTTGTTATCTGCATCTGGCTGGGATTGAAGTATGTCTTTCACAAGCAATGGGATGTGCTCGTGAATCCTTTCTCCATTTGCTGTTGTTTTTTGTCGGGCAACATAAATTGATTGCTGATCTTTGGTTTTTCGTATGATGAAATTATCCAGCTGTTCCTCAATATCGTCGGGTGGTAAGTCTGTCATGTCGATACATTCTATTAAACAAGCGAGTTTTCTAAAAAAATCTTTTTATTTGAAAATATGTGTAGCAATTGTGCCCACCTATCGACAATTAATCGAAATCGATAAATGGCTTAGGCCATTCACACTGGTTCCGGTTAAGTTCACAGTGATGTATGGTTCATATGCTGATCATTTCATGTTGACTCACATAGTTTCTTGTAAACAGAAGAGAGCTCATGTTGTGAAATAAAACTTAAGCAATTTAAACATTTTTGTACAAAAAGTGTGGCTACTTAAAAGAACATATATTCCACAAAATTCAAGCTACGTTGAACAATGATTCAATGATTGGCTGATTTCGCCATCCCTTGAAACCGAATTATTTCATCATCCCTCGTTAGCATTTTCGCAGATTGTGAAATTAAAGTATAAATAGTAAGTTTCTAAAAACAACTTAACAATCTACAACTAGGCATGTCCGGTGGACCAGCAATCACGCTTAAAAGTCAACCAATAGATGGTAACAATGGCAACAGTGGGAATGCTGCAGCACAGCAGCAACAAAGTGGAAACAATGCAGCAGCAGCAGCGTCTTCATCCTCCTCATCCCAGGCTTCGAGTGGCACTGTGCCACCAGCTCAGGAGGGCACGCGCCAAAGTAGCCTGCAGCGGATCCAACTACGCAAGCAAAAGGTATTTAATCTGCCCGAAGCACAGAAACTCGCCAAATTATCCATGTATTCGGCGTGCCAATTCGAGGGCTGCCGTTGCACTGGTTGGAAGACGCCCCAGGAGAACAGGCATCGAGATGTCGAGTCGTCATATTGCCCAGAGCCAACTGAAGAGTGCCGAAATGCCAGTTGTCGTCATCCGCTCCGCTCTCACATTTCCCATCTCACCGAGATTTCAAGAACGAGTATGGATGATTTGCTAGGCGCCATCATTGACATGGAAAATCTATTCATGTCCATGCAGCGCGTTGAAGATGAGGACACCAAGAAGGTTTATTTGTATCTATTCAGATTGTTGCGTCAGTGCGTGCTCACACGGCAACAGGCTGTTATCCGTGGTCCTTTAGGCGATCCTCCATTCGAGTCGCCCTGCATAACAAAAGCAGTTCTATCCTTGGTCTTCTACAAGTACAACCACTTGAACCCAACGGAACTGCAGACCATGACAGAGGTGGCAAAGACCTTTCTAAATTTTCTAAATCATTACAATTTTGAATCACCATCTGCTCGGCGCAATGATCCAACTCTGACGCACGACGATGCGTCGACCTATAAGATCAATTACACGCGTTGGCTTGTTTTTTGTCATGTGCCCGCCTTTTGCAATTCCCTGAGGCAGTTCGAGACATCTCTTGTATTTGGACGCACTCTTTTGCGTACGGTTTTCCAATATATGTCACAGCAGCTGAAGAAGAAATGCATTTCGGAACGGGATCGTTTTCCTGAAGACAAACGCTCAATCATTACGCAAATGCCAAAGTTCTTGGAGGCATTGAGAGCTGAGTTGCTGAAAGATGATTCGCCCATATGGGACTCCTCATATAGGCCACCTAATTCATTTGTCATGCAACAAAGGAAGCGGCACCAAGAAGTGGCACCTCCAGCTACCATTACGTCGGCTGGAGCAGCTGCTCCTAGCAGTAGCAAACGCTCAACTGCAGGAGAACCTGCTCACAAAAGGGTCAAAAAGGAGGTGGCGGAGCGGGTAACCACAAGGTTTGTTTCTATTAAATCTATGCTACCTTTAAATTAATATATTTTAATTTATTTCGATCTATAGTGAAAACCAGGATGATCTGCCAATTGAAGTAGTGATGCGCGCCATGAAATCTGTTTCTGAGTCGAAGACATCTAATAAATCCGAAATCTTATTTCCCGTTAATGTGTCTCGCGATGAGAATGTCAAGGCTGAGGAGCAAAAGCGCGCAATTGAGTTTCACGTGGTTGGAAATTCGCTCACCAAGCCCGTGGATAAGCAAACGATCTTGTGGTTGCTCGGATTGCAGCTCGTGTTTGCCTATCAGCTCCCCGAGATGCCGCGTGAATACATAAGCCAGTTGGTATTTGACACCAAACACAAGACTCTGGCACTGATCAAGGAAAATCAGCCCATAGGCGGCATATGCTTTCGCCCATTTCCTACTCAGGGCTTCACAGAGATTGTGTTCTGTGCAGTGACCATGGCGGAGCAAGTGAAGGGTTATGGCACTCATCTGATGAATCACCTCAAAGACTACAGCATACAACGTGGCATTAAACATCTGCTCACATTTGCTGATTGCGATGCAATCGGGTACTTCAAGAAACAAGGCTTCTCCAAGGACATTAAATTGGCGCGTCCCATCTATGCGGGCTATATCAAGGAGTATGACAGTGCTACGCTAATGCACTGCGAACTGCATCCAAGTATTGTGAATACACAATTTATTGCCGGTTAGTTACGTTTGTTACGATCGTAAACTGATTGGCATATTAACCAACGTATTTTATATCCATGTTCCAGTTATTCGCAATCAAAGTGAGATTCTTAAAGAGCTCATTGCACAGCGACATAATGAGGTTCAAAAAGTAAGAACTGGCCTAACATGCTTTAAAGAGGGTTTGCCATCTATACCTGTTGAGTCCATACCTGGTCTAAGGGAAATCGGTTGGAAGCCGCAAATGCGCCCAGTCCGCGCTTCTCGCCCCCTGGAGGAATCTACAGATCCGGAAAAATTGGCGACCCAGTTTGCATCTGTCTTGCAATCTGTACGCCAACACACCGCAGCTTGGCCCTTTCTTCGTCCAGTAACTGCTGCCGAGGTGCCCGATTACTACGATCACATCAAGTACCCCATGGACCTGAAGACAATGGGCGAACGCTTAAAGAAGGGATATTATCAGACACGTCGCTTGTTTATGGCCGATATGGCTCGTATTTTCACCAATTGTCGCTTCTATAACTCTCCTGATACAGAGTATTATCGTTGCGCTAATTCTCTTGAGCGCTACTTTCAAACCAAGATGCGTGAGCTGGGTTTGTGGGATAAATGATCTAACGATCCTATATCCATTGCATGAACTGAATAAATTATTTATTAGCTATCATGTCTATAAGTAAATATATGACATTATTTATATTTTAGTTTCTACGAAGCTAAACTATTGCAACTTTATTACCAAGTAAATAATAAAGTGTTTAAAGGAAAACGTTCATTCTCTTTCTCTATCGAAAACTAATAATCCAGCTAAATTTAATCAGCTTTAATCAAAACAAAATAGAAGTAGCCGAAACTGGACTAATTGACAGAAATATAAATGGTATTGTCTATTATCGATAATCGACTTTAGTATAAAAATAATACAATATACTAACCCCCTTAACATAATTAGTCTAAGCTCGATTTCAGTACTTTTTTATGTCAATTTCCAAATAAAACAGAGTAACCCATATATCATCCATATTATTAGATCCTTGCATAAACAGTTTATCTATTGGTAAATTTGATTTGCCTCATGTCTTATAAGCAACATATACATACATAAACATATATATTTATTACAATTTCATACATGATTTGTGCTCAACATAGAAGTAGTGTGTCGGTTCTATTTTTAAGGGAAAAAAATAAGAAAATAAAGTCAACGAAAACAGAACACCCATAAGGTTCTGAGAGAAAAGTTTAACTCGGTAAGTTATTTTGCTCTGAATTTAATATGAATTATATGGCTTATTTATATGAAACATTTACAAAAAAAAAAAAATAAACATTTTTGTTGTACAATCCGTGGAGTATTGTTGTAATATCTCCATTCAATTCCAGCTACTCGAATACAAATGTAAAGTAAATTGTTAACTTTAAAATATATGTTTTAAAAATTAGATCATTTGTCGGAATCATCAATCAGCGAACATCCATGCACAATGCGTACGGCTAACTCCTTAAACTATAAAACTGTAATATGAGATATTGTGCATTCCTGGGTGACAGAATATATTTTTAATCGTTTCATTTCTTTTTGTTTTTGATTTTTTTTTTGTTTCTTCGCAATTGTTTTGAAGGCTGCAAGCTAAATACATAGTTGGTTGGTTGGTGTAGACATATTTAAGTAGCATAATTAAAAATATATATATCTTAGCTCCCCCAAACACATGAAACGCTTTCAACTACACACTATATTTATATTAAGAACGTTTTCGGCTATAGACCCGGGAAAAATGATCGAAAAATTTAACTAATCTCTGAAAGACAAGCCATAATTGGTCTCAATTTTTGTTTTGCCTTTTTTGTTAAACAATAAGTTTAAGTAAATTTATTTGTTGCCCACACTACTACTGATAGGTGATTTATTTTTTACAATTTTTAATTTCGTTTTTAAGTTTTTGTTTTTTCTTGTGTTCAATATATGTACGTGTTGCTGCTAATTGTTATATATATATGCATGCATTTCCATTTTCTCCATCATTAAAATTGTTCTTAAAAAAGTTTAAATGCTAGTAACGCTTTGAATTAATTTATTTATGATGTCTGCCCACATTAATTATAATTGTAGACTTTTTGTTTTTTGTTTGGTTTTTAAAATATAAACATGTGAATTGCGTTTTGTATTTATTAATGCTGGGAATTCCATGGATTTAATTGTTTCTTTCCTTTAATTTCATAATTTGCGACTCCTAGAGCTTTTAGTTTTCTTTTTAACTTTTCATAGACTTATGCTTAATGTTTGTTTTCTTCACATTATTACTAAATATATGTAGAGGTGTGTATGTTCTCTCACTATAATCAAGTGCTGCCTCACTATTGACGTTTTAGCATGCCATTTACACAAAATACCTATCCATATGGCTGCTGAACGCTCTCGGATCATTTATAATTAATAGCTAAGCAACACGGTGGGCGGGCAGAGAGTGCGCGCAGGACGTCATGAGCGTTACAACACTAAGTAAAATTTTACAATTATTTTGTTTGATGCCATTACTTCCATAACTCGATTCTTCATGATGATAAGAGCTTTTTTTGTCGTCGATCGGTCGCTTGATTAGGTTGCATTCGGGTAACTAGCTTTGCAATGAGTAGGACTTTTGTTTCTTTTTTTTTCTTTCTTTTTCATTTTTGTAAAGTTAGGCAAGCTTTCTCCACTTGAGCGACATTATTGAGCTGAAATATTTATATAAAACCAATGTAAAATATTTGATATATATGCAAGACGTTTATACACTTACAAACTGCCGCCACCTGTTGCGTTTGCTCTGTGAGCGTAGACGTGGCTGTCTTCGTTGTTGCGGCATTGGATGCCGTGGTGTCCGTGGTGTTACCTGAACCGGCTGCACTTCCTGCATTGTTGGCAGCTTTCAGAGCTGCGGCTGCGCTACCATTTCCATTGGTTATGTTGCTCTGGCGGTTGCCGCCGTTATTGTTTCGATTGTTGCTGCGGTTGCGATAGTTGCCGCCGCCACCCATGCGATAGTTGTTGCGATTGTAGCCAGGTGCGCCGCCATAGCCAGCGTTCATGCCACCGTTGCCAGCACCTCCCATCGTGTTGCCATTATTATAATAATTGTTGCGCCCCCGGTAGCTATTAAAGAAATCAATAAATTACCAATTATTATTTCTGCCGAGAGGAGTGACCATTGCATTTACTCACCTGCCACGTCTGGTGGAGGAGACGCCGAACGTCTCGGTATTTAATTTCCGCTCCTGACGCCAGTCATTCTTCTTATTCTTACTGCGATCTTGAGCAGCCTCGCACGAGATGTTGTCAAAGAACGATTTGGTCTTATCGTAACCAATATGAATGTCGTCCTCCTCAGGCTCATGATCGCCAGCGCCAGTTTCGTTGCCAGAGTCGTCTTTCTTATCGGTCTCACCATTTAACTGTGCAAAGTTCAATAGAACATTTAGCATTTTAAAACCAAATACATATTAGGATATGAGTGTGGTGTGCGGTGCATTGTATGAGTTGAGTTGTATGAGTAGTGTTTTTAAAAAATATAAAGTGAACAGAACAAACTACAATTCAGATGATTCCAAATGAGGCAGAAAACTAAAAATAAAGCAAACGAACTTATACCTGATCAGTAGTGGTAGAAGTTGTTGTTGTTGTGGCTGTTGTTGTGGCTGTTGTTGTAGCTGTGGTTTTGTTGTTGGGTTCATCGCCCACCTTTAGTTTCGCAAGCTGAGATCGCAGCTCCTCGAACTTATTGTTGGCCTGTTCGAAATCAAAGTCACCCTCAAATTTGATTTTGTTGCGAGGCTTATTCTGATTAGCCGATTGAGGACGATAGCCCTGCTGATAAACAATCAAATTTCAAACATCAATATAAATATAAATATGGACAAACATTTTAATACCGAACGTAATTCAGAATGATTTACACTTATTCTATGGCTGAAATTTACCTGATTTGGTCGCATTGGCCCACGCGCACCCATGCCGCGATTGCCGCGCATCATCATATTATTCGGATTCTGTGGTCCACCACGATGCATATTCCATGCACCATTTCCACCGCCGCCGCGCTGCTGCATAGCACCACCGCCGACTCCTCCACGGTTACGCTGATTATTATAGTTGTAATTGTTGTTGTCCATTTGGCGGCCAGAATCACGACGATCGCGCTGATGCTGCTGCTGGTGGGGCTGATTGTAAAAGTCGTTATTGTGGTTCTGATTATTCCTCTGATTCTGCTGCATGTTGGGTCCTCCTCCCCCGCCACCTCTCTGTTGTTGTTGTTGCTGCTGCTGCTGATGGTTTTGGCGCTTATGACCGGCATCGCGCGCATTACCACCGCCGCCGCCGCCGAGAGCTTGTGCAGTGTTCTGCTGTTGCTGATGTAACTGCTGCTGTTGCTGGGAGTGCTGTTGGGTCAGGTCGGCCGTTGGACTGATGATGAGGCTAATGGGCGTGGTCGAACGTGAAGCGCTCGCTAGCATATCTAAAACGGAAACTTTACATATAGACAAGGAGACGAGCGTACATGTATATTAATGATATGTGTGTGTGTGTGACTGTGAGCGTGAGTATAAGTGGAGATGTGAGAGTGATGTATGATATGTGTATGTGAGAGTGATGTATGATATGTGTATGTGTGTGTGTGTGTAGTATAAACTTACTTTGTTTTGGCTGCTGCTGAGGCTTTTGTTGCTGTTGCTGTTGATTACCGCCCATGTTCATGAACGGTCCGCCACTTCCAGGTGCGCCGGTACCAGGTGCCAATGAGCCGGGACCTAGACTGGGCGCGCCCAAGGCACCGAATGGGTTCCCATTACCAAAACCAGTGCCCGGTACCCCGGGTGCACCTCCACTGCCACCAGGCATTGATGGTCCAGTATGTTGTTGTTGTTGTTGTTGCTGCTGCTGCTGTTGTTGCGGCGCATTCATTGGGAAATGCTGAGGCATCACCTGAGGCCCATTCTGCAACTGTGCCTGCATGATAGCCGGATCATTATGATGCGGTAGCGTATGGTTGTTCACAACGCGAATGTCTTTGATATCAGAGCCGCGAAATAGGATATAATCATAGATCTGCGACTGCGGTGCTATTTGAAACTGGGTATCACGATCCTCCGTGCCAAAGGAACGCACTGTTTAACAATATGAACGATAGTTTAACCTCAATGTATAACCTCAATAATTTTAAACTTGTAAATATATATGGTTGTATGTACATATGTATGTTGGTTTTATGTGTATGTATAAAATGCAAAAAACGCGCCAAGACATAGTGACAAAATCGTATCGAAAGTACAGTGTTGTAATTGGTAGTATAAAAAAACCTATGTGATAGATCGACATCACATTGACTGGAAAATATCCCTTAGTCCATGTTAATAATTGACCATTCTAACGGTAGTGGCTACCGCATAATCCGTTAATTGGCCCTGGCGCCAAAAATTGGGTTTACCATAGAAATGCCGAAGACATGCACAAGCTTTTATCTAACTAACACATGTACTTATTTTGATGTAAACCAGTACACACACAAACATAGGCGCATGCAGTAGGTGCATATGTGTGTGTATGTACATGTGCCTTTATATGTATGTCATTTTGCGCGTGCATGGGGATGCAAAAGCAACACTGTACAACCCGAAGCTCTATCTGTGCCGACAGCATCTGAGCTTCGCAAACATGACAAACAAAAAGCACAAGAGAGAGCGAAAGAGAAAGAGAGAGAGACAGAAGAAAAAACGAGAGAGTGGGAGAGCGAGTGTGGTCTGCCCGCTCTTTGCGCGATGAGCAGCAAATTACTGTAAATCTAACTGAAGCAACCAAAAACGTGAACAAAAAAATTTTAAAGACACCATTTTCTTTTTAGCACCCGCCTTTGCATTTTACCGTTTTAGTTTAGTTTTACAGCACAGATAACGCTGTGCACATACATACATACTTATACACATACATACATGTACATGCAAGCCTGTTCGCATTTATAAAAGGAAAATAACACAAACGTGTGGGCATACATACATACATATGAATGTATATACGCACACGAACACGTATATTTGGTGTATTACTTACCACTCGATAGGGCAATGGTACACTCCTGTGGATCCACCGTATATAAGCGGCCTTCATACCTTATGTCAGCTTTCGAAATTAGGCTGATCTTTGAGCCCAACTCCGGTAATCCCCCACTCATTTTGAATTCTGACTGTATCACTGTTTGACCCGCGTATCAATGCAAGTATTTTAATTCACCAGTTTTTACCAAAAAATTTCTGCTTATGGCCGACAATTGACGAATAGAATAATCAAGTAAAGCAAACAATTATAGCGAGCGCGACGTTGCCCCTTTTGCGAGCGAGTGTTGCCTGCTGCGCTGCAGTTTCAACCTTTCGACGTTGCCAAGCACGCAATAACTTTCTTTTTCCAGAGCAAATGTTTAAACTTTCAATAGGCAGATTTTCAATACAATCAATATGGAGCACAATTTGAAAATTATATCAAATTAAATAGATAAATTAGTAATATATTTAATTTTTTGCAATTCGTAATGTGGAAAATTTTTTCACCTTCCGTCTGCAAAAACCTACCCGTCGAAAGTGGAAGATATTCGTACGAGCAAGAGTACTCGCTGGCAAATAAAGTGTTGTTAAACGGCGGAAACGTGGTCTGCATAATTTTTTATGATTCCACACTTTTTAGAGGTTGATGATAATATTATTTAAGTTAAACATAAATTGGAAGCATTTTAAAAACTTGTAAGATTATTAATTACTTTTCAATAATTATTTGAAAATTCAAAGTAATAAGTATGGCATCTCCCACAATAAATTATTTTCCAGGCAACAGCCCTGGCGACTGCACATGCAACCCTGTGTTTGTCACCGCGTTTAACATTCAAAACGTTAGATTCTTAACGCGTCGCTTGATTTTTGTCGACGGCATCAGATAAATAAAGACTTTGCATGTAGCTATTACAATATTGTTAAATTACGCAAAATCAAAATGCCGCCGCAACGCGAGCCAATTAGTGTGCGTACAACACGACTCAATAATCTAATACTGGGTAAAGGAGCTGGCGCCGTGCAAAAACCTTCAACAGGCGCTTCAAGACGAAGCGTCGTGCCTCTAAACACCGCAAGTGCAGCTGTCGCAGAGGCCATCTGTCGGGAGGGTTTGCTGGACGCATTCTGCCTGCTATACAATGAGTGCGACAAAGAGACCCTCAAGAAACGCGACCGCAACATTGCGGAATTTGTAAATAAATGTAAGTTCTTCTCTTGATTAGCTTTAGTATGTCATTTATAGCACATTTCTGCTGTAGTTCGTTCGATTGTTGAGGAAACGCGCCAACTACGCGTCAATGCCGATGATTTCGTTATTAAGGCCCTCATTGGCAAAGGCTATTTTGGCAATGTGCATTTGGTGGTGGAGCGCCAAACATCCGATGTTTATGCCATGAAGAAGATCAAGAAATCAATGGTGACTACATCGCAAGTGGAACGCGACATAATGTCCCAACGGAATTCCGAGTGGTTGACCAATTTGCAGTATGCCTTCCAGGTAAGTTTGAACTTTAAAAAGTATATAAATTTATATTTTCAAGGCTAATATATGTTACATTCGCAGGACAATGACAATCTGTACTTGGTCATGGAATATCTGCCAGGAGGTGACCTATTGAGTTTAATGTCACGCCACGGACCGTTCGACGAGGATATGGCGCGTTTCTATTTAGCTGAGCTAACGCTGGCTCTTCATACGCTGCACAACATGGGATATGTTCATCGGGACATCAAACCGGAAAATATTTTGATCGATCGCTTTGGTCACATCAAATTGGCAGACTTTGGCAATGCTGCTGCCTTGGATCGGGATGGTCATGTACTGAGTCTTTCGCCAGTTGGCACACCAGACTATATAGCACCAGAGCTCTTACAAACCATTTCAACATATAAGCTATCGAAATCTATGCATGACGTGAGTGTGACAGTATGAATCAAATGAGTTCAGTCAACTCATAAATGAAATATGAAGAGAATATGCTTGGTTATATTCTGGTTTAAATATTCATACTTGTAAAACGCTACTTAGGTTAAATCTTGGCTTTAGATTAGTTTTTCATATTTCATTTGTGAGGTTGCTTACTGATTTCCTTCGTAATCAATCATAATAACTTTAAAATTTATTAATTAGGTAAGTTGCGATTATTGGTCAATGGGCATTATAGGTTATGAGCTCATATGTGAGATAACGCCCTTCCATGAGGATAACGTGCATGAGACCTATTCAAAAATACTTTCGCACTGCGAGGATAGCCGTTTGAAGAAAATAGTAAGCTTTCCCAGTGATCTGAAGATTTCAAGCAATTTGAAACATTTGATCGGATCGTTGGTCACGAACCCAACCAATCGGCTTTCGTACGATCAGATTGTGAAGCATCCATTCTTCGAGAGCATCCAGTGGAGCACAGTACGTTCGCAGGTGCCGCCCATTATACCCACTATCAAGTCGGATGACGATATCTCCAACTTCGAGGATGGAATACGGCATAAAGCGCGCCGCGAACCGCAAACCAAAAAGTCATTGACTTCGAACATGAAGTCTAACGATTTTAGCGGCAAGGACTTGCCTTTTATTGGCTACAGTTTCGTTCATTTGGAAAATGACTTTAGCACAGCCGATGCGTCGGATACAGCACGCACAACTAAGCTGCAAGAAAAGCTACGAGCTCTGCAGCAAAAATTGAAATCCCGTGAAGGGGAAATCCTAAAGCTGAAGCAGGAGCTGGTTAAAGCACAGCAAACTGTAAAGCAGAGTGACGGTTCATCTCAAGTGGTGCTGGAGGCAAAAGTAGAAATCACAAAACTCCAGGATATAATAAAGGAAAAAACTATGGAGCTGGCAAGCTGTAAGACTCAAATCAAAACGTTGCAGAGCTCGGCCAAAATTGACGAAGAAATGTGGTCGAAGAAAGAAGCCACAATTACAGATTTATTGCGCCTGAATCGTCAAAAGTACGAAGAGGCAAAAGTTGCATCCGAACAAAGATATGAGAAGCAGCTGGCGGAGAAGAAACAAGAGCTAGCCTGCACATTGCAAAAATTGGATGCTCGTGACCTAGAGTTTCATGCCAAAACTGATGAATGTAAGCATCTGCAAGACAAGTTAGAGAACTACAAGGAGATGCTGAAGCAGCTAAAAGAACAGAGCATTAAGGCTGAGACTAATCATGAGAAGCAAAGGAACCAACTAACAGAAAGCTATGAACAAAAGCTTTTAGAGCTGCGACAAAAGTTACGCGAATCGCAGGACACTCACCGTCGCATGACTTTCGAGCTGCAAAACATACGCACAGAACTGGATGAGTCAATTAGCTCGGGTAAATCAAATCAAGAGGCTAAAAATGCGACAGAGCGCAGCATTGAGGACATACTGCAACGCCTTAATTGCGAGATAAGCGCAAACAACGAGCTGCGTGCAGTCAAATCTTCTCTAGAGACTCAGCTGAGTCTTACTAAAAAACAGGTTACTGAAGTGCAAGCGGAATGCAACCGTTTGGAACGAGAGCTGCAGGTAACCATTGTATTTAATAAGATATTTTATAAAATTTTACTTCAACTCTATCTTACAGCTTGCTGAATGTCGTTGCAACTTGGCGGAATCATCGCTTGCCTCTCAAGCCTCGCCTTACGAAACAGCGCCTGGCTCACTGACGGAACTGCATGATATTGAGAACCAACTGCGTGCTGATTTGGTGGCTGCCAAGGATGCGGAGTCCGCGCAGAAGATCCGTGCAGATCAGTTGCAGGAACTAGTTTCTAAGCTTGAGAGAATGCTCGAACGTTTCAATGAGCAGAGCTTGTCGCCCATGAAGGGCCATTCAGGCGCCACAAATAGCGCCGTAGGCGACATGCTTGAACGTCAGAACGAGAAGCTAGAGGATAAATTAGCTGCAGTGCGAGAGCAAATGATTGTAGAGCGTCAGGCAGCACGAACGGCCAATTTATCTCTTTGGAAGGTAGAAAAACAATTGGAAGAGGCGCTCGCAGAGAAGAAGTTGCTGGCACGACGCATGGAGTTGACGGAAGAACGTGTAAAGAAAGCGCAGAATGAGCGTGAGGAGGCACAACGTAAACAGAAGTCCACGCAGGATGAGTTCCGTCAGCGCGATGCACGCATTGAGGAACTGAAAGCTGAGCTAGCTGCAAGTAAGCGAGATGTGCTGAAGGAGCATCGTATGTGGGAGAAGGCCGAAGAGGAACGCATGAAGTGCAAATCAGAAATAATCGAGCATTTGGCAAACGTCCATAAGCTGGAACAGCAGGTTAGGGAGATGCGTCAGAAGCTGAATCAATCCCAGCAACGTTGCGATGGTCTAGGTCTAGAGCAGAAGCGTTTACAACGCGAACTGCAAGAGGAACGGGAACGGAATGCAGCAGCTGGCGAAACCACTCAAGCCTTGCAGGCGGAGCTGAAGCAACTGACCGATAATTTCCAACGCTTGAAATACGCATGCAGCATAACTGACAATCAACTGACGGAGGTGGAGAACATGCTGGAGGCGGAGCAGCAGCGAAACAAGACACAGCAAACCCAGCTGGATGCGTGTCATGTTAAACTACGCGAACGCAACGATCAGGTCACCCAGCTGCGCAAGGATCTGACGGTGCATGAGTCTGAGAAGCGCCAAGCTGAGCAGCATGCAAAAATACTTGGCGTTGAATTGGAGGAGCTGAAGGAGAACTTGAAGCAACTGCAGATGAAGTTAATCTCACAACAGAGCCAGCTTGTCGAGCAAACGAATGCGCTCTTCGGCGCCCAGGAGCGGGCGGATCAGCTGGATGTACAGAGTGCCAGTTGCCAGGCGCAGAATGCAGAGTACGAGCGAGAGCTGCTTTGCCTGAAGGAGGAGAATGCTCGCATTCTCAGCGAGCTATTCCACAGCAAGGAGGAGGTCCAGCATTTGCATGACGAGGTCAAGAATCTGCAAGCGGTTCAAACAGGACTCCACACCGAAATCGATGAGCTGCAGAATGCTTTGACCGAAAAGGAACAGTTCTATGTGCAGCGGGACATTAAGGCAATGGCTACGCTGGCTCAGCACAAGAAACTCATCGACTATTTACAGGTAAGTCGTAACTATAATTATTCTAATTATTGATAACCAATGCATATTAATTGTAGCTTAAGGTGGAGGATTTGTCAGCGAAGAAGAAGAAAACACTTGCAGACAAAATCTTTGGATCTAACAGCAACACCAAGGAGAACATATCGCCTAATGATGTGGAGTCATCAATACTCTATCGTGCCCTGAAAGAGGAACTGCGCCGAGAGCAAAAGCTTTCCAAGATGCTGCAGGAGCAGTTGGATCAATTAAATGGTAATGGGGGTAGATGAAATATATCAGCAAATATAGTAACTATAAATGTTTCATTCAGGCACGGCAACTTTACGTTCACCACGTAAGTCCAGCGCAGTGAATGGAGCTACAGATGAGCCCAAATTGAGACCGGCTAGCATCGCCACAGTTCCACGATCTCCACGTAAGCAGCCGACAACAATAAAACGCTCGGCAAGTCAAACGGATGCCAAAGAAAAGTTGAAATCGCCACAAAATAACGAGAACAAAGAGGAAGTGACGCATCATCGTTTCGAGTTGGCTTTGCAGGAGACGAAAGACGATGCCGCCAGCTGTGTGGCCTGTGAGCAGCCAATTGTAGCCGGCTCGCCTTATTGGCGCTGCAAGGAATGTAAGGATGTGTCGCATCGCAAGTGTCGCGCTAATGTCACGAGCAACTGTGGCACCTCACTTGTATCGTCATGCGATGAGGTCAGCGAAACTCGGCAGGAATCCAGCTGTAGCAGCAGCTTGGACAGCGAGAGCAACGGCACAGAGGAGTACAAGGGTACACTGGCTTACAATGGCGCACAGAATAACCATAACGGCGAGGTCATTGAGATCAATTGTGCATTCGAAATAGTGGAGCTGAAGATCTTGCTATTTGGCTGCAACAGCGGCCTATTTACCTACAATGTGGAGACCCAACGCTTGCTGCACATTGCTGGCATCGAATCGGTTAGCTGCGTGTCCATATCGACACGTCTGGCCAAGGCAATGATGGTGGGCGCCAGTGGGGAGAAGCTCTACCAGTGCGACTATCGGCAGCTGGAGTCGCGCTGCCAGAGCTCGATTCCCAGCAACAAGCCTGTACTGGAGACGTCTGTCATTGAGTTGCCCTTTGCCAATCGTTCGGTGAGCGAGAAGTGGAAGCTTGTGCAGATTTCAAATGAATCTGAGAATGCTCTCGACTCGGTGGCCATTGCGGCCACTTCTACACGCATTGTCATACTCAAATACGATCACAAACTGCATAAATTCAAGCCAGTTAGAGCACTGGACACAGCCACGCCAGTAACATCGATTTTCTATACACGCCACTCAGCCATCGTGAGCTCGGATAAGTTTTATGAAATCGATCTAGATAACTATGCGGCCGAAGAGTTTGTTGATCTGGCGGATAAGACTCTGCAGCATACATCCAGCTGTCAGCCCTTCGTAGCTGTCCGCATATCGCGTCAGGAGTTCCTGCTTTGCTTTGCCGAATGCGGCATCTTTGTCGATGAATTTGGCTGCCGCTCGCGTCCCTATGATTTGAATTGGGTTTACGCGCCAACTGGTTTCGTATACCGGGAGCCATTCCTCTACGTGGCCCACTACCAGTACGTGCAGATAATGCGTCTACATCGCTCCTACAGCAAAGAGCTGGCCAATGCGGAGTGTGGCGACTCATCAGAGATACAACGCTCTTACTTGCCTCATTACATGCCTACCTTGCTTACTTCTAGTGGAGAGAGAAATATGTATACTCTGTCTATAGATAAGCACGCTGGCTTTCAGCAGATATATCACCTGGATGCATTGCGTGCCTTCAAAAAGAAGCTCGGCGCATCCACGGAGACAATATCATCGGTGGCAACATCCATAACGCTCGGCTCGGCGATGACAACGGATAGTCTATAAGGCGTACTTCATATATAATTACTCTGCCTCTAAATACATACAAGCGTATGTATTATTATTTAAAACAAATTTATCTACACTACGCTTAAAGAAATGTCACAAATTACTTTTTATATTGTATTTTATTTGCATATTTTATTCACGATTTTTGCGATTCCAGCGAGAATAAATCATTTTAATACATTTAGCGCCAAGTTTAACTGTTAGGTATTGGGGCACTCTGTGAAAGCTTTATACTTGCAAACACACCCTGTGCAGCATAACAGTTATTTTCTTTTTAGTTCGCATTGGCTGATGGTGGGGCGACAGCATCTAATGTGTCGAGCTTTTGTTATCCAGCGCAGTAAAAGACAGCGAGGCGCAAGGCGCGGGCGTCGCGGTATTTCGGGTGCTATATATACATATATATACACACGATACACAGACAAAAATATATTGTTATTGTCGCAATTGATGTTAATTTATAACATGCCGGTTGGGTATATGTAACCTGACGACGATGTTTAAATCAGAACGAATCCAAACCGTGCGTCGAGCACTTGCTGCAAGCACAGAAGTTGCTGGTAAAATGTCGTTGTGTCGGGCCTGTTTGGTCCTGCTTAGCGCCGAGGAGCCAACCTACGACTTGTACCAGGAAAAGGATTTGGCCGCCAAATTCATTGGCTGCATGCGTGCCGGCGATGGGCTGCGATTCTTGGGTGTTCCATTGGATGGGGAAGTCAGTCCACAAATTGTGCTGAGATGCATCTGCGATAGCTGCTATCAATTGGTGCAACGATTCTATGGCTTTCAACGTATGTGCGAGGAGTCCTTTGCGAATTTCGAAAAACTTTTAGCGGAAGTCAGCTCGAAGACAACAAGCAACAACTACCAGGAAGAGCCGCCAAGCAAGACAATAAAAGTCCCGTTGTCAAGCCCTGAGGAAATTTATTTGCATACAGAAGGCGAGAAATCAATTGCTCAGGCTCAGCCTGCAAAGGTGTCCGTCGTTACATCCGCCGAGTCAATTGAAGATATTGTGAGTGTAAAATTGAAGAGAAGACACACACAGATAAGTTTTACTGTTTATCTGTGTATGCCTGCACAATCTAATCACATTTGAGTGGCCAGCCCGTTTGAATGTATAACTGTTAATTTGAGCGTGCATATATGTGTGTGTGTGTGTGTTTGTTTATACGAATATGATACGGAAGACAATAGCGTAAACATACATATGTTTGTGTGTATATGGCACGCTTATTTGATTAGCGTGAGAACGTATCAACATAATCAGAATAGACATACCTATACGTACATACATACACACATAAGCATTTATCTGAATATATATACATATGTTATCAGAGCAGGAAGCGGTTGGGATAGCAACTGTTGAAGAAGCTTGCAAAAGCTTTTAAAGCTGAAATCACAAACGGATTGAAATTAATTACAGGTGTAGCTCCAATAATTGAATAATAACAAGAACATTTTTATTTTTTTTTATATTTATATTTAAACAATCAGCAACAACTGACACGAGGTACCTGTTAGTCAAGCACACTTCACAGAATTATCTTGTTTATTTATTTGTTTTATATACACGAATACAAATATGTATAAACAATAAAATAACTTGTTTGGTATCATCATTTCAATATAGCCAAAATATAATCACAAACAAGTTTCGGTATAAATCTGAATAAATATTTGTTTAACTACAGGAAGAAGTCTATATAATCGAAGATGATGCAACGAAAGAGATTCTGGGGAAAGAACGGATTGTGACCACTCAGCCAGGCTTTACAAAACGTCCTTTGGGACTTCGACATAAAATAGAATGCAATATTTGTGGTTGTGGCTTCTATAAGATGTCCCTCTACGAGGCACACATGCAGAAGCATCAGGGCAAGCAGCCCTACAGGTGTGTGGTCAGCAAATGCGGCAGGACATACGCGAGAGCTAATTTGCTGGCCGCACATCTGCGCGAAGTGCACCAGAACGAGCGAGTCACATATGCCTGCACCCAGCCCGACTGCAACAAAGTCTACACTGCGCTGCGCAGCCTCAACTATCATGTGCGTCGGCAGCATGCAAAGCAGATTGAAGTCGAGAATCTTAAGCACATGTGCGATAAGTGCGGAAAGTCGTATAGCCGAAAGGCTCTGCTAACGCGCCATCAGTGGGTGCACAGGAGCAAGTGGGAATACGCGTTCGAATGCAATTGGTGTGAGCAGCGCTTCTACACCAATCAAAATCTGCAGGATCACATTCAGAGGCGACATGGCAATAAGAAGAAACTGTGGCGATGCAAGCGCTGTGCGCGTATCTTTGGATCTCGACTCGCGATGTCTGCTCACCTGAATAAGCATTTAAGCAGCTAGGCAAATGAACAGTCCATAGTATATATATGTATATGAATTTTCATATCCATTGACAGAACTAATCAGTTATTCGATTTTATTTTAATATTTATATATATATACGTGATTTCAATAACTCTCCAAGCTAACACAACTTATTACAATTTAAAAAGTACAATCGTTTTGAAATACTAAAATTTTCGTTTTCGTGATCAATTTTTTTTTTCATTTTTTATATATATGTATATGTATATTTATCGAGTCGAAAAACCGAAGATGCATTAAAAGTAAATACATATATTTAGCGAGAGGGTATCTGGGAGGATTACTATATAATTAGCTAACATTCACATAATGGCCGGGCCTGGGCCTGGGCCTGCACGAATTGCTTTAAATCAGTACAAAATTGATGGCAGTCGCCCGCTTACATACTTCAAAAAATCATTTATATAAAAAAAAAAACAATTAACTAATTTCATGCTTAAGTTTAAGAAACAGACGTTAGGAGAAATACATACATATATCATATTACAATACATATAATTAATTTGCTTCAAATGGTTCAAAAATTAAAAATCCAATAGTACCTATATGTATCAATGAAAATCAGGAGTTGTAAATGCGAATGTACCAAAACAGCATGAACTAATATAAAGGTTGAGATGTGGGTGGGTGGTGTTTAGTGGGAGTGCGGTGTTTGTTGGTTGTTGGGTATCGCACCACACATACAAATGGTTAATAAATACGCCACAATATGAGCATAGATGAAAATGAGAGTGGGTCGCCGCTGTAGGTTCTCTATTTTTGGTGTTTAGGTATCCTTGTGCTTCTCATAGAAGGCATCTAGGTATTTTTTGTACTCATTTTGATCGTTCCACATCATCGCGGCCTGCGCATTGAGTGGACTTTCATTATTTGGCTCGCCCAACAGAGATTGTATGGATAACAGTATGGTGCGCACGTCGTAGAGCGCCGACCATTTGTCTTTGAGTATGTCTAAACAAATAGCGCCTTGCAGATCAACGTTGGGATGAAAGCATGGCGTCAAAAATTTAACCACTGGCGCGGCATACGGATAGGAGTTTGGAAAGTCGAGCGACAAGCGATATGTCTGGCTCGAGTACACGGTATTTGTTGGGCCAGCTATGGTGCCGACCCATTTGAAAATGTTTTCGCCGTCTGGAAATGCCGATATTCCCTTCTCGTTGGCCATCATTAAGTTCATGAGTTCTTTGTGCAGTCTGTGTAAAATTACAACAAAACATCAAAAATTAATGCAAATCATTTAGGTGTTGCACAAACATACATATGTATAGCTATATATACATATATATGCATCAAAATTTGGCGCCTTACCTTTTGCTCACAGCATGATTGTCTTTGATAGGTAGCGAGTCATCATTGTGTTTGCTACTGCCACCAGCACCACTCTGTTCAGGGCTGATGTTTTGTGCCATTGCGTTGCACTCTACGAATTTAGTTAGTTGTTTAATATGCTAAACGTGTCACTATATATACTGCAATGTCAATTTTGATAATGCGCGTCTGTTACTTTTGAGAATCTTTTTTCACTAAAACAAAATGGATGGAGGCAACACAGTGTTGCTTTGAGCGTGCTCAGGGTTGTATTTCCCGTCAGCTGAATAATATGTGATAGCTTGCTCTATAAGAGAGTAACAAATAAGAGAACAATAATATTAATAAACAGAAGAATGAATCCCTTATTCCTATTTGTAATGACATATATTATTTAGAAGCAGCGATCAGCATATTTATTTAATTTTATTTTCTTTGGAGATTTGTTAGTAGCGCTTTAAAAAATAATAAAACTACTATGTATGTCGATATTTAAATACTATGAGCTCATCTCTAAAAAGACATCGTAAAAGTTTATTCATATTAAAAAATTATAGCTTGATTTCAAATTACTTGGGTATGGTGTCGCTTTCGTATGTATTAATTAATATGTGACTATAAATGTATGCAATATATTGTTTCAATGTTTAGGATATATTTAAACTAGCAATTGTTACATGAGTATACTGCTGCACCTAACGGTTTTAATATTGAAGTTAGCTTAAGAGTCTGTTTATAGGGGTTTCATGACACATCTGAGATATAACTGCATTTAAAATTTGTATATAATACATATTGTAATTGTTTGTAATTTGCTTATCTTTTCAGAATCCATCCATTCGGATAATCCATTTTTAAATGGAGGAGAATAATTTAATTTATGGCTTGGAATTGCAGGCTCGTGCTCTAACACCACAGTACGGCGAAGCCAACGATGTCTGCTTCTTTATTGCCACAAACTCGCTGAAGCCCACCAATCAGTTGCACCTGTTACAATATGATGAGGAGCAAGGCACAATACAATCAAAAGTGAACTAGATTTCTATTGATTGTATACATTTTTAATATATTATTATTTGCAGATCTTCGAGCATGCATTGGGCGAGGTTTGGAAGCTGAATAGCTGTCCCCACGATGCAAATTTGCTGGCATCTGTGTATAACGTACAAAAGGGTGCTCAGGTACTATCGCAGGCAGCGCTCTTAACTTTACCGAATGCCGATTCAAGTGATTCGAATGATGCCGAACCCATCAAAAGCGAATATATACCGTGGGCCAAGGTTGAAGTGCTAGACACTGCCGACTTGGGCGAGCGTGTGAAGACTGTCGAATTCCATCCCAGCCAAGAGCAGACTTTGGCCTGTGTGGTGGGAAATAAATTGGCCGTTATGCAGCGTGCGGAGACCTCAACTCGCGTGGTAGCCGAAGTCAGCAGTGGTGCCAGTGGGGCTAAACATACATCACCATTCACCACTGGCAAATGGTCTCATCATCATCAGGGACATCAATTCTTGGCCTTGCATGACACGAGCATTCGTGCCTACGATGTGCGGGACACTCAACATTGTGCTTGGAGTATAGAGGATGCACATGGACAGTTCGTTCGCGACTTGGACTGCAATCCGAATAAACAGTGTCATCTGGTCACAGGCGGTGATGATGGATGTTTGAAAGTGTGGGACTGCCGCATGGTCAAGGCGCCAGTTTTCGAGCGCAGCGACCATTCACACTGGGTGTGGTCGGTGCGGTTCAATACATTCCATGATCAGTTAATACTATCCAGCTCAAGTGATTGTAAGGTCCTTCTGACCTGTGCAGGCTCAGTGAGCTCAGAGGCTCCTGGCACTGATGGTGGTGAAGGACTTGGAATAGGTGGCCCACAGGAAAGACATAAGGTGCTATCAGATGGCTTACTACAGACCTTTGACCAACATGAGGACTCTGTGTACTGTGCAGAATGGAGTAATGTAGACCCATGGATTTTCGCATCGTTAAGCTATGACGGCCGCGTTATAATCTCGAAGGTACCGAAACAATACAAGTACCAAATCATTATGTAACCTAATTCATATACAGAATATTCCACTACTACGTTAAATAAATATTGATTAAAAAAGCTTATCCAGTGTCTTCTGACGTACAATCGGAGGAGTCATTGGGATTGGCAGTCTCGACGGAGCAGACCCGTTTTATCAGCTCATTTTCTACGATGCCGTTCTCGATAGCCTCCTGCATTTGGACGTATTCAATTGTTGCTCCACTCTTTTTGGGAGCTGGTTCAGCTACGGGCTTCGCCTCTGTTGTTGTTGTTGTCTTTTCTCCTCCCGGCTGCGCATCTTTCGCGCTTTCCGTTTCATCTTCTGCCTCCTCGGCCAAACTGCTGCGCTGGGGCTGAACCTCTGCGTATATAGCAGGATATTGCTGTTGTAGCTTTTGCTTTATTATGCGCACTTTGCGGAATATGTAATCCAGATCCTTTTTCATTTCGCTAAGTAATTTAACATGTCGCTTGAAATCTTCATTTGCATTCTTCAAACGGCTTTGTGACAATGCATTGCAGTTGAGCAACATTTCATTAGTTTTCTCGAAGCGTTGTAACCTTAAAGTACAAGTTTTTATAAAATATATTTATATTTATTACAGTTTTACTTTATTTCTACTTACATTTGTTTTTGTGCTCTTATCATGGTCTCGACATCGCTCTGATTTACCATTCCTGATAGTCCCTGAATGAAAGATTCGGCCGCCGTATAGTTGTTAAAGTCATATCCATTAAAAGACTCCAGATCTGGTGTTGTGTCTGCATTATCGTCCATTATATCCGTTTCTTTAATTTGGGACATTAAGACTGCTAACCAGCAGATACAAACAAAACATAAACAAGCTTATATTTCAACAGAACTATCGAAAACAATCGATGAATCAAAGCTTGGTCGATAAATCGCGAAGTCACTGTGTCAACGGTCAAATTGTGTATATTGTCTATTTAAAAAAATATGAATTACTTGCCCCTGGTTATTGCACACATATTTTAACCAGAAATCATTATCGAAATGCTACAATTCGTAAAATCGCTACATTTTATTGTTAACAGATGCTTTGCCATGCCTGCAAATGTTAAATGTTCGTAAGCTCTGTCCATAGCATTATTGCAAATGTTAAACCTACTGACTGTCAACAGCTGTTCAGCTTAGCTTGCGAAATACTTGAAGAACTTTGCTCTAATTTTTTTTCCTTTTTTTTATTTCGTTTTATTATTTTATTAGGCATGAAGCTGGCACCAACAATTAAATTGAATAATGGCTACGAAATGCCCGTTTTGGGCTTGGGAACGTATAATGTGAGTTACTTTTGAACATGTTTGAATATATATAATTGTATTAAATATATTTCAGTCCAAGAACAATGAAGGGGAAGTTGCTATAAAACACGCCATTGACATTGGATACCGGCATATTGACACCGCCTATTTCTATCAAAACGAGGCGGAGGTTGGCAAAGCCATACGGGATAAGATTTCAGAGGGCATAGTCAAGCGCGAGGACATTTTCTTGGTTACAAAAGTGAGATTGAATTTTGAATAGTTTTAAAATAATATATCTAGCAAACTGCTAATGAATTCTTGTAGCTCTGGAACATTCATCACGATCCCAAACACGTTGAGACTGCATGTCGCAAGCAGTTGAGCAACTTTGGCCTGGACTACATTGATCTGTACTTGATGCACATGCCGGTGGGCTACAAATATGTCGATGAGGAAACGCTGCTGCCCAAAGATGAAGCGGGGCAACTCCTGCTGAGCGACATTGACTACCTGGACACCTACAAGGCAATGGAACAATTGGTCAAAAGTGGCCTGGTGCGCAGCCTTGGAGTATCGAATTTCAACAGCGAACAACTGTTGCGCATTATCGAGAATTGTGAAATTAAGCCGGTGACAAATCAAGTGGAATGCTCGCCAGCAATTAATCAAAAGAAATTGACGGCCTTCTGCAAGAAGCACGATGTAACCCTAACTGCATACACACCCCTGGGTAGGCCAAATCCGGAACAGCAAAAGCCCGATTTCCTCTACTCAGCCGAAGTTAAAGCCATAGCTGCGAAATACAAAAAGACAACTCCCCAAGTTGTGCTACGCTATTTGGTATATTTATCTCCTAATCCTTAGTACTTTCTATATATAAAGATTCTAACTCATTTAAATCTTTGTCTTGCAGGTGGAATTAGGTGTGCTGCCCATACCAAAATCCTCGAATATTGCACGCATTACTGAGAACTTTGATATATTCGACTTTGAGCTGACAGCGGAGGAGAGATGCGTACTGGATGGCTATAACACGGGCGAGCGATATGTGCCTTTGAATTTGATCAAGAGTCTCAATCACAAGTACTATCCATTTGGCATTGAGTTTTAAAGCAAAAAAATACATGAAAAAACATGAAAAATATATGTTTATATAATATGATATCTAAAATAAATTGCAATTAGCCCACCGTTTTTTAATGGTCACAAATTCAAGTATTAAAATTATTTAAGTTTTTCGACAAACTCAAAATTGCTAAAAAAAAAAGAGAAGAGTGTAATCGAAATTGATTTATTATATTTTTTTAAATAATTATAAGCCAATTATATACATAATATATTCGTTATGATACCAGCACGGTGTTTAACCACATGTGAGGACGATGAGGAAGACAATACTCGGGTTGCTCTTATACTGGGCGAGAAGCCCGTCTGCGGGATCAAGAACCTGCTAATGGCGCCCAAGATCAAGCTCAGCAGTGGCTATGAAATGCCCGTACTGGGGCTTGGCACGGCCAACGTAAGAATAAGATCTTTAAATCTCTTTAATCCTGTCCCATTTTCCACTGCAGATGCGGGGCTATCAATGTCTGACTGCCATCCATTGTGCTGTAGAAACAGGTTTCAGGCACTTTGATACGGCGTATGTCTATGAAAACGAGAGGGAGTTGGGCGAGGCGATACGCACGCAAATCCAAATGGGCAATGTCTCCAGGGAGAATATCTTTCTCACTACCAAGGTGAGTAGCAGTTGATGTTGCTGGGCAACCGACTTTTCTAGTTCTACTATTAGCTATGGAACATCCATCATGATCCCCGAGATGTGCGTCGCATTTGCGAGAAGCAGCTGGAAGCCCTTGGCTTTGACTACATCGATCTATACCTAATGCACTACCCAGTGGGCTTTACGCACTTATGCGATGAGATTATGTATCCCAAGGAGAATGATAAAGTGCAATTATCGTAAGTTATAGATATTTACTTTTCCTCTTGGTTTCCTTTTATATCTCGTTTCGATAGCGATGTAGATTACATTGATACGTGGCGGGCGATGGAGGAGCTGGTCAAGCTGGGCATGGTGCGCAGCATTGGTGTCTCCAATTTCAACATGGAGCAGGTGCAGCGCATCATACAGTGCAGCTCGTCCAAGCCGGTTGTCAATCAGGTGGAAGTCTGGCCAGGCTTCATGCAAAAGGATCTGGTCGACTATTGTCGCTACAATGGCATCGTTGTGACTGCCTATGCGCCCATCGGCCAGCCGGATCGGGAAAATCATACACCCATTTACTTCTTCTCCGAGGGAATGCGACGTCTGGTGAAGAAGTACAAGCGCACAGCGGCCCAAATCGTTCTACGCTACCTGGTATGTGAGTTGATCGTGGCTCCACGACTTGAATAAGAAAGAGATTCTCCATGCATCCCCAGATTGACTATGGCGTGGTGCCCATACCCAAGGCGGCAAATCCCTTGCACATTAAAGAAAACCTAGACATTTTTGATTTCCAGCTGAGCGAGGAAGATAAGCGTCTGCTGAAAAACATCAAGCCGAAAGATCGCCTCGTCAAATTCGAGGAGGCCGCAGAGCATCCATTCTATCCATTCGAGCGAGAGGACGAGCGCGATCGCCAGACTGAGGAATTTGAGAAGGAAGATGGTACGCCCAAGAGGGCGTCGGCAGCACCCGCCGAAGCGCCAGCCGAGGGTGACGAGGGCGGCGATGAATAGACAAGAGAGCCTATTGCATAATTTACTTGCTCTCGCAAAATTGTTGTGGGTCTTAATAAAATTGGTAGGTGTATTCGTCGCGACATACGAATATACGTATATAAATTGGAAGTATGCCAAATCTTATAATTTATATGAATGCATATCGAATCCATCTAATTTCTATTATATATTGAAAGTATATTAACACAAATTCATAGTGTAGGACATAAATCTATCTATAGAGGAAGAATTTCCGTGGCCGTGTAGACTTGATAGGTTTTTCAATAAGCCCCAGTATACTCTTTTTACTCTTTATGGAAAGATAATTAACTGTGGATAATAACAAGAAGATCTCAGAATTGTAAGGTTATTCTCTTCAATGTTCATTTGTGTTGGTTAATTTCTCTTTTGCCTGACTGGAAAATATCCTGTAAAAATGGAAAAATCCCACAGCTAAAAAGGAGTTCGTAATATTCTTCTAACTTCCTCAAATTAAAAATATATATCAGATTAATAATCAAAACTATCTAAGATGACCTTCTGGTGTTTTATCTTTCTTGAATACTTTGCATTTCACGAGCAAAGATAATAAAGATAAAGATAAGCCAATAATGTATTCTGGAGAAAAGACGGATCTGACTCTGCCTCTGCCTCTGCTATCGCAATATAAATTATACAATTTGTGGCTCTTGCTTTCGTTGTTGTTGTTGCTATGCTGAGCCGAAAAGAATGATTCGATATTGCTTTATGATCCGAATGACAAGTCAACAGCATTATAAACCGAAGAACTGAAGGTGAGCAATGTAGGTATATAAGCTAGCTGCGTGGATAGCATGGAATCAGTTAAGAACTTCCATTCCAATTCAAGGCACGAAACATGATCAGGTTGATCGTAGTTATGGTTATCGCCTCGCTGAGCCTGGCTGCTGCACAGGAGGAGCTCAAATGCGGCGCTTGTCTGGCGGAGAGCGAGGCGCGTTGTGAATCGGAGACAACGTATTCTCTTTGCTTCGGTAAGTAGAAAGTATATGCACGAGGACCTTCGCCAATAATGCAATCCAATCTACATCGAATCAGACGGCACAGCATATGGCGAAGTGCAGGAATGCGCTGTAGACACTGTTTGCACCAATTCGGTGGACATTTGTTTGCCCAAGGCTCAAATCACCGAACCAATTAAGAACGTGTGCGGAGATAGCAGCATCGGAGGCTGTGGCAAATGTCTCGCGGGTAAAAAATATACCTGTGTCAGCCCAACGAAAGCGGCGCGTTGCGTAAATGGCGCCATAGCCGGTGTCATCAGTTGCAAAGGGGATGAAATTTGCATTGCGGACGTTGAGGGCACCTCCGTCTGTGTGCCTCAGTGTGCAGCTGAGTATGTAAGTAGATCTCTCATAAACATTTAACGACAGCGCGAGACTCATTACATTTACATTTACATGTATTTCCTCTAGCTGAAAAAGAATGCCACTTGCAGTGCCGATGCCGAGTATACGACACCAACATCAGCTCCAAGCACAACGCCCAGCTTAGAGGACCGCACCAGAATTTGCAACGAGGCAGCACAGGGTGGGACAACATTATTTTTCTACACATACTTCGATTCCAACTGCCGGACTGGCGTCTACTGTCAAAGGAGCAATCCCACCAGCACCGACTGGAAGAGCTTGTATAGACCGTGCTCCAATCCCACACCATACTTTGATACCATCCTCAGGACTTGTGTCGCTACCAAGCCGAAAAACTGTCCAGTTGCTACCACAACTCCGGCCCCCACACCTGGCCCCACATCGGCCCCCACATCTGCCCCCACGCCCGCTCCCACATCTGCCCCCACGCCTGCTCCCACATCTGCCCCCACGCCTGCTCCCACATCGGCCCCCACCTCTGCCCCCACGCCTGTCCCCACATCGGCCCCCACATCTGTCCCCACGCCTGCTCCCACATCTGCCCCCACGCCTGCTCCCACATCGGCCCCCACCTCTGCCCCCACGCCCGTCCCCACATCGGCCCCCACATCGGCCCCCACGCCTGCTCCCACATCAGTCCCCACATCTGATCCCACACCGGTCCCCACAACGGCCGCCACGTCACCACCTGCCACCACACCTGGTCAATAGTTGAAGCAAGTAACAAACATTTTGAAAATATGCTAAAAACGATGCACATTTAATAACAATTATGCCACTTGAATGATTTTTAAAAATCAAAATATTCATTTATAAATACTGCAGTGAATTTCTATTGTAACAATTAAAATTCTTAGCTAAATACATCTTATGCTAATAAAATTGATTACATTCTACATTTTCTTGGCCAAACAAAAAACAATAAATTGAATAAAAATAAAAAACGACCGAGAGGCCGCAAACAGCAAAAATTTGGCTTGTGTGGACGTCATCAAATCTAAATATGTGATTAGAATATGATGTTCACGTTTTTTGACCACTGTTCGTCTGATTTATGAGTTGGGCAGATGCGTTGCGCTTTAGTTTTAGATACATGTGTGTGTCTGTGTGTGTGTGTATAAATATATATACATATGTGCAAAATAATCTTATTTTATTGCTAGTTGCGCGCTACATACATATACATGCATATTATTTACATACATACATAGTGATATACAATGAAAAGTTGCCGTTTAATGATTCTTAATATTTCATCGAGACAATAGCAATATGAAATGTCGGCGTCGTTGTTGGATTTGCTTATAGTGTTGTTGGCTTTGATGGTGGCTGCAGCCTGGCTGGCTTTGTCGGTTCGTTGGTTGGGCGAAAGGCGGCGCGCCTGCATTGACAGTGTTTGTTGCGGCAATTAAATATTAAATCAAATGAGTTGCCAGAAGAGATGACGTTGGAGGAGGCGCGCAGGCGGACCTGTGTCTGGGGCAGAGCATGCTGTCTGATGTTGGCTGTTGGCTATTGGCTGAGGCTATTTGACTAGCCTCAAACTAAATGCGCAAATGGAAATTATGGCCATTGACAACGCACGATCTGCCCGGCACACTATACGTGGGCAGCGGAGAGTGTACGAACTGCAAAAAATAGAAACAGCATTAGAATATATAATATACATAGATACAGATATAGTATTCAATATATAAATGGGCAACATGATGGATGGATAGCTGATGGCTGTGCACAAACCTTTGGCACTTTTTGCGTGGTTGCCATATAGCCGACACAGAACGATTGGGTTGTGTGGCTCCACATCACCTCGCCGCTGCTCTGCTTGGGGTAGTACAGCAATGTGAGTGCCCCAGCATACAGATCCTGCTGTTGGGGTAGCAGTGGTGAGTCCAAGAACTTTTGCTTGAATGTCTTGTGCAGGCTGGTCACAGCGCAATCGTTGCTGAAGGCGCCGTTGCATATTTCTCGGGCTAGCAGTGTTTTCATCAGGTACTCTCCATTACCAGTCGTGCACGTGGCAATGGCCAATTCATCTGTGTCGGTGGCCCAGCAGCCGGCGCCATAGGTTGCCGCCTGACCAACACGACCGGGCACCTTGAGCAGGATGCCACCGGAACTGCAGCCGGCTGCAGTATTGCCGGCACCATCGACGCACACAGCGCCAACGGTGTCTAGGGCGGCAGTTAGCTCCACCTCGTTGCCCGCTTCGGGGACAGCCTCGGCAGCTTCAACTGTTTTGTTGTCGCCGACAACTAAGTCGTATTTGCTCTTATAATGATTGTAATGGAATTTCGCTTTCGATGAGATCAGCGTATTGGGATCGACCATAGCGCAGCCCACTTGCTCGGCATACTGCTCTGCCCCGCCGGCTGCCAGCACCATGGGCGGAATGCGTTCCAGTGGCTGTTGATCCGACTGGCCATCGCAAATGCGACGTGCCAGCTGTATTGGATTCTTTACGCGGCTAACATTGGTACACGCGCCAAAGTTAAGAGTGGCTCCATTCATTATGGCTGCATCACACTGCACCGAGCCGTCCAAGCACAGATTGGAGCCAAAGCCGGCGTTCGTGTGGCCACAGTTCTCCAAGCGCATTATCGCTGCTTCGCATGCATCGATAGCGCTGCCACCGTTTCGTAGAATTTCTGTAGCTCGAATGCAAGCCTCTTTGATGACGCGCTGGTATTTGGTTTCGTCGATGCAATTTCCAGCCCCTGAAACAAATGTGCGTGACCAACTCGTAAATAAATAAATAAATTCAATACATATATGCTCATCAATCAAAACGAACCTGTATGCACCGCGACGAAACCAGCCATGTTTTATTGCTGCAGCTATCGACAACTGCACTCGCGTTTCGTGGTCTTTGTTTACAGCGGACAGAAGCTATTTTAGTATTTGTTTGTTTAAACAATATTAGAAGCTGAGACTGCAACGACCGTTTGCTAAATGCGCCAAAATACTGAGTTCACTACAAACTTATTAAAAATACTTTGAATATGTGCTTTTCAATACTGGTCTAACTGCACATTAGGGGTACCCAGTCTTATTCTTTAAAATTTTTGTCCAAATCGTTAACTTACGATATTCGGTATTTTGATGGTACACATGTATCACAAAAATCAGTTATTTTTAATAAATATGACAAAAAGCGAGATAATTTTTTCACTTGGAGTTATATTTCTATGAGCTCTGAAAAGGCTGCCAATGTTACTGAAAATAGAAACTGTGGCAAATGTGTCATTTCATGACATCTAATCAATTATCTTGATTGTAATGACGATAAGTATTGTTCACTTGTTGACTGTTTTAAAAATTGCAACCGTTAAAGATCTTTATTATTTAGGTTTACAATCGAATAAGATATCTTTTTCATTAATTTGAATAAATTACGAAATTTAACCATAGCTCCACATTGTAATTTGTATTTTGAGCACTAATCATACATAAAGTTAATTATTTGGGTTTCCGAACAAAAGGAAATATTAACGATATATTTGTAATTTTCTTTAAAAATAATTGGAGTATTTTCACAGTGTGCGTGGCCTGGTCACACAGAATTGTGACCGTGATTTTTGCAATAAAACTTAGCAATTGCAACTGAAGAAGTAAGATGAATTAACTTAAAAATGTAATTAGCAATGTTAAGTTTTCTTCTAGAAAATGTGTGCACACCTCTTTAGAGTAATTCAAAATTAAGTATACACAGCAAGTGCAAGTGAAATGTGAAGTGCTTTTTGTTTGTAAAAGTCGAACAACTGTTTGTGTGTTTGTATTTGTGTTTATTATGTGTGACGTCTGGTTGCACTTGTTATACACTACCACCAAATAAAACATGTAAAAAAAAAAAAAAAAAAAAAAAAAAAATTGCAATCTGCAACGCAAAAGAAAAGAAGAGATTTATTATAATCAAAGAAATACCAAACGAAGAGACGCTTTAATACACGCATTTAAAATACTACGTTTTAATAAAAATGGACAAATTTCCATTAAAAGGTAGCAGAGAGGCTGCAGCGGAAGGCAACAACTACATAACCGCATATCAAACAGTAATGAAAAAGGTATGTAATAGTCGAGTACTGGCAGTCAACTGTCTGTGTGTGATACGGAATAAGCTGCATACGAAATATGTGCTCATACATAAATTATTTGTGCACATTTTAGGGGCGGAAAAAAGTTTTGTAAAAGTGTCTACGTGGGTGCCAGAGTTAAACAGCTGAGCTGCATGAACCCACACTCCGCACTCTTCCCTTTGTCCACACTTAAAGCCAAAAATACCATTTAATCCCATCAATATGTTTGTGCGTGAGCAAATAATTATTGTGTCGTGTAGTGTTGATATGCTGTGCAAAGTACATTATGAGCGATAAACTGATAAACTTAATTATCGATTTTACAGTCAAATGGCCATAGCATAGGAGCTGGGGACGGCGATCATCCTTTGGCTCCGCACTCAAAGCAATCCTATACGGCAGCGGCAACCACATCACTCACTGCAAATACAGACGATGAGGATATGATAGATATAACGCCACGTTCCAGTCCAGGCGAACTTATCGGCGGCTCTAGCGGCTATCATCGCGAGACTGTCACAGAATCGGATACGGAACGCGACTTTGCACCAAATCAACGAACAATGCATCATCATCATCATCATCATCAGCATCAGCATGTGCCAACTCACAGCGCTTTCGGTGACCCTATGGATGGTGAGTTCCGAAAGGAGAACAACATAAGAAATCTGTGTTTGTTTATCTCACTTATCACCTCAATCTCGTTGGCCCGCTATACGTCACATCAATTTGTGACTGTACTTGCTTTTATTGATATTAACATACATATACATGTACGAGTAGATGTGCTTTCATTTGTATGTGGGCCATTCCCAGTTGTTTCCATTAATTTCATTTACTTATTAATAATATATACATATATGCGCACAGTTCCAGTGTATGTTGATGCATCTGTATTCCTAGTTAAAAATAACTGCAAGCTGTTGTATCGTTATATCGTTGATAAGAAATTTCTTACTGAAAGTGGAAAATTATTTCCGAAAAAAATATTTCAATTTAATCTAAATATTAATAGCTGATTCATTACAGCCATTGTTCAAGAAACCCACCCATTTATCAAATTCAAAATCTGTTCAGCAAATTAACAATTGAAATCAAAACACTTTTGCAACCATGACTCTCGCTTTAGGAGCACTATCGTTCTATGGCTCCTCGGAGGTACATGATGACATACCGGGCATTGGGCAGTATGAGGATTTTCATACCATCGATTGGCAGCGGGATATTGCACGCGATCGTATGCGACATCGTTACATAGTCAAAAAGCGGCAGGATTCAGTTTGGGACTTGATAAAAGTAACAACCATGTGCCTTAATCCTCTCCTGGTAATCACTATTAATGCTTATTTACTTTTACAGGGAGCTGTTGATGCTGGCTCTGGATGGCTATGTGTCCTGCTAGTGGGCATTGCGGCGGGCTGTGTGGCAGGCATGGTGGATATAGGCGCAAGCTGGATGTCAGATCTGAAGCATGGCATATGTCCAACAGCCTTCTGGTTTAATCGCGAGCAATGTTGTTATCCAGACAAGCAGTCTGTCTTCGAGGAGGGTAACTGTTCCATGGTAAGTCCTATAAATTAAATTTCACACCAATAACTTCAATATTAACTTACTGTCATTTCAGTGGAAGACGTGGCCGGAGCTCTTTGGACTCAATCGCACAGGCACGGGTCCGAATATCATATCGTATATCTTATATATTTTATGGGCATTGCTATTTGCCTCGCTGAGCGCCTCACTGGTGCGCATGTTTGCTCCATATGCCTGCGGATCTGGTATACCGGAGATCAAGACCATATTATCGGGCTTTATCATCCGCGGCTATTTGGGCAAATGGACTCTGTTGATTAAATCGGTCGGTTTGATGCTCTCCGTGTCTGCTGGCCTGACACTTGGAAAGGAAGGCCCAATGGTGCACATTGCTAGCTGTATTGGCAATATATTTTCGCATCTGTTTCCAAAATATGGACGCAACGAGGCCAAAAAGCGTGAAATTCTGTCGGCAGCATCTGCAGCTGGCGTCTCTGTTGCTTTTGGAGCGCCTATAGGCGGAGTGCTCTTTTCTTTGGAAGAGGTCTCCTATTACTTTCCACTGAAGACACTGTGGCGCTCGTTTTTCTGTGCACTAATTGCTGCTTTTGTTCTCCGATCGCTGACGCCATTTGGAAATGAACATTCCGTTCTATTTTTCGTGGAATATAATAAACCTTGGATATTCTTTGAACTGATTCCATTCGTCTTTCTTGGCATAATGGGAGTAAGTAGTATATTTTAACATTAATCAGATATAGTTATATTAAGCATTCTTCGTTGTATATCTTTCAGGGAGTCATTGGCACGTTCTTTATAAAGGCGAACTTGTGGTGGTGTCGCTACAGAAAGTTTAGTAAGTTGGGCCAATATCCTGTTAGCGAAGTGCTTTTTGTTACTTTGGTGACTGCCATCATTTGTTATCCGAATCCCTTCACACGCATGAATATGAATGAACTCATCTCTCTGTTGGTTAGCAAGTGTTCGCCCGGAGACTCAAATCCTTTGTGGTAAGTGTGGTTGTTGCTAAGATTAACTAAAAGAAAATCTAACCAACTTTTATCATGTGATAGTGACTACAAGCGAATGAATATCAGCACAGGCACTAGTTTTATTGAGGTGACAGAGCCTGGCCCCGGTGTCTATCGTTCCATTTGGCTGCTGGTATTGACATTTGTACTGAAGTTGGCATTGACCATTTTCACGTTCGGTATAAAGGTGCCCTCGGGGTTGTTCATACCATCGCTGCTGTTGGGCGCCATTATGGGTCGTATTGTCGGTATCGGCGTTGAGCAATTTGCGTACAGTTATCCCAACATTTGGTTCTTCACCGGTGAGTGTGCGGACAGCAATTTAATAACACCTGGATTGTATGCGGTTGTCGGCGCTGCTGCCGTGCTTGGTGGAGTCACGCGTATGACTGTTTCTCTAGTGGTCATCATGTTCGAGCTAACTGGCGGTGTGCGTTATATTGTGCCATTAATGGCGGCGGCCATGGCCTCCAAATGGGTTGGTGATGCGCTGGGCAGACAGGGAATATACGATGCGCATATTGCGCTAAATGGTTATCCGTTCCTTGATAGCAAAGAGGAGTTTGCACATACAACGCTGGCAGCAGATGTCATGCAGCCAAAACGCAATGAAACATTAAATGTCATAACGCAGGATTCCATGACGGTGGACGACGTTGAGAATCTGCTTAAGGAGACCGAACATAATGGCTATCCGGTCGTTGTGTCTAGAGAAAATCAATATTTAGTTGGCTTTGTACTGCGCAGGGATCTTAACTTGGCTATTGGTGAGATAAAAAACTCAACTTTTTAAATTAAATACATATATTTAAAGCCTTATTTATTGACAGGTAACGCGAAGCGACTTATCGAGGGCATTAATAGTAATTCCATAGTATTATTTACGTCCACGACACCCACTCAAAATCTGGGACCACCGCCACTTAAACTAAAGAAAATTCTAGATATGGCACCTATCACAGTGACCGATCAAACGCCCATGGAAACTGTCGTCGATATGTTCCGCAAACTGGGTTTGCGTCAAACGCTTGTCACACACAATGGGTAAGTAAATGATAATAATAATGAAAGGTAGAAATAATATAACAACTTTTCAACTTGTTGCAGTCGCTTGTTGGGTGTTATTACGAAAAAGGACGTACTACGGCATGTTAAGCAAATGGATAATGAAGATCCCAATACTGTGCTGTTTAATTAAGTTGAATTTATTAGCCAATCAGCAATTAGGCAGATGCCTAGTTATTATTATTATTATTACTATTATTATTATGTGTACTATTATCGCAAAACCAACAAAACTTTATATGAATAAGTGAAAAGTTGAGAGCACGAGAAAAGTGATTATGAACTTTGCGAATGGATTCAGCTAACGTGATGGATTTAGCAAAATTGTGTGCAGTACTACTATTTACATATATACATACATATGTGTAGTATATATAAATTGGTATATAACTATACACAGATATATGTTTGTCTCGTTAATGTTAATTGTATAATTTATTAAAACCTAGTGCAAAATTTCGCAGAATATTTATTAATATCCACTCTGTAATTAATTTCATTTGTAAACGTTATTAAAATAATATTTTCTACATTTATTTTAATAATATGTAATCATAATTTTATATACCTTTGTACATCATATGCATGTGGATTGAATATTTGGAAATATTTTTTTATGTACATCAATTTTTACGCTGGAAGCACAGGCAATAGTATGAAAGAAATTTTATTTAATAGAAAGTTAATAAGAAAGGATTATATGTTTTGCATTTTGTTTAAAAGTCATACCTTATATATATATATAAATACTTATATATATATAAATATTCTGTTTTGTTAGACATCTGTGAAATTTTAATCTAAAATCGTGTAAATAGCATTGAAAGATGAAAAACCATAAATAAACTTAAGCGAAGCTATATAAAAGTCTATATTATATGAAAAATTAAGCTATGTACTCCTTTTAAGTTTATGTACGTCAGAGATTATATATACATATATTACTTCTAATGGGATAACGCCATTAGTAGTAAAATCGATATTTGATTGTTTACATAAACTTTGCACCAAAATTCATTTTTACTTTGACTAGGTATGAAAGCTGTCATCATTTCATTATTAATTTATCATTCATTTTATTTTTAGTTATGTTTACAAATTAACAAAATCAGAAAATTCCTATTTAGAAATATGTTAACCGTTTTAGGGCGATTTGCCACGGGTAAGATCAGCGCAAAAGAGAAATACTTTTACTTACTTTTGCTTTTCATATTAACTTTACTTCATTTTCAAAGCATGTCCCAAAATTGGGTATCAAACTGTTCACCAAGGCGATATTCTTTCGCATAGACATCGGTTTCCTTTGAAAGCAGAGAATTTATTACACAATGGATCAGCGGTTTTTAAGAAGTCCGAATTTAGCGACAAAGCTGTAGATATCGAGTCCAATTGTAATAAAGAAAAGATCATGCGCCAGACAACCTTTGCCGACGACAATGATGCGGAAGCAGATGCTGCACTCCTTCCTGCCAGATGCGTTCAGCAACCATGTTCGAGAGATGATAATCGTTATGAAATGGTTGCTAAGAATTACGTGGCTGGATCAAAAAATAGATTATACAATAGTACTGGTAGCACCAAGCACACCGTTGTAACTCAAGAAGAGTGGGTTGCTCAAAACGAAGAGACTATGCCCAATGAAAAGGACACAGACTCTATTATGAACGAAAACTCCCCAGATGAAAAGGAGACTGCCGATTTATTTATTACCTCTAATGAAAAAGTAGATAGTTCTAATAAAAAATCGGCGATCTCCAATCAAGAAGAGACTAGCTCCAGTGATTACCCAAATGCTTCTACTGAAAAGTCAGTAACCAGCCCTAAAACAAATTCTTTGGCAATTAATAAATTGAGTAGTGACAGTGAAGAGCCCACTGCCGTCAGACAAAATTTGAATCCATCTGATGAGAGCTCTGCGAGTTTGGAAGAGATGGCAATCAGTGAAAGTTTAGCTACTAAGGCATGGACTCGCTTATGTGTAAGTTTGATATCTCTTCCATACCAAAGTTTTCCGACCAATCATATGATTGCCGACTGTGTAAACATGCCCGCCTCTAATAAAAGAGAGATCTCCTCAAGTATAAGTAATACTTCATCTGAAACTGAACAGACTGAGTCCACTCCAAACTTGGCATCTAATGGGAAAATAAGTGCAGCCAGCACAAAGCCTTCAGCTTCCCGTAAAAAATATAAATCTTCATTTAAAAATCTTTCATATTTGTGTGAAGACCCGATAGCTTATAAAAAAGTGACTTGCTCCAGAATTGACTCGCCCATTGATGAACCGATAGACCCTAATAAAAGAGTGTCTGAGTTAAAGCAGACCAGCTCCAGAACAGAACAAGCCGGTATGACCCAAACTACCTCCAGTCAATTTAATAAACAACCAGGGGCTCATAATAATAACGAAAATGTCTTCATTGCATCTTCGTTCTGTGAAGATCCCATCTGTCAAACAGAACTATCAGGTCAAAGAGACAGTAAGTGCAACAAGAATCAGATTCAAGTCGGAGCCACATGGACCAACTCGAATGAAAAGCACACTATTGCTACAAATAGGCCGATGGGATTCAGTAGAAAACTGACTGTCTTGTGTGAAAAGGTGTCTGGATTCTGTAGTAGGCTAATTGTTTCACGCAAGAAACCAGATGCTAAAGATAAACATACTCAGTGCAGAAAGAAACCAAATGGCAAGGCTTAACAATGGAATATAAAACTTAATCAATTGAATAAATTTATGGCATAGTTAATTGTAGATGTGGCTTTCCTAAGCAATTGAAAATTAGGTTAATCTCTTAAATTACTCTCAATATAGAATATTTGAAATTCATTGCCGTAGAGGCCTGTGATCAACCAGCAGCCATTGTCGCTGATGCGTATGAAGTGGCCGCGACCACGTAGGGCACCCTTAGCATGAGCATGTGCACCATCGCTAATTCTGTAGTACTCCAAGGCGCCGTCATTGCTGGGACAGTAGATGATGTTGCCATCACGGCTGCAGGCGATTGCATTCTTAAACGGCAACGGAATTTGCACTATTAACTGCGCAGTGTCCTGTGAAGGAATGAAATATCATTATGTATATATGCAGACCTTTACATACATTCTCACACATACCTCTTCATCGTGACGCATATCGTGATAATAGGCCTGGCCACTCAAATCGCAGCTGACTACAATTTGATGGCCATCCATTAGAGTCTTCAGTAGAGTGGATACCATAAAGCGATGCTTGCGCAGTGCAAGCAGCTGCAATTGCTTGCCAGATCTATCTGCAGCCGGTTGGCGACCTGCGCTCCAGCAGCGATAGACGCCGCCATTATTGGTACCCAGCACAAAGTCGTCCAGACCGAGCGACACCATAGTCGTTAGTTCAGCGCCAACTGAAACTGGCAAGGAATATCTAAAGGGCACATCAATAAGCAGTTGATATTTTGTCTATTATTAACTTACTCCCAGTCCATGGTCATTTGCGGGGTCACCAACCATTGGTACACTGTGCCATTGGCATAGCAGGCGAGCAGACGTTGCTCCGTGACCCAATCGAGTGCCACGGCTGCGCCTTGTGTAGAGGAAACGCTGTGCAACTGTCTGATCTCCACGGTTGCCTGCTCGTACAGCCAGACGAAGAGTTCTCCATCCATGGTGGCGCCAGCAAATATATTCTTATTAAAACTATTAGTGCACAGGCTACGCAAACATGATTTGAGGGGCACAGCTTTGGCCTCTGAGTATACTACAAAGTTGCCATGGGCCACACGCTGAGGGACAAAGAGTTTCAGTTGCTGTTCCACATGCTCACACCAATCGTCGTGAGGTGCCACAGTTGTGGCCACCAACACGGGGGCATTGTTGGTGTGCACACACAGCCAAATGGCCAATCCTTGCGAGTTCTCAATGCTACTCATTGCCAGCTTTTGATAAGCTTGCACTTGTACCTGCTCCTGCAGCGAAATCTGGCTTGACTGCTGCTCCTCCATTAGCGGCGTTGGTTGACTTAATTCCTGCTCTACCAGCGGACATATCTGTCTCAGCCATTTGGCTAAGGCACGTTCATCATACTCCACAATTTGACGGCCACTGCTGCAACTTTGGTCTGTTTGTGTGGACACATGCTGTTTCTGCTGCGTCTCGGTTGACGTGTCTATATGAGGTGGTGGAGGATCCGTGCCTGTGCAGTTGTCTACCAGTATACTTTGCTTTTCCAGCGGCTGTACAGCTGGGAATTCAATCACTGGAGAGCTATAATGCGATAGCACGTCCATTTTTCAAGTACTCCAATGTTCCCTATGTACACAATAGAACTCAGTCGTCGCCATAGTAACTAACAACTACCCAGGCTGGCATAACTTAAAAACTTGGTTTGATATCGGTTTGATAGCCAAATATAACCAGCTTGGTTTAGTCTAAGCTTCATATCAGTAACAACAATATGGGAGATGAGTTTGGCATGCCACCCTCAAATTTGGTCTTATTTAAACGTTTCGTTTAAATTTAATGACTTATCGATTAATTTCCCAATCTTACTTTTTAAGTTATTATGCTACACTGCTCATCGATAAATATATATTTACCTATCGTATTTTAAGCACTACTTGGTTCAATCTCTAACGGATTACTCTCAGTAGTCCTTGGAAAACAGCAAATTGAACTTGTCAAAAAAGGAAAAGAAAAACTTTCATTTGCAAACAGAATTGAGTCGATTGCAATTAAAATTTTGCTGAGAAATAAAAAAAATTTTATTTTAAACCATTAAAATAAAATAAAGTAAATTTCGTTCAGGGATAGCATTATTTATTTAATTTGTGCAAAATGCTGATTTGGTCGAGGTTGGCAACTGGTAAGATTGGAGATTTTTCGCTTGGTGTGAATTTATTTTTTTTATGTGGATCTAACTTGTATTTATTATTTTAAGCTTGTGCCAAAATTGGGTTTAAGCTCAATGGTCAGACTGGCCAACCTGCAATGGTTAACTTTTTAATGCAGAGGCGTTGCCTTTACAGTACGCCTCTTCTCAAGGATGACGACGACAAGTGTAATAAGCCTTGTCCTGATGAGGAAAGTAAGTGAAAAATGTATTTATTTGGTGAATGCTTCCCTCACTATAACTCTTTTGGCCAGGCGCAAAAGATTCTTGTGAAACTGGTGGAAAAGGTGGAAAAGATGGAAAAGAAGGTGGTGGGGATAAGGTGAAGTTGGTTGGGAAAGGTCGCGAGGGCATTATTCACGCCGTCATTGGACCAGTCATCGATGTTTACTTTCCTGATGAGATGCCAGAAGTCTTGAATGCCATGGAGGTACAAGACGCTCCTATTGGCCGTCTTGTATTAGAGGTATGATCTGTTCATCTGGGAAATTTGATTTTGTTTCTTAAGTTAAAAGCCATCTAGGTTTTCCATCATCTTGGCAACAATGTGGTGCGGTGCGTAGCTATGGATTCCACGGACGGGCTCAAGCGTGGCCAAAAAGTGATCGATACTGGATATCCAATCAGGGTGCCCGTCGGCAAAACTGTATTGGGACGGATCATAAATGTGGTGGGGGATCCAATAGACGAGCGCGGCGAGATTAAGAGCGAGTTTTACTCATTTATACACAATGAAGCTCCGCTCTTGGACGAATTGAGTGTGAAGCCAGAAATTTTGGCCACGGGTATCAAGGTGATTGATCTGCTTGCTCCCTATGTTAAGGGCGGCAAAATTGGTCTCTTTGGGGGAGCTGGCGTTGGCAAAACGGTGCTAATTATGGAGCTCATCAACAACATTGCCAAGTCCCATGGCGGCTACTCAGTGTTTGTTGGCGCCGGAGAACGCACACGGGAGGGCAACGATCTGTACCACGAGATGATCGAAACCAAGGTGATTTCACTAGAGGATGACACGTCGAAGGTGGCACTCGTCTACGGCCAGATGAATGAGCCACCAGGCGCTCGCAGTCGAGTTGTCTTGACTGGTCTAACTATTGCTGAATACTTCCGGGATATTGATGGGCAGGATGTACTACTGTTCATAGATAATATATTCCGATTCACTCAAGCTGGCTCTGAGGTGTCCGCGCTGCTTGGTCGTATACCCTCAGCCGTTGGCTACCAGCCCACGCTTGGCACAGACATGGGCACTATGCAAGAACGTATTACTAGTACCAAAAACGGTTCAATTACTTCCGTACAAGCGGTCTATGTGCCGGCCGATGATTTGTCTGATCCGGCGCCAGCTGCTACGTTTTCTCACTTAGATGCAACAACTGTACTATCGCGTCCAATTGCTGAATTGGGCATTTATCCAGCAGTGGATCCCCTAGATTCTTCGTCTCGTGTTCTCGATCCCGATATTGTGGGTGAAGAGCACTATAATGTCGCCCGGGCTGTGCAGAAAACATTGCAGGGATACAAGTCGTTGCAGGATATCATCGCCATTCTTGGCATGGATGAACTGTCTGAGGAAGACAAGTTAACGGTGGCACGGGCTCGCAAAATGCAGCGTTTCCTCTCTCAGCCATTCCAAGTCGCTGAGGTGTTTACTGGTACTCCGGGCAAGCTGGTGCCTGTAGAAAAGTCGGTGGATGGGTTTAAGAGGTTGCTGAACGGAGAATACGATGACATACCGGAAATAGCATTTTACATGGTCGGGGACATAGATGAAGTGTTGGCCAAAGCAAATCAGTTGGCAACAAGCATGGCCGCCGATGGACCTCCTAAGCCAAAGGCGCCGCCAACAGATGACAAAAAGGGAAAGGAAGACCCGAAAGCTAAGGATGATCCGAAAGCTAAGGCCGACGCCAAGGCACCCAAATCAGAAGCTAAAGATGCTAAGAAGCCAGAAAAGGGAAAAGATGAGAAAGCCAAGAAAGATGATCCAAAAGACAAGAAGAAATAGATTTTGTTACATTATAATTCATATAATTACAATATTTAATTACAATAGAAGTATGCAGTTTTAAAAAAATGCATACAAATAAAATTATTTATAATAAAAGCCAGATCAAGTTTTTAAAATGCGTTTATTGTCTTAGGTCATCTCTCTGTTATCGATTGTTATGAATTGCCAAATAATTTCCATTACATTTTTGGGAAATTTGAATAAATTTGAAACACACCTTTTCTAAGGTGACTATAGAAATGCTAAAGATTATATTAATTAAAAAAGAAAAAAGTATTTTGTTAACACTAACATGAATTTATTTGTGTACTTTAATGCCAGTTATTCGGTTTATATTATTTAATTAAATGTCCCGCAGTCCGTCAAACATCATCAGCTGTTAGAACAGCTGACTGTATTCGAACCGGTCAAATGGTTTCGATTACATGCAGAATGTTGCGTGCCATTTATTTTCGCCTGTGCATACGTCTTTATTCTGTGAAGCCGGTGAAAAAAGATGCCAATAAGTATACAGATACAATAAACCTGCCCAGAACAAGATTCCCAAATCGTTTAAGTGCAGCCAAACGAGAGGAACAGGAACGAGAAATTCTAGATGTGAGCTAGTATGCCTATTGGAGCGTATGTGAACAGACTAAATTTGTGAAATGGTGTTTTGCAGCATAAGATTGCTTCTGCTTACCAGTACCAGGAACATCACAAGCGGAAGCCGGTCTTTGTGTTGCACGATGGACCGCCCTATGCTAATGGCCAGCTGCACATGGGCCATGCCGTCAACAAGATACTCAAGGATATTACGTTGCGTCAACGTGTGGCACATGGACAGCAAGTTAATTACATACCCGGCTGGGATTGTCACGGCTTGCCTATTGAGTTGAAAGCAACGAGTGCAGCGGGGAGCGAGCAGAGTGCATTAGAGATACGGCAAAAATGTGAGTTTACCAATGGAGAGAGTTTCCAAGTTACATAACTCTTCTATTGCAGCACGTGCCTTTGCGTTGGAGGCTATTGAATCGCAAAAGGCAGACTTTCGTAGCTGGGGCATTTTAGCCAGCTGGCAGCCGGAGCAAATCTATTTGACCTTTAAGCCGGAGTTTATTGCAAATCAGCTGCAAATGTTTTACAATCTGTATGAGCGTGGACTTGTTTATCGTGATCTTAAACCTGTGTACTGGTCACCCTCCTCCAAGTAAGCGTATCCTTAATTCATTGATTATTTCCTCTCTTAATCACATATCTTGTAGAACAGCGCTAGCGGAGGCGGAGCTGGAGTATGATCCCAAATTCGTCAGCCCTTCAGTTTACTTACGATTTGCGCTAAACGGCTTACCTGCTGCTGAGGGCAAACAAATCTATGCGCTGGTCTGGACAACAACGCCTTGGACACTGCCCAGTAACCAAGCAATCTGTTTTAATAGTTCGTTGGAGTACGTGCTGGTCAAGCTGATAGATCGTAACCCTAATGAACTATACCTCATGGCATCCGCTCTGATTGCTGACTTTGAAAACAGCACGCAGCTGAAGTGTGAGATTGTGGAGCGTTTGCCTGGAAGCTCATTACGAGATTGTAGCTATCAGCATCCCATTGACAAAACGCTAAGCAAACTGCCGTTCTTTGATGCTACGCATGTGCAGGATAGTAAAGGTACGGGCTTGGTGCACACAGCACCAGGTCACGGGCCAGATGATTTTCTGATTAGCTTGGCCAACAAACTGCCCGTCAAGTGTTACGTCAACGAATCGGGCATCTATACTGAGGAGGCACCTGAATTCCTGCGTGGTCAGTCGGTGTTGGCGCAGGGAAATCCCCTGGTGCTTCAACATATTGCTGATGATATTGTGCACGCATCCCAGTTCGAGCATTCCTATCCAATTGACTGGCGTACCAAGCAACCAGTTATTATTCGAGCAAGTGAACAGTGGTTCATCAATACGGATAAGCTAAAGGCGTCGGCAGCTGCTGCCTTGGAACATGTGCAGATCTATCCACGTGTCAATGCTGAATCGAGCAAAAAAGCGCTGCTCACTCAGTTGCACAAGCGGCCCTATTGGTGCATCTCAAGGCAACGTGCTTGGGGTGTGCCCATACCTGTGTTGTACAAAAGAGACAGCAACCAGGTGGTGCTCAATGGTGCATTGATTGAGCATCTGTGTGGGCTATTGCACAGCGAAGGTTCAATGGATTTCTGGTGGTCCAAGTCGCTGGAAGAGCTGCTACCAGACAAACTCTTAAAACAGCTTGGGTGTGAAGCAAATGATCTTATTAAAGGCCACGACATATTTGACATTTGGTTCGATTCGGGTAGTACTTGGTCTGCCGTGCTGAAAGATCAGCCAGGACAAGTAGCTGATCTGTACTTAGAAGGCTACGATCAGTTCACCGGTTGGTTTCAGTCGTCGCTCCTAACAAGTATTGCTGCTCGGAACTGTGCGCCGTACAAGTGAGTTAGCAATACGAGAACTAATTCTAGTGTCTACATTGATTTTTCTTTTACAGAGCGCTTTTTGTACATGGCTTCACAGTGGACGAAAAGGGGCATAAGATGTCGAAGTCATTGGGCAATGTCATTTCGCCCAAACAAATTACTAAGAAATATGGCACAGATGCGCTCCGTTGGTGGGTAGCTTCGCATGCCACTCAACACATGTCTATCACAGTCAGCGATAAGCTGTTGCAACAGGCAGCCGAGAATCTTAGTAAGGTGCGCGGAACGCTACGATACCTCAACGGAGTCATCAATCAGAAGGACAAGAATCTGAGTATGCCCATAAATGATAGCTATTTGAATAAATATATGTTACACAGTCTGGTGGAATTCGAGGAGGAAGTAAGTCAGCAATGAACTAATTATAAAATCAAATATTTATATATGTTTAATTGCCACAGATTGAAAAGCTCTATAATGCCTATGAATACAATCGCGTAGTGGCCTGCATTCAGAATTTCATTGCGAACCAGGTATCAAGTATTTATGTGCACTTGATTAAGGATCGATTGTACTGCGGCAACAAACAGGAGCTGCAGGACATTCGCTACACTCTCAGTCAGTGTTACAAACAGCTTTGTAAGGCATTGTGGCCTATAGCGCCATATCTTACAGAGGAAAGTTGGAGCTATTACGCGCCACCTGGAAGCGCCTTTCACGAGGAAACTGTGCAAACCGAGAAGAGTTGGAGAAATATGCAAGCGAGCCAGATAGTAAATACAGCATTGGATATCAAACGTCTTATTAACCAACAGGCAGGCGATGTTAATAGCTGGCAACTTGCAGTGAACATCAAATGTTGCTCACAGCAGCAACTAGAAATGCTCACCGCATTGAACGGCCAGTTGAATGTGCCAGTTATCAACTCTGAGCTCTGTGAAATCCTACAAGTGGGAAGTGTCATAGTTGAGTCTCTGCTAGCCTCTTCAATGGACACAGCTGTAGTTAAGCTGCAAACTATAAATGCGTCGCTCTGCCCACGTTGTCGACGCTTTAGCATTGTGGACCATGAGATTTGCAGCAGATGCTCGAAAATATTGTCTACCAAGAATTAGGTTAAAAATACTTTTTGTATAGGTCATATGCTTAAAAGGTAATACGTTTTATATATTAAAAAAGGATTTCTTAAAAACTTTGTAAGCACTTGAGAAGAGTGTCGCGTAGCTTGAGACGCGTTGTTGGCTTGCCGCCGCATATGATGTGCGTTTCATTGTCCTCGAATTTGATGGTGGTGTCCTCATTAACTAGCTGGAGCGTCAAATTGCCGCCGCTGCGATCCATTTTGATATTGGAGAAACCATCCTGAGCCAAACGCTTCATAAGCGCATCCACATCGATAGTTCCATACTCGTATTTGACATTTTTAAGCACATCTTCTTTGGTGGGCGCCACGGAAGAAAGGCCGCCGTTGCTTGCGCCGGGTTCATCCTTAATGCTGTCTGAGCACGGTTGGATGCAGTGTACCTTGTCCTTCACTTGTAGAACGCCGGTGAGTGTGGAAAGCGATACACCAGCTGTCACCTCACGTGCCGTGATCTTTTGTGCCAGCTCTGAGGCAATATAAATGCGATCTAGCTTTCGCTTCAATGGTAATCTGATGATCTCCCCGCATTTGAAGGTAATAATTTTCTTATCAGGCTGTTCAATAAATAGATTCGGCGCCGTGGGGTGTGGTTTTGTGTACGCATCCGGGATGACCAGCACATTTGGCTTTAGCTCTTTGATCAGCTTGTTGGCCTGCTGATAGTTCAGCGAGGTGTCGATGGGACAGTAAAATGCCTTCATAGCCAGCGGCTGGAAGGGCGCCAATACTTGCAGGTACGGAAAATCTGGTTCCGTGAATATAATCGAGTTATTGGGATTGTTGCCCCACATTTCAATGAAATGGACTGCATCGCCAAAGCGCAAGCTCGGATGACCGCAGAAGACAACGCACGGCTGTAATAGAAACAGTTTTAGATGCCATTTAAGCAGCTAATTTTTAGTTAAGAGTAAACTCACCTGTCGAAAGTCTTTACTGAAGCCCTCGGAGAATACGTGGTTATAGTGCTTCAGCTTGGAATTCCGTAGGTAGAAGGCGTGCGGAAAGGGATCATCTGGCAGATAGACTTTATTCTGCTTTGCTGAGCTCAGCCATTCAGCCAAAATATTGGAGTAAGCCAGAGAGCTGTCTGCCACAGGTGATATGAAGAACATGGGTACATTGTTGAGTCCGGCGTTCTCTAGATTTTGTGTTAGACACTCAAACAGATCGTACACAACGCCTGAAGGATAACAAGGTATCAGGGCTGAGCCATTGTTTCTTATCGTCAGCGCCACGTTCATGCAGAGTTCACCCAGTTTTGTGTCTGGATTGACAGTTGGGGCTTGCGTCAGTCCCGTCATGATAAGCACGTCAGCGTGTTTGAGTGCCGACTGATTGATGGGACGAGGATGCGTTGTCAGTGTCGAGGACCCACTGACGTAGCAAATCTTTTCGTGTGCCGTGCTAAGCACCCAGTTGCTGGACCCTAGACAGTACCCTGAGCTGACAGGTGTGGCTATAAAAGCACCAAGTATATCCAATTTCTCATCATATCCCATTATGGTCACCTTCGAGAGACTGCCCTGGACATCCTTGAGGCTAAATATGGTGCGCCATTTCTTAGCGCGAAAGGCTTCGCTCAGCGGACTGGGAAGCAAATGCAGTTTATCCTTCCACAGACGTGCTGTACATGCCTTGGGCGACACTTCAATGTAATCTACCAGCTCCTCGAGGAAAAAGCGGCCAATTTGTAGAGTTGGTTCCGTTGCATAGACTTTGCCCTTAAAGCCCGTATTCTCCGTAATGTACGGTAGTGCCAGCATATTGAGATAGTTGGAGATAAGTATTACATCTACTTCGCTAAAATCAAGCATTTTGTCCATGGGCAAATTGAACTCCGGCACTGAGTCTACAAACACACGTCCACAACACTCCTTTAGCTCACCATCCATTTGGGGATCATGATCGGTACTGGGCACGAAATTCGGCAAATTGGAAAGCTTGAAGCTCTGGACGAAAGGCAGTGGCAAGAAATTCAATACAGTTTGCTCCGTCAGGCCGCAATCGAGCATTATACGCAGTCCTTTAAATGTGATGATGTAGCACGGTTTTGCCAAATCACCGCTGAGGCAATACTATAAAGATAGAACACAAAGTTTAGAATAATTTACATTGTCATTTCCTTTGATAACGTTTGTTATTCAGGTGATTTATATATACCAATCTCATTTCGGAAAACTGCCAGTCGCTGTGACGCCGCGCGGTTATTTGATTACTATTGAAACAATTTGTGTTTAGCATTTAACATTTGCCGAAAATGTTAATAACAGCGAGGGACTCTTCGGATATTGATGTCCATGATAGGTTTTCAACTTATTAGCAGTAAGTTAAATTGGAGGAGATGGTACGAAATATTAAGTAAGAAATAATAGTTTTATGACAATGAAAGTACAAATAAAAGGACAAAAGTATGTTTTATTCTGTGAAATGTATCACTAACCATACAACATTGTGAATGTATTCATAATTGCTAACAGAGCCGTCATCGAAACAGCTGTTCAAACTATTAACGAAAATATAATATGACAACCCTGGCCATATCACATATGTTAGGAGTTGTTTTTTTTTTTTTTTTTTTTTTTTGTAATATTGCAAAATACAATATGCCCCACTCCGCGTTGTACAATGTCCTGAGTGGAATTTATATCGTTCATAGATTTACAAAAGCAAGTTCTATATGACTTTAAATTAATTGAGCTGGGAATATCCGCTATAATAGCTGAGACTCCAATCACCGGGTTCTGGCCATTCAACAAGTGGGCTGATTACATCAATAAAGGCATTGAAGAGATTTGATTTATGTAGTTCAGTTGAATACATATATTCAGTGATTGAAAATGCGATGCTACAACCGAGTATTTTTTGTTGCTCTCGCTATTGCTCGGATTTCGCTCGGAAAGGCTACGTGGCATAGCATAGCATTAATATATGATATATTCAATGGATATGAGTTGGATGATGCAGAGAACACTTCTATTTACAAAACGAAAATGTTCTCTGAAAACGCAAAGCTCAAAATGATCTTGTAATTGATGCAAAGTCTTTAATTAAATAAACCATTTATAAATTAGTTAACTCTTGTGTATAATGTATTATTATTTTTATTAAAATTTATTTTTGTTCTTTAATGTTTGAAACGCGGTGTGGAGGCAGTTTATGTTTATAGAGGATCAGCGCCTCCACGGCTACTCGATTACATTTTGCATTAATTTTTACATAATATAGAAAAATGCAACTAATTGTTTTGAGTTAAATATTATTAGTATGGGGATTGTATATAATTTTCTTTTTGCTTTAAAATTAGGACACAATCAAAATTCGTGTCCAAATTTAATTAATATGAATGGAAATTGTTTTAGTAATCATTTATCGCATTTTATAGCGCAATTAGATTGAGAAAAAACTATCATTTTTGTTGACGGTTATGTATTCTTATTGCTGATTGCTTAGCATTTAGGCTGTGGCTGATGAGGCAGTAGAGCTTATATCCTTCTTAGCCACTTTTTCATCGGATCCAGTCTCCTCGATGTCAGCAGAATCTGCTTCGCCTCCAGGAGCACCAGCTTTGCCTGACGAGCGACGTCGCTTACGATTAATGCGCCACGGACGCATTGGATATTTCATGGCTGGCAGTTGATCCATGCCAAGCACTTTGAACATCTGACGGAAAGCAATGTAACGCAGGAATAACTGTGACGAGACAGTGAGATCTTCACGCTCCTGCTTGGTGAGTTGTTGCAGAGCATCGGTTGGATCCTTTTCACAGGGATCTAACAGACCGGGACCATTGATTAAAAAGCCCGAAGACAAAGCCTCCATAATACGTCGCAAACAGTCACCGGGTGAGATGGGGAAACCCGCCGATGAGATAACTTTTTCCACTAGCAATTCTAACGACCATTGTGGGAGCGATTGCCACGACGGAACGCGCTGGCAAAGATCACGCAATATGCGAATGACCATCACACACGACTGTAGTCCAGTGGCTCGTGCCTGGAACCATTTGGCATGCCGCAAATCAGCGAGTGCCTACAATAGAAACAATATAAATATATATTTATAATCTTTAAGAGTTTTATGGGTTTGGAATACTCACCCGCAGGCACGGCTCACGTGGCAAATAATCTGTTTCGGTAGCTGCAGATGTTGCAGCCCCATCCTCAGACTTAGAAACGGCATCGCCGGTTTCACGTAGCAACGGCGAAGTGAGTGTAATCTTCACAGCAACCACTTCATCGAGCACTATAACAGCAGCTTCCTCGGCATTTACCTCAACGCGATAGTTGACTTGTGTGTCACCTGGAACGGAGAGTGTTTGGCCATGGGTTAGTTTCAATCGGTACTCAACAATAATGTAAGCATTAAATTACTAAGTTCGGCTTAGAAAAGAGACAAACATTGTTAGATAGATACAATAGATAATTCTATGTGTGGGCCCACAAAGTATATATATATAGGTATATAAGACATGAAGGTGCACATCTGATAATCATAAGAAAAATGTAAATGTTTGTTTCTTCCTACGTTCGACAGATAACAAATTCCGCTCAGTTCCCAGCAAACGTACAACATATTACGAACATATATATATGTATATATATATAGAATATGCATATATATATATATATAGAATATGTATATGTATCAATTGATTAACGTATTTTAATGACTTGCATGCTGGGATCGGACCGGGTTAGCCAGCGGTAAAAGCGACAGCACCACTGCCACCTCCACTTGAGCCTCATAAACGGAATTGCAAGAATCGAAATTGAAATTGGAAAATTGGAGTTGCAATTCCACTTAGAGTGCGTGGCTGGCTGTATTTTTGTTGTCATTTTTGGTTAGTTTTCTGACAAACAAAACTAAAAACATTGACCGAAATTTTTCGTTTATTTGCGGCTCACTCAATTACTCATCGGTCCGTTCAGCATTCGCCGTTCGCAACATAAATTTCGGTCGCAATTTTTCGTTCGAATTTTTTTTTTTAAAGCTGTTTCTTTTCTTTTTTTTATACAATCAAGTTTGATACACACAAAACGGTTGCTTGAAGAGGCATCAATTCTCTAGTAAGATAGTGGAGCTACCCATTTAGCAAGGGCGCAATAAATTTGGTTGATAAATACTATATAGATATGATCATGGTACATATATGGTAGACACATTCTATATATTCCATGAGCGTGTACGCCTTCTATGCGTCTGTCTGTGTGGATCAATCGCATTGCTTCAGGTCGGCTCTGTTTTACTTTTATATTAATATTTATCGCTGTTTTGAGCTTAATATATATATATATTTATAAATATATATCTCAAAGGACTTTATTTACACAAAGTTTCTTCGCATTGGAAGTGGAGAATGGGGGAAAAAATGTGAGAGTGAAAGTGTGTGCAAGTGTGAGCGTTGTGTGTATATGTGTACAGTAGAACAACAACAGAGCACAACAGAGCGAGCACCCAAACTTTGTATAAATATATTCCTTTGGTTCGATTGTTTTGTTTGTTCATTTTTTTAAAGTTTCATTGTTCCACACATATGAACTCTTCCGCATCCGCAAGGGCATCCGCGGGTTAGAGAGTGTGTTACCATTACGATTACGAGATCCGTTGTTATCCACCACCAGCAGATGCAGTAGCAGTAGAAGTTGGTAGCAGCAGCAGCAGACTTGGAAAGCTATAGACGGCTAACAGACACCTGAGTGTGAGTAGTGTGAGTGGATAGCATCTCAATATGGCTAAGGGCTCAAATCTCAAATCCTGCAGTGAAGAGAAGCTGAAAACGGCAAATACGTTTATATATTTTTTATTTTTTGTTTTGGTTTTTTTTTGCTTGCTATTGTTGTTGTTGTTCGGCTTTGTTTAGGCTGCTGTTGTTCGTTGTTTCTGTTTGTTGCTGTTGGTGGTTCTGGTCGTCAAACAATGTAAAATCCATCACGGCAACAACAACAACAGGGCTCAACAGTTTTACAACTAGTAGTAGTAGTAATAGTAGTAGGTAGTAGGTAGTAGTAGTAGAGTATGTACATACATTAATTCAAACAATGATTTCACTTTTTCCACACAAATTGCGCATTTCAAACGGAACTAAATTGATATATTGAATATATTACATCACATTATTGTGCTTTCGTAATTTATAATTTGTTTACTTGCTTTCGCATTGCTTTTACTAGCATTCATTATGGCGCTCCGAAATTCATTTACTCTCTCGGCGAAATTCACATTCTGTTTCTGTTTCAGTTTCAGCATTGTGAAATTGGCCAGGCAGAAGTTTTGTAAGTTTTAGATTTGCTGCTTTTGATTATGCAATGTGTCGCTTTTTTTTATAGATTTTTCTTTGACATGGATATGTCTTGGTATCACATTAAGTTTTATTTATTGTCGAATTTACATTTTTATCACTTTGTACAATTGTAAATATGTTGTCAATGTGCTTGTAATGTTGTTCTTATAAGAGCTACATCTATAACTCTGTTCCACTCACCATTTAGCCAATAAGCAAAGGGTATATTAATACTTGTATAAAAAGAAAAAATTATATAAAGGCCCATAAAGAGTTCATAATTTAACAAATTCAATTCAAATGAATTTATCCGTATCATGAAAACTTATTTCACATTTTTACAAAACTTCCTATAGAGAAGATGTGAAGTTCTAAGTTATCTAATGTGTGAGCGTTTGTAGAGAGCCTAAGACATATCCATGATACATTTTTTAAACTAGAGAAATTAAGATATCTGCATCTTCTTTTTATAGCCATTTCTCTGGAAAAAGTTTTTGCAATCAATATTCACAATGGACACCGAAATATATATATACGTGTATATATATCAAGGGATATAGTTATGCATGTAAATATTGTATGTGGAGAACGGTGTCAAATGCTCTGCAACTTACCTGCTACCTCTTTGAGCTTATCGGGCAGCACATTGGCCACACGTTGCAGTAGACTGACCGTTGGCTTTTCTGCACAGAGTACAACCAGCTCGACCGCAGTGTCGCCGTGGAGCAACAGTCCCTTGGCCAAGAAACCAACGCGCATGACGCCCTTTAAGATGCGCACCACATTTCCGCCATTGTCGGCTTCTTTGTGAAATGAGAATATTTGATTATCGCGTCCATCCTTTTCCGATGGTTTATCGGCCTTCTCTTTTTTAGCGGCCGGTTCACTATCACTGCCTGCAGCAGCTGTTGGTACCTCAGCCAAAGTATCCGAGACGAGTTTAAGAGCGCGTTCTGTATGCGACACAATGCGCTGTATAGTCTGGAGTTCTTCCTCCTTTGGATAAATTTCAGCGTGACGCGCTATGGCGTGACGATCGTCAGTGCTCTCCGGACGACGCACATTTCCGCCCCCAGGCATCATGCCAAAGTGTGGTGGTGGTCCATTGCCCATTCGACCAAAGCGCTGGGCTCCTGTAATCAAAGTTAATTATTATACATTGATGTTATTCAACTTAAATAAAGGATTACCTCCAAAGCTGCGGGACATCCAGTTATTGTAGTCATACTCTTCATTGTATTGACGGTTGCGTTGTTCGTCCCAGTAGTTGCCTCCTTCGTGCTCTTCACCGCGGTGCGAGGACATGAGCGCACGTTGGGCACGTGCCTCGGCCAGACGACGCTGACGTGGCGTAGGTTTAAAATCTACAACCAAATCAGGCTGAACTTTGCGCTTGTATTGCAAGCGATGGCGACGTCCTTTCATGTGCATCTCTTTGGCATTCGGATCATTGAACTTGCAGTCGCACAGCTTACAGTTGAAGCTAAGTATCTTGCCCTCATCGTCTTTGACCTCTTCAATGTACTCTCCGCCCACGGGCTTGATGTTATCCGTGTTCTCGCCCATCGAATCATCCATATTGTCATCCATGCTTTCAGTTGCTGCTGCTGCTGTTCCACCGCCTGCGGTTGCATCAGCTTCGGCCTGATCAGACTTGTTTGCTGCTGCTGCTCCAGCTGCAGCGGGTGCATTGGGCCCTGCCGCGGGTACAAAGTTAATTTTGCCCATTTTTTTGGGCTCATCAGAAGGTATTGGCTTTCCCAGCTTCTGATGCAGCTTAACTACCTTCTGATGCTTAGCGCCGCGTACATGAGCTGCATAGGCATCGGTGCCAGTGCATGTGACGTCACAGAGTTCGCAGTGATAGTTATTACCACGATTCTGGGCGCTGTTAGCAGCGGACGCCTGCATTTTTAGTGATGCCTCGCGCTTCTTATGCTTTTGCCCTTCCAAATGCTCTCGATACGTTTGTGGACCGGCGCATGAGATTTTACATACCTCGCAGTAATGCAGCTGCTGTGGTCGCGGAGGAGCCTTTGGTCGCATACCACGTAAAGCGACAGCCCCAGGGATCGTCGGACCCATCTTGCGTTGATACCAGCTATTATTGGATCCGCCGTTTGGCTTCTGCTGCCCCGGATGTTGCTGTGCTACATACATGCTGGCAGCATTGTAGATCGCCGTATCATAGCCACTGTAATTATTACCACCGCCAACATTTGGAGGTGGCTTTGGCGTACCATTCGATTTGTCCATTTTTCCCATGCCCTTTTGTGAAGAATTTGGGTTCTTTACCGGCGGTGCCGAATAATGTGTCTTACTAACTGCTGCTGCTGCTGCTGCTGAGGCCGTGTTGTAGCTGGCCGGCGCTTGTTGGTAGAATGTTTTGGTTGCGTCGTACGACTGCATGGCGCTGCGGTAGTCACCATAGCCGCCATAGCTAGCAGCACCAGCACCGGCACCGGCCGCTGCATACCCACCACCTCCTTGGCCAGCAGCCACAGCAGCACTTTGATAGGCAGCCGCATTTGCATATGTTGCATTAGTTACGGCTGGATATGTCACCTGTCCCGTATTGTACTGAGTGCCGCCGTAGCTGAACCCGGCATAGTTATTGTTCGCCATTGCCACGCAATTGCTGTAAAACGAGTGGAACATACAAATTACCAATCAATGCAAATCAGTTAATGATCCAATTTTTCCTTCTTAACTAAATCGACAAATCAGTTCTTACATTTACATTTACTTCTTATTACTTTCTTATTGCTGTGCCAAATATTCCCTTTGACTAGATATTTATTTATTTGTGCTTGTCGAATAATAGGCCGTTTATATCTGTTAATAGAATGCATGAAAAAGTACTTTTAGTCACGTCATGTTTCGCAGTCTGGTCGAAAGGAAGCCCCCACCATATTTTTTCTCTATCGATTTTTCTGGCATAATTTTAATGCATTTTATCATATATGCAAGAAACACGCACGCACAACCAAAAATGTTACCTAAGTAATGCAATTACATACAAATCAAAGAACAAAGCGTTTAAGGAAATATTTTCGCACTTAAATTACCTTCAATTTGCTGAACTGCTGAAAATTTTCCTGTCTATCAACCGGCGACAGTAGAGATGTGTGTACATATATCGCACTCTGCCGATAACTAACTGTCATCATGTTTGATTGTTTGCGTGTAGAATCGAGTTGGTATCCGATTACAAAAGTAGCTATCCATATGCTCAAAATGGGATGCTTGATAGTATGGCAACGTTGTGTATTCGCGCCGAAAACGAAATAATGGATGCAAGAAATATATTGATGTTGTGAAATTTGTGTTTACTTGTGTGATTTATTTGTTTGAATGGATGAAAAGCGCTACATAAAGCGCAAGGAAAAGGCGCGTAGCGATGGCAACCGCGAACAACTGGCAGTCAGCTGCAATCAACTGGGCGACTTTTACTATCAACTGGGCAAGTACAATGAGGCGGCCAAGGAATATAAACAAGAGGCAGCCATATACACCAGCATGGGCAAGGAACTGGAGACGGCCAAGGCAAAACGCATGCTGGGCGAAATGTCCACATTGCTTTGCGAATACGATGCTGCCAAGGATCATATTAATGATTACTTAAGTGAGTAGGTGTAATATGGTAAATGATTATGATTGTATACATTGGGTTACTCTGACAGAAATTGCGAAAAGACTGCAAAACAAAGTGGAGCAGCAACGAGCTTATGCAACGCTAGGACGTGTTCATCTCTTGCATGGACAGAGCTTGTCCGAGACCTCAGCTTCGGGTGCTATGGAGCAATTAAAGTTGGCGGAAAAGAGTTTTCTCCGCAGTCTTTTGCTAATCAAAGAGTATGTGCTAAATTTTTAATAATTTAAAATCATTTAAAAAAAACCTTGTTTTTGTAGGCTTTCAGGCCAGATTTCGAAACTGGAACAGTTGGATATGCAAGCGCGCTGTTACCTCAATATTGGCGTTGTGAAAGAGCATATGGAAGAGTTCGAGGCCTCAATTGAATACATTGATAAAGCCATTAAAATCAGCAAAACTCACGATTTGTTCGAACTGACCCACTTGTGCTATATTTCGTTGAGTTTGCTTTACAACTGCAAGAAAAACGATGCAGCGTCTGCACTGCGCTACTGCAATATGGCACAAGAAGTTGCCAAGCGTTTGCCCAATAAGGTGAAAAAGATATGTGAGACACTTATTACCAAGTCAGAGATCCTGATCAATGCTGCAGATTTTGCAAGCGTCAAGCAAATACTAACCAAGGCCTATAAGAAGCATTCCCCCGATGAGAATGATCGCGCCACTATTGAGCGCTCATTGCGCATTGTGGTCAAGATATGTCAGACCCTTGATGAACTGGTACTAACAAGCTCGGTAAACTATGCGAAATTGAAAGACTTGTATGAGAAACTAGGCGACGGCTGTTGTCATTTGCTGAACTATGAAAAAGCCATCGATTACTATAAGAAAATGCTAGAAAATGCTGAGCTAAATGGGGAGCGTGGAAAGAGCTTGGTGCCAATCTATGTGAGTCTCTATCAAACATACAAAGATAACAAGCAGTACGACAAGTCGTTGGAGTATTTATGGAAAGAATTTGAGCTTAATCAGGATATGCCCACGGAAGCATTTACGACGCTTTGCAGCATTGCGGAAATTTGTGAGCTGCAGGCGCAGCCGTTCTGGACAGTTCATGATGTATACCAAAAAGCGCTGAGACAGGCAGCAAAAGCAGATGAGTCTGTAAAGCTAGAAAGGATTGCTATGGTGCGCTTACATAAGCTTCAGCTAAAGCATAAAATGAACGTGCTAGCTGAAAATTTAGAGGCTGAGGCTAAGGCCAAGGGCATCAATCTGGCTGAGGAGGCAGCAAAGCTAGACGAGGACGAAGATGCTGAAAATGATGCGACTACAGTTCTGCAGCAGAACACACCTGACTGGGGGGATGATGTGGACTTGGATGCACTCACTGATTCCGATGCCAGTGATCTCGATGAGACGGACAAACCACGTCCACAGCGTATTACTCGCGGTAATCGCACACTCACCATCAAGCGCAACAACAAAGGCGAGACTCAGCTGCATCAGGCCTGCATAGCAGGCAACCTGGAACTGGCACGACGTCTCATTGAACAGGGCCACACGGTGAATGTGCGCGATCATGCTGGCTGGCTACCTTTGCATGAGGCTTGTAATCACGGCTACCGAGATATTGTTGAGCTGTTATTAGACAAGGGAGCCACAGTGGCGATTAATGACAAGGGCGGAACCAGTTGTGATGGTATTACACCTCTCTACGATGCCTGCGCCAATGGCTATCTGGACGTAGCCGAGTTGTTATTGGAGCGAGGAGCCGATGCAACTGTACGCACAGACTACAATGAGACTTGTATTGAGGGTTTGGACAAATGGCGGAAGTCTAAGCAGCTGCTCGATGGCGAGCAAGCGCAGTATGCTCAGCTAAGAGAAAGGCTTTTACGAACGCTCTCGAAGGTGGGCATTTGCAGCATGCAACAGGCCCGTCCCTTGACAAATGTCAATGCTCAGCCAGCTTCCAGTGGTTCAGCATCTTCTGAAGCTGAAGAGGAGGAGGAGTTTGAACTAGCTCCGCGCAGTCTTAGACGCTCCTTTAATATGCATAATCGTTCAGGCAGCTCGACACATAGTCCACGTCAGCCTTCAAGCGCCAGCAAGGAATATCGCAACGTGATGGCGCAGCTGAAGCGTCCAAATCGCACACCCGCCACTTACGATGAGCCGAGCAGCAGCACGAGTCTCAATATCAAGCAAAAGCGTGCTGCGCTTTTGGATAATGATGAGGTAGACGCAGATAACTGGCTGATCGATGATGTAGGACCAGAGCGCAAACGCAAGCGCTATAATTCCGGCAGCATTTCTAGTCGCGCAGTTAATTTAAAAGAGAATCTGCAGGATTCTGCTTTGTCTTGGGAGTTTCAAGCTACGCCCCCAGAGCAGGATGCCCATCAACTGTTACTCGAGGCAGCCAATTCGAAGCAGCGGCAGAAACAAATGCGAAAGCTAACGCTCTCCCGGTCGTCCAGCATGAGCAGCAATCATAGCAGCAGCAATTCCAAGCCCAAGCAGCAGGCATCTTTGCTGGACAGCGGGTTTTGTCGCTTTCGCAGTGAAAGTCCTTTGGGCAGTGGCGAGGATTCCACGGATGGTGCTTCGTTGATTAGCTTGCGCACACACACGCACACGGAGCCGGATTCCACAACGAATGGAGCACATAATGCCGGAATTCAGCTACTCATTTCGCCCTCCAAATTGACTTCGCCCATCAAAGTGCAGGCAACACCAGTGCTGGCAACCACTGTGTCCTTCAAAGTCAAAGTGCAGGACGAGATGCTGCTAGTGCCCATTGAGCGCAAAAAACTGCAGGATATTAATATGCGCTGGCTGGCCGAAGAAACAGGGCGACGTTACAATAAGTAAGAAAATCTAAATTGAAATCGAAATGCTTTGTCTCCTAATATTAATATATCTTCAGATTAACTGGACTCACACCTCTATTGCGTCTCAAGACATCAGATGGCTTTGCCTACGAGGAGACTGATTCAGTAAGCGTTGCTCTAGAGCAGAATATGTTACTGTCCACAATTCTAGATTGGAAAATTTCACCACTATCTCAACGCTATGAGGAAATGTGCCATCAATTGCAGAAACGTAAGCAGCACACAATAATATTGATGGCTTACTTATTCGTTTTTCAATATTCTACAGCTGTCGATGATAAGATTAAGCTGCGGTTAGAGCGTTCACAAAATACACTAACACTTGAGCTGTCGAGTCTTTGGCTACGTGAAGCTCAAACTGAGCCGCTGTTCAAGGCATTGCTGCATCAGGCGCGTCTCACAGTGCTTGATTTATCCTTCAATTTCATTGGCAACGAGGGCAGTCAACAGTTGGCAAAGGCGCTGCCTACATTATTACAATTGAAGACGTTGCGGCTGAAGTGCAATGGGATTAGTAATCTAGGTCTGGAGGCGCTGCTTTGTGGCCCGGATATCGAAAAGCTGGAAAACTTGGAGGAACTGCAGCTTTGTCAGAATCCATTGGGGAATGCCAGTCTGCGTACTTTGCATAAGTTTTGTACTAGCCGAGCTGGACGAGCGTTGGCAACGTTGGATCTTTCCCAATGTGAAGTGACCGAGTTGCAGGACTTTGATCTGGCCTATACGCAATTGACTAGTTTTGACATTAGCTTCAATCAGCTAACGCAGCAGAGCATTCGTCGATTAACAGACCAGTTGAATAGCTGTCGCTTGGAACACTTAAATATGAGCTACGTGCGGTGGCCCCTGGATGAAGAGAGTGGGATTGCGCTCGGAGACCGATTGGTTTCACTACTCGAGAGCGGTACTAGTGAGAGGTTTGTGCGATTGGAAATTGCTGGCTGCGGGCTGAGCGATGTGCATATTTACAAGATAACACAACAATTGGCCAAGGCACAGCAGCTGGAGTGGTTGGACATCAGTGACAACGAGCGGTTGAGTGGAGCTGCCCTGGGCTATGTGCTCGACGAGCTGCCTCATCTACGCGTTCTCTTGGCCACGAATTGCATACGTCTTGTAGACGATCTGCGCCTGCAAAAGCTGGAGGAACAGAAACAGCTACCCAAGCGCATGGAACTGAGCATCGATGAGCAGGCATTCTCCCTGCCAGGTGCCTTGGCCACGCTAAAGACCATTTGGCAATTGAAATGGGGTGACAATGCCAAAACATTGATGCCCAAGCGCAAAAAGGGTCTGCTGAAGCTCTATTTGGACGAAAGTGATCTGCACTGGTACACTGGATGAAGTCAATGTGATATCTTTTGTTATTTGTGTTTAAAGTCCCCTTTTATGTTTATACCAATTGACGTACTAAAATAGCCATAATTCCTATCTGAAGAACCAAGGGGGCAGACTGTCGTGAGCTTTCGTATCTTATCAGTAAGCGCTTTCGAATGCCCCAAATTAGACTTGCAATTTGGTGTCTTCTAGCTAAGATTGTATGTATGTTATCTATAGCAATAATATGTTCTTATATGACTACCTCTATCAAATGGGTTTCAACATCTCCAATAGTTTAAGTACTTATATATTAGCTTTATTTTTCGTTGTTTGTGAATGAGGATGATCGTGAATGTGACCTAACATCTTATCTACTGGCGCCGTCCTTCGCCATTTCGTACATGTTCCTTGAGATAATGAGGCGTTGAATCTGAGAGGTGCCCTCATAGATCTGATAAATCTTTGCATCGCGCATAAGCTTTTCGACGGGATACTCGCTGTTGAAACCATTGCCGCCAAAGATTTGCACAGCATCGGAGGCAATCTTGTTGGCCATATCGGCCGCATGGCACTTGGCAATGGATGCATAGTAGCTGTTGCGACGTCCTTGGTCAATCTCCCAGGCGGACAGGCGCCACGCCAGTCGAGAGGTCTCCACGCCAATGGCCATGTCGGCCAGCATGAATTGCACTGCCTGGTGATGGGCGATGGGAACACCGAAGGTTTTGCGTTCCAGCGCATACTTCAGGGCCTCGTCCATGCAGCGCTGGGCCAAACCAACTGCTCCTGCTGCGACTGGAGGGCGGGTCTTGTCGAAGGTGCCCATGGCAATTTTGAAGCCGGCTCCCTCGCCAATCAGCACGTTCTCTTTGGGAACTCGAACATCCTCGAAAGTGATGCCACGCGTGTCAGATGCGCGCTGACCCATGTTCAGTTCTTTGCGGCCGGGCGTTAGTCCAGGTGTATCACGATCAACAATGAAGCCAGTGAAGGCTTTGCTGGGCGGGCACTTGGGATCTGGATTGGTGCGGGCCAGCACAAAGTACCAGTTGGCTACGCCTCCGTTGGTGATCCACATTTTTTGGCCATTGATCACATACTCGTCGCCCTTCTTTTCGGCCCGGGTTTTAATACCAGATACGTCAGAGCCGGCGCCAGGCTCTGTGACACAATAAGCAGCCACCAAAGGCTCCTCCAGCAGACGGCCCAGATACTTTTTCTTCTGCTCCTTGTTGCCAGAGAGGATCACAGGTGTTTGCTAGAAGATAGTAGTGTGTAAATAGATATGTATGTATCGTGGAGTCATCTAAACATACGCCCAAGCCGCTCGCCTCCAGAGCAGTCATAATGCCGGTGCAGCCATAGGCAAGCTCTTCGGCTGTCAGGCAGGTAGTGAACACATCCAATTCCAAGCCACCCAACTCAGCGGGTACATGGTTATTCATCAGACCCAAGCTCCATGCCTTCTTAATGATCGGCCACGGGTACTCGCCGCTCTTGTCATATTGCGCAGCCACTGGAATGATCTCTTCACGGGTGAACTTGCGCGCGAGTTCCTGGAGCTGTTGTTGCTCTTCGGTCAGAGCAAAGGACGGACCAGTGGGCGAGACGTGGGAAACGGCTGCATAGGACCGGCTGGCCACTAGCTGACGCAAAGCGGGGGCTGCGAGCTACAAGCAAACAAAATAATTAGTTTCGGAATTCCGTATGGGTCCACAAGTCCAATGAGAGGGCAAAGTACAAACACGGCAGATAAGAGAAATAATCTCAAATTTTTCTATCTCTTTCAAATGATTTTCAAAATGTCTGCCAGATGATCGACGGCTGCAATAGCTTTGGCAAGAGTCATGAAAACTCTGTATTTCAGCTCCACTTTAAATTACAAACCTTATTTAGAAATGCCATGTCGCAGCAATTATATTATCTTCTTATTGTAAATTAAGAAATATACAATATTATTCCGCTTTTATTGAGGTCACGCTGTTTACTCGCCGAGGTACTGTGTCGTATTAAAGCAAACGAGCAATTTGTTGCTCACAAAACGTCGCAGCGTAGTCAAAGCGAGATGTGAACATTAGACCCGTTTGCTTTCGGCGAATTAAGCACAACAACAGTTTGCAGTTTGCATGAAGCTTGCGTAGGTTGGAAAGTGGCGTCAATAAACTTTCGCTGCATGCGGGCGAATATCATTCGCTCTGGCACACTAGTCGAGACACACCCCCAAATGAGATCCCAAGGCCAAAGCGAAACTGAATACGCAAAGCGAGCGAAAAGCTTTTTGTGCAAAAAGTTTTGCCTGCAGCAGCAAAGCGCGCGCTATTTAAATGCGGAAAATAATAAGTATTGCATGCTCTTAGGCACAGCAAAATTTACCTCTCCTTTGAGTTAATTTTGGTTAAAAATAAATACATTTTGTATATACCGAAAGCACAGACGGCCGCCCTTTTAGTGCTGTGTCGAAATTGATGCTTGGGCCATGGAAGCAACAACAAGAATATGAGAAAAACAAAAATAAATCAATTGTTTATTGCCAGCAGCTCTTATCAGGCACGTCAGCAGCAGAACCCGCAGCAGCATCACATAAAACTTGGTCCGGTTAAAGCTTCCGTTTAGCCACCGAGCACCACCCCACAAAAAAGCGCGCACGACTCGTAGCCGAAGCGTGTAGCGAAGTAACGAAGGACGAGGACGAGGTGAAAGTCCCGTCACATCTAAGGCAAAAACTGGGATAGCTGCTGCTTTTGGCTAGGCCAGTCATTTGACATTGCTCCTGCGTAAAGGTTGTCCACGCGCACAGCAAACTTAATCCGTCGTCATACAAGCCGTCTCCAACTCCCGTTCTACAGTGCCTGTGCAAGTGCATGTGTGAGTGTGAGTGTGAGTAAGATTGCGATTGTGAGCGTGTGTGCCTGCTACACACTCCCAGTTTTTTTGGTATACACATGTGTGTATGTGCAGCGCTCTAAATTTTAAGTGGAAAAATAGTCTCTCAAATCGTAATCAAACAAGTGCAACGCCTTAAGTGCTTTTCGTCATGGCTCAATTTGTGACTCACATACAGCCAACATTACTGGAGGCATCGCAAGGTCATGTGCCGCACCATCATAGCCATCAGGTAGGCGTGCAGCATTCGTCGCATTTGCCACACAGTGGCCACAACATGCCATCGCCACCTACGGCACACAATCATCATCATCATCATCATGGCGGGCATCATGGCAATGCCGCAGCGCATCCTCAGCAATCGCATCAGCAACAACAGTCGCATCAGCAATCCCATCATACAGAGCAGCAGCACCAGCACCAGCATCAGCAGCAGCACCACAAGAAATCACATCATCCGACAGCTCATGGTGCAGCCAAGGCAATTCAGAGTCCGCTCAAGCCGTTGTCCCCGGAGCATGTGGGCCACTACGAATACTTTCAGCATCAGCATGAGCTGGTCTTTCAGCATGGTGGCGCCCCGCTTTGCGGTACGAACAACAAGCAACAACATCACGATAAGCATGAACACTGCCCCACAGGACATCAGAGTGCGGTGAGTGCCAAGGCGTACATAGAGCCAGGGTAATGATCGCGTTTAGTTACGAATCGCCCATATTTATGTGGCACATCATTTAACTGTATATTTATATAAATATGTATGGACATATTTACTATAAGTGGGTACATATATATGTATTTGTGGAGCAGCCACTCCATTGAATGACGCAATCGCAATCCTTGAGCTGAATAAGTGAATGCCAAATGAGTCATCGAGCACATCTAACGCTGTCCTTGTTGGCCCATTAACCACTCCATGACGACTCACTGGCGTCGTAGCGTCTCCCAGGCATCATTTACGGCTCTATTAAAAAAAGCTTCAAAATTAGAACTTAGAACCGTGCCACCCCCACACACCACACAGCCAGCGGCACTCCATTCCATTCCAAAAGACACCCAGCTTGCCTCATTTTCGCATTGGCCACCAATCATCCTGTATACCCGAAAGCTTTTTTCTTGATAATTTGCTTCTCTAAAATTTGTTGTGTATGTTTTAAAAATAAAACCCATTGGCGAATTTCTCTTTGTGCTCTTCGCATGGGTCTCTGGCCGCACGGCGAATCGAAAATAATTTAGAAAACGACTCGAATCGCTCGCTGTCTGCGGTTCTTGGTGGCGGCCAACGCGTGACTACTCGTCTATATATATATTTATATATATATATTTATTCCATATAAATTTTAAGCATTTGTGTATTGTTTGCGTATAAAAAAATCAACGACATGGAGACATTGAAGAAACGTTTTCCCTCGCTGCAGAGTTTGGGCGTAAGTCGCTTGCCAGCAACTTGGACTCGATTTATGTAATATATACATACATTAATATATGAATATACGCACACATATTCTGCTATCAAAAGTGCAGTTGACCCAAATATATCAAGAATTTCAAAAAGAAATAGACAGATTTATGTGCATAAAATATTTACATTATTTTGTTTTATTAAATTTTGTGCGTCGGCGTCTTTTGTGTCGGTGCAGTGAACTGTTCGTTTACGATGAACTACTTCCGCCCCTCGTCAACCACCCCAGGGTAGCTTTATATTAAATTGGCAGTTGAGACTCGCTTCGCCTTGTTTATGTTGCGTTTTTAAAGGCCGTCAAAGTTTTGGTCAATTAGCTTAGGCCGTGTCGTCTGACTGGCGCTTTACTTCGAGCCATTCGTGTTCGCGTTGCTTGTTGTTGTTTGCCTTCTTCTCATTTTGTTGTTGTTGTTGTGGCTACTGTGGCTATAGAAATGTTATATGCCATGTCGCGCCGACAAGCGATAGCCTCATCGACGCCAACAAAATTGTAAAAAAAACCATAAGGAAATATGCCAAAACATTTTAGCTAATATCGAAATTTAAATACTCTTTAGAAACAGTTCAAATTTAATACAAAATTAAATTAGAAAAAATATTAAGATAAATGTTTATGCATTTATCATCTAAAACTAAAATCTACAATTTATTAAATATGTTAGTAACAACCAAAATTCTACAGAGCATACATCCACATATAAATTATTCATGTTAATATACACTTACTAGGTGTTGAAATGTAAGCAGTTATACAATATTTACATAACCCAACCACAAGAAGTAATTAAGCAATGTCTTTAGTAATCTATGTAACAGTGTATGAAGTGTATAGATTATATATTATGGAGTAGCAGCTGACATGCAAACTTGCAATTTAGCTCCGTTTCGAGCCTTTCATGCACAACCCCCAACAGTTCGATGGGTTTAGAGTGTAATCGAAAACCCTTTGCTGGCCAAAACAAATAGGCCCAGTGTTTGGGTAAGCGATAAAGACTGAAATGCAGCTTAAAGATACCAGCCAAAGCTGAAAGGCTCATTAATTGAATACCAAAATGTGCGTCACACCTTGCTGCCACATGCCACATGCCACATGTCACATTAGCTGCTTACGCTTGCTCCCTTACTTACCCAAGCCCAAACCCTTTTTGAAGCATATAAAGCAGAGCAAGCACTTTACACAATTTGTCCCGGTCACGAATGCAATTCGAAATGCAATTTTATGCAATCGCCTGAGGGTAAGTTCTAACAATAGGGTGGAATTCCCTTCAATCGGCTAATTTGCCAAGAACAATAGTAGAAATTGTGTCGTTCCTTTTACTTGGCTTGCGTTGCCATGCCTCGGCTTGGCTTACTTGGCAAAACGTGACTCTGAATGCGACTGCATACGCATCTGATTGGATTTTCGTGAGGGTGTTGGGATTTAGGGTTGCAATTTCACTTCCAATTCGAAACTGGAAGTAAACAAAGTCCAGCCAAGAGTAGCGACTGCGCTAGCGAAGCGTTGGACTGGAAGGCAAATCAACCCCCCTTTAAACCAAAAACACAAACCATCCACCAACCAACTGTGGATTGTGTGTGGTTTCTCTTGGCTTTGTTTACGCTCAGTCAACAACGTTTTAAACGCCGCCTGGGCCAAGGACCTGTTTCTATTTGCTTAGTTAATTAGCTAGAATATGCTGAAATTACATACGCAGCTGGGTGTGACAGCAAATTAATTACATGACTGCTGGAGGTCCGTTTTCACCAGAATATATTGCTCAAATCCCTAAGGATCAATTTACACATAACATTCTCTCGAGTTTCGTCAATTTAATAATCTTGAAAGCCTCTGAACGAATTTCGCAATTAGAGATTTTTATCGAGCATCTCAAGTGTTTCATTTCCCATTTTTTAACTGGTTTCATATAAGAAATGTTTATAAATCTTGTTTGTTATTGCACTCGTTGCACACGTGCTCGCTGCACCGCTTCCAATTGCTTAAAATGTCAACAAAGCGAGACGCACGTGCCAACTGGGCGGCATACGCTTCCGCTTCCAATTCCAGTGAACCACCCTTGGGTGATGGTGGCGCAGACGTAGAACGCACGGGCGGCGTTTCCCAATTGGAATAAGCAAGTGCGCAGGTCCTTCGATAATCCTGGCACTGCTCGGTTGCCGAAAACCGAATTTCAACCACGACTCTAAGGTAGGATTCTTCGTACGGGCCCAGCGCACATCCAGTCTGGAGTTGAACATTGAAGAAAACGGCAGCAAAAAGCGACCGCTCCTTAGCGTGTATAATTCAGAAGCGACTGTGTTAACTAGCAAAAGGAATCAAATCAGACACACACACAGACGGCGACACCGACACAGTCACAGTTACAGTCACACATAAACGTACACTGACACACACACACATAGACAGACACACACCCTCGCGCGCACACACCCATGCACCAAAGCTTACATAAAATCCAAGGAAAAATCGATGCGAGTGCATTTAAAATTCAACAAAAAGAAATCTCTGGTTAAAACTTTATTCGTGTCGTATTCGAATACATAAGAAAAAGTTGATTAATTAGACGAGTGAAAAAAAAGAAAACTATGACTAATCATTGACGACATACGCGAGCCTCGCTTACCTAATATTTCTATACTAGATATATACATATATATATCATAAGATTGAAATTCGACTGTTCTATTCTAATTGAAAAACGGAGAACACAAAATGGTCACTGAAAATGGAGCTCAGGTAAAGAAAATAATTGACCAAATTCTCATTTCAATTGCAGCGGGTATTCACTTTTCGAACAGACTGTCTGAGACGGCCATGTTGGCGTCCATTTTGCACGTTATCGATTTTTCAGTGTCTGGACTGAAAAGTTATTAGCAAAGAGCAATTAAATCTCAATTTGTTAATTATTAAAAGAAACTTCAGAATTTAGCTTAATTATACTAGAAGCTGTCTGGCACCCATTATAATGCCTGCAAAGTTCTATTGATTTTTCTTAGTCGCATTTGATTTGTATTATCAAACAAGATATATTCACATTCATTTGTACAATGAGCTATAAATAAATAGCTAACTATTGTTGAGAGTGACAGCTATTTTGTCATCCGAGTTGGGTGTGGTGCGGTACACGCTGTGCGTGTGTTCGTTCCCCAACCCGCGTTGCAAGGTAATACAGATTTAGGTTAAATTTAATGATGACATGCGACATTTTTTGTCACGACCAAGATGTAGAGAAAATCCATAATATGACTCATATTCCCCCTTTACCCTTCTTAATGAATATCAATTCATTTGTTGCACCGATTTTCCATCATAATTTGCACTCGAGTTTCGAGTTTCAAGCTTCGAGTTGATTAGCTGAATGTTTTGCCACTTGGGCGACATTTTGTTGGACAAGTTCAAAGAAAATCCACTTCAAGGCTTCAAGCATTCAATTGAGCTTGTTATACAATCCCTGAGAGCCACCTTTGAACTTTAGACTGCCAGAGTGTGTTTGTGTGTGTTTGCCCCGCATCAAGTTGGGCAAACAAGGAAGCAGCCAGCGCCTAAAGACATCCTTTAGAGTTGGGCTTCTTCTCTATATACATTTATGTACAAAGGCATATCAAATGAGTTTTGTGTTGGCCCAGCCATGCCATGAATAGGTGCCGCTTCCACTTCCGTATCGGCTGAGGGGCGAGCCCTCGAATTCCCTCTCTCATTCTCTTCCTCGTTCTCTCCATCTCTGCATTGCAACAGCTTAGGAGCAACGGTCTCCGACAGGAAATGGCGGCTCGGTTTTAGTGGGATTTTTGTCTGCGGTCATTTATAACGTTGTCGGCATTGCGTATCCAGTGCGAAAATTAGCCTTCCAGTTGGAAGCCGCCTTCCACTTGCAGTTTTCCAATGCCACAACATGACGTCATTTTCGATATCGAATTCCAAGCATCGCGCCCCAAATGCTACTCACTCGAGCGTACAGCAAAACGAAAACATAAACAAATTGTGGGTGGCCATTAAAAAAAGAAGGAAGGAAGGCAGCTGTTGGCACAAAGCCGAATTACACCTGCGCATTGTAAGCGCTGACGTTGACCCCTCGCCTTGACCGTCAGCTAGCTGAACTTGGTCTCCCTCCATATCCACCATGCCCCTTCAGAATTTACTAGGTGCATAGTTCACAGTGCGAGCTTCAGTTGCGCAACGACTGTAACGGGTCTTTACCCATATGCAGGTACATATACGATCAATAACAGCCCTCACTTAAAGCTCTGTTGATGAATACGCAGCTGACACGCAACTTACGCTTGGCCAAGGACAGAGAACAGCTCTTTGAGTTGTACCTCTGCCCAACTTGAAAAACTGAGTCATATAGCTTTGTCAAAGTGTAAAAATTGTATTGAAATAAATTCCAAGTAACATAAATCTGAATGAGAAACCAATAAGGAAATGGTAAAACGTTTTGACAAGTCGATACTAAGGATTTACCTCTCTGTTTCAATTATCTTTAAATTGTTTTGTATTATACATTCACACCTTTAATTCTATACAAATTTATATTCTTGCTTAGTCTATTTGAATTGTTGCTTATATAAGATAACCTTTTATAATTTTAGGGCGATGGCAATACTTCCTTCCTTCGTGCCGCACGCGCTGGTAATTTGGAGCGCGTGCTGGAACACCTAAAGAACAACATTGACATTAACACTAGCAATGCGGTAAGTAAATTATTAAACAAAAGATAAAACCAATAGTAAATCTCTCCTTAATTATTCCTTTGTAGAATGGCTTGAATGCTTTGCATTTGGCATCCAAGGATGGGCACATACACGTTGTCTCGGAGCTGCTGCGACGCGGCGCGATTGTTGACAGCGCCACTAAGAAGGGGAATACAGCGTTGCATATTGCCTCGCTGGCTGGACAGGAGGAGGTGGTGAAGCTATTGCTGGAGCACAATGCCTCTGTCAATGTGCAGTCTCAGAATGGCTTCACACCTCTCTACATGGCTGCCCAGGAGAATCACGATGCAGTAGTTCGTCTATTGTTGTCGAATGGCGCTAACCAGAGTTTGGCTACGGAGGATGGCTTCACTCCGCTGGCTGTAGCCATGCAGCAGGGACACGACAAGGTTGTAGCCGTGCTTCTCGAGAGCGACACTCGCGGTAAAGTGCGTTTGCCAGCGCTGCATATAGCTGCCAAAAAAGATGACGTCAAGGCTGCTACGCTTCTACTGGATGTAAGTACATATCTTATATAGGATAGAAATAGGATACTTACTTATCTACTGTCTCAATAGAATGACCACAATCCGGACGTGACTTCAAAATCGGGCTTTACGCCGCTTCACATTGCCTCCCATTATGGCAACCAAAATATTGCCAATCTACTAATCCAGAAGGGTGCCGATGTCAACTACTCGGCCAAGCATAACATCAGCCCCCTGCATGTGGCTGCCAAGTGGGGCAAGACGAACATGGTATCGCTGTTGCTCGAGAAGGGCGGAAACATCGAGGCCAAGACTCGTGATGGCCTCACTCCACTCCACTGTGCCGCACGCTCCGGCCACGAGCAGGTTGTCGACATGTTGCTAGAGCGCGGTGCCCCAATCAGCGCCAAAACCAAGAACGGCTTGGCTCCCTTGCACATGGCTGCCCAGGGCGAGCATGTGGATGCTGCTCGCATTCTGCTCTATCATCGCGCACCAGTGGATGAGGTCACCGTCGATTATCTCACTGCTCTGCATGTGGCCGCTCATTGTGGACATGTGCGTGTGGCCAAGCTCTTGCTGGACCGTAATGCCGATGCCAATGCTCGTGCTCTCAATGGTTTTACGCCACTGCACATTGCCTGCAAAAAGAATCGTTTGAAGGTCGTTGAGCTGCTGCTGCGCCACGGAGCCAGCATTAGCGCTACCACGGAAAGCGGCCTAACTCCTCTGCATGTGGCCGCCTTCATGGGCTGTATGAATATCGTCATCTACTTGCTGCAACACGACGCCAGTCCCGATGTGCCTACTGTACGTGGCGAGACTCCATTGCATTTGGCTGCACGCGCCAATCAAGTGAGTGTCGGTGAATTAATTTAAAAGGCTTTATCGATAACAAAGACTATTAATTGTTATCTAAACACTTTTTGAGTAAATCTGTAAATACTCATACAAAAGGATTTTCTTATTTAAGTACTCGATATCTTTGTAATAGTTTATATCGATAGTATATTATGTAGATCAAGTTTATGTATATCAATAAGTCGTTAATTTAAAATTGTATTTGTTTGCATTTCAGACGGACATAATACGTATTCTTCTACGCAATGGCGCCCAGGTTGATGCACGTGCTCGGGAGCAGCAAACACCATTGCATATTGCTTCGCGTTTGGGCAATGTTGATATTGTGATGCTGTTGCTGCAGCATGGCGCTCAGGTGGATGCCACTACAAAGGACATGTACACGGCGCTGCATATTGCCGCCAAGGAGGGCCAGGATGAGGTAAAAGACTTGATTGCCAAAAAGATAACGGATCACATCGACACCGTCTACCTAATGCAATTGTTCTGGATACGTCATCAGGAGTTTTTCATTTGAAATTGGCTTTTAAGTTTCCTTATGTATATTTGCTTTAACTTTAATTTTTACTTTTGTTTCTGTTACGTTCATCGAGTATTACGAGTTTTGTTATGTCTTTTGTTACTGTCTATTATGTTGGTCATAAATAAATGTGTCCACTTCGATATTATTTTGATTTATTATTTATGATTTTTAGTACATATTACGTTTAATTCCTGTACAGGTAGTTAGATCTATGCACCGCTCTGCAGTGATGCATAGAGGAATCCAATTTCTGTTTATTTATGAGCTATTATCTATTTAGGTGGCCGCTGTGCTGATTGAGAACGGCGCTGCATTGGACGCAGCCACCAAGAAGGGATTTACGCCATTGCATCTGACAGCCAAATATGGTCATATAAAGGTCGCCCAGTTGCTGCTCCAGAAGGAGGCGGATGTGGATGCACAGGGCAAGAACGGTGTTACTCCGTTGCATGTGGCCTGTCACTACAACAACCAGCAGGTGGCACTGCTGCTGCTGGAGAAGGGGGCCAGCCCACATGCCACCGCCAAGAACGGACATACACCGCTGCATATTGCGGCGCGCAAGAACCAGATGGACATTGCTACCACTTTGTTGGAATATGGGGCTCAGGCCAATACTGAGAGCAAGGCTGGATTCACGCCACTGCATCTAAGCAGCCAGGAGGGGCATGCTGAGATTTCCAATTTGCTGATTGAGCACAAAGCTGCCGTCAATCATCCAGCCAAGAATGGCCTAACACCCATGCATCTGTGCGCCCAGGAGGACAATGTTAATGTTGCTGAGATTCTGCAGCGCAATGGCGCCAACATTGACATGGCCACCAAGGCTGGTTATACTCCACTGCATGTGGCTTCCCACTTCGGCCAAGCGAACATGGTGCGTTTCTTGCTGCAGAACGGAGCCAACATCGATATGGCTACCAAGGCTGGCTATACGCCATTGCATCAGACCGCTCAGCAGGGCCATTGCCATATTGTCAACTTGCTGCTGGAGCACAAAGCCAATGCAAATGCCCAGACGGTCAATGGACAGACACCTCTACATATTGCACGCAAGTTGGGCTACATCAGTGTGCTCGATTCTCTCAAGTCCATTACCAAAGAGGATGAGGATGCCACTGCAACAGCTCAGGCAGAGGAAAAGTATCGTGTAGTGGCTCCAGAAGCCATGCATGAATCCTTCATGTCCGATTCCGAGGAAGAGGGTGGTATGTACTGACTTCTATTCGTTTTACACCTAAACACAGACACATACATACTTCGACTACAGTAATACCTTAAGTTATGATTAGTGTTAAGAAAACGAAAACAAAAAACAAACACTTTTATGTGTGCCGTCAGGTGACACAGAATGGGAATTGGACGCATGCTACGAGTTTGGCATTGGCGGTGATCGAGACCGTAGGCCAGACATCCAGATCTTTCAACCGTATTACCAGGGCGACTATCTATATGTCTCCAGTAAGTTGTCAATTGCAACGTTGCAAGGCCAAATGTAAAATAATACTGAAGAGCCGACTGTTATCAAGTGCACCAATTGGCATTGATGGGCATCTAGTTGGAGTCCAAATTATAATCAATTAACAAGGATAATGTTGCACTTTATATGGTTGCCTCGTCTAAATGTATAAATTATATCTTGACGTTGTCGTAAACACCAGAAAAACACAAGAAACACAAAATATGGTGTGTCTTAACACCTTTCCCAATTGTTTGATTTGTTACACTTAAAATATATAGAAATGAAATCGTTATCGATCAATCGATTGCAATTTTTTGAAAAGAAGCCCCGATTTTATTTAGAATACTAATCGTTTGCTTTCATTGCAATCGATAAGATGTTGGAAAATTTTTGAAATAAATAACGGTTTCATTTCGAATATCTGGATGGCCATGTAAATATACAAGAGATAGGTTTTTGGGTGAAAATTCTTTGTACCACGGCATGAAATAATATATCAAAATATATTTATTAAATGATGTGTATCTGATATAATCTCTAAAATAAGTTATATAATATTGCTCCTATTTACTATTCATGCTAGCTTTACTATCATCCTATTAATATATATCTACTTATACATAATATGCATGTAGTGTTAACGAAATTTCTCAACTAAAAGAAAAACTCATTTGCATTCTTCTATTTTCAATGCACTGCGCTCTCATCAACTGCAAATCAAATAACTACAACAACAAATGAACTACACTATACAACACTATACAACAACAAACAACAACAACAATAAAAACATCAACAATACTTCGCTATATGGCCAATTGGACTGTCTTGTGCTTAATTGAAATGCTGTGGAATGTAACCGAAATGCTACGCAAATAAACGAACAAAAAATCCAATAGGCGAAGATAATATGCTATCCGATCAACCTTATCGCTATTTGACTGTTGATGAAATGAAATCCCTAGGCGATGACTCGCTGCCCATTGATGTTACGCGCGATGAGCGCATGGATTCCAATCGCATGACCCAGAGTGCTGAGTATGCAGGTGGAGTACCACCTACCATTGGCGAGGAGATGATCAGTCCGCACAAGGCTCAAGTTTATGGCAACTCGCCCAAGGCAACGGTCGATGGTGTTTATATAGCCAATGGAACTGGCAACGATGAGCCACCACATGTGGGGTAGGTAAACCATTCGCCTTACCCAAATTTGATTCCTAATCTTGTGTCCGTTGTAGTCGGAAGCTGAGCTGGAAGAGCTTCCTGGTCTCATTCCTGGTGGATGCACGCGGCGGTGCCATGCGTGGCTGTCGTCACAGCGGCGTCCGTATGATCATACCGTCGCGCTCCACCTGCCAGCCGACGCGGGTGACCTGCCGCTATGTAAAGCCGCAGCGCACCATGCATCCACCGCAGTTGATGGAGGGTGAAGCCTTGGCCAGCCGCGTGCTCGAACTGGGACCGTGCTCGACCAAGTTCATTGGGCCCGTTGTCATGGAGGTGCCACATTTCGCTTCGCTGCGTGGCAAAGAGCGTGAGATCATTATCTTACGTTCCGACAATGGAGAAACCTGGCGAGAACATACCATTGATAACTCGGAGGAGGTCATTCACGATGTCATGCAACAGTGCTTCGAGCCAGAGGGTGAGTGGGTGTGGCTTGACTTAAATCAGATTTTCTCATTTCAATTTGAAATTCGTTTCTTGTGCTGTCACAGAAATCGCTCAGCTGGAGGAGCAGGCCGGCAATCATGTCTGTCGCTTTGTCACCTACGATTTCCCGCAGTATTTTGCTGTCGTATCACGTATACGCCAGGAGGTGCATGCCATTGGACCGGAGGGCGGCATGGTGTCCAGCACTGTGGTGCCGCAGGTTCAGGCCGTCTTCCCGCAGGGCGCCCTGACCAAGAAAATCAAAGTTGGCTTACAGGTAAACCTCTTTAAACCACGCAAAGGCGTTGCGCCCGAGAAACTACGCAAGATCAGCGTCAATCATGTGCCCAAAAAGAAGCGCTTCTCGCTCATTTGGTAAATCAAGAAGCAAGGTCAATAAGAAGAAAAGTAACCGATCGAATTATATAGAGTATACACCAATAATCGTGCATTTAACATAAATAGCTTCCCGAACGTATATCAGACAAGTTTTCCAATATATTACAAGTACGCATTTAAATAATAAATAATTAATCAAGATGTAATACCGCTCCACAAATTTTGTAACTGGCGTAGTCAATGATATACACTTACATATATCTTTATCTATATATACATATATATATCTCCAGCATGATCAGTTAAGATCAATTTGAAAGGCGGAACCTATTATCAAATCAAAATATTCTATATTCCAATACTAGTATTTAGAATTGTTTAGAAATATTCCTACTTTGAATGCCTCTAGTTACAATATTAAATTTTTTTTCTTGTTTTGGGGGCTTTATGTGTTATTTATAATGATATTATTATAATATATATATGCACTTTCTTTGAGAATTTACTAGAAATCACACTGCAGAACTAATTGAGAATTATTTGGCACTCTATAATGAAGGAAAGAAAGAATTACTTTAGAGTGACTTGCAATAATAATTAAATACATATAATCTATTTACGATGATTGATCATGGATCAAGCGACTTATCTAACAGATCGCATATTTTCTTACAATTTAACCAAACAATTGTCCAATCGAAGTAGACAACTAATAATAAAATACTATATATATATGCCTACTATTATAATAAATTTAACATATTAAAAGGAAAAGAAAAACTTACCTATGCATAAGATTATAAAAGTTTTCTGAAATGAAGTACTATACCCAATAAATTTAGTTCAACAAAAACTTTATAACAATGAAAATCTTTTCATTATTTTCATTTTTATTAATTAATTTTTCAATTAAATTGCTTTTTTGAGAACAAAAAAAAAATGGAATTGTGAAATACTATATAGTTGTATATTGTATTGTAAAAATGCTTAGAAACCGTTACAATTGGGTTCGGTTTAGAAGTGCCTAACGAAGTTGTAAGCCAAAAAAAAAAAAAAAAGAAAAAACCGATTTTATGATGGCCCCACTCATGAGTTGAAAACGTTTTTTAGCACATTTTATTTTGCATTTGTATATAAATTCAATAAAATATGATTTTCGACAAATTTTAATTCAACTTCTCGTTTTCTAGACTTCGATTAAGTTGTAGTCAAAGTTTTTTTTGATAACTAAATTTATTGGGACATAAATGGGCTTGAACATTGTTATTGTTTGTAGTAAACTAAACTAAAAACATGCGATTGCTCAATAGAATATATAGTTGTATGAATGAAACATCCAAATCTTAAATAAGCATTGTATAAAAAACAACAAGAAAAAGAATATGAAACAAAAGAGAAAAAAAAAACAAAAATGTTCACCATTTAGCCCAAAACTCATTTCATTTCTCAAATTTCATTTTTTGATTTTGTATATTTCAATTTATTGGAGCTATATACATATATAGATATAGAAATATATGTATGTATATACTCTAATAAATAATGCATAGTTCGTACATATAAATGTATACATAGTTTTAGTTTTTATTACGTTTTTTGTTTCTCATCTATCATTATTGTTGAAGAGTGTGTGTGTGTGGCCTGAAAATCGATTTTTCTTGTCTATAGTGCCGAAAATTCGTTACATTTCTAGGCCCAACCAGTTGATCCAGATCTAACGGCTAAGCTATTGGGTCGCGGCGTTGCCGTCTCGCCGATCGTAACGGTCGAGCCGCGCCGTCGCAAATTCCACAAGGCAATCACACTGAGCATGCCCGCACCGAAGGCGCACAGCCAGGGCATGATCAATCAGTACTCGGGAAATACCCCAACGCTGCGCCTGCTCTGTTCGATAACAGGTAAGTTAACATTGTTTGCGTTCTTCCCTTTTGTGTTGTTGTCAAGCAAATTACATAAATAATGAGTATCTACTTAACATTATGTTGTTTTGTTGGTTGATGTTTTTTATATGAGTAACGAATACCTGAAGCCTCTCTCTCTTTCTCTGTAAACCTCTCAGGCTTTCATTTTATAATTCCATTTCCACTTTGTTTTCTAATTAGTTTCCATTTAGTTTTCTCCTTTAGTCCAACTCTAGTCTGTATTTAGTATTTTTTTCGTTTAGTATATATTTCCTCATTATTTAACTATAATGTTCTACATACAATTATCATGTACTATATATATACATGCCATATATATTTATATACATAAAATGTTGTACAGTGAAAAATTGCCAAATTACAAATATAATCATTAAAATAATAATAATAATAACAATTATAATAATTCGTGAATTGCCAAAAATCCAGGTCGCATTTGATAGCAACAATGTGCTTGTGTCTGTGTAGTTGATGCGTATAAGTTATTTCGGGTTAAACTATATTTCGTTTCTGCAGCATTTACTTAAAATTCAAATTTAAATTGAGATCGAAATTTGATTAAAATTAGCCTCGTTTTTATATTCAGTAACTTTAACAGTAACAGTAACAGCAACAGTAATCTTAACAGCAAACAGCCTAGTTAAATGTTCATTCACCCCCGCATACAGACATAGAATACGCTCATACTCCAAACTACACCCACACAAATACAGATACAAATACGAACCCAATCACACATATACTCTCTTCTCTCTCTCTCTCTCTCGTACTCAGTTAAATGTTATCATTGTGCCAAACAGTGTTTGATCCAGTATATATTATATATATTTATATATATGTATATATATAAATATATATATTTGTCCTTGTTTTCTTATTTATGTACATATATATACGAGTTTTGTTCTATGATTTTCCTTTAAATATACTTTCATATGTTTTTGATTTTTGGAACAAAGCAAAACTAAAAATACAAAAATAGTTTAATTAAATTCTTAATTGAAACCGTATTTAATTGTTCTATAATTTTGTACTAATGCGTCAAATGCATTTGTGCACGCATTCCATTCTGTTTTCTCAATCCATTGAAGGTGTGTTTCGGAAAAGGTCTCTAAAAGGTAACTAAAAAATGACAAAATGTCCAAAAAACCATAAAAATAAAATAAATTCAGAAATTCACAAACATGTATGAAGTTTCCTCAAATTGAAACTCTGTTTACAATATAAACAAAATGTTATTTGTTCATATTTAGTTGTTTCGTTCTATGCCAAAAAAAAAAAAAAAATAATAATAATAATAATTAACAACAATAACAAAACATAGTTACTTATATTGAATATGAACCAAATATAAAAATATCAAATGAAACAATTTAGCAAATTTCAATCGAAAATAATATTTGAAAATTCTGCATATTTTATTTCAAAACAAATTTCTTATTAAAAAATACCAAAAAACTATTGCAAATATTTCTAAAAATATTTATTTTGTTTTTAATAATATACTATGCTTTAAACATGTTTATTTCTTTTCGATATATTTTTTGCCTTAATTTATTTGACCTCATTTTGGAATCATTTCTTTTGCCTTAATTCGGGTTGCGCTGCGTCTTTGGGTTTTCTGTAAAATAATAAAGCAAATTACTTAAAATAAAATGAAGATCAGGAACAAATTCTGTTGGGCCTCTCCTGATTCTCTTCCAATTGTTAAAGCGAAGGCTTCTTCAGCTCAAAGCAGCTTTGTTTATTTTGAAGTAATCTAACTCTCCCGAACTCTGAAGCTTGTCCTACAAAAACAAGACTATTGCTGCTCTCTCTCTCTCTCTCTCTCAATCTCTCTCTATCTCTCTTTCTCATTCTCTAAACTAACTAAATAATAATAAACTATAAATATCTTAAATGAAATTTCTGACTGCACGCGGTTTTTTCTATTCATATATAAATTGCACATTTTCATTAAACAATAAAAATAATTTTTAAAAATAGGTCTCTAATAAACAAGTTGCTAAAGTTGCTCTTTGGGCCAATGAAACCGTATTTAAATGAAGACCGGACTTGAACTGATTTATTTCCTTACTATCCTTATTTATCATATATCTTTAGTTATAATTTAATTCTTCAGTAGGAATGTCATGCACTTAAGATAATTCGTTCGTTTTCTTCGATTGTTCAGTTTTGATTTAATTTGTTATGCTTTCCTTTGATTTCAATATAAAGCAGAATATATTCACATATTATCTCAATAAATTGTTTTCAAAAAATAACAAATTCAATTTCGAATTTCAACTGTTTGTGGCCCCAAAGAGAACTTTTCTGAAACCGAAAAATGAAAGAAATCAAACAAAAATATTCACACACAATCAAATAGAAAAAGGAAATAACAACAAATTTATGCTATTAAAGAAATTAAGCTCTATATATTATATATTTAAAGAACCTAAATATATTTTATTTATTGAATATAAACAAGTCCAAGGTCTATTTGTTTAATTAATTAAGTTTGTTTTTATTCAATTTCAATGATTTGTTATGTTTCGGTTGATTTCCTTTTCTGTTGTTTATTTTCTTGTTTTCTACACATTTACAAGAAACACTTGAAACACGCTCACTTAATTATCATTGAAAAGTCTAATAATTTTATTATTCCAAACATATTTAGCATGCTGTTTCAAATGGCTTCTAAGTCAGCGTAACATGTACCTTTAGTACCTGTATATCCCTGTAAATGCTACAGCCCTCCAAAGAATTAATATAATGCTTGAAACCAAAGTGCGACACACACATATATATATATACATAGACATACATACATACATACACATGTACATTGATCCATTATACAAGGCTTAGACCTTACTCAGTCACAGCATCACATTAATCTATAAATATATATAAATACGATATGCCACAGACACACAGACCACAAGAAACAATTTACTAATTTTACTACAACTCTTACGCTAAATACATATCCGATACTTTTTAGAAATAACTTACAACTTAATACTTTTCTCAATAATACTCTTTAATACATATAAGCAATTGCTTTGTAATTATTACACACGATCGTATTTCTCTCTCTTTAAAGACAAAACAAGTTTTTCGTTTTCATTTAGTTGAACAATTTTTCGAATTACATAATGATCTGCTAATAAGACATAAGTAGAGTTTTCAAAGAGTTATTCATATTTAGTCTATGCGTATCGCCTTTGCCTTGATCTATGCTTGAAAATTTAACCTCTGATTACCCCCATTAGGCGGACCGTCTCGGGCCCAATGGGAGGATGTGACGGGCTCCACGCCGTTGACATTTGTCAACGACTGCGTCTCATTTACGACAACAGTTTCGGCTCGTTTCTGGCTGATGGATTGTCGCAACATTTCCGATGCAACAAAAATGGCAACAGAGCTGTACAAGTATGTCGATTCTTAAAGCACGATTGCATAAACATGATACTAAAGATATATTCTTTATAGGGAAGTCATTCACGTGCCTTTCATAGCCAGATTTGTGGTGTTCGCCAAGAAAATAGAGCCCTTCGAGGCCCGCCTGCGTGTCTTCTGTATGACCGACGATCGCGAGGATAAGACTCTCGAGAAGCACGAGTTATACACGGAAGTGGCCAAGAGTCGTGACGTCGAGGTGCTTGAGGGCAAGCCTCAGTACATTGAAATGGCTGGCAATCTGGTGCCCGTTACAAAGTCGGGTGACCAATTGCAGTTGCAGTTCAAGGCCTTCCGCGAGAATCGTCTGCCCTTCACGGTGCGCGTGAAGGATCAGCATGCAGATATTGTGGGTCGCACGCTGTTCATGAAGGAGCCCAAGGTGGCCAAGGGCGAACCTCCACAGCAACCCATCTGCATTCTGAACATTGTCCTGCCAGAAGCTGTTATTCCCGATTCGACGACGGCATTCTCTGAACGCGTCTCCTCTGCCTATCGCACCTCAATGTTCAGTCTGAGCAAGCATCAGAACGATCATTACATTGGAGACATTCGCATTGTCGATCTATCCAATTTGTTGGGCAAGGACTGGATACAATTGGCACCAGAGATAGGCATAACTGCCGACGAGATTGACGAAATCATTAACCAAAATACCGACAGTATTGCGCGACAGGCGCAGAGCATGATTCGCTTGTACAAAGATAAGCCCAACTATGATATTCTAGCACTCGAAACTGCTCTTAAGAATATTGGAAGAGACGACATCATGAAGAAGTGCAAGAGTGGACGACTGTCGCATTCGCGAGAGTTTGACGAAGCAGATCTTATGAAGAACTCCGAGTCTGTAGAAGAGCTGGTCCGCAGAGAAAGTAAGTATTTACTGCAGCTCATTTTCGGCATAAAAATAATTATTCCACATATATTTCTCTTTAGGCAAGCGAATCCAGCAAATCAACGAACGCGAAGAAGTCAAATACTCCGCTGAAGAGAAGGAAGTTGAAGAGTCTGAGTCCGACGAAGAGCCAGCAAAACGAACCGTTGCCGAACGCCGAGAGAAAATCGTCAAGCGCCTCTCGGTGGAACGTTCCATTCCAGCTTCAACTCAAAAGAAAGAAATCACGAAGGAGATAACTGAGATAAAACGCAAGAGCTTGATTGAGGATAAAAAGGCGCATCACGAGTCAGAGATTCTGATGCAGCTACCCGCCGACAATGTCATAATCAAAACGACGACTGTGCCCGAGCAGGTCATCAAGATGAAGATGGGTAAATTGGATTCGACTGAAGTGAGCAAGAGCGAATTCGATAAAGAGCTGACACATAAGCTGAAAACATCTGGACGCAGCTCAGAAGAAGAAGAACTGCCATCTCCAGATAAGGTTGATAAGATTGTCCAGGACATAAGCACAGCTGAGAAGACGGCTAAGAAGGATTCTGCTACCTCCAGCCGAGTTGGCTTCATTACCCGCCAAGAAGCGCGTGATATGACCGAGGATTTCTTAGAATTTGAGAAGCGTAACCAACTGCCATCCGAAACAACGGCCACAGTTCATGAAAAATTCTCAGAGGAGTTTAAGGAGAAGACAAGTCCTGTGGCTCCAATTGCTCAGGAAACAATTAAAGAGGTTGAACAAGTAATCAGCGAAGTCACTGAAACTGCCAGCAAGAAGGTAGAGAGTATAATCAGTTCTTTCGAGAGTGGCAAACAGGAAATCAAGGAGAAGAGTAGTGAGATCATCAAAGACACAACGAAGGTCAGCGAGGCCATAAAGCATCTGCAAGAAACCCAATTTGAACCTTCGGAAGAGATTTCCAAAACCGTTGAAATTGAGAGCACAAAAATTGTGGAGAAAATTGCTGATTTCGAGGCCAAAAAGGTTAAATACGATTTCCATGGCGGCGAGCCGAAGACACAAATACCCAAACTTGTGAGAAAACCAAGTGAAGATGCCCTTAAACCTACAGCTGCCCCACGGGCTGCAGCCGAAACTGAGTTTGAGAAACCAGTCGAAGCGAAAGCAGAGAAACCAATCTCAAAGATTCCAGTCAAGACAGGCGAAGGTGCGAAGATTGCTGAAGTGGATGCACGAAAGTTGACACAAGAGTTTCTGCAAGCTGAGCAAAAGACTCACGTGCCGGCCCAGGTTGCAGTCGAGCCCAAAGCAGCTCCGGCTGCAAGTAAGATACCGAAAGTGGAGCCCAGAAAGTCAGTGGACAAGGAGCCAAAAATCTTTGATGACATTGTAGTCTCCACTGCAACCATAATGACATCTGGAATGGCTACCGAGCAGCCTAAGCCACAGCCCGAGGTTGCTGCTAAGGCCGAAACTGTAAATGAAAAATTAACCGACCTCATTGACACATTCCACAAAATCGAGGAAAAGATAACAAAAACCGACAAACCAGTAGAATTAGCAGACAAGATTGAGGGAGTTGCTGGCAAAAAGGAGGAGCCCCAGCACAAGCTGCCTGAATTGGCCAAAAAGGAAGATAAAGTGGCAGAAAAGGTTGCTGATGTTATCGAGACATTCCATAAAATCGAGGAGCACATAGTCTTTGATACACTCAAGAAAACGAATGATTTCTTGAGCATGGAGCAGCAAAGCCAACTCCCCAGCCTGCGTAGTGCACCTGAGTCGTTGATCGAGTCCAGCCAGACATCAACTGCCTCCGAGCCCGAATCCGTGATATCTGTTAAAGCAGCACCACCTGCCAGTAAAATACCTGTTGTAGAGCCTAGAAAATCTTTAGTCGAGGAAACAGTGAAACCAGCTGAGGTGACCAGCCAACAGCAGAAGCCTGCTCTACTCAACGAACGTCAGATTACAGCGGACTTCTTGCAGATGAAGCAACAAACTCAACCTCAGTCTCAGCCTCAGCCTGCAAAGATCATTGCTGAAACGACAATTTTGCCTGAAGTTATGGATCAAAAACTTGCTATGCAGGAATCAACTGAGACTAAAGCTACCATTGACAAGGAACCACAAGCGACAATCGTGAAGTCCGAGACGCCGATCGTTTCAGGAGATGGCATCGAATCTGCTGCACCAATTGGCGAAGTTTCGCCATTTGCCGCACGCAAGCTGACCGCCGATTTCCTGGCGATGGAGCAACAAGCTCAGCAGCCTAGTATTATTAAAGTAATGCCAGAATATGATAGCGATACGTTCGATAAGCGGGCCACAGTGCCATTGAGCGATGTCCTCAAGGACGAAGTACTCTCTGCACCGCTGTCCATTGAGCCACGCAAATCGCTGACCGATGCGGAATTCTGTAAATATGTCGGTGAGACCATTACCAAAAAGATGAGCGAGGGTTTAATTGAAATGCCAGATGAACTCAAACAAATAGGTACGTATCTCAAGGATATATATATGAACTAAACTCTATAACTAATTGAGTTGTTCTTTCAGCGAGCGACATACCACATTCCCAAACTCCGCCACCAACACCAAGTGATGCCAAAACCGAGAAGCAGAATGAGCAATCCGGACTGGGCGATCTAGAGCATGGTAAACTCATAGAAAATTAACATCTCATTAATCACACTGATTGATGTGCATTTTGGCCACATACAGATTATCTAGCCGACACTGTGACCACTTTGCACACGACCACAGAGTCGACGTTCGAACGCGTCGCTGCCATTTCCACAGTTGGTAAGTGCTGTCTCTGCTCTATGCAATTAACGTATTTGTTATGTAAATTGACTTACCAACGTTTTTTGTTTGCCTTTTTGGTATAAGAAAGTGATCTCGTAACACCCCTTGTGTTTTGGTTTTTGTTATCCCTATGATTTCTCCGCCTCTCGTAGTGCCATTTTGTTTTTATACAATTCTTATTAGTACAACTTATAATTTTGTATCTCCTCTTGTGTTGTATGTTGAACTCATTTTGTTTTCAATTCCAATCCAAAGGCTTTTTGTATGCAAACTACCATTCATTAAAACTAAATACGATTCAATGCAAACCAAATAGTTAATCGTTAACAAAAATAGTCGTAAAAGCGTCGAGCAACGAACTGCTAGTGTGTATATCTTAATCAAAAAAGTCTGTATGTGAAAAAAAACATAATTCGCAATTCACTATCTCAAATTGAAGCTCACTGAGTGGCGTTTGGCCAGCAGCAGCAGGTGACAAAAGCTCTCCAAGAAAATGCCGCTGAAATACCGTTGTAACGTCGCAGTACTGTAGCTAATCCAATTACCCAAAGTCTAAGGTCGGGCGAATGAGGAAAACATAAACAAGAGAAAATCCCCAATAGTTCAGCTAGTGTCTGGCGCCGCTGCTAACATTCAAAATTTACAATGTCAACACAAAATTTGAAAATCGATAAAAGTCTATTGCATTCTTTAGGTAAATATTCCGGGAAGGGGCATTGCAGTGCATTCAAGTTTAATCTTAATTCATAAAACTTACCAATATACAACATAATATTTCAACTAAATAGTTATAGTTTAGACTTGTCTATATATGTAATATTTTATATGTAATATAATATATTCGAAAAGCTCGTAGTTTTGGGGGGATGCCGTATGTTATGTCACTGCGCAGGCCGTCGAGCGGTACGCGCTGGCGTATACTTAATTTAATTTGTTTCGTTCATTTTGGCGTAGTTAAGCAGTGAGCGTACATTTGCTCGCAGATTTAGTTACACATTTGCCTTTGCCCAAGTACACGCGACGGTAATACGTAGCCGATTTTCTTGTAGACGCGTTGTCTTCTGTATTCTGTCTTCTGGCCAAGCCAGAGCCCTCAACTATATTGTGGCCTAATTTGTTTTGTGTTTCTTTGTGCGTTTCAATTTAACGAGTAGTAATCGAACATTGTAGCGTTGAGTTGTTGTTTGTGGTTTATTCAATGCATTGATAACATCTTAAATTAACTTAAATACCAAACAAATCTAGTTTAAACTACACTCAAAACTTTATAAAACTCAATACCCAAACACTAAAGTAACTTTAAGTATTGTAATTTTATGGTAAGTTCTGAAAAAAAGCAAATTTGAAAAGTTGCAATTAGAAAAGTTCTAAGCATATAAGATGGGTATCGCTAATAGGTCTCCCTCTCTCTCTCTTTATTATACTCTATTAATATATACATTATATATAAATTATTAATACATAAATATAAACATCCAACAATAATAATAATATAACATAATTGTTTTTTTTATTATCGAGTATAAAACAACAATTACGTTTGCAATTTTTCAGCAATTATTTATGCAATCCAGTTTATGTTTTACTGTCAAATACTGCAAGCTACAATAATTGATTCAATTTCAATGCAATTTGTCTCAAACATTTCAAAAACAATTTAATAAGTACAATAACAAGTTAAGCCAACATAACTAGTGTACATAACTTATGACATATTAACAATGTACTATAAGATTTTTTTCATTAAGATAGACACTCAAATTTTCGATATTTTCGAAATGTTCGAAATTTATATAGATTCATTTGTCAATCGTAATGTGTGTTGTGATCGGAAATGAGTTAATTGAAAGAAAAAAAAAATATATTTAATTCCAATATACTTTCATTTCGATCACATTTCGATCTCATTTCGATTGCCGCATTCTGCACTCCTATTCCAGTTTCGATATCTGTAATCCACCATGGCTTTAAGTTTCCAATAATTTTATCATTTATTTGATTATGTTCTGTTTGCTTTTCGTAATATTTGTGAGCCCTTAACGAAAAAGCATTTGTATTCTCTCTCTGTCATCTGAAAACCACGATTATCTTAACTAAATGTTTAGTAAAAAATCAAATTAAATATTAAAGCATAACACAATTAACATCAGAAATACCTCACAGTAGCCGTTACGTAAACATGCATAAATCGTACTCTGTTTAGTTAATAGATTATTTACATATTTTACATTTGCGGCTTTTACAACAAATACACTTAATGCACTCCTAACGCGCTTCCTTATCCCAATTGGCTACATACTATGTATAATATTTGATTTATATGTAAATGTAAAAGTTAGATTGAAAAAGCAGCAGCAATAAATACCTGCTATACTATTGCACCTGACTAATATAAAGGCTGCATCGTATCGTATGTGACATATGATGTCGTGGTATAATTATTCTTGCAGTACTTTGCTAATTTTGTCTTTTTAAGTTTGTATCCAAACTTCAAAATGAATGCAAAATCTAAAACATACAACAATTGCTTAAATAATCTTGTGAAACAAATATGCAAACGTAATGAATACAAATTTCAAGTTGAGTTGAATTTCAAAATGACGCCAGAGCAGCAAGGCAAGGGCAAGGAATCCACGACTTCATATAGACCATACTCTAGACTTATATGGCAGAGCATAGTGCATAGTGCATAGTAAGAAATGCTCGACTGACATCTAATTCTATCTGTCTATCGAGACACCTTTTGTTTCGCTTTATCAAACTATCTACATATGTAATAACAATACCTAAATAAGCGCATTTACTTATATTGTACTACAAATTGCATGTTTGTGCCTGCTGCTGGGTTCTTTTATGGCGTACAAGCTTGTAGTCATGCGATCAATTGCACAGTGTATATAAACTAACCCACCATATAAGTCTGGTTTGTTTGTAATAGGTGTTTAACTGTCTAAATATTGCCTTGTTTCTACTTCTTAAAAATATTGCGCCACCCAACCTGGAACGCCTCAAACAGAGCACTTCAGTGTTCATAATGTAAAAACCGAAACATTTACAAGTACAGATGAAACTGATAAGGTGCTACATAGAATGGCAGCTCCCCCCACTATACAGAAACCCTACTCACAAGACACTACCTCATTTACAGAAATGAGTGCAAGTAGTCCAACTCCGAAGACAACGACCACAACAGCAACAACAACGACGACGACTCTGACAACGCAAGTAGAAATCACCAAAGTAGACTTAACTGCTAAGCTAATCGATCATCCAAAGAAGCAAACGGAGCTGGATGATGCCCAGCGCGATGCTGGCGATAGGGAATACTTAGAGCAGATAATGGGCTGTGGTGATGTGAGGCGCAAGATATTGCGCTTGGAGAGCTGTGGGAGTACGGAATCTTTGGAATCCAATACCACACAACAGATTGCACTACCCAAGTACATAGGCGATAATGTGACAGTGGTTAAAGATGTGGTCCAGAGTATTGAGAATAAGATAATCGGCGCTGAAGTTGAGGCTATTCCATTTCCAGTACATAAGCGAGCTACAGATCAGGAACATAAAGAGCCGAACGTCGCTGAGGTAGAAAAACAAATACTAACAGCTGCAGATCTCGCACTAGATAAGTTAACCAGTTGCGAGCTACCTACTGTAGTTGTTAAGCGTTCGCCTGTTGAGGCTATGGAACGTGGAGCAATCGGTATGGCGCATATTGAGGAAGAGGTGTGCGAAAAGATTTGTGAGAAGCGAAAGGCCTTTGTGGTGGCAGAAGACTTAAATGAAACGCAAAAGACTTTGGATGAGCAGGTAGTAGATTTAAATAGACAAGTAGCACAGGTACCTGGCAACATTTTAACAGCAAGTATTGATGAACAGAAAGACTTAGTAAGTAAGGAAAGTACATTAGAGACATTGCCAAAAGTGAAGGAAGTTGTCCAAGACATTGAACGTAGATACACTTTAACGAGCTTAGACGTTACACCTTTTAGTCCACGTAAACGTGAAACAGTAGATCGCAAGGCTGATTTATCCACGATAGAACAGCAGATTTTAACTGAAACTGACTTGGTTCTAGAAAACCTCAGTACAATTCATGTTCCAGAACAGAAGGTAGTTTCACCGGTGCTCCACGTGGATAAAACAAGCCCGAGTGTTGAAAACCTTGAAATAGTATGCGAAAAGATATGCTCAAAGCGTAAAGTTTCTGATATGGCAAAAGAGTTCCACAGGGAACCAGATAGTGACGATAGTTTACAATCCAATGATATTAAATCAATTACTGCTAAGTTCCTTTTGGATGAAAGAACTAAATACAATTTAGCCGAAAGTATTAAACAGGCACCAAAAAGTGATTATATTTTATCAAAGCAATGTGATAAACAAGAGTTTCCAATAGAATTAACTAAGCACAATAATGAGGTAGTATTTCCAAAACTGGCACACACAGTTGAGCGATTGCATTCAATTTCAAAATCTGATATTAAAGACACAAAGGAATTTATAAGTGTTGCAACTGAATACGAAAGAAAACTAAATAAACTAATTTTAGATGAGAGCCGACCGAAAACACAGACTGATAATACTGAAAGAAGTAAAGAGTTTATAGATAAGTTTCCAACCCATGAAAAAGTTGATATATCATTAAGAACTTCAGTCGATTCGACACAAGCCCAAGAAGCGATTGATTTAAAACCACTTTTTCCATCTGATACACCTAATATTAAAGCACATGAGAGCGAAAGTGATGAAGAGATTGATCATAGTGAAAAACTACAAAAAATACAAATACTATCCAATATTACAAAGAGTCCTCAAAAATCAATTTATGTAGGCGACACAAAAGTTCAAGAGTCAATAGAAATAAGTAAACGAGAACAGGGAAAGTTTCCAACATATTCAACAGAATGCGAATATAAATTCACAACCGACGTATCAACAGACAGCAACACTCAGAAAATAATACAGACGCCCCTTGAGACTACTGACGATAAGCCACAGTCAAAATTAGATCAGAAGCCCAAGTCTCCTATAATAGATGCATCTAAGTACACTCCAATGGAGCCATGCTCTGACAAACCACTATGTATGACTACAATCAAAATTACTTCTGTCAGTGAGACTCGAGAGTCTGTTGTACAGATCAAAGACGTAGTCAAGCTGCCAACAGATACTGTTAAATCTGATCAGGAACCCAAGTCCCCAACTGACTTAGTAAAGACAGTTCCGAAAGAATATTTAGACGATGTTAGTGAAGATGAATTTGGAACTGTAAAGCCACAAGAAAAGTCCATTTCACCAACCACTCCTCTTCTGCCAATTGCAGACAAACCTGTACAAAAATCTGACGATATTCTAAAGCCCGTTTCTGACCTAAAAGGCGACAAATCACAACCTAAATTAGATGAGAAGCCCAAGTCCCCTGTAGATGTATCTAAGCAAACTCCAAAGGACTATTCTGACGACGAGAGCGATGAGGAGACAGGTTTTGATAAGCCTCAAGATAAGACCCTTCCATTCACCACACCTCTGGTACCTCTATCTATGACTACAAGCAAAATTACTTCTGTCAGTGAGACTCGAGAGTCTGTTGTACAGATCAAAGACGTAGTCAAGCTGCCAACAGATACTGTTAAATCTGATCAGGAACCCAAGTCCCCAACTGACTTAGTAAAGACAGTTCCGAAAGAATATTTAGACGATGATAGTGAAGATGAATTTGGAACTGTAAAGCCACAAGAAAAGTCCATTTCACCAACCACTCCTCTTCTGCCAATTGCAGACAAACCTGTCATAAATGAGAAGCCCAAGTCTCCTGTAGATGTATCTAAGCAAACTCCAAAGCACTATTCTGATGACGAGAGCGATGAGGAGACGGGTTTTGATAAGCCTCAAGATAAGACCCTTCCATTCACCAAACCTCTGGTACCTCTATCTATGACTACAAGCAAAATTACTTCTGTCAGTGAGACTCGAGAGTCTGTTGTAGAGATCAAAGACGTAATCAAGCTGCCAACAGATACTGTTAAATCTGATCAGAAACCCAAGTCCCCAACTGACTTAGCAAAGCCAACTCCGAAAGAATATTCAGACGATGAGAGCGATGATGAATTTGGAACTGTAAAGCCACAAGAAAAGTCCATTTCACCAACCACTCCTCTTCTGCCAATTGCAGACAAACCTGTACAAAAATCTAACGATACTCTAAAGCCCGTTTCTGACCTAAAAGGCGATAAGTCACAGCCTAAATTGGATGAGAAGCCCAAGTCTCCTGTAGATGTATCTAAGCAAACTCCAAAGGACTATTCTGACGACAAGAGCGATGAGGAGACAGGTTTTGATAAGCCTCAAGATAAGACCCTTCCATCCACCACACCTCTGGTACCTCTATCTATGACTACAAGCAAAATTACTTCTGTCAGTGAAACTCGAGAGTCTGTTGTACAGATCAAAGACGTAGTCAAGCTGCCAACAGATACTGTTAAATCTGATCAGAAACCCAAGTCCCCAACTGACTTAGCAAAGCCAACTCCGAAAGAATATTCAGACGATGAGAGCGATGATGAATTTGGAACTGTAAAGCCACAAGAAAAGTCCATTTCACCAACCACTCCTCTTCTGCCAATTGCAGACAAACCTGTCATAGATGAGAAGCCCAAGTCTCCTGTAGATGTATCTAAGCAAACTCCAAAGCACTATTCTGATGACGAGAGCGATGAGGAGACGGGTTTTGATAAGCCTCAAGATAAGACCCTTCCATTCACCAAACCTCTGGTACCTCTTTCTATGACTACAAGCAAAATTACTTCTGTCAGTGAGACTCGAGAGTCTGTTGTAGAGATCAAAGACGTAATCAAGCTGCCAACAGATACTGTTAAATCTGATCAGAAACCCAAGTCCCCAACTGACTTAGCAAAGCCAACTCCGAAAGAATATTCAGACGATGAGAGCGATGATGAATTTGGAACTGTAAAGCCACAAGAAAAGTCCATTTCACCAACCACTCCTCTTCTGCCAATTGCAGACAAACCTGTCATAGATGAGAAGCCCAAGTCTCCTGTAGATGTATCTAAGCAAACTCCAAAGGACTATTCTGACGACGAGAGCGATGAGGAGACAGGTTTTGATAGGCCTCAAGATAAGACCCTTCCATTCACCACACCTCTGGTACCTCTATCTATGACTACAAGCAAAATTACTTCTGTCAGTGAAACTAGAGAGTCTGTTGTACAGATCAAAGACGTAGTCAAGCTGCCAACAGATACTGTTAAATCTGATCAGAAACCCAAGTCCCCAACTGACTTAGCAAAGCCAACTCCGAAAGAATATTCAGACGATGAGAGCGATGATGAATTTGGAACTGTAAAGCCACAAGAAAAGTCCATTTCACCAACCACTCCTCTTCTGCCAATTGCAGACAAACCTGTACAAAAATCTGACGATACTCTAAAGCCCGTTTCTGACCTAAAAGGCGATAAGTCACAGCCTAAATTGGATGAGAAGCCCAAGTCTCCTGTAGATGTATCTAAGCAAACTCCAAAGGACTATTCTGACGACGAGAGCGATGAGGAGACAGGTTTTGATAAGCCTCAAGATAAGACCCTTCCATTCACCACACCTCTGGTACCTCTATCTATGACTACAAGCAAAATTACTTCTGTCAGTGAAACTAGAGAGTCTGTTGTACAGATCAAAGACGTAGTCAAGCTGCCAACAGATACTGTTAAATCTGATCAGAAACCCAAGTCCCCAACTGACTTAGCAAAGCCAACTCCGAAAGAATATTCAGACGATGAGAGCGATGATGAATTTGGAACTGTAAAGCCACAAGAAAAGTCCATTTCACCAACCACTCCTCTTCTGCCAATTGCAGACAAACCTGTACAAAAATCTGACGATATTCTAAAGCCCGTTTCTGACCTAAAAGGCGATAAGTCACAGCCTAAATTGGATGAGAAGCCCAAGTCTCCTGTAGATGTATCTAAGCAAACTCCAAAGGACTATTCTGACGACGAGAGCGATGAGGAGACAGGTTTTGATAAGCCTCAAGATAAGACCCTTCCATTCACCACACCTCTGGTACCTGTATCTATGACTACAAGCAAAATTACTTCTGTCAGTGAGACTCGAGAGTCTGTTGTACAGATCAAAGACGAAGTCAAGCTGCCAACAGATACTGTTAAATCTGATGAGAAACCCAAGTCCCCAACTGACTTAGCAAAGACAGTTCCGAAAGAATATTCAGACGATGAGAGTGAAGATGAATTCGGAGCTGTAAAGCCACAAGAAAAGCCCATTTCACCAACAACTCCTCTTCTGCCAATTGCAGACAAACCTGTACAAAAATCTGACGATATTCTAAAGCCCGTTTCTGATCTAAAAGGCGATAAGTCACAGCCTAAATTGGATGAGAAGCCCAAGTCTCCTGTAGATGTATCTAAGCAAACTCCAAAGGACTATTCTGACGACGAGAGCGATGAGGAGACAGGTTTTGATAAGCCTCAAGATAAGACCCTTCCATTCACCACACCTCTGGTACCTCTATCTATGACTACAAGCAAAATTACTTCTGTCAGTGAGACTCGAGAGTCTGTTGTACAGATCAAAGACGTAGTCAAGCTGCCAACAGATACTGTTAAATCTGATGTGAAACCCAAGTCCCCAACTGACTTAGCAAAGCCAACTCCGAAAGAATATTCAGACGATGAGAGCGATGATGAATTTGGAACTGTAAAGCCACAAGAAAAGTCCATTTCACCAACCACTCCTCTTCTGCCAATTGCAGACAAACCTGTACAAAAATCTGACGATATTCTAAAGCCCGTTTCTGACCTAAAAGGCGATAAGTCACAGCCTAAATTGGATGAGAAGCCCAAGTCTCCTGTAGATGTATCTAAGCAAACTCCAAAGGACTATTCTGACGACAAGAGCGATGAGGAGACAGGTTTTGATAAGCCTCAAGATAAGACCCTTCCATTCACCACACCTCTGGTACCTCTATCTATGACTACAAGCAAAATTACTTCTGTCAGTGAAACTAGAGAGTCTGTTGTACAGATCAAAGACGTAGTCAAGCTGCCAACAGATACTGTTAAATCTGATCAGAAACCCAAGTCCCCAACTGACTTAGCAAAGCCAACTCCGAAAGAATATTCAGACGATGAGAGCGATGATGAATTTGGAACTGTAAAGCCACAAGAAAAGTCCATTTCACCAACCACTCCTCTTCTGCCAATTGCAGACAAACCTGTACAAAAATCTGACGATATTCTAAAGCCCGTTTCTGACCTAAAAGGCGATAAGTCACAGCCTAAATTGGATGAGAAGCCCAAGTCTCCTGTAGATGTATTTAAGCAAACTCCAAAGGACTATTCTGACGACGAGAGCGATGAGGAGACAGGTTTTGATAAGCCTCAAGATAAGACCCTTCCATTCACCACACCTCTGGTACCTCTATCTATGACCACCAGCAAAATTACTTCTGTCAGTGAGACTCGAGAGTCTGTTGTACAGATCAAAGACGTAGTCAAGCTGCCAACAGATACTGTTAAATCTGATGTGAAACCCAAGTCCCCAACTGACTTAGCAAAGCCAACTCCGAAAGAATATTCAGAAGATGAGAGCGATGATGAATTTGGAACTGTAAAGCCACAAGAAAAGTCCATTTCACCAACCACTCCTCTTCTGCCAATTGCAGACAAACCTGTACAAAAATCTGACGATATTCTAAAGCCCGTTTCTGACCTAAAAGGCGATAAGTCACAGCCTAAATTGGATGAGAAGCCCAAGTCTCCTGTAGATGTATTTAAGCAAACTCCAAAGGACTATTCTGACGACGAGAGCGATGAGGAGACAGGTTTTGATAAGCCTCAAGATAAGACCCTTCCATTCACCACACCTCTGGTACCTCTATCTATGACCACCAGCAAAATTACTTCTGTCAGTGAGACTCGAGAGTCTGTTGTACAGATCAAAGACGTAGTCAAGCTGCCAACAGATACTGTTAAATCTGATGAGAAACCCAATTCCCCAACTGACTTAGCAAAGACAGTTCCGAAAGAATATTCAGACGATGAGAGTGAAGATGAATTCGGAGCTGTAAAGCCACAAGAAAAGCCCATTTCACCAACAACTCCTCTTCTGCCAATTGCAGACAAACCTGTACAAAAATCTGACGATATTCTAAAGCCCGTTTCTGATCTAAAAGGCGATAAGTCACAGCCTAAATTGGATGAGAAGCCCAAGTCTCCTGTAGATGTATCTAAGCAAACTCCAAAGGACTATTCTGACGACAAGAGCGATGAGGAGACAGGTTTTGATAAGCCTCAAGATAAGACCCTTCCATTCACCACACCTCTGGTACCTGTATCTATGACTACAAGCAAAATTACTTCTGTCAGTGAAACTAGAGAGTCTGTTGTACAGATCAAAGACGTAGTCAAGCTGCCAACAGATACTGTTAAATCTGATCAGAAACCCAAGTCCCCAACTGACTTAGCAAAGCCAACTCCGAAAGAATATGCAGACGATGAGAGCGATGATGAATTTGGAACTGTAAAGCCACAAGAAAAGTTTATTTCACCAACCACTCCTCTTCTGCCAATTGCAGACAAACCTGTACAAAAATCTGACGATATTCTAAAGCCCGTTTCTGATCTAAAAGGCGATAAGTCACAGCCTAAATTGGATGAGAAGCCCAAGTCTCCTGTAGATGTATCTAAGCAAACTCCAAAGGACTATTCTGACGACGAGAGCGATGAGGAGACAGGTTTTGATAAGCCTCAAGATAAGACCCTTCCATTCACCACACCTCTGGTACCTCTATCTATGACTACAAGCAAAATTACTTCTGTCAGTGAGACTCGAGAGTCTGTTGTACAGATCAAAGACGTAGTCAAGCTGCCAACAGATACTGTTAAATCTGATGTGAAACCCAAGTCCCCAACTGACTTAGCAAAGCCAACTCCGAAAGAATATTCAGACGATGAGAGCGATGATGAATTTGGAACTGTAAAGCCACAAGAAAAGTCCATTTCACCAACCACTCCTCTTCTGCCAATTGCAGACAAACCTGTACAAAAATCTGACGATATTCTAAAGCCCGTTTCTGACCTAAAAGGCGATAAGTCACAGCCTAAATTGGATGAGAAGCCCAAGTCTCCTGTAGATGTATCTAAGCAAACTCCAAAGGACTATTCTGACGACAAGAGCGATGAGGAGACAGGTTTTGATAAGCCTCAAGATAAGACCCTTCCATTCACCACACCTCTGGTACCTCTATCTATGACTACAAGCAAAATTACTTCTGTCAGTGAAACTAGAGAGTCTGTTGTACAGATCAAAGACGTAGTCAAGCTGCCAACAGATACTGTTAAATCTGATCAGAAACCCAAGTCCCCAACTGACTTAGCAAAGCCAACTCCGAAAGAATATTCAGACGATGAGAGCGATGATGAATTTGGAACTGTAAAGCCACAAGAAAAGTCCATTTCACCAACCACTCCTCTTCTGCCAATTGCAGACAAACCTGTACAAAAATCTGACGATATTCTAAAGCCCGTTTCTGACCTAAAAGGCGATAAGTCACAGCCTAAATTGGATGAGAAGCCCAAGTCTCCTGTAGATGTATTTAAGCAAACTCCAAAGGACTATTCTGACGACGAGAGCGATGAGGAGACAGGTTTTGATAAGCCTCAAGATAAGACCCTTCCATTCACCACACCTCTGGTACCTCTATCTATGACCACCAGCAAAATTACTTCTGTCAGTGAGACTCGAGAGTCTGTTGTACAGATCAAAGACGTAGTCAAGCTGCCAACAGATACTGTTAAATCTGATGTGAAACCCAAGTCCCCAACTGACTTAGCAAAGCCAACTCCGAAAGAATATTCAGACGATGAGAGCGATGATGAATTTGGAACTGTAAAGCCACAAGAAAAGTCCATTTCACCAACCACTCCTCTTCTGCCAATTGCAGACAAACCTGTACAAAAATCTGACGATACTCTAAAGCCCGTTTCTGACCTAAAAGGCGATAAGTCACAGCCTAAATTGGATGAGAAGCCCAAGTCTCCTGTAGATGTATCTAAGCAAACTCCAAAGGACTATTCTGACGACGAGAGCGATGAGGAGACAGGTTTTGATAAGCCTCAAGATAAGACCCTTCCATTCACCACACCTCTGCTACCTCTATCTATGACCACCAGCAAAATTACTTCTGTCAGTGAGACTCGAGAGTCTGTTGTACAGATCAAAGACGTAGTCAAGCTGCCAACAGATACTGTTAAATCTGATCAGAAACCCAAGTCCCCAACTGACTTAGCAAAGCCAACTCCGAAAGAATATTCAGAAGATGAGAGCGATGATGAATTTGGAACTTTAAAGCCACAAGAAAAGTCCATTTCACCAACCACTCCTCTTCTGCCAATTGCAGACAAACCTGTACAAAAATCTGACGATATTCTAAAGCCCGTTTCTGACCTAAAAGGCGATAAGTCACAGCCTAAATTGGATGAGAAGCCCAAGTCTCCTGTAGATGTATCTAAGCAAACTCCAAAGGACTATTCTGACGACGAGAGCGATGAGGAGACAGGTTTTGATAAGCCTCAAGATAAGACCCTTCCATTCACCACACCTCTGCTACCTCTATCTATGACCACCAGCAAAATTACTTCTGTCAGTGAGACTCGAGAGTCTGTTGTACAGATCAAAGACGTAGTCAAGCTGCCAACAGATACTGTTAAATCTGATCAGAAACCCAAGTCCCCAACTGACTCAGCAAAGCCAACTCCGAAAGAATATGCAGACGATGAGAGCGATGATGAATTTGGAACTGTAAAGCCACAAGAAAAGTTTATTTCACCAACCACTCCTCTTCTGCCAATTGCAGACAAACCTGTACAAAAATCTGACGATATTCTAAAGCCCGTTTCTGACCTAAAAGGCGACAAATCACAACCTATATTAGATGAGAAGCCCAAGTCCCCTGTAGATGTATCTAAGCAAACTCCAAAGGACTATTCTGACGACAAGAGCGATGAGGAGACAGGTTTTGATAAGCCTCAAGATAAGACCCTTCCATTCACCACACCTCTGGTACCTCTATCTATGACTACAAGCAAAATTACTTCTGTCAGTGAGACTCGAGAGTCTGTTGTACAGATCAAAGACGTAGTCAAGCTGCCAACAGATACTGTTAAATCTGATGAGAAACCCAAGTCCCCAACTGACTTAGCAAAGCCAACTCCGAAAGAATATTCAGACGATGAGAGCGATGATGAATTTGGAACTGTAAAGCCACAAGAAAAGTCCATTTCACCAACCACTCCTCTTCTGCCAATTGCAGACAAACCTGTACAAAAATCTGACGATATTCTAAAGCCCGTTTCTGACCTAAAAGGCGATAAGTCACAGCCTAAATTGGATGAGAAGCCCAAGTCTCCTGTAGATGTATCTAAGCAAACTCCAAAGGACTATTCTGACGACAAGAGCGATGAGGAGACAGGTTTTGATAAGCCTCAAGATAAGACCCTTCCATTCACCACACCTCTGGTACCTCTATCTATGACTACCAGCAAAATTACATCTGTCAGTGAGACTCGAGAGTCTGTTGTACAAATCAAAGACGTAGTCACGCTGCCAACAGATACTGTTAAATCTGATGAGAAACCCAAGTCCCCAACTGATTTAGCAAAGCCAACTCCGAAAGAATATTCAGACGATGAGAGCGATGATGAATTTGGAACTGTAAAGCCACAAGAAAAGTCCATTTCACAAACCACTCCTCTTCTGCCAATTGCAGACAAACCTGTACAAAAATTTGACGATATTCTTAAAACCGTTTCTGACCTAAAAGGCGACAAATCACAACCTATATTAGATGAGAAGCCCAAGTCCCCTGTAGATGTATCTAAGCAAACTCCAAAGGACTATTCTGACGACGAGAGCGATGAGGAGACAGGTTTTGATAAGCCTCAAGATAAGACCCTTCCATTCACCACACCTCTGGTACCTCTATCTATGACTACAAGCAAAATTACTTCTGTCAGTGAGACTCGAGAGTCTGTGGTACAGATCAAAGACGTAGTCAAGCTGCCAATAGATACTGTTAAATCTGATCAGAAACCCAAGTCCCCAACTGACTTAGCAAAGCCAACTCCGAAAGAATATTCAGACGATGAGAGCGATGATGAATTTGGAACTGTAAAGCCACAAGAAAAGTCCATTTCACCAACCACTCCTCTTCTGCCAATTGCAGACAAACCTGTACAAAAATCTGACGATATTCTAAAGCCCGTTTCTGACCTAAAAGGCGACAAATCACAACCTATATTAGATGAGAAGCCCAAGTCCCCTGTAGATGTATCTAAGCAAACTCCAAAGGACTATTCTGACGACGAGAGCGATGAGGAGACAGGTTTTGATAAGCCTCAAGATAAGACCCTTCCATTCACCACACCTCTGGTACCTCTATCTATGACTACAAGCAAAATTACTTCTGTCAGTGAGACTCGAGAGTCTGTTGTACAGATCAAAGACGTAGTCAAGCTGCCAACAGATACTGTTAAATCTGATCAGAAACCCAAGTCCCCAACTGACTTAGCAAAGCCAACTCCGAAAGAATATTCAGACGATGAGAGCGATGATGAATTTGGAACTGCAAAGCCGCAAGAAAAGTCCATTTCACCAACAACTCCTCTTCTGCCAATTGCAGACAAACCTGTACAAAAATCTGACGATATTCTAAAGCCCGTTTCTGACCTAAAAGGCGATAAGTCACAGCCTAAATTGGATGAGAAGCCCAAGTCTCCTGTAGATGTATCTAAGCAAACTCCAAAGGACTATTCTGACGACGAGAGCGATGAGGAGACAGGTTTTGATAAGCCTCAAGATAAGACCCTTCCATTCACCACACCTCTGGTACCTCTATCTATGACCACCAGCAAAATTACTTCTGTCAGTGAGACTCGAGAGTCTGTTGTACAGATCAAAGACGTAGTCAAGCTGCCAACAGATACTGTTAAATCTGATGTGAAACCCAAGTCCCCAACTGACTTAGCAAAGCCAACTCCGAAAGAATATTCAGACGATGAGAGCGATGATGAATTTGGAACTGTAAAGCCACAAGAAAAGTCCATTTCACCAACCACTCCTCTTCTGCCAATTGCAGACAAACCTGTACAAAAATCTGACGATATTCTAAAGCCCGTTTCTGACCTAAAAGGCGATAAGTCACAGCCTAAATTCAATGAGAAGCCCAAGTCTCCTGTAGATGTATCTAAGCAAACTCCAAAGGACTATTCTGACGACGAGAGCGATGAGGAGACAGGTTTTGATAAGCCTCAAGATAAGACCCTTCCATTCACCACACCTCTGGTACCTCTATCTATGGCTACAAGCAAAATTACTTCTGCCAGTGAGACTCGAGAGTCTGTTGTACAGATCAAAGACGTAGTCAAGCTGCCAATAGATACTGTTAAATCTGATCAGAAACCCAAGTCCCCAACTGACTTAGCAAAGACAGTTCCGAAAGAATATTCAGACGATGAGAGCGATGATGAATTTGGAACTGTAAAGCCACAAGAAAAGTCCATTTCACCAACAACTCCTCTTCTGCCAATTGCAGACAAACCTGTACAAAAATCTGACGATATTCTAAAGCCCGTTTCTGACCTAAAAGGCGACAAATCACAACCTATATTAGATGAGAAGCCCAAGTCCCCTGTAGATGTATCTAAGCAAACTCCAAAGGACTATTCTGACGACGAGAGCGATGAGGAGACAGGTTTTGATAAGCCTCAAGATAAGACCCTTCCATTCACCACACCTCTGGTACCTCTATCTATGACCACCAGCAAAATTACTTCTGTCAGTGAGACTCGAGAGTCTGTTGAACAGATCAAAGACGTAGTCAAGCTGCCAACAGATACTGTTAAATCTGATGTGAAACCCAAGTCCCCAACTGACTTAGCAAAGCCAACTCCGAAAGAATATTCAGACGATGAGAGCGATGATGAATTTGGAACTGTAAAGCCACAAGAAAAGTCCATTTCACCAACCACTCCTCTTCTGCCAATTGCAGACAAACCTGTACAAAAATCTGACGATATTCTAAAGCCCGTTTCTGACCTAAAAGGCGATAAGTCACAGCCTAAATTGGATGAGAAGCCCAAGTCTCCTGTAGATGTATTTAAGCAAACTCCAAAGGACTATTCTGACGACGAGAGCGATGAGGAGACAGGTTTTGATAAGCCTCAAGATAAGACCCTTCCATTCACCACACCTCTGGTACCTCTATCTATGACCACCAGCAAAATTACTTCTGTCAGTGAGACTCGAGAGTCTGTTGTACAGATCAAAGACGTAGTCAAGCTGCCAACAGATACTGTTAAATCTGATCAGAAACCCAAGTCCCCAACTGACTTAGCAAAGCCAACTCCGAAAGAATATTCAGACGATGAGAGCGATGATGAATTTGGAACTGTAAAGCCACAAGAAAAGTCCATTTCACCAACCACTCCTCTTCTGCCAATTGCAGACAAACCTGTACAAAAATCTGACGATATTCTAAAGCCCGTTTCTGACCTAAAAGGCGACAAATCACAACCTATATTAGATGAGAAGCCCAAGTCTCCTGTAGATGTATCTAAGCAAACTCCAAAGGACTATTCTGACGACGAGAGCGATGAGGAGACAGGTTTTGATAAGCCTCAAGATAAGACCCTTCCATTCACCACACCTCTGGTACCTCTATCTATGACCACCAGCAAAATTACTTCTGTCAGTGAGACTCGAGAGTCTGTTGTACAGATCAAAGACGTAGTTAAGCTGCCAACAGATACTGTTAAATCTGATGTGAAACCCAAGTCCCCAACTGACTTAGCAAAGCCAACTCCGAAAGAATATTCAGACGATGAGAGCGATGATGAATTTGGAACTGTAAAGCCACAAGAAAAGTCCATTTCACCAACCACTCCTCTTCTGCCAATTGCAGACAAACCTGTACAAAAATCTGACGATATTCTAAAGCCCGTTTCTGACCTAAAAGGCGATAAGTCACAGCCTAAATTGGATGAGAAGCCCAAGTCTCCTGTAGATGTATTTAAGCAAACTCCAAAGGACTATTCTGACGACGAGAGCGATGAGGAGACAGGTTTTGATAAGCCTCAAGATAAGACCCTTCCATTCACCACACCTCTGGTACCTCTATCTATGACCACCAGCAAAATTACTTCTGTCAGTGAGACTCGAGAGTCTGTTGTACAGATCAAAGACGTAGTCAAGCTGCCAACAGATACTGTTAAATCTGATGAGAAACCCAAGTCCCCAACTGACTTAGCAAAGCTAACTCCGAAAGAATATTCAGACGATGAGAGCGATGATGAATTTGGAACTGTAAAGCCACAAGAAAAGTCCATTTCACCAACAACTCCTCTTCTGCCAATTGCAGACAAACCTGTACAAAAATCTGACGATATTCTAAAGCCCGTTTCTGACCTAAAAGGCGACAAATCACAACCTATATTAGATGAGAAGCCCAAGTCCCCTGTAGATGTATCTAAGCAAACTCCAAAGGACTATTCTGACGACGAGAGCGATGAGGAGACAGGTTTTGATAAGCCTCAAGATAAGACCCTTCCATTCACCACACCTCTGGTACCTCTATCTATGACCACCAGCAAAATTACTTCTGTCAGTGAGACTCGAGAGTCTGTTGTACAGATCAAAGACGTAGTCAAGCTGCCAACAGATACTGTTAAATCTGATGAGAAACCCAAGTCCCCAACTGACTTAGCAAAGCTAACTCCGAAAGAATATTCAGACGATGAGAGCGATGATGAATTTGGAACTGTAAAGCCACAAGAAAAGTCCATTTCACCAACCACTCCTCTTCTGCCAATTGCAGACAAACCTGTACAAAAATCTGACGATATTCTAAAGCCCGTTTCTGACCTAAAAGGCGACAAATCACAACCTATAGTAGATGAGAAGCCCAAGTCCCCTGTAGATGTATCTAAGCAAACTCCAAAGGACTATTCTGCCGACGAGAGCGATGAGGAGACAGGTTTTGATAAGCCTCAAGATAAGACCCTTCCATTCACCACACCTCTGGTACCTGTATCTATGACTACAAGCAAAATTACTTCTGCCAGTGAGACTCGAGAGTCTGTTGTACAGATCAAAGACGTAGTCAAGCTGCCAACAGATACTGTTAAATCTGATCAGAAACCCAAGTCCCCAACTGACTTAGCAAAGCCAACTCCGAAAGAATATTCAGACGATGAGAGCGATGATGAATTTGGAACTGTAAAGCCACAAGAAAAGTCCATTTCACCAACCACTCCTCTTCTGCCAATTGCAGACAAACCTGTACAAAAATCTGACGATATTCTAAAGCCCGTTTCTGACCTAAAAGGCGACAAATCACAACCTATATTAGATGAGAAGCCCAAGTCTCCTGTAGATGTATCTAAGCAAACTCCAAAGGACTATTCTGACGACGAGAGCGATGAGGAGACAGGTTTTGATAAGCCTCAAGATAAGACCCTTCCATTCACCACACCTCTGGTACCTGTATCTATGACTACAAGCAAAATTACTTCTGCCAGTGAGACTCGAGAGTCTGTTGTACAGATCAAAGACGTAGTCAAGCTGCCAACAGATACTGTTAAATCTGATGTGAAACCCAAGTCCCCAACTGACTTAGCAAAGCCAACTCCGAAAGAATATTCAGACGATGAGAGCGATGATGAATTTGGAACTGTAAAGCCACAAGAAAAGTCCATTTCACCAACCACTCCTCTTCTGCCAATTGCAGACAAACCTGTACAAAAATCTGACGATATTCTAAAGCCCGTTTCTGACCTAAAAGGCGACAAATCACAACCTATATTAGATGAGAAGCCCAAGTCTCCTGTAGATGTATCTAAGCAAACTCCAAAGGACTATTCTGACGACGAGAGCGATGAGGAGACAGGTTTTGATAAGCCTCAAGATAAGACCCTTCCATTCACCACACCTCTGGTACCTCTATCTATGACCACCAGCAAAATTACTTCTGTCAGTGAGACTCGAGAGTCTGTTGTACAGATCAAAGACGTAGTCAAGCTGCCAACAGATACTGTTAAATCTGATGTGAAACCCAAGTCCCCAACTGACTTAGCAAAGCCAACTCCGAAAGAATATTCAGACGATGAGAGCGATGATGAATTTGGAACTGTAAAGCCACAAGAAAAGTCCATTTCACCAACCACTCCTCTTCTGCCAATTGCAGACAAACCTGTACAAAAATCTGACGATATTCTAAAGCCCGTTTCTGACCTAAAAGGCGATAAGTCACAGCCTAAATTGGATGAGAAGCCCAAGTCTCCTGTAGATGTATTTAAGCAAACTCCAAAGGACTATTCTGACGACGAGAGCGATGAGGAGACAGGTTTTGATAAGCCTCAAGATAAGACCCTTCCATTCACCACACCTCTGGTACCTCTATCTATGACCACCAGCAAAATTACTTCTGTCAGTGAGACTCGAGAGTCTGTTGTACAGATCAAAGACGTAGTCAAGCTGCCAACAGATACTGTTAAATCTGATGAGAAACCCAAGTCCCCAACTGACTTAGCAAAGCTAACTCCGAAAGAATATTCAGGCGATGAGAGCGATGATGAATTTGGAACTGTAAAGCCACAAGAAAAGTCCATTTCACCAACCACTCCTCTTCTGCCAATTGCAGACAAACCTGTACAAAAATCTGACGATATTCTAAAGCCCGTTTCTGACCTAAAAGGCGACAAATCACAACCTATAGTAGATGAGAAGCCCAAGTCCCCTGTAGATGTATCTAAGCAAACTCCAAAGGACTATTCTGACGACGAGAGCGATGAGGAGACAGGTTTTGATAAGCCTCAAGATAAGACCCTTCCATTCACCACACCTCTGGTACCTGTATCTATGACTACAAGCAAAATTACTTCTGCCAGTGAGACTCGAGAGTCTGTTGTACAGATCAAAGACGTAGTCAAGCTGCCAACAGATACTGTTAAATCTGATCAGAAACCCAAGTCCCCAACTGACTTAGCAAAGCCAACTCCGAAAGAATATTCAGAAGATGAGAGCGATGATGAATTTGGAACTGTAAAGCCACAAGAAAAGTCCATTTCACCAACCACTCCTCTTCTGCCAATTGCAGACAAACCTGTACAAAAATCTGACGATATTCTAAAGCCCGTTTCTGGCCTAAAAGGCGATAAGTCACAGCCTAAATTGGATGAGAAGCCCAAGTCTCCTGTAGATGTATCTAAGCAAACTCCAAAGGACTATTCTGACGACGAGAGCGATGAGGAGACAGGTTTTGATAAGCCTCAAGATAAGACCCTTCCATTCACCACACCTCTGGTACCTGTATCTATGACTACAAGCAAAATTACTTCTGTCAGTGAGACTCGAGAGTCTGTTGTACAGATCAAAGACGTAGTCAAGCTGCCAACAGATATTGTTAAATCTGATGAGAAACCCAAGTCCCCAACTGACTTAGCAAAGCCAACTCCGAAAGAATATTCAGACGATGAGAGCGATGATGAATTTGGAACTTTAAAGCCACAAGAAAAGTCCATTTCACCAACCACTCCTCTTCTGCCAATTGCAGACAAACCTGTACAAAAATCTGACGATATTCTAAAGCCCGTTTCTGACCTAAAAGGCGACAAATCACAACCTATATTAGATGAGAAGCCCAAGTCTCCTGTAGATGTATCTAAGCAAACTCCAAAGGACTATTCTGACGACGAGAGCGATGAGGAGACAGGTTTTGATAAGCCTCAAGATAAGACCCTTCCATTCACCACACCTCTGGTACCTCTATCTATGACCACCAGCAAAATTACTTCTGTCAGTGAGACTCGAGAGTCTGTTGTACAGATCAAAGACGTAGTCAAGCTGCCAACAGATACTGTTAAATCTGATCAGAAACCCAAGTCCCCAACTGACTTAGCAAAGCCAACTCCGAAAGAATATTCAGACGATGAGAGCGATGATGAATTTGGAACTGTAAAGCCACAAGAAAAGTCCATTTCACCAACCACTCCTCTTCTGCCAATTGCAGACAAACCTGTACAAAAATCTGACGATATTCTAAAGCCCGTTTCTGACCTAAAAGGCGACAAATCACAACCTATATTAGATGAGAAGCCCAAGTCCCCTGTAGATGTATCTAAGCAAACTCCAAAGGACTATTCTGACGACGAGAGCGATGAGGAGACAGGTTTTGATAAGCCTCAAGATAAGACCCTTCCATTCACCACACCTCTGGTACCTGTATCTATGACTACAAGCAAAATTACTTCTGTCAGTGAGACTCGAGAGTCTGTTGTACAGATCAAAGACGTAGTCAAGCTGCCAACAGATACTGTTAAATCTGATGAGAAACCCAAGTCCCCAACTGACTTAGCAAAGCCAACTCCGAAAGAATATTCAGACGATGAGAGCGATGATGAATTTGGAACTTTAAAGCCACAAGAAAAGTCCATTTCACCAACCACTCCTCTTCTGCCAATTGCAGACAAACCTGTACAAAAATCTGACGATATTCTAAAGCCCGTTTCTGACATAAAAGGCGACAAATCACAACCTATATTAGATGAGAAGCCCAAGTCTCCTGTAGATGTATCTAAGCAAACTCCAAAGGACTATTCTGACGACGAGAGCGATGAGGAGACAGGTTTTGATAAGCCTCAAGATAAGACCCTTCCATTCACCACACCTCTGGTACCTCTATCTATGACCACAAGCAAAATTACTTCTGTCAGTGAGACTCGAGAGTCTGTTGTACAGATCAAAGACGTAGTCAAGCTGCCAACAGATACTGTTAAATCTGATCAGAAACCCAAGTCCCCAACTGCCTTAGCAAAGCCAACTCCGAAAGAATATTCAGAAGATGAGAGCGATGATGAATTTGGAACTTTAAAGCCACAAGAAAAGTCCATTTCACCAACCACTCCTCTTCTGCCAATTGCAGACAAACCTGTACAAAAATCTGACGATATTCTAAAGCCCGTTTCTGACCTAAAAGGCGATAAGTCACAGCCTAAATTGGATGAGAAGCCCAAGTCTCCTGTAGATGTATCTAAGCAATCTCCAAAAGACTCTTCTGACGACGAGAGCGATGAGGAGACAGGTGTTGATAAGCCTCAAGATAAGACCCTTCCATTCACCACACCTCTGGTACCACTATCTATGACTACCAGCAAAATTACTTCTGCCAGTGAGACTCGAGAGTCTGTTGTACAGATCAAAGACGTAGTCAAGCTGCCAACAGATATTGTTAAATCTGATGAGAAACCCAAGTCCCCAACTGACTTAGCAAAGCCAACTCCGAAAGAATATTCAGAAGATGAGAGCGATGATGAATTTGGAACTTTAAAGCCACAAGAAAAGTCCATTTCACCAACCACTCCTCTTCTGCCAATTGCAGACAAACCTGTACAAAAATCTGACGATATTCTAAAGCCCGTTTCTGACCTAAAAGGCGATAAGTCACAGCCTAAATTGGATGAGAAGCCCAAGTCTCCTGTAGATGTATCTAAGCAATCTCCAAAAGACTATTCTGACGACGAGAGCCATGAGGAGACAGGTTTTGATAAGCCTCAAGATAAGACCCTTCCATTCACCACACCTCTGGTACCTCTATCTATGACCACCAGCAAAATTACTTCTGTCAGTGAGACTCGAGAGTCTGTTGTACAGATCAAAGACGTAGTCAAGCTGCCAACAGATACTGTTAAATCTGATGAGAAACCCAAGTCCCCAACTGACTTAGCAAAGCCAACTCCGAAAGAATATTCAGAAGATGAGAGCGATGATGAATTTGGAACTGTAATGCCACAAGAAAAGTCCATTTCACCAACCACTCCTCTTCTGCCAATTGCAGACAAACCTGTACAAAAATCTGACGATATTCTAAAGCCCGTTTCTGACCTAAAAGGCGATAAGTCACAGCCTAACTTGGATGAGAAGCCCAAGTCTTCTGTAGATGTATCTAAGCAAACTCCAAAGGACTATTCTGACGACGAGAGCGATGAAGAGACAGGTTTTGATAAGCCTCAAGATAAGACCCTTCCATTCACCACACCTCTGGTACCTCTATCTATGGCTACAAGCAAAATTACTTCTGCCAGTGAGACTCGAGAGTCTGTTGTACAGATCAAAGACGTAGTCAAGCTGCCAACAGATATTGTTAAATCTGATGAGAAACCCAAGTCCCCAACTGACTTAGCAAAGCCAACTCCGAAAGAATATTCAGACGATGAGAGCGATGATGAATTTGGAACTGTAAAGCCACAAGAAAAGTCCATTTCACCAACCACTCCTCTTCTGCCAATTGCAGACAAACCTGTACAAAAATCTGACGATATTCTAAAGCCCGTTTCTGACCTAAAAGGCGATAAGTCACAGCCTAAATTGGATGAGAAGCCCAAGTCTCCTGTAGATGTATCTAAGCAAACTCCAAAGGACTATTCTGACGACGAGAGCGATGAAGAGACAGGTTTTGATAAGCCTCAAGATAAGACCCTTCCATTCACCACACCTCTGGTACCTCTATCTATGACTACCAGCAAAATTACTTCTGCCAGTGAGACTCGAGAGTCTGTTGTACAGATCAAAGACATAGTCAAGCTGCCAACAGATACTATTAAATCTGATGAGAAACCCAAGTCCCCAACTGACTTAGCAAAGCCAACTCCGAAAGAATATTCAGACGATGATGAATTTGGAACTGTAAAGCCACAAGAAAAGTCCATTTCACCAACCACTCCTCTTCTGCCAATTGCAGACAAACCTGTACAAAAATCTGACGATATTCTAAAGCCCGTTTCTGACCTAAAAGGCGACAAATCACAACCTATATTAGATGAGAAGCCCAAGTCCCCTGTAGATGTATCTAAGCAAACTCCAAAGGACTATTCTGACGACGAGAGCGATGAGGAGACAGGTTTTGATAAGCCTCAAGATAAGACCCTTCCATTCACCACACCTCTGGTACCTGTATCTATGACTACAAGCAAAATTACTTCTGTCAGTGAGACTCGAGAGTCTGTTGTACAGATCAAAGACGTAGTCAAGCTGCCAACAGATACTGTTAAATCTGATGAGAAACCCAAGTCCCCAACTGACTTAGCAAAGCCAACTCCGAAAGAATATTCAGACGATGAGAGCGATGATGAATTTGGAACTGTAAAGCCACAAGAAAAGTCCATTTCACCAGCCACTCCTCTTCTGCCAATTGCAGAAAAACCTGTACAAAAATCTGACGATATTCTAAAGCCCGTTTCTGACCTAAAAGGCGACAAATCACAACCTATATTAGATGAGAAGCCCAAGTCCCCTGTAGATGTATCTAAGCAAACTCCAAAGGACTATTCTGACGACGAGAGCGATGAGGAGACAGGTTTTGATAAGCCTCAAGATAAGACCCTTCCAATCACCACACCTCTGGTACCTCTATCTATGACCACAAGCAAAATTACTTCTGTCAGTGAGACTCGAGAGTCTGTTGTACAGATCAAAGACGTAGTCAAGCTGCCAACAGATACTGTTAAATCTGATCAGAAACCCAAGTCCCCAACTGACTTAGCAAAGCCAACTCCGAAAGAATATTCAGAAGATGAGAGCGATGATGAATTTGGAACTGTAAAGCCACAAGAAAAGTCCATTTCACCAACCACTCCTCTTCTGCCAATTGCAGACAAACCTGCACAAAAATCTGACGATATTCTAAAGCCCGTTTCTGACCTAAAAGGCGATAAGTCACAGCCTAAATTGGATGAGAAGCCCAAGTCTCCTGTAGATGTATTTAAGCAAACTCCAAAGGACTATTCTGACGACGAGAGCGATGAGGAGACAGGTTTTGATAAGCCTCAAGATAAGACTCTTCCATTCACCACACCTCTGGTACCTCTATCTATGACTACAAGCAAAATTACTTCTGTCAGTGAGACTCGAGAGTCTGTTGTACAGATCAAAGACGTAGTCAAGCTGCCAACAGATACTGTTAAATCTGATCAGAAACCCAAGTCCCCAACTGACTTAGCAAAGCCAACTCCGAAAGAATATTCAGACGATGAGAGTGAAGATGAATTTGGAACTGTAAAGCCACAAGAAAAGTCCATTTCACCAGCCACTCCTCTTCTGCCAATTGCAGACAAACCTGTACAAAAATCTGACGATATTCTAAAGCCCGTTTCTGACCTAAAAGGCGACAAATCACAACCTATATTAGATGAGAAGCCCAAGTCCCCTGTAGATGTATCTAAGCAAACTCCAAAGGACTATTCTGACGACGAGAGCGATGAGGAGACAGGTTTTAATAAGCCTCAAGATAAGACCCTTCCATCCACCACACCTCTGGTACCTCTATCTATGACTACAAGCAAAATTACTTCTGTCAGTGAAACTCGAGAGTCTGTTGTACAGATCAAAGACGTAGTCAAGCTGCCAACAGATACTGTTAAATCTGATCAGAAACCCAAGTCCCCAACTGACTTAGCAAAGCCAACTCCGAAAGATTATTCAGACGATGAGAGTGAAGATGAATTTGGAACTTTAAAGCCACAAGAAAAGTCCATTTCACCAACCACTCCTCTTCTGCCAATTGCAGACAAACCTGTACAAAAATCTGACGATATTCTAAAGCCCGTTTCTGACATAAAAGGCGATAAGTTACAGCCTAAATTAGATGAGAAACCCAAGTCTCCTGTAGATGTATGCAAACAAGCTCCAAAGGACTATTCTGAAGACGAAATCGATGAGGAGCCAGGTTTTGATAAGCCTCAAGATAAGACCTTTCCATCCCTGACTGATTTAACACAGCCAATTCCAAAAGAATATTCAAATGGTGTAGATAGTATTGTTGCTGTTTTGCCACAAGATTATTCATATTCTTCATCAATGCCTCTGTGCCCAATATCTGAAAATATTGTACCTGAATCTGCTACGGAGTTGTATGATACCAGATCAGTACAACAAATAGTTGAAGAAACTTTAAGAGCTGGTGATGAGGAGGCAGAGGAAATTGTGAATGCCACTCTTAAGAGCTTGCAGATGCATCAGGAATTAGATCATTTGGATTATATACGTACTGAATTAGCCGAAACTGATAGGTCAGTCGAAGAAATTGTAGAAGATACATTAAAAAATGCTAATATAATAATAGGAGAAAAAACTCAGGTAATTAAACAGTCGAAGGACGAATTAGTTTCACAGGGCGGAAAGAATGTTGAGTGCAAAGAAGTTCGGCCTGTGGCCTATTTTGTGAAGCTAGATGACAATGAAATAGAAGTAGTTTCCGCAAAAAGGAAAGAAACGAAGCCTCCAACTACAAAACCGAAACTACCAAGCAATTTAAGCGCAAAAGCGTCAGGTACTGCAAAAATAAAACCACAGACTAATAAAAAACAATTAGATAATAAGGAAAAACTGAAGACAATACAAAAGAAAGCTCCTCAAACACAGCAAAAATTTACAAAAGCCACAACCAAACAATCAGGGCAAAACAAACCATTATCAACTGAAACAGCGAAGGTTGCTAAGAAACCCGAGTCGAGGAGATCAGTTACAAGTTCAGTTTCAACAACGACAAGCTCGGCATCAGCCACAAGTCGAGTCATAAGTGAAATTCATTTTGAAAGATCTTCGAGTCCAGCATCAAGTTCAATATTTTATGAAAGTCATCCTCAAGGCGAAAATAGTCGCTCTACAACGCCTAGACCTAGGGTTAAAACAGATGTTACTAAAATACCATACAACAGCTCAGTTCGCTCATCAAGTCCATCAACTAAAGCCTCAAAAGCGACAAAAACAACTTCTATAAGACAAGAAGTTAGCAAGAACGCAAAAGTAGTTAATTTAAAACTGAAAAAAGAGATCACCACAAAGACAAAACCTTTAGAAGACAAACGAACAAAAACACCAACTCCATCTACCACACATCGATATATGCAGCCAACTTTAGCTCACAGTATGCGATACGGCCGAAATGCCGATAACGAAAGTCGCAGTGTCACTCCGGCTCCAGCAAAATCACCAGCACCACCAAAATCTCCAGCTCCGACACAATCCAATCGACAAAGTGTATATAAAACAAAACCTATGACAAGTGCCTTGACAAAAAACTCGTCAATAGATCAAAAACAAAAGAAATTGAGTACCGAAAAGCTTTCTGTTTTGACCAAACGAGGATCCCACACAGAAAGTAAGGAGTTATTAAAAAGTACAGATCGCCTTTACAAAAGACAAACATCCAAAGAGAATAAACAAGCAAACGTGATAGGCTCCAAGAGCCAACTAACTAAAAGCATGAAGACACAATCAGCTAATGCAACTAAATCCATTGTATACAGAACTTCCATAGAATCTGATAACAAATATCTACAGAAGAAAACTACAACTATACAACAACGCACCAAAGTTCCAATTAGCTTGTCTTCCGTAACACCAAGAACTTCATCTAAGCTAAGCAACAAAAGTGATGAAACCGTTTTAAGACCTCAGATAGACAATAAGAAAATCGTTAAGAAGACAGTTAGCAAAGTGAGTGAGGGAAGCAGCAAAAGCATACGCAGTTCCATAGAACCCAAACTACAAAAACAGATGAAGGACACAATGAACGAATCGAGCACCTCTGCCAGTGGCAGTACCAGTGCCAGTGGCTCCTCCAACAGCACCAGACGCAGCGTACGTTCCGTGACGGTCAGCCGTAAGACTGACAAAGAGAAGAACAATATGAAGCTATCAGCAGAGCAGAAGGTTACCACATCGACATCGGCAACGGCATCGACATCGACTGTGCGTGTTCACAAGGCACCAACAGCCACAACCGGCGCGGTTAGCACCGTGCTCGTTGATGACGACTCCGAGGTGATAACCATACGATCCATTAAATCAAGTGATAGTACAAAAAGCTCTACCTCATCATCCTCTGGTAGCGGCAGCAACAGTCGCAAGGTGCTAACCAGCGAGGTTTTCACTAAGACTTTTGGCCCCGACAAACCCCTGGAAGTGATCTACCGCCAGCCAGATTTTGATGGAGAGCACCATACATCGATTGGCATGCGTCCCCAATCTACAAATGAGCAACAGCGCTATGTTAATGAATTCGATGTCAGCTTTATAGATACCACCGATTCCAGTCTCTCCGACTCTATTGCACTGCCCATGTTTGGCGCTGGTGATCCAGAGCGCTTGCAAGCCGCCAGTCCCGGCTCCCCAAAGCCAACTCGTAGCCCCTTAGCCTTAATTGAAGAAACATTGCGGCGCCACCATCAGCACCAGCATACTCATGTAGGTCCATCGGGCAGTGCAGTAGAAACTTCGCAACAATTGCATGTCGAGAGCGGCAGCATTGTGGCGGTGAGTGAGAGTCGTCAAAAGAAAGAGACGGAGAAATACTGCACAACCAAAGGTAAATAGCTACATTTAGGCATAGAGCACTATCATACATTTATTAAGCATAGCTTAGAGCGATACCCACCATGCTTAGGGCAATATTAACATAACGCAACTTTTCTAATTGATACAAATTTGCAAACTGCTTTTATTCAATTTAATTTTAACTTATTTTCCACAACTAGCTAACGCAAATAACTAAACCCAATATAAATATATAAAAACCACAGCTCAATAAAATACAACCAAACCCACCAAAATGTCCAAAAAACTCCCAACAATATCCGTAACTGCCGAGCAGCATTCCACTTCTTCCTCATCCTCACATGACACCGATAGTAATGATATGGACTATGGTCGAAGCACCGGCGGCGTCACAGATGTTGAAGATTTCGATAGTCAGGCTGAGGTACTAAGACTTAGCTCTCGGCATAGCTCTGGTAATGTATCGCCCAAGCAAAAGCCGCTACAACCAAAATCTAGTCCCTTCGAGAACGATGTTACTGACGTGGAGGACTACGACACTGAATCAGACGATGATGAAAAGAGCATTGCTTATCCCGAGTTGAAATTGTCACTGCGAGAATTTTTACAGCAAGGATTGCAAAACCAGGAGGTCGTGGACAACGATGCGAAGGAGAGTTGTGAAATCAAAGATGGTAATTTTCTACAAGCACAAAATCTAAATGGCCTGGCCGACTACCAAACCGACTGCGAAGACTATGACACAGACTCTGAGGTGGGCTATGGCTGTGAAAAGTCGGTCTGTGTTGACTTAGATAATGCTGTGGGAGAGCAGGGACGTGTAAATATTGCAGATGGAGAGAAGCACGAAGATGACTCTGAAAACTACGAAGATGTTTCTGTCATCAGCGATGTTAGTGACTTGGCATCAGCAATGTCCGACTGCACCGGCATTGGCACTAATGTGCGTGGCAACTCTGAGGACGAGGTGCTCGTAGTATCTGGCAGTGGCAGCGAAGAGGTATGTCAAATAGCCTGTTCTGGTTCAGAGTCTGAGTCGGGAGGCGCTGCTGCCAGAAGCGCGAGCATAAGTGAAGCTAGTTTGCCACCAATCGATGTGGCCTTCATTAACGCCAGTGGAGAGCACCGCAGGAACTCCAAGTCAACATTGTTAAATACTGAGCGAAAACATTTCCTGCAAGTGGCTCCCAACAACGAAGAGGTACTAACTGATGTTGAGGGCATCGATGATTCAGCAGCAGAAGACAGCTTTGATGAGGATGAGGATGAGCAGCCGATTCCGCGCGCGATCATCCTTGCCTCTGGTGACGATGGCACTTGCCTAACTGATGTAGAGGACATGTACTGCGATGACCTCTCACTTACAAGCGCCTTACCAGAAATAGTTGCTGTTGCGCCCGAGGTACTGCCGTTGCCCCATCGCGAGGTCGTTGAGCTTAAGGAGGATAAGAATGGCGATACTATTACCAATGTTATGCCTATGAAAAGCAATTACGAGTTTGGAATATATAACCACATGAAGGATGTGAATCACACCGACTCGGATGAATACTCATGTGCCGAAGAGTTAAGTACAAATGTTTCACTTGCCGAAGAGATGGCCATGGGAGCAACGAGTCTAATAGAAAATGAAGTCATTGTCTCCAATGAATTGCTGAAGCAGCAAAATAAACGTCTGGAGGTGCATTCGAATGCCGAATCTGTTACTGATGTCGAAGAAATCTTTGTGGCTGGCACCAATCGACGAAAGAAGATGAAGACTCGCACTCTCAGCAAGGGAAAGAATAAGCTCCTTGATATTGTTAAGGGCAAGGAGGACGGAGTAACCGATGTGGAGGATATGGAGCTCAGTGAGTGTGACCTACCGCCCAGCGTGAAGCGTGTGGCTCAACTGAAGCACCAAGCCAAGGGTTACACCGATTCTGATGACGTTTCCACCGATGACGTATCCGATGGTTCTGATGCTTCATTACCGCCAGCTGAACCACCCAAGCTATCCCAGAACGCGCATAAACTGCAGCCACTTCACTTGCGTTTGCTCAAAGACGACGCCATCAGTCAGCAGAACACTGATGTAGAGGACGTGCAACTGCCCTCCGATGCAGAGGATGTACTCGAGCCACCAGTCATCAAGGTAGCCAATAGCAATAGCAAAGAGCTGAACGATATGTTGAATGAAAGCTACACCGTGGTACATGAGAAAAGTGGCAGAAGCTACAATGCCGACGCCGAGAGGGTGCACATAAAGGGTGTGATACGAGATGCCCATACCGACGTGGAATATGTTGAGTCCGATGAGTCGGCCGCTAGAGTCGGCAACTAGTCTTCAAATATCCAATCCTTACCAAAAACTTAACAATAGTTCCATAACTCGTATAAGTGTCTAAATAAGATATCTAATAATATAAAGAATAAATTCAACTGAATATATTTAACACATACACTCAAGCATATTGTAAGTAAACCCAACAATTAATAATTAACATGCATAAAATTAAATTTTCGTTAAAGTTTTTACCACACAACAAGCAACAAAAAGCCTGAATTAAATGCTAATGTCTGCCTTAACTTTGTGCCCCCGTACAATACTAACAAAATCAACATTTCTAATAATCACCTAAGGCGTCGTGCAACTAACATTCTAAGTACTTAGTAATTAGAACTAACAAAACATGTGAACAAATATCTTTGGAATCTGTTTGTTTCGTCCTTATTTTGAGTCCGTGTTATCTTTTTGTTTTGTAGCGTATAATTAACGTATGTAATTGCTTTTAGGTTACTTTTATGTTCTTTTCCCAGAGTTCAAAGCACTTACTAATCATTCGCTTGCTCGTTTACAGAAGGCCTTACGAAAACGACAATTGCCCCAACCATTCTGCATACAGAGAATATATCTCATACATTTGGTAAGTTCAGCGATATTCTGTCTGCATAAATTGCTTATCTTAATTTTGCGCAAACATTTTCTCATGCGCTTCTCAAGTATTTTTGATAATTATAAGTGATTTCTTATTGTTTAACAAATGCAATTAAAGCTCATTGAGACAAAAAGTTATTAAGTCAACCAACTCAGTTTGATAAACCGTGTACGCAGCTCTAAAATGATCTCGCTCACTTCACCAATATCACCACCACACTTTCAACAACTCCATCTTCTACCTATCACATACTGCAGCACATATCTATGTTAATATTTATCACAAGATTTCTAAAATTCGCTTCTCATGCCGTTCATGATTTCCAAGCTTGTCAACTATCTGTCTAATTTCTACCTATCAATGAATATGTGCAATTGTTTTACAGGTGATCTTAAAGTTGGTGAAGGTGGTGATGATGGCGAAGATGTTAATCGTGTGGCACGCATACGCGAGGAAGCCAAAATTCTAGTCGACAATGTGCTCGAAGAGAGTGTCGACTACATTGAAGGTCAAGGGGATCAGCCCAATGGCCACGATTTCATAAAGCACGAATACAATTCTGAGAGTGAGAATTATGCTATAACATGTGACGATATTGTCGGCGTTGATGTCATCAAATCGCCAACCATTGAGTCCATGTCGGGCAAATCATTCGATGATAATATGAGCTTCACTGATGAGCACATTAATTTACCCTTGCATGCGCAAAACATAACAACAACAACAGTAACAACGCAATTCCAACAACAACAACAACAGCAACAGCCACTAGCCTCATCGACAGCAAAAGGTAATCTATAATGCCAAAGCAACAATCTGTTCGATCTACAATAATAGCATAGCAGTTAGCAGGAGCCTTACTAGGACCTTAGCGCCATAATATATATACTCGTGCATTGGGTCGCAGTAGTCCGTTAAATTTAATCATTATCCTGTATTTTTTGTATGTTTGCCACCTGTTGATCATTGCTCATCCCCAATAATACTTACAAATCACGTACGTATGTAGTGCCTAGTGAAGGGGAAGATAAAATGGAGGTGCGTACCAGACGCATCGAGCATAAGATCGAAAAGCTATCCGCTGACGTCGACGATGTCAGCGCCCGATTTGATGAGGCATTCGAAACAGTTGTACAAGAGGACGAGATAAGTGCCCTGCAGGGCGAATACTCGAAGCTCAGTTGGGACGATAGTGTTTCGCCCACGACTAACACAATGGCCGATATGGCACAGACCCAATTAACGCCCGATAATGATATACAAGAATTGACTACAGGTATCATCTACTGAAAAACTACAATATATAGCCACACACTTACCACATTAATTTATACATAAATATTGCTTTGTAAATGGTTCCTCTATTGGTGACTTCTGTAGATTGTGAATACTAAATCTAGATGTAAAGCGTATAATATTCGTTTTTGGTTTACGTTTCATAAACACCTGTGAAATGGCGGCCAATAAAAGCGAAAATATCAAACTACTTTTTGTTCAAGTTGAGCTCTAATTGCATTTTATCTTATGTTTCGAATTGTTACGATTTATTCTAGTTTATCCACATAAAATATGCATGTCAACTCCATAAATGTCAATCAGTCAATCAATTCACACGCATTCTATCTATCTATCAACCTATTCTACTCTATCTCTAAGAACCTATCTGTCAACCTATTAACCACTTACTAATCACTCATATCTCTATATTACACTCTGTTCTGTTCATTGTGTTTCCACTTTCTCATCTTCTTTCTTTCTAATTTCGACTTTCGCAACACACTTTTAAAATTTGCTTTTATTTTCACACCTATTGTTTTGTAGAAACAGGCGGCGATTTACCAATCTCAACCGATACCACTCCTATACCACCGTCGGCTGTTGTCACAACAACGACAACAACAAGTAAAACAGCAGCTGAATCGGTGGTCGAAACCAATACATTCACGACCACCAGCCACGACACACCCACACCAAAACCTCGCGTACTCAAAGCAAGCCCGCCAGACTCCATCTCCGAAGGCACAGATAGCACCACCATTCCAAATCAAGTTCAGCAATCAGACTTACCGATCGATATAAGTATTGATGCATCTGCACCAGTTCCGAAGCCCCGTGCTCCCATTAAGCACACAGATCAGTTTGAGAATCTGGCAGCATTGGGCGAGCAATCCGACAGCATTAGCCTACGTAGTTTTGATTTTACAGAGGAACTTTCCAAAACAGATGAGCCCTCCACAGAGCTGTCGATTCGTTCCCAGCTAAGGGATGTTGTCACAACAACAACCACAACAACTGCTTCTGAGGATCACACCGAAAGCTTCGAGCCAACAAGTGAAATTTCTGTAGACGAAGCTGACACAGAAAAGTCGGAAGGTGTCGAAAAGACAACGAGCTTTTACATTGGCGAATCAAGTCGAAATGTGATCACGAAAACCTTTACGAAATCTCCGAGCATGACTCCGCAAGACGAGGAGCCTAAGACAGATATAACAGAGATCGAAGCAAAGGATATATCGCTAATGAAAGAAATCTCAGTCGATTCAGATGAAGCTAATGATGCCTTTAAAGAATATGTAACTATGAAGCCCGATGATCCCCTTGCTTTGGATAGCAAAATAATCAGACAAAGCTCAGAAACTAGAAATGATCTTTTGGAATTTGAAAATGCTGAGAAAGATAAAACCACCGACGCTAAAATGTCTAAAGTAACCACCGAGGAGAGCCTAACCACATCGACCGGCTCCAGCGGTCGTGCGGTTATCGAGGTGGCGCCTTCAAGCAGTGAAGATCCTGATGAATCAAGCAAAGAAATTCCAGAAATAGTCAACACAATTATTGAAAAGCCAGATAAATTCGAGCTTCCGCTTGAGAAAAGTGAGTGGGAAATGGCTGAAAAAGAAATTCCCATTGCAAGTAAACCAAAGGTAGTTCACTCGCCGCTGCAGCCACAGGCCTTGCCTGAGAAACCCAGTGAAAAGATTCAGGAATCCGCGGGGGCAGTTAAAAGAGAATTTGAACTTAGCACAGTGCCTCAAAATTTTAGCTCTGACACAGAAATTGAGGATATGTCATCATTTATAGGCATACCAGAGCTTCAAGCCTCTACAATCGATGCTACCAAGCCACCAGAGGGTCTTTTCGATACAACAGTCAAGGAGACATTAAATAGGCAAGCTGTCATGGCTCATTATGGCAAGGATGTGCATAGTGAAGTAGATCGACGTGATGATCATGGATCTCTAGGATTTATTTCAACAGGAACAGCTGAAGACTTTAGTTCAATGGAGGAGCGTATGGCAAAGGAGGAGCAAGGCTCACTTGGCTTTATATCTACGGAGACAGCTGAAGATTTTAGCTCAATGGAGGACTATTACACGGAGAGGCTAGCCACAGCCTCTGTAGTCGCAGAAGGCACCGTTGCAGATAAGTCGATTAGCAGCGCCTTCGAAGAAGCGATTTCAGATCAGAGTATTAAGCCAGTAGACTTGGTAGTTCATCGCATTAAAACTGATTCGTCGCCAGACTCCACTAACCGCTGGTCCATTCCAGATGTAGATCATTCTAGCTCCAGCGACAGCTTCCACAAGAGTTTCGACAAAACGCAGAGTCGCCCACTGTCTTCGGATGTAGAGAACTTACTTACAGGTACAGGTACATCAAGCGAGTATCAAACTGCTCGAGATTTCACGCCTTCCACATGCCGCGACGGCACCGAATACGTGAGTGCAGTCAGTACTCTAGGTAGCAGCAGTGGAAAGTCGATTAGCTCGCATGAGAGCATGCGCAGTCTGGACTCTCAGTCAGAAACTTCGGCCAATCTTTTAAGCATTGACGTCTCTGAGTTATCAGAGACTCTAGTGGCATCATCAACAGAAGCTGATGCCTTGGAGGCTGAAGAAATGGCTCGCCTACACGAGCTGAGAGCTGATGATGACGATAGTGATGAGAGTCTAGATATGATAGCCTCTGCGTATCCCACTACTGAGCAGCAAAGCGCAATGAAGCGCTCTCAGGAAATGATTTTCAAGCCCAAGTCTGAGTCTGAAACTATACCTCAGCAACCAACGACAGAGTCTACTCTGACTGATGAGTATCCCAAACCGAGAGAGATTGAGCGCACTTGGGGACTAGCTTATCCAATTGAAGAGAAAGAAGGAAAGATGGATAGTCCCCGCGAGAGCGACAAGGGAGAAGATATACTGCTCTATCATGGGGACTCTAGGCGTTCAATTGACGAGTCGAAGCTAGCTTCAAGCTTAGATGAGGGAAGCATTCTCTCAGTCAGCATGTCGAGTACATCAAATATTGATACTGTTGTGGAAAACTTTGATGATATAATCGGCTCTGCCGGTTCGTCATCATTGACGGGTATTGAAGGTTTTCAGTATGGCCATGAGGATCCAATTCCATCCGCATCAGTACCCGAAGATACATTCGTCATGGAAATGGAAAGTAAAGAAAGTTCGCCACAAGACTCGAATGCCAGTACTCCGCCTGGCAGTGAGTCGAAGAGGCGTGGTCACAAGCGCAACGAGAGTACAACAATATCTGGAGATGCGTTAAAGAATTTAGAGAAGGATGCCCTACCAGCAGGCGAAGGAAAGGAATCGGAAAGTGAGTCCGATACAGACCCCTATGAATCCGAATATGCTCGTCAGTTCCGCTCACCGAAAGAACGAAAACATAAGAAAAAGAAGCAAGCAGCTGCTGAAATGGATCACAGCTCAGAGCTTGAAAAACGTCCATTCACACCTTCCCAGCTGGTAGCCGAAGTTATTGTTGAAGATGCGACAGAGGAACTGGAAGCGGAGGCTGCCATGATTGAAGAGCGACGACCCTCGCAAAACATGCAGAACTACTCAAATATTCCCGATATAATGGTTACCGAGGATGTAAAGTCTCCGATTTTGGAGGAAGATGCTGATGATTACCCAGAAAAGACTTTGTACAAAGTTCGTACGGAAGAGGAGCTAAACAAAGCAAGTGATGCGGCCATTTACCAAAAGGCCAAAGAAGAAGAAAAAGAGCTCGACTTCCAGCGCCGAGTGCAGGAGCAGTATAAACAGAAACTTGAAGAGCTAAAACGCGCCGAAGTGGGCGCAGATTACGACGATCAAAGGACTGCTGATTCGCCCGACTCCTTTGAAATGGTCGAACAACCTGATATCTCAGATGAATTTGTCATCATTGAGGAGGTAGCCAAAGAGGCCAATGAGGTTGACCTGGGTGGAAAAAGCATAAAGATTAAGCCAACCAAATATGAGCAGAAGCACGATCAGGAAGTTGAAAAAATCATAATAAAATCAGCACCTGCCGATCCCAAACTGGGCTCCCAGCTGTACAAGGACGATCTCAACTTTGAATTTGAGGAAAGTCCACCAACAGGAGCCAGCAGCAGCAGCGAGCAGCAGGAGGAAAGCGATTCAAGCGATACTGCAGCTGCGAATAAGCGTTGGGTCGAGATGCAGCTGACTGATACACAGCTGCGTTATCCCTATGATCTGGCGGGCGCTGTGCTGGAAGATATTAAGGAGGAAGATGGAGAGTTTGAGGTAGGCAGCAGTCGTATTAGCAGTTTCAAGGATTCGTTTTCGAGTACACCCGAATATGATTTGGCAGCACGTCGTTATCATTCGCGCGGTGAGCACGACGATGTCTCTATGAGCAGCCTGCAAGAGTTCGAGTCTCTAGAGCAGGCAATTTCACTAGAGAACCGAAATCGTGGCCACCAGGGCTCAACAGATTCTAGCAATGGTAGCTTTACACGCCGCTATATGGTGAGGCACAGTGGCAGTGGAACAGCGCCTGGCGATGATGTTTCCATATCTAGCCTCAAAGATTTTGAGGGACTTGAAAATGCATGCATAGAAGCTCATCTAATTGAGATCAAAGCCAAGGAAGAAGCTGCACTGCTCTCACGCTCCGATGAATCCAACAAATCGAACGGCAGCGACCATGGTGCCGCTGGCAATGTGGTGGTCACCAAGGTAACGCGCACTGTGACCCGCACTGAAGTGTTGCCAGCAGCCCAAGCTGAAAACCTTGAACTCTTGCTCAAACAACAATTGGAAAGGGATGAATTCGACTCAAAGGCAGTTAGTGGCACAGTAAAAATTACTGAATTGTCAACCACGGACCTAGAACCAAAGTCAAAAATCGATAGTCAGGACTCGGAAAAGGACAGCATCGATAGTATGGAAATACGAAGTCATGACATGATGACCAGCAGCATAGAAAGTTTCGATATCTCAAAGGATGCCACTACACGCTCAGACATTGATTCCTTGGAAATTGATAAGCGACACTCGCGTCAAGAGAGTATTGAATCCTTTGGAGATGAGCAACTGGATCTAATGTCTAAGTTGGTCACTGGCGGTGGAGTAACGTTAGGAGATGGTTTGACCACCACCACGACAACCACAACCACCAGCACAGATGCCGATGGCCAGGAGCACACCGTCACACGCGTGATAACCACGACGACGGTTACCAGCGGTGGAAGTGGTATTCAGGAGTTGCCACTAGATGAGAGCGGCATGTCCAAGGACATATCCGTTGATTCTCTAAACCTGTGCATTGAGCAGACTACCAGCTCAGCTGGTACAACAGCCACGTATCAGACCAGCGCAGGAAACTCTCAGATGTCGGGCAGCATTACGAGCTGTGCATCAAGTACGCTAATGGAAGATTCATTCCCTGGTGTGGGTGGCATGTCGTCCTCTCAAATGTCGGCCAGTTTTTGGTCACATGACGAGTCGACGGTGGTTGAGGATGAAGATCTAAGGACACAACAGCCACAACAGCAACAGCCGCAGCAACACCAATAGAGATGAGAAGAAAAGAGTTAATTAATAAAGGGCTTAAACAATGACTAAGAATATTTGGCTAGGTAAGCATTATAAGGCAAGGCTTGTGGCTTTTAGTTGTACTTTTGATTTCGGTTTTTATTTTAGTCTCAATATAGAAGCAGCAGAGCTCAACTTTGACAGAGACAGAGAAAATATGTCGCCTTTATCGAAAATACAATTTCGGCATTACTAAATATTCTGCTATTTTCTTATGTACCATTTCAGACAAGACATTTAACTAAGGATGGCAGAACATAGCGCATCCTATATCCTGACTAACAAATACTTGAATGGGACACCACATCACCAACTTTTTATGTCACGGATTTTGATATTAATAAAAGCTTGATGATCATATTATAATAATAATAAAAATAGCAAATTCGTCATTTTTTCATCAGTATAAACATTTTAAATGAATATGAAATACATTCACACATGAGTTTTAAAAAAATAAATAAATATATATATATTTTATATATTTATAAAAACTATTAAATTAGCAAAGTTGATATGGCAAGCGAAGCTATTTCACAATTTTTCTATAATTGGCTTTAATGTTTTATAATTACAAATTTATGAAATCTTCTAAGAAACAAGAGTTCTCGAGCTAATCGTATTGTAACCGAATACAGAATACACATTTGCTTTTTATTTGATGTAATTATATCTATTATATGTATGTATTAAATGAGTCGCTTTTTATTGTAGTTTAATTTAAGCAAAATATACAAGTGCATATAACTGTAAAGAGCAAGTAGTGAAGGCCTGGGAAGTGAAATGCTTTTAAAGTCTCATTTTTTACAAGAACCAAGCTAATTTTTACGCTTGCATATTTTAATGAAAAATATACATAACTACATACATTATTATTATACAGTAACAAAGCAAACCAAACAGAAACATGGATAGATAAAATTTAAAATACTTATATACAAGATGAACACAGCCGATGTATGGTAATTATTCACATAAAGCCGCAAACATACAAGAGTATATACTTAATGCTAACTTTCGTAATGCACACCTTTGCCGTGTATTCATAATAAATACTAAATTATTACAAGATTAAAACGTCTTAGCATCGCCAGTGTAATGGGTTATAAATATAATAATATTTGTGTTAAAAACATACAGCAAATAAAAAAAAAATAAAAAAAATAAAACATTATTTGTATTGTAAACCACACGCGTATGAATAACCAAATAAAATGCTTAATAAAAAAAATATTTACTTGTTTTCTTTTCTTTTTTGTTTTTAAGTAAATTATGTACTCACATTATATGGAGTATGTAATTTATGAAGAACTCGGGGTGCAATATTACAAATATTTCATTTAAGATCAGCCGTTATAAAAGTTTGAATCTAAAGAAGTAGACTACACATTTGGTATTTTTTAACACCACAATTATATTTTGCATTCTTACCAAGGTGACAACGGAAATTCATGCGCTGCATGGCATATCTCTAACCTTGATATTCAGTATTTTATCGAGCCAATACCAATAAGTGGTGTATTTTTGTTGCCTGAACTACAAAAAGATTTTTGTAGTATGAAATAGTAGCATTTTCTTTTATAGTCATTTGACAAATTGTAATTACATTTAGATCATTCACTTATTAGTTAAGAAGCAGACATGTTCACATTGTCAGTACCATAGACATTTTTTGAATGAAAAAATACCAAATTCATGGAATCAGTTCAGAAATAAACTGGTTCATACTGCAGGTAGCTCGACAACACTGCACATCTACACATTACAGCTGACGACGAAAGCAACAGCTGACGAAGCAGCAAAACGAAGTGAACAAGCAATACTTCGTGCGTATGGAACAGAAAATTGGAGAAAAGGCAACTGCATAGTGAAAAAATCAAGAAAAATGTGGTTTTTAAGCACATAAATGCATAGGAGCTAAAACAAGGTTAAACAATAAAATAATATACATAGAATACAACGCACAAACGGGCAATGACATTACTGACTTAATATCAGATTCTTTCGTCGTCGTTGCTAACGCATATCGAATTGAGTTGACAGAATCCAAGAAGCAGATGACAGATGTAAAACTAAAATCTACGTGCAAATTTTTGAAATTCTCTGAAGATAATGATAACAAACGAATGTTGAGATAGTGGTGCAAATAATTCAAATTATACAACAGTCCAACCGTGTACCCCCCAAAGAACAAAACTGGTTATACACACAGCAACGACAACGACAGCTACGACGACGGCAACGCTAACGACAGAGAAGGAACGGGAGCAGCAGCAGCAGCGAAAGGCAGTTAAGAGCAGCGGAGAGTGAGGGTGAGTAAAAATCGATTTGTTGCACAAAACGCCACAATCATACACACATACAGAGACACACACACACACAACGCACGCACACGACTGTGACAGCCCTATACACGAGGGCGAGTGGTTGATGTGGGCGGGGCGGGGCGTGTACGAGGAGCTGACGAACTGTTTTGATGAGAGATGCCCACTACAACAAATTTTGAACACATTTCCAGGTAATGGAAAAAATCAAACTAAAGGTTATCGGTGTGCTGCGCGAGCGCGACGGTGGTACGAATGTGAATCGCAGCGGCGGCGTTGGCAGTCATCAGGTGGGCGTGGGCGTGGCTGTTGCAAATGGGGTCACACAGGACAATAGCAATGGCAATGGCAACGACAACGGCAATGGCAACGCCCCTGGACCAGAGCGCAACGATGCACACACACAGAATGTAGTTAGTGGTGGTGCCACTGCCGCAGGAGCGAGCGGTGCGGCACGTACCACTGTGCTTACACGGCCCCAAACATCAAAGATTAGTGCCCTTGATCTGGCCGGCATATTGAACACGCGACGGCGCCTCGAGTGGACCAAGGAATGGCTCCGAAAGAATCAATCTGAGTTTCTTAGCAAAGAGAATCTGCTTAGTGAGCTGCAGTCGCGCAAAGATGAATGCTACCATTTGAATTACTTCCTAGCCATAACCGAGAGCCAGTTTCGATATCTGGTAGAGAAACTGGAGCCCATCATCAGTCAGTATGCGCCGCAGCGCAAAAAGAAATCTTTCAGCGCCGAAGAACGTCTAGCCATAACGCTCAAGTATTTGGCAACGGGTAAGCGAAAGGCCAATAAATCAATTATATTCCCTTCCTAAAACTATATATATACTAGAATAATAATAATGTATGTGTATGTATTGCAGGTGAAGTGCATTCTTGTCGAAACTACTGCTTCCGTGCCTCCAAATTTGTGATAAACGAAATGATTGCCAATATCTGTCTGGGCTTCTACGAGCACCTGAAGGACCAATACGTGACACTACCAAAGACTGATGAGCAGTGGCGAAACGCGGCCACCGAAATGGAGCGCAAACACACCCTGCCCCAGTGTGTGGGTAATCTATTCATGCGCAGCATTCAGCTGCATAACAGCATCAGCAACGACGAACGCAAACGTGCGACCGTCATCTTTACGGCCATTGTCGATGCGGACAACAATTTTCAGTATGTGAAGGTGGAACGTGCAGCGAACAGTCGACCAAATGACATCTACAACCAGACCACTGCCGTCGAGCATATCGAGCAGAAGATGCACGCACTGGAGGCCAAATCTGAGCCACATCGCAAGGGCTATTATCTCGTCGGCGATGCGATGTTACCAAGTACATCGTATTTGGTCAGCACACGGCTCGTGGCCAAGGAGAGCGCCGCGTACGCTGCTCTGGAACAGATCAATGCTCATGCAGAACAAACATTGCGCATATTGTGCAATATATTTCCCATATTGGCGCAGCCATTGCGCGTCAGCGAGAAGCACGTGAACGAGGTGGTGTTGGGGTGTGTGGCATTATACAATTTCCTGCGGAAGACCGACGACTCCTTTCGGCGCAACAGCGACAGCATCGCCCAACAGAGAAACGGCATGGAGCAACAGCAGCCGGCCTATGCGGATGGCGAGGACATTGACGAGGATTGCATAATGCTGGCCACAGAAGAGGAATTGCGCGAAAGAGCTGAGTTCACGCCCAGCGTGGGATTGACCACCTGCTTCCAGACGCTATGCGCACAGCGCGGTGATACGCCCGAGGGGCAGGCCAAGCGAGATTGGCTGCTTCAGCTGCCCATTGTGGCAGCACAGCAACAGAATGGCAACGCCGCCACGAATGGCGGTGTATATTAGTGCAATTTTACCTAAGTACTTTACGAATTTTGTATAGTTCCTTGTTTTCTATTTCTATATTCTAAATCATAATCTATATATCTATATATGTATATATAAACATATATATATATAGATGTATGTCTATATATATTTTAATTGATATTGGCATTAGCAATTGATATTGGTTATGTTGCTAGCCGGCTAGATTTGCCTCTCATCTTTTCTGCATTAAGTGAGCTGTTCTTTTGCTTCTGTGCTTTAAAGTTCTGTAAAGTTAGTTTAGGTTTTTAATTTGGAAGTTCAGTGAATGCTATGTGATGTCTCAAATCTCTATTGTGGCCCAGTGCTCCCGGGGAGCTGTGCAATGACGACGAACAAACGTTTCGGCGCGCGAGTATATCGAGATGAAAGAAAACAATATAAAATATTAAAAATTATAATAAACAAATGAAATGAGAAAACTGATCAACAAAATTACAAGTTTAGTATTCGTATTTAAGCAAGCAACAAATTATACATACTTATATTTACAATAAATGTGTAAGGAATGGTCTTTACGTGTCGAAATCTAAACACTTGTCTCCAACCTCAAATCCTATGCCCCATCACCCACGCTGCTCCAGTGCGGCCAGCTCTTTATAAGAGTGTAGAGCGCATCGCCTGGGCTTTTGGTGGCGCTCAACTGCCGATGGCTCAGTAGCTCATAATTCTGGGCAAGCTGACCCTGGCTGACCGCATACTCCAGCAGCGCTTGGGCAGAGGCCAGCGCTGCATCTGTGGGCTGCTCCAAATCGAAATTGCCAATGAAGGCAATTGCCAGGTTATTGGCATTGTTTCCAGCCGCTATTGCTCCTTGCTGACTGGGACTGCGTGCCTCGTAGACGCGACCATTGCCACCCACCAGATAGTGATAACTAATGTCGGAGTATTTCAGGCGAATCATCTGGTACGCCTGGATGCTGGCCACCTGGTCAGCACAGTTCTGATCTTCCGTGCAGCTACGTCCCGCCGTATGCGCAATCACCGCACGTCCCAGTGGCAGCGACATGGCTGTCATTTCTCCACTTGGTGGCCGGGCATGCCAATCCGCTCGTGAAACTATGGACAGGCTAGTCTCTGCATCAGCAACTGTGAGTGCTGCAGCAACAGCAACAAGCAGCACTTGGCACGCGGAGCTCATTTTAGTGACTGAGGCAGGCGAGAGAATGTGCTGGCGACTTATTAACCTAAGATAAGCCCCTGAGGGCTGATAGACGAGGTGATTTTTCTGAAACGTCACATATAAAAACATACAGAATCGAACGAGGCGACAGCGAGGGCAACTACAAGAGTTGCTAGACTTGCCTAGAAGAAGACTTGCCTTGGGCTACAGCGAGGGCAGCTCAAACAGTTACCTGATTTGCCTTCAAAAATCCTGATTCAAGTTTTATAGATATGTATACATAATATTATACATATGCATATTTCTCATATTCTACATCATTATAAACTGCCCCAAGAGGCAAATATCTATTTACAATTGCTCATATGAGGGGAATTTGCAATTACATCATATTCATTTCATGCGGGGATTCACATTGATAGAGTACGGAAATCGAGGGCTTTTGCTTATTTGGCTTGCTATCTCGCTCAAATAAGAAGAACCTCAGCCTGACACAGATGTTCTTCACAGTAATTTAATTAAAAAACTTTCGTAATTAAATGCAAAAGTACAGCCAAAAGTTAAAAGGGGCGAGAATAGAATGCACATTTGCCATTGGCTTGCGTTCTGGGAGAGCAAATCCAAAACTGACAACGAAAATGCAAGTAAGCGAGTCCCAATTAAAGCAAAAATGAATAAATGACGGAAAAATAAAATTAACTAAAAATGGGAGAAGCTGAAAGGCCGAGAAAAGGAGTCGCAGCTTCAACTTCAAATTGAAGTTTTGCCCTATCAAGAGAGAGTCCAAGGAAAGCAGCGAACTCTACGTTTACTTCACTGACTTGTCATTGTTATTGTTGTTGCTCAACTTCTAAATTCAGCAGTAAAAAACATTTTTTTTGTCAGCTCTATTTTGTTTGTTTGCTATTTGGCCCGCATTCCGGCCAAAAGTTACGACAGATTCACTAGCCACGCCCACTTGGGCGCTTAGTGCCTTGGCCCTCGGTCCTGGCTCATTTGCAAAATTGTTGAATTTATTTCGCTAATTGCTGCTCATCCCTTTAATTATAATTAAAAGAACTTGCACAACTTAAAGAAATCGTTTTCTATCCATAATACCCATGGTGTATGGGCCGTTGGGGTATACTGGTTGGTTAAAACTTATATTTAAAGAACACTACTTATACAATAAAGAATTATTACTCATGCATAAGCAAACGTGGCGATTTATCTGTACATTTTGTAACTAAGCTTTTCGAAACATTTGAATATGTAAATTACATTGACTTTAGATGCCTATCAATGTAGTTAGGGTATCTGCAAGTCGTTCTCTCTCTTTCTCTCTCTGTCTCACCTGCCTTATTCCCCCACTGGCTTTCATTTTAATTTTATTGTTTTTCTTTTTATTGTTTTTTGCATTTTTGTGCGCATTTAGTAAAATTTCGCATTGGGCACGTTTAGTTTTTGTCGTAAGCAAAAACAATGTCGCTCATCCGCTTCAATTGGTGTGTGCAAAGTTTTCAGTTTGTGAGTTTCTGAGCTTTTGAGCATCTGGCAATAACAAGAGGCGCCTGACAAGCTGCTAGCCAAATTAAGATGTAGGTAGGCTGCATTAAGGCCACGTTAAAGACCACTTCACCCACATAGCGAAGGTGTCAATTGTGCCAGCCAAAAAGTTGTGGCCAACAACAGCAACAGCAACAGGAACAGCAGCAACAGCTGCAGTTGGAGCCATGCCCCAAAGAGTAAAAGTTGTAACCACAGTGGATTTTGGTGGGCAACTTTGCTGTGGCATTGGTTATTCGATGCATTCTGACAGTGGCTCTGGTTTTTTGGGTGTTTCTTGTAATGCGATTTGGGTGTGAACATTTTTATGACAACTTGCTTAAATCTCATAACAACTCGCTGCACACAGAAACTTATTTCGCTTACGAGTTTTGTTGCCATTGCTGTTTATGTTTGTTGGACTTGCGTCGCCAACTAATGAATAAAGTTCGTTTATGAATTTTGCACCAAGTCAAGCCAAGCGCAGCGCTTTGCCCAAAGATTTAACCACAAAATTAAGTAGCTGAGACTTAAAGCCGAAGCAGCAGCTAATTGGCATCTGGTTGCCAGGGACAACTGTGCGACGAGAAGGTCGTGGAGGAGGAGGAGGGGGAGGAGCAGGCGCAAGGGCGGGCAGTAAATGCAGCTGCATTCATTATTCAAAATCATTTAGGTTAAGGCTAAACAGCTTAGCTGCCTCATGGAATAATGCTGAAGCAATAGTTGCCATCGTTACGCATACGCCGTGTTGTGCAACAAAAGAATGTTAATTAAATTATATAAGAGCTATATATAGTCAATAAAAATATTTATAAATATATATATACATATTGTATATGTAAATACTTGCCTTTTTATTTTTCACGTAAAGCTCAAAGCTAATTAGAAAATAAATTGAAATACTTTAACTTGTTAACAAGTTGTTGAGCTTGCCATGTCCTTCTGCCGGCGGTTGCTGGTTGGCAAACAGAATTTTTTTTTTTTTTTTTTGCATCTTTCTTTGCTCTGGCTTTTAATAGGAAACTCAACAAATATGCAGCAGCAGCCGAGCTCGGAGTGTGGCTGTAATGCAATATTAAAGTGAAACTAGTATGCGTAACATCATTCGCATCCGCATTTCCATATACTCGTTGCTCCTTTCATCTTAACATTATCATTCGCATTGCCATTGTGATCATAAGCGTGGTTGGCTCTTTGTCCTGTTGCTGGCGCTGGTGAAGCTCATCGACATCAGTTTTTGGGGGAAAGCGAGCAGAAGCGTGCTGCCCTTCCTGCCCGTTCTGCTGCTGTCACAATTTTCATGCTGCTCTAAGCTATTTTCATGCACATTTTGGCCACTTGTGCGCTTCGCACAAACACTTCAATTTCGCTTCAAGGATGCGTGTATGTCAGCAGGAGTCGGGGAAGGGAGACTGTGCTCTGGCATTGAAGCGTGCTGACTAGAATCAACCAGTCAAGGCAGTCAAAGTGCCGGAAGCAAATGCGCTGCGACGGCAAGCGGGCGTTATAAATACACACATATATATAAATGTATGTATATATGTATATAGTAATATATATATCGTTGGGAATATGTGTGTCTGCGCTCTCCAAACATGCAACTCTTTAACTATAACTTTTGATATATTCTAAAGAAATAATGTGGGAGTGCACTCAAAAGCAGTTGCCAATGGCTGCAGCAGCTGGAACTGCTCTAGCTCTAGTTTTCGCTGCTGATGCAGCCATCAACTACTTAGCGTCAAAACGCTTAGAGTTAAATTTGTAACGCTTGAAGTGAGCCAGAGGCACAAAGCCAATGAAGTTCATGTCTGTGTGAGGCACACACACACACACACTCGCACTCTAATGCCAGTTTACTCATCTATTTTTATTAAATCGCCACACAGATACACACAGGCAGTGTCTGTTAGATCGCAGGACAAACAAGCAAACGCAACGTTCGCCCAACAGCACAACAGAACAACAGGCAGCCATTGACTTTGGACACTTGACTGCTGTACAGTACAGAATGGCCTGCCCACTCTCCCAAATGTATCCAATAGTTGCTTATTTTCGGTGGGTTTAATTTTGATTTAAATGCTGGCAGACAGCTTGCAACAGACAAAGTCCGCTGCGCGCTGGTGCAGAAACAAAGACATGGATGCACATGCAGTTGCTGGACAGGCATAAAACTTCGTTGGGACTTGCCCAAGTGGTAAGCCCTCGCCTCAGTTGTTAGATTATTGAAATTTAAGCATTTTCCTTCACGCAATCGAGGTTAATGAAAGGACACCAAATCGATGATGAGCAGAGTGTCGTCCACTTGGCTGTCAGTTCATTTGCATTAGATTAAGGTAAGCATCTAAGCATATTTCCCGACAGTCAACGGACACAGTCGCAGCACAAAGCCACATCCACAGCCGCAGCCACAGGACAAGGTCCTACGCCTCGCCTTGCTATTGTAAAATGTAAAAGTTGCAACTTGCAGCCTGAAAATAACCACAAAGTAAACACCAGAGTGTGGCAGTGGCAGGGACAGTGGCCATGGCAGTGCAGAGTGGCTGAAAAGGTATTTGAATAGCCCAACCAAGGGACGTGAACAAGGACATCGTAGCAGCAAGCAAAGTGCGACAGGAAGTGCGACAAGACCAGACACGAGTGTCGAGTAGTTGCAGCTTCTCATTATTGCGGCTCCATATGCCGCCCGTTACACCTCTTCTCCTTTGGCAAAAATAAATAAGTGTGTAATTTAATATTTAAGGCTTTGTCAGTAATTATTTTAGTACAACTTGTGCGCTGCCCGTTGTCCGTTGTCCGTTGCCTGTTACCCGTTGCCAAAGCTACCAAGTTACTAATTGAAAATAGCAAAATAGGAAGAAGCAAGTTGCTGGAAAATGGGGCAAAGTGAATTATGGCTGCTGCTTGATGAAACTAACATTAAATGTGTATCAAATTAATTAATGCGCTTTTCAACTTTTAACAGAATGAATTTGATAGTTCGATAATGACACTTTGACTTAACGATAGTCTCCTATCTAGCTAGCGAAAACTTGACGACAGAGCTCCGTGGATTTTAACTGTAGCTAACTGCAGTTTAATGTAAGCACAATAATAATAAGTAAAACAACATGATTACATAAATGTAGACTGCTACTCTGGCAGCATATCATATGATTAAGTTTTTTAACCTGTGCCTCACAATAATTCAGACTATTTTTTTTTTTTTTGACTCCCCTTACTAGCTCAGCATATCCTCGAACTATCGACTGATATTGTAGTAGCTAAAGAAAGTACGCTGCTCACAACTGCAATCTAAATTACATACTAGATAAATTATATGTAAAAAATACTACTCCTGCGCAACTATAATTCAAAAGCTATGTGCTCCCGAAATTGACCCATTTGCTACACATTTGTCTTTATTAAACGCTGAAAATTACTGCTTGGTTGGTTGCACACTCGAAAGGGCGTATAAATTATAAACCAATTTACAATCTAACCAAGCGAAAATGTGCGCAAAATGAACTACCAATTTGTAGACTACAATAAAACCAAAACATAACTTAACGAAACATTATAATAGCGTCGAGTTAGCGTGAACATAAATTATGTTGTAAAAATTTGAAAGGCAAAAAAAAAATATGCAGTGTTCAAATGCTTCACAATGAAAAAGAATATTTTCATAGGCAAACCCATATGAGTATATGGCAAACAATGCTTGCAGTTTCCGTTTGCCACCTGTACGAGCGAATTCTCAAAATTTGCAGTCTTTCTATGGCCCGGTATACATATCCTGGACATCGGCGCGTATGCTCGTCGCATTCTTTTTTCTTCTTTTTGAATATGCGCATAGTTTAAGTCTGTAATTATTCCAGCATTTAGTTTAGCATTTCACCAAACAACTACCCTGCCCCCTTTGGGATGCGTTATGAAAACTGCATGCGTCGTTGATCCCGCATTTCTCTTCCACTTCTTCATTCTCTTTGTCCCTCTCTCACTCACTCTCTCTCTCTCTCTCTCGCTCGTTTACCTTGTCTATCTATGTCCGCATGGTCAGGATGTGGCTGAGTGTTTTGCGCGTGTTAAAGTGAATTTTAAATGATTTATTGCACGTCTAGCTGTGAGGGTCCAGGCGATACGCCAGCTGCATGCAAATATGCAACAATTACAAAAACGCGTTTCAGGAATCGTGTGAATTTCACAGGATGCCTTTCCTCCTTAGCAACATCTTTCGCAGCGAGGCTCATTAGAAAGTTAATTGTAATTACGTTTACATTCACGTTTGAGTTACTAAATTAAGTTTGAGCTGAGTTTTGAGTGCTGACAAAGCCTTGCACTCCAACAGCCTTTAAGGGATTATATTTCAATCCACTCCACTCAAACGAATTTCCCCAATGAAGACATCAAAATTGAACAACACTCAAGTTGGGTTCGAACACGAACAGCAACTCGCATAATCTACACGGCATATTGCATCAAACAGGATACACACAGCAGGCGATTCGCCATGTTGCGTATAAGAGTTCGTTGTTCTCCTTAGCGAGCCGCAACATCAGACACCGAACCCAACATGTTACTGCAACCCCTTTGCAGAAGACGTGAGTCAGAGAGCAGCTGCAATTGAGTGGAGCTCATTTCAAGTTGAGCTTTTTTGCCGATAACTTTTGAGCACAACAGGAAATCATAATTATGCATCATCAATATTTTAAAGTAAAGAACTCAATTAAAGAAAAGGCAAATGGAATTAATGGAACATTAAACTGAATTCAATATATATTGAATATACATATATTAGTAGAATATATATTTATAAAAAAATAAATAAATAAAGTTGATATTCCAGTGTAGTGGAATATGGCAATATGAGCTGCCTAAGTCAGAACCTTGCTCCATCTCCCTCTCGCCGCTTTATAGCTTCATATATCATGGTTACTTTTTGGCTATGAATTATTTTGGCTCGTCTGCATGTGATATTTTGAGCGAGGAAGTGAGACGGACTGAGTGAAGGAGGATGGGGTGGAAGAGGGGGAGAGGGAGGGACGCAGTGCATATGATGCATGAAATAACAATAATGAAATGACAACAAAAGGCACGGATAACAAAAGGATTGCCATAGTAGGCAGCCAATGGGCAGGTGGGCGTGGCAGGCGAATGCACATGTCACAAGAGCAGTTGACCGATTCGTAGAGGAAAGAGACGAAAGGCTGAAATCCGAATTCAACTCAAATGTGATTTTTGGTCACTTTGAAAATTGTTGATTAGTTACGCCTGAGTGAATTGAAAAGAGACAGAGATAGTGAGCGGGAGAGAGGAGGAGTGGGAGTGAGAATGAGAAGGTAGATGGTGGATAGATAGTAACTCGTTTTGAGCACTTGACATATAAAACAAATTATGGGCGTGCAACAAGGCCACAAATTGTAGCAGGCAATGAACCAAAAACACACATAAAGAACATTCAATAATAAATGCAGAGCGAAATTAAAATTCTGTCATATTAACAATTAAAATGCGAAATCAATTAAAAATGCGGTTGCGACGCATGTATGTATGTATGTACAGTAAAAACTCTTTAAAGGAACGACCTTAGGAGTTCTTATTTCGTAGTATATATCATACATTAATGTTATACAGATTTTCGCCTTTCTTAGTAGCTGCCTTTAAGCTTAACAAGAAAGTCCGCCTATTTGAATTTTCACTGTGGCATATATTCGTATGTGTGTGGCACGCCTACCCATCTGTTCGTTTAGCATTAATGTGCATTTACAAGCGCATTTTGTGTGTTCGCATTGCTTTCCACAAACATGCACATTACAAAATTGATTGTTAATCAAGTGCAACAACAGCAAGAACAGCAGAAACAACAACGACTACTACTTCCACACACACATAAATAGATTTCATACTCGATTTAAGCAGATTATAAATTCACATACAATACAAGCAATATATATGTAGATATGTCTATCATAATACAGAAAACAGTGCAACTTCCAAGCTTTGTTTGTGTGTGCAGGTTTTCGCTTTGTTGTTCCTAGTTGCTGTTCTCTAAATTAATAAAAGTTACATACAATCTAATTGATTTATACATATATAAAAATGCACTTTATTTAAAATTCATTTAAAAGAAATTTTTTAATTTTAAATGTCGCGCGCATTGTATCTACCCAATCCCAACAGCGCAGCCAGCTTCATGTGCTTTTTAATTTAACAGTGTCAAACATGTGTTAACAGCACAGCTGTTTTCAGAATGTGTTATGTTATTCAACAATGAGAGACTTTGCGAGCTACCAATAATAGATATTAAAACTAGCTAATTTTGTACCAAAAAGTAATGTATAAAATGTTTACAATACGCTGTGGCAAGCAATTTGCGCTGGCTATGACTCACATGAGTCGCGCAGTTCAAGTACAGTCCAGTTGTGGGATTGCGGCCTGGTCAAGAGCAGAATTACAACACCAACGACAGAAGCAACAGCAGATGCAAAAGCACCCACAGCAACAGCAACATAGATGGTTAGCAACGCCAGTGGCTGATAAGGACACGGAGACTAAAGATCTTAAACGTATATATTACGGAACATTAGCTCCACGCATGAGAATGGTAAAGCTGTTCTCGCTGAGCACCAGCCTGGCCGGCTTAGCTGCCCAGCCTATTCTCATGGAGCAAGGCATGAAGATCGGTGGCACGGGCATGGCCGTCTTTCTCTGTTCTGTTGGCGGTTTCTTTACCTTTGTGACGCCTTTCCTGTTACATTTGGTGACCAAGAAATATGTGACGGAGCTACACTATAATCAGGCTACAGATGAATATATTGCTACCACAATATCCTTAATACTGCTGAAGATCAAAGTAAGTGAAGGATCTAAATTCCTCTCTGATAACATTTTTAATTCAAATTTGATTTTTTAGACCAAATTTCGACCAAGCGATGTCACTGTGCCTGAGGTACCGGGCATGTTTACCTCATTTTTGGTAAAGAAGCGCCCACTCTTCGTTGATCCGGCGCTATTTGATGATCCCGAGCATTATGTTCGCATTATGGGCTACGATAAGCCCATAGACTTTAAATTAAATTTAAAGCCGGAATCCGAACAAATTCAAAAGAAAGAGAAATAAGTAAATAAATGTACAGTTTAGATTGAAAAATCTGTATTTATTACAAATCGAATATTTAACCTATAAGAAGAGACGCTCGATGTAACGTTTGTTCTATTGTAACAATATTATTAATAGTTAATTGTGTTTTTTACATATTAGGATACATTTTTAAATTGACCGCGTTTGAAACGAAATTATTCGTAAAACAAAACTACTTCAGATAGGAATTTCAAAGAAAATTAACAGACTGTTAAACGACAACACCTATTTTTCGGTGTGACCATTAACAGTAATAGTAATATTACATTGAAATATGTCAAATAAATACTAAAATCATTTTAGGATGTCATAAGATTCGGTCACGCTGTATTGAACTTACAAAGTTAGCCAGACGCAATTATTTAACGTTTATCTGATAATTACCGGGAGTCTTAGTACGCAAATCGAGTGCGTATACGATAATTATTAAAACAAATTCTCATTGACATCATGGTAGTGTCAGAGACCGAAAAGGTAAGTAAAATATGATAAATGTGTGCCGCATGGTTTCAGCCGTGGCAGGGTCGTCGATAAACAGGGCTGTTGCACAAGAGGGAAGCGAGCAGTAAGGGAAATAAACACACACACACAGTACATTAGTGCAGCTGGCGTGGCAAGTCATCGCTAGATTTTCAATTTACATTTTTCCATTAGTTAAATTACATACACATCCACACTTTTGTTGTTTGCCATTAACGTAATGCAGTAGAGTTAATTATTATCTGCACGCTGTTGTCTACGTAAATTTTTCTCGCGCTACGTTACGAAGTTGCTCTCTCCATTTGCATATGCTGTGCCGTGTTTCGTGCTGTGCTGTGTCTTTCGTTTGCTCTTTAAAAACACGCCGCGAGTTTGCCTCTGAGGTTGTCATTCTTCTTGTCGCTCGGTCGCTGGAATTCGTTGAGACTACTTTAGTGCACACACGCGTAACTCGCCTTTTTATATATATATTTATATATATATATATATAAATAGTAAAAACATTTGTGTGTATGTGTGTACAAGTGCATGTGTGTGCAGCATAAAAAGTAGGTGAAGCAGGAGAAACAGAAAACTACTGCAATGAGCAACTAAGCGTCAGTACCAACGCCTAGCAAGAGAAACAACAGTTAAATTTTTTGCCATGGCGACTGCGACGCTTTGCTTTAGACTTTTATTGCAGTTAATGAACAGTTGAGTTTAGTCCGTTGGCTTTGAGTAATTCGCCGCCGCACTTATCGAAACTTGCATACTCGCATTAAATCTAAATTAAACATTTATATCTGTTTTTTTTTCTTCTTTGCCACAAAGATCAAGAAAAACGAAAGATCCAGGCAAACTGTGTGTATTCTGGCATATGTGTTGTGTAGTCGTAAATTTTAGCGTGCAAGCAACACATTCATTTCGGAATTTGTACTTCCATTTTCAGTACCGAAAAAAGATATTTCGTGTATTATTTTTAACAAATAAAGGATATATATATATATACATATATGTATATATATATATATATATATATTTATATATGTATATATGTGTATATATATATAAATAAATACAACATACATAGTAATTGTGCACAAATCGAAAGTAAAAAGCGGCCGCGAATTGCACACAACGAGTTCAACAAGTTTAGTTTTCTGCATAAAAAAATAAATATATAAATGAAATAAACGACACATAAGTGCAAAGTGCCAGTGTAATGTCAATGACATCCACTAAATCTCCAGATTCTAATTAAAATTCGTTTTGTAAGCGTCTCCCAGCTTAGCCCCGCACTGGCAGAAGAGTCAAAAATTTAAGAATCTGCAATAAGCAATAATTCCACCCGGCCCGTTATTTACATATACACAGAGAAACTTGCAAAAGAAAAGCTTCACGCACGCACACAAACACACATCAACATACTTTCAAAGCGCACACCTATATATATACGTACATTTTGATATATGTATATGTATATACGGTACACAGCAACGACTAGTGAACGCGTCAAGTGAATCAGCGTCTGATCGTCTCGCCGCTCCCACTCGCAAAAGCTCGCGCTCACTCTCCCTCCCATCAGCCCGTCAGCAGCAAGAGAGCAAAAGCCTCTTCAACTCGTTCGGCCTCAACATGCAGAGCGACTTTCACAGAATGAAGAATTTTGCCAACCCCAAGTCAATGTTCAAAGTAAACGTCAAAAACTGATTTAGCCAATGAATTCGTTTTCGCTCTAGCAGCGGTTCATTGATCATTTAATTTGGTTCGTTTTTAACTTTTAATTCTCTTTTTTATCCTATCAGAGCAGCAATGTGTCTGCCGGCAATGAACAGGCCAATGCTAGTGCTAACACAGTTGCACCTGGCCGTCCAGAGCCTACTCCAACTGGTGCAGTTGCTGCTGTTCCTGCTACCGAAGTGGCTTCTAACAAGGAGGAGACAAAGGTTGCTGCTGATCCACAGTCCGATGATGGAGCTGTGCGCACCGAGCACTTGTTTAAACACCCGCTGCAGAACACATGGACTCTCTGGTATTTGGAGAACGATCGTTCCAAATCTTGGGAGGATATGTTAAACGAAATTACCAGCTTCGATACAGTCGAAGATTTCTGGAGTCTATACAATCATATTAAGCCGCCATCTGAGATCAAATTGGGCAGCGATTATTCTTTATTCAAGAAGGGTATTCGGTAAGCATGTAAAAATCCATATTAAAATCAACCCTAAACCGTCGTATCTCTAGCCCCATGTGGGAGGACGCTGCCAATAAGCAAGGTGGTCGCTGGGTGATCACACTGAACAAAAACTCCAAGAACGACTTGGACAACTTATGGCTCGATGTGGTAAATGAAGAATCAGAGGAAAGCCAACTTATCTCCGTCCTATTCTCATAATCTATTATCTTCTCTTTCAGCTGCTTTGTTTGATTGGCGAGGCATTTGACCATTCCGATCAGATTTGTGGCGCTGTTGTCAATATTCGCGCCAAGAGCAATAAGATATGTAAGGCAATCCTATCAATTGTAACAATTTGACAAATATCATTATATACTATCCTATCTTTTAGCCATATGGACTGCGAATGGCAACAACGAGGAAGCAGCTCTAGAGATTGGACACAAGCTGCGTGATGCTTTGCGCCTGGGACGCCAAAATTTGCTTCAATACCAACTGCATAAGGACACGATGGTCAAGCAAGGCTCGAGTGTCAAATCGATTTATACTTTGTAAAATTTCGAGCAAGGCTCTCTAAATTTTGCAAAAAACTATTTTTTTTAGCTCTTTTGCGTTGGCATTATTAACGGTTTACAGCCAATCCAGTTCATAGCAACGTAGACAAACTGATCCAAAAAAAAAGAAAACATAAACGAGAGATACCCTCTTATCAGAAAGTAGAGCGTTTTACTATGCGCTCTGCTTTTTTAAGTCATGGAATTTGCGAAAAAATAAAAAAAACCAAGGTTACAAACGAATCATTCTTTCTTCATAATTGGTTATAAAATAATGGAATCCCATATAATTGCTAGTAAGACATTATCTGCTCCACTCGACGTCGCAGATCTTTCCGTCCACATTCCGAGAGCCCACGGCACAGCTGCAATAGCAGCTGCCTGGGATCGTTACATTCGTCTTCCTCAAACACTTGGAGCAGTCGTAGAATGCGTGATTTTAGATCGTGTGGGTAACGCATCTCTATTTCATCCATTGCACCTTCACTTATACTTAGTTTTCGGCCCAAATCACGCCACGAGCGACCCAATTGCTCTGAAATTTTTTTAAAAACTGCAGCACGCTTTGTATCTGTAAACTGCGCAACAGTCACATAGTTTTGTGGAGCTGCAACAGAAGAGACTGACTGCATCAATCGCTGTGGATTGATGTGCAACTGTTTTTGCAGCTCTTCGGCTAGCCTTTGTTCCTGATACCAGTTTACGGCTCCTCTGCGCTCAACTCTCTGATAATTATCCACTGCCACCTGAAGCTGTATATTGTTAATGCCAAGATGACGCAGTGGCTCAACATTCTCCTCACTAATTTGATCGCCCCGTTCCAGGCAGTCTATTAAGTCTTCTATAGTATTTATACGATCCAGTTTTCTGGGGGATCCGATTTCGACGGCAAACGTCTCCTTCAGGTAAGCCAAATCATTTTTGCTAACACCTTCGATGGCCATTTTCTTGAGCACATCGTAGCCCCAGTGGACTTCTGCAGCCATGGTTGAACTTAAAATAGTAAAACACTTTAATTAATCACCTACTTTACTAGTAATACACAGATCTACGACGTATCGATTGTTAGGGTGACCAAATTTGTAAGCTTTTCAAAAATGTTAAGTGTTATCGATGTTCATAATTGAGCGCTATCAACTGCAGCAAAAAGCTGCACAGACATGAGCACCGATTGATGTTGCCAGCAGCAAGGAAATGTCGTGGGTTGTCCGATTTCAGACTAATTGCAGCAATTAGACAAATATCTAATGATACATATTTATATCTTAATATTTTGATTTAAAAATATTAAAAAGACTATGGTCAAGCAGAGCACGCGTATCAAATTGATTTACAATTGGTGCTCATCTCTTCTCTGCACTCAAATCTTTGGTCAGTGTTTACCGTCTACTGTAACTGTGTATTGACATTGCAAAGATTACGCAGAGATTCTGCATGGTGTTAACTAATTTGACTGCCGCGTACTAGGCACTGTATTATGTTAAAAAAAATAAATAAAAAATTGAAATTCAATACCGAACCGGCTTTAAATAATGTATTTTTAATATATCGATTGTTACGGTACCCAAATATCTGTACGTTATCAAAAACGAGAAATAACATCGATTAACATCGAAAGCAAGTATTTTCACTATTGAAGTTTGCTGCCACACTGCAGTGTTGTCGCAGCTCTTGTTTGTGCAAGTGCGTTGATGTCGCAGGTTAAATCAAAATGTCTTTGTTTTATGCATCCGATTAAATAAATAAAAATATGTGCAATCGTGCACAATCCGGATTACTGGTCGTGTTATTGCGCCAAAAAATCGTATTAAATAAAACAATTTAATTATTTTACTGTGAATTAGCGAAATATATAATAATAGACACGCACACACACACACACACATACCTGCATTCACATTTGCGTCTCGCAGATATTATTAAAGTTCATTGCCTCAAAAACCTGCGTCGAAGTGCAATAGAAGTTTTAATTAATTTTTTTAAGCATTCAACATTCACCGGCTAAAACAGTGTGAAGTCAACGAACTAATAGTACGAAAAACAAGAAGAAGAAAAACATCAATCGGAAGAGGCATTTTCTAAAAATAAAACATCAGCGCAGCAGCAGTCGCAGCAGCATCTGTTCTCCATTTCAAAACAAACAAATGCACCAAATAGAATAACAATTAGCTACATTGCAAAACTTAAACATATCGACTATCTGAACTAGGCACGCGATCAAAGGCCAGCGGTCAGCAAAACAAATTGTTAGAAGAAAAAGATAAAGAAACCCATAACAATAATAAAACAGCAGCAACAACAACCACACAGCGTAAGGGCTGCTACGTAAGAGTGACCAGATTTCTGTAGAAAAATCGCAACTAATGCATCCTTTTGAATGCAGGTCATAGAGCGAGCAACCAAAAACAAATAACACAAAAATGTCGTGCGATAACGCTAAGACCTCCTCAGATATAGAGCATGTAGACTGGAGCACCGGCGGCTCCGGCCAGCACTACGCAAATGTCAGGTAAGTTCGAGTCCAAACTACTTAAAAATGAAACCATAACAAAAACAAACACAACACAAATGTTATTTGTTTCGATGGGCAACTTAATGCGGAATATTGTTTGGTTTGGTTAAGTAAAGAGTGTCTAATATATTACTTAGATCTAAAGTACAATACACGCAGTATTTATAAAGAAGCAGTCCAATTTAAACAGAAATTTTGTACACTCAAATCCAGTTTATTCACATTTTTATGAGCAGCAGAATTTTTATTGGCTAAACCAGAAATTTATAGCAGACAAGACTGTTATTAAAAGCAATGTAAACTGTTATACTTAGCAATGATTCATATTGGGCTAATCTATCATACTTGTAAAGCTAATTCAATCTATTAACCTTTCCACCATAAGTGTTAGATACATTTTATAATTCAATAGGTTCTATTCGTAAAGCCCTCGTCACTTTTTTTATATATTCTGATTAACTCTTGAGTTTAAGAAGCTTAATAAATAGTTATCTATGACAACTGAGAGATGAACCAGCTATTATATATAACAGTCGCTTCAAAGTAACTTAACAAAAATGACATAAATTTTAAAATTCATAAAAAGTGTTAATAGTGCGCTTCAGCTCATAAAAATATCAAAACAGAAGCCGCTCTAGCATTGTGTTTGGATACAATTTCTCATCTGTTTAACTGACAGAACAGTCAAAGCCCATTCCATTACTGTAATCGCATTTAGCAAATGTTAATGACGGCAATTAAATTTAAATTTGCAGCAGCGCGCAAACTCACATATGACTATGAATAGCTATGCCCTAAGCTATTCATTTACTAATTTAATTAATCATACGCCAAGTACATTTGCATATATGCATAAGCCGTGCATACATTTGTCTAATTCCGATTCGCGCGCATTTTATCAATTGAAATGCAAATGCTCGGATTTATATATGAGTGCGCGGTCAGGTGTCAGGCAACTGACACCTGGTTGTCTAATTACTTTGATTTACAGCTTATTTCATCAACTCCCATGCTAATATAAATGATATATACATATATACTTGTAGTTGTCTTTACATAGTATATATTTCCCATTCATTCATCCCATTGCTGGCCGCAATTATGGCGTCATTTTAATTTATAAACCAGTCAGAAGCGCAAACAGACTTCAGATAATGTATCTTAGACAAGTGTGAACCTGAAACAACTTGGCCTGTCTCCTTATCTGAGCAACGTGCAATCTATATAATAATACTGTGGAAATCTTTTTGCCTAGAACGGGTCGACGGCTCTGCTGTTGCAATATTTGCTCATGTTGCTTACCTATTTGTTAAGCGGATAATTCGCTCAAACAAAATTGCGAAGCGAAACGTAGCGAAGTTAAATATATGAACTGATAAGCTCTATTTGCTATATCAACAATATATTTAGATATAGACGCAAGCTATTTGCAACTGCAAACATTTTGATTTATTAAGAAATTTATTCAAAAAACCAAAAACCCCACATTTTTTATGGATAAATTGAAATGTTTCGCAACTGTGGGAAAACCACAAAAGATTAGTTTGCTTAACAAGAATTTTTCTGAGCAATTGAAATGTGGAGCATGAAATATAATAAAAATACATGATATGTGCTCTTCGGATAGCTGAGATATCTCTGACTTAATAGAAACGTGAATAATACTACAAAATTAAAGCATTGTAGATATCAGCTCACATGTTGCACCGATTTAGCCTTAAGTTTACCTTGAAGTGTTATTCATAAATTTATTGTTTCATTTTAAAGTACATAAACAAAACGAGTTTTAAACAAAAGTTAAAATAAAGTTCAAGCAGCTGAAAAACAAGTGAAATTGAAAGCAAACAAATATACACACACACACATGCCAGATATTTCTGTCTGAGTATTGGTGCACTTAATTAAAAATAATTATATTTACATATATTAGTTGACGAATATTAAATACATTTGACAACATTGAGCATACTCTACTCGCTTTCGCTTCAAAGAAGAATGTCATTTCGATACACAGCAGGCAAAGCAAACAGATGTATGCAGAATACTTCCGGCAATTCATCATTTTCTCATAAATGTATATATCAATTTGTACATTTTTGTATATATTTTTTGTTATTGCAAAGTAAGCTAAATTGATGATAAGTGAATGTGAGTGCAATGCTTTTGTTTCATTGATTTGTGACGCGTAACACGCTGCGTATACGTTACGCATGCTGTGTGGCTTCAATTGCTGCCGTTGGTCTCCATGGGAGAATGGCTACAAGCAGCCGGCACTTTCGATTGCAATTGATGGAACGCAACAGTATGGAGTGAGGGAAATCAACTATTAATTACTCCATGTCTTATGTCTCATGTCTGATGTCGCATGTCGCATGCATATAAGAGCTTCCATTGCAATAACTCAACTGATTGAATTGATTGCTTGATAGCACACTGGCTGATTACACACAATGCTCGGCTCGGCTACTTGTTCAAATAAATATATGGATTATATATATAAAATTCTCTCTATATATATACAAATATTTAATTGTCTTGGGCGCCTCTTCGAGTGACAGCGGAAACACAGTAACAACAATAAACATTTGCCAACGGAAACTTGAAACCAAATGCAAAAACAAAACAACAATAAAGTCCGAAATTTTATTTATTTTTTTAAATTTATTTTTATTGAGTTTTGCACCTGTCCCAAAGTGGAAATGTGATAGCATAGTGCATATTACAATTATCAATTATATACCGCAGCCACGTTTCACCAGTTCAGCTGCGAAGCTTTGTGTGTGTGTGTGTGTGTGTGTTTGTCTTTGTTAGTATAGGTAAATGCTCTCTGCGCAGTTTGCTTTGCTAAGCTCACAGTTTGAAGCTTGGGAAGCACCTGTGCATATTTGAGCACGATTTGCGTTCCTCGCAGAAAACTTTGCTGATAAAAATAATATCAAAAGCTTCCAGCTAAGCCAGATTTGATACGAGTTTTTACATAATTCATTTGCGACTGGCAAAAAATATGATTCAAATTCAATTGCTATGATACCATTTTAAAAACAATTAAATCCGAGTGAATGGCAAGGCTATCAATCTTTTTATATATAGACATATACTATCAATCTTTATATATATATATATATTTTTATATTCTCATCATACTGTACTTGAGACTATTAAATACGAATTTGTTAAAGATAATTCTTCTTGGAATTTAATGTTTTAGCGAATATTTAGCTTGCAGAGGTTATCAAAAAATATGTGTATATATTTCATCATCATATTTTATTTCATTTTAATTATCATGTATATTAATATTTATTATTTAATTTTCATAATCAATTGTGAATCACACTAACAAAATTGCCAGCTGTGCATTTAATTCAAATAATAATATATTTATATAGTTCATATTTTGTTTCATTTTCAAAAAGTATTCTTTTAGTTCAGAAAATGACAAAATTCATAATATCAGTTGTACGTTTTAATATTTATAGCAAAGAGAACCAGATCATTTCTGTCTGGGATATACAAATCAAACAAAATTTCATTTCATAGTCAATGCCCGCCACCAAACAGACTTGATCGAAGTTGTTTACTGCTGTCGGGCCGACTTATAAACATTTATACAGACAGTTTCATTGTGTGGGGTTTGAGTGGCCCACACTTGCTTGCCTACCCCACAGCCAATTGGGATTGTGAATAATGGAATACGCAGACGGAATATCTATAAATATTATTGTTATGGGTATTGTTTGGTTTTCAGCGCTTATATCTTTATATCTTATCGGTGAGCTTTGCATTAATGCGTTAATATAAGTGTATATCGAATAGTGCAAAGCGAAAGCTTTTATTGCAAGAGCCCACAAAATACTCGCAAAGCTGTTATAGCAACCAAATATAGATCCCATAGGTCCCATATTATATATGAATATACGAAAATAGCCAAGAAGGTCAATGAATGCGCTTTGTTTTGCATAGACAAAGATATTTGTTGGCAGTCTGCGTGAGGGTTGAAGATCTGATTCGATAAACTTGGAATTGTTTGTGATTTATGCAGCCCGACCTCTTGATATGAGCACAATTTATTTACTTTTCACTAATTACGCAAAATCTGTTTACTGCGTCTTTGAAAATTTGAAATGTCAACCCATCAAAGTATAGGGGATGCTCAAGCTCCTCTCAGCTCCATCTATTATCAAGATGTATGCAAATTAAGATTGGGTATTCCGCCAGACTGGCGTCTGCTCTCGGCTTTCTCAGCGTCTGTTGTCTGCCATCTGCCGGCTATTGAGCCTATTAACTAATGAAGTCATAAAATTGGCAGACATCATGCATATAAATGTGACAGTCTGAAAGGATAAACAGCTACTAAAGTGAATGTACAACCGATAAATATATATCTATAGAGAGCAAGGGAGAGAGAGGGAAAGAGAGCGAGAGCGAGAGAGACAAGTAACAGTCAGAGATATTAGAGGTTTTATGATTGGGCTGGCTCCCGTTTGTTGGCTTCGCTCGGGCCAAATGCGTTTTATTGATCCGATTGGACAACAACTACGTGACCCTGGCCGAGCCCATAACAACAGCTAAAATGTGATGACAACCGGCACCACAAACGCTTCACTGGTTTTGTGCTTTGTGCTTTGGCTTTGTCCGGCAATGTCCTTCGGCACAATCACGCACTTGCTGTCTGAACTCTAAAATCACAAACAGCAAACAGCCAAAGGCATGACAGGCGGCCAGAGGGCCACCGAAAGTAAAAGTGGTTCAACTAAAACCAATTTGTATACCCTAAACTCAATAGACGAAAAGGAGTTTAATGTGTTCTGATTAATTGACATGACAGAAGTAAACTTAAAGCCACAGAGCAAAAGAGCTATCGATTTTTATTATTTGCATATCTATCATCTCTTTTCGATAGACTTAGAAATCCATTTATATCCATTTATTTAAAAGAGCATTTTCAGGGTATTTGCTAGGCATGCATACCCGACTAAAACGGCTCAGGCTCTGGCTACTCGCTTTTTGTCCAATTGGCCAACATTAAGTGTAGTTAGTTAGTTGGTTGCTTATGACGCTTCGCTGTGGGGGCTTAACCCAGCCCTAATGATAGAGTCCCCTCTATGCGGCTCATACTAATTGTGCCTGCCCTGAACTTGACCAGTTCAAAGCAGATTGAAATGTCGTAATTGTGGCAATGCACGATTGAGACATTGACACACTGAATAATTGAACAAATTTTAGTTATTATAATGCAAGCTCATTAGCTTTTCGACATGAAAATCCTTGAAAATATTCCATAATTATATTAAAATACATATAAAAGAAATCACGAAGTGCCAGGCAACGGAAATTAATTGCAAAGTGCAGGCTTCTCTTAATATTTATTTATATAGAATTATACATATTATATATACATTGTTTATACAACAATTTTGATGTATTTCTTATCGGGTTTTGTATAATAAAAATAACAGCAACAAAAATATGGAACAAACACGCAGCTAGATTAATAATAATTCGGAAATAGCGTGTTCATCTCTAACAAAAAAAAAATAATAATATATAAAAGTAAAACATCGATAATCTATACGACGATGGCTAATAAATAAATTCCAAGTAAAAACATGTTCTATATTTATTTATGCACTTTGGAATATTTATTTATTTATAATATATATATACATATTCAGAGACAAAATCTTAGAAAAAGATTAATTTATTAGGTATTTATATCAAATGCTTGTCGTCATCTTCCCCTGACTAAATTTCATTAGATTTTATTTGCCTGTGTGCGTTTCTCGGAATTGTGATAAAAGTAAGCGCTTAATGAGCAAGGATTTATTATGAATGCTGGACTAATGCATTCTGAGTATAGAAGTCCCTACTAATACACGCATTTATAAATTGATTACAAGTTTCTAGGAAATTACAACATTGAAGAGTCTACGTCTATATACATACATATGCATATGTATGTAATATAATAGAACTGCATTTTTGTTTTGTTTGCAAGCTTCACTCAAAGCAGCGAGCACTTCAGTCGCTGACATATATATAGTACATGTGCGAGCAAATAAATATCATTATATGATTCTATCAATATGACAGAGAAAATGCACTGCGCTAACTAAATTAAGTACCTCTATTTGCTTAAAGACACTGTGGCTCCAAGTTGTGCGCAAATTGATTTCGAAATTGTTTATCAACAAAGGCGACGGCGACAGCTCGAGCTCGACTAGAAACAGATTGTAAATAGCGGCTTAAACCGAGCTATGTGAATAGTAAATAATAGATATGAATGCAATTACAAAGAAATGACAAAAATTATAAATAAGAAAACTATAGCTAAAAATATAAAAAAAAAAATTAATTTAAATTGAAATTGATAAGAAATATGAATAAAATTCATAATTATTTTGGTTTAAGAGAAAGTCATCAGCGAAAGTAAGAATAATAAAATAATCAATTTATTACAGTGCATGAAAAACACAAAATGAATATAAAAATACATATGTATATATATAAATCGATCGACTGAACCACGTTCCGCTTTTATCGTGCATTCAAGTTATTTGGCTTCCTTATCGTGCATTAACTTTCCCACAACGAGCAGGAATTTCGTAAGTCGCATATCGCTTAGTTTATAGATGCTACTCAAACTCAATTTATATAGACATGAATGGATAAATATCGTATAACATATAGTATATCATTCTCTATATTGAGTTATATATCCATAGGGAGTTGCGCTTTCTTTTTTGGCTGTAATCACAGTACTATAAAATTGCCAACACTCACATAAGCCTCTATATTTATGTAGACATAATGAAAGAACAAAGCCCAAAGACTCGGTCCAGCGACATGACCCTAAAGCCGACTGCTTTGTAAAAGTGGGCGGACAAAGGCTGTGAATAAGCCGTGTGGATTGTGCGCTTGGGGCTGGTTTGCTTTTAGCTGCCAATCAAAAATGGGCCAACAATTCGCATCGAATAATCGGTTTAAGTTTTACGTTGAAGGTCACGACCCAGGCAAACATACATAAATATATACATACGCACTTTACATCATGTAAAGGTCATACATAATGGAGTTCACAATTTATTTGCAGATTCGGCTCGGGCAGCAGCCAAGCGTCACAGAACAGCGGCGATATATGCCGCATCTGCCACTGCGAGAGCGATCCACAGAATCCGCTGCTGACGCCCTGCTACTGCTCCGGCAGCTTGAAGTATGTGCACCAGGCGTGCCTGCAACAGTGGCTGACGGCATCGGCGACCAACTCCTGCGAGCTATGCAAGTTCCCCTTCATCATGCACACCAAAATAAAGCCCTTCAATGAGGTAAGCAGCAACTGACATTTCTCTATCTCTATTACTCAAACTAATTTATTTCGCATTGTTGTTGTCTTTCTTTTTGCGCATTGTTTGGCTTCCTTTCGGCTCCCTCTCTATCTGTCGCACTGTTTCTGTGCCGGGCCATCGATTGCATTGCGGTTGACAGTGGCGCAGCCTTGACATCTCCAGCATTGAGAGGCGCCGGCTCTGCTGTTCGGTGCTCTTCCACTCAGCGGCCGCCTTGTGCGTCATTTGGTCGCTGTGTGTGCTCATCGAGCGGGCCGCAGATGATGTAAAGCGTGGAGTGATTGGTTTGTATATCTCATTAGCTCTCTCACACACACACTCTGTACAAATGATTAAACTTAACTGTATTTATTCGCCCACACACAGATTGGCCGTTCTGGACAAAGCTGGCCGTTGTTACCGTCGGACTCACTGGCGGTATTGTCTTCATGTATATTCAGTGTAAGGCCTATCTGCATCTCTGCCATCGCTGGAAAGCACTCAACAGGCGAGTAGACCAGCCAATGGAAGAGAATCTAATAGATAATGATTGTAGATAGATGGATCTAAGTATTTTTAATTAGCATTAGTTTTCTAGCTACTCATTTATATTAGACAAACTGCCGAAAGAATATTAAATAATTTTAGAAAATGGTATATTGTAATTAGCCTAAATTTGTATGTAAATATGTAGGGCGATGAATGTATAAATGCAACAGATCTTTACTATATAGCATATAGATGCCATCATTTTGTTATTATCATTAAAGAGCTTCTAATACAATTATAAAATTGAATACAAATATGAGAGGTATATGCAGTATATACAAAGTATAGCATATATAATTTCTATATAGTATTTATATTTGAATCATGTATTCAATATTAGTATTTATATAACATCTTCACACATAGACATAGTCTACTTGAACGATTGCTATTAGTAAGGTCTTAAATTTGTAACTTCTAAATGATTCAGTGATGTCTCTTTGTTGTTATACATGTTTTAGCACACTCGGCTTCAGAGCAAAAGCGATTAAAGTTGCCTCCGCAGCCCAGGTAGATCATCTTATTGCACGAGTTGTGGATCATATTGTAGTACCACATTTCTGCCATTGCATGTTCTTTGCACCAGTTGTAATTATTGTGGCCCAGATCTCTGCGCAGTTTGCAAGCTTGTCTCACTAATGCATTTTATTAGTTATAGTTAATACGCGATTAGATTTACTCTATCACTCACCTGGTTGGCCAACACATTTGTGTGGCCTTCTGCCATGAACCTCAATGTTGGCCACAAATAACGTGAAGCCTATCAGCAAGAGGTAGAACTTCATTTCAATGTAAATTCCAAATCACAACTAACAAGTCAATTGTCAGGATGTGCTTTTAAATACAAAATAAGCCGTAGAAATGGAAAACCCCAAAGTAATTGCCAACATGTGTTTTCGCACAGCTACAAAACTGAATACACAATTGTGAAAACTATGTGAAACCCAGCTTACCAGCTGTTTAATACTCTGCCTTTGCCACAGACCAGATAGTATTTGATATCTACAAAAAGAAAATATATTAATTACCTCAAGAGCTGAAAGTGTATATAAATGCCATAAATGTAGCTAACTGAGTTACTTACTTTTTATACGAAGGTTATGCTATGCTTAGTAATAGTAGTAGTTGTAGAGGGAGTAGTTACAGTAGAAGTAATAGTATCTATACTTTTAATAGTAGTAGTATCTGTATTAGTAGTAGTTGTAGTTATAGTAGTAATAGTGCAGAGCAGAGATAGTAATTGTAGTATATTTGCAGATAGTAATAGGAGTAGGTGTAGTAGAAGTAGGAGTAGAATAGTAGAGTAGTCGAAGCTGTAGTATTAATTAGTAGTACTAGTTATAATAAAATGAAACTTCCGAGACCTCATAAAATCTGTATTCATGATTAGTTAAGCAATGCTAGCTTAGTATATTTGTATAAGCTAACTCTGAATTACTTACACTTAAAATCTGCAATCGATAGAGTCGGAATATCTGAATTCTTCTAGTTAATTACTCTCGACCAGACAGATTCTATTTGTCAGTAAAGTAAAAACTTCCATACATTTTCTAATACTGTTCAATTTCAATCTGATTACAGGATTCTGCTTATTCAGAACGCACCGGAAAAGATTCATCCACTGGCGCCGCCTTCCCCTGTAGCTGCTCATCATCAGTTCAGCGAACGACACAGCTCGCTACATGGCCATGGCGCCATCAATGGCACAGTGGAGATCAATGCGTCGGGTGGCGCGGGTCACTCTGTGCACGATTCGAGCTGTGGCACCATGGAGAATGGCGGCTCAACGGGTCTGCATCAGCACCAGCAACAGATGCAACTGCAGCTGCAGCAACGTCTGTTGAACGCCTCGCCGCAGCACATGCTGCAGTTGGACGCAGTGGCGCACAGCAGCAGCAGCGCGGGCACCCAGACAGAGGACGCGCACGCACAACGGCTGCAGCAACAGCAGCAGCTGCATGGCCAACAGCTTGGCCAGCAGCTAGGCCAGGTGGCTGTGGCGGCCAACATTGAGTGCTCACAGTCGCAACACAATTACGATCGCGACTGGGCGCTGGACGATGTCGTCTCTCAGATCTCCTCGTTTCGGCCCTGTCCGCAAGGCTCGGGCAGCATGACGCCGTTCCATGACTCGATACACAATGTGCTGGAGCACTCGGAGAGCTCCAGTCGTGGTTCGGCCACAGACTTGTGCGCCGGCTCACGCCAAGATCTCAGTGCCAGCGGCATATCTACTGATACGGGCCGTGAGCACGCTATGCAGTTAAGCAGCTTTAGTGGTCAGTATATAGATAATACTTTTAATCTTCCTCAAGCTAATCCTGTTTTCATTTCACAGGCAGTGGTGAGCACAAGGCGCCTTCGATTAGCTCCGGTGTCTCTCATGCCGTGGCCAATGGCTTGGGCGGCTTTGTATATAAGCCGCACCAATCGAAGCGATACTCCAATTCGTCCATTTTTTTGGAGAATCGTGATATACTCAATGACTCACCCATGTGCGTGGGTGTGGGCACGCCGCTCGCCTACGATTACAGCACACCACCAAAGATCGATTATCGCCATTCGAGCATATTGGGCGAGGAAGAGCAAGCGGGACTCAGCTGCTGTGCCACTGCTGGCGACTGTCGTCTGGGCAGAGAGGTGGACGTGCGTCGCTACTCCGACACCAAGCTGGACGTGGAACAAGAGGCGATGCTGCGCTGCAAGAATGTCGATGGCAACGACACCGTGCTGGATATAGAATTGCCCATTTCGCCGCTCTCGCCACCAGCTGCCTACATCGGACACCATCACCAGCATCAGCACCAACAGCAGCAGCAGCAACATCTGGTGCTCCGTCGCTCTTTTGACAAGGGTGTGGATGAGACGAATAAGGTCAGCAAGTGCTCGAATCGTTCGTCGGGTGAAGCTCAAATAGATCGTTCCCGACTGTTCTTCAAGTCGTTGCCAAATCTCAGCAGCAGCTGCGAAAGTCTTATCAAAAAGTGATTGTCCTCTAACTCTCTTAAAATTTTCAAAGTATTCAGACAGACAGACCCACATTTTCATACATTTTCTTTGCTCATATCTTTATTCTTTGACCTATCCCATCCTTGGAGCCGTTCCTAAGTTAATTTCGCATCTCGTAACCACATGTAAACAAAGCCCATAAACAATTTTGAGACTGCAAACAAACAAACAAACAAAACACATGGGAAATACTGTATGTACGTTTAGAAAAAGAGGAGAATATAGTATCTATATATGAATATAGTACTATATAGACAGGCACTGAACAAATGAACAAACATACAACTTATAGATAGATATAGAAATCAACTAAATAGCTGCGATTCATGCAGAAATACATTTTGCTCATTTTCACAGCTAGACCCCCTCTACCTACGCCCCTGCCTCTCCGACTCCTACTGCTGATCAAGCCAAAATCCATTTTTTGTATGTAGCTTATATATATATATACTATAATATATATAATGGCATGCATAAAGCTGTAGACGTGAACTTGTGACATTTTGTATTTTGTTTCTTAACTTCTAAGTCAAATGGAAATTTTAAAAATTGATCTGTGATTAAGCGTCATTGAATATATACACATAAAACAATATAACCTAAAATACATTTAATTAACACTAATAATAATAATTATAATAATATGAATAATGACAGCAGCAACAACACAACCAATAACAATGCATAAATATATATGTATATGTAGTTTTTAACTATATTTAAAATGGCATTTTGATGATTAAAAGTGCAAAAGCCCCAATGCCTGGGAGCTTCTACGTGCAGCTTCAGCGGCTCTCTATGTAAATCCTCAGCTTGCGATAAAATTCAAATTGTAATTGAATCCGATTTAGATATATAGAAGTAGCACAATATATATATACTGTGTGCATACTTATGATCGCGACAATTTTTATTATGCATTACATTATTTAAATATATATATATGCAAAACAAATAAAAAGAAAAATTTTGCAAAGAGAATGACGAAAACTTAATGGCGGGTGGAACTAATATGAACGAAAATGGTTCCGAAAAGAAAGCTGAAAACGAAAAGTAAAATGGCGCTTGAAAAAATTACAGTAAATTAAAATATGCGTTTCACAAACATTTTATTTTTTACTTTTTAACATATTAGTCTTTTGCTCATTACAATACATATGACATTTAATAAATAGTTAATAATATAATGAGGAATGCGATCGACTTTGGTTAACGCTGATCGATGCTCGGCTTGCAGCTTCTACTTGGCGTTGTTTCCATTGTTGGTAGTCTTCGGCTTCGATTCCTCCTCGTTACGCTTGATGTTCAAATGAGCTGGACCCACTTGCTGTATTTGAACCACACGCTCCTTGGTCTTGTCCTCACTGGGTTGTGGCTTAGGCACACTCACCGAGAGAATACCATCGGATGACAAAGAGGAGACGACTTTGTCGCCTTCATAGCCCTTGGGCAGGGCATAACGACGTACAAAATGGCGCGAGATGTAACCATGGCCATCCTCGCGCTCTTCGTGCTTGCCTTCGACCGTGATCCAGTTGTCGGCCACCTTTACGTTTAGCTCTCTGGGTGTGAACTGGCTGACGTCCATGCACACCTGGTAGCCATCTTTACCCACCTGTGCGATGGGCATGCTCCAAGCGTCGAGCTCGCCATTCGCTAGCTTTGACATGTCACCACGACCGCGGCGACTGGCCAAAATCTTTCCGACCGGCGAGGTTGGGCACTCAGGATGTGGGCATTGCCATGGACTCAGCAGCGACTGGTTCATACCTCTGGTTTGGAACTGACGTGGATTCATGCCCATGCCAAAATCATAGATGGGATTGCGAGGCTCGTTCAAAGCATCAACCAAAGTAATCAAATGAGACAGCGACATTTTGAACTTTTTGCTTTATTAGATTTAAGGTTATGTAGTTTTAGAAAAATATTTGCCGCTTCTTTAACTTTTCACTCTTGTTTCGCTCAGCGAAGTTCTTTGAATAATACTGTTGTTCAACTGTAACGTATAAGCCCGCCGGCTGCAGCTTTTATAGCCGGCAATCGCGCTCTTCTGAAATCATCGTGCAATTGCTAGACAAGCAAAGCTAGTGCATAGTGAGAGAGAAGAAAAAAACATCGCATAACTGTAAGAGGCTGCTCGCCATCCGCAGAGCGCAACAACTAGAAAGAGAGTCTGTGTGATGGGAAGAGAGCGGCGAATCATAGATAGACTGGAAAATAACAGCAAAGAGAAAAGAAAAGTAAGCGAAAAGGCAAAACGCAAATCGCACTCTTTGAATCTTTATTTACTTGTAAGTTTTAAGTACATAATGTGCTTAGTTTTACTGAATACTTGTAGTCGTAATTGTTTCACACTTGTTTAGGAAATCATAATTTCATATCATAGTTTCTCATCTCTTTCGTCGTTCGTCTTTTATCTACCTGCAGGCCCTATCTCATGTATTTATTGCGAATTATTGAAAAAACACATCAAACATTTATAGATTAAAACGCATTCCAATTCGATATTTGTTTATCATTATTATTATTTAGTTTTTGTTTTTCTTTTTAGTGCTGGGTTGCGCATCAATTATCAGTCTCTACATTCACTTAGCCGCTGCCAGAGTTGGCTCCTCAGCCACTTTGCCGGCGGCTGCCCCGTTCTCGCTTGTCTGCTTCTTTGCCAGCAGAATAGCCGCATCTTCAGCTGCGATCTCCTCTGCGCCCTTGCTGACCTTTTCAACTTTCTCTGCTGCCTCTGCGGGCTGTTCCGCGACTTCAATTTTGGCTTTCTTTGCAGCCGGCATGGTGTCGTCCTCGGCATCGTCGGCCACGGCAGCCTTTTCGGCTTTGGAGTTCGCATCGGCGCTGGACGAATTGCCATTTGCATTGGCTTCTTCGGTTTTCGTGCCGTCGGCCTCTCCCGAGGCTGTGCCACTGCTACTGACAGCGTTGACGTCGGTGTCGGTGGAGTCCTCCTTTTCATCAGCGGCGCCGACTGCAGCTGCAACTGTGGAAGCAGCGACGGCGGTGGCCACATTGTCAGTCTCAGCAGTTTCATCTACTTCCATTGACTCTGACTCTGGAGTTGGCTGCGGTTCGCCATTGTTGCCATTGGAATTGGAAGTGCAAATTGAGTTTGAATTGGAATTGGTAATGGAAGTTTGGAAAACGGGCTCAGTCTCTTTCTCTTTTTCTTTTGTTTTTGCATTTGCAGTTTCATCAGCAGTTTTTGCTGCGCTTGTGTTGGCGTTGACGTCGCCGGCAACGTCAGCGTCGGTGTTGGCGTCGACGTCGCCGTCTGGCTCTCCGTTGCCATTGCGCTCTTCAGCGCTCTTCTGCTCGCCACTGGAAGCGACGGCTGCTGCTGGTGCTACGGCTGCTGCTGCTGCTGCAGCTGTTTTTAGGGTTGGCTGCTCCACTTCGTTGGCTGCACTTTTTTCAATTGGCAACTGCGCATCCTTCGTCTGCACCAGCACGGGTAACGGTACTGCAGCCGATTGCTGCTGCGGCTGCGACTGCGGCTGCTGCTGAATGTCGACGATGCGCTCAATGGGTCGCTCTTCGCCCGCCTTGGAGGCGGGTGGCGGGGGCGGTGGTGGCGCCTTTACAGTTAGAATGCCGTCCGAAGACAACGTCGAGTGGACATCGGCCGGATCGAAGCCCTTCGGCAACATGTATTTGCGTATGAAGTGACGCGAGATGACGCCGTGGCCATCCTCCTTCTCATCGTGCTGCCCCTCGACCACGATGCAATTGTCGATGGTCTTCACGGTGAGCTCGTCCGGTGCGAATTGCTTCACATTCATGCTCACCTGGAAGCCGTTACGATTCACCACCGAATAGGCCGATGCCGATGCCGATTTGCTGGCATTTGCCGAGGAGCTGCTCGAGCCAGTTGCCAATGAGGAGCTGACCTTGTCGCCCAGCTCCTTCTCCAGCTCGAGCAGGGACTTATTGCAGCAGACGGTCTTGGCGCCGGCAACACGGCTGTAGGGATGATGTCGATGTAGACCCTGTCCCATCCCCTGTCCCTGTCCCCCACCCTTGATGGGCACCCACAACACTCCGCTGGCGGCTGTCGGGGAGTGGGCGTGGCCGTGCGAGTGGGCGAGACGTGTGCCACGACGCGAGCTGTTTGAAGGCGACAGCTGCGGGAGCGAGTGCGACTGTGTGGCAGCCGACGCAGCGGCCAGCTGCTCCAACGGATACATACCGAAGCCCACGTCGTCAATGTCCATGCCCAGGCCCAGACCGAGGCTGGCGCTGCGATTGAAATTGAAGTCGTGCAGCTCCTCAGCCAAGTCGAGTATGAACGGTATTAGCGACATTTTCCGATTTAATTCACTGGGAGATTCGGGGACACTTGGCTGTTAATTGTCTCTACTGCTGGCTGGGTTCCGATGACAATTGGCACTTGGTAATGGGCACTTGGCACTGGGCACTAGAGCACTGAATTAACTGCTATCTGCTATCTGGCTGGTACCGTTCCGCGTGCGATCCGTTCCGGCTTCTAACTGGATTGCGTTTGAGCTCTTATGGCTGAATGTTCAACCTTTTAAACGGCTGTGCAGCGCTGAATGGAAAGCAAATGTCTGGCCTGGAAGGGCGCTGCAGCAGCGGCTACGAATGCCGGCTCGTATCCAACATCGTCGTTGTTGCCGTCGCCGAGTCGACGTCGTTGTCGTCGTCGGCTAATGCAAAGTGAGGCTGGGCCAATGTTTCCCATGTGCAATCTTTGTTTATTTGCACAGTTCTGGCAAAAAATCAATAGAACAAAACCTGGCGACGACACCCCTCGAAATAAGATCCAAATGTATTGCTTATCTATAAGAGGCTTACGCACACACACAGAGACACTTACATACATATGTATACGTATATATGTTTCCATGTGTCTGCTTTTTCGCAATATGAAGTTGTCAATTTTCCGGTTGCGAGAACAAAGAAAGTATTCCAGGCCGCAAACTATGGAGAAACACACTCACACACAAGCCGGCACAACTTTAAAACCGGCTCCAGCCTCTCGACCTACGCTTCTGCCCTGGGCATGAAGTTGCTACGGCAATATATGTACATACATATGAATACTATTTATGCATACATACATACACATACACTTCCATTTACTTACTACGCATATATGTATGTATGTACATACATATGTATATAACTGAAGACACGAGCATGTAAAGTAGCCATGTTGCAGCTGAATTCCCTGCGCTCAGCCGGCAAACAGCTAAACAGCTGAGAGGCCGCAGAAACGTATCGTGCCACAGGCCGGTTGCCGAACCGGCGCGATTATAGCAACTACAACAACAGCTGGTTTGTGCGTCTTTCCACTCACTCACACAAACGCACACGCTCACACACGCTCACACATACTCATACACACACACGAGAGAGACTTGTGTGCATTTGTGTCGGTGGTCTGGAAGGCCAACCGGCAACTGAAAATTTGTTGATAATGGAATTAATTCTAAGGGGGCAACAGCCTGCAGTGGGGTAGGCGTAAAGCATGCGCATTGTCCCTTGGCGAAGCTGTGTGTGCACACATACTAATATATATATGACATATTGTATTTGTATGCAGAAAAAAAGAGCTGATGTGTTCAGTTGAATACATGCATAAAACATGTGTTTATATGTGTGAGTATGAAGTTTGTTACACACACAAGCAATTTCTAGACAAGAGCCAGACACTAGTTTGGAGACTTGTTCAATAGTATAAACGACAAACATAATAGGGGCTGGCAACGAAGCTGTGACTATCCATTAATGAATATATGTATATGTACATACATATATATTTGTGCATAAATATATATGTAGCTGTGTACACAGCCATATATATGAACATACATACATACATATGTACATACATGCACAAATTAAGAGAGTTATCGCTATTATGAAAATTCATAAGCTGAGTGGACTTCAGCCATTGTATGTATGTAAACGTAGAGTATATGTACATATGAATGTATATACATAGAGTATGTATGTATATATGTTTGTCTATATAAAATACCTTATTTACATGCTCTTGCATAATTTTTGCCTTTGCGTTACATACTAAATGAAAAAGAATTTACCTCTATATGTGGTATATTTGATGTAGTATATTTGAATGTACATATGTACATACATGTAGAAAAGTATGCATGCAGCTGCAAACCATTGAATGATACGTACATACATACTTACATACATATGTATAAGTATCCAAATTGTTAGTATCATGTAGAGAGAGGAAGAGTGAGAGAGAGCAAAAACTTGTTTGTGCTGTGTCATCTTTCTTTTATATATATAAATACATACATTCTCAATTTAATCACATAAAAACAATATTATATTTGCAAATAGTACACATACCCATAAATACATACATACATATGTATGCATATGAATGCTAAAATTGCCTTTAATAAATTGCTTAAATAACAAATGAAAAATATCTATAGAATCATACACAAAATTTAATGAAAATGAGCATATAAAAAGCCTATTCATACATACATAGTTATCAGTTACCGAATTTTCTAGATATGTAAATAATGATGATATGGAAAGTTATAGAACATTCTTCTCTCTGCAATGTTTTTGTTTTGTTTATTCTTGTTGTTATCGCTTTGCTCGAGCTGCACTGCTGTTGTTGCTATCTCAGAGAAACACTCTCACTTTCGTGGCTAGATAATGCTGCGAATGAATATATAAATTTGTACATATGTACATGTATTAATATGTGTGTATGTATGTACCTACAAGCATCACGTACGCACACCCATTCGAGCGCTTTCCAGAACATTGGCGAATTTATTCAACTTCAGCCAGAGCCAGAAATTTCCTTGGCATGCCTAAATCTACTATCTCTCTCACACGCACAAGCGCTCGCGTTATCGAAAGCCACCACCGAGGCAGCTATAAATAGGCGACGCATTTCGTTCCCGTCATCAGTTTACGTTCAAAAAGCGAAGCAACAAGAAACAAGCAATCAACAGCGAACCTTCCTTCCTGCAAGGAATAAAAGCTCAAAGTATATTTCTGCAAAAAAAAAGAAAGAGTAGAAAAGTACTGTTTGAAAAAACCAAGCGAAAAAAAAAAAATAAGAAACAAAGTATTTGAAAGAAACCGCGAAAAAAAAAGAAAGAACAAAATGGCAAATCTTCCACTTCTTCTGAGCCTGGCTGACGATCTCAACCGTCTGTCGATGGTGCCTTTCTACGACACACCTTACTATTGGCAGCGCCAAAACCGCAATCCTTACCTGGCATTGGCTGCAGTTCCTCTTGACCAGCAGCTGCGCCAGCTGGAGAAACAGGTTGGCAGCATTGGCCCAGTATCCAAGATCGGCAAGGACGGATTCCAGGTGTGCATGGACGTCGCCCAGTTCAAGCCTAGCGAGCTAAATGTCAAGGTTGTGGACAACTCCATCGTCGTGGAAGGCAAACATGAGGAGAGGGAGGACGATCACGGTTTCATCACTCGCCACTTTGTGCGCCGTTACGCTCTGCCCGACGGCTATGAGGCCGACAAAGTGGCTTCTACATTATCCTCGGATGGTGTTCTAACTGTCAGTGTGCCGAAGCCACCGGCCATCGAGGATAAGGGCAATCCTCGTGTTGTCCAGATCCAGCAGGTGGGACCTGCCCATCTCAATGTGAAGGAGAACGCCAAGGAGCAGCCGGAGAAAGAAGCCAAAGCTGAGAAATAATCTGCGCATCTCATAAGTCGTCAACTCATATTTAGTGTGTAGATCACATTATTATTATAATCAATTATTGAAGTCAATATCTATTTGATATATACATATTTATCCTATTAGCACATACGCCATACGTACATACATACATACACTCATAAGTATGTATGTACATATATGTTAAACATTTCCCTTAGCTTTATATGTAACTATTATCCAAAATAAAAGATTTAATTTTTCTGTAATGAAAAGTCTTCTTATTATGGGGTGACATGTGCATACATATGCATGCATATGTATGTATATACATCAATATACGTATATATGTATGTACATGAACATATAATTTCTCGTGTCCATACACAGTTTGCATTCAAGCATATGTATGTATAAACATACATACATACATTTGTGTGTATGTGAGATGTGTTCAGGGGATTTTATTTTGGAAAAAAACCAGGAAATTTTATTTTGGAGTTGATACGTAACTTAATTCATATTACATCTCTATACGTTTGTAACATGTATCTGTGCAGAAAAAGCTTAACAGTAGCATAATACTGAATTTCGCTTTAGTTAAAAGCTTGATAAATTTCCCTTAAATTCATGCCAAGCTGACTGCAAAGAGAATGCGAAAACTCACGCACACATACATATGTACATACAATGTATATACATTTACACACAGCCACATTTAAATGTATATAGTATGTATGTATGCATGTTTGCACAGTAAAAAGAAAACAATGATAAAGAATGACAAACAAACCGGTCTCGACACAGACTGCAAGTTCAACGTACTTGCGAAATGGCAATGTTGACGTCTGAGTGGATGCAATTTTATGCCAGTGGACCCCTAAATATACTTTAACATTTTAGCAAAAGGCTATACGAATTGTAAAATGCAGGCGCTTTAAAAAAAGAAAAACTTAAAATAACGTATGTATGTATGTACAATATATACATACATACATTTATACATGTGTATAGACATATGTATGTATGTATGTTTTACACAGTTATATTGTTGCTAAACACAGAAACTTCAAGAAACGACTGGAACTTTATGTGTGGGAAAGAGATCAAACAAAACAATATGCCGGCTGGCACACACACACACATACCGAAATATACATGCCGACAGAAAGAGCGAGTAAGTTCAAGAGCGAGCCGGAACAAACGTCAACATTTTGTCTCTCTGTGCGTGAGTTTGCTTGGCGTCGGTATAAAAACCCGCTGCGTTCCTTGCGCCTCTTCATTTCTATTCAAACCGTCGTATAAAACACATCTGCTGCGCAGAAGCAAAAAGTTTCAATTTACCAAGCGAAAAAAAAAAGTAAAAGTAAAAATGTCAATTATTCCACTCTTGAGTCTGGCCCGCGATCTCGACACGGCCTACAACGATTGGGACCATTTCTTGGACGATGACTTTGGATTCGGGCTGCATGTCAACGAGCTATTCCACCGTCCACGTCTGGTGATACCGCATCAATTGCATCGTCGTCGCTCTCACTACTCGCCCTATGAGAGAAGCCATCACCAGTTGGTGCCTGCACGTCGTCGTGGCTCCGCTGGGCAGAATGCACTGCTGCCGACCATTGGCAAAGATGGCTTCCAGGTATGCATGGATGTGGCACAGTTTAAGCCCAGCGAGCTGTCTGTAAAGGTGCAGGACAAGACGATCATTGTGGAGGGCAAACACGAGGAGCGTGAGGATGGACACGGGCTGATCCAGCGGCACTTTGTGCGCAAGTACACCTTGCCTAAGGACTATGATGGCAACGATGTGGTCTCCACGGTTTCTTCAGATGGTGTTCTTACTTTGAAGGCGCCCCCGCCACCCAGTAAGGAGCAGCCCAACAAAGAACGCATTGTGCAAATTCAACAAACTGGTCCTGCTCATCTAAGCGTCAAGGCGCCAGAGGGTGCTGCCGACGGCAAAGGCAAGAGCGAAAATGGCGAGAAAATGGAGACAGGCAAATAGAGGACAGTTGAGAGGAAGGAGTTTAGTCGAAAACTGAGTGTTGCCATACTGTTCGGAGAGTGCAAGACTTGCAAAAAAAAAAGACATTGCCAACAACACATTCATACACACACACACAAACATACACACACACACACAAACATACACACACACACACACCATATACATCACAAACTTCGCCACATTTAGCTATAAGAGATCTTAAATGTATCCATTCGAAATGTAATAATTACATTTTGTTAATTACATGTAGAGCAGCGGCAACACTCAAACCTCTACCTACCTACATACATATGTATTCGCATTTATTTTTACTGTGAGAAACCAATAAAATTAATTTAAATTAAATACGTATTGTTTTAATTAAAAATGACTTCTTGTTCAGTGAATAATTATAATATTGACATGGACAAATATATGCGTATATATGTATATGCATGTTCATGTATATACATATTACTCTTACAAATTGCACGCACTTCGTACGTACATATGCACATATGTATGTATGTATGTACATCATGCACGTATGTATATACATACATAAGTACGTTTTTAGGTTTGTCTGATTTATGTACATGCATATGTATGTATGTAGTTTCTCGAAGGTACATACACGCATTCAATGGTATATGGTACATGTATGTGTGTACATATGTATGTGCATGTAAATATGCATTAAATAAGAACAAGTATGTACATATGTATATATGTATGTTTGTATATACAAAACTAAAAATTGATTCCCGATGCAACTATTAGGTTTCTCAACGAATTCAATTTTAAAATATAAAAATAAAATCGAAACTATGTACCTTGTATGTACATATGAATACATACAATGTACACATGTACATACATATGTATGTACATACATATATAAATAATAAAGCGTGTGCATGGATCTACATACATACATGCATACATACGTACATATGCATGTATCTGTCTGCACGCGCAAGTAAAATGTATTTTAAGAAAAAGAGTTTTTAAAAATGCTTCCGAAGTTGCCGGTTTTAATTGTTTTTGCCATTTTGTTGGGCCTTTTGCACCGTCTGACATTTTCTCTCTTGCTCTCACACACACACACTCCAATTACACATTTATACATTTTCCTCTTTTGATTCTCTTTCGTTTTACCAAATTTGTGACACACACGAATACTCTAGAAAGTACACGATGTTTGTCGCTCTGCTTATTGCTCTGTTTCTCTGCTTCGCACACACGCTCGCAAACGCTCGATATTTCTAGAAAATCAACTCAGCCGGCTATAAAAGGCCGCTCTCTGAGTTGTTCGTCTCAGTTGAAAAATATTATTCATCAAGCGAACAACCTCGCAGTGCAAATAAAAAAAATCTAACAAAACAAAAAACTATTTCAAATTTTCAAAAATCTACAAACTGTGAAAAATTTTTAAAGAGCAAAAAAAAAAAAAAAAGAAAAAGTTAAAAAATGTCGCTATCTCAACTTCTATCATTGGTGAACGAGTTGCAGGAGCCACGTGCTCCGCTCTACGACTATGGATTGGGTATTCATCCAATCCAGCTGCGTCCTAAGACTACACGTCAGGTACTACTGAATCCGTGGAATTGCGTTCATCCGGAATGTCCCACCTCGCCGGTTGGACAAATTCTAGCTGGTCGTCGCAACCGTGACTTGGCTAAGCAGACAAGTGGAGCTGGAGATGGCTGGAACTGGCCCCTCTCGCAGGTGGGCAAGGACGGATTCCAGGTGTGCATGGACGTCACTCAGTTCACTCCCAGCGAACTGAGTGTCAAAGTGGTGGACAATTGCGTCATTGTCGAGGGCAAGCACGAGGAACGTGAGGACGATCATGGCTACATCTCGCGCCACTTCGTGCGCCGCTATGCCCTCCCCCAGGGCTACGACGGAGATAAGGTCGTTTCATCACTGTCCTCTGATGGTGTACTCACTGTGAGTGTACCAAAGCCGCAACCCGTCGAGGACAAGTCCAAGGAGCGTGTGGTTCAAATCCAGCAAGTGGGCCCGGCTCATCTGAACATCAAGCGCAACGAGGATGAGTCAAAGGAGGATAAGGAGAAGGAGAAAGAAAAGGAGAAAAAGAAGACGGCCACCAATGGCAATGCATCCAAGTAGAATCTAGAATCTAAAATCTCACGAGCAGCCTCCATACCTGTGTCATCCTCATTCCACACCAAATCCTAATATATTTATTAGAAATAATATCTATGTTAATGAACAGAAGACTTATTAATGTTAATATAACGAAACAAATTCCAACCAAAAAACAAAAAAAAAGAAGTTTCGGACTAGTTCCGGAATACTAAATAAAACAAAACTGTTATAAAAACATAATTTTAGTTATTTTTATTTTTGGTTAGTTTATTATTTTTAACTGAAACTTCAATAAACATTCATATTGTTGAAAGTACTAAACGTATTTTTCAATTTCGTGTTGAGTAACTCCAAAATTTTTTTTTGCCTTTAGCCAAAAAGGCGAAAAAAAAAACGAGAAAAATACCTAAAATCAACAACTCTGGTTACCCTAAATATTATAACTGGTCTATTCCAATGAAGATTTTCTATAATTTCAATTTATTGCGCATTTAAGATTGCATCAAGCGTTTTGTTATATTTGTGTGTATTTAAAATAAAATTAAAATTCGCGATGCAGCGCGATGGCCATAAATAGTTCACCTTGAATTTGAATATTTCCCAATGATGCAAAAGGGGCGGCTAGGAAGGTGCCAGTGGGCGGTCGGAGTGATTGGGGCGCAGCTACTTCCATGGCAGCGCTAGTTTTCCAGTTTCATGAACGCGGACCAGCCGTTCGCTGGGCGCATAGTATTTGGATGGTGGCGGCGGTGGTGCCTTTATTGTAAGGATGCCGTCCGTGGAGATGTCGGAGATGACTTCGTTGGCATTGTAGCCACGTGGGAGCAGATACTTGCGCACAAAGTGTCGTTCCACATAGCCATTGGCGCCTTCGCTGCGCTTGTTGTGGTTGCCTTGGACAATGATGTAGTCATCGTTGGTTTTCACCACAATCTCATGCGGTCGGAATTGGTGCACATCTATGTCAATGCGAAAGCCCTTCTCATCCGCATGCACCCGCTCACCGGAATAGTAGTTGTCCCAACGCATGGGATATGTCCAGTCGTAGGGCGTCGATTGTATGAGCTGATTGCGCACTCGCCTGCTCACCAGCTCATCCAAAGGGCGCAAGTAGTCGCTGCTGCTGCTGTTGGTGGGCCACCAGATGCGGGGATCGTCCCAGAGGTAGGGATAAAGCTGGAAGTCGTATGGCTGGTAGAGTGGACGCGGTCGATCCAATTCCCGGGACAGATCGCGATAGGTGGTTGGCACCAAAGTCATTTCTAATAGCTTTCTCGTCTCGAATGCTTATAAAATTTGTTGATGGCGCTGTCGACGCTTTTATAGCCACCCAGAGGCTACGAATGCGGACAACGACGACGACTACGAGCAAAGTGGTGGCCTCGTGTGATGGCTGCGCCGGATGCGGATGGCTGATGAATCATTTGCCCGATGCGCGAAGGCCAACAAACAAGACACAAGCGTGTCTAACGGCAACTGCAATGTTGGACGCGAGTCAAGTGGACGTCATCAAGGAACAAGCGGCCCAAGGGGCGGCGTAGGTGAGCAAGGGGTCGAGTGCATGTGGCGCATGCCAAGCATATTAAAACGAAAGTGTATTCTGTTTTATGTTTTTTCTTTTTTATTTATATATAAACTAACTATAGTTATAGTAGGACTAGGTTTCTTCTATACTAGAGGATTCACTGTTCCTTCTTCTCCTGCTCCTTCTCCGCGGGTTGCTCCAATGGAGGATTGGGCTTCACATTCAGCTCTGCTGGTCCAGTTTGCTGTATGGGCACAATGCGTTCCTGCATAGCCGCCTCAACAGCTGGCGGGTTGGGTACACTGATGGTGAGGACGCCATCGCTGCTTAGGCTGGATGTGGTCTTCTCTGCCTCATAGCCCTGGGGCAGGGTGAAGCGACGCAAAAAGTGACGGGCATAGTAGCCACCCTGTGCATCCTCCTCTTGCTCAGACTTGCCCTCGATGACGATGCTGTTGTTGACCGTCTTCACCGTCAGCTCGTTGGGTTTGAATTCACTGACATCCAGGCACACTTGGTAGCCCTGCTTGCCAATAGTTGCAGCCGGTGTAAACTGCTGCTCCTGGCTGCGAGCTATCTGCTGCCAGTTGCGGGGCACAGTCAATCCCGTCCACATGTGCGGCTCGTTGAAGAAGGCCTGGAACGGCGACACACGCGGCATCCTGGTCAGCTCCTCAGCCATACGTAGAAACATGGGCAACGAACGCATCTTTGTTTAATTTCTTTGTAATAACTTTAATCACTTGTGAAATAATTCTCTCTTTAGCTTGCTACTGCTTGACGGCAGTTCAGTTCACTTTGACGTATTTTGTTCAAATGTGGAGAGCAGAGAAAGCCGGCTGCCTTTTATACGAAATGCCAATGGGCTCGAGAATATTCTCGCGCTCTCTCGACTTGGCGGCTGATGCAATTTTCAATATTCTTATGCTGCTGGCATTTAAATAGCATTTACTTAGGGCATTTAGCTACTTTTCTATTTTAGCATATAAAAGTCAAAATACTTTTGATTTCTTTTATGCATATTTTGTTGTTCAACAATCGAAGTTTCAAGAACTTCACTAAAGCGAAGCAGTTTTTCGTTATTTACAAATAGTGCGGTAGGTCAGTACAACAAGAGAGTGAGAGTGTGTATGTGTGAGAGAGAGAGAGAGGTGGTGAGAATGGTATATGGAGAGAGATTGTGTATGTTTGTGTGTGTGCTCAGCAAGATGTGAACTTGCGTGTCTGTGTATGTGAACATGAGCGTCGTAAGAGGGGTGAGCTTTTCAATATAATTATGATATAGCTGCGCGTGAAAAAGATTAGATATTATCTTGTCAACATAATAATTATAATAAAAGCGTAGCTTCCACCTACTCCCTCACTCATCTATAGCTATAGCTTTTTTTTTCAAAAAGAAATTTAATCGTGTGCACAAAACTTGTTTATATATATTGCATATATATGTAAATAATTGTTGCTTTAAGAGTCAAATTTATTCCGCAACCGTACATATTGTTGAAATATACATATGTATACAATATATTAGTAATATAAAATTTGAATTATATTATAAGTCAAAAAGTAAGTGCAAAGGGATCTCACTGTGGAAGACCCTCCTTCTCGGCCCACTCCAGCCAGGAGCCGCGATAGACGTTCAAGCTGTGTGTAAAAGAGTATTAATAATAAATAGATATATTCCATATATGTATGTTAAAAAGAGAAACTTACTTGGTAAAGCCCAAAGTTTTGGCAATCTGTGCTGCCTCCTGGGCGCGTCTGCCCGAGCGACAGGTGAATATGATGTTTGCATCATTCGCCGGTTTTGCGCGTCCATATTTCTTTTCGAACTCGTCCGCCTCTGACTTCAAAGCGGCTTCCAGCTCAGGCACTGAAGACAACAATAAATATCAATATAAAAAATAAATAAAATAAAGTATATTTCGTATGCATACAAGGCACATTTAGGCTTGAGGGGATACTGCCCGTTGCCGCCAGCTCCTCCGGATTGCGTACGTCGATTAGGTAGATCTCTGGGTGGTTGGGTACATCTTTGACTTGCTCGTATGTGGCGTCCATTATTTTGATTTGATTAATATGCAAATTGGCAGCACTCGAAATTGTGCTTTCACCTGGCTTGATTGTCGACGGATCACTAAGTTCTCTGTTTGACGAATCATTCGCACTTATAATAGGCAAGAGCGAAGCTACTGTCAAAACGATGACGAATGCGTCGGCAGCGACGTCAGCGGCGGCAGCGGCGATGGCAGCGCCAATGTTAATGTTTATCAGCCGCATGCTTCAGCTACAATAAAGCAACCGCAGCTGGACTGAAATTCGGATTGCTAATCGAAATCTAACCTGTAGCCGGTTTTCATTGTTGTTGTCGCTTTGTGGTTTAGCGGGCTGGCGACAACCGCCACTGGCCATTCATCGAATTTCACCTCAGACTGACGCGCTGCTTCAATGTGAGCAGCGTTAACTGTTTTGTGTTCCAGACAGACGCCAGCAGCAGTCGTTGGCTGTTTACTATTTGTAAAATGTATCGAATTTAAATTCAAGCAAAGGGTGTCTGCGGTTTTTGTTTTAATTAGCTTTTGGCGCGCGCTTACAAAGCTCGACCTCGACTTCGAACAAATCGCATTGAATCCAGATATCCCAGTTATCGCTGCAGTAAAGTAGAGCTTTTAAATGAGTTGCTCGCTCTCAAAGCTCTAACTTCAATACGCTGTATTAAGCTCAAGAAATTCCCAATTGTTGCTTCCAGCAGTTGAGCTTTGTAGTCGGCGCATGTAGACTCTGAGAACTTCGCCATAATCGAGCTCAGTTGTATTCACTCCAAAAGCTCAAACAACTGCATTCAGTCCAGAATATTCCCAACAGCAAAGCTTTTCCTGGCTGGCGTATAAATGTCTGCTCCGCTCTCAATAACTTCACATTTGCGTCGCGACATTCAAATTGAATTGAGATTGGAGCATTTACAATCAGCCAACAGACGCTGAAAAATCAACCCTCACCTATACATTGAAAACAAGACATTGTAGCAGCTGAGTTCAGTGAACCTCCACCAGATACAGATTCTCAGTTCTGTGAATTAATTTCAAGCGAAAAAAGAAGAAAAATGCCAGACATTCCATTTGTGCTGAACTTGGGTGGACCCGAGTCCCTTCTCTATGGCCACGACATGTTTCCCAATCGCATGTATCGCCGGCTGCACTCGCGGCATCATGATCCTCTGGATTTGCATACATTGGGTATGATAGCCCAGATGGGTGCACATGCTCGTCATCTGGTGGCCCAGAAGCATAGTGGCGAAATAGGAGCCACCCGAGGTGCTGGCCCGGATAAGCAGGGCAACTATCAGGTGCATCTCGATGTGGCCCTGTTCGAGCCAGGTGAGCTAAGTGTTAAATTGGTCGACAATTGCATCATCGTCGAGGGGAAGCACGAAGAGCGCGAGGACGAACACGGACACGTCTATCGCCATTTCGTGCGTCGCTACCCTCTGGCCAAGGAGTATAATGCGGACGCCATTGCGTCAACTTTAACCGACGAAGGAGTTCTGACTATAACCGTGCCCCCCTTAAAACCCAAAGTTGAGGGAGCCGAACGCATCATTCCCATTAAACATGTCGGGCCATCCGATCTGTTTGTCCAGAAGAACAATGGAGAGAAGGAGTCACCCGAAGGCGAAGCCAAGTAAACAGCACAAACAGCAGCAGCCTATCAAGCAGCCAAGTGATTTACCAAGACTCTCGTTTTTATTGCACTCTCAATATAATAAAATATTGCACGCTACATTTTAAATATTCATATGTATGTAATATCCATTGAATCATTTATTTATTCGAATTTTAATCCTTATAATTCATATAGATTTAACAATTATTCAAATTATGCATCAGTATTAATAAATGTATTTATCTATCTTAAAGGCTAGTCTATTCTGCGTATGTTAATAAAAGAAAATTTTATTTGTTATAATTAATTAAATAAAACACCGCCATGTTAATTTATTGAAATATTCGATATGTTTTTATTATCAGCTGTAATCGGTGCTGAAAGTAAATAAATAACAGAGCCACAATGAGTATCTCTGCTAATTTCTAGAGTGACCATAACAATACGCTTTTTGAGTTATTTTTTTGGTATTTCTCCATGGTCACACAGATCATAACAATAAAAAATAAACAACAAAAATGTTACAACGCGTTCAGCCAAGAGTAGAAAATCCACGCTATGGCCAGCTAATTATCGGTCCACCTGGCTCTGGGAAGACAACATATTGCCATGAGGCATATAAATTCTATAAGGAGTTGGGCCGGCAAGTGGGCGTCGTCAATTTGGATCCAGGCAACGATAACATGTCCTATCAGCCGGTAGTCAACGTAATGGAACTGATTACTGTCGAAGATTGCATGGAGCACCTGCAGCTGGGACCCAATGGCGCGCTCATGCACTGCGCCGAGTACCTGGAACAGCATTTCGATGATTGGCTGTTGCCGGCACTGAGAAAACTTAGTGCAACGCACAATTACTTTCTCTTCGATTGCCCTGGCCAAGTGGAGCTGTACACCCACCACAATGCCATGGCGCGAGTCTTTGAGCGCCTGGAACGGGAGCGCTACAACTTGGTGACCGTCAATCTCATCGATTCGCATTATTGCTCAGAGCCAGCCAAGTTCATAGCCACACTGCTGATGGCGCTGAATACGATGATGCGAATGAGCCTGCCACATGTGAATGTGTTATCCAAGGCGGATCTGCTTCGAAAACACGAATCGAAGCTTCACTTCAACGTTGACTACTACACGGATGTGCTTGACCTGAAATATTTGCTAGAGAAACTAGACGACGATCCCACAATGCGCAAATATCAGAAGCTAAACGAAGCCATTTGCTCCATGGTGGAGGATTATGCTCTTGTCTCATTTAAACTTCTGGATGCTTTCAGCACAGACAGCATGCTCAGGCTGCGTAACCACATTGACAAAGCGAATGGCTATGTCTATAAAGCAGGCGAGGAGCAAACGGTTAACTCTCTACTAGCTTGCGCTGTGGGCGCTGAAACCGAGGCAATGCGTCAGCAGCGAGATATTGAGCCCTATACGAACCAGCAGTAGCAAACAGATGTTTTTAATATATGTATATATAATATAGCTATATTTATCTTTATTTTGGGAAATTTTGTTTTATCAACATCCTGTCGCCAAAAATTGGCGCTAGAACAGAACAAATTGTGCAAATATAGCACGAATAGCGTTTTGATGATTGCAATTTCCTGTGATAAATGTTTAGTTTAGCTAACAGTTGCGCCACAAATTAGATACATTAGTTGTTAAGCAAATAAATTAAAATAAATCTATACCTACACATTCGCACTTTCATTGTTTTATTCAAATTTAAGCACGTGCGCGCCTTATCTATATTCTGTATGGGCAGCACTTTGCACTACAACTATCGATTGAAATCGATATGCAGTGTTGTCATTGATAATCAGTTGACACTATTGACCGTTACAAGAACATAGCGCGGTCAATGTTCTTCAATTTGATTATGTATTTAACTTGAAACTTTTATTTCATGCGAAATCAGCGCACAGTATTCAATTTCATTCATTCATTCACGTTTTCTGTACAGATAAAGTTGAATGGCGACGTAAATTCTGATTTGCGTATTGCTTATGTAATTTATTTATAAACTTAGCCTTGGCATATTCTTTAGGTCAGTTTCATAATATCTTTAGTGTGCGAGAATACATTTTATCGCTTACAAGTTGCTGAATTGCACTCCAAGCTTCAACTTGGCACATTTAGCAACGATAAGGCGAGAAAAAAGTGAATTTCAAATGTGAACTACAGAAAAATCAGCATATTTGACGTTGACTTTAGGAAGCACAAAAACTCTGATTAAAACTAAGAATAAAATGGCGTCCGGCTTTAGTTAGAGGCCTATAAAAGGCGCTGGGGGTCGACAGCTTAATTAGTTGCGTTCGCGCGGTTGCCTCGTCTAACGGATTATAATTGTGAATATGTGCTAAAGTGAGAGAAAACTGTGAAGTGTTTAATTGTGCAGTGAATCGACAAGGATTCGCAGGATAACGCAGTGCGAAAACTTCAATATCAAGGATTAAACGGATTACCAGTGATATATGCAAAGCAAATAAAAAGGATATTAGTGCTTGCCATAAAATGGCAAACAAATTCACGTACTTCTTAGCATGGCTGCTAATTCTCAGCCAAGTGTGTGCTGAAGATGGCGATATAATTATGTCTGACGCGGATGATCAAGATATAGAGTGAGTGAAGGAATATTAAGTGTGAAATATATGGACTTTTCTGAGAAATAGGAAATACAAATAATATAAATGTGAAATATATTTAAAATAAAAATAATTAATATACATATATAAATCAATACTATATAAAATATACAAATATATATACATATATCATTTATAACAATCATCAGAATTTGTTTCTCAAATTTCAAGCGACTTCCGCTTTTGCTACGCAATTTTGTTCTAAGATAAACTTGTGCTACGTTGCTTAAAATTATTTTGCATGCCATTTAATATGTTATCTAATTGAATGCCTCTGGGTTCTATATTTGCTACTTGATAGTCCCCTGGCTCAGTTGGCACCGGATGTTGATAGTAAGGAACGCCAGGAACGTCATCTAAAATTTGGATATCATGCGGCGCCCGCTGTGAGGTATGAAACAAAACATATTAGAATGGAAATTGCAATTGCTATATAATTATTATTATATATTATTATTATTATATATTATTATAATTATCCTTTAGCGCGCGCTATAGCTACAGTTACAATGATGCTCAGGCAGCAGGCGGTGCTTATGGTGGGGGTCTGGACCCTAGTATTGGTGGCGTTAAGACCGCGACGTGAGTAGTAGAGTCAAAGAAGTTATATTAGAATTTACATAAAAATTTATAAACTCTCTGAATGCAGCTCGAACTTCCTCAAAAATACGCTTGGCTTATTCGGCATGGGCAGAGGGTAAAATTTGTTCAATTGTTTATATAGTTTGTATCTCATACATCACGTAATTCCCCAGGGTGAAGGGTAACTTTTACGGGAATGCTGCTCAACAGTTGCGAGCGTATGGCAAGTGCGCAGCGCTTACACTGCCACAGAATGTGCTGTCCCAGTGCAATAGCAATGGTCGGTGTCAAGTGTATTGTCCCGATGGTTATACGTTTTCCCAGGATACCAAATCCTTGGATCTGTTTTGCAGCAACGATGGCTGGATAATACGCAATTCGGAGTTCACGCGAGTTCCGCCTTGCCAAGCTGTGTGCTTGCCACCGTGTGAAAACAATGGTATATGCCTACAAGCGGGAGTATGTCAGTGTCCAGAAAACTATTCCGGTCCGCTATGCCAGCACAAGAAGTCCGTGTGTGCATCGAAGCCACCAGTGCCCAAGAATTCCAAGGTAACCTGCAAGAACAAGTAAGTTGTGAGAGCTATTATATATTATATATTTATTTAATATAACATTACCTGTTAGTTTTTGTAATGCTCAATGCATGCGAGGCTTTCAGTTCCCAGACGGCAGCGGCATCGCCAACATAGAATGCCGCAATGGCCAATGGGTGCATGCCAAAACTGGACTGCCCAAGATGCCAGACTGTGGACGTAAGTGAACTGCATATGCTGGATATATTGTATACGCTAATCTCCTATATTTGTAGCAACCTGTTCGCCGGCCTGCGAGAATGGCGGCCAATGCATCAGCTTCAACATCTGTCAGTGCTCCAAGATGCATCGTGGTGCATTCTGCCAATACAGTGAGCAAATAATTGAATGTCCTAGAGAGATTTTTTTTTTTTTAATATTTATAAAATGTATATCAGGCATTTCCAGCTGCAATGTAACCAACACACATTTCAATGGCAACTACAAGTGCGCCTACGACACGGAAGAGGCACGCTGCACTTTCAGCTGCCCGCAGGTGAAGGGTCTCAAGGTGCAAGGTCGCTTGGACATGGAGTATAGGTGCAGTTATCAAGAGGGTGTCTATTTGCCTGCACCATTGCCAAAGTGCATTTTTCGTAAGTTTCCTTTAAAGCATAATCCAATCAGAGTTCAATATATTAATATAAAAACGCCTAGCTCCTGGATATGTTATTAGATCGGGCAGCGTTCAAATGACTCATATGCAACAGCCGGGTCGTACTTATCATGGCGCCTTTAGCGGGGAGATTACCTCGGAGCTGAGAAGTCAACGTGAGATTCTGTTGGCGCTGCTAGCCAAGTATAAAGATCTGGAACATCGTAGCGTAAGTCGAGCATACAAATTGATCGTGCAGCATTTGATGTGTTTACTTTGCAGGAATGGTGGTCATCGGAGGAAACAGTGTCAACTCTCAGCAGTTACTCCTTGTATATGAGCAGCGAGGTGGATGTGGTGATCGATCAGTCACCAAGGCCAGCCATGTGCACCACCTGGGGTGGCATCAATATGAAAACTTTCGATGGTTTGGTTTTCAAGTACGTACTTATCGATACCTTAAGTTAATGAGTACTTTTTGTTAGATTCTGTTCAATACTATCGATAGCTTAAGTTTGCTACTATTGCCGGCCAATTAGGAATTCAAACATTAATTTGTTTTTACGTTCAGAGCACCTTTGTCATGTTCACATACCTTGATCTTGGACAAAGTGTCTGGCACATTTGATATAACACTGAAGGCATGTCCTTATGGCTCTGGCTATGGTTGCGCGCATTCACTGAAGATTCAATGGCAATCGGTGCTATATACCCTAGAGAACCTGAGTAAGTAGAATTTGATACAATCTCTGAATGCTGTTGATTCTCACTTGCTTTATAGATGGCACAATACGCTTGTCCACGCCCAACAAACAGTTGCCCATACCCGTTCAGGTAATGGGCATGAAGGTGATGCCAGTGGCACAGCATGTGCAAATCGATCTGGAATCAATTGGTCTCAAGCTTGACTGGGATCATCAACAGTATGTGGCCGTGCATGCAGGCCCCGCAATGTGGGGCAAAGTGGGTGGCCTATGTGGCTCTCTAGACGGTGATTATCGCAATGATTTGATGTCTCGAACTGGCAAGAAATTAGAGACAGTCAAGGCATTCACCGATACATGGCGTGTGGATGATCACAGTGACATGTGCCGAGTGGAGAATAGTGCCGAAATGGAATTTGGCATTGAGTCCTGTGAGCAAAGCAAACTCCAGAAGGCCGTCACTGTGTGTGAGCGTCTTTTGGCCAACGAGAAGCTGAGCGACTGCATCAAACCGTTCAACTATGATGCACTCATCCGCACTTGCATTGCCGACTATTGCAACTGTGCGAATCGGGAGAAGCCCGAAAGTTGCAATTGCGATGCCATTGCCATGCTGGCCAAGGAATGCGTGTTCAAGGGCATCCAATTGGAGCACGGATGGCGCAATCTGGAAATATGCCGTGAGTGAAGAGTTGATATATATCGAATCATATTTACATACTCGTTATGGAATATTTCTATAGCCATTAGCTGCGGCTTTGGTCGCGTCTATCGTGCCTGCGGGCCGGATGTGGAACCAACTTGTGAATCAGGCCTGACAGCCACTGCACCCACCAAAGACAAGTGCAACGAGGGTTGCTTCTGTCCCGAAGGCACGGTTCAGTACAAGGATGCGTGCATCACTCGGGAGCTGTGCCCGTGCACGTTGCGTGGCCGTGAGTTCAAGCCCGAAGCAACGGTCAAGAAGAACTGTAATACTTGCACCTGCAAGAATGGCCAATGGAATTGCACTGACGATAAGTGTGGTGCGCGTTGCGGTGCCATTGGTGATCCTCATTACCAGACTTTCGATGGCAAGCGTTACGATTTCATGGGCAAGTGCTCGTACTATTTGCTGAAGACACCGAACATGTCTGTGGAGGCGGAGAACATTGCCTGCTCTGGAGCCGTCTCGGAGGCACTCAGCTATGCGGCGCCCGATGATCCCTCCTGCACCAAGTCGGTAACCATACGTTTCCTACTGCGCGATGGCACACCAACCACAATCAAACTAGATCAGGGCCTAACGACGGTCGTCAATGACAAGCCCATTGCCAAGATGCCAAAGATGTTGGGCGTTGGTGAGGTCTTGATACGACGCGCCAGCTCCACGTTTGTGACCGTAGACTTTGCCGGAGGCATACGCGTCTGGTGGGACGGTGTGTCGCGTGTCTATATTGATGCACCGCCGACTTGGCGTGGCCAGACGGAAGGTCTGTGCGGCACATTCAATTCCAACACACAGGATGACTTCCTCACTCCCGAGGGTGATGTCGAGACGGGCATTGAGGCATTTGCGGACAAGTGGCGCACCAAGGACACCTGCCAGTTCCAGGCAGAGACCCACCAGGGACCGCATCCGTGCACCCTGAGTCCAGAGAAGAAGGCTCTTGCTGAGAAGCATTGCGACTGGATATTGCAGGACATATTCCAGGAGTGTCACTTCATGGTGGAGCCCGAAAAGTATTACGAGGACTGCCTCTACGATACTTGCGCCTGTAAGACCGAGCCGGAGAAATGTTTCTGCCCCATTCTCTCCGCCTACGGCACTGAATGCATGCGACAGGGCGTCAAAACTGGCTGGCGTATGACTGTTAAGGAATGCGGTGAGTATTAATTGATCAGGCTTTTATAACATTGCATATATTTTTATATATTTTTCTCATTAGCTGCCAAGTGCCCCGTGGGTCAGGTATTTGACGAATGCGGCGATGGCTGCGCCTTGACTTGTGACGATTTGCCTGGCAAGAATAGCTGCACCCGAGAGTGTGTCGAGGGCTGTCGCTGTCCACATGGCGAGTATATCAACGACCAGGGCGTCTGTGTGCCCAAGCACAAGTGCCATTGCAGCTTTGATGGCATGATCTTCCGTCCTGGCTACAAGGAAGTGCGTCCTGGTGGCAAATTCCTAGATCTTTGTACCTGTGTGGATGGCGTTTGGGATTGTCAGGATGCTGATCCGGGTGATGATGTCAAGTATCCACCCTCGTCGGAGCTGCGTAGCAAGTGTGTTAAACAACCCTTTGCGGAGTTCACCAAATGTGCACCCAAAGAGCCAAAAACCTGCAAGAATATGGATAAGTATATAGCGGACTCTGCGGATTGCTTGCCTGGCTGCGTCTGCATGGAGGGCTATGTCTATGATACATCTCGGCAGGCTTGTGTGCTGCCCACCAACTGTTCTTGTCATCATGCTGGCAAGAGTTACGACGATGGCGACAAGATCAAGGAGGATTGCAATTCGTGCGTGTGTCAGGCAGGCAATTGGAAGTGCTCGGACAACGGCTGTGAATCCACCTGCAGCGTGTGGGGCGACTCACATTTCACCACATACGATGGCCAAGACTTTGATTTCCAGGGCGCTTGCGATTATGTGCTCTCCAAGGGCGTTTTTGAGAATGGCGATGGCTTCAGCATTACCATACAAAATGTGCTGTGCGGCACAATGGGAGTCACTTGTTCCAAGTCGTTGGAGATTGCATTGACTGGGCGTGTGAAGGAATCATTGATGCTAAGTAAGGACTCGGCTTACAGCGTAGATCCCAATAAGTCGGCCATTAAAAGTGAGTATCTCGATAGAGTTATTGTTATCGATGTAACTGATAACAAGTACTGAGTACAAAAGTGTAGGAGAATCTAGTATCGATACATTAATATACGTATATTTTCCAATTAGAGCTTCGAGACAGTGTCAATGCCAACGGCCACAATGCGTTCCATATTTACAAATCCGGAGTCTTTGTTGTTGTCGAGGTAATTCCTCTCAAATTACAAGTTAAGTGGGATGAAGGCACACGTGTTTATGTCAAATTGGGCAACGAATGGCGGAACAAGGTCAGCGGCTTGTGTGGCAATTACAATGGAAACAGTCAGGATGATATGCAAACGCCATCACTGGGCTTGGAAACAAGTGCCATGCTCTTTGGCCATTCCTGGAAATTGCAGCCACATTGCGCAGCACCTGTTGCACCAATCGACGCCTGCCGCCAGCATCCAGAGCGCGAAACGTGGGCTCAATTGAAGTGCGGCGCACTGAAATCTGAGCTTTTCGAGCCCTGCCATGCGGAGGTGCCTTTGGAGCGTTATCTGAAGCGCTGCATCTTCGATACGTGCGCCTGTGATCAGGGCGGCGATTGCGAGTGCCTGTGCACGGCTGTGGCGGCCTATGCGGATGCCTGTGCCCAGAAAGGCATCAATATACGATGGAGATCACAACATTTCTGCCGTAGGTCTTTTCATTAAAAAATTTATTTGTTTAATTTGTTTAATATATGCTTTTGTTTAGCCATGCAATGCGATCCACACTGCTCGGAGTACAAGTCATGTACTCCCGCCTGTGCCGTTGAGACCTGCGACAATTTCTTGGATCAGGGCATTACGGAGCGTATGTGCACCCGCGAAAACTGCGTCGAGGGCTGCCAAATTAAACCCTGTGAGGATGGCTTCATTTATCTGAATGACACTTATCGGCAGTGCGTGCCCAAGGCGGAGTGCAAGCCTGTGTGTATGGTGAAGGAGGGCAAGACCTACTATGAAGGAGATGTTACCTTCCAGGACGCCTGTGCTACGTGTCGTTGCTCGAAGCGTAAGGAAATCTGTAGCGGCGTCAAGTGTGATGAACCCAATACACCGGCCACGCCTGCACCATATGTTAAGGGCACTACCGAAGCACCGCTAGCCACACAGAATGAAACGAAATGCGTGCGAGGCTGGACGCGTTGGTTTGACAATGACGCCGATACGACAGAGAAGATTGTGCGGCTGAACGATGAGGAGAAGCTTCCGCGCTACGATCGTCTGGAGAGCATCTATGGCACCTGCCTTAAAAAGTATATGACTAAGGTGGAGTGTCGTGTGAAGGGTACGCACGAGCCGCCCGAGCAGATGGACGAGAATGTTGCCTGCAGCCTGGCCGAGGGTTTGCGTTGTATTGGCAAGTGCCACGACTACGAGTTGCGAGTGTTCTGCCAGTGCGATGGTGAGACGGAGGTCACAACGCCAAAGCCAGACGAAAAGCCTCAAATTGGCGCCAGCTGCGACGTGGGCGTGGTCGAGTACAAAGAGTATCCTGGCAATTGTCATAAGTTCCTGCACTGCCAGCCAAAAGGCGTCGATGGCGGCTGGGTATACGTAGAGAAGACTTGCGGAGAGTTCATGATGTTCAATCCCACTATGTTCAATTGTGATCACATTAGCATTGTCCAAAAGTTGAAGCCCAGCTGCGATAAGCGCAAGCCAGATCCCGAGCAGGAGCTGATTTTACAGTGTGACGACGACAAGGTCTGGTCAGAGTGCGCCAATCAGTGTGAAAACACTTGCCACTACTACGGCAGCATATTGCGTAAGCGTGGCCTGTGCCAGCGCGGCGAGCACTGCAAGCCTGGCTGTGTGGATAAACTGCGTCCGGACTGTCCCAAGCTTGGCAAATACTGGCGGGACGAAGACACATGCGTGCATGCGGACGACTGCCCGTGCATGGACAAGGAAGAGCAGTATGTGCAGCCCCATAAGCCCGTTGTGGGTGAGCTGGAGATTTGCCAGTGCATCGACAATGCTTTCACGTGTGTGCCCAACAAGCCGGAGCCAGTGCCAGAGCCAACGATAAGTAAGTGGAGGACATAATTGATTGCACTTTCATTCTTATCAATGTTTATTTATTTGCAGATCCTTTCGAGCCCATAGTTCCTATAGTTCCGATTACTCTGACTCCACCCTTGCATTGTGCTCCCGAACGGTAAGTTGTGGGTTATAATTTGTAACAGCTTAATTTATTTAATTTTCAATTTCATTTTTGTAGTCTTAAGCCCATGATTGAAAATGGTCCAGATTCATTGCCCGATAGCATTTTCAATGCCAGCTCACAGCTGGCTCCAGAGCACGCGCCGCACAAAGCTCGTCTGAGCAAGAAGCCAAAAACTGACAGCGGCAGCTGGTCACCACAAATCAACGATCAGATGCAGTACTTGGAGTTGAACTTCAAGCATCCGGAGCCTATTTATGGAGTCATCATGGCTGGCAGTCCCGAATTCAATAACTATGTGACGCTCTTCAAGGTAAAGACAAAAATTTGCGTGCAATGGCAAAAATGAATATATATTATATATATATATTTTTTTAGATCCTGCACAGTCACGATGGCATCGCCTATAACTATCTGGTCGATGAGACGGACAAGCCACAAATGTTCAATGGACCATTGGATTCGCGCGAGCCTGTGCAGACCCTATTCAAGATACCCATTGAGGCGAGCTCACTGAGAATTTACCCACTCAAGTGGCATGGATCGATTGCAATGCGTGTCGAGCTGTTGATTTGTGGTGAGCTACCAGTTGTCACTTTGCCGCCCACATTGCCCACAAGCACAGAGCGTCCGTCCATGCATTTCGAAATGGAGTGTGTGGATGAAATGGGCGTGGATAAGGGTGAGATGCATGAGCAGCAGATACAGGCGAGCAGCTTGTGGCAGTTGCAGCAACCGGCAAGGAAACCACGTTTACTTGACCTGCTCAAGCTGTCCACGCCCCAGGCATGGCGTCCGCTTGCCAATACGCCCAATGAGTTTATCGAATTTGATTTCCTGGAGCCACGCAACGTATCCGGTTTTATTACCAAGGGCGGCCCCGATGGCTGGGTGACTGGCTACAAGGTTCTGTTCTCGAAGAGGAAACCCACTTGGAACACGGTGCTGGCACCCAACGGACAGCCACGTGTATTCGAGGCAAATGTGGACGAACAGACTCCGCGTACCCATCACTTCAAGAAGCCAATCCTGACGCAGTATCTGAAAATTGTGCCCGCCAAGTGGGAGCGCAACATAAACATGCGCATCGAACCATTGGGCTGCTTTAAGCCTTATCGTAAGTACCTAAAATGCTTAAGCAGGGAAATTCAATTGATTTCAACTTGATTTCCTTATTTATAGCTGTCCTGAAGGAGGAGATACACGAGGAAAAACTGGAGCCCACCAAGTGCAATGTGTGCGAAGGAATAGCCAGCTCAAGCCCCGATGATAAGAAATGCCAATGCAATGATGCGCTCTACTGGGACGGCAACAAGTGCGTGCAGCGTAATCTCTGCCCTTGCGTGGAGAACTATGTCAGCTATCCGATCGGCAGCAAGTTCGAGAATGCCGCTTGTGAGGAGTGTGTCTGCATTTTGGGTGGACGCCACAACTGCAAGCCCAAGAAGTGTCCACCATGCGGTGAGCGCCATCTGCGTCCGGTCATAACCAGCGATTGCTTCTGCAAGTGCGAGCCGTGTCCCAAGCACCAACGCTTGTGCCCTTCGAGTGGCGATTGCATACCTGAGATTCTGTGGTGCAATGGAGTGCAGGATTGCGCAGACGATGAAGATTCCAGCTGTCGGGACTCATTCACTGTAGAGCCGGACATTAAACGCGAGAAGAATGAAAGTAAGTTGTTCTCCGATATGTGCCAACTACAAATAATCGCTGAACTCTTTTGTATTTTAGCCACGGTCATTACCTGTCCTGCTCCCGTTTGTCCACCTCAAATGAAGATTAAGATCATTCAGAAGAAGGCACGCAAGATGTCCAAGATCTTCACATTCCACAAACAAGTATCCATTGTGGATGATGGTGTTAGCATAACGAAAACCAAGTTTGTCTCCTCGAACGAGAAGATATTGGCCATGCCCAGCAACGAGCTGAACTATCAGGAAGAGGAGGAGTGTAGTGAATTCACCTGTGTGCCCATACCCACCAAGGAGGTGAACAAAAACGAATCAATCACCTGCGTGGAGCCCAAGTGTCCGGAGAAATACGATGTCGAGCTGGACATGAGCACCGCCAAGGCGGGCGACTGCCTCAAATATACCTGTGTGCTGCGACCCAATAAGGACGATGTGTGCGAGATAAGCGGCAAGAGTTTCACCACCTTTGATGGCACCACGTTCAAATATAGTCCCTGCAGTCATATACTAGCTAGAGACATACACAATGGCAGCTGGATCATATCAGGTAGATATTTTATAAGAATTCTATATTATCAATTGTTTAAATACTTTCGTTTTGCAGTTCATCAGCAGTGCAGCGATGAGATGCGTAAAGTGTGTCATAAGGTGGTCACCATCCAGGATCTGCAGGCTGGCAATGAGCTAGTGCTGTTGCCTCATCTGAAGGTGAAATTCAATGGCTTCGAGTTCACCGTGGAGCAGCTAATCAATTCGCCCGTTTGCAAGGCCTCGTTTGTGGTCTCGCAGCCGGGCAAGACACTGCTCGCTGTGTCCACCAAATATGGCTTTTGGGTGCAGTTGGATGACATTGGAATACTTAAGGTGGGTATCTCTTCCAAATTTATACGCACTGTGGACGGTCTGTGTGGCTATTACAACGGCATTCCGCGTGACGACAAACGCACGCCCGATGGACAAGTCTTGGCTAATACGGAGAAGTTCGGCAACAGTTGGTACGACAAGCGCATACCGCTTGATCAATGTGGCGATCAGAAGTGCACCAGGCAACTGCAGTCCAAGGCGCTGCAGCTGTGTAACATAATCAAGTATGTATTCAGCTGACTCTCTTTAGTTTCTCTGTAGATAATCTTCTTTACTCTACAGCCATCCCACCTTCGCCAAATGCCACAAGGCTGTCAATTATAAACAATTCTCAAATAATTACTGCCTGGAGGCTGCCTGTGATTGCCTGCTGGAAAATAATGGAGACGCCTCTGCATGCAAGTGCAACATTCTCGAGAGCTTCGTGAAGAAGTGCCTCAGTGTCAATCCACTGGTTCAGCTAACCACCTGGCGAGCAGTGCATCAGTGCGAGATTAGCTGTCCTGCTCCCTTGGTGCACACCGATTGCTATAAGCGTCGCTGTGAGCCTTCCTGCGACAATTTGCATGGCGATGATTGCCCTGTGCTGCCGGATGTCTGCTTCCCGGGCTGTTACTGCCCCGAGGGCACCGTTCGCAACGGCCCCAAGTGTGTGCCCATTACTGACTGCAAGGATTGTGTGTGCAAGGCGCTGGGCAACTCCAAGTACCTGACCTATGATCGCAAGAGCTTCAGTTTCAATGGCAATTGCACTTACCTGTTGTCCCGTGATGTGGTGTTGCCTGGTGTGCATACGTTCCAGGTGTACGTTAGCATGGATGATTGCAAGAAGCTTGGCCAAGTCAGCGCCAGCGATGGTGCCAGCTGTCCCAAGTCGCTGCATGTGCTTAATGGTGACCATGTGATTCATGTGCAGCGTGTGCCGAATCAGCCAAAGGCATTGCAGGTGCTGGTGGATGGCTTCGAGGTGAAGAAGATGCCATACAAAGATAGCTGGATAACGTTGCGCCAAGTGGTGGGCAAGGAACTGGTATTAACTCTGCCAGAATCGCACGTGGAACTCACGGCCTCATTCGAGGATATGATCTTCACACTCGGTGTGCCCAGCATCAAGTATGGCAGCAAGATGGAAGGACTCTGTGGTGATTGCAATGAAGACGCCAGCAATGACTTGAAACCAAATCCGGCCAAGAAGAAGCCGGGCATGGATGTCATACAGAGCTGGCAGGCGGATGAGCCCAAACTAGGCTTAACCGATGACCAAGAGTGTTTGAGCGAGGATGTGCCCAAGGAACACTGCATACCATTGCCGCCAGAGAAGGATCCCTGCCTGCAGTTCTACAACGAGAAGCTCTTTGGCAAGTGCCCACTAGTTGTGGACCCCATTGCCCATGTGTCGGCCTGTCAGCAGGATATCTGCAAGCCGGGCAACACACAGCAAGGCGTCTGTGTATCCCTGGCCGCCTATGCCAAGGAGTGCAACAACAAGGGCATCTGCACGAACTGGCGTCGTCCAGAACTGTGTCCGTTTGAATGTCCCAGCGATATGGTCTATGAGCCCTGCGGTTGCGCCAAGAATTGCGATACAGTCAAGGCCATGACCGACTACGATGCGGTTAATATAAAGACCCAGGCGGTATTCCACACGGTGAACAGCGATGATATGTGTCTCAGCTCGGAGCGCTTTGAGGGTTGCTTCTGTCCGGCTGGGCAGGTTATGGATGACGGCAAATGCATACCAGAAGCGGCGTGCAACAAGTGTGATGATGGTGAGCACCTGCCGGGTGATAAATGGCAGCAGGACAAGTGCACCGATTGCCAGTGTGATGCCAAGGGCAAGAGCTCGTGCGTGGAGAAGAAATGCCAAGTGGAGGAGAACATATGCGCCGAGGGCTACAAGCCACAGACCATAATCAGCGCCGAGGAGTGCTGTCCACGCTATCGCTGCGTGCCGGAGCCCAAGGAATCGCAGAAGCTCTGCCTGGCTCCGCTAATGCCTGTGTGTGGACCAGGACAATTTAAGAAGCAGAAAAATGATGTCAACGGCTGTCCCCAGTACATTTGCGGTCAGTTTTAGTTCTTGAATCTCGATTTTCATTCTAATATTTACTTAATATCTAATTTGTGTAGAATGCAAACCTAAGGAGGATTGTGATCCGCTTGTGCCACCTCGCCAGCTGTTGCCTGGCGAACAGCTCGTCAAGGTCGACGAAGGCTGCTGTCCCACACAGAAGATTGTCTGCAAGTCGGATCAGTGCCCGCCCGCGCCAGTGAACTGCCAGCAACGCTTCTACGAGGTCAGCACACAGAAAGCCGAAGGAGCCTGCTGTGCAACACATAAATGCGGTACGCATGACAATCTAATTGGATCTAATAAGACCTAATTAATTACTTCGAATTTATGCCCGCAGTGCCACCAAAGCATTTGTGCATTGTGCAATATGAGGTGGAGGAATCGAGCAGTTTTACCAAGCAAATCGGCGACAAGTGGCAGCATGCCAAGGATGTTTGCAAGCAGGAGCAGTGCGCCTACGGACCCGATGGCATTGCTCAAGTTATCAGCACGCTGCAACAATGTTCGACGGACTGCCCAGCTGGGTATAGCTATCAGAAGCTGGACAAGAGCAAATGCTGCGGCGAGTGTGTGCAGACGTCCTGTGTATTCGAGAACAAACTGTATGATGTGAATGCCGTGTGGAGCTCGCCCGACAATTGTACACACTATATATGCCTGAAGAAGGATAAACTGTTGATGGTCAGTTCCTCGATCGAAGTCTGTCCAGATGTCAGTCACTGTCCGGAGCATTTGCTATATGTGGAGGGCTGCTGTAAACTCTGTAAATCTGAGCCCATTATCGAAAATCTATGTAAGTGGAGCAGTATAATTCGTTTATTGCAATCAGCTAATTACCTTTAAATTTCATTGCAGCCAACTGTCTGCCCGTTTCCCTGGCCGAGCCGCTGACGAAAGAACTGATAAAGTATACAAAGCCAGGTCATGGTGTCTGTGTGAACGCTGAGCCCATCAAGGGCTTCACGGATTGCGAGGGTGCCTGTAGCTCGGGTTCCAAATATAATAAACTAACGGATATGCATGAGAAGTTCTGCACCTGTTGCACCATCAAATCCTACGAATCGATCTCAATCAAAATGGTCTGCGAAGATGGTTTCAAATTCAATCAGCGCGTAAGTTTAATAGTTCTTACTATATATTTAGCGTATTACTAATATATTTACTTTAATTGACAGCATGAGGTGCCATCGAATTGTGGATGCTCGCCGTGTGTAGAGTTCTCAGAGAGCGTGATAGATATGCGAATGGCTGAATCGAAACAGAAGCCACTGTCATTGCTGCAGTTTATTGGCCATTGAGGTGCTTTAGCTGCTGTGCTATCCTAGCTTGTCATAATAAATGCAAGTATTCTAACTGAATACAAGAATATTCCAAAATTCCAATTTGCCTTTTTTAATCCAATTGGAAAAACATTTCAACTGATCTATTGAACTTGTGTGAGTTCATAGCGAGCTACGAGCTAAAGTGCCGATATATTTGTATGGCGATCGCTCAGTTCATCTTTATTAACAATAAGAGTAAAGTGAAAATTTCATAATGTGCAATTGCCATGCCACCTTCAACGAGTACAGCTTAACTCAATTTATTGTGGCGCCTAGAGCTACGCCAATATTTGTCCATAACACGCAACAGAACAACGCCGGGCAGTCATTATTTTTGCTACTGGTAAGTCTGGCAGCCATTAAAAAAAAAAAAAAGAATGTTGTGGCACCTTTTGATAATGCAGTCGACATTGCCGTTGAGCTGTTTATGAAAACTTTGCGGCTTTCAGACTCGGACTTAACTTCACTACATTTGCATTTCAATAATTAATTGTTATTGTTGGCTGAGCGCACTTTGTGTTTGTTTTTCACATGTGCAGCAACAATATATGCATGCATTTCCTTTCGAGCAGACAGCGCAAGGCCATAAAAATGCGTGCCAGCAACGACGTAAGTAGATACGTAAGCACGTGCTCACACACATACATACGTACGTAATAACAAAGACGTTGACTTTTCTGTGGCGGACGTTAATTTATTTACTGCTGCGCTTGGCAAATGGCACTGCCCCTTCGCGCTCTCACTCTTTCGCTCTACACACCAACCCACACACACACACACACACATACACATAGTCGTTCCTCTCCCTACAAAGAACCGCAAGCAATGCGCGCTCTGCACTTTTGCACATTCATTGCATTTTATTTATTGTATGATTCAACAATTTACGTAAGTTAGCGACGCGAATATGAAATTATCCTTTTGTGTGGCGAACCCAGCGAAACTTGCCTCCAAGGAAGTTGACAATAAAAACACGTACACACGCCTATTATGACAGGCTTAAGGCATTTATTTTTCTTTTTTTTTTTTCGTATTAATGCAATGCCAAAGTACCTGGCTAAGTTATTGTTTCGGCCCCCTTTCCGTTCGGTGTATTTGTGCATATTTAATATGGCCAGCGGCTGAGCTTATAAAGTATTCAATATGGCGGCGCATATCTTAAAGAGAGTGAACTTTTCTAATTTGTCATTGGCATCAATTAGAGTCGAGAGTCAGCAGCAGGAAGTGCCTGCACACATACATATACATATATATTTACAGTATGTATGGGTATGTGTGCATATACATACATATATCAGATGGGCGTTGGGTCACAGAAATTGAGGAAATAACCAATTAGACAGCTGACACACACACACAAGAGTGTTGATATTCCCATCTCCCTCTCTCTTTCTCTCTTTTTGTGCAATTCGTATTGGCATATATATTGAAATTTAATGAAGCATATGCTGCAGCAGAAAAAAAAAATCATATTTTGTGCATATTGTGTGTGTAAGAGAATGTAGTCTATATAATTGCCCAGAAGTAATCTCAAGCAGGAAATGAACAGTGAAATGGCTAGCGATACGAAACACACAGTGGTAAACACTTTTTACACACACACACACACACACACAAACAAGTGCATAGACACATCAAAATTTATTTTTGCTTAGTTATTGCCAAATCGATATGCAATTTTCCTAAATATTGTACTTATTGGTAAAATGCATATATACATACATATATAGTATATGTACTTTACATTCGTACGGCCGCTTAAAAATCTAAAATGCAAAAATCGTTTATTTGCTCAAGAGCCGTTAAAATGTACAAACTGCTAGGCGATGGCCAAATGTCTGTGTGTGTGTGTGTGTTCTTGGGCTGATTCGTTCGGCCGCTGCAAAAAGTCAAACATGGCCATTTGTTGCAGGTTTCAATTTCAGTTGATTGCATATAGAGAAAGAAGCAGAGAGTGAGAGAGAGTGGTAGAGGGAGTGAGAGAGTAGCAACTAGCTTGCTACCTTCAATGCCATTGACGAAGAAATTGTTGTAGATATTTGGACGTGCAGTCGAGCGCAAAAAAGCAACAGAGACATCGACGACAGACGATCCGACCAGAGCCAGCGCGACTGTGTGCGGGCTGTGCATAGAGACATATGTAGAGCTCACACACCCACACACACAGATGTAAAACATACAAAAATTATAAGGATATACGCTACGTGCAGTCAATAAATAAAACAGTTCCAGTAGCAGTCCTTGCCAGGCAGCAACTACCAAGCACATATGCCCTACCAAAAGAAACACGTTCGATTTAATACAAATGCGCTTAGGTGTAGGCGGGCGAGCCAGAGCAGGGCGTGAGGGGGGCTCAGGGGAGACGGCTGCTGGGTGGGATTTATGCCAAGCGACGTTTTAAGTCTTCGTCGCAGCAACAGCTGCTGATGCTTCTGGTTCCTTTGATGCTGCTGCTGCTGCTGCCACAGCTGCGCTTACGAATGCGCTCCATAAAGTCATTGCATTGCATTTGCCTGGTTAGCAATTTGTAATAATTTTGCTTCTATGATGGTTATCTAATTTTGTATGCTCAAATAAATATGTTGCTTAGTTTTCCTTGCTGACTGAGCATAGTTTTGTGTAACCTGTTCGATTGGCCTACCTTCAGAACCTTAAATCAAATATAAACTTAAATTTGAGATTAGTTTTTGTATAGCAATGGCAAGCAACTCTAGTAAATCATTTATCATATTTCCAATTTAAGTTATGTGCAATATTTGGGGTTAACAAAAGTCTTTGCGTACTTTCGAGAGTCACTAAGGGGGCCAAGACCAGAGACCATTGTCTTTCACCCCTGTGGCAAGTCTATAAATTGTGATTTTACATTCTCGAAAACTCGAGCCAGAACTTTGGTTACTAAATGGCAAAACAGTTAGCTTGATAAACAAAAACTCGTTGCATACCTTTTTCTAGCATGGCCAAAATTGCAAATATCTGAACAATGCGAGCTGATATGCTGACTGCTGTTGGTTTTGCTATTTTTGAACTTAAGAAACTCACAGATACACACACATAAATATATACACACACATAGAGGTGTTGATTGTGTGGGTGGGTGTGCGTGGGCACATTAAGTTTGGCATTAAATTCAAAATACGTGGAAAATGCGTATGGGAAATGCAACAGCTGCATATTGTTTGATAAATAAATAGCAAAAATACATACAAACGCGTCTTCCACATATAGATGTATATATATAGCACAAACACACACACTCACATAGTCGCATTCACTTGCACTCACACACACACTCACATACATATTTCTATTACCCATCGCAATGATTTTTCGACACAAGCTGTTGTCAGTGATATATGTGGGAGAGTCTATCTGGCAAACGCACATGTGTGTGTGTGTGTGAATGTGAGAGAGCGTGTGCTTGACTGTGTTTCAGTGTTGCCTCTCACCTTTACCGTTAGCTCGTTGCATTTGCACTTTAACATTTAAAGTTGTTTTTGTGTAGCGATGCGGCTGATTAGAGAGAAAAGGATGCAAAATTTATTGCAACTGTCTGCGAAAGATAATTTAAATAACAAACTCTCACGCGCACGCACAGATACTTACACACACATACACACACTCACTCACACATGCACAATGGCCACAAATTGTTACGACAGTGATAAATAAATGTTAACAATGTGCAAATTGTTTAAATTTGCCGCAGCAACAACACCAAACAGCAACAACAATGCGAGCAGAGTTTGTAACAAATGCAAATGCACATTTACAACCACAATTACAATTGCATTATCACACACGCATATACTCACGCACACACACGCAGCTGCATGCATGCCAGCATGCGGCTTTTGTGTTACACACACACACACACTCACACACACACATGCACGCATAGTCAAGCACAATTTGACACTCACATTCTCACTCACACACACATGCATACAAGCATGTGAAAAAAGTTGCACGGTAAGTTTTACTGGCTGCTGTGTATACCCTATCTTTAAGAGAGTGAGAGGGAGAGTGGTGGGTAGAAGAACAGCGAGCGAGTTTAATTTATTTATTTAATTTTTTTTTTTTTATGAATAATGAATTGAGTATTAAGATTGTTTTAATTAATATTTATGTATATATGTAATTCAATCTATTTATACATATATATGCCTTTCTTTGCTAGGGTATTCAACGGTCGGTTTACTAAACTTAACCACGCTTTCTTGTTCGCATTGTTGTTGCTGCTGCTGTTGTGAGAGTTATTATTACGGTTCTTGTTTCTTGTTGTTGTTGCTGCTGCTGCTGCTGTTGTTGTTGCTATTTAAGACGGGTTGAGCTGCTGCTGTCGTTGTTGCTATTGCAGCCGCAAATGCGAAATAACGAAAAACTTTGCCTGGCAAATTTGCTTTAAGCAGTTATTGTGTTAAATATTTAAAGTACTTTGACAAAATCGAGTTATGACTTGTTAAATAACTAAAATGTAAATTGATTTAAGCTAAATTTGTCTAGCATCAATAAGTTTTCTATTTCATTTAAAGAAACTCTCTCGCTCGTTTCAATTCAGATTTAAGCTTCAACTCTCTCTCTGTAACGTCTTGTAGCCATTGCACATTTTAAACGGATTTTCATGTTTAGCTAATGCCACGAATTATGTCGTCATAATGTCGAACACACGCTGCCTACAATTCATTTGCGTTCGTATGCATGCATTTTGTGCTTAAGGTCCTAATTTGTGACTAGGCCTTGACAGAAGAAATGTGCTTTAAACTAATATATCGTATCTTAGATACCCTAAATTTATATATTTGAGCAGAGAAAGTTGGAAATATTAAAATAAATTAGAGAGTAGGCCAAGCCGTAAAAAAGTGTTCGATCACAAAGCAAAAGAGGAATGAATCTATAAGTGGAAAATGCAGAAAATTGAGGTTCATAACAAGAAACGTTAATGTGAATTTAATATTGCTGACGAGGAAACACTTTTCTGGATTTAAAATATATCTATTATAAGGTTACATTGTTTAGAGTATCTTCTAGTTCAGCACATCGATCTCTCGCTCATTTAGTTTGTTTTGTTTGGATGTTGTTGTGCATTTAAATGGCGGTCGCACTTTTGGTGCCGCTAATGCGGCGCTCATTTGTCGCATTTATAACACCGCTTACCCCATTACCACCAACACGAGTAGCAGCGACAACAGCCCAGCTCAACTCACTTCACCGCCACCACCAGCACCAGCACCACCACACATACCCCCTGCAACCACACGGCCTTCTGCCTCGCTTCACATATGGCACTTGGGCCGGGGCTCAGCAGGACTTTTTGGCAGCTTACTGGCCGTCGCAGTTGCAGAGAGGCAATGTGTTTATGTTTTGGCAAACTTTTTGTTTGGTGCCAAGTACAATAATTTCGTTGCATAATATCCTTTGACAGGATACACTTTCGCTAAGCCTCAAGGAGCGCACAGCACGCTTGCGAACGTCATCAAACAACATAAAATTGTTTTTGGCACTTACTCCACAGTCGCTTCGTTCATTTTTTGCTTCTCCTCTTCCAACTGCCTTGCCAAGTAGTCGAAAGCTCATGCATTCACATATTATTTGGCCATTTGTATGCGCTAGGTATTTGAAAGTAAAAACCTAGGGCATATTGTTAGTGTAATTGTGAATGCTTCGCCTGTTGATGCTTTGTTTTTTGTTTTTACTGAGTGATGCTCGATGATATATACTAATTGACGATATCTGAAATCTGATCGAGAATGGATGATAGAGGATAGATGATGGATAATATATAATATCATCTACTTCATATCATCACTTCTTTCAGATTCATTTCAACTTTTGCCTGTGCTTCCTACAGGGTACTTGTTGGTTGTTTCGTGCATTGCTTTCTTTTGCTGTTTCGCTATTGTTTTGTTTGGCTCCGACGCTGCCCAATAAACAACATTTATGCATGTTTACAATTTAATATGTTGCGCGCACATGTGTAAAAAACAATTTGTGCCTGCTTGGCAGAGCCTGGCTGGCTGGCTGCCTGAGTGTCTGTTTGGCTGGCTGCCTGGCTGGCAGGCATAGCAAAAAGCAGCGGCGATGAGGTCCTGGCGCTGGATAATAGCTTTGGCGGCTGCTAAAATTGTTGCTTATTGTTGGAAGTGCGCCAGGCGTGTTTCTTGCTGTTGCTGCCATTGTTCCGGTTGCTCTGCCGCTTCTGTTTCTTCTGTTTGTTGCCATTGCTGTTGTTGGATTGGCCGCAATTGCAAGCCGCTTGCGGCAAGGACATGCGGCCAGCCATTGGCATCGCGTGCGTGTTTATCATTTTAATGAAGCAGCCGCTTCGCAAGTGCCCCTCCCCAGCCTCTAGCCGCGCCAGCACATAATGCGTGCGTTACGTTTCTTTATCATTTAATGAGCCGTAATCAGTTTTAATTACCCACGAATGCAAGCAATGGCAGTGTCCTTAAAGACTGTACAGCGAATTGGTTGCTTAAAGTGCTTGCAACATGGCTGAGCTCTCGCTCTCTCCTTCTTTCACTCTCTGTCTTTCTCTTTTTGGCAGTCTCTCTTTGTGTGTGCAAACGTGCGTTTATAATGGATTTATCTGTGTTTGCCTTTATTCGCACTCCAGCAAAAGGATATTCAGCGGGCAAGTGTATATATATAAAGTCCTGGCTGTCGCTTCATAAGCCAGCGTGCTTTGCATAATAAAAAATAAACTTTTGCTTGCCATTTGCATGCACTCCCAGATCTATTGCAACTTGCCACAAACTTAATATGCATTTGTCTGTATTCTCTTCTCTATTCACTCTCTCTTTCGCTCTCTCGCTCTGTCTGTCTCGCTCCTCAATAGGCGTTGTCCTAAGTATTTTGTTCAATTCGGTTTAATTTGCAGCAAAAAGTTGCTTATGCAAAATGCCTTAAATTGTTTTTCTTCAACTTCCACGTTTCATTTGCCATTTAATTACGTTAATTGCTATTTGGACATTTGTAATTGATTAACAGGCACACACACAGCCGACACAAAGCCAATGAAGAAACAGATTTTCAATAATGCATTCGTTTCACAAAATTCCCCAAAGTGCTGGCAAGTTTATATTGATTGAGTGCTTCAATTATCGCCAACTAAATCCAATTTCAAAAATATATTTTATTTCATAACATTTATGCATATTTTTGCTTGCTCAGAGAAGTCTTAAAATGAATAAATATATTTAATTTCAGATTTTAATGAACTAATTATTGTTGTTTATCAAGAAATCTGGAGCTTAGTCAAATATATAATTTACTTTGACAGTTTGACAAGTCTCAAATTGTTCGCTCATTTCGCAGAAATAAATCAAATTAGCTTATCACTGGGCCAAAAAACCCACTTTCAGCGCTTGAAACATTTGAGCTGAGTTGTAGATAATATTGACAAATGTCTTGGGCTAATTAATTACCAGGTAGCAGCTGAGCATCAGCTCTCTGCGCTCAACGTCTCTGGGGTCTAGACTAGGCCTCGGCATTTAGCTTGAGCGCAACTTTTGACATTGAGCGCAAGGGAGTGGCGGGGGGCATGCAGCTGTAGTTGAACTGCCACCTTTGGGGCCATTGCGGCTGGGGGTTGTTGGGTCTGTAGCTTGGGTGAGGGGCGGCATTTGCGCTTAACTAAGCTGCTGGTAAATAATTCATTAATTTTCGCTTATGATTGTAATCCGCTTGTGCACGGACCACGAGCAAGGCGAAGCTGACGGCGACGATGTTGAAATCCTTTTGCTATTTGCACAAGCGCACGAAACTTTAGTTAAACATAGCGGCAACGCCCTCGGCTACTTCAGAACGGGTGCTGGATATACCAGGGGGAATACACACACACACACACACGCACACTCTTTCCCTGTGTTTGTGTGTGTCAAGCTTGGCGCGGTTGGCTGACTGGCGGCTCTGTGATTCGGGCTCCTGGAATTGTGCAAACATTTACAATTTCAAATTTCGACTATTGTTTGTTTTGCCTGCCACTCACCCACTCACCCACTCTCTATCTATATATGTGTGTGGGGCACAACTTTAGCTTAAAGTCAAAAAGTCTGAGCTGCAAAATACAAGCTAAGCAGCGGGCGCTCAAAAGTAGGCAACACTACAGTGCAATAGACAGACGCAGCTCCTCCTCACTGTCTGTGTGCGTGCATGTGTGTGTGTGTGTGTGACATTCAAGGTCAAAACTTTGGTTAAACTTTTAAGCCTAAGCGGCTAAACAAATATGTCTAGCACACACACGGGCACACCCGTGACAACATGCTGCAGGACAACCGGCAGCTGGTCCATGCGGGCACACACAGAGTGAGAGAGAGAGAGAGAGAGAGAGACATACATATACAGGTGCATGTCCAAAAAAAGTTGTATATAAATTTTATACATACTTTAATGTAGCTCACATATTTACATTTGATTTGCCTACATTTTTAATTCATTTAACATACATAAAATTTGTATTTTAATATTAAAATTTAATTTGTATTGTTCTTCAAAAAAACCTTTGAAGGACTACAATTATTAATCAAATTCCGAGCATTAATTCTTGTTCATATATTTAAATTTCATTTGCTTAACATTATTTACTTGTAAATATATTTAAAAACTTATGTAAGTAAAGCTCAAAGGGCTCGAATAATTAATCAAAATTTCCATTTCAATGCAACTTTCATTTACGCGCAGCTTAAAATATTAATTTACTCTCGATGATTTCTTTTTTAAGCTGTAAATGAAAATATCGTTCGATAAGAAAAGCGCATTAAGATTTTGCACTCAGTAATTGAAAACGAGCGTGAAGCTGGCTATTTTTTTTTGTGTTATTTTCATTTTTTTTTTGCCTCGATTCGTTTCCTGTAAGCGACACATGTGCCTTTTTTTTTGGCGGATGTGGGCCTGATGGGCCACAAACATTTTTGGCAGCCACGCCCACGGCCAAACAAAACAACAAAAGAACATAAAGTACAAAAATAGTAAACGTAAAACCAAACAAAAGCGCAGACGATCGTCTGTTGGCTGCTGCTGCTGCCTCTGTTGCTGCTGTTGTTGTTGTTATGCTGTGCGGCATATTTGCATTTGTTTTAATGCCAGGCCGCTTAGGACAGGGTTCGAACTGCTGCTTGGACGAGAACAAGTTGAACTCGTTGCCTGTTAAGCCTAAAATCGACATGCAACCTACTGGCACCGGGGTTTGGCCAACGCCCACATGACCATCATTTCACTCGCTCCACAGCTCCGCAGCTGCACTCCATCCAAACGTGCACAACGTGATGCGACCAGGAATACTATACAACGGCTGCTGCTGTGCGGCTGCATCGGCGTTAAACTTGGCACTTGGCCAACGGAATTTACTGGCATAAAGTACAAAATATTCCAACTGCCTGCTGCTGCTGCCTCCATCGCCGTTGCTGTTGTTGTTGTTCGTGCTCAGCTTTTGATGCTGCTCAGTTTGCTAGGCTTGGGCACAATTTGAGGCTTATTTCTGTATGGTTGACACTCGGCGCAAAAATTTGTCGTAAGTGCAATTCGTTGTGGCGTCGGCGTTGTTCATTGCTATCAACTCAATTGCAATTGTTTTGCGCCTTAAGTTATGCCATATATATTTTTGCTTTAAAGCTTTGCTCGCTCACACAGTCGATGACACTTGAGCGAGGCCGTGCAATCTATGCATTCCTGATTGCAATTTTTATGCAATTTCGCTATAAATATAATTATGTATGTAGCAGATTTTTCTTCATTTATCAAACTCTTTGGAATTTCTATTAATTTGAGCAGAGTTTCATTCTCTAATAAGCTAAAGCGTTTTGTTGGCGTTGTCGATGCTTGGAACGTCGCTTGAGCTACTTGTAAGGCAACATTATAATATGCAAAGTAATGTCATAATTAAGGATTTATATGAAAAAGTTGCGCCATAACACACTCTAAGCACTAGCAACTTGAACTCTGACAATTTTGAACTTGTCTCCCACACACACACACACACTCTTATAGAGAAAAAGAGCTCAAGAGAGACAGAGAGAGAGAGAGAGAGAGAGTGAGTGTGGCTGGTACTCCGTGAAGCACTTCATAATCAGCCATATTGCTGGCAGTTTCTTGTAGTACGCATATCAATCTCTCTTCAGCGCTGCACACAAAGGCTTCGAGAGGAAAAAGTTTTTGCCAACTGCTCGCGCATTCGCGGAAATGACACTGTGGGGCATGAATACTAATTTCTAATTTCGCAGCTGGCGTCGACAACACATTAAGTTGGTACCCAACGACGACGACGTCGACGACGACGTTGTAGATAGCGGCTTGCAGTAAACTAAACCAAAAATTTGCGCTGCGTTGAGCATATTTTGCGGTTGGTAAATGGGTTTAGGGAGCAAGAGATTTGGTTGCGACATCTTCTGGACAGTGGAGAGATTGTAGCGTTGGGACTTGCCTGGGTTAGTTGGTGGCAGTAGCAGCGGCAGCTCCACTTGACTCTGCAGTTGACAAAAGTTATGCGTTTGCATTTCCGTCACCCAAATGCTGCAATCAACATGCCAGACAGAGACAAAGAATGTGAGAGGGGTATAGAGGAGCAAGTGAATGCCCTTTGTGGCATTGAAATGGAGAGAGATTTTTATTGTATTATGCCATTATTTTTATTTGGCAAACAGCTGATTAGCAGACCTTGATTTCATATGGAACGCTGAGATGGACGTAAGAATTTCGTTTTTCTGTGGTGTAGCAAGACGTGAACATCATCTACATCATCTTCATTCATTCATACATTCATATTTCTTCCCATGCAAGATATATATATTTATATTGTATACTTTTACTCCTATTTCTGAGATCAACTTATGTATTAGTCCATTAACTTATCTATCGTACAAGCTTCCATGCCATTAGATTTGATTTTTCTCGATGCTTGACATAATTGATGACATTTTTGATATGCCCAGAGATGTGAGCACGCTCGCCCTTGCCCATCATGCTATCTATGCTGGTCTGTTGTACAATCTTTGCTATCGTCAGTTGCATCTAAAGCGCTTGCCACACTGTTGTTGTGGTTTTTCTGGGCAGCATCAGCAGCTTATAGTTGAGAAACTTTTTGGTGCACGTTGCGGCGCATGCTGATGATGATGATGATAATGATAATGATAATGATAATGTAGTTGTTGCTGCTGCAGCTGCTACAACTAATGCTAATGATGATGATTTGTATCTGGCTGATGAGCAAGTTGATAATAATGTGGACACACTTGATAGTCAAGTGGATGGCCTGGCTTGGCCAAAAAGAAACTTTTTGGCGACTCGGACTTGCGCTCATTAGATGTTAATTGCGCTGACAGCGCGCGCGTCGAGTTAATAAACAAATTAAATGGCCCAAACAGGCTGCCAATTGGCCAGCTGGAATTAAAACTGCAGCCAGCTAGCCAAAGTTGGCCAAAGACATTTGGCATGTGCATTTTCTACACTTGACATTTTCTATACACATTGAAAATGTTTGAATGGGGTATAATGGTTACTGGATTATGTATGTGACATGGGGTGAATGGAGTTTGATAATGTATCTAAAGTTTGTTTAAATGTAGAATAATCTTTGACTTAGAGAGATAGCCAAATCTAATAATTTTTATTATACATTTAAACTGATTTTTACTGTAAAATAATTCTAATGTCAACAATTCCATCATATCATCGCGCAGGGTATCTGCTAGTCGTATGCTCCCTGCTGTGTGTGTGCAAATGCTACATATACTTGTCTGATTTCCAACGAGTTGACATTTGCACACTGTCTGCCACTCAGATGTGCAATCCTCGACTACCCTTAAGCCTCACTGCGCTGCTCCATTGTTTGCATGCCAAACAAACAAAAACAGAAAGACAAAAAATATATAGCCAGCAGAAGAAGAAGACTAAAAAAATGAAAATACAGTTTTGTCTGCGTCGCTGGTTCGTCTGTCTGTCATCCTGTCCAGCGTCCGGACTTGTCTGTCATGACATTTGTCCTTCCTGTCTGTCTGGTGCCTGATGCCCATCCATGTTTAGCTTAAATAACTCAACGACGACTGTTGCGGCATAGAAAATGAAAAGTTCGCATTTGTCACTGGCATAACGGATACCGGGGACTCGGCTCTCTGGTTATTGTCGTTGTTTATGCATTTCATAAATATAAAAGTGCCCAAAAATCCACTGACGAGCCTTTGGGATTGATAACATAACATTGCCACAGTCACTGCCACCGCCAGCTGTGCGAGTCTTTTATAATGAGTGGCATTTCACAAAAGTTGAATTGCGAGCACTTAAAATTGAACTTTGTGACGATGATTTTTGTTTTCGTTGATCGCTCGACTCAACAACATCAATTTGAAAGATTAACCGACAAAGATATTTCATGTGCTTTGTACGTTTATGTTTTGATAAACCTGGGTTGCTCGTTTTGACAAATTAGTCGTGCTTCTATGCAAGGGACTTTGGGCAGAAGTTTAGTCTTAAAATGGAATAACTTGAATGAAACATTAATAAGTTATGCTATTTTTATAGAGAACAATTTGTGTTGAGTAGGAGAATATTTTAAAAATTTATTTGCCTTAAATATTAAATATACAATATTATTTTTTGAAGACGGCTCAGCAATTCATAAAGTTATGCTGCCGCTGTTTATTGAAGCTATCGGGAATTTTATTTACTTATATTACGATTTTTATTTTTTTTTTAGCTATTTTTTCATTCCATTCGCCATTTTCACCTTCTCTGCTTCTCTGTCACTCTCCGTCTCATTTTCTTGGTTTTTTTATGCCTTTGATCTCGTGAACAGATCTGAGAGAAGATTCAAGGTTATTTGTGAGCTATGATTATATTTTCTCTGTTCTCTGTTCCATCTGGTTTCGTGTTTCATTCCTTCTCGTTCTTTTTATCTTTTTTTTGCATTTGTTCTCTCACTCCCTGCTCCATTTTTGCTTGTCCCATCTATTACTTTCTCATTAAAATAATTGCTGCTAATGATTTGCATTTTCTTAATTGTGAATAATCTACAATATGCATCAATATTAATGTCTCGCATTCAATTTTACCTGCTTTATTTGGCAGCTCTCGTCGGTCCATTGGTAGCTAGCTGTGTGAAGGCAAAGCCGAAATCGGCTTGCCTTGGCATTACAATCAATTATGCATTAGCTTAAATCGTCACATATATGTGTGTGGAGTAAGTGGAGCTCTCCCTCTCTCTTACTCACGCTCTCTCTCTTACTCATTCTCTGGCCAATCTGTGTGCGCCACACAAAGTCAGCGATTCATTTCAGTTGCTGAAGTTGTCCTGCCGGGTTGCCTTGACTGCTTCAGCTGCAGCTCCGACTCCTGCCCAGGCTCAGTTTCAGTCTCTGTTTCTGTCAGACGGGCTTTCATGTGAATTGAATTGATTTTCAAGTGGTCTATGCTATTAGTTGTAATTGATTCTTGAAATAATTTATTTCATGGCTTTTTGTCGCCAGCGGAGACGCAGTCGAGGCTTATCCTTATGCCGACACAAGACGTGTAGCTTGTGCGAATTGCATATAAAGAACTTTAAAATGTTAATGGCCTTAAATTAATTAGAAGGCACACACATTGACACTTTTCGTCACTTTCGGCAGAGGTGACTCAATTTAAAGCTGACAGCTGCCAGAGCCACAAATAATTCACGAACAGCACTTGGCTGCTGATGCATTTCTCAGGCTCCATCTCTGGGCGATATTAAAAACGCGTTCGTTCGTTGACTGAAAATAAATATCGAAGAGCAGAGCTGACGAGCTGAAGAGCTTTGACTGGTTTTGGTTTCGCTGCTGATGGCTGTTGCCACACGTTCGGCTCATTGCTAATTCCACGAAATCGAAGCATCATAAAACCTTGATGCTGCATTTGCCCGCCATCTACATCAGCACAGCCGGCAGAGCCGCTACTGCTGTCTGCTCGCTTGCATTATGTTAGCATATTTTCAAGTTTTTTCACGCCACTCGGAGCCACTTTGTTGCCCCCAGTGCCCCAGTACCTTCAGCATCGAGCAGCTGCATCAGCAGACGACAACGCCGTTCCGTTTGGGCTGCAATTTATTTATGAGCCTGTTGTGTTCATGAATATTTTGTGTGCTGTTGCTGCCTGGCGGTTGCTGCCTCGCTGCCGTGGCACCTATCTCTGCTCTGCTCTGCACTTAAAACTTGTTTGATTTACAAAATGACGGCATCGTCGCCATTGCCATTGTTTAGGCGCTGCGTTGCCGCTCACCATTCTCTGCCTTCTCTACTGGCTATGTGGGTGCAGGCTGTTCGAAGTGCGTTCCACTGTTCGCTGCGAACTTTTCCATTTTTCGCTGCACAGCAAATTTATTAGAAGTTGACAAAATGGCGCTAGCAAGGATGTACGTGATCTGGGCCATAGATGAAGGCAGTCGTGTTTGGGCTGCATCGAGGTGTTGTGCAAAATAGTGTAAAGTGTGAGATTGACGCTTATACCAAATGCTAAAATTATATTGGGCGAATTTGAAAGCAATACTATATAAGAGTCTTGCCTGAAGTTGATGCTAAAATATTCCTGCTTACAATTATTATAAGCTTTCAACTACTTTGAAAGTATCAATATCAAGTTATATCTATTTCAGTATTAATTCAAGCAAGATTTGCTTATAAATATTTTCTATCCAAGCATAAATCGCCAGCTCCGAAGCCATTAAAAATATGTCAGCTTAATTTACAGCTAATCATAAATAAAAACGTTAGAACGCCCACTCACCCACTCCAGATAAAAAAAAAAAAAGAAATAAAGAAAATGCCAAAAGGCAAAGAGCAGAAAGACACAATGAGAGAGCGACAGAAAAAAGTTGTGTATTAAATATTGTGTAGGCCTGCCAGGACACATTAACTTTGCAACTGAAATGGACAGACAGGACAAGCGGGTGGGCGAACTCGACTTCAGTTGAGCCGAACTGAGCTGAGTAGGCAAGAAAATTATCTGGCTAAATGCCAAAAAATTATGCACACACACACACACATACAGTTGTACATAAACAGGGCAGACAAACGTGGCAGGACATGCTCTATGCACGTTTCGCGTGAGCGGCTGACGAAGGACAGACACACACACACACCCGCACATACACACACACAAACTAACCACAATTAGGATAAGCGACGCTAAAGTGCTTCAAAGTGCTTCAAAGTGCTGGCGGCGTTTAGAAAAAGAGAGAAAAAAATATAATGAAAACAGCAGCAACACCAGAGAAAAAAAAACACATTCAAGCTGAAAACTGTAAGCTGAACCGCTGCAGGGCAGCCCCGAAAATTGTGCAGCCTACTTTTTGACTAGGTGTTTGGGACTGGGGCAACGGCAGAGCTGGCGTTAGCTGGTGTCCAACTTGCATAGCCCCCGAAACAGAAAAAGAGACAAAATTAACAGTTAGCTACAACGCCAAACGTGCAAACGCCAACAATTTTCCGCAACAGGGCTGCGGCGCAGTCTTAACGAATTATTCCATAACATTAATTATGAAATTGCTGGAAAATGTATGTTAAAGAAGTAAACAAGTCTAGATTGACTCTTGATCTGAGAGATAAAGACATAAGTAAGAATTTGTTGTATTTAATATGTGTTATGATTAGTAAAGAGTTCATAGGAAAAGTAAGATATTTTAAATTATATTAGAAATCTTCAGACAAAGAGGATGTAATGAAATCACTGAAAGTCTTTTTAGGGCAACTATAGATGGCTTTATAGCATTTCTTTATAGTATTTCTTACTCTTGTTTCCAGTTCGTTCTCCCATCATATTTTATCATATGATTCTTTAATGGGTGTTTTGCTCAAGTGTTGGCCAGCCCTGGCAGCTGATGGTGACTGCAACTAACTCAACCAACTCTCATGGACTGACTAACTGTCTCTCTGGCTCTCTGTGTAGAGAGGTCCGTCTCCTGTTGGTCCTTTTGGGCCTATTAGCCTTAATGGGACTTTTGCATGCTTCACTACAACAACTCGCCGGCTGCTGACTGCCGCCTGCCGACTGCCGACTGGTTCTTGCCACATATTTCGCAACGTTTCGTTTCAATTCTTTTTATTTTCCCTTTTTTTTTTAGAAGCTCGCCTTTACCACGGCATTTTTTGCACGTCTTTGCAGTTTTCAATTATTTATGGTTTGTGGACGCTTTTGCATTAAAACTGCCTAAATATTGCCAAGCCAAGGCAAAGGCTTGTGCTCTGCTGTGCCTGCCCAGCCAGACAACCAAATTGCCAGGGCAAAATATGGCTATGGCCAAAGCTGCAGTTGACCCAGCATATGAGTCAATCCCACAACTAGACCCAGCCCCGCCCACTCGGCTATGGCCCATCTGTCTGCCCAGCGGGCGAGCCTGCCTCTGTTTATGTAAAACAGCTTAACACGCGCCCAAAAATTGCTTTATTTGTCGAGCAGGTGAATACGCTTCAGCGTTGGCTTTCCTTGTCGACTTTTTGGCCAATGGCCATCAGCTGAAACGTGAACGTTGGACATAATGACTAAATTACAATGTAAATATTGGTTAAATGTTGCTTAATGTTTATTTATTAGGCTCACAGCGTTGAGCTGGGCATCGTGAAGATTTTAAATGCGCGGCCCACAAAAAACATTTTTAATGGGATTTGAAAGTGGAGTGAAGCTGAAGGAAAGATGAATATATATTAGATTGAGATTGGTTTGCTTGATGAGGATTAGCATTATTATATTATCAATCGAAAAAGAAAACAAATTTACTCGCTCTCTCTCTCTCTCACTTACGCTCTAAGCAAGTATGTGCCTTCGGTTCTATTCGTTTCGGTTAGCGTTAAGCTATTCGTGTGACTCTCATTAACCGATCTCTCCCTCCCTAACTCACTCTCCCTCACGCTCTAAGCAAATATGTGCCTTCGGTTCTTTTCGTTTCGGTTTTCGGTTAGCGTTAAGCTATTCGTGTGACTCTCATTAATCGAACATTGAGATCAACCGAAAAAGAAAAAGAATTTACTCTCTCTCTTTCACTCACGCTCTAAGCAAGTATGTTTTCGGTTAGCGTTCGTGTGACTCTCATTAACCGAACATCGTTTAGAGAGCGCTTCGATTAACACTAACACAATGAAGCTTAGAAGAGTTCAGAACGAACGGTAGCTGACCTCTGATTTTGTTCATCTGATTTTTTGTATCAAAGTGTGAGTGAAAGAGACTTATTTGCAGGCATTGAGAAACAAATATGCGTGCTCTGTGATTAAAACTTTAAAGTAAAATTATTTCGACTAACAAACTGAATATTTGTATATTTTTTAATAGTTCATGCAAAAATGTAACTAATATATAGCGAATTTGGAAAGTTTGGTTTATAAAAAATATTTTATACATATGAAAAATGCTAAATAAATAAGTATATTAAATTATTTCAATTTAAATTTGATCAACATTTTTAGGACATGATAATGAATATGTCTCAATATATATTAATGCAGGCAAACTTATTCCAGGCAGCTTCTTTCACTTCACACTGTACTTCCTGCCAGCAAGTTTATCACACGTAATTGATATGGACACCTCATGTGGTTTATGCTGACGTATGCACTGTAATGTATGTGGCTGTCCAGAGCAGAGTAAAAATGTTCAGTGATAATCATTTATGTATTTGCATTGTTGTCATTGTAGTTGTGCAGTTGATGTTATTGTTGCTGTTGCGGTTCATTGTTGATTTTTATCAGATACAAGTGCCCACACATACATAAAGAGAGAGAGAGAGAGTGAGAGAGAGAGAGGCATGCCACACACCCACACATTACGAGCCACCGATATCGGCTATCAGATGTTGGCCAATCAACCGACATCCAACATTGTCGCTGGCTACTTTTGTTGTGCATTATGTGTGTTCGTGCAACATGTGTGTGGCCAACTTTTTATATATATGTATATACACATAAATGCATTTTTTGCACAATTGGCCATACTCTTTTTTTTTTCTATATTAAAAACTGTACAAATATTGTGCAGGAAATGACAATTTTGTGCCGGCAGTAAAAAGAAAAATGCAAAAAAAAAAAAGAAGGCGAGTAAACCGATTGTACTTTTTATCAGACTTGTTGCCAAGAGCACAAGAGCTGAGCAGAGCTGAGCATGTCTGCCAGGTAGTTTAGTTGACGGTGTCTCTACACTTGATGCCCACATCCAACCCCACTCACCCCTATTCAACATAAATTGTAAACGCGCTTTGCATGCGCTTCATATTGCCAGCCAAGTGACATGGAAGCTTCGTTTTTTTTCCATCTTTTTTGCTGCCGAGTTTATTAAAGTGCAAACGTGCGTATGAGTAATATTTTATATGCATACGATGGTTGGGCTCGAAATTAAGCTTAGGATTGCAGGCGAGATTGCATGGCATCGAATGAAATTGAACGGACGTGAATATGTTTAGATTGTGCGTTTAACTGAACAGAATTGAAATGAGAATTGAATGATATGCAGCAAACGAGCAGAGTAGCACTGCATGTGATTGAAAAAATTGAATATCGAAGAAGAAGAAGAAAAAAGTGATTTAAATTAGAAAGAAATTGATGGAAAATAAACGAGCTGGAGTAGAGAGTTTAGATGAAATAAATGAAAATTTCGATGTGTTTTTGGCTGCTGCTTACGCATATGAACGACTACTTGGCTTGTGGACAAACTTATGAAATCTCATAATATCAAAAGCAGCTGCAGTAACTGCTATATATCTATGCTTGGTTACCAAATCTTGTGGCGCCACAATAAAATTTCGTTTTCGTTTTGATTTTGTGCTTCTCGAGCGCAGCGTACGGCGCGTATACGTAATGAAATATGATTTACATTTTGTTTTGTGCTGCTAGCATTTGCATAGCTGCGAGAGAACGAAACGGAGAGTGTATGAGAGAGAGACAGAGGGAGAGGAAGAGGGAGTCTGAGCCAAAAGTGCAGCGTTGTATAGAAAGCGGATGTGCCAAACACTTTATGCGCGTTTTGTCTTTTAAAATCCTTTGCAGCAACTTTTCATTTTTATGTGTGCCGACTTTGCCTTGCTTTTGTTTAGTTTTTTTCCGCTTTTTTTCGTCTGTTTCTATTTTAGGTTGTGCGCCTGTCAAGCGACGAGACGCCGGCGAAAATTAAGTCATGAAAAGTGAAAGTCGAGCTGTAGAAAGGTTGTAAAAGAGCTGCGAGCAGCAGCAGCCGAGTGGCTGTAGGTGTTTTCTCTTCTTTCATCTCTTTTTTTTTTCGGCACTGACATTCGCGTTATCAGTGACATTTAGAGCGCGCGCTCTTACTCTACCTCTAACTTTGTTTATTTATTTTTCTCTCTTTCTTTTTTTTTAATGTTTTTGCTTTCTGACACTTGCTGTCATTTTGCATGTGTGTGCGAGTGTGTGTTGTAGTTTGTCGACTGTGCCTGGCATTGTTTATAACATATCACAACAGACAGAGTTTCTTTTTTTTCTTGCACTCTGCATGTGTTTTTCACATGCTCGTCACGTTCAACTTGTTATCCTGTGCGCTTATCACAAAATGTCTTATTTTGCCTGCCTGCCTGCCAGGCTGCCTGGCTGGCTCTCTGTCTGCTGGCTGCCTCGCTCTTGATTTAGCTTGGTTTGGTTGGGCTCGACTTGTTTGTCATTACCCGTGTTATACGCTTGTTCTTCTCCCATCCTCATTTTCACTCTCTCATACTCTTGGTGCGCCGCAAAAAAACAGGTAAAATAATGTGTTATGGCGTCACGTGACATGTGTCATATATGTTACTCATACGCCGTGTTGACGGTCTTCGTGGCCTGCTTGACTAAAGCAAAAACAAAAAACAAAATTAAGAAAAAATGAAGCTTTTTAGCTGCCTGAAGTTATGCCGAGAAACACACAAGTCACATAGCAAAATTCTTATCAGCAAAATCAAAGCGAAATTTGCATCAAATGTTTTGATTGATAATGGAAATGCTGTCGACATTAGGTTAAGTAAATTATTTGTAACGAATTATTAATACAGTTACCTAATGGCTGAAATGCTACACATCAGAGTTCATACGATGAAAAGACTAAGAAAACTTATAGGAAGTTCAAAGTCTACTTTAGTGCGATTCCAATTGGAATTTTAATATACGATACAAGTTAAAGATACTCAATCTCACGTTATATTCTAATTGAAATCCTTTTTAAAAATTTAAATATTTCCTAATCATATCAAATACATGCCAATAACCATAAAATAAAATGCAATTAGCATAAAAAACTAGCACAAGTCCAGGCAAGCCTTAATATCTGAATTCCCATTTAATGGCAACAACCTGTGGCGCCATTGGCTCCACTTCGAGCACTGTCAATATGGGGAACATTAGTCATTTCAGTTGATGAATGACCATCAATCTAATCGAGTGTCGCTCGTTACGTGTTCACTTAATCTTGATAGCGTTTTCATTTAATTTGTTTATTAGCCGCTCGATTATTGTGCGTAATGCATAAACTAATTTTCCGGCCAACCAAAAAGGGCACTCAATTGTCGTCGTCATTTTTCATGGAACTATATATGTATATGAATGCGTATGTAAATATGTAAATTTCTGTATATTTTTAGGTACTGTCTCAAATGTTTGTCGCGTGTCGCAATTGAGTTACTTGAAAAGGGTTTTTGTTTTCTTTGGTTTTGCTTGCGTGTTGCCTGAACGAGACTTATCGTATTTGGTAAATATTTCGCTTGTTTATTTCTTACATTTCAACTATAATGTTAATTTGTTGTTGTTGTTGTAGTTGCTGTTGTTTTTGCCTTTTGGGTTAGCGTGCACTTCACGCCTTTCCATTTGTTTATTAACGTTTATTGTTGCTGTTGTTGTTGTTGCTTCTTGTTCAAGCAAGGGCAAAACAAATTAATCAAGCACTTTTGTCTTTTTGTTTTTGATACTTGTTGTTGAAAAGAGTATATTAGCTTTTAATATTTTGAAAAGATTAAATATTGTATTTTCCTATCATCTTTATAGTATTTCAAAAATATTAAAAAAATATCAAGAGTCCATGATATGCATGCAAACCAGACATATCTTTATGCTGTTACAAAGTTAGAATCAACAAGTTTTGCTTGGCTCCTGATTTCTTCTACAAATACAGATACAGAGATATATAGATCCATCAATTGATAATCTACTTAACGTATATTATATATTATAGTATAATTTATAAATGTTTTTGAAGTATTATGCAGTCGCTTACGCCCTACTGCTTACGGGTTTTACCTCTGACATTGGCAGTTAAATTTAATTGAATTGAACTCATGACACGACGCTAGAAAGAGTAACAAAAAACTAAACCTAATTAATTGGGACACAAATTAAGCAATAAATAATTGAAAAACTAAGAGAGTCCAGCACAACTTAAAGATGCCAAGCTAACTTAGCTTCGCTCCGTACTTTTTTTGCTCTCAAAACAACATTTTTATGCAAAGCACTTTAAATAAAACGTTTATGAATTGATATTTTAGCTATATGAATACAAATTTAGCTTCTAAAAAAAAAGAAGAAAATGAAAAAAATCGTATACAATGTAAACATCAGCGCAAAGTGTGCGCTTGCCACCCGCACACAATCGGGCAGCGCCCCGCCCAGCCATTCGCCCAGCCAAGTTTAGCCGGCAAGTGCGATGCCACGTGCTTTTTCCGAATTTTGTTTTTGTTTTGCATATTCCGTTTTGTGCGCTAAATTCGTGTCCACTTGTCCGCCCGCTGTCTGACTGCTGCTGCGTCAGCGTGGCTCGTCGCGTCGTGTTTTTGGCAACGGTTCAAAATAGTAGAAGAAGAGGAAAGAAAGAAGGAACAAAAAAATCAGTTGGCAATTTTCGTTGCACTTTTGCTTAATGTTGATTCGCCTAGGCCTATTTTGGCTTAGGCATTCTGTGGCTCACATTCCGGCGCAGGCGCCATTTTGTCTAGTCTAGTCAGCAGCAGCAGCAGCAGATCTAAGTCTGTCTAATGTGCCATGTCCGACTGGCTGCTTGGCTAAGTCTAACTCCAACGTTGCATTTGGCCGCTTTGATTAACTTGGCTTCATTTATTTATTTATATAAGCACATAATCTATTTAATTTCTTTGGGCACGTTGGCAAAGTCCTTTGCGGTAGGTTAGTTAGCCCACAGTGTTTTTATTGCACTCTCGCTCTCGCATACGCTACCATGCTGGTGCTCGCTCGCTCCCTCTCGCTCTGCCATGCTCCCTCTCTTTCTGCCTGGCAGTGCTGTTCGGGCTCGCTCCATCTCATTCGCGCCCGTTCGCTTGCGAACAGATGTTTTGCTGGAACAGTTCGTTCGGCAAACGCGCGCCTTCGTGTTCGTGTTGTCTGTTTCGTTTCCATTTCGTTCCGCAGCCGCTTGCCACAGCCAGCGACTGCATCCTGTCGCCTCAGTTGTGTGGCAGTAGCCGCTTTGTAAACATTTTCCCGTTGTTTGCACCACGTGTCGTTTCTCCCGTCGCCCGTTGTCGTCGTTGCCTCTACGTCGTTCGTCGCTGTCTTTCGTCGTCTTTATCGTTCGCGTTACGTTACGTTAAACAAGAAAATAAAATAAATACAAAAAATTATAAAAAAGCGTTGCATACTTTTGCGGCTGTTGTTTGTGTTGCCCCGTTTCTGGATAGCCAATCCAATCAGAATATAATCAATCTATATTTCTAACAAATATAGCTTCAAATTAAATTTTTGATTTTTTCGGTGCGTGTCTATGATTTTGAGTGTATCGAAAGTATCTGAATCTAGCAGCTAAACAAAAAATGTAAAGCAAAAATTATTTTTCAAAAATATTTTAAATATTTATTGTTATCTTAAATTCTCAATTAGCAATGTTTTCTTTTGCTTTTCTTTTTTTAATTAATGTATCAATTAAGTTTAAGTTATCAATTGTTTACCTTCACTTAAATTGTCTGCAACAATTGCTTTGCTATGGCTCTATCATTTCAATAACTGCAATTTTACTGGGATCGCTCAAAGAAATTTGTGGTTACCAAAACTTCAGTTCCATTTGCGGTCAATGCGGTTGGCCAGGCCCATTGGCCTGTGCCCAGTGTTCAGCTTGAAGCTTCTCAATTTGATGTGCACAATTCAAGTGAACATGCACTAGATGAAACGTTTATTGGCATTTGATAGCCGTATGGCTTGTGTTTTGATCTTTATGACATTCGACTATGAAGCAACTTAAGAGCTCTTCGAAATTGTTTGGCAATATATTTTTGTGGCTTTAGTAGCTGCCTAGAGTGAAAGTTTATAAATATATTTATATAAATTTTATTATAATTAATTATTTTAAATATATTTCAAAGAACTTTCAGCAACAGATGTTGTCTACTCTATTTGATGCTTTTTACGCGCCTGCAGTCTGCCAAGTTGCGAGCCATTTGCAACTGCAGCCACTTGTTAGATACACATTACACATACGCACTGTGCGCACATTATTTTCAACAAGTCATGTTTATCGATTCCTGTTGCTGCTGGTGCTATTTCTAGAAGCAAAAGCCAAAAGTGTTAAGCATATAAATTTCATAAAGTGCAACTAAATAAAGTGCAAAAAAAAACTTGCTTATATTAGAAGCTTTGCCTAGAAAAGTGTTGACAATTTTTTTTTTAAAGTTGCTCGCAAATGTGCGAATGTGTGTGTGTCTTGCTGCTGCTGTTTCTTTTAGCTGGCTGTTATTTCTTCTACTTCTACTGTGTGTGTATGTGTGTGAGCCCAGCTGTGCAATTGTTGACACCCACTGCTGAGAGCCGCAGCAGCCGGCGCGCTCCATTTGCCTTGCTACTGCTGCTGCTGGCGGCTGGCGGCTGTTTTCCACTGTTAGTCGCCTCTGGGCATCTCTTGAGTTCATTAACCCTTGTGGTTATGTCTGTAGTAGCAGAAATATATATACATCTATTTATATATATATAATAATTTTGTGCGACACTGAGCGAGCGAAAGCCCACTACAAATTTAAAGAGTCGTCAACTTTCTAAACTTTTTGAACTTGCTCTTCAGCTCGTTCAATAGTTTTTCAGCATATAAATAATAATAATAATAATATTAATAGAAAAAGTCAAGCAGCAAAAGTTGGGCTTGACTCTGGAGTGCCAAAACTCGACCACTTCATTGTGGAAGTTTTTTTTTGTTTTGACTCGCTTTATTGATTTTCTTCAACTTTTTCTGCTACAATTTTTGGGCTCTGCTTTAAGTTTGACTTGGCTGCGTTAATTTCTTCTATTGAATATTTTTCTCCAGAAAGAGAGAGAGGAAGTTGAGAATGAAACTTGGCTAAATTGCACTCATAGTTTGGCAGTTTTTGTATTTTGTTGCGCACACAAAAATGTAAATTATAAACTTTGCCATTAATTGGCAACTTTGATGAAGCGGTGAACGTGCCTTGGGTTGCTGATAAATATTTACAATAATAAAGAGTTTTCATTCAAGTTTTTTTTTTTTTTTTTGCTAATTAGTCAAAAGATATCTAGCGAAACTTGCCGCAACAGCGGCAGCAGCGGCAGCAGCTATGCTGTTTTTGATAGGTGCAAATTTGTATCAAAGTTTTTAATTGTAATTTGAGCTAAAAACTAGTTTTGATTTGTGGCAAAGCATAATCTATAGGGCAGCCAGAGAGAGAGAGGGAGAGGGAGACGGAGAGAGGTACTCATATGTTTGCCAAATGACAACAACAAAAAAACTGTTTTGAGTAGAACTCAGTGAGCAGGAATCGAGCTGCTGCTGCTGGCATAGCCTGTTCGCCTTTTTGTTTTGCTCTGAGTGATTTTTGCTGTTCGTTTTGCATTTATTGATACCCTGTAAATGTGTAAACCTAATTAAAGTTCTATTTGCATATATATTATATAAATGTTATTTATTAAGAGTATTTCTATAGTTTTATGCTCTTCGATTTGTGTATATGTAAAGTTGATATCCCATATAAACATTTTCTCTGTCTTTTCTCACTGTTGATTTTGCTCTCAATTACTTTCAGTTTCGCTTACCTTTCACATTTCATTTGTCATAAACTCCTTCTCGGCGCTTCTCGAACTGTATTCTTATAAAAAGCAGAGAGCGAGAGCGTGCAGGGAATTGTCTAGTTCAGTATTCCTTATTAAAGTGCTTTTGTTATTTATATCGCTTGCGCTTTTCTTTCCTTCCTTCTTTTTTTTTCATTTTTTGCAGCCGCAACGAGGGCAAGCCGCACACACACGCCCCGCATGCCCGCTCACATATACATATGTAAATAATCTCTCACATATACAAGAAACGGGACAACGTGTGACAAGTGCAGGCGTCCCTCAACCAAAAAATAAATAGAAAGAAAAGGGAAAGACCTTAAATAGATGCACACATAAATTGCGCTCTATATATTTATGCGCCGGCATATATGTAAATGCGTTCTTCGTGCCACAAAAAAAAAAAAATCTAAACTAAAAACAACAAAACGTAAAAATTGCCACTGGGGCAGCTTCTGGGCACAGGGTGGGGTTGGAGCTTCGCATCTTTGTAATTTGCTTATTATCGTTGCTGTCTCTCAGGCAGTTGCCTTCATGGTGGCACTGTTGTCGCTGCCATTAAAAAGGAAATTTGAAAATAAATACAATTTTGTTGCACTTTATGATTGGAAAAAACGTTTCGCTTCACAATTTGTTGCCTGCCATTAGGATGATTAAATCGGCGTTCAAGCTAAACAATGAGCTGCTGCATTACGTAGAGTGATTGCAGTTGAGTTTTCTTGCGCTCAGAATTAGCACAATATTGATGTCAGCAAACCCAATCAAGAACTCTGCGTAAATAATGTCAAACGCAGAGTCTAACCAGCAAAAGTATTTGTCATGCCCAGCAGCTGTTGTGGTGCCTGCCTGCCCGATAAATTCTATACTCTACTCACATATATATACAAATACATAGTATACATGGAGGCAACTACACCCACTTCGTGGCCCATTGCACGGCTCACTGCGCTTTGCTCTTTGCACGCCTACAGATGAAGCAAGTTTTGAACTAAATCCACCCTCAAGCTCAATATACCTGACTGAGATCTCTCTCACACACACACACACACAAATAGGCAATTGGAATGGGCAATGTCTGTTTTATAATTTTCACAGACGCCGCACACTTCATAAAAAGGCAGCGCATGTGGCCATTATTTATGTATATTTTCACCTACATTTATTATATTTATACATACGAAGCAGCAGCACCACAGACACACAGAAGGATGCTGTGTAAGTAGTGATGAGGCAATGCCTTAGAGAGCATCAGTTTGTTCCTATATACACTGTACTAGTAGTCAACAAAATAAGTATGTGTGCTGTATGTGTGTGTGTGTGTGTATTTGTCTACTTTGTATTGGTAGTTAGCAATGAGGGCGGCATTAAGCGGCCTTCTTGAGTCGATGTGTGAATGTATGTGTGTATGAGCTGTATCTCTAGGCGTTTGCTCGGCACCTTGTGCGACTTAATAAAGCAAAAAAAAAAAAAGAAAGAAGAAATAAAAGACGACATGTTGACGCTGTAGCACCAGCAAATAAATATAAGAAACAATGTATTTGCAGAGAGTGCACGACTCAAAGATGCTCTGCCCTATAAACTTATCAGAGAAGTTGATAGACTAAAAGAGAAGTGTGTTTATAGAAGAGAAGGTTGCCATATTTAAAGAATTTAACACTGAGTCTAAGCAATGTAGAGTATCTATAGGTCATTGAGCATACAATATGTTTATACAATAGAAAAAAAGCCTAAGAAATAGAAAGAAAAAATAAAACAAAGCTCATGTACTTAAAGCAATAATGAAAAAAAAGAAAGCTTGAGCTATATAAAATATTGAATGCGTAATTTGTTGTCGAGTAAAGTAGGGCAGCTATAGGTCGTTGCATATGCTTAAGAAATAGACAGATAGAATCTTTCATCACTTGCTATAGAATCAAAGGGCGCGTTTTGCCCCGAACATCATGGTGTATGAGTAATATGTGGCCATGCAGCGAGAGTGTGAGCTAAATGAATGTACATTAAATTAAGTGAGATTCTATTATGGTTATTGCATTTGCATACATTACATATGAAATTGAATGTAGAAAAAAAATATAAAAAATAATAATAAAAAAACTTATTACTTAATTAATAAATATATTTATGTAAATAAATTTGCATAAAATATATTATTATTATAATAATATTTTCAAATTGCATTGAACTGTAAATATCTGTTTAGTTATGCTTTGCTCTGCATATGCTTTTTGCAACCCTTTGCGTGAACAATATGTGGCGCAAGTCTCCCGAAGTCTTGCCAGAATAATGCATATAATATGTTTAGCTAAAGCTGATTTAAAGCATAGCTATCTTAATACATTGACAGTTTTTTCGCTTTGTTTTTGTTTTTGTTTTTGCCGCTGCTGTTTCTGGGTAAGCGCATTTATGTTGCGCCTTTGCTCCAGTCAAGTCTCATCATCATCATCATCATCAGCAGGATCTGAAAACTTGTGCTGCTCTCTCTCTCTCTCTCTCGCTCTCGCTCTGTTTGCCCTTTGCGTCTTTCTTTCCATCTTCTTTTTGTAGGTTTTTTGTTGTATTTGTTTCGTATTTTCGCCCACAATTCACACAGCTGACTTTTTGTTTTGTCGCCTCTGCACACACTTGCCAGACACTTGTATATACGACTCTTTATATATATATGTATATGTATATATATGACTAGCACATATATAACAGCCAAAAGTCGGCGCTCTTTGGCTTTTTGCGCTTGAGTGTTGTGTTTTTGCTTTCGTCAGCTACGCCAGCTATTGACAGGCTGCTCCTCTCACAGCTCGCAGCTCGCAGGTCGCAGCTCCTTCATGGCACTCGGTCCCTCGGCTGCTTTTCGCTTTCAGCATAAAGTGGCTAGAGGAGGAAAAACAAAATTTAAAAATGCTGTTACTGCGTGTTTAAAGCTCATAATTATCACGCGTTGCACACGGCGTATACGTGTTGTGCTCTGTTATTAATGAAAATTTATGCCTTTGCTGCTGATAATTGCACATTTGCTGCTGCTTTTTAGTACTATGAAAATTTATGGGTTTTATGCATGTTTATTATTGTTAAATATATTTTATAAATATATTTTGTTTTTAATGTTCCAAATGATTCGTAACACAAATTGAACAAAAAATTCTCTGCTTGCAGCGCTTTAACGACTTTATCAAATTAATACAGTCAACAACAAATACCATTGCATCATCAATAATTTATGATCATTTTCATAAACGTCGTGTAAACTTTTGAAAATTTTATAAAACAAAAAAATATAAATAAATATTTAAAAAAAATCAGGAATTAATGTAGTGCCTAATGCCTAATGTGTAATATTAACGAATAATATCTTGAATATAATTATAAAATAACGGTATATATATACACACACACACATACACATATATAAAGTATATATTTATTGATAAATTAACAAAGCAAATACGTCGAGCTAACAAAGTAAAATCAAATAGCTATATTTAAACAGCAAACATACATATGAAATCAATTTGGACTGCAAATTGAAGCGCGAGTGAAGAAAACATTTGCGCGAAATCGAATTTGTAAACAAAATACACAGTAAACAATAAAATTCCTATAAAATATATATATATATTGGGGTAAGTAATGCAAATTTATATATTATTAAATTGAACTGAGTTTCAAGAGAGGGGAATATTGTAGGAAAGTCAATGTACATGTACAGTCTATGTTTTATATTTACGTTTATACATATGTTATCAGAGCTGGCAATTAACTGTTGACCAGAGCAAGGCGCTGCTCACGAGATCAACTCATACGAGATCATACTCGCGCTCGCTCTGGGCAAGTGCCTTCGTTTTTGTTCGTGTTAGTTTTCAGTTGAACTATTCGTTTCATGCCCGCCTTAAGCACATCGTGTAGAGAGCGATACGATTGACACTCGCACAACGACACTCTGAAAGTGAGGAGATAATTGAAAGAGTCTAAGCGGTCACATACACATGCACATTTTCACATGCAAACATATGCCACTGAGATGCTTAGCGAACACAATCGACACTTACATACCAATCCATACATAAAATATCCTTTTTGCTGCGCAAAACTCACCTAATCGGTCGAGGAACAACGAAAGCAATATAAGAGAACAGAAAACTGTTGATAGCCGATCGAGAACCAACTAGTTAAAGAACCGACACCATCGGTTGCTTTCTTTGCACGAAACTTTCCAAATCTATTATATACATGACTTTTATTCACTCTTCTGCATGTCAGCTCATTTGGCTTTCCAACTCAATCTCCTACATATTTTTGTATAAAACAAACTCAAAGTTCAACTCATATATGACCTATTGGTAAGCGTTACTCTTGTTAACTTCATCATGCAAAACGTTTTTCATTTATTTCTTTAACAAATCCATTTCCTAATTACTCAGTTATAAATGTTGCTCATCTCTGGAGTTAACCTGCCATGGAGTACATACAAATATATATGTATATATGTATGTGTTTAGAGTAGAGAATGCAACTTTTGTGTGACTGCTTCTTTAACTCATATAGCTGGCGGCAACAAATTTGTAGCCCCGTTCCCTAGTGCAGCACCTGCAGCTCCGCCATTTCCGTTCGTTTCCGCCTCGCCCACAAACAAAACGTAGCCGCAAATGTCACATGCAAATTCAGTTTTCCCTTGTAACGGAAATGCAAGCGAAAAAGTAGCAGCAGCAGCAGCAGCAGCAGCAGCAGCAGCAGCAGAGGCAAAGATTTTTATACATAACTTTTTATGTTGCTCATTGTTGAGACTTTGAGGCGGAAAAGAATAAAATACGCCCCATAGGCAATGAGTCTGTGTACTAGTGTGTTTGTGTGTGTGTGTGTGTGTGTTTACATTTGCGCCATTTTATTTCATTTTCATTTGCAATTTTCTTTTGCGTGTGCACATTTCCTGTGCGACATAGTCCTGACTTTTGCACTGACTGAGCTGAGCTGTGCTGACTGACTGACTGACTGAGTGGACTGACAGACTGGTTGGCTGTTTGGCTGGTTGGCTGACTGGCTTGACTGCTCTGACTCGTTGCTTCTTTTTACATTTCTAATTACACGCTCATTTTCAACTTGAAACGGAAGCCGCTGTGCCACCGAGTAGCTGCTAGCTGCTGTAATGATGCTGCAGGACCCACCTACCTACCTACCTAGAGCGTCCTCTACTACATCATCATCTTTCTCTGTCTCTTGTAAACATGGTCGCTTATGCCGTTTAGTTTTATGCGCCAGGCAGACTTTATGACTTAAGCTTAATGCGTGTCACTCTCGATTCCCCCAGCGCATCGCTGATAAGCGCAAATTTCTTGGCAAATTATTTCACATGCTAGTTTCCTACTTCTTCTGCGTCTTCTCTTTTTTTATGATTGTGCTGTAATTAGTTAGTGTTGCCTTCTGGCTCGGACAGTGTATTTTATGTGACTGGACCAGCAGCTTGACGGCATGCGAATGTTGTTGGCTATTAACTGTTAGCGGCTCATGCTATTATTTTTATTGTTCTGCACGTTCCCAACTGCAAACACAGGGTGTTCCAGGTTAAGTAAAATAGAGAAGGTTGAGGCTGATAGAAATGCAGCAAAAAATACAGATAATTTAATACAAATTAAAAAAAAAAAAAAATAATAATATAATAATAATAATAATAAAAAATTTAATAAAATTTTTTCTGTAATCAAATTAAATAAAATACAATAAAAACACATTTAAAAATAATTTAAATATTATTAAAAATTACAAAAATTATAAGTTACTCAAGAATTAACAAATTTGAAAAAGTTATGGAAGAGTTTATGATATTTTGGCATTTATAATTAATTAAATGCATTTCAAATTTAATGGAACTCTGTGTTATCGTAGAAGTATTCTTAAAACTTCAAATAAAATTGCACTAAACACAAAAATCGATTTAATTTTGATAAATGCAAGCTTCAAGTACACTAACTACAATTATTCATCAATTATTGAAGCAAAACATTTTCTGCAACCCACATGCTCACATTAAATTGTAATTTTACTATTTAGCCCAAAAAGCGGTCGACTCCCTCTGCTAATTCGCAGCTGAATTGAGGCCTTAGACTGCATTTTGATAAAGCTTCGGGGCTTTTTGGCAATCGGCTTGACCTGTGACTTTGGTGACTGTTGCAATATTTGTTGTGCTGTTTACTGTTGTTGCTCTCGTTGTTGTTGTTGGTGTACTTTCCTGGAGCCAAAGTAATTAAATCAATGTGCAGGGCTGTTGTGCAAGCGGCAGAGTCGGGTTTGGCGCGTTTTAATTTCCATATTACGTGCGGCGATAGAATTTATCATCGGGGCACAAGCACAACACAAACACAGCACACACACACACACACATATACACGTAGACATTTAGCCGTGCAAAGCTAAACTAAATAAATTGCATAATCCACAAAACAAATTGGAAAATGCAAACCGAACCCAAACAATGAGCACACAATGTGCACAAGAAACGTCCAAACCCAGAGCCAAAGCCCGCAAAACCCGAACCCCAATGCAAACAGCAGCGCCTGGTCATTAATATGGCCTACCATGGATTTGCTCATGTTGTTGTTGCTCTTGTTTTGTATTATAGTTGTCCACAAATATTTATGCCAAATAACTCAACTTTTGCTAATTGCATATTTGGTGTTCATTAGGGTCAAATGGCATGGAGTGGCAAGAGCAGGGATATTGACTCGATTTAGTTCAATGCGGCTAATGTTTGGCGTTTGTTTAATTCCTGAATGATGCGAATACATGTGCAAGCGAATTGTAAATGTAATGAAAAGTAAATATATAAAGGAAATTACATTTTTTGTGGGTAGCAGATGTACATATATTTTCAATTTTTCTTCATTTGTCTGGCAAATGAAACTGAAATCTGCTGCCAAAGAAAATCCCTAAAGTGAAATATATGGAATTTCGAATGCTCTTTTGAATATCGCAAATTATTTGCTGTAGTTGAAAAATTTACCAAAATATATTTTTACATTAAATTTTATTGAATTAAATGGAAGAGATTCTTTTTTGAAATATTTAAAAAGTTAATTTCAAAATATTTAGTTTAAAATATTAAATTATCATATGATAAACATATTTTAATTATCATATTTTATCATATTAAAATATAATGTTTTAGTGAATGGGAAATTATTTTACATTAATAAATAAAATTCTAAAAAAAAAATAAATAAAAAAGGAAAAATATAAATGGAAAGTTTAACTAATTAACAGAGCAACATTTTATATCATGAAATCCAACTATAAAGAAAATATTCTATTTATTCTATATTGTTGTATTTCATAATCTAAAATCTAAAATTGCATCTAACACTATTGAATGCATTTTTGACGTCGAGCGTTACTAAAAGAACCACTGGGCGCGAGTATGCATTTCCTCTTTTCGTTGCTCTGGCTGCCTGTACAACTTCGTCAATAGCTCCCATTGTGGATTTTCCGGACCTGAAACCATGCTGTCTGGGGCTGAGTCCTCCAGCGGCATCTATTGCAGCTAGTAGCCTTGGTTTCAGGAGCTTTTCTAACAGCTTACCAGCTGTGTTTAGCATACACAATGGACGGTATGCCGATGGGGTGTTGGGATCGCCTTTGCCTTTGCTGATGAGCACAAGTCTCTGCTCTTTCCATACTTCTGGGAATATTCTTTCTTTTAGACATGCGTTGTACATTCTAAGGAGAAAAGTTGGTCGTCCTGTTGCTATCATCTTCAGTATCTCTGCCGGTATATTGTCTGGTCCCGGGGATTTTTTATTTTTCAGGGAAAGTGCCGCAATCTTGAGCTCTTCCTCCGTAAAATTAGGAGCTGAGCTATGAGTTTCTTCGGCTGCCCGCGCATTCGTTTCGTGAATGTGTGTTGGGAATAGTGTTTCCACTATGTTGTCCATCGTTTTATCATCCACGTTTGGCGTTGCTCCAGAGTTCCTCAATTTTTTCATGACTACTTTGTAGCCAAGTCCCCAGGGATCTCTGTTTACATCTTGGCAGAGCTCCTTCCACTTGTCTTGAAAAAAATATCATTAAAAAATTTATAATAATAATATTATATTTATAAATGGCAAAAACTTGTACTCAAGCAACTGCTGTCTGCAACAAGCCTTGCAGAACAATTAAGTTACCTTTAATCAAAAAGCAAAATGTGCTCAGATGAAAACCAAATATGCAAAAAACAAAAAAAAAAAGGAAGGAAAAAAATAAAAAACAGGTTTGAGCCCATACAACAATCGCTCTTAAATACTTGCCACTGACGTTGTGCGCATATTGAAAATTCGTTACAATGATATCCTCGGGCGGCTTAAACAAAAAAAAAAAAGAAAAGAGAAAACAATAACAAATTACTTTTTTAATGCCAGACCTGTACACACGCAGTGTGCGGTATGTGTTGCATGTGTGTGTGTGTGTGTGTGTGTGTGTGTGTGGGTGTTCGACAAAAGATTTTGCTTGTTTCGGTCTGGGAAAACATTTTTCCATATTAAACCATCAGCCCTGCGGATGAAGCTACCTGGTGAAAATCGATTAAGCTTTTGGGTATAACTGATTGTTTGTTGGCTGTGGGACTCATCGGGGCTGCCTGCCGACTGTCGACTCGGCTGTTGATTGAAAAGTTGGCGTAACGGGAGTATGCGGCAGACTCCAACAAAAGAGAGCAGCTAAAGCCGATGCTGCCGCTGCTGCTGATGCTTTAACGTGCAGACAATAACCAACATGTTTATGTTTATACGCTAGGGAATTTGCCAGTAAAAAGCTTCTCCACTTGCCCGCTCTGCCCAAAAATACCAAACTTGAACTTCATTTCGTTGGCTCTGTCTCTGTTTTCTTTGCTAGTTGTATACGAATGCTTTCTGCCAGCAGTTTTGCTCTCGCCATTTGCCTTTTAAGCATTCCTCATTCGCATTCGCATTCGCATCTCTGTTTAGCTGTTTCAAGGACACGCTGCTTTGATGAGCTAACCACACTCAGACCCACACGCACAGCAACTATACTTGAATGTGGGCTTCAGCAGTTAGTTATTCAATATTTTGCGCGTGTATAAAATTACTAAAAGGGTTTCTTTATCTCTGCAACATTTGTATACATATATGTGTATATATCAGGCTCTATGATGCTGGCCATGACTGACTGCGAAGCTGCCTGTCTTGCTGTGTTGGTTTTATGTGAGCAGCTGTAAAAACATGATGGGCAGCAGTTAATGTGCATATCGTTAAATTCATATAACCTTTATATATATATACTTGTATATACATAGCTGCTAGCTGAAAATGTTAATGACCAAAAGGTATATATATGTATATATATATTCATATCTGTGTAGATATTTCATCAAGAAAATATGAAGAATTTTGCCTCGAATGTAAGTTTTTATAGCGAGCTAAACGAGCAACAGATCTTTAGTCTTAAATGTTGCGCGTTGTTTATTTAAAAGCTACACATTTATCATTTTGAGACTTGCTTATGATAGATGATGTGTGATGATCCTATAAACCAAATTGAAATTGTGTCAGACTATAATGTCTTAGATATACAATAAATAAAGCTGCCTGATAAGCTTAATGTCAGTGTTAATGCTTATCATAGATAGTAGTTAGCTTTCTATTAAGCATAGATAGACCGCAATGAGACCTAAAATTAGCTAACCATTTCAATCCAGTGTGTCTATTGATATTTAGCTATGACATAACAAAGCACAAGGCTAGTCAACGCTTGTCGACTCTATTATAATCATATTGTTGTGAGCTGGGCATTGTGTGCACTCAAATCGCCTAAGAGTACATACGCATTATGCCACAATAAACAGTTTACGGTAAACGGCCACAACAGGCGGCACAGGCGGCAGGCTGCAGCTGCAGCTGAAGCTGTGCAGCTGTGGCCGCAAGCCAATTTGTGAGCGTAGCCATGCAGTGTACGAAGCGCGTGCCCATTTAGCTGGCAAGCATACTCCTAAGCACGCATGCATATTGCCATTTTTTCTATCTGTCTTGAAGCTGCATATGTTTATCGCGTGTCGTTTATTGAATACAAAATGCATTTATTATTTTACAGAATTTCTTTTTTGAGAATTATTGCGAGATTTATGAGCGAATTTGATTGGCGTGGGTATAAAGTAAAATATATTGGCTCACGTCATAGCGTAACAAGTTTTGCCACCATGTCGTATGCTTGATAAACAAAAAGGCAGACACGTTGCGCATACGCCATGTATGCCACGCATGGAGAGAGAGAGAGAGAGAGGAATTGAGGTATGTTGGCACTAGCACAGCAAACTAACATCACATTCGTGTTTATCGCTTAAATTGCCCAAGCATCTTACAGAGATACAAAAGCGTAACGTGTACGTGGCCGAGGCGAACGAAAATCAATAGAATGTGTTTAATAAGCTGAAACTGTGCTTAGATAACACGTCTATGAGCGACGTTTTTATTGTTGCCAGACAAAGCGGCGAAAGACAATGGCTGGGCGGGTCTGGTGTCGAGCTGGGGCAAGTGTCACTTGTATCTCGTTGCTGCTAGGCGACACGTGCTCTGCATTTTAATATAATCTACTCGCTTGTCGTTTAATCAGCTTTACAGTTTATACCTTTTATAGGTAGTCGCATCTAATTTGAGTATCGCTTTAGTCGTTCGCTCTGATAATATTAAGCTAATGCCTTAAATCTGCCAGCGGCACTCAAATCTATATAGTTTTATGTATATAGTTGTCCTTTACTCTATTTTATTTTATTTTTATTTTATTTTTTTTTGACAAGCTTTCATTGACTCTAGCAAATTTTTGTTTGGCCTTTTCTTCGTATCTTTTGTCGTCGTTGGTCACTAACCCAGACAACATGGCCCAGGGGCGGCAACTGACCGACTACAAGTCCAGCGGACCTTGGCTTGGCCTCTATTAGTAGCCTGTCATTCTTGTCTTTATAGTTGTTGTTTTTTTCCTCTTTATTTATTTTTTTTTATTATAATATGTATGGAGCGCGCTTGCTCTTGCTCTTGCTTAGCTTTTTCATTGCTTTTTCTCATATTTTTTGTAGTGGCTCCATTCTCAGTTAGTTTTTGTACTTTTGGGCGAATGTGTGTGTGTGTGTGTGTGGCAGGCGTTGACCTTCCATTGTTATTTGACATTTGGCGGGCACTTTTGAAGTGCGGTCAGCGCTTTGCTTAGCTCCGCAGCAAATTGAAAGCTATTAAAGCATTGCAATTTATGGCTGCGACTGAGCATACAGTTATAAAATGATAATATATAATTTTCTTAAATATATAAAAATATTATTAAAAATATTATTAATAAGTTTTTTACTCGTTTATTTTATGCTTAAACTGGTTTTATGGCTGACAAGAATATAAAACTGTACAAAATATTTAAATATATATTTATAAATGAAAATATTTGGAAAACGTAGAGTAGCAGTGGCTGATATGTCTGTCGCTTAATGCATTTTTGCTTTCAAGTATTTCAATAGCATGTCTCTTCAATTTCAATTTCTTACTAAAAGACAAAGTATATGAGAGCTCTCATAGACTCTTGCCACTGCACTGAGGCAACTTGTGGTTGGGTGGCTTATATATTGTTCACTTAACACATTAGTAGCACACACACATGTGCAGACACACAGCCTTATAGCCTCACACTCACATGATGCATATGCCGCTTAGAGCGCTCTTTCATCATTCTTAAAAACGAAAATATTTATTTATAGAAAAATGTTAATGCCTGACGGCGAATTTTTTGCGAGCTGTGCCTGAATTTATGCGATTTCTTTATTTCTTCTATTTTTCTTTTCATATACACATACAAGTGAATTTGTGTGTGTGTGTGTGTGTGTGGTAGTGGCAGCAGCAATTTGTGTGTGCGCTGTGCCAATATTTGTAGCCGCAGCTCGGCGAGCATATCAAGATCATAATCTTTATGGCTATTGCCCGAGCCGGCCCAAAACGAACCAACGAACGGGCAAGAACAACTCGAGCGACAAACAAGCAATGAAATCAAATAAGCTGAGGGTAAAAGCAACAACAACAGCAACAATAATGCCAATAGCAACAGTAATAACAACAACAGCAATAGGCAACAACAAATTGTGTGTGTCACATAAATTATTTGCTGCTGAATTGGCAATTATTTGTTGTAATTTATTGTGTGATAAATTCATGTATATATATATATGTGTGTGAAAGCGTGCGTGTGTGTGTGCATGTGTGTGTAACTGCTGGGCAATGTGTTTTTTATTTAATTTAAAAATAATTAATTTGCCAGCAAAACGAAGCTGCAGGATTTGCTGTTTGCTGCTGCAGCAGCACTCAAACAAATTAAGCGCCCCAACGTTGTGTACACTAGCAAAGTAAAGATAGAGAGTGTGTGTGCGTGAGAGAGAGAGAGCGAACGAATGACTGCAAGAAAGAGATAGAGCACTCATGCACACATGAGGAAATGGTTGCATTATGTGCAGCAGCTGCTGCTGCTTCTACTGCTGCTTCTGGTGCTGCAACAACAGCTTGCATACAATATGTAATGACTTAAGTCAACGATGTCAATCATTGTTGTCATCTTCATTTAATCAATACTTATATACACACACTGTGTGTGTGTGTGCCAGACGGACATTCACTTTACTGCCGGCTGCTGCTATTGGAGTTGGCAGCAACATCAAACTCAAACTCAAACCAACTCAACTCGAATCAATGCATGCAGCCACCATAGTCAAAGCCTGAGCTGTCATCAAGACAGCTGCCGTCCAACTGACTACACTCAGCCGGATGTCAACCACTGGCCAAATGCATGCCCTTCACTTTAATATTGGAGTGTTCACAGTTTTGTAATAATTTAAGTGTTGAAATATGGAGGCTTTTCAGTATGTAGGTCTTGGTTAGTTAGGTTTTGTGAAAAACTCCTACACATATTAAAAAACAAAAATAAATATAAATTTTATATTTTTTAGATAATTTATCTTTCATTCTGGCTGCACATAAAAAAGTATTAATAATAATTAAAATAATATTAATAATAATAATAAAAAATAATACAAATAATTAAAAAATTTTATACAAAAATCTTAATTTTATATTTTTGGTCCACCCTAATGCTCAGTCAGCTGCTGTGCAGCAAATAACAAAAGCCTTAATGGATTAAAAATGCATGCAGCTGCATCAGGCGCAAACACATACACATACAGAGAAACTCATTAAGTGCAAGCGCACATACAAGCACACATACACGTATACTTACACACACACACACACAAACACGCACGCACACAGCGTGCAGTCAATAAGTTAACACCGAGAGTCGAGCTGATAAGTTGGCAACGAAGAAATGAATATGCAACACAGTGCAAAAGTCGTTGGCGCTTTGAACTGCAGCTCTGCTGCTTATTAAGGACATTGTCTGCATGTCTCTCCCGCTCTTTCGCACTCTGGCTGATCTGAGTGTGTGTGCGTGTGTGTGTTCTGTGCCAATTTTTCAATTGCTTGCATAATTAAAATATTGCGCATACGCAGCGTGGTACTACATTTATTGAAGCTGCTTGCACTGCACTGAGTGCAATGAAAGGCATAAATCTTGTTGCCATTGCAGACAAAGGCACCCAGAGAAAGAGAAAGAAAGACAGGGAGAGGGGGAGTGGTGTATGTAAGAGAGAGCAACAATGCCGAGTCAGAAGCCGCTTTCGATTGCCTTCGCTATAATTTACGATCTGTAGGTTGTCTCTGGGTTCATCGTAATGCTCTTAATAGCATTTGCATTTGTGGCTCGGAATATGAAATATGAGCGCAAATTGATGTCATTTTGGTGTTTGGCTTAGCACATGCAGAGTTCACCATTGCTTTTACCATTGTGTCCATGTGTCCATGTGTGCGTGTGTGTGATTTGCTCGGTTGTCGTCAAAGCTTTGGCTTAAACTAATTTATCAGCGCATTTATTGGAAATTTATATATATACTATATATTTGATAATCATTTGCCTTTGCTTTGCCCAATTTAATTTATGCATTTTACATTTGAGGTTTTGCTCGTTGTGCGCCATTTAAAATTAGTCGCTGTTCATTTTAGCTAAACATTTATTTATGCCAAATTATTCTATTTATAATATGAATACGATTTCTAAGCAGAGATTGCTGTATATATAATGTAGATATATAATTTATTGCTTTTGGGAATTTGCGGCAGCGATTGATGCGGTTGCATTTAAATTTAGTTTAAGTGATTGCCTAAATAACTAACTAAAACTGTTTATGCATTTAATTTAGAATATGTTTAATGCAAATATTAAAACATATTTACATTTTTTGCATAAAAAAGTTACTGAATATTAAATATGTTGGGCTTTAAACGGACTTGGAGTCTACTTTAATATAAATTTCTATTTGAATTTGAGCTCAACTTTAATGCCACAAATGCAACGAAGAGCTTAAATTCTAGTTATTAATTGTTTAATATTTTTATGGCCGCTCTTAAAGAAATTTAGGTAATTTTTTCATTAGCTGAAAAGGCTATTTAAATTGTTCTTAGTTTTCTGAACTCATTTAGTGGCACATTTGCTCGTTGGCAAATGAAAAGCGTTTAAGCAAACTGTGTATATTCAATTGCCAAACGTTCAACACCACAAACGGCCAGGCATTTCTGACCAAATTGAGTCTGACCAGCAGCCGACTGGGGCTGGGCTGCAAAAAAAGAAAAACAAGCAGCATCTGCTGCCTCCTGCTGCCTCCTGCTGCTGCTGTTGTTGTTGGCATTGCCAATTTAAGCGCAAATGCAATTGGAATTTGCAATGAATATTTAAACATACGCACACACACACACAGAAAAACTGAAATGAAGCAAAGTGTTGAGCAAAGTGCATGGGTAATGCGTTGGCATGTCGGATGCTGTCCGTCACATAGTTGTTTTCACTGTACTATATGTGCGGTTTTGTACTCATTTCGCTTTGCGCTGTCAGTCAGCAAAATGAGCGTAAAAATTGTAAATAAATTACCACACACACGCATACACACACACACACACGAATGCAAGGCGCACAGGGCCAATTAAAATATAGTTAATTGTGCAAGTTCCTGGCGGTAAGTAGAACTTGCAGCAGCCGCAACACCAGCAGCAAGTAGCAAGCAGCGACAGCAACAGCATGAGCAGCAGCAACAGAAGACAAAGTCATGTGGCACAAGTTTGCGCTTAAATCATAGCTTCATGCCTGGAGTGCAGTCTGTGCCAGATAAGGCCCAAAGTTAGCTACCCACTACAGCAGCCAGCAGCTGCATATGTTGGCGTGGCGGGTGTGAGTGAACGCATATAACTCATGCGACGTGTGTGACAGCAGTTGCCTGAGGAGCGGGCGACATTTGTGGAAGTTGTGGAAAGAGCTGGATACCACGCAGTTCCTTAAATGCCAGCCAGATACGAAAGTTTCCACTATATGAGTGTGTATGTGTATGTGCGTGTGATAATGAAATGAAATACATGAAAAATCTAATACGAAGTAGATATGGAGCGCAAGACGTGCTAAGAAATTATAATGCGCGAAAGACTTAGTGAAAAGTTTTACTTACGTTTAGTTTAGTTGTATACGAGCGTAATTTCTAAATGTTGCCTGGAAATTCTCAATTCTCTCGAATTGAAACATGACTGAAGAAGTAGAAGAAGATGATTAAATTATTGAAGCCTTAGAAATTGAGTAGCAAAAGGTTTAAATTTCATTAATATAAATGAGAAATGATTGATGATTGAAATATTGATTGAACGAATGAATTGTGACTGAGAAGAAATATAGTTGAGCAGCAACGTATCGCACTCAATCCATCTACCTCAACAGTTGGAGCTTGGATTTCTGGCACAACTTTAATTTTACTATACCTCATTCAAATTTTAAAGAGCTCAATCAACTATTTCTCAACGCGGCCTTTGGCAGATCCTTTAACATGCAGTACTCTTGTACTTAAATGCTAAGACCTCGGCCTAAGCCTTTTTAATTGGCATTGTAAATGCCAAAGTTACTTTACAGCTCTCAGCTGGCCGGCTTGCCTGCCCTTTTGGGACTCGCTCTCTCTCTGCTCGGCAACAGAGCAGCCTAGCTCTGCTGCCTTACACTTTGATTTATGCACGAACAAGCTGCCAAAACGTCTTCTGCTGTCCCCGACAACAACAATTTCAATTTGCGTTAACTAGTCGGCCTGCTTTGCACAGCCTCGCATAGCGTTGCTGTGTGCCTCCCTTTTTGGTTTGTGGGCAAACCCTTTTGCTGTCGCTGGCGACGCTGGTCGGCGCTTGGCATCCGGTTGTGCCATTGTCATGGCCTTCCATTGCGGCACGCCATACTCTTGATTTGATTTGGCGCTGCCTTGCTTGTGGGCGTGGCGCCCATGCACAATTTCGCATGTGAAATTTGGCGCTGACTGACAAGTCGTCGTGTTCACGTTGTTATTTCAGTTTATTCTTTACGTTTTCTTTGCTTTTCTGCTGTAGTGCTGGTCGGTAATTTTTTAATGCATTTAAACGGCTGTCAAGTGGCCCAGGCCACGTTACGTTTGCTGCCTACTTTTGATGCGAGCTGTTGAAATATGCATACAAAAAGTCCCAGCACTTGTAGGCCGCCCACACATGCACGAAATTTAGACATTTTCAGTTTTCAGAAATGCCATCGCAGAACTTTTTCCTTTTTTTTTCCACTATTTTCTAGTCGTAGGCCTCGCATTGCATGCTTTTAAGCTTTGCCGAGACGCAGACCGTGAGCCTTTACCATATGCGGCGTATGAAACATGCAGAGCCCGTTGAATGCGCTACTTTCTAGGGCATGCTAAGCGCTCTATCGATGTGCAATGATTTAAGTAGTAATTTGTGAAGATATTTACTTGGAGAGAAGTTTTATTTATATATTATATATTATATCACTTTATTATTGTATTTTATTATATTTTATTCAAAAAATTACAAACAGACTCGAACTTTGATAAAAAATATTGTTGTGGCAGCCAAGATATGCTTAATAAATAAATAAAACTTTTTTTTACTACAGAAATTATGAATGCGTCTAATTTAAGACTTAATATATAAATTATAATTGTATATCATATATAATATTTTATCATAATTTCGAGAGCATATTTCTTTATATATAAATAGGAAATTTAATCAATTATATATTATAATATTTTTTATTTTTATTTTTTATTAAATAGTTAGCGCACTGGCAGTGCGACCTGTTAGGCAATTGCTCTCAATGTTTGTTGCTTTTGCGCTTCGGTGCGACGCTCGTTCGCAGAGCGCATAAAAAATTGAAATAGAATACAAACATGTTGGCAACTTTGCGCTTAAACAACAACAGCAAGCAAATGCTATGCCACGCTGTCAGTCTGTCCCTCTGTCTCTCTGTCAGTCTGTCTGTTGGTTGGTTTTGGCCTGCCTACAGCAAGAGGAAAAAAAGTTTTAACTGATTACGTTTGCCGTTGATAATGTTGAGTGACATTTGGTTTGCGTATTAACTTAAGTGAGCGACAGCATGCCCAGCCCCGCCCCCTGTGCTTGTGTGAGCTGCGGTTGATGCCGCACGTGCTACCCGCCCAGGGGCTGCAACGCGAGTTAGTTTGGCATTTGCGTGCACACTGATTGCCAAGGGGAATGCATTTCAATTAAAAACGATTTTTTAATGTGTGTGCGCAAATCGTTGGCCCCGAAAAGGGGGCAACAACTCGTGCAACATTTTCAAAAATGTAAGAAATTAATTTTGTGCACAGCCTGACAGCTATTTTTAAGTTGCACGACTTTTATTTTCACTCTCGAGAATACCTAATGGCTTTATGCTTAATTGAAAAAAATATATATACAAAAAGTAGAAAATATCAAAATATCAGCAACATTTGCTTGCCAAAATCAAATGCTGATTACCTCATGTTCTCTGACCTGTTAGGCCGCTGCTCAACAAGCCCTATCATTACAAAAATGTGCATGTTTAACATGCTTGGGCCACAGCCCGAAACAGTTCGAATAAAATGCCCAAGTACAAGTGTCAAATATAATGGACGAAGGGCTGGACTTGTGCCGGTGCCGAAAAAAAAAAAACTTGCCCTTAACCTTAGCCAGTTTAGCCAGTCTGCTGTTAAAATGCATACATATATCTTTTAAGCCCTTTTGCCAAACCAATAAACCAGCACTTAACCACAATTACCCCCTTTGCAAACAAGAACGAGTTTGCACCGACCAGCAGCAGCAGCAGCAGGAGTAGCAAGAGCAGCAACAGAAACAGCAGCAGCAGCAGCAGCAGCAGCCCTTGCAACGTTTTTTATGCTTCAACCTCAAGTCCTCAACACCCCAGTGTCTGTGTATGCGTGTGTGTGTGTGTCTTTGTGTGTGCTTGTGTGTCGACAAAATCATGTGCACTGCAATCAGTCTTCATTTACACTTTGCACCTGCGGCGCTCTTGCTCTCGCTCTGCCTCGCTCACTCTCGCCCAGCTTGGGTGCGGGCAACACGAACATGAAGAGCAGGTCAGTTGAGCAGTTAGTGGCTGTGGGGGACATAGGCTAAAGAGAGAGTGTGAGAGACAGAGAGAGGGAGAGGGCAACACAGTCCAGGGCCAACAACTTTGAACCTGCATGCAAGGCGAGCCCAAAAACCTGAGCCGAGTGTGAGTTACACAGAGAAACAAACAAACAAATAAACATTTCACATGAGGGCGCCAGGGTAAATGGTGGGGAAACTGGGCAAGGGGAGGGGTAGGAAAGTGGTTCAGAACGTCGGAAAGTGAAACAAGCTGATTTTTATTATAACTATGTGTATTACAATTGTTGTTGCTGCTGCTGCTGCTGCTACTGCTCTTGTACAAAAGTTGCACTTTCATGTAACGCTAACGAGTAACAGCAGCAGCAACAACAACAACAACAACAGCAACAACAACAACAACAGCATTTGGCGTAACCCTGCCCTGATAATAGGGGTAGTCGTATATCCGGTTCCCAGTTTTCATGTTCGGTTTTTAGCTATTGTATTAACTTGACTTTTATTTCATCATTACGATTCGTTGTTGTTGTTGCTTTTGTAGCTGTTGTTCTGTTTCATTGTTATTGTTAACATTCCGCATAGTCGAGCTTGATACTTTGCCAGGGGTTGCTAGTGGTGGTTAGGGCTGCTGCCGCGCTACCCCTTCGCTGTTTTTGTTTTTATTTTAGCGTTCGCTGCTTGTGTTTCTGTCTGTGCTGGCTGTGCTTTTATAAATGCGAAATATGAAATGTATTTTGTAGCCGAGTGAGATTTCAATAGTCGTTAACGTTGTGTATACGCCGTGTTGTGCTATGCCAGAGGCAGCTGCCCTGGCCTCTCTTACGTATTGTGATCGAAAGTCAGATGTTTGCCATGTTAATTATAATTACGAGCTGTGGCTGCGAATTGCAATAGAGACAAAGGGGATAGGTTTACCTTTTGATGCCCTGTAAATTGTTGAAGTGGACTGGATTAGTTAGATATATGACGACGGTTCGCTCAGCTAGAAGTTCATTCATAATTCTTTTTCTTATATAAACTTAGGGCATCTGCTCTTCGTATACTATTGCAGTGTGTTCTATATTTACTTGCTGCTTATATTGACTATAGCAGAGCAGCCTTTGGCAGCACACAGAATGGCCAACATTTGCGCTGACTCACATGGCTAGAGCGAGGGCTGTGCAATGACTCACCAAAACATTTGATTTACCAAAGTGCGTTCTCTAAACTGAAATGAAAATCTAATTTGCATGCAGAAAGTTGTAGGAAAAACAGAAAAGCGAATATAAAAGCAGTTAGCTTATAAAAAGGAAATTCCAAGTATATAAATCGATAGAGTAGAATTGTGTTAGGCAAATTGATTATAGCTCTTCATATGACTAATCTCAGGCAAAGCTTGCAGTTGCATCTTAAACAATTTCCCTACAGCTACTGACTTAAACTTGTTTGCGTTTTCCTGCAGCTTTGTTTTCTCATTTTTCGCTGCTGTTGACTTTTTCGTATTCACACAATCGAACTGACTGTGTCAGGACTTAACGTTTTGATTTCTAATTTCCGTCGAAAACAAACGGTTGACAACAATTGACGCTGGCTGACCTGCACTGGTCAGCCAAGCAGTCTAACTAAAGCCCAGAGCCAGACATAGTCGGAGGGAGTTGCCTTTGTTTTGTCATTACAATATGTCAAAATCATTTATATGTACAGACACTGGCACCGGCACAGGCCCCGGCACTGGCACTGGTACTAGCTCTGCCAAATACATTGTTCGCTCTGTGTCTGCGCTCTGTGTCTGGCTGCATATCATGGCTCAAGGCATGTCAACAAAATTTTGCATTTGCAAACCTTCTCGGCCAAAACTGGGCAACCGCAAATAAGTTTCTGGCTCTTTGTGCAGCGACTTTGTTGTAGGTGTGGCGAAGTATGGTATGCCACTCTCTATATGTATATGGCTGTGTGTGCGTGTTTGTGTGCACTATTTGTCTGCTTATAATTTGCAGCGCAAATGACCGAAAGGTTGTGTCTGGCTTGGCTCGGTCAAAAGCAAATTACAGCTTTATGAATTAATGATTTGCGGACTGACCATGGAATTTTACTTAAATTTTCTGTGCATTTTGCATTTTGCCTCTAGTTTTTGTTCTCTGTGCCGAATACACTTTAACAGATGCTCTTGTAGGGTATTATAAACTAAGCTCAAAGTATGTGTGGCATTATTAAATATATTAAAACTGAAAATATCTTATTAAATATAATTCGTTATTTAGCTAAATTAATATTAATTATTATTATTAATTTTTTTAATATTTATTATTTAATAATACAAAAATTTAATTAGTTGTATAAAATGTACCAAAATATGTTAGATTTTGTTATTTATTATTTATTTTTTATTATTTATTATTATTATTATTTTTTTTGATCAAAATATGTTAAAATTTAATGCAACTTTTTGAATAAAGTTAGATATATCTTATTGAATGTTATATATACTTTTCTTTTTATATTTACTTCACTTTTTGTTTTTAATTTTTTGCAATATGTAAAATTTCATTAAAAACTGATTTAAATTTCTTCGCTCATTCAACTCGTACTTATTAGAAATTCGTGTAACTTAATTGCACATTACTCATACGCCCTGTGTGCTGGTAAACAGTCAACGACCATGGCTGTTGTCCAGGCAGAGCGTCGTCGAGTCGCTTTGTGTGGCAAGGCTCAGACATTTTGCTCATTATAATGGTTAGATTAAAAGCCATTTTGTTTGCATTGCGGCTAACCAAGTTGTTAATATGCACAATCATTTACTCGAGACGTTTGAAGTGGAAGACAATGGCGTTTTGTTGGTCAATATTTGTGCATGGCAAACTTCTGGCAGCCACTGTATGTAGCATATAGTTAGCTATGCTAGCTACACACACACACACACACACACACACACACACACATTGGAAACGCATTAAAATTAATTGCAAATTTTGTGCAATACTCGCTGTCTCTCTCTCAGTGTCTTTCTATTTCCGTCTCTCTTGCAGTCATATTTGCATTCATAGTTTTCTGTAATTGTAATCCACTGGCCAATAATGTTAATTGCATTTTCATGCTCAATTTTACACACAGTTTGAAATTAAATTGCAAAATTTTATTGAGCGCACGCACTGATATAATTATAAATACATAGATAATTGTAATATGCTTTGCATTGTTTAATCAGTTATGCGCAATGATTTAAACTGTCTGCGTGTGTGTGTGTGTTGAGTGTGTCTTTGATTGAGCCATTAAAAGAATTTGTGGGTTTGCTGAGCTCTAAGCCGACAAAGCTAAAGCCAAATTCAATTAGAATTTCAATTGGTGTTGATATAGAAACAGAGAAATGGAAAGAGAGAGAGAGAGAGAGAGAGAGAGAGAGATAGAGACTGCTGAATGAGTTTCTGAGATTGTTAATAAGCTTGTCTACAGCTTCTGGGCAAAGCAAACCTTTAACTTTGGCTTTAATTGAAGAAAAAGAGTAAACATATTAAGTTGTCTCAATTTAAAGTCAAGTTAGCCTTAGATAGATAATCAAAACTCGCTTTAGCAGCAGTTCTGGATAACTAAAGACTAGACACGTTGCCCTATCGTAGCTATTGTTGCCAAAGAAATATTCAAATAGTCTTTCTTTCTTAAATTTCTTAAAGATTCTTGACTAATGTCGTTAATTTAATATTTAATTTTTCCTGCAAGTATTTTATTATGCTATTTTTATAATTAAATATTTTACATACAACTAAATGTATATATCACAGGCAAATCTAGTTTTTATTCATTAAATTTTTCGCTGGGCAATTACAAAAGTTTTTGGCAAAACAAAGCTCGACAATTAAGCGCTCAGCATTTAGCGCCTATCAGTTGCATGTGTGGGGAAAATTTACTGTTGACAACTTTAAAATTGGCTTCAGACGCCGCCATTTTGAGCTAAGCCAGTGAAACGCGAACTCCGACTGAATTTACGGCCTTGGCTGGCCGGGATTAGGCTCTTGAGTTATGTGTGGAAATAGAGGCGTGCATTCACACACAGACACACACACACACAGACACACACACACACAGACACACACACACACAGACACACACACACACAGACACACACACAGTCGCCTCCACATATGAGAGTTTATAGCAGAAATAGAACTGTCTGCCTGTCTGTCTGTGAGCTGGTTTAAGCTAGTCTATGGCACTGACTAGCTAGCTGGCTTCCTCTTTTCTTTTATTTTTATTTTTTCCGTGGGGTTTAACATTTATTTGAAAGTTATTAGCACATTTTTTCCAATTCTGATGTTTTTTTTTTTTGTATTTCACTGCGTTGGCGCTTCTGCGAGCTCTTTTCGCTCTCTCTTTTTGGCTTGGTGAGCTGACTTTCATTGAGAAAATGTCGGCGTTTCCGGTATTTTCATTTGCTATGTGTTCAGTTGACGCTGACGCTGTGACTGCTGCTGTTGCTGCTGTTGCTGCTGCTGCGTCGCGTCGACATCGACGTCCGTCGCTTTTGAAAATGAGATTCTTGGCACCAATTCAACACTAAATTGATTTTGAACAATAGAGCAGCGTTTGCCGGGGCTAGCGAACGGCGACTCCAACCATTTTGCTATCTTTGGCAATTTATCTCGCCATGATTTTCGACTATTTGGTCGACGAGCGACGTTTCCGCTTTTTCTATATGCACTTTGCCTAGCAACGCGTTCAAACCGCCCACTCAACACAAAAACAAAAACAAAAATAACAACAACAACAAGAGCAGCAGCAAACATTGTGTAAAATCTACTTAAATTGATAAAACGAACTTTGCATGCGCTAGACGAAAATATCTAATTGATAATGTTTGTAGAGAAACAAAATATTTTGTTTAAATAAATATAAATTGAAGCAAGAGCAATGGTTAGTGAGTTATATTAGACAAATATATAAAATTTATTTAATAGCATAAAGACATGGATAATTGTGGAATTTATACATAATATTTTGCATCATTATCTGTGACTTTATTCTGCTTTATAAACTCACAGGAAGCTCGGTCTAGCTTAGACAGCGGTTGCGGCATTTTAAGGCCAAATATCTGATTAAGTCAAGATTCAAACTTGCAAAATTCGTATTTAGGCAGCTGCTTATATAGTGCATATTCCCTCTAGTGTCGCCTGCAATTAAAGTTGCAAATAAAAGCCATCAAATTCAATTTGAAGCGCGTTGCCAAAACGCCCAACGATGCAAATTTATATGTGTCGAGGCCGAGAGATTGCATAGGGCGAGCTGCTGGTGCTGCTGCTGCTTCGTCTAGCTCTGGCTCTGGCTCTGTGCCTCTGCTTGTGCCTCTGCTTGGGTATGGGTGCTATCATAATTTTTCCGCTGCTTGCACACACAAAGCCATTTTTAGTTTGTGCCGCTGACGCCGCCGCCGACATAATCAATAGTTGTGACTTCCTTTAATGGTTTTCCGGTGATTCAGCACTTCCGTATGCTCGTAGAGCTGCGCGTCGTTCCCTCTGCCTGCCCAGGGTCTATTATTTTATTTTGCAAATTTCGCCTCTTTTGTCACTTGTTGGACCTGCTTGACTGCTCGCAAGCGTTTGCACTTTAATTTCTGTGAAACTTGCCAGCAAATTTATGAGCGCACTTATTGCGCTTTTTTCCCCTAGAATAAAAATGAGAAATGGCTTATCACAGATTTGGGGGTTTTGTCGTTTTTCGTTTTGTTTTAAATGTAAAAGTGTAAAAATCTAACAATATTTTGCGGCTGCAGTTAGTCCATGTTATGTATTTGAAGATAGCAGCAGCAAATGCCACAAATTGCCATCAGGTTTGAAAGGTTTTATAACCATTTTTTCACGCCCCGTAGATTTTTGTCCATTTAGTTTTTATTTTCTTAGTTTTTATGTGAGTATGCAGAGATAGAGAGATGCCTGTGTGTGTGTTAGTGTAGATTACATGTATGTGTCAATGCGGGATTTATTTTGAGCACAGATATGCTGCAGCAGAGCGCTGCATGAATGGGGGTATATTGGTTTGCTTAGCAGTTGAAAGAATCGTATTAATACACTATATTAATATATCACTTAGGCTTAAGTAATAAAAAATTGCGAATTTTAGCTTCCTTTTTTTAAAGATTTTATAAATATATATATTTACATATTCATTTCGTTTTTCATTAATGAAATATTTGAGTTAAGCTTAATTGATGCTATTATCTGCATATTGGCTTCAACTCTTTCATATTGTATATTTTCATATATATTTATGCTTTTCATTAGTGAAATATTCAAGTTAAGAGAGCAGCATATCAAATATTTTTGCTATGCAGCACAGCAAATATTTTCCACTCAACTCAAATGAAAATTTAATATCGCATATTTTTGCCTAAAAATGTTTTTATGCTCGGCCTTTTTATATATATTTCATATGCTTTTTACGTCTGTTTGGGCCCGTTGTTATAAACTAAAACACATGTTACGTGTTGTGTTTGTCGGTTGGCCAACAAAAACAACGAAAAAGAAAATTGGGCATAAAAACTGTGGGAAAATATGTGCAAAAATTTGACCATTATCATATGCCGTAGCTGAAGCTGGACCCGGAGCCGGAGCCGGAGCCGGAGCATCAAAAGCCATAGGCACATCAGTTAGTTATGGCTGCGGCTAGTATTTCAGTTCATGCGGCGTTACATTTAATTTCTCGTGCACAGGGCCATTAATCAATGTAGAGATGCCAGCTAACAGCTATAAAAAGGCAGAACAACAAGCCTTTATATATAATAAAAAATGTATAAATTCAAGTCTAATTTTGCTATATATATTTTTTGGTTGCGCTTTCCGACACAATGGCACTTCGTTAGTAAATTTTAGATTTTGCAGATTAGTTTTCATTTTGCAGCTTTTTTATGCGCTCAACTTTTATGTTAACACTTGAGGTCACATGTTGTGGCCGACGCTTGCCCTGCTGGCCCAACTTAATGCATTTTAATTAAGAGTCAAGTCGAGTTGCTGCACCAGCAGCAGCAGCAGCAGCAGCAGCGCCAAAGTTTACGCTTTTGAATTTTTGCATAATTTCTCGCTGCGCGCTCCAAAAAGTTACGTATGCACGCCCCTGCCAAAAAGAGAAGAGAGCGAGCACAGAGTTTGGGTAATAAAATGTAAAATACAATTGTGCATAGTATAGAGCGAAATTTGAATGCTCTAGCTTAAGAGTTGAACTTGAATGAATTTCAAGAAAATTTATTGAAAATATAAAAAAATTATTACAAATATCTACTGACTTTAGTCACTGCAGCGGTTGAGCGTTCAGTAAGTTATGATTCCCCTTTCATTTGATTTATTCTATAAAAAGCGCAATGCATCGCATTGGGCAACACCTTTTGCGCTGGCTGGTGTGGTTCAGTCTGTGCTCTGGTTGGTGGTTCGTGGTCAGGCGTTGCTGCGAATTCATTAAGGAATTCAATTTAAATGCACATTTTACATTTTGCGCGGACAACGCGGCGTATGAGCAACGTTGACTCTGTCACTTGGATGCCATCGTTGATGCCTTCTCTATATATGTAGATATGTGTGTTTGTGTGCGTGTATATATATTTAAAAATCTGCTGTTATTAATATTCATGAAAGTTGAAAAGTTTTTCGGTTATTTATTTAATGTGCCAACCCTCGACCGGGGACTGGCAGCCTCGCGTGCCACAAAAGCTGAAAGAACAAGTCAGCATGGTGTCTGGAGCAGCAGAGTGTGTGCATAAATTTTTATCATCACGTGCGAATTTTTATAAATAATGCAGGTAATTGACATGAACCACAGGTATACACTCCTACACACACACTCACATATACAGAGTGAAAAGTTTAAATCGAATTCAATTTAAGTTTTGCTCTTGTTGCTTTTTAATGGCTCTGCTTGATAGGGATTTTTGTCTACGAGCATCTCATTTACTGAACGACATTAAATTGTGATTTGAACGCGTTTTATTTATGCATTGCTTTGCCTTGCTCTGTTCCCATGCGCTCTCTGGGGCGTGTTCAAAAATGACAGCGGAATTCGAAATATTCATTGCTTTGGGGAATTCGCGCTCGCTCGCTCGCCCGCCCAATGCGTTCAGTTTGTTTGTCTTTCGCTTGAGTTTTCTATCGTTTAGGCAGAAAAAGAATCCCCAAAGAAATAGCTGCTCTGGCATGCTACTGTTTATGCCAGCGCTAGAGACATCAAATAGAGTTTTTGCCTTAGCTGGATATGTGGGCTGGCATATAGGATTGCGTTAAGAAATGCGCTGGAGTGGCCAGAGCTGCGTTTGAAGGCTTAAAGCAGCTGCTTGACTTGTGATGTGAAAAGTCTTTATGCCAAAAGTTCAGCTCGGCAGCCTAAAAATATTTCAACTAAAGAGAGGCGAATGCCTGCCCCAGTAAGCTCTGCTCAAACTGCTTACAGTTAGCCTCAAATACTTTCGTCAAACTGAATCAATTATCAAGTAAAAGATTATTGAGATTATGAAGATCATTAACTTTCGAAGAGAGCTCTGCTTGTTCATCATATTTGTCTCTTGCACGCTGGTGACAATCGTTTGGTTTACCCAGTTCTATGAGCAGCCAGTCTTGCTGCCGTTTGACAAGAAAATGCCTGTGGAAAATGGAAAATTGGTCACGCCCTATGCTAATGTCACAAGACTTGAAGCCGAACCAACAGCTCAGGCGAAGCGTGCTCGGGCATCACAGAGAACGCCAGGCTGGAAACGCATATTGGAGAAGCCAAGTCTTACGCTTGGCTTCAGCTACAGCAATGGCCGCAGGAATGTGCAGTATGTGATGGGTGTGCCCACGGTGCGTCGGCCAGATGGAAAATACCTGGAGCTAACGCTAGTCAAGCTGATTGAGTACTTGACCGAATTTCAGCGTAGCCATTGCCTGATCGTCGTTTACATTGGCGAGACAGACGCCGCGCTCGTAGAGTCCATTTGGCACGAGATCAACGAGAAGTTCGGCCAGCACTTAGATGGTGGCCTGATTGATGTCATTTCGCCGCCAGCAAATTACTATCCCGATTTTGATTCAATTCAAATAACACTGCATGACGAGCCGGAGCGTGTGCGCTGGCGCACCAAACAGAATCTGGACTACATGTACTTGATGAAATATGCAGCGAGACGAGGCAGCTATTATCTGCAGCTCGAGGACGATTTGACGGCGGCTGTGAATTATTTAGATTATATCATCAAGCTGGTCTCAATGCAAAATAACTTTCGTTTGGCCCCCAGCAGCGGTCCTCAATGGATTGTAATGAGTTTCTGCGATTTGGGTTTCATTGGCAAGATGATACGCGCTACGGAGATAAAGCCATTTTTAGCTCACGTGCAAAACTTCTACAATGATCAGCCGATCGATTGGCTGCTGGAGTCGTATGTGAAGCTCAAATGCTGCCGCTGGGATAGTCTCCATATGCCGGATTGCACTAAGGACTTTAATAGGTATTACATACGTGCCAGCCAAACTCAGTTTCAGCACATTGGCGTCGAGTCTTCGCTGCGCGACAAGAAACAGCAGCTGAAGGACAAACATTTTATGGTTGATTCTGGAAGGCTACGCATGGACCACTTGCGTCAGCCGTTCAACTTGATCAATGCCCACAAGACCACCTTGTTGCAGGATAGACAGTTCCTGAAGGATGGTGAAACCTTCTTTTGGATCTATATGCCGCGCGTGACCTCACTGATGAAATATTTTATTGAGCATCAATACGATCCCGGCCAGATTCGCATACGCAGCAGCCCCAACAGCACGCACAAGTTCGCAGATCTGACTGTCGATTTTGTGAATAAGCAACCAAAGTTTTATCATAACAGCTCTGAGGCGAGACGTTGCGGTTTCGTCATCAGCTACACTCATCAGGTGGCCATGGCTCCGCCATATTTCCTATTCTTTTTCATGAAGGAAAGCGAAGAGAACTCAAGTGAAACCTTTTGGTTCCGTCGCTTCAGTTGGAGCAAAGCGGCAACTGCTCGCACTATGCATTTGGTTCTTCTCATTTTGCTATTGATAAAGGTTTTTATTTGAAATTAGGTCTGAAAAATAAAAATGTTGGCTTTGAATATTTGAGAAAATTTAATGATTTGTTCTTATATTTAAGTGCGACTAAAAGTAGAATATTTTTTGTGAAATTTCTGTCTCTTATCATTATCAAGTATTTTCTTCAGTCACGCAGTCAGCATCAGCCCTCAGTCTTAGTCTCAGATGTCAATCTCAGCTTCAGCCTCAAGTTCCATGCTCAAGTTTCAGATCAAAACCTCAGCCTCAGCCTCAGCCTCAACCGTTGCGGTTAACTCTCGCTCAGCTTCAATCTTAGACTCAGTCTCTGGCTCAAAAAGCATTAGACTCAGCCAGTCACACACAGTCTCACACTCAGTCTTAGACTCAAGTCTCAGCGTCAGCCTCTCGCTCAGACACAGCTTCAGCCGTAGCCTCAGCCTCGGGCCTTAGCCTCGGGTCACAGTCTCGAACATCAAACTCGGGCCTCAGCCTCGTGATTCTGACTCTGCTTTATACTCAAGTCTCAGCGTCAGCCTCTCGCTGAGCTTCAGCCTCGGGCGTCGGGCCTCGGGATTCAGACTCAGCTTTAGACTCAAGTCTCAGCCTCAGCCTCAGCCTCTCGCTCAGACTCAGCAACAGCCGTAGCCTCGGGTCTCAGCCTCGGGCCTTAGCTTCGGGTCTCAGTCTCGGACTTCAGCCTCGGGATTCAGACTCTGCTTCAGTTTCACCCTCTCAGTATCAGTTTCACCCTTTCGCTCAGCGTCAGGCTCTCGCTCAGCGTCAGCCTCGCGCTCAGCGTCAGCCTCTCGCTCAGCTTCGGGCGTCGGGCCTCAAGCCTCACTCTCAGGCTCCGTCTCTAACTCAGCTTCAGACTCAGACTCAGGTCTCAGCGTTAGCTTTGTGCTTCATACTCAGCGTCAGCCTCAACTCTCGTGCATTTAACAAATTATTATTGGAATATCAATTATTGTCAGGGTTCTGGCGACTAACGCGTTCTTACTTGCTATTAAAGCACTTGTTAGCATAACTTAAACATTTTAAAATACGTTGCTTGTTATGGAAAAATATGAATAATGCTCATTAAGCTATACCAAATGCGTAAAGCTATAAATTAAAAAACATGCGATACAGAGATTTTATAATTTAATAAATTAAGCAAATGAAATTCTAAAATTTCTGCCAGTCGCTATATCACACATTTTCCTGCTAGAAAAATAGCTAAATTGGCCACTCTGACTATCAGTCAGTAAAAATTTACTTGTCCTTAGTCTGCTCGTTTGCTTTGTTTCGCAATAAAACCAAAGAGTTTTATTTTTTCATTTATTTTTGCCATGACATTTCGATATGGCAAACAAAAATGGAAAATAGCTTGAGATATTGCACACAATCAATATTAAAGATAACAAAGCAAATGTTAAACTTTCGGAGGCAAAAAAAAAAATAAAAAACAAAAAAAAAAATAGAAGACAAATACAACATTATTACGAGCTAAAGCCAAAGACTGACTGCCAATGCGTTGGCTGTTGGTTCTTCAAGTGCAAGCGACGAAAATAGAAAGAGAGGAAGAGAGAGAGTGGGAGAAGAAGAAAAACAGCCTGAATTTCCATCAAGTGAGCCAGCAAAGCATAAAAAATCGATGAAGCATGACAACAGTGCGAAGAAATCAGTAAAAAGAAAAACTCAGCCAAAGCTAAAGAAAAACCAGAAGCAGCAGCAGCAGCAGCAGCAGAAGCTTGAACCAAGGCGAGCCTTGAATAAGAAATCATTTTCACTAATGATGCTGGCTAAGTGAAGAGGAAGCAGAACAAAACGTCATTGAGATTGCGCCAAAGATGATGGTTAACCATGAGAGCAATGAAGATGCCAATGATGATGATGATATTGCGCCAGGCTTTAAACTTTACCTACATGTCGCTGGCGGCCTTTGACAATTTCCTGCTGCTGCTTTTGACAATGATGTAGCTATCCAATTTTTGCTGCTGCTGCTGCTGCTATTGGGCCTCTTGCTTTTAAGTGCTCGAGTGGGCGTGGCACAAATAAATTTGTTACACGAAACAATGCAATCAATCAAAATAACTAACACACATACACATACACTCACGCATCGCTCTGCTAGGGGCTGCACTTTGTCGCTGTCTCTGACAAAGCAGACAAAAAAAAAAAAATGGGTGGAGAAGATCCCACAAGCGGAACGGCAAAAAGCTGAAAACGCTGCGCTCAACAAAACAAACAGCTGATGGATGGGCCACAGCAATTTTCACTAGGTCCAAGGACATTTTGCTTGCTCTTTGGCTCTATTTTTTCCTTTTTTTTGCCACTTTGTGCTGGCCCTTTGCCAGCTTCCAAAATGGGTCACAGTTAGCGCCGGGGCAATCGACGACAATTACGAGAGCAGTTAGTTAGCGACATTCGGGAGACATTTCGTAAATATTTATGCATATTCATTCATAGGCTACATTACGTCGCGAGCTGAGCTGTTCAGCAATTCTATTTGTCCTTCTGCCTAGTTTGTCTATATCTACTTGACACTCGATAGTTTAGTGAGGGCATTCAGCATTCGCTTCGCTTTGGATAATTGTCTTTTCTTCCTGTTTCTCACTCGGTTCCTTTCCTTGCGTGCCTGCTGCCTGCGAATTGACTTATATTTAAATAAAATTAGTTACATAAGCAATAATTGACTTCAATTGGCTTTTGTGTTTGCATAAAATTCAATTTTCATTTCCGCCAACGACTTTGAATGCCAGCACAATGGATGGCCCTCCAGGCTGGGCGAAGCGAGGCGAGGCTGCGCTAGGCTTGGCTTGGCTTGGCTTGGGGCCCACTGTCTGGGCTCGTTCTTTTGTGGGGTCAACTAGTGGGGAATGCGGCGTATGAGTAATGTGGCTTTCAATTGAACTTAACTGGAAAAGCTTTAGATTTGAAGCGTATCGATTGAGTGGGATGCGTTTAAATCAAAGTCCCTTATTAGACAAGGCTTTGAGTGTATTCATGTGTGCATACATAGTTATAAACTAGTTGCAACTAGTCAGCTTTGCACTTCACTATTTTACACTTCATTACCTGATAATTGAAACAGGTTTCTGTTGTTGCGCTTGTTATTCTATTGGTCAATACTGTTGACATTTGGCAACTCTCATTAAAATGCAACAATGCATTTATAATTAAAACTGCATAAATGTTTGCCCATAGACAGCGAGCGCCAGTGCGCGGTGAGCGGGACAGTGCTTTTTTGCAGGCATTGTTTGGCTGTCCAGTAACAGCAAATAAAATGGCAACCGCTGTGGCGGCTTTTCAACTTAATTGTTGTAGTAATTGTTTTTATTGAAATGTGTCAAATGCAACGCGATGAAAATTAAATTTTGAATATTTTATTAACGCGACGGCGGCGACGATAACAGACAGCCCAAGCGAAAAAAATGTAGACAGCTATATGCATGTCTATATGTAGCTATATTTATGTGCATAACAACAAAACAAAATGCAATGCATAAAAGAGTCACTCACCTGTCGTTGCGCTTGTCAGCCGACATATCACATTATTAAATGATGAGCATTAATATTTGCTCACATCAAACTAAATACAAAAAACAAACAGAAGTTGACAGCTCGAAGCGTAGATACTCTTCATATAGAGATCAAAGGTGTGCAGGACTAGATATGCTCCATATGACAGCTAGAAGCGAAGCAGGTAGATAGTTGAGCAACAGAATTGCTTGTTGGGTATTTAAATTCCAAGCTTTTATCATTTAAATTAAATATTTAAGTTTATAAATAATTTTAGCAATATTTAGCTACAAGTTGTTTATTTTTGTGTTCTCTTACTCCATTCACTATTTAACAATTTTTTTTTGTCATTTAATAAACTTAATCCAATCTATAGTAATCTTATTCATGCTCAATTCCTGTTTTCTGTATGCTGCATTTCATTTATTGCATAAACGCCGCTCTATGCGATTTTCATTATTGTAAATGCTATAACTTTGGAATTTCCATTTGCATAACACAATCAATGCCCATTTTTTGTTCCACACTGCCGAAACATATGCATATTAATATTATAAATATTAAAAAAAAAAGAATAAAATTGTATTTGGTTATTATTTGACTTTGTTGTAATCGAATTATAAATAATAAATCTATAAAGCCGTTTATTTGTTATTTCATTTTCTATGTGCCGGCCATGTTTGCCATGCTGGCCAACATTGTTTATTTATGCGCTGTGCCAGTCAACTTTGCGTGTCACAAAAATGCTCAAATATTTAAAAATATATCAGTTCAGAGAGTTGGCAGTGGGATAGGGGTATTCAAGCGAGCGGAAGCTGCATGCTTTTGCCAAACTCTTTAAAGCTGCGAGTCTAAGAAACTGCGAGTTCAATTCGCAACCGCGTGAACAATAATAAAATGCACAAGTTTATACCGCCTGGCTGCTGCAATAGCAACAGCGAGTCAAGCAATAACAGCAACAGCAACAGTAAGAATGAGTGCAACAATTGCTGCAAATAGTTGCTTGGCATTTTCTTGCGAATATTTTTTCGAACATTTTGTCCATTCGCCTTGGCTCTGTTTGCCGCACTTTCATTTCGCATGGTACGTGGCGCAGAAAACCGTACGAACATTTCCAATTGTTGCAATTTTCAATTATTGTTTTGAAATTGATGTGTGCTTAAGGACGAGACATTCATGCTCGAGTTACCAGCACACACACACACACACACTCGAGTCGAAGACTTGGCCGCAGTTGTTGTTTTGTGGCATGCGCGAAGAATATTTGCACAGCAATCGAAGTGTGTGTTGAACGTGTGTTGAGTGTGCTTGGGGGCAAGGGCTGGGGGCAAATGTGAGTGCCAAGATGTTGCAAACAGCTTTTTGGGGTGGCACAGGTCAAGTGAAACGATTTCAATGCCCAAAATAATTTAACATTGAGCAATACATTTCAAACCTGCCTCAAGTTACGCTTTAAAGCAAAACCTTTTGTTAATAAATAGTGGAATTACTTCCTGCATTTGTAAAGCTCTTGTCTGGTAAACTGTTTTGGGCAGAGAATGCAAAAAAAAAGAGGAAAAACATTTCCCCATTTATCATCATAATAATATAATGAAATAAATTTAATTACACGTCAGGCAATCCACTCATCGCTGCCACGCCCCCACAAAACTGAACTCAACTTGTGCCCGGGCAAACACACATGCAAAATATGCATGAACCCAAATAGACGTCGGCACAGATAGAGCTCTGCCGTGCCCGGGCAATGTTTATATGAATGCAACTACTTAGCCTTTAGTTTCAAGTGCGCGCAGCTCTCATCTAGCGTCTCCATGCTCAGATTTTTGGAAGCAGGGGCGGTGGCAGAGCGTACGATGAGCAGGCAGCTGGGACTCCAATGCGAAGCGTGCACAGGTGCTCAAGCGAAGCCACACACTAGCAGACAGCTAGATATGTGAGTGTGTGGGAGAGAGATATATATATGTGTGTGTGTGTTTGTGCATAAGTTCATTTAGTTTTGGTCGCTGCGCATGTGAGTGCACTTGAGGCAACGTGGAGCGCGTTCAGGTCCAGGGTACTGCTCAATGCAGAGGTCCAGCATCTACAGCATCTAGCTGGAAGCAGCCAGTCTATGGACTGACTCAGCGCTGACTGAGTTGCCAACGTACTCGTTGAGCGTCGAGTAATTATGAAAATTTTCAAAATGAGCTCGCACTGCTTCAGTTTTTGAAAGTTGAGCGACGAGTAATTAAAAATTTCGTACTGTCGCCCAGTTGCCCAACGTTTTGCACTCGTATTCCTAATGAAAGCCGCCGAATTGCCTTCCTCATGTTTGTTGTTTCTGCGCTCTGAATGTGTGCGTGTGTGTGTGTGTTTGTATACATAAATTTTAATTAAATTCGTTTTTCTATTTGGCGGTAAATAGTCGTAGTACCTGCTACTTACCACTACGCCAGCTAGTTCGTATAATTTTAATGAGAAGCTGGCAAACATTAAGCAATAAAGCATTATGCCCCACTAAAGTAGTAGCAGCAGCGGCAATTAGTTGCTGCTGTTGCATGCGGCGTATACGTAATGTGAATGAAGTGCCCCAACCAAAATGCTTAGCCTTTGTGGCGTTTCACTTAAGCGAATGCCTAGCCAAGCCAAGTCAAGCCAAGTGTTTACCGCATAGTCTTGCTTTAGTCTCAAGCTAAAAATCAATTTCCCATATTAGTGTGGAGCTTGAAAAATTCAAGCTTGAGTTAATTTAAACGAGTTTTGTTCTTCACACTTGTGCAGCTGGGCACAATAGAGCAATAGAAACTCATCTTTATTAGATACCAATTCCAAGGGACAAACAAACAAAGGACCTAAAATTGATGTGTTAATTGATGAAGTAGAACCTCCAGACTTTCTCCCTGCCACTCTGCACCGGTTCACGCTCGTTTACAGTTCCCACATCGATACGTATACGCCGTCCGTGTGTGTGTGTGTGTGAGAGAGTTGAAAACATGCAAATTGTTTACATGAAAATTCCATTATGTTTGCAGAGCAAAAGGAGGCTGTAAACCCGGTCGGAGGTGCAGCAGCAGCAGCAGCAGCAGCAGCTCATCGTGGCTAGACAACAAGCCCAAACAATGCATTATCTCTGGCTTTAGCCTCGGCTACAATGGCTACAGCAATGAAAACTTCATGTAATATAAGTCAACAGCAGTTAGCCAATAAGAACCAGCCGGCAACAAAAACAGGAAGAACAAAGCGCTTTGTTTGAAGCCAACACACGATACCTTTAACAGCATCATCATCACCAGCATCAGCATCAGCATCAGCATCATCATCATTAAGGGTTTAAAATCTTTTAACTCTAACCAACACACACTCACACTCGAACACTGTGTGCTGGTCTATAAAATCTGCCTGGAGTTCAGAATCGGAATTGGTATCGGGTCGGGCAACCCGGAGGGGCTTGGGGAACAGGCAGACTTGCAAATGCAAAACTAAAACTGACTACAACTGACGTCTGTATCTACATAAAATAACAACAACAAAAAAAGCTAAAAAAGGCTGATGATGGGCAGAAATAAGAAAACTCAGCAAGTCAGTCAGCTAGGACGTACGGCGGCCTCTTTGTTTTTGCTACAATGTGCCGACTGTTTGCCTTGAATGGTCAGAAAGTTGTAGCTGGAAAAAACCCACATGGCCGCAAGTGTGGGCGAAGCGGGAATGTTGGGGGAAGGGCGACTGCTGGCAGCAGTTAAAGGTGGGAAGGGCGCAAGCACAAAATTTTACGTTCGTCTGGGCCACACAGCACACGTGTCTATGCAGTCTACCTGCCTTTTGTGTGTGGGTGTTTTGTGTGAGTGTGCTAGTGTGTGTATCAATAACAACAGCAAAATGTGGCAAATGTAGCAAAGTCTAAGCCAAAACAGCAACAACAGCTAACTAGCTGAAAATTAGCAAAAAGCAAAATCGATATTACGTTCAATGTGCTTTGGGCACTCATTAAAGTTTCAATGCCCCTTAGTAAATGCGTTTCATTAAAGCCGTTGAAACTTGTGCGCTTCAATGGGTCTAACAAAGTGCTAATACTGAGATTTTCCACCTATCAGTAATTAGAGCAAACTGCATTAGTTTTCCAATACGACGCGCAAGGCTTTAAGTTAATGATAATTCTAGAGTAGAGCCTGAGGCTTGGCATTTGGTATATGCTCAATTTGATAAAGTTTATATAAAATTCAATTATTAATAAATCAAATTTCGTTTATGCTCAATATAAATTTATATAAAATTTAATTATTTATAAATAAAATTTGTCAAGTCGAACGTAAATAAATTTTAAGGCGAAACATTCAAAGTTTTCTTATAAAACAAACAATTTTCTTTTGCTCACTTTGACCCCATTTCAATTAGAATTGTTTGTTGAAACTTTTAATTGTCATTTGCAGCAATTAAATCGAAGCTGTTTCATTGATTGCCTTTAATTGACATTTCTTTTTCGTTTCGATTTGAGGCGCCTTGCAAAGTCTCAAATTTATTAGCTAAAGCGGCAACACCTTGATATTTTTCTGCGATAGCTTAGCTTAGGCCCATGGCTCGCAGTTGGCATGGAGCGATGTCTGTGTGTGTCGTAAATGGCTTTCACTCAACGTCATGCTGTCAATTTGCTAATTAAGCCAAAAGCCACAAAGTAAGGAAACTTGTACGCCTGTCGGCTCCTCGAAAGAATTTCAATTGAGGTCAGTCGAAGACGTGGCCGGACAGATAACTACAAATTTCGCTCAGCCATACACGAAAGCAATCAAAAAAGCTCGTCAAGCCAAATTATAATTGAAAAGCGAAAGCGTTACAAATTTCATTTCACAACTTGAATTTGTGCCAGTCAGCGCACAATTCGAGCAGGTCGCGACTTTAAGTAGCGGTTGCGCCTACTCAAGAGCTGGCTGCGTGTTGTTGGTGGTTGGGTTGGGTGGCCTTTGCACTCTTGCGGTTTTTGGCTGACTTTTGAATATATATATATATAGTATGGGATCGTGGCAGCGCAAATTGTTGGCATATTTCAGTTATGAAGAGCGTGTGGCAAGCAACCTTGCAACATGTTTGCTGAGTCTCCTCTTCAGTCTTGAAAATTGTATTAGTGCACGCTCTGAAGCCAACCAAAGTTATTTAAATTAAAGTCACATAAATGCCAATGTCGTTGTCGCCAACAAGACAGAAAGAGAGCGTAAGGGATAGAGTGACTAACAGCGAGAGAGAGAGAGAGAGAGAGTGAGCGAGCGGGAAGTAGTTTAGTGGTGCGGGTACTTGCAACATTTTTCGTTGGGGTCGTTGAAATTTTTCCGCTCGCTGTGCGACGGCTGCGCTCCTCTATTATTAATTTAACATTTGCCTGGCATTTTCTTAGAGTCTCGAGTCGCTGCCATTTTGTTCGCGTCGCTGCTGCTCGGCTACGTTCATTAGCTTCCGTTGCGGAAGCGGAAGTGCTACACAGTCGCGCAGTCAGACATACTCAGTGAGCCCCACACACACACACACACTCTCGCAGTTGTTGCCGCTGACTTGTTCGATTGCAACGACAACGATAACAAGACCCCGAACTTTCAATTCAACTCAGTCGAGCAAGTTGCTTATTTGTGTAATGCCAAAGTATTTTTATGGCATTTTTATGTTGTTTATAGACTGGCATTGGGCTCTCTATATTCAACAACAATTATAATGTTTGAGCTTTAAGTGGGATATGGGTTAAACTGCATACTCTATAATTGATATTCAAATCAAAGTGTTTTGTTTGTAAAAGTTAGAGGCAAACATGGCTGATCGCAGAGGATATATTTTCTCTTTATCAGCAGCAACAGCTGAGTCAGTGTAGCTTGGCCCCTTAACAACTCTATGTATTAGTACAACAATCTTTTAACATGTATAAGCTAAAGTCTTGAAATTGCTGTATGCTTATTGCTCCATTAAAATACTTTTAAAAATTGATCAAGTATGAGTTAATATATCACGATTCAGTTCTATTAGAAAGCAAATTATTTTCATTTTCTATTTGCAAATCACAAAAAGCGAAACCTAACAAAAATAGAAAATCAATTGAGTTATTTTTAGAAATTTTGCTGTTATTTCAAATCGTTCGTTTAGCTGACAGCTTTGACTAGTTGGCTAACTAAGTAACTAACGGATTTGACCGACTTGACTGGCTGCCTGATTGTTTCGACGGCTGTCAAGCACTCTATTTTTTAGGAATTTCACAATATATATATTTTTGACATTTAGTTTTGATTGTTGCACGCCTGCGCTGCGCAAGGGCGCTGCCTTTTGCCGTTGCAATGGCGCTAAAACGGAAGCGAAGAAATTTGACTTCCGCAGCATGTGCTTCCGTTTGGGTGTGTGTGCGCTTCGCTGAGCCGCCTGCCGCCTGCCTCTTGCTGCCTGCTGCCTGCTAAAGTCGACAATGCAATTTGTTGTAGATTTTGTTTACTATTTTACCAGTGTTTTTGTGCCTAAATAATGGTCTTAACTTTTTGCAAGCATAGCATCTCCTTGGCACTGTAAATCATATTCCATTGAAGGCATTGCAATTTATGTTGGAGGCATACAAAAACTGTATATAGGCGGCTACTATAGAGCTATATATAATAAATCTTTGGCCTAAGTGGCTTTCGTAAACAATGATATCATTTATATATACACAATTTGTTTTTATTGCATTAAAGGTAATGCCAGCCTTAAAGGAAATGATAAAAGTTTGCAAAGAATAAGAAATGTGCTTAATATGAGGGTTATTAAAGATAAATTAAAAAAAAAAATATATATAATTTTAATTTTATAGTAAAAAAAATGTTGAATATAAAGACGAATATGTATTTTAAATTATTATTTAATTTTCAACAAGATTTCCTTTGCCTCAATGTATGAAAAATCTTAACGAATACTCAAGCACTTTGAATAAATTCCTTATACTTCAGTACATTCTACTGGCTCAGCTCTTTTATCTCTTATGCTACTTTAGTTTGTATCATTCAAAAGATTTTATGCAATATAAGACACGCCATTGTCTGTCTCTTAATACCCGAAAGCGATTGCACAGACTTTGTATCACGCTGCATTAACCATAAATAATAATACGCTCTCTGTTTAATCTCTTTGCAGGCGTTTGCGGGAACAAATTGTTGCGGCTTTAAGCACGAGTGTGATTATATCGAGAATCAAAGTGTAAAATTCACCACAGCCGCAAAACGCGCGATTCGGACTGTCAGCAGTGCAGTAGTTGCAATAATAAAAGCAAACAGACTGCGTGTGTGTGTGTGGCGAGTGGGCAGCGGATGTAGCAGCTGGTCTAGAGCGACGTAAGCCCCATAAAAACGACATTAAAACAAATAAACAAATATACAAATACGATTGGCATTGGGAAAAGCTGTTAAAAAGCCCTTCGAACCAAACATGTTGGCCTTCCACAACGAGCACATTGCCAGTGAGTATAACTAAAGTATTTATTTCCTTTCGTTTGATTTTATTTCTCTGTGTTTTCGGCGGCAATCTTTAAGCTTAAAGTCATATTTACAAATATAGTAATAATTTTAAAAGCCCAGCCGGCTTGGTTGGGTGTCCGGCCTGGCTGGGCTTGCCCCAGCTGGCTGTGTTCTTTGGCTGGCTGGCAGGAAAAATTGTAGAAATTTGTACACATTACAAACACTTGGGACACGGCAATTACACTTAAAAGGCAACTAGCGCCATTAAGCAATGTGCTTCGGGAGCCAGCTGCTCATATGGGACGCGCCAGCCAGAACTAGAACCAGAGCACGGAAGGCAGCAAAGAACCAGCAAGAGTTAGTGGAGGTCTCGCAACGGACGGAAGCCGACGAGTTTTGCAAGCTAAAAAAGCGAACACAGCCTGGCAACACTTGCAATCCATTAACTCTAATGCTGCGCCATTATGTTATGATTAAAAAAAATCATGTAGAAAGAAGCAGCATAATCCAGACGGCCTTCTGTGTGTCTTGAGACTTTGTCTACAAAGACATAGCACATATGCATTGGCTGCTGTAACTGAAAAGCATTTGCAAATTGATCAAAATATGAGATTATTAATGCAGACATGTAATAAAAGCTGAGTTGTGGAGGTAAGAGCTAAAGGGCTGAAATTGAACCTAGATAATATATAATTTATTTGTTGTTTGTGTTTTAGTCTAAGTAGACCTATTCTAAGTGAATTGCTTAAGTTTCATTCATTAGACTTGAATAGCTCTAAGCTCATTTTAAAATATATAAATCGTATGTCTTTTAAGATGCATATTAAAGTTCAATCACGCCAACTGACACTGCGGCTCCTATGTGAATCGATTGATTCTGCTGCCTTGGAGCCAGCTCAAAAGTGACAAGCCCGACAGACAGACAGTCGCAGCCGTTGGCTTGAACTCTTTGCACTTAGCCGTGAAACCGGCTTAGTCAGTCAGTCGGTCGTGTACATTAAATTCAATTGAATATTTCATAAGCTGCCAAACAACAAAGTACAACAATAATATAAGCGAAACAGAAAACGGCGCACAAACACGAAAAACGGCTGCCAAAATAGTCGACAACAACAACAACAACAACTGTAACAATAACAACAATCGGAGCTGCAGCAACAACAACAACGTTGGCCATTCACAGTCTGCAAAAGTAAAAGCATACTTTTTGGCGCTTCTGCCAATGCAATTGCCTGTGTATTGGTGTATTGTATAAATATATATTTGTGTGTGTGTGTGTGTGTATCTAGTGCTGTCTATACGTCCGGCTTGTCTGGCTCGATTGTGCTCGCTGATAATGGCCGCTGAACTTTGCTTTATTACATGCAAAAAAAGAAGTGAAGAGAAACAGAGCAGAGCTGTTTATTGATAAACGAAGGCTTTAATACTCTGCCGGAGCAATCGTAGCTTAGCATAAATAAATAAATTCATATATAAATAAAATAAAATATTGAAAAAAAGTTATTAATTTACTATCTAAAGTTGTCTTCTGTATCGATGAGCTAAAGCGGCTTCAATTTGCTTACAGAAATTCACTTCAATTACTTTCTCAAGCTATCGAATTAATGTCTTCAATAGCAAACCATTTAACCTAGCTCAATTACCCACAGCAAGTGTAGTAAAAAGAAGGCCTGGCATTGCCGAAAAGTCGTAGCCAAACCACAGACACGCTGGCAAGTAGCAAAGGAGCCAAAAACCACAAAAAAAAAAAGGCAGCGAGTTGCAGGCGATTGCGGGGCGTGCCACTCAACTTTTAAAGTGGCACTCAAACAAAGCACGAGTCGTGCAGAAAAAGAAGGAACGAGCCAAACTGGAAAATAAATTTTTGGAAATATGCTGGGACGGCGTGCGCGTTGGCTGCTCTATGGGGCGCGCCAAATGCCACATGCCGCATGCCGCATGCCGCATGCAGCGCGGTGGCATCTAAATGCCGCCTTATTAGTCAACTATGAATTATGCACAGGGCTCGTATTATCTAATATGCCGCAGGCGTCTAGTTAAATAATTGACAGCCCGCAGACCGCAGTCGCTGCCGTTCAGGCCGAGGTCTCACGTAATTTGCCAGGTATTATGGGTTACATAACTTATTCATTAAGTTATTATGTGTTTAAAGCTCACACAATGCCAGCAACGAGCACTGCTCACAAGAGGTGCTTAACTTTTATTGTTTATTGGCAGCCAACACACACACAGCACACACACTAACATACAGAGACTCGTTTAGCTGGCCTGGCTGGGCATTTTTCTTCTTTGATCTGACTTTACCTTTTGTTAAACGTCTTAAGTGCAGCTTCGCTTGTTGCACACCTCTCCAGTTACCAGCAAGAAGCCAGCAGCCAGCAACCAGCAACCAGCAGCTATCAGGCAACAACTACCTGCTAAGAGCAACCAGCTAAGAGCTACCAGCTCCCATTTCCCAGTTGGCTGTTTTTATGCTCGCTCATGAAGCGCAAATGGGTATATTGGCATTGTGCAACGGCTGTCTGACTGGCTGAAGCAAGGCAAAGCCTTGACTTGTAATGTTTTTAAATTGATTTGGATAAGTCCTAGGAAATTGGGAATCTTTATATATATATAAATCAAAGAGATGTAACCATAACCTAGATATCATCATAAATAGTAGCGAGTATTATGCAGTCGTTTATTGTCGTTCGATTGTCAGGCTCTTGCTTGCTTTATTTTTATATATATTTTCACCCCTCCGGAAATTGTTATGCTTAATGGCTTTTCAGTTTTCGTTTTAGTTGCTTTTTATTGTGCTCTGCAGCTGGAGCATTTAATCTTAACTACTTTATAATTTATTTAGGTTCTGTTTCATCCATATACATGCACATTTCTATATATTCTGAAACATCAATTGCTTTTGTTAACAAATTAAAGGCACAAGGATTAATTGCTTGATTGTAAGCTAAGAAAAAGGTGTTTTCTAATGGCCTCTAAAGTTTTACTAGTTTGCATTAAGAGAAGCATAAAGTAGCGTTAAGTTTTACTTGTTTGCATTAAGAGTAGCTTAAAGTAGAGTATCTGCTAGCTTTGTTATCCTAGTTGGAGCCCGAAGATCTTACATGTGTAAAAGTTAATTTGCTGTCGTGGGTTACTTTTTTGCAGTTTCTTAAGGCGGCTTAGAGTTGCTCTAGATCAATATCTAAGGCCGTTGAGGGAAATTGAGTTTGCTAAAGTTTTATAACCTGTTCTTTTCGAGGGCATCTTTTACAGTGAGTTAATGTGGGGATTAGGGAAGCGACTTATGCACGAAAGCTGAGGCAGAGCGACATATAAAGGTAAAATTTAATTGGAAAAGAGCTCAAAGAGAACCGAAAGTAGTTTACAGAATCTAAAAGTATATAGAATAATAATGTTGACACCGAATCTTATGAATAATGTCTTGCATGCTGATTGAATGTTTGAGTGAACTGAGACGAGCTACTTTTTCATCTTCGCCGTCGTAGCCGCCTGAAGTGGAGGGAGCTGAAAATTTCAATTTCCAGGTCTCAGCTCGTGAGCCTAACTGAGTTAAGCTCAAGCCAAGCGTCGTGTCTGCCAATGTCAATCACATTAGAGCATTTGAATAAATCATATTAAGTTGATGTCTTTCACTTTCGCTTTTTCACATTCACATTCACATTCCAGCTCGGTGTGTGTGCTTGCCATAAATAAAGTATACGACCTGTGGTTGTGTTGGGCCCTTTGGCGAAACTTTTCACTTTCGCATAAAGCAAACAAAGCAGCCATTCGTATCTCTTTGCGGCTGACCAAAAACTGACATTTAGCAAGCATATTAACATGAGCGAACCCGTTAATGAATCACTTTGGCCACACTGACCGCAGCTATAAAACGCGACCCTCAAACGGGGACAGACACGCACTGCAAGAGTCAACCACTCAAAACTTGATGGTTTGCTGTGGTTAGCAAAAAATAAAATGGAATTGAATCTACCTCTCTCTCTCTCTATCTCTGTCTCTCTTTGGTTGCGAAAAATGCCAAGCGACTTGAAGAATTTAATTAGCATAAGTTTTTGTGCGAAACGTAAAACAAAAATTGAAAAATTGAAATATCAAAGAGCTTGGCAGGACGATGGCGCCGCATGTTTTATGTATGTATTTATATTGTGCAAATAAGTTTATTTTATTAAAAGTTGCAAAACATTTCGCCAAGCGCAATGGCAAATGTAAGTAGGCAAAAGTGAAAGACGCAAAAAAAAAAAGAAGAAAATAACAAAAAACAGAGAAGCAGCAGCAACTGCTTGCCGCTTCTCCAATTGAAACAGCGAGACGGGGCACTTGTTGTATACTTTGCTGTCAAAGTCATTCAAATTCAGTGCATGCATAAAAAATTAACTTAGAAGAGCCATCGCCGCCACTCCCCAGAAACCACCCAAACCACCCAACCACCCAACTAAACAACGAGCCACAGAGCAGCGAATTAAAGGTCTCACTTTTGTGGTAGCCAAAAAGTTCTCTCAAGCCCTCTTCACCGAGCGCCAAGCAGCGAGCAGAGAGCACCGAGTACCGAGTGCTTTGATGAGTTGCAATTAAAATTGGTGGTATGGCCTTGTCGACGTCAACAGCTGTGCGGGCTGAGAGCAGCGCAGCAAAGTCACGAATGCAAGGCAGCCAACAATTGAGGTTGGCTTTGATAGTTGCCGCAGCAAATGTCAAAAATTTCATGTGCTTAAGAGTGATGAAAATCAAAACGAAGGCCGCAATATCAAAATGAAATATCAAAAGCTTAGAATGGAGAAAAAAGTAAATGAGAGATGATAAAGTGAAAAATATATAGTAGGTAATCTGAGTAATTCGAGGCAGAATTGGAACAAGTGGAATTCATTAACCAGAGTAGATGAGGGAACTGTAAGAAAAGTCTTGCTTTTGAGTAAGGTATATAATTGAGCATTGAATCTAAAATGTGAGATAATCTTACATGCAGATCATGTAATGAAATTCCAGCTGATAAAGTATTTTCATACGCACTCGCCACGCTCTGAGCAACCGACTTCGGTTCTTTTCGTTATTGTTGAGCGCCTCGGGTTGAACTATTCGTGTGACGCTCTTTCCTCTCATACATACACAGAAAACTTGATGCTTCAACCAGAGCGAAACAAAAGAAAATGAAACGAAATACTGCCGATCGCGACTCGTTAAAGAACCGAAGCCATTGATTGCTCTCTGAGTTGCATTTTACAGACATTGAGAGTCGAAATCAATCAGCAATTGAATACATGCAAAAACATGCCTTGCTGAGTTTGATAAATGAGATTAAAAGAATTATTTTAATGTATTCAAAAAGGCTTGCAGTTCCGCTTGCAGTCAAAGCAATTCAAGTTTCAAATTTGTTGTGTTACTTTTGTTTTATTACTTGAATCTTTCGAAAGCGCTTTTTCATTTCTGAAGCACGATGACAATTGACAATTTAGAACGTGCAATTAGCCGCATTTGTTACGTTTAGTTTAGTTAAAAGTTTCAGTCATTTTGTTAATTTGTTTTGTTGGCCCCTTTTTGGGACAAAAATGTGAATGTGTGTGTGAGTGTGTTCGTGTCCTTTCGTTTCGTTTGGCATTGTGAAGCGGGTTAAACGCGGCGTATGCGTAACTAATTGCTTTGACCAGGCAGCTAACAGCAGTTGACGCTCCCATGGCCAACTAACCGGCGTAACGGGTAGCCCCATTTAAACGATGCCAATTTGAAGGCCACTCAACGGCACAGAACCGAAAGTGGAGGACTTCAACTAAAGACCAGAAGCACTTGGCTGCCAGGACTTTGGCGCTAGCTAGTTTTCGCAACGACGCACATGTTGCAAATTGTCGCCAAATGTGCCAGTGGAGTGAGTGTGTGTGTGAAGGAGAGCGGGAGAGAGAGAGAGAGAGAGAGAGAGAGAGTATGTATGTGTGTGTGATGAAAACAAAGCAACGTTTAACAATGGATTCCGAGGGCGAGCGTAGCGAGACGAGACTGCCACGTTATAAAAATTGTATTTTAAAAGTCATTAGCAGCTTTGCTGCCTGTCATTGAGCACTGCGCGACGAAGGAGTTGACAAGCGTTACGCTTAACATTTTCTCCTTTTATTTTCAAGTTATTCTTGTTGTTGTAAATGGTAGACATATTCACATATATAGCAGCGAGCTTAACAGGCAATTATGATACCCTATGCAAAGGTGAGTGTGTGCAGAGTAGCTGAATTTAGTTGAGTAGAGTTGAGTGAAGCAAATTTAAATGTTGTTTAAGTAGAGTACATGTGAATCTACACAGGACAGATATATACATATGCTATGATGTCTATTAGTAATTAAAAGTGAATCTTAATATAAAAGCATAGCGCGTTTGGTTGTTTCTCGATGTCTGCAAATAAGTGTTATTTAGTCACACTATGAGAAATAACTCAGAGAGCAGCCGATAGCTTCTTTAACGAATTCATTTGCGATCGACTCGCTCGTTTATTGAGCTAAATGAAGTAAAAGGTTTTAGTTGTATTTGTATTGATGTGTAAGAGAGGTTTCTCTCTGCTCGCTAAGCACATGCATTGCATTCATGTGTGTATGTGAATCTGAAGTCTCACCGAGTCTCATTGTGCGAACGTCAATCGTATCGCTCACTATACGATGTTCGTTAAACGAGCTGCACACGAAAAGTCAAGCCGAAGTCACTTGCTGCAGAGCAAGAGCGATCTCTTTTCGACTGATCTCGTGTACAAAGCGTAAATAAGAAACTAAAGAGATTTGACTCAGATTTATTAAAGCTAAAAAAAGCTGATGACAAAACTAAAATATGTTTACTTCACATATAGTGAGCAAACACTTTTCAAATTAAGTTAAAGTTTATGTAGCTCTCTCTCTCTCTTGTATTTAAATTTTTAAAAATCACTTCTATTTAATATATTAATAAATTCAATAAAAATGTAATTATATTACATATGATTATTATTGTTCTCTTTTATATTATAATAAATAATTTTTTTTTCATAACTTATAATATTATATATTTTATAAGCTCAATTTTTAATTCTCTCGTTTTGTGTTGTTTCTTTATATTTTAATTTAGTTTATTTTTTTTTTGCTTGTTTTTCATATTTATGTCCATTTTTGTTTTGTTTTTGTAGGTGCCGCGTTTAGAATATATTTTGTAGCAAATTTCTTGTCCCGGGCCTGACTGCAATTAGTGAGCTCCGAGCGGAGCGTGTTCTGACAACGACCACAGATACACACACACACATACATATATGAGTGATTTTTAATTAATAAACTCATTAGGCCTGGCCTTGTTGTTGTTGGTGCTCTTGATATGTGGTTGCTGTTGTTGTTGCTGTTGCTATGAGTCATTTTAATTACTGGCAGCTGCCGTGTGTTTGGTTATAGAACGAGCCTGTATGGCTGACCCCTTGCTGGCATATAATTTCCTGGCATTTCAACAATGTGCCGACAATTTTTATGTTTTTAGACGTTTTTGCTTGTTGGCAGCAGCAGCACAAGCGGTAGCAGCAGCGGCAGCAACATTTGACGTCGCGTCGCCGGTTGGTTGGCAGCTTTTGTTGCCGCCTGTCGTTCAACTTTTGACGTGTTGCATGAGGCGCGGCCAGACAAAAGGCAATGCCAACCAACCAACCGTTTTGTTCAACTAGAGGCGAGCCAGAAACGTGCGAGAGTTTGCCTAAAAATTAAATATAATTGTTGTTGCTGCTGTTGTTGCTGTGGTTAGCTGGTTAACACTACTGAGGACAGGCCACACCACACATGCACACACAGCAGCGACGACAGCAGAGACAGCAAAGCAGACACGGGCCAGAGCCTAGTGAGTGGAGGCATCGGTTTTCGGGGTCTGAGTAGACATGCTGTATGACGTTTAGAACCACATATCATAGTTGCTATGAAAGCTGTTAATGTTGCTGCCTGACAAGTGCTGCTCAACTCGCGCTCTATCCACATTTGGCAGAGGCGGCGCTTAGCAGGTAAATAATTAACAAAGGGGTATATGCTAGAGAGTTTGGCATGTCAATGATAAAGAGAAGGGAGCATTTGGCTTGTCACCAAAAGGAAAAGTCTTAGATAGAGTAGGTGAGTTCTGATGTGTTGACTTTGTGCCTATTAATTTGATTTCTAATAAACAATAATATAGTTTTTCCTAATCTGAATCTGGAATATCTTTAGTATCAATCATTATTCAATACATCAAGGCACATAAAACTGAATTCGATTTGGAATATAAAGCTGAATAATTATTTTCATAACTCCCAACATCAACTCCAATAGAAACTGCCAGCACCTGTGGCTCTCGACTGCTTATAAATGTACATAAAATAAATATTATAAAAAACAAAAACTAAATAATGTCAAAGAAATTACACGGATTTATGAAATTGCCACAAAACGGCGCTAAACACGTTGACGCGCTCAACACGCAAAGCACCACAAAATTATGCGCAATTGTGGCTCAGCAGTGCTAGCGGGCTGCAGGTGGGGCAGGACGGCGCAAACACCACACAAATGCCTTAATTGAGCGACAAAACGAAATGTTTTCCAAGCTAAACACGAAAATAGTTAGGCGCAAAGAGATAAAGGCTTATACGTATTTGAACCGAGTGGCTTGTTTCGGGCGCTTTAAAAGAATGAATTGAATGGGCAATATTTCAAGCTCTTTATTTTATATTAAAGTCTCTCTTTGACTATGCCTAATTAATTTCATTGAAATGTTTCTTTGCATTCAACTTTTTGCAGGTTGCGCCTTTCTGACCTACTTCAGTCCGGACAGCACAAATACGGCTGCCAATTCGCCAACGTCTGGAGCTCAGGCTGCGCTTTACAATGACAAACAGTCCATAGCAGGGGTAAGTCTGCAAAGCTGTACAACTAATTAGTAGACACTGTAGAAGCGAATTCTCTAACCCGCTCTCTATTCCACTAACCCACAAAAGTATGCTATAGAATTATTTATAAATGTAATATTTTTTTTTATGTTGTGTGTTTGCACAGTTAAAGTTGATCTGCAATGCAAATATTTTTATTTGTTAACTTAATTTGCATACGTGTAATTGCCATAAATCAAAAGCCAGAAGCAACCAACAAATAAACTAAGCTCCACAAATTAGTTATGCGCAAAAGTTTTATTATTTATATTATTTTTCTACGCACAATTAGAAGCCAAGGGGAATATGCTCGCGCCATCGCACTCTCTCCTGCGCATGAAATTTCTGTTTATTTTATGGCATAATTGTTGGCTTTGGTTTTTTGATGCGAGTTTTACAACTTTCACATGCCGTACGTAACGTGTTGGAAAATGTTGACTTGAATTGAGTAAGCAACTCCTAACATATATAACATAAGCAGAATAAATCATTTTAATGTGAGCAAAAGTCTAGTAGAGTGTTTATTTGAGTTAATCTATATAATCTCTAGCTTGCATCAAGTTTTATATCAATTCTGCTCATTATATTCTCAATATCTCTATGGATATTGCTTTAGTGCCATCTCTCTTTCTCTGCAGAGCAGCTACAGCTAAAGTACACCCATATTTCTATTTAGACTTTTTCAGTCAGAGCATTACATATTCGTCTATAACAATTTGCCTTAAACTTTTGTTCATCTATTTCAATTTTGGCCTGCGCATTTCGTCTCTAATTATTTTATTTTATTTGAATTGCCATTGTGAGTTTCTGCACAACTTTTTACTTTAAAACAATTGCATTTTATTGATTGTTCTGATTGTTGCTGTTGCTGCAATTGTGATTAATTATTTTTAGTAAAAATATGTTTGTTCGCGCGCTCCATTTATCGCTCACTAATTGTGTTGATTTTGGCAATTAGCAGCGGGCGTTTGTATCTGGGCGTGGCAGTTGGCAGTGGTAAATTAAATATTTGAATATTTATAACAATTTTCACAGTCAATAAATAAAACACCTGCAGTGAATGCTACGCACAGGTAGAAAATGTGTAAACACGTTAAACTAACGTATGTTTTCGGTTTTCCATACGAATGTGGCCAAAGGCCACAGAATGCAGACGAACAAAAAAATTTACAAATTTAAATTGTATTAGCCAAAAACATTTCTTTAATGGAAATTGTGTGTAATGGCTCGTTGGCCAAAATAAATAAACAAAACACGTTGAAGCCACAGGCTGACCTGGCCAAGAATTCAGCTTAAAAATATAAAATAAACAAACATTTTTAATAAATAGACACTCAATTAAATATGTTAACCTGAAACCGACTTTCTATTAAAGCCAACTTTTCAGTTAAGCTAAAAATTGAATTAAATTTGGCATGCATCTTGATTTCAAATAAAACTTTATATAGAGCTGAACTGATAGATATATAGAGTATTTATATCATCGTTCTCTTTTGCTCCCTCCTCATAAGTCTACCTGCATAAATTGTCGAAAATTCATAAAACGAAATGAAATTTTGCATAAAATATTAAAAAGCAAACATAAAACATTTGCAGCAACTGCAGCGACAGACGACAACAAGAAACAAGTTTATTGAATATGCAAAAATTCTACATTGTAAGAAAAAGGGAAAAAAAGCATTGAAATTCTTCTCGGCTCACACCCGCAGCCCACTGCGGCCCACACTCTTCAGCCTGCTGCTGCCAAACAAAGATAAATGGATAGATAGCCGCAGCCTAGCATTTTTGGCTTGAATTACTTTTGCTCTTGTTTTCATATTTTCTTTGTCTACAACACACACACAGACACACACAACGATTTTGTGGTCGTTTTGTATAGAAATTTATTACATTTTCTCTGCGTGCGAAGGAAGTGTGGCGTGTGGGCAGCACAAGCTGCAAGACTTGCCTACCTCATTCAAAACTTTGTTTTGTGTGCCACTTGTGCGGCGGCAGTTGTGCAACAACTTTGCAGCCAACTCTTTAGCATTGTTGTTGCTGTTGCTGTTGCTCTTAGAAAGACAACAAGCAAAGTAAAAGTGCTGCTTGCAGTGCTCTTTTTACTCTTCACATTTTTTTTTTGTTTTTTTTTTTTTTATGCATCTGACCCAAGTGCGCTCTTTGTTATTTTAATATTGTGAGAGCAGAGTGAGAGTGAGGGAGGCAAGTTGAAGTGTGTGGGGGCGTGGCAGACAGCAAATGCAAGAGCACTTGGGCATAATCAATTGTGTAATGTAATAGCTCATTCATTGAGACAATTTTTAATTAACTCACACAAGAGAGGAAGAGAGGAAGAGAAGAAGAGAGAGGGAGATAGTTGTCGAGTCGACTCGAGTTGAGTGGAGTGCATGTAATTCGTTCGTTTCGTTCTGATCCAAACTGTGCAGACTTGCACTTATCAGTGGAGTATATAACTTCCGTTTCCGCTTCAACATACTTGGGCAAAGTTTGTGCAAATGAAATGCGCTTGTCCGCAAAAGGAAACAGTTTAGCATAAAAATGAAAAGTCAAGACGCCAAAAATATATGTATATATATAGTTATAGGGAAAAACTGGAGAGGAGTAGAAGAGCGGAAAATAATAGGGAAAATCTCGGACTCTGACAACTCTGGCAACTGGCAGGCGGGCTGGCAGGATAGCGGGCTGGCTTTATCTGAATCTTATACGCTGCTTTGTCGTATTCAAATTTCTATTTAAAAAGTCAAACAGCTTTACGTATACATGTCTCTCTGTGTGTGTGTGTGTGTGGGCGGAAAACTTGTGCAATGGCTAAATGCAATGCAAGGAAATCATAACGGAAATTTTTTCGAAAATGAAAAATATCTGCAGCAGCTCCGAGCTCGAGCTCCGAGCTCCGAGCTCCGAGTCGAGCTGAGTGCACAGGATGTGGGCAGTAACTTTGCACACATGCCAGCAGTGCACTGTAGGCAGCCAGGCAGCCAGTCGACGGCGGCCCAGGAAGTGTCTGCGAAGAAATGCTGGCGGAAAACAGCAAGCGGCACAGCAAAACCACCGAATCGAAAAAAAATGGTGGGCGTGAAGAGAAGGCAGCGTGAAGAAGAGTGCATATATGCAGTAAATAATAAAGCGCATACTTTAAGAGCTGCCCCACAGGCAGCTGCGCAGCCATTGATTAATGGCCACGGGCTTTGCTAATTCTCTGCAATAAAGACACGACGCGCACTCGAGCCGCAAATGTATGTTTTGTGTAGCAAAGAGTGGAGCGGCCAGAGGTTAGCTGCCCAGCTGTAAAATATTTTTGCTTACGTGGCCATGTAAACACACAGTGACAAAAAAAGAGAGGCAGATGAAGCAGCAGTGCGACGGACAAATCTGTAGAAAATACTGCCGAAATCAGCAGAAAGAGAAAAAAAAAAAATGTAACCGCAGTCTGCAATTAATCAAGCCGCACAGGCAGAAGCAGTTAAGAGTCTGTAATTGATGCATGCTAACGACCAAAAAATGCTCTACAAATTGAGTAAGATGTGAGCAAATCATGTTTAAATAGCAATTCAGTTTAATAAGGGAAGTTCTGTGAGATAATGTGGATGTCATATTAACAAGAATTGACAAAGAATTAATTAAATTGCGAGCAGCGTAGGGGTTGTGTAGGGTATGCAAGGAATAGACTTAAATAGAGGAAAATAAGTGAAACAAGAAAATCTCTTTACTGTTGGAATTCTTCAAAGCATAAATTTTCTAATCTAAATAATATTTCCATGCAAAAGAATATTTATTCAACCAATTCTTGATTTAAAGCCCAGCATATAAAGATGATATTCGAGCTCAACATCATATCCTATCTCTACCCATAAGCCGCTTCTCTTACTTACATTCAGCTCATTCAATCCTTTCCATGAGTCAGCATTCACACTTATCAATTATCACACGCTGTACTCCTTAGTCTAGCAGTTTTCATACTCTACAGGGTATACTTCATAGTCTCTCCACTGCAAATGCCTAAAGATTTGGCTAGAAGTTGGTATTGCTTCAGCTGACGTAGCTCAGGCATTGGGCTCGCGCTGCCCAGTCAATTGGTAGATTGGTAAGAGTTTGGCTGCATCAATTTGGCAATTTATCTGGCCGATCTGCATTTGTTGATTTTGCGCCGGAGAGTCTGCCACAATGTTTGCTATTGTCCGCTTTGCATAAGAGCTAACGAACTAGATTTTTTCCTCGCACTTGGAGGCTTGGCTTGGAGGCTTTCAGCTGTGTCTGCACTCGGTCCGCTTCATTGGCATATCAATCAACGGCCAAAAGCGGGAAATGAATTCGCTTACTCACACGGCCGGCCCGCAGACGAAGAGCTATAGTAAAAGCGGAGAATGTGGATGCCACGGATTTTTGTATTTCCAGCTTCGCTTGCTTTTTTTTTGTTTTTGTTTTTGTTTTTGTCTTTTCTTTTTGTTGTCCGCTTCTGGTGATGTAGTTGCTGTTGTTGTTGGCACGGCCGGATGCCATTTTAATTAAGTGTTGGGGGCCTGTAACCGAAGCCAGGACTCAGGCAGGCATCGCTGGCGTCGCTGGCGCCTGGCCAAAGCCCTTTTTGGCGTGTCTTCTCATTCTGACCGTGAGGAATTTAACAGTTAGAACGGAAGTGTGCAAAAAAAAAAAAGAAGAAGAGAAAAGAAAACAAAAAAGAACAGACCAGAAGAATAAAATGCCAACCAGCTGCGCAGTGACAGCTGCGGGGTGTAGTTGCTGACGCTGGTTGCGACTGACAGTTTAATTATTATTTTTGCAAATCAGTTAATTAATTAAGATGGCCCAGATTTCTGTGTGGCTAGCACATGAGCAGCAGCAGCAGCACGCGATGTTTGCCTTTAACTAAGTAAGAAGAAAATGGACAGCTCGTTAGACGAGCGCGTTGATAGATCTTTAAGATGTTGCAAGGCCAAGTGAGATTTGTAATTAGCTAAAGAGTTTCAAGAGTTTGTCATGCGACTAAAGCCTTGTCAATCTGCTCGCATAAGCTTGTTTACAGCACACTCTTCTTAGGCTCATAATGCTCTAATGAGTTTTATATATGCTGCCGCTAGAGCCTTGCCATGTCGCACAGGCAAAGGACAAGGGATTGCACTTTACATAGCAGTTACTCCAGCTCCTGCTGCCTGCTCTTCGCTTGCAATTAAATCCGCTTTGCAAATTTATGACCAACGAATTGCTCTTTGCGGCTTTTTCAACCCTTCTCCTTCGGGGTAGACCAACAAAAAGACACCAAATATTCAAGCTATGCCCATACAATGAATGAGTCTCTCTGCGTGGCGCTCCCTCTCTCCCTCCCTCTCTCTCTCCCTCTCTATTGGGGTATTATGACTAAGTGAGTTTTTTTACACAGACACAGATACAGACACATGTGCAGTATGCAAAGAGCTTGGGTAACCACCTTATGTTCGATTTCAGAAGTGCCTGCTCTTGAGTGCGCACTCAAATGAAAATGCCAGCCAACAGTAGAAAAAACAGTAGCAAAGGAGCAATTAAGCATAAAGCGTGCAGATAAAAAGTCAAAGAGTCGAGCTGAATGCACAAAAAATTATACCAAAGCGCAAAGATTAACACACACACACACACACATACACTCACACAAAAAGTATATACAGAGCTGGTAATGAGGCAAACGGCGCTGCTTGATTAATGTGAGTAGCTGTTGCCTCCTGCTTCAATTTTTGCACTTCCTGCAACATTTGAAACCGCAACGGGCCATAAAAATTGTCTGCCTTTGCTCTGCCCCACTCACGCTCTGCCTCTCACTCTATCACTCTCCTCTCTCTCTTTTCGTTTTTCAAGTTTGTGTGGCAAATCCATGAAATGTGGTCGCAGCTCGACTACAAAGAGCATATTTTATGCAAGCGCATGTGTAAAAATATATTTTATTAGGCTGCCACATTGCTTTTCATGAATGTTCCGAGTCTCGCTTTTGCATTACCGAAAAATGCCAGAACGCGCGCGACAATTCCACTCCTCTTTTATTGAGCACAAACAGACAGCCAGACAGAGGCTGTCAGAGAAAGAGAGAGAGAGAGAGAGTGAGAGTTTGAGCCCCGACACTGTAATAAAAATGTCGAAATCCTCGGTACGTCTGTGCGCCTCAAAAAAGTCTGCCTGCCAAGGTGCTTGTGGCATATTTATCACGCAATTGTCACCAGCGAAAGCGGCAACAACTTTATCTGTGTGGCAACTGTTGCTACCGCAGCTGCCTGCAACTTAAAGAGCAAATTCTTAAATATTACTGCAGAGCTGATGCACATGCTAAGTTACTAGTTAATATTAAATTGAACAAGCTTATCGTTCGCCCGCTACATAAATGTTTAACAGTGCATAAAGCAGATATGCCGGCCAAATAATTTATTAAAAAATTGTTAAGCACAGCACGCCAAGTTTGTCATATCTCTTGCAACTACAACTGTAAAGCATAAAAAAATAGATGCATTTATTAAATTATTTATTAAATTCATAAAAAAATATTGTATTATACGCGCTGATGTCACAATACTGGTTCATGATATAAAAATAATCAGAGATGCTCGATTCGCTAATATTTAAAAAAAAATATATATATAATATTTAAAAAAGGGGATAAAGACAACATCGAAAGAGAAGCTAAAAATGATTTGAAAAAATGACGAGTTGATGAAATATTTGCTTAGATATGTATATTATTCATAATATAGTTTTATTCCCAATTTGACTTGCCCTAGGCATTCGTATAAATTCCAAACTTGAAAATGCTTCCTTCTCTAGCGCCAAGTCACCTGCCCGAAAATCAATCAACTCTTTTGAGTTTCCGAACGAGTATGAATCAATCGAAGTTATGCGCTTTGTAATTATGCTCTACAATATGCAGAAGGTACATGCAATATGCAAAGGCCTACACGAGCTGGATGCTTTATAGAAATATTTATTTAAAATTTTATTTATTATTATTATTTATTGTGCGTGTTTTTTTGTTAGTTCAATTTGGCGCTGCTCAAACGCGATTTTAATTTGAATTATTTGCGTTCAGTTTCCGCTTAAAAATTGTGCTTTTTTTTTGCCATTTTTGTTTGTAATTTTTTCAAACGCACTTTCAGTGCGCAGCGACCGGAAATGCGAGTTTGCCTTTGAACGAGCAGCTGTTTGTTGTCACTTTTGACTGTGGTGGCACTTTGCGCGCAATTGTATAAATTTAAATAAATATATATGTATGAAATGTGAAGCGAATGCACTCAAAGTGATGTATGTGAATTTTCATATATACATATATTATATATTTTATACGAGGCCTGTTCTAAAAGTATTGCCAAAGCTGAAATTCTGAATGCAGCAAGGAAACTGTACAAGTGCTTGGCCAAAATTAATGTACTTGTGGCTACTCTTTCTTCATATCGAAATTGAGAGGATCCCGGAAAGTTGATGCTACAATTGAGGGAATAGATAAGGCATTGAAGAAGAAGCTGAAAATGGTTAAAAAAAAGGACGAGTAGAAGAAACATTAGCTGAGATGTGTTTAATAGCTGATGAGCATTGATAATAGATATTCCTGATTAAAAAAATAAATATACGAAATTCGTTATCCTTGTCGATTACACCTCGCATATACCTCTGCAATTATTGTGCCACGCATTTTGTGTAATTGAAAATGTTTGATGCCTTCTTTTTTTTTTCTCTCATTTTGTTTTCTTTTTTATTCCGTGTCGCTTCTTTATGGCACATAAATTACGCGACATTGGCATTTGAGTAATTTACTTGCAAACATAATAAATAGCAGCTGGCTTTTTATCTTGTAGATCTTGAGAGTGTATTTTATATGAAAAATAAGTGTGTCATAAATAAGTCTAGCAATATCGATGTAATCTACTGCCTTAGGCTGAGAAATGCGTTCAAGATTAAAATTTATGTTCATTTATTTAGAATATATTGACTCACTAATCAATATTATTTATGAACAATAATTTTATTTGAATTTATTAATTTTATTTTGCCTGTTTCACTGCTTGACTCCCTCAATCAACTACTCACTGCATGCTAAGCACTTAACACCAACTTTTTGATCTGAATATATTGTATATACTTATTGGAACTATAAATCATATATCTATAAAGAAACTCAAGTCAAGGTAAGTATTAAATGTGTTTTGTGTACGTCACTTTGTTGTCTTTTTCTGTATGTCTTTAAGTCTTGAAAGCAAGTCTGCTCAACAATTTCTAATAGTGCATAAGTGAGAGCCAACTTTTGACAACTGTCAGCTGTGTGAATATATATGACTTCATAATAATCAGTTTTACATCAAGTAAGATTGATTGATTGAATACATGAAGCACACACACGCACACACAGACACAGACAGACATACAAAATAATCTAATCTATGATATAAATCGATGTTGTTATTGACTTCATATATTGATGTTGTTCTATAATTGATGTTGTTGTTGTTGATGTTGTTCTACTACTACTACTAAACTAAACTAAACTAAACTAAACTGTAACTTCTACAGAATATGTTATACAACTATATACTTCTATATACCGATTTATGTTGTTTGATGTGTTGTTGTTCGATTTTGATTTCTGTTTCGTTTACTATTGCCTTACTCTTTTCCTACTATTTGATGTTGTACAAAACTTTGTGGCAGTTCCGCTCGCTGTTGTTGTTGTGCTCCTCTCTCTCTCTCTCTCTCTCTGCCTGTTTCTCTTTCTCTCTCTCTCTCTCTCTCTTCTGTCTCTCCAAAAGTGTTTATCCATTTAATTGCAGGTCGCGTATCCTTGCGGCGCTCTGAGTGTGCGGCGCATGCGCTGCCGGCATCAACAGCAACAACATCAGCGTCAGCTTTACTGCGGGCCCTATCCTCGCCTGCACCACCAACAGCAACATCAGCAACAACAACAGCTGCAGCTGCAGCAACGGCAACAGCAACAGCAACATGAACTGCAGTTATCGTCAGGCCTTGGCCTCATCAGCGCGTCGGCGACTTCTCGCAGCAATTTGCGCGAAATTTGTAAAACGCATGCAATTTGCTAACAGCAATTGATTGCCTCGACCGCAACAACAACAACAACTGAAACAGCAGCAGCAGCAGCAGTAACAACAGCAACAACAAACGGCACAACAATAAGTAGTAATGTGCCGCTTAACAGCTCAGCAGCAACAACATCAACAACAACAATAACAACATCAACGACAGCAACAACAACAACATCAACAACAACAACAAGTGCGCAGCAATCGCAACAAAAACAGCAACAATTGCCATTGCCGTGCGCTACGCAAATTAGTCAAAACAAATTGGTAGGTGGTCATTATATAGTATTTGGTCTATATAAGATCGTGTCTGCATATATATAGGTATATACATATATATTTAGTTTAAGTTTGTGTCTGTGTGTGAGGTTGGCGTGTTGCGGCAGCGCTGTGTGGGTGTAGTTCGAACAGAACATCTAATTTAAATAATAATAATACAGCTTTATTTTTGGCTATCTTTGCGGGTGAAACATGGAAAAAGAAAAGAGCAGCTTTAGCAGAATATAAAATAAGCACGTAGAGGCTTGAATTTTGAAAGTAAACTTTCGCATGGATTACTGGCTTCATTGAACTGCTCTTGAGATATTCTATCTATAATATATGAAAGTGTGCCATTTAATAATAATAAAATTAAGTATATGCACTAAGCTGATCCCTATGATATATAAATTATATATTCTTCATCCAGCTCATGCTTTTAGTCTGACTCTCGCCTAGATTAATTTCCAACCTCGTGCAATATTTTATAATAGGAATTATTAAGATGATTTATGGTAGAACTGATAAATGTTGTCCATTATGCGTATTAATTATATCTCAAAACAGGCCTATTAAAATTATATCCAATTCATATTCAGCTTTCTAGTCTGCTTCTCATCTCGCTCATTAGTCGCTCTGTTTTGTGTGCCCAGCTGCAGCTTTGGACTTGGTCTCATCTTGGCTCGACTGTCGATTATAATTCACTTTTATGTTTAACGCATATATTTCGCTTATGGTCGCCCACTTGGTGGGGCAGTTGGCATTTTTATGGTGAAAACATTTAATGGCTTTATACAAACGCCCCAAGCACAAATGGCGCAGACACACACGGGTTGCATAGAGCCATGGGTGTGAGGGAGAACTTGCTCCGCTTAGTTCAACCCAGCTCAGCTCAGTTAAGTTGAGTTTAGCTCTTCATCATCGTCGTAGTCGTCGACGTCGTCGTCATCATTTCCATCAGGCTGAATAGCTTTTCAAATGCCAAATTTATGCAAATTCGGTCGCAGTTGAGAGAGAAGCCGCCTCGATGAGGACGGCATTTTGCACATGAATATTTGTGCCCGGAAATTGGCGGAGGGGCAAGGAGTTGGGCAAACACGGAGCAGAGGCGATGGCAGTGGCAGAGGCAGAGGCAGTGGCAGTGGCAGAGGCATAGGCATAATGTTCGGCACATATGCGAAATTGTGCCTTTTGCCGAGTTTTTGAATTGCCATTTTCCGTTTGCCAAGCGTTTGACGTGGGCAGGTGGCCCGTAGAGAGCGAGAAAGAGATGGGTGCGAATAAAGATACACTGAGCAAAAGTGGAGCTATTGATATTTAAATCTAATGAGAGCTGATATTTCTGAAGGAATGAAGCTAACAGCTTGATCTCCGATTCTTCTCTATAAAACTTAAAGATTAATTATATCAGTTAATATCATTCTTTGCCTATAGACTCGGGATAAATTCAATTTCATATCATCGTTTTAAACTATTATCTCAGCGACATTCATGCTCTGTTAACTCCATGTTAACTTTCAAATTCAGACCAGATACCCCTTACTATTTGTTCAGTGTAGCAATTGAGTGTGAGAGAGAGCGAGAGAGTGAGAGAGTGAGAGAGTGTGAGTGGTTTATATGGCGATGGCTTGTGGCATGGCGTGCAGCACACGTTGCTTTTTGTATTGCCTTCAATCATCAATCAATTTTTTCAGCACGTGCTCTTCGGCACCCACTCTGTGAAGGCAGAGAAGGCAGGCAGCGTTGCCTTTTGCTCTTGCTTTGGCCGTTGTGTGCCATTGGCTTTGCATACTTTTAGGCTCGCGGAATGCGAACTGCACGTAACCGTTGCCTTGCAGTTTGCCTTGCCAATTTAGGCAAAGTTCTCAACTGGAAGCATAATTCATGTTGCAAGTTGGACTGGCGCGTTTAAATGTGCATCACGTAAATGCCAAACAAGACGCTGTCCAGGCCTGCCACGTTCACGTGATTTGTAGTCGCTGCACACGTGTGTGCACAGGTAAATGCCCCATGTCCAGCCGTGCAGTGCAACACACTTAAAGCTTTAAGCCAGTCAGTCTTTCAGTCTCTGCACCGTGCATACTTTCGCTTAACTGAGAATGAGATGAGAGATAGCGAGTGGCAGAGAGAGAGAGAGAGAGAGAGAGAGAGAGAGAGAGATGCAGTAGACCACAAAACGGAATGCAAGGATAATTACACTCGCTGCCATTGCTGGACTTCTGCAATCGTCGGCAAGGTGTTGACTTGAAATTAAAATTAATTGGGAATTCCGTGCGCATACCAAAACGAGAGTGTCGCCAGCCGGCTTGACTGCCCGACTGCCAGCCTGACCAGGGATTGCATCTCCACTACACTACTCAGGCCCTTGCCCTATCCCTTCTCCTACTCTTACGCTGCGCACGTGCCAACTTTTCTGTGACCTTAATGCTGAACTTTGGCCCTTGTCCAGCCGCAAATCAAGTCCAGATTTTTGGAAAGCGCACATTAACTGCTTTCGGTAATAAGCTTAATTATGCTTCAATTGGTTTACGTGATGTTGGCCACATGGGCAACAAGTCCCGACGTCCAAATGTCCAAATGTGTAACAGTTGCTTTCAGTTAAGCTAGTTGAGTCAGAGGTCACACAAAAATTACTTATTTAGCGACAGCCTTTGGTCAATTTGGACAATTACAAAGTTATTTGAAGCAGGTGTGGCCAAAAATAGAGTTAAATGTTTTCATATATAAAGATCGAGTATATTCAAATCAATAGATTGATTTATGTGACTGTAATTGGGATAGCAATGGTTGCTAAGAAGTGGCTATAGATTTTAGCCATGAATTTTCATTAGACTATTTATTATTTTGATTCTGGCAATGACAATTGCTAGCCAACTTTTCCTCCACGCACTGCATGTCTATTGAGTAAGTTCGTCTTTTTATTTTAAATATGTTTGATTTGGAAAGTAGATTTAATTCAATACATTGCTGCCTTAATACTTGGCATAAAGATCTCTCCCTCTCCCGATCTCTCGACCAATATACATACATATGTCAATAAATTTATCTATCTCTCTGTCTCTCAATCTTTCTATCTCTCTGTCTATCTATCACTTTCAACTCTTCAATATCTTTCCTTTTCCATATGTCGATTTGTTATTTTCGCCTTTGCTCTCTCCCTCTTCTATCATTTTCTTTGATACTTCAGCATTTCCCAGTCATAATCTCTTTTTCTGTTAGACACGCATTCCACAGCACAGAGTTATGTTAGCTCGTGCCAAACTGTAAGCGGACATTATTTTTAACAGTTTTTTTTGCAGTCTGCTAGTGTTGACTCTTTCTCTCTCTCTCTTTTTCTCTCTTTGCGCGTTGTTGTTTTTTAATGACAATGCAAAAATATTTTGCTTAACGCCTGTCTGCATTGCATTGCTCGTGTCTGTGGCTTGACATTCTTTGTTGCACTCATTATTGTTGTTGTAAAATAAACAATTTAATTATATTCATATGCAAAAAATATGATGCCGCTGCTGCTGCTGCTGCTGCTCGTGCAGCCGCTGTTGCAGCAAGGTAAACAAATGTCGCCTACGACAACTGCTGCTCGCTGGCTTCGCTGGCAGCGACAATTGCAATTAATTGCATATTTTAAGCGATTCCAGATTAAAACCGCAGACAACGTAAATAACAACAACAAAAATAACAGCATTGACCGAATGAGCTGCAGTAGTTGGGGCTGAAATTAATTGCTCTTTATATGACAAAAATTAACAATTATGACAATAAAAATTTTTAAATCATATTGCGACAAAAATAATTAAACGCACGATATACCCAATTCAAAATAACAATTGAGCACTGTCCAAGCATTTAATGCCAATATGAAAATAAATAGCATGAAAACGATAATGGCAGTTGAACTGCGTCGTGTTTACGAAGATTGAATCATGATTGAATGATGGAATTAACATTGAATGGGATTAACCTTGAATGTGTTATGACTCCTTATAGTTGAATATATATGTGAGAAAGTTAAGGAGATGAGATGTTTATCTAGATAGGCAAACGTTCTCTTTGGCATTGGAAAGTAATAAAGCATTTTGAATCTACCCAAAATAAGTTGTTGTCTGGAATGTGCCACAAAGAATTTAATCCATAAATCATTAAATTTTTTCATATCTTAAAGACATCCTCTTCATTCTCTTTTCCTATTAGATTGTATAATTAATCGAAAGAAAATTCATATATTTAAAGTCCTAACATATACCATGATTTCTAGAGTTCGATAAAGACAAGTTTGAGTTCCTAATTATTTTCATTTGGATTTCCATACCTCTATGCCACACTCTCGACTCTAACTTAACTACAACTGACTTTCGCCACGTTTTTAAGAAAATTGAGCTAGTTAGGCAACTGTCTGTATTTGTGCTTTTACATGTAAATGTTGTAAATTGCACAATGCTGCAACTAAAGGTCCTGCCTTTAACTATTTAACAACATGGCCAGCAGCTAGTGGCACGCCCACATTTCAACACTTGTCGAGTTAGCTGGGGAGGTTGGGTTGGTTGTAAGTTGGCTGCTCGAAGTTTTGATTCATTTGCTGCACGTGCATATGTATAGGAGGAAAGTCGTGTGATTTGCAGCGCAAGTTTGTCCGCAGCGCCAGTTGCAAGTTCGTCAGTCAAGGCGACGCCCTGTGCGTGCAACCCAGCAGCGAGCAACAGCAACAGAACGCGGCTGTTTCATGCCATAGAACTAGCCCACACTCACGCTCATCCACTGCTCAGTTGTTTAGCTATGCAACAAACTGCACAACATATATATATGTGTGTGTGTGTGCGGTCCTTCATGTATGTGCTGTACTGTCCTGCCATAGACGCAGCTGCTCCTGTTGCAGCAACTACTTTTTGCTAGCTGCTTATCACGCATGCTAAACAAGCAGACGACGGCCAAGAGAAAATACCATTTGAATTTTGATAAAATGCAGTTTGACTTTTTGTGGGCGTGCAGGACTCGCTTGTCAGAGCTCTTTCCTTGCTCTCCCTCTGCTCACCCCCTTTCTCTTTCTCTCTCTCTCTTACTCTGGTAGTCTGCTTCGCTTCTTCTGGTTTTTTTTTTTGCTTTTGCAGTGTGTCGCTCGCAGCGTTGTTACATGACATTCATTGATATTTTGTGCAAGCGTAGCGTAAATTCAATTTAATTTTGTGTAAATTGGCTGCAAATGCAATTTACAAGTCCTGCACAGCAGCAGCAACGCAGCAACAGCAGCTGCAAGGATGCGTGAACAGGATTTGCGCTGCTGTAGCTGCTTAGCACTTGCACTTGCATTTCAAGTGAACAATTGAAAGGAAAACTCAGCACACACACACGCACACACATGCACACACTCGCACACTTAGACATTGTTTGGCTCCAGCTGAAGCCTGTTAAAGACATTGACAAACTTTCGAGCATATGAAAATTTAGTGCTTATGCTAAAAACAAATATTTATATTCAATTTATGAATACAAATTGAATTATATTAATGCTAAATTTTTAAGAGATAAAATAGGAGCAGCATAAGTTTTCCATTAAGAAAATTTTATAATGACATGATGTCTGCAATATAGTCTTTGTGTTAAATAACAATAATTTATTTTGATTAAGAATTTAATACCTTACCTTCCTTTTCTATTTATCATTTCATGAACGATTCTTCTTCGCTTCGCGAGATCAAATGTCAGAGATTAAACTCACTTGCTTTTGCTCTGAGCAAGCAACTTCGGTGCTTTTCGTTCTTTTTTCCCGAACATTATTTTGGGAGACATACGATTGACGTTCGTCTAATGAGACTCAATGCAATTAGTCTACAAATGCTCACTCAATGCACGAACGCAATTGATGTGTTATGCGAAGACAGCTCTCGTATTCATACTAATACATACACAAAAGACTTTTTGCTTCATTTAGCCGAATGGTCGGAGAGCATCCAGAGCGAAACGAAGCCAGAGATCGGCTGCGAGCCGATCGCTAGTGAGCTCTGTGATGAACCGATTGCAGCGCTTGCTCACAGAGTTTCATCTGAGAGTTGATATTAAGAAACGATCACAAATCATTTGCGAGCTATGCTATTTATATATTTAGTTTGCAATTTAAATATATATTTTTTTTATAAATTAAATAAATAAAATATAATAATAATATATTAATATTAGGGGTTTGCTACGAATATTTTCTGTACTAAATAAGAAATTTTTAAAATTTATTACATTTTTTTTTCACTTTTTGTGCCTTTATTACTCACTTAGAAACAATAATTATTTTTTTCCACTACTCCAAAAGTTATTTAATATTCTTATCTGCTTATTTGCTTATTTTCTAATGTATATATATATTTTATATTTATTTTAGAAATCGATTTTTATTCAGCACTTCGAAGTGCAATTTTTGTAGAAATATTCACACTAGCAAAAATTTGTAGCATACGCGTGAATGGATTTTAATTATAAACTGGGCAACGTCATTTCACAGGCATGTGTGTGCCGTGTGTGTGTGTGTCTGTGTGTGCGTGTATTTGTATTTAGAAATTGCATTTGACAAAACTGAGGGCGCGTGCGTGCGTGCATATTTAATCAAGTTTTTATTTAAGTTTGCCTAGCCCCCTTTGGTTGAGTCATGTGGGCAGCGTGGGCGTGGTCAATTGTTGCCAACTTTGTAGACTCCAACAAAAGCTAGCTAGTGCATAGTGCAGAGTGCATATGCGTTGGCTGGCATTTAAAACTTTGAACTCTGTTCGCACTCGCATAAATCACGCGCGCCTCGCGCACTATGCAACATTATTTCTGTTGCAGCGCCATAAATACCAGGGCTCCTTTATGGCAGTAAAAACTGAAACGATTTGAAGTTTTGGGTTTTTGTTTTCTCCCTGGTTTGGTTTTTTTCTCACACGCATTCACCTGCTGTAGGTCGGCTTTGACTAGGTGCCGCAAGTTGGTTTTTGCCGTGTCGTCCCTAAAAGCCTTTTGCCTGCGTTTTATTAACCCCCAATGATCGATTGCGACGGCATTGCGTCGCATCGAGGCCAGCAAAAGTTGTTGTCGTTGTCGTCAGCGTCGTCGCTGGTATTTGCAAGTTTTTAATAGCCAAGCGAGCTGAGCTACGAAATTTTTAGTCAAAAACTTGTCAAGCATACTAAACCAAGTGCAAGCGGAGAGTAACTATTTGAAGATGTTAAGGAAACTTACGGACTTAAGCCACTATAAGTTTAGAGTCTAGACTAAAGTATTTACTCTTAAAGTCTACTCATTACCGTGATAAAATATTGGTTCATTATAATTCTCAGTATGTCACTTACACGGCACTAAAGTCACACTCGATCGTAGTATAACCCAGTGACTGCTCTTAACCACAGAGTTCAATGCTTATTTGTATAATATCTTAGTTGAGATTCTCTTTTGACGCACACACAGAGATGCAGCAAGTTTGCACAATTTGGTTAATGACGACAGTCAACAGCCGAAGGCTGCCAGCTGCACTAAAGCTGGCTGAGCGCGCTTGTCTGCGTGCCCTGCACATAAGGGTAGCTGCTTGCTCTAAATTATGCAGAGTTCAATCAACTTACGCTGATTGGAGGGCCACAAAGCGGCGAGTGTCAAGTGGAGCTAACCCAAAGCCACAGAGTCGCGGGCTGCATTTACGATTATGTGTGTGTGTGTGTGGGTGTGTGTGTGTACGTGTAAGACTGTGTGTGGTTGGGCAATAAATCAAACCTCGACGACGACGAATCATTGCATCTGCCCCATTTTGCAGTTTGCTGCCATGCCCATGCTCAAGCCCAATCCCAACTTATTGTGGGCTATTAGAAGTGTTGCTACACGTTTTGCTTGGCTGCACTTGCTGCTTGCATGCGAAATTGATTGAAGTTTTTTCTTAAAGGCAGCCTTAAATTCATGAATAGGTTAAGATGCTAGTACATGTGCTACTATATATAGCTGGAAATGTATATATGCTTGGCTAGAGTCTCGATGGGCTGCTGGATGCTACAGCTGTGTACATCTACATCCTCATCAATATCATATTTATGCTTGGCTGCCAACAAACAATTGAAAACAATACAAAATACTTAGTAATTCTTGGGGTTTTTGTTTTTATTGTTTGCCCTTTTGCCCAGTCTTGGCTCGAGCCTCGAATATTTTATGCCTGCCTCCGTTGCTTCGATATTCAGTCGTAGTTTCTGGTCTGCCTTGGCAGCGACTTGGCCTTGTGCCAGAAATTCTTTGTATTTTTGTTTTGCTTCTTTTCTTATATTGTTTTGTTATCGCTTTTGCAGGTTTTTGTTTTCATCCTGCTCGATGCCCGATGCCAGATAGCATAGATGATGGCGGGAGGCATAGTTTTGGTTTAGGCCGTTATGCATATTTGGCATTTGTGTGCCGCCTTTTGTTGCCTCGTTTGTATGCCAAAAATGCGGCTCATATGCTGTCAATTGTTGATGATGTGGGAATTAGGTACAAATCGAGCCCAGGTGCAGCAGCAGCTGCTGCTCGAGGTGAAGGCTCTCTCTCTCTCTCTCTGCTTGTGGCGAAAATTCAATAAACTCTGTATAATTGCTAAAGTTAGTTTTGGGATATAACAATTGTTGTTCCAAAAATTGTTTTGCAGTTTTAGTTTATGGTTGAAGTTTATAGCTTTTATTCCATTTTCATATACTAATACAATTTCCTTTCTCTCTTGCAGGTAAGTTTTTCTTCTCCAAGTCCTTTTTCCATCGCCTGGGTAAGTAGAAATGTTTCAATTTCCATTTCTTTCACACACTTATCAGAGCACGCATAGCGTAGACCTTGGCTATGCACATATAAATTTAAATTCTAGCTGAAAGTTTCTCATTTCTTTGTTATCTATGCTGAGCGCTTTGCTAGTCAATATGCATTGGATATATCTTGTGTGAGGCATAATTAATGGTTCTTTCGGTTTGCATGCGCAAGTATAAAACTTTTTCTATCTCTCAGCATCTGTGAAGTTTCTGCTCTGAGAAGATTGCATTTTTTTTTGCTGCTGCTCGAGTCGAGTCCAGGCTCGAGTTCATTACAATTGACATTTGATTTAAAACGCACTGTGCAAGCAGCTTGACAGGGACAGAGAGCCAGACTCACACAATAATATCCTGTCTGAGTCTGAGCTAATAAGCCGAGAGGGACATGCGATTGGGCTGGGAGCAAAGGCTAACCACTGTCCACAAATAAAAAGCTCAGGCCGCAAACATTGCGGTAAACAAAAGACAACTGCAAAGTTCATAGGGACACATGTTTATCAATGTCCCAAGCAAAAAAAAAGAAAAAATAAGAAAAATAAAGAAGCAAAAGGAAAAATTGCCAGCTAAGAAACGGAAAGGCAGGCGGGCTTTACACACGCAGACGTCAGACATTTTCGGGCTTAAAGTCAAACTCGACGATGCCGTCGACTCCCAGACACTGTGGCAGACGAGCCGATGGGGGTTGCGGGTGGCCATATATTTAGGCAGGATATTGATTGATTTATTGCATGCAGAAGACTCGAGAGACCGCCTAGGCGTCGTCCTCCACACAATGAATGTCACAAATTGGCGGAAAGAGGCTCGTGGCTGGCTGCTCGCTCTTCGCTGCTCGTAGCTTTTTGTAGGCGTTGCAAACATTTCAGAGTTATTAAATGAAGCGAGCTTCGAAGTGACTGAGTATGTGTGTGTAAGAGGCAATTCTGGGAAATATTTGGTATACTTAAAGTTCTTAAATGCAATTTTATTTTATTTTTGCTGGCCAAAAGCACTTTGTTCGAGCCAGATAAAACTTTGTCTTTTCTGCACAATAAACAACAATAAACTTTATGCTGCCGAGGAAATAGTTTTTTTTTCCTGTTGTATGTGAAGTCAGCAAATGAAACGATTCAGCGTTCGGCGACTTGTCACTGCATTTTCTAGCCGAAGCGAACCGCTGACCACAAAGCCAAGCAAGTGGCAAGTGGCAATATGTGAAATAAAATGTTTATGTTGCGGCTGCAACACACCCACACACACACACACCCACACACAGTTGAAAGTGGGCAGCTCGCAGGCAACTTGTTGTGTTGCCAGCGTGTCAATAATTTTGAACAAACTTTCTGTTTATTTGGCCAGCGGCAAGCGAACCGAATGAAACTTTTGAGAGCCGCATTAAATGAAATCAATTGACAATCGTTAACAGAGCCGCACGGCACTTGGCCAACTTTAAGAGACCTTCAAGGCTGACGCTGGCTGGCAACAACAAATGGCCAGGCCATTTGCTTTGACTGCAATTGATTGTCCATGGCCAATTTGGGGCTGGCTACATAAGCTCGCTCATTTATTTATTTATAAACAAAGCACAGATGACACAGAGTAGAGACTGAAGGCAGCAGCATGGGGGCGAGACAGCCAAACAGTCAAACAGTCTAACAGTCAGACAGGCGACACACACACATAAGGCTCTTACAAATGCAAGCAAACCGAATACTAGACTCATCTATATACGGCGGCCGCACATGGCAGTGACTAATTAATTTTACACCGTTTATCGTGCGTTGCTCGCGCGTTCAGCTTAAGCCATACAAATCAATCACGAGCAGAGGTGCGGGTCGGTGTCGGGCAGCGGCGAGGTGCAGGGCATGATGCCTTGGCTTGCCTGCTTGGCCAATTAGCAAAGCATACAACATGTACACACATGCACTTTGCATGGCGCCAGCAGGACCGGCCATTGCCAGCACAGAGCCATTTGTATATACATATAACTGCAAGTGTGTGTGTGTGCGTGTGTGTTTGTGCACTTAAGATAGATGAATGAAGTGGCAAACATGGCGGACAGTTTGGATTTCAGTTACAGTCGCCGCCGTTTTGACCAGTTCGAGGCGTCGACTGTCCGCTGACATTTACAAATCAGCGCCAATTATTTATGGAGCTCCGAGGCGATCGAAGAGTGCTAGCGCGCGTATTTAATTAAATTTTCGCTTTGCATATGACCTGAAGTTGTGAGAGCACGCACGGGTGTCATCAGCATCAAGTTGGCCACTTAATAAGCCGTAAGAGACCGTTCGAAACTTGGACCCCAAGAAATATGACGCTCCAAAGTTCAGCAGTTAAAAATGAAATGTTGCAAAAAATGCAAATAAAAATTGGTATGATAGACTCGAACTCGAAAGTTGAGTGCCTGAAAATGCCTGCCACAGACTGTGGTTATGACTGCGCGAGCGGCTGTAAAAGTGGCTCAAAAGTTGCCTCTCATGGAGCAGGGCTCTAGCTCAAGTTGTGTGTACAGTGAAGACTCGCTGAGAGTGGAGAGTAGCTAAGTTAAGGCTTCTTCTACGCCTCTTTAACGGCTACCCAGACACAGGCACAGACACAGACACAGACCCAGCCCAGCAGCAGACAGACAGTCACTCAGCATAAATAGTAGAAGGCAAATGGCAGAGCTGACGCTCGCCTTCGCATAGATGAGGGCCACCCACCGCAAAGCGTTTAAAATGTGTCTGTGGCTGTTAAAAAGGAAGAGACAGAGAGAGGGAGAAAAAAAAATGGCAAGAAAATTACGAAGAGCAGCTAGAGAAAAAAAAGCAATAGCAATAGCAAGTGATACGGTAAAGAGTGTGTGCGAGTCTGTGTCGAGGTGGAAGCGGCGTTGAGCGGCGTGTGAGTGAGTGCAAATAAAATAGAAAACCAAGGCAATTTTTCAGCTTCATTAAGTAACCGCAAAGTTTGTTTTATGTGCGGTCAGCTACAAGCCAAGCCAAGCCAAGGCAAGCCAAGGCATGGCAAGTCAGCTAAAGGCAAACTGTAGAAGATAAAATAAAGCCGATAAACATATGAGCTTAAAAAGTTGTAGAAAAAACATTTCACCCCACTCTGCACAAAGTCGACTATATTAACTATAGGTCAGTAAATTAGCAAAACACAAACAAATTATTAGAGATATATTTAAAAGAGAGAGAGAGAGAGTGAGCGACAGAGAGTTGAGTTTGAAATGAATGAATGAAGCTTGCCTGGAGCAGCTTCAGTTCTTACTCTTTACTTATTCGTCTCACGCTTTGTGATTTTCGTATGCAATATTATATTTCAGCTTAGCTCTTTCATTATAATAACTAATTTAATTGACTCTAAATTATAGTGGCCATAAGTAGACAGCAACTGCTAGTCGGGCACTTAAGCAGACAAGTATTTGGTATGCGCTCATGTTTGAGTCTGAATTATGAACCGAATCATTGCTAAAGGCACTGCCAAACAGACTTTACTAATAAACCTATAAAGGACACACACACACACACACATACACATGCACAGAGTCGGATTTTGGCAGGCAAAGCTGTGCCAAAACTGTTTGCCATGGACATTGACAAATATCCAAAGCGTCAGCCCCTTTTGCCCGGTCTCCAAACAGCAGATTGGCTGTATTTTGTGTTAAATCAGCAACAATTGTTGCCCAAGCCCCAAATTGAGAAGCTGCAGCTATCACTTTGGGGTTTCCACATTGAAATTGAAGTTGAAGTTGGAGTTTGGGCTCGAGTTGCTTGGCTTTGGCTTTCGCTTTGGCCAGCAGCCAGGCCAGAGAGGAAATTAAAATTTATATAGCATAGAAAACGCGGTAGCAGCAGCTGCTGTGGCGGCTGCTGCAGCAAGGCTCACTGAGGCATTTTGCTATTTAGCATGTTTCTTAGCCAGTTCGAAATCTTCGTTGCTTCGTTGCTTCGTTTCTGTTGCCAAAGCGGAAAGCGTGGCTGCCATTAAGCTGCCAATCGACCATTTGTCAGCTTCGATTGCGGCAATAGAATCGCATGGCGAAAACGAAGGAAAAAACCAGCTAAAGAAATGGGGAAAAAAAGGTTTCTGCTGCTGCTGCTGCCAAGTTGTTGCCAATGGCTTTGAATTGGGTTAAGTGATTTGGCGTTCAATCAATGCGCCACGCCCCGAATGGGCGTGCATAATTATGGACTGTGCCGGGTCTCTATTTGTTTATGCTTGGCATATTACACATACGCCATGTGGTCGCCCGATTCGCATTGCTAATAAACAGTTGTGGGCCTCCATTTCCATTATGCCATTCATTATCTTTGGGGCGATCAGCGAATGGATTTCAGCACTGGGAATTGTTCTGATAGCGGCCTTTCAGTACGTTGCCCGCGCGTTTGCGTCTGCCATTTAAATCAATTATGCGTTTTTGGCCTAAAACATGCAATTAAGTGCGATGCAGCATGCATAGCCAATGAGCCAGCGAAATGTTTGGCTGCAAATTTAATCAACTGAACAAATGATTTGAGAGCTCTGAGGACTTAAAGCAGATCGATGGCCGCAGCATGAATAGCGACCAATATAGTTCTTCCAAATACTCATTTCAGTTCTGAATTAATGTGTTTAATTTGTTGTGCATTTCCGGCTAAAAACAATATATGAAAATATCTTTATTCCTTATTAGTCGTTTCTCTCAGCGCCTTCCACTCCGCAACGCGATTTTGCAGTGTAAGCAAGCGCTCGTTCAGCTCGGCCGTCATATTGGCTATTTCCTCCGATCTGGTTGGTTTCTTTGGCATTACGTATACCGGTTTAGCGAAATTCAGCTTCTTTCTGGGCGACGGCCGCTCTATTTTGATTGTGCGCGGCGTCATTGACGACAGTTTGTTTCTCTGAGGAATTTTCAGCATGCTTGCAGCCGTATAAAAGTATATAGTCCAAAATAAAAAATTAGCTGTCGCTAGTGTAATGGAATTTGAAATCAGGCTTCGAGTTTTGTAGAATGGGCTACTCAATAAAATGTAGAAGCAATTTAAACAGAAAATATGTTAATTAAAGTCAGGCCTGCTCGACTAATTCGAATGGGACAAATTATCAGCTCTTCCATTGCCCATTATCTGTCATTTACTTCTAACTAGACTCTGCCTCCTGCTGGCCATTTCATTAGCTTGGCAAGGTCTGTGCTGCTTTGCATTTGCATTGCCCTTTGGCCCGAGGCAGAAGGCCCTAGGCCCAAGGACTGTGGCCTTTGTAATTCGCTCATGTGCAATGCTTTAAATACCACAAATGGAATTTTTAATTGTCTGCTAAGCAAACCAACTCACACAGAGCTCAGTTTACGTGACCGTCTCTGTCGACATATTTATAATTTCTTTAATGTGGCACAGGCAGAGCAAAAAGAGCAGCAAGCGACCGTCCAACCGTCCGACCGTCCGACCGCCTCGTACTAGTCTCAGTCGGCCCAGTGACAACCCGTTACAAAAGCTTTCACTGCTTAGCGCACTTGAGTTACTTTATTATGTAAGCGCCAGATCCCAGGACAGCTCAACCGCCTCTCTCTCTCTCTGCCCCTCTCAGCCTCACTCGCTCTCGCTCTCTGCTCGGCTGGCTCAACCCACTTGGCATAAAAAGGTGAACTTCAGTGTCATTTGTTTGCAGCCGCCGTCGTTCGAGTTGTCGGTTTGCAACTGAACTCTGCTCTTGCTGCCTCTCGTGCAGCTCCTGTGGGGACAACTTAAGTTATCTTTATGCTTCAAAAGGCCTACGATGCCGAGTCGGACGACTGACGACTGACGACTGTCTGGCATACAGTCAGACAAGCTGTTGAACACAGCCCGAGCCATGGTTGGTATTGCACTGCTGTGGACTTGCCTTTGCCTGCTTTGCTGCCTCTGCCCACGCCTGCTGGATTCTCATTCCTGCCCCGGCATGGCCTTCCTTTGGCTCGTCCCGCTGGGGTCTGCAGTCTCCCGCCTTTTTCATATTTCAATTGAAATGCGCAGCAGCACAATTAAAAATCAAGCCAAGTGATGCGTGCCAGTGCCATGGCAAGTGTTTGCCGAGTGTTTGTTGTTTAAAATGAAGCGCCATAAATGGACAAGTTGTTGGGCCTCTGCCGAGTGTGCCTTGAGGCAGCACATGGCCCAGTCAACAGTCGGCAGTCAACACTGAACAGAGAACACTGTGAACACTGTGAGTCGTCTGTAGTCCATACTGTACTGCGTGTCCTGCTCCGTTGTGCTCGTGTCTCTTGTCGCTCGAGGGCAGACTTTTGTTGGTTTTTATGTGTCCCACTCGTTACTGTTCTTTAAGCATTTGCTTAGCTGGGCAATATTTTTGGCTTTTGTCATCTGTGTGTTTTGTTTGCCCGGCCACGCCTATGGTTTTATGATTTCTCAGTCTCTCCTTTCTTTTTTTTTTTTTGCTGCTGGGAAGTGCATAATTTATTATTCACAGAGCTGTTGATTTGCACAATGGGAAGAAATATTATAAAGAGCGGACAATTAGCAGAAATATGCCAAGGGATATGGGTATAAATAATGCACAATGTGTGTGTGATAATTAAACATTAATACAAATTTAAAGCAGCAGAAGAAATATTGCAAATATAATTAAAGAATTGAATTCGATTTTGGTTTCAACTTTTAGAGCAAATCCCATTGTAGCTTGTCAAATTTTCATTGGATTTTGGCCAGTTAGTAAATTAAATATGCCTATGCCTGTTCTAGGCCATCTCCTGCTTCGCTGCTAGCCTGACAGTTACAGAGCCTTGTCATTGGCACACAACGTGGCGTATGCTCAACATGCCAGTAAATGAAAATGAATGAATGCGAATGCGAATGCGAATGCGACATGTTTTTACTACTCTTCATGCTTTCTGCTCGAAACTATGCTCAGCGAGAACGGAGAGGGAAAAAAATAACACAATCGAATTTTTGCCAGATGAATTTTGTAGATGCCAACTCTTTTTGCAGTGTCCACTCTGTCCCAGAGTCCTCCGCCTCCTTGGGCAAAATCAGTGAGGCGTGTTTTTGACATTTAACAAGCTATGCGGCCAGTTGGCTCCAGTCGGAGCGATGGCTGTGCAAATGCTTTTAATTAAAAAATATTTGCAGCCAAACTTTGCATAATTTCGACTCAATAGTTTTTAGGCAGGCAGGCAGTATGAGTGACTGAGTGAGTGAGTGTGTGAGAGAGAGAGAGAGAGAGTGAAAGAGAGATGGGCAGCTTAGTATGCCAGGCACTTAGGCACAGAGCACAGAGCACTGAGCGCAACGGCTGGACACGATGTGTGCTGGGAGATGAGTGCGACGACATGTGACAACTCATCAGGCTAGGCACCATTGGGAACTGGAACTGGATTTGCTTTGCACCAACTGCGTGTCTCTGTGTGAATTAGTGTCCAGCTGGACGGAGTGTCCTTCCTGTGCAGGTGTCGCTGCTATTGTCATATTTTCCACTGTCCAAAGCCGTTCGTCCGTGTGCGTGTGTGCATGTGTGTCTGTGTGAGTGCTAATGGCTTTGGAAATCAAAAGCGAGATTAGTCAATGGTGCCGCAATTGAGTGGCAGAGACCGGAGCAGACCAAAGCTGAACAACAGCGGGCCCAAAAGCCAGAACACAGACAGCACAGATGCAATTGTACGCATTGTTGTTGAGGCTGTTCGTGTTGTTGTTGCTGCTGAGAGACTGATTTTAAATTTTGATGAAAATTCCAGCAACATGGCGTATGCGTAATATAATTTGGCAGCAGGCAAAAATCCGAGTTTAAGCTCAGCCAACAAAATAAAACTAGAAAAGAAATAAAAACTAACAACTGCTGCACAATTGCAGCACAGCGTATGGGCGTGGCTGGCAGTGGGATGGGGGCGCACACATATTTTTGATGCTGAAAAATATTTGCAAATAAATTGCCAAAGCCGAAAGCCATAGAGAGAGAGAGAGAGAGAGAGAGCGAGGGGGAGAGCGATAGAGCAGATCTAGAAGCCAGCACCGAAAAATGGCTAACAAACGTAGTTGGCCCGGCTGCCAGTGACGTAAATCTATTTCAGTTGAGGGATTTTTACATCAAACATGCCGGACAGTTTTGCATTGCAGCAGTTGCAGCAGCAGCAGCAGGAGCAGCAGGAGTAGCAGCAGCACTCGTTGCAGCCGCTGCATGCAGTGGGTGTGCCCGTTCACAGTGCGTATGAGTAATCTTCTGTTTGAGCTGCCAACGGGGGAGTTAGCAAATGTTTGTTGCCTTTTTTGTGTTTTTGATTAAAAATCGCAACTGTAAATTTATTTCATTTAATTTCTCACTGGCTGTGCTTTTGGGTTTATATATTTGTTTTTCTTATGGCCAGCATGCAAAAGTATTTGAATTTTAATTTGCTTTGGCAATAGATTGCCTCAAAAATAACAATAAAAAAAGAAAATCTAAATCTAAAAAAAAATCGCACTCACAACAGGGGCTCCCCAGCTTTGTTTTGGGCATATCGGGCGCGGCACGCTCGTATATCAAATTCAATTGTATTTGTTGTTACTTTTATTTCAGCTGCATTTGAGTTACAGCGGTTAGTTGTAGCTGCCATTTTTGGTGAAGTGAACGCCGGGCTTTTATTTAGTTATGCGGCGTTTGTCAGACAAAAAATCCAATAACGGGCATACAACTAAATGCGTCTGGGAATCGAATGGCCCAAACCAAAAGCACTCTCAGCGATGAGGTGGTTAAGCTTTGCTGTTAGTATGGCTTACAAAAAATATGTATATATGAAATCATATGAAATATATATAAGGCAACTTTAAGCGTTTAGGTTGAGGCAAGTTTCCATATATCAACTGAAGTGCAATAAAATAACTAGAGAGCGCAGCAATAGGCAGACTTCGAGAAGCAAAGGCTGACATTATATTTCTTTTTCATATAATTTCTATGAATTATTCAAGGGCTCAGCTTGACAGCCAATCAAAAAATCATCAAATTGCACAACATTCAAGTTGCGCCCATGCTTCATGGCAATCGTATAGTTGGCTGTGTTTTAGTTCTCTGTGAACCTAACAACTTGCTGCTAAACCATGTCTTAGTATTTATGCATTATTTAATTATTAATGACAATAAACTGTCTTGGCCCTCTGATGTGTGGCCCTTTAGTTGCTGCACTCACTTGCACAGAGAGAGAGTGAGACAGCAGTTGGACATCAAATTGAGCATTTGGTTAGCGCGTTTGTAGAGCCATTCATTTCAGTCGCAGGCCTCGTGTCGCCTCGCTGATTTGCATGCGAGCCAAAGGAGCATTACACACACATACACACGTACACACATATGTGTATAGTGAGCGAGAGAGAGAGAGAGTGAGCGAGAGGCGTAACCTCAAAGTCGTCTGGCAGTCGTCGTTGTCGTCGTCGTCGTCGTCGATGTTGTTGTCGCTGTCGTGTTATGTGTGACATTTGTTTGTTTAGACGGCACTCCTGGCGACAAATATAAATGTTAGTTACGCTTTGAGAGTTTCGCCTTGCCAAATTGCCTGTCAAGTCTTGCTCGCTCGCTCTCTCGCTCTCTCACTCTCTGAAACTGCTGGCTGGCTATAAATATCGCAGGCTGCTTCGGGCCGCTTTAGACCGTTTGCTGCATGCAATTTGTCTGCCACATGAATTTCAGCAGCAGAATGGTCGCATTTTTGCCAGTCATTTTTGCACTTCATTTGGCGCTTTGCAGTGTCGTCGTCCGGCGATTCATTGACTGACGTCATGCCTCAAACTGTGTGGCAACTGCCAACTGGCAAGTGGCAGCTGCTGGCTGGCTGGCTAGCAAGCAGCTTTAACTGCTTAACGCTTACGGCTCTAATCGAATCGCCCGGCCCGTCAGACCCCCATGTGACTCAATGCCAAATAGTTGGCAATTTTTCTCTTGTCTTTTGTCTTTTGTCTCATTCACACACAGAGCTGCCGCCCACACAGACACCGAGACACCGCTGAGGGGTGAAAATTGCGTGTCTGGCCATAAAATTGGCAGCAGAGCCCAAGTCCAGGCCCAAACCGAGGCCCTTGGCCCAGTCTCCTGCTTCGCGCCCAAGGACAGACCTATGTCCATTTAAGGTTCTGGTCCCGATGTTCGGCTTGCTTGTTTTGCGGGCATCCTTTGGGCATTGGCACTGATTTCTTCGCATTTATTTTGTACATTGGTTTAGTTGTATTTTTATCGTATTCTTCCCCGCTCGCTCTAGCTCTCATTTTTGCCTGCCTGCCCCTTTGTGGTTTAGTAAAACTAATTTATTTTAAGTAAGTTTGAGTTGGAAAACAGCAAGAAAAAAACCAGCACATTTCAAACCAAAAAATGTCGACCATGTGACCCAAATTCGTGCATTCACAGACGGCAGCTGCGGTGGTTGTTGCACTCCTCTTCTTCTATTTTCTTGCTGTTGTTGTTGCTGCTGCTGCTGCCTCTTGCCACAATCGCATACAATTTGCTCATTTCAACCGCACCAACACACACACAAAGCATTCGACTGGGCAGCGGGCGAGTGTGCGTGTAGTAGGGGTGAGTGGGTGTGGGTGTGGGTGTGTGTGGGTGGGGCCGATCCGGCACTCACATAAATAGTAATTTGCCTAGTGCGTTCTGTGGCCCAGGTAGGCGTGCACCGTTTTAGCTAAATTGCCGCCGTCCGGGGCACAAAAAGCAAAGCCGCTTAAGTCGCACCCAACTGAAAGAGTCAGAGCCGTCAAGAGGGGGTTGGCAGGGTGTGAAGGGGTGTGTTGCGATGGTGCAAAGAGTCGAGTGCAAAATGTACAAAATCGAAAATGTAATGAAAACCGCAGTCGCCTACAACCGCCAGACCTGGTCAAGTCCATGTAGTTGAATTGAAAAGCAGACGCTGCACCATGGATCAAATTAACAAATTCTAAAAGTAGCTAAGATTATAAAGCTATAAATCTAGCTAACAATATAATAGCTATAAAATTATTTCTAGAGTTGGCTTTCGCTTTCAATAATAGTTGAAATTGAAGAGTGTATATAATGAGAGAGATTTTTGACTTTCTGCCGAGTGTAATTCGATCAAATGAGTTCTCTCTAAACTATAACTTATGCATAATAATTGTTGCTGTAATATCAGCATAGCTCGCTCTGAGCAAAAGCTTTCGTTTCTTTTCGTTTCTGTTGAGCGCCTTGAGTTGAACTATTCGTGTGCTGCTCTTTTAACGAACGTCGTTTAGAGAGCGATACGATTGGCATTCGCACAATTAGCTTCAATAGGGAGTGAGCAAATATACGCTTTACACATTCAAATTCACACACGCACACTGAATTAACGAAGGCAATCGATGAGCTTGGTGAACACAGCTCTCGCATGCTTACCAATACAATTACAACCAAGACCTTTTGCTTCATTCGACTCGGAGAACAAGCAGAGCGAATCAACACTAAAGAAAAATATTACGAGCTGATCACGAACGAACTGTTTGATGAAACGATGCATTTGATTGCTCTCTGAGTGCTTTGTCAAAGTGTGAGTGAGAGAGACACTTATTTGCAGCAACACTCAACATATATTTGCGAGCGATAGTTTAGGCTTAAGGTAAAAAGACTTTGCTCAGTTAATTAAAGTTCTCACTTGAATAGCAAATGTTTATAATCATTTGCTATTCATGGTCATTACTATAATTTTCCAATATTTATTCTTTATATATATTTTATAATTAAATATTGATTAATGCAAGCAAACTTCTTTTGATCCGATGCAAAACACAGTCTTGCTCAAAATACTCGTAAAATACTATCAATGATTTCATTCACATATTGTTTCTATCATTCCTTCATCCCTAAATACGCATCTTCATTACCATTATTTAACTACTCTTATCTTCAATTGCTCCACTGTTCAGCTGCTCACTCGTTGATTTGAAAAATGCTTGAACAGGCAGAGCACAGAGTTTTGACAGGTTGACCAACCAGTAAAAACCGTAGGCGCGCGTGAGTCCAAGCGGCCACAATTGGTTCGTAGTGCCAAAAATTTGCGCAAATTAATGCCAGCCAGAAAATTGATAGTAAAATGTTTTATCTCCCGCATACACTATTTTTTCTATCCCTCTCCCTCTCTCTCTCTCTCACTCTATGCTTTGCATACTTTTGGCGAGTAATAAAGTTGTCCGCTCTAACCACAAATGGAATTTTAGCGCTTGTGGTCGATTTGTGTGAGTATTTAAGTGTGTGTGTGTCGGTGTGTGTGTGTGTGTGTGTGGCTGGGTGAGTGTGTGCGTGCTCAAATTGCACTCGTTTCATAGCATCATTACATATTCAAAAAGGCAACGCACGTAGCGCATTTTTATGAAATTTTACTCGCTTCTAATGTAATCGTTATGCGAAGCGTTTTTTGGCTGCTGCAGGCAGCTTGTAGCTCTGGGCTGCTTCACTCGAGCTGCGTTGCGCTGCTCTGCTGTCATTTAAGAACACATAAAGTAAATGTCCTGCGTTTAAGCGCACATCCAGACACACTAACGAGTGTTGACAGAGCGGCTGAGGGCGAGGGTGCAGCACTGACATTTACGCACAATCAAGCGGTTCGGCGGGGCAGATGGCGTAAAGTTCGCTAATCGCTGTTGAGTTAACAGCAGGTCTGTTAGTTAACAGTGGCTGTTCAGGTTGTCTCAAAACTGTTATACGCCAGCACAGGGGTTGGGTATTGGATGGTATAGTTCAGAGCTTTTGGAGTTTGCAATATGTGAAACTTCGTATAACAGTTGAATTGCTGTTAAACTGAAAAACTTTAAGCTTTTTAACAGCCGAAAGTAGCAGCTAAAGCTCGTTCTTACAGCTTTTATGTCAGTTCGAAAATATGTTAGTAGATACATTTCTTTACATCATGCAATGTGAAAGCTTTTCGGAGTAAACATCCTGGTTGCTTCGCTTTTAGAGCTTAAAGCTTTGCATATGTTTTATCAACTAACTGTAGATGTCTCTTTGCATTATGTCGCCGTAGTCAGTCAAGAAGTTTTCAAGGTTTTTCTCTTTATGAAAAACAATGAATAAATTTCTAATACGCTTTCTGTTGTTGTTTTTTTCTGTGAGCTATAAATATTGCACTTAATCAGCGCAAAGTTTTCAACATTGTTCTTCAAGATTCAATTGTAAATATCAAGTATGGCAAATGCGACAAGAACTACGCAACTGCCAAGTAGTTTTGTCGAAAATTTCATAAAACTCTCTGCTTACAAATCAAATAAGCTATAAATTAAATTAAGCGTATACAAGTTGACACCCTTTGAGCCGGAATGCTTTTGCTAGCTTAGCTCGAGACCCACTTACGCTACACACACACACACACACACACACTAACATACGCCCACACACACACAGAGTCCTTGATACACGTGCCCCTGTACTCGTTCCCTGAGTCGTCGTCTTATTCGTTTTTCTTCTGCTTTGGCAGCAACAATAAATAAATAAATATAAAATCCTTACTAATTGAGTGCGATTTTCGAGCATCAATTTCATAAAGCATACAACAAAAAGGAAAAAAAAGAGAAAAAAGCAGCAAGCTCAAAAAGCAATGGCCAAATAGAATATGATGAAGTTTATTTTATATATATACTTTTTTTGTTGTGTGTGCCGGGGTATAAAGGCAGTTGGAAAACATGAAATAAATATTAAAAATAAAAAAGAATTCGACAAAAAAGTTGATGGGGCCACACAAATACGGCCAAAAAAAAAAAGGAAAAAAGGGACGCAGAACACTAAAAAGCTGCTGTTGCCAATCATATAGACATCTTCCTTTTTTCCTTTTTTATTTTCTCTTTTAGTTGCTGTTGTTGTTGTTGTTGTTGTTATTGTGTTTGTCAGCCCCGAACTCAACCAACAACAAGGATAATGGCACTACAACAAGCACACTTATGACAGCCCCAAACCCACGTTCAGCTCCACGGTTGTCATTACCGTTTCATGTCTAAATCGAAGGGTATATCAAGAGCCAAACTGACTTGTCATAGAGATAATTATGTGTTCACTCAGGAATTATTCATATATATGCGCATATAGTTTTTAGATTGAGCAACATGAACTCCCTCTCTATCTGATGCAAAGAACTAAGTGGAGCTTGTGTTATATCAGTCGCTTGAATACTTTAATAATTATAATAATAATAATAATTATTAAGAACCCAAGTCTTCTTCATACCTAATCCTATAACTCATTATATTTTCTATCTCAAGTATTGTAAATAGCTAGAGTATCCGTTAGTCGTTCACCTTTCAACTGAATCAATTTTGTTTTGTATATTTTCGTTTGTTTCTCTTCTTTTTTTATCTCTCTCTTTTTTTTGCATGTTTTTCTCGGTCTTCTTAGCTGCCTCCATGCATTTTTGCAGCTGCTCTGTGCAAAACTCAATAACAAATTATAACGTAGTATAGCCATGGCAAACTGTTGCGTTGCTTAGCAATCGCACCAAGCCCAAACCTGCGGCTCAACAATCTGCCAATCTGCCCACGCCAGCGACAGCGACAGCAGCAGCTGGAGCTGGAGCTGGAACTGGAGCTGGAGCAAAGTAGAATCAGTCAATCCTCCCCTTTTACTCTGCCCAGTCGAACTTTTTCCAAACTATGCTGCCAGCAACAAAGTTGCCAAGGGTGATGATGCTGGCTGCTAGCTCCGTGGGTTGGTTGGTTGGCTGGCTGCCGCATGATTTGTATGCCCTAACTAAAAAGTATTATCAGATTTGTCATCGAGTATATCATAGATGCAAAAGGCAAGCTAATAGCTATAGATTATGAACACCAGTTTATCAGAATCAAATAAAACAAGTTCTATAGCATATCTAATAAGAATTTGTATATATTTTATTTATTTAAAATATCTTTACAAACTTTCCTTTCATCTTTTTATCAACAAATTTGTTTGTGAGTGCAGCTGGTATTCGTCATGCTGAAATTTGACTCTGCTTTTTTTTTGTACTTTTGATATTTTTGCTCTTGAGCTGAGTTGTTGACGAGGTCGTTTTGTGTTGATTGCCCGCACCCCGAACTTTGGTTTGAGTTTGTTCTCTTGTTCTGCGAACGAGAATATGAAGTGCTTCATAATTTTTTACCTTTATTTACCTTGTTTTTTAGTTGTTTGCCTCAGTGTTCAGCATGTTTTGCACTCTCGTTGCTTTTGTTCTTGTGCTTGTTGTTGTTGTTTTTATTTTTATCAACTGATAAAGTTGAGTTTTTAATTATGTGGCATAGATGGCTTGCCGCCGTCCAATTATGTTGATATCATAAATACCAATTTCTAACAGGAAAGCCATCAAAATGTGTTTTATTCTCATTAACTTCATTATGCATTATGCATTTATATCAAAGAGTTTCGATTGAGGCTTGAGTTTTCATTGTCTAAAATATGCAAAAATTGAAATTTTTCAACTGATGCTTATCTCCCCAAATCAATGTCTGTCCCTTGCATGAAACATGACTGGGGCTTTGTATGTGGCTTGAACTTGTTTGTCTTTGATGTGCTGCAACAAGGACTTTCAAAAAAACAAATCCACAGGCCAATAAATCTGTGAGTCATTGAGCCGTAAAGCTGCGTCGCTCCCGCATGATATACTCGTTCGAATGAGAGCTCGCATTCGACTTTGCTCGGGTTATTTGGTTGCCGTCAGCCGTTTGGCGATTGCCTGATGAATTTATGAGAGTTTCTGACTCGAATTAAAAACATGAGCGTCGGGTGCGATTTGGCGAATGAAAATGCAAAATGCCAATACAAATTGGCAGGCATTGGCTTTAACTATGCATTTCGTTAAATACCTGAGTGAGCTGAATCGATCCGTAAATCTCAAGCTTCAACTATAGCCCTTGACGTATGCAGCATTCCTTACTTTCCTTTATGGTACTTTGCCAGCTGATGCAGTTGTGCGTAAAATATGAAAGAAATATTTGATTTGTTTATTGCACAAGTGGCAGCAACAGCAACAGCAACGTTTAGGAATTGCTTTGATTCATGAATGCTACTCTCTTCTATTTCTACGTTTTTTTTTTTTGTCGGATTTTTCAAATCAATAAGGCAAACCGTGCGCAATTTGGCGTGTAATTTAGCGTGTAACGATGATGGTCCAGAGCTCAACGGCTGGAGTCATGAGAGCCAAGTTACGTGCTGCTTGGCCCAAGCATTGTTGCAGCTAGTGCTGCCCACTTTGGAGATGCCCAAAAATCGAGTTATCGGAAATAAAAATGCTAGTTTTTGAAAAGTTATTTAAAATAAAGTATTCTAATTTTATTATTTATTATTTTTAAATGAAAAATTAAATAGAATGTAAAATAGATAATACTTTGAATTTAAATATATTTTTATAAATAAAAGGAATTCCACGAATTTCAGACCAAGTTCACTTGATCTATTCATGTGAATTGCTGAATTTAGAAGAATTTCAAACCGAATAGAGCTTGGCCAGTTAAATCTCTGCAGCTCTAGACTGCTTTAGTACATTTCCTTTGCAAGTTGGCCAACACTGTTCCGGCAGCTGTTGGCCACATGCTTCTTCGCCTGCCCTTCTATCCGGCTGCAACGTTGTTATGGCTCAAACATTTATTAGTTAGACTTGCCGTTGGCATAATGCATTTATGCTTCATTGATGCGCGTTTTGTTGCCAACATGTTTTATATATTTCTCATGCTATTTCTTTGCATTCCGCATTTGACTTGCTTTTTATTTATTTACTTTTTTTTTTGTTAGTTACTTGACTCGCTCGGCGAACTTAAATTGTCAATTTATGGGCATCGCCGCTTGCTTGGCAAAAGTATTTCATAGTAATTCTATGCTCGACTGGCTCTTGCCAACTTTTTAGCTGAGCACAAAATTTTAATAAAGTTAACAACTTTATTGAAATTATAAAAAAAAAGTTGCGCTCTCTCCCCCTCACTCTCTCTCTCTCTCTCACACACACTCTCTTACTCCGCTCTTTGGCACTTTTCTATTCCTTTCATTATTTTTTCTTCTCTCTTTTTTTTTCGCTCTGATTCTGGGCAACTTTTCGTTTTCGTTTGCGAGCTTCTTCTGCGCTTTTCGGTTGTCTACGCGCTTGGCTTGTATTTTTATTGCCTCGCTTCCATTTCGGTGCTGCGAAGCCCAAGCAACCAACTTGCAGCGTTTTGCACATTTGATGAGAAAATTCCTTAGCTAATTATGTCTGGTTGGGTGTGTCCACACACATACACACACAAACATTATATATATACTCTACATACAACTCAACAGAGAGATTCAAATAGAGTCACAAGTTTTGCTTCATATTTGGCCGCTTGCCTCTCAATAAAATAGCAATTTGTAAAATTTCAAACATTTTTGCGGCTTGTTGCCCTTTGTGTCTGTAGCTGTGTGTGTGTGTGTGTGTGTGTGGTTGAGTGTGGCACGCATGTTGACTGGTTCAACAAAGTTTTTAAGTTGCCTTGTTCAAGCGTCGAGTGGCGTAGTTGGTTGAAGAACATTTGCAAGAATTTTTGCACAGCCAACTGAAGTGATGCGTGTGTAAATACCCATTTAGTTGCCTTTCAGCTGGGCAATATAGAAAACTTTTGTGTTTCGCATATTTAACAACAAACATTTTTTATGAAATACAATTTTTTTTTTTTTTTTTTAGATTTAGATCAGCCTTTGACAGGCCAAAGAATGGCGTAATTAAAGTCAGAGGACGTCAGGGATTTACATTTATTGAGTAGCTCGGCTGAAATGTGCCACAAAAATTTAAATTCGATCAATCAGAGTTGGCAGTTGAAGCAGCAGCAACTAGAGTGAGAGTGTGTAAAAAGCTATGCCAAAGTCAGAGGATTCGCTGCCTGGCTGACTGCCTGACTGGCTGCTGCGGCTGTGGCTGCGGCTGCGGCTGAGGCTGCCAAGTAACATTTGAGAAAATTGATTTGATTTGATTTTAGATTTGCCACTCGCCCTATATACTGAGCGTACAAATACTTGGTATATACATAAGTAATACGCATTTTCAATCAAATGCACACGGGGACGACACAGGGCGCAGAGAGCTCAGGTCTGGGCAGAGACTTCAAGTCTTCACTTGGCTTTGCTCAAAATAAATTGCTGCATATTTTCTGTGCCCCAAATGAGTGGGTGAGTGAGTGGGCCAAGAAAAAAGTGAGTTCTAGCCAAGGAATTGTAAATAAATTGATTTAATTTACAAGTATTTTTGAGAATTGTTTGTCTGTTTGCCATTTGCGTCAAAAGAAATTAAAGTGATGATGATAATTTCACAGTGTCAGGTTGAAAGGACTCGACGTACTGTGTCTGGGCACGGTGCGTATGTGTAATGCTGCTCAGTGCAACGCATGCTTAAATAAATTTAATTAATTTACAGTCATCTGAGACACAGGTTCTCCGTCTCTCCTTGGCCTGTGTCTATCTCTTATTTTGCATAACTCAACAACAAATTCAAATTCATTTAAATAATTTTTCGAACAGCTTTTCATACGTGTGTCGCCGGGTTTCGCCATCTGCTGATATTTGTCTGAGGTAAACTATGCAAATTTGCTTTTCTTATGCAAATGTTTGCGTTTTAAAGGCAGCTCACCCAGCGCCATCGTTGACAAAAGCTGATTGCTCCGAGACTCTAGAAGGTTAGCCCAAGGATTTGCTGTAGCTGTTATGCTTGGCTTCGGATAAAGCTCAAACAAATATTTCTCTTTTGCTTAAACTATTGTTTTGTACTCAAGCAGACATTAGAGTATTTTTAAAGAGTATTTTCTACGTGCTTCTTCTACATTTAATTGACTTTCTGCCACTCCTTTGACTAGCTCTGCTCTGGAATTCACAGGAATATTGCAACTCATAAAGTAAATTTTCTGTTACAAATCTGTGCGTATATTATTTTGTTTTTTATTTAATTTTGCTGGCGCTGTGGCCAGTGTGGAATGCAAGTTGAGGCCCCATTCCGCGTACAATGCTCTAAGCCTTTTCATTCTATACAAACGCCTTGCAATTTCTAGCTCTTGCCACAGCCATCGCTCTGCAGCTCGGTTGGCGTCTGCCATGCCGCTGCCTCAGTTGCTTTTTGCATGACATTTAATCAAGTTGACGACTGCATTTGATGCCACAAATATTTCAAAATGACGCAAGACAGCCAGGCAGGCAGAGCGCTCTAGCTGGGTGCTATATATATATATGTGTGTATGTATGTGTGTGTGTGTTGAAAAGTTGCATATTAAACGCAGACAGAAGCAGCAGCAGCAGCAGAGGCGGCAGCAGCCGCCAAAGACTTGGTGGGTGGCAGCATTTGCACAGTTAATGCAATTTTCTGGTGCCACCCGCCTGCTGCGCGATAATTCAAGCGGAAACGGAAGTGCCAGCGTCAAAGCCACAGTACGTTGAAGCCCAGCAAAATGGAAACTATTAAACGCACTGCCAAAAACCTTCCGACCTGCCAGCACCACATTTTCCTTACCCACTGTCTTCGCCTGCAGTTGTTGCTGTTGTAGTTTTTTTTTGTAATTGTAACTTTTGACAAGATGCATCAAATAAGTCGCAGGTTTTATTCAAATGCTCCAAAGAGACAGAAGAGTGGACAGAGCAGCAGCTGCTGCTGCATTTAATGGCAGCCATTCTGGCATGCCGCCTGGCAAGTTATTTCATATAATAAACTCGCAGAGCGTGTGTTGCACAGAAAAAAAATAAGGAAAATAAAAAACTGAAAGATAAGTTAATGAAAACCGCAAATTGTTTGAGTTGCTGCTGCCAGCCTCCGCCCTCATCAAGGTCTTGCGAGGCGGGCAAATTAAAAAATACCATAGCTCAGGTGGTAACAGCAACAACAACAGCAACAACAGCAACATCGACAACAAACATTGCGGCTCTGGCCTGTTATTAATATTTATCTTTGGTTATTTTAGGTATTTTTTAATAACAAAAGCCAAGTGAAATGTTTTGTGGTGCAGTTGCCGCAGCATTAACTTTCCAACCAAATGCTGCCGCCTGCCCGCCTCCTGCCTGCCAGCCCCCTTTAACAGGCCTGCGGTTCTTGGTCTTAAATTGTGCCCGGCCAGAACTTGGAGCTGGCCGTCGGGCGTGCGCTGCAGCTGCTAAACTTGATGGCCAAATATTTGCCTAGTGCAGGTGCATTGTGCAAAGTTTTCCATTGCCAGTCGGCAAACTTACTTTTCTGCGGTTCAACAATTGAAATACTGTGGCTGCCCGGCATGCCAGCAAATTGATGTGAGATTCGAGCTAGCTACTTCTCCAGCGTCACTCCTGTACCTAGCTGGGCAGCCATGAGTGATGACCCGAGCAACGGGAGCTAGCCCAGACAGTTGATTGGGGTAGGGCTTAAGTAATCCAAGAGCCAGAGCCCACAGGGTAGAGACCCTAATCGAGACACTGAATACACTGCAAGCAATGAGAAATATGCTTAAAATATAAATGTTGAATGTGCAAAACTCTCGACTAGCGAATGCTCTAGAAAGCTGAATGAGTTTCATATTGCTATTTATATAAATATCTATAAATTACACTGCTATTTTCTCTCAGTGCATTTATAACAACAAGCTTATATGTATGTACGGCAAATGTTATCCCGACAATATGCGAATTAGCTGCACAAGAGCAGCACTCGACTCACGTTCAACCCACAATCAAAATCTGTGTTATACATATGCACTAACAACACACACACACACACACACACGCGCGCACTTGATTTTACCGCAAAGCAGCCAAGCAGAAAGCTGCTTAACTATTTTGCCAACTCATTTTGCATATTATTTTTAACAAAAGTTGAATCATTTTCAACATATTAACATGATACGAATATGGAATCATCTAACCAGCAGCATCTTCTCTCTCTCTCACTCTCCCTCTCTCTCTCTCGCCCTTTGGCAATCTTTAGCATTTGCCACTTGTGTCTGGTTGAGTTGTCGAACCCAACACTCGACAACAAGCTGCTTCAGAGCGTATGTTCAACATTTTTCAGGCATTAATTTGTAAATTTTCTGCAATGCCTCTTGATCTTTAGCATATAAACTTGCAGCTTTCAGCTCGTTGCATAGTTTTACAAATAGTTTGGCTTATGTGTGTGTGTATGTATATACATATATGTATTTGTGTGTGGTTGAGTTTTAATGCTAAAATAATTGCTGCAAATAGTTTTGCTAAGCGGTTTAGCACTGGTCCCGAAAACAGCAATTATTTCTGTATAAAACGAAATGTTTTTAAGCAAAAGCAGCAGCAACTGTGGATGAGTCAGGACCATATCTGACAGACGTCACTTAATTAATTAGCTCTGAACTGTACAATGCGTATAATTGATCAACAATGTTGTTGTTGCTGTTGTTGTTGTTGTTGTTGTTATTGTTGTTTATGAAACAAAAGTCAAGTACACTTGCGCGTGCCGAGCATTAAAATCAACGAGAAACGGAGTCCAGAGTCTGCCAATAGACTGCAATCAATGCTGCTTATTGTTTTTCACCAGCACCAGCACCAGCACCAGCAGCAGCAGCAGCACCGGGACCGTTGGCCATTGTTATTATGGATTATTGCACTGGCTGTTCGATCTCACATTGCGTATACGTAATGTGCTGCTCAGCATTGCGTATTTTCAATTTGTGCGTCCCAAAAATTCAACGCACAAGATAAACAGCTCGACCAGCAGCAGCAGCAGCAGCAGTCGAGTTGAGTTGAGTCGATGGGAGTCGAGAATCCATGGAAATTAAGCCAATGCCAATGGTTGCCACTGCGGTTGCTGCTCGGCTGAGCTGCAGCAACGTTAATTGCAACGCTTTGTGCAGCCGCCTACGACAACCAGCCACCACGCCACCACGCCTCCAGCTCCAGATCCATTTGCTGTTGCTGTTGCTTGTCGATGCATGCATGCAAAACACGCACAGGGTTATGGCAGTCGAACAGGGCTGGAGCTGTTGCTGGAGCTGGAGTAGTAGGTCGGCTGTGGGACGTGTGTAACAACATTTTTTCGCACTGCGGTTTTTGTTCTGTGCGGAAAATTTACTGCATGGCACATTAAGCAGGCAAGTGGTGATATGATTGGGTTTATGAGTGTCTGCCGCTTCCTTGCCACGTACCGCATAACCCAAAATTAACTACAACTTTTTATTTCGTCTAGCGGCATGCAAGAGACTGTGTGTGCGTATGTGTGTGTGTGTGTGCATTGCAGCGTATAATTTGCACAAGTTTTTTAATCGACTATCGAATTAGTTGCCAATTCAATGAGCTAAGCCAAAGTGAATTATTGATAATTTGAGAGGGCAATGAGTGGAACGTGAAGGTAGTTAGTTCAAGTAGCTAATGCAAGCGAAATATTGGCTGGATATAAGTCTTAAATGAATATTAGTCTTAAATGAATACATAGTGCAAGGCAGAGCAAGATTAAACAGTCTTCTATGAATACAGCGACTGAAGAGAAATATGGGGTAAATGCGAAGTAAAGCAGAAGATTTCGATATAAATTATAAATTATATACTTCAGTAAAACTAAAGACGATTTTCTGATGAGTTATTTAATGTATCATAATATTTACTACAGTCAAGTCTAATATTTACAGGCTTTACTCACCCTTTCCTACTATGCCTTCTCTTATTGCTAAGGAAAAGCCTAATTCTATATAACTCTTCGATTACCTACAATTTTATTTATTACAAGCCTCGGCTGCATTATTATCAAAGTTTGAGCACAAATTTATGTACATTTTATGCAAACAGAAAAACTTTGCTCAGTGCCCGCCTCCTGCTCCTCTCTCTCGCTCTCGCTCTCTGGTTGGTTGTCTATCATCGTTACAGGTAAGTGCCAGCTGGCTATTCATTAACAATTTGTAATTAGTGAAACGAGGCTGTTCGCTTATACAAGTTGCTGTTGTTGTTGTCGTTGCTGTTGGTAGGTAAGCCTCAGCAGAACTTAAGTCTATGCAAATTAAAAAGCAATTGAAATTTTATGACCCAAAGTCGCGCACAAATTGATGGCCAGAGAAAGTGGGAGAGACAATTAAAAATTGAATGCCACATGAGACTTAAATAGATGCGTTTACTTTTACTTCGCACTGTGGCCGTAATTGCCTTTGGCATTGCCAGTTAACTGGCCCAGACTCTGACTGACGGCCAATTGGCACGCGCACTGGCTCTGGCTGTGGTTGTGGCAGCCGCAACGAATTAATAAAATATTGAATATGCCACACGTTTGACTTTTATATTTATGGGCAGCAGCAGCAGCAGCAGCTGAAGAACGTGTGTCTAAGCCATCTCTCTTCCTAGCCAACTGTGTGCGTGTGTTTTAGTAAATTAATTACTTCACTTAAATGCTCTACACATGCTCTTTTCGCTCGGCTCTGCGCTTTCATCTTGATTTTGTTTACGCAAAGAAAAAAAAAAAAACAATTTGTGAAAATTGGAAAATTCCTTTTGTTGCCCAATTGTAGGCAAGGCTAGAGCGAGAGAGAGAGAGAGAGAGAGCACGAGGAGCTGGAGGAGCATTGCTATTAACTTGTTTTTCAATCTCTCGAAGCACGCCTCGTTTCCATTTCGGTTGTGTTGTTGCCGTTTGCCTTCTTGCGTTGGCCCATTGTCTTACAGGTGCTTTTGGCTTATTCCGGCCATTGTTTGTCGGAGCAACAAAATCTACAAAAATAATTGCTACGGCTGGCAGCCATTTGGTGCGCTTTTAAGCTTCACCTAAATGAAATTGTAATGAAATAGAAATGAAAATGAAAATGTATTTCTATGGCTTGATGTTTGTTCCACACAACACAACACAACACAACGCAACCGACTCCTGCTGCTGCTGCTGCTGTCTTACCTGCTCCTTGCTGTTGTTGTTGGCCGTAATTGCTTAGGATAAAAGTTGCATTTACTTTTAATTCAATTAGTTGTCCGTGCGCTTCCTTTGCATTGTTTTCATAGAGTTTTTGGCTTCGCTCAGCTGTTGTAATGCACTTTGCCTAAGCCGCCCTCAGCCTCAGCAGGGCTCGAGCTCTGTGGCAGAAACATAAGCGATGCGCCAATAAAATTCATAGCCTACTTATTCGGGGCGCATGCTTAGTTCCCTGTTACGACGAGTTGGGCTTTTGTTTTATACTGCATTGTTTTTTTTTGTTTTTTCGTTGCTGTGCCTGTTGGGCCCAGCAATCAGCGCTTTATAAGAACTAAGAGCGGCAGTTCGCCAAACCTATTAGCATCTAAGAGAATTTTGTAAAGAGATTGCGCTCTCCTTTTCTAACGTTCATTCGTTCTCCCACGCAACGGCGCAGTCTGATCGGCCGGCTCGCGTAGATCGAACGTGTGCATATTTACTTTCGCTTGTCAAAAAGAAACGTTTTCTTTAACATACATATTTACCTACACATGCATACTCGCATCTAATAAACAATTAAGACTCGCTGATCAAATTGTGTTTTTAATTCAAAGCTATACGAAAAATCTCGATAGCTCAACATTTGGTGACCCCGACGTGATTCAACATAAACATATAAATATATAAATGTACAAACATATATATTTAAGTTTCGTAAATACATTGTACATATTGTCGTGCACATATGCCGTTTATATAGCAATTGCCTTTTTACCGCTACTTCTTGCAAAGTCGCCAGACACTCTTTCGTTTCGTTTTGCAATACAGTGGTGTCCGTAAAAACAGTGCGTATAAACTTATTTCTACAGACATACATATGTACATATGTGCTCATCAGTTGTAACTTATTCGTGTACATACAAGTAACAAGTGACAAGTTAATAAACAATTAATAGCAACTAATTTCGGAACTGTGAGTTTCTATAACTTCGCACTTATACGTCGATTAAGCGTGCATAATCTCAGTGCAATTACATGCTTGCCGTTAATTCTGTTGTTGTCATTGCACTCATTCGGTTCGGCTGCAATACTATCGCGTCCATAATAACGTTGCCAGTGCGCACTAATTCATACGGATGCAATAATTGGCTGAAATAATAGTGGCATATAATTGGCAATTAACTAAACTCTGTGCTGTGTTTAGTAAAATAGCTCAGAATCTGAGTTTTGTGCCTGTGCAATCTCCGCATATCAGCAACTGTGAACTCTATCGGTAATTCTCTTGTGCTTTACTCATCATGGCGAGTTTAAATGCTACTACAGTTGCGCCCGAAGAGCGAGCGAAATTTTATAAGCTCAAAGTCAAATCTGTGTTTGAACGCGTAAAAAGACTGCAAGCCAAGGTTGATTCTGATGCTCTTGCCGATCACAGTGACAGCACTTTAAACGTTCTTTTGGAGCATATTGGTAAGCTAAGCAATTCTTTTAGTGAAGCCCATGAAACTCTAGAGGAACTTGACTTTACTGAGATGGGCAGCGATTTACGCGGTGACTTCGATGACTTAATAATGGTCATGCAGTCAACCATAATGTCTGAAATTCAAGGTCGTACCGCTGAAATGCCCCATAGTTCCACGTTTAGTAGACCGATGGTCCCTACTCAAGTTCCCGCTCCCAAGGTACATTCCGCACCTGCACTGCCGCCTTTAAAGCTGCCCACGTTCAGCGGTGGATATGCCAATTGGGCTGATTTCTACTCAATGTTTTCAACAATCATTGATATCAGGCCAGAAATCAGCAACATGGAAAAGCTTCAGCATCTACGGTCTTGTCTGGATGGTGCAGCGTTGGATACAGTTCGATCTTTGGAAATTTCTAACGACAACTATACGATGGCCATAAGGCTATTGAAACAAAGATATGATAACCGACGTTTAATTTTTCAAGCCCACATCGTAAAGATCTTAGGGCTAAAAAGGGTAGAAAATGGATCCATAACCAAGCTGCGAGAATTGTCCGACAGCTTCAATGTACATATGCGTGCACTCAGTGGCCTGGGCACAACAGAACAGATAGCCAGCGCCATCATTGCTCAGGTGCTGTTACAGAAGCTTGATGTGGCCTCACAAGCTAAATGGGAAGAGAAATTGGAAGATACAGAGATGGCGTCCCATATACCTGCATATGAAGAAGTGGCCTCTTTCCTTGAGCTTCGCTGCCGCACTTTGGAATCAATGGAATTTTCTCTAAATAACTATTCATCCAGTAAGCAGGTGAATTCTAGCAGTAAATTGACCAACAGCCGGTCCACATTTCTTGTAACAGACCACAGTGCACACAGTTGCGTTTTTTGTAATGATCCTGAGCATACAATCTACAAATGCTCAAGATTCGCAAACCTATCGCCTACTCTTCGTCTGAATGAAGTCAAGAAGGCTGGGCTATGCTTAAATTGCTTGAAAGGCGGTCATCAGTCGAGACAATGTGGCTCGCGTAGTTGTCGGGTCTGTGGAGTCAAGCATCATACGCTTCTCCACCTTGGCAACTCCAGCACATCGCAGGCAGTAACTCCGTTCCATCAGCAATCCTCATCATCAGGGATGCAGATCACTCCTACTCAGCCCTCAGCTCCGTCCACTACTCTCTTGGCTCAAGATCTGAACAGCGATGTTGCGCTCCTGGCTACCGCAGTGGTTCTGGCCAAGAATCGGTTTGGCGAACTTGTTCCTTGTCGTGCACTCTTAGATTCAGGCTCCCAGGTTCATCTTGTTACAGCCAGGTTTGCCAATCTGCTACAACTTAAGAGATCAAGGTCATATGCGTCTGTACGTGGCTTAGGCGACTCCAATTTTGGCACCGATGGAAGCACCATTTGCCTCACCTTGCAGGCTCACGCATCGGAGTATGCGACTAGCATAACGGCCATGGTAGCAGCAAATATAACTGGCAGGCAGCCCAGTTCTAATATAAATACAAGCAATTGGAGTATACCGCAGAATATAGTCTTGGCAGATCCAGCTTTCGATAGGCCACAGCGAATAGATTTGCTTATCGGAGTCAGCCTTTTCTATGATTTGCTCTGTGTGGGTCAAGTCAAGTTGGCGCCTGGGCTTCCACTGCTGCAGAAGACTCGTCTTGGTTGGGTTGTATCGGGGGGCAAAGCTAGCGGCCACAATTCCACACTAATAGCTTCAAAGACGCCTTCGGATCCAGGTCCAGACTCCACTACTGATATCCAATTGGACAGTCTCGTTCGTCGCTTCTGGGAGACTGAGAGCTGCAGCGACCCTGTCGTAAACATTAGTAAGGAGGAATCAGATTGCGAAGCGCATTTTGTGAGGCATTACAAACGATTGCCCAGTGGCCAATATTCAGTACGCTTGCCTGTTAAGCTTAATTACGAGCTTCTTGGAGAGTCCTATCAGCAAGCGCTGCGGCGGTTTCTTAATCTGGAGAAGAAATTGAATCGCTTGCCTCATATAAAGTCTCAATATTCAGCGTTCTTGGATGAGTATTCTGAGCTGGGTCACATGTCACGTGTTCCTCGCAGCTCATTTCATCAATGCAGATATTTTCTTCCTCATCACTGCGTTTTGAAAGAAGATAGCTCAACTACCAAACTTCGAGTCGTCTTTGATGGATCAGCAGCTACATCAACTGGTTATTCGCTGAACGACATTCTAATGTCAGGTCCTGTCATTCAGCCGAAAATGATCGACATATTGCTGCGTTTCCGGTCCTATCCAGTTGCACTCACCGGTGATATTTGCAAAATGTATCGTTGCGTGAAGGTGCCTGAGCCAGACAGCTATCTGCAATGCATTCTATGGAGGAATTCACCAGATGATGAGTTAGAAGTGTTCAAGCTTGATACGGTCACATATGGCACAAAACCTGCGTCATTCTTGTCTGTGCGTGCCATGCATCAGCTCGCCATAGATGAAAGGGATACCTTCCCAGTCGGTTCCGAGGCATTACTTCGCGATTTCTATGTCGACGATTTGATCTCTGGAGGAAATTCAGTCGAGGAGGTAAGACGTGTCATGCAAGAAACAGCTGGAATATTGGCATGTGGCCGGTTCAAGTTGCGAAAGTGGTGTTCAAGCCATACCATGGTGCTGGACGGCGTAACAGAGTGCGACAAGGAATCACTCATTAGCTTCAATGATGGCAGCGACATTACTAAGACACTTGGCCTCGCATGGGATCCATCATCTGATCAACTTTTGTTCTCATATGTAGCTATGGATTTGACCACTAAGCCATCCAGGCGTTCTGTCCTCTCGTCTATTGCTCGGTTTTACGATCCCCTCGGACTGGTCGGCCCAATAATAACAAAGGCTAAAATTTTCTTGCAACAACTCTGGAGGCATAAACTTGATTGGGACGAGAGCCTTCCAGCAGCATTTCACACTGCATGGCTGGGCATCTGCAGTAGCTTTGACAACGGTCTGAGGAGTGTCTTTCCCAGGTTGGCATTGGTACCAGGAGAAAAGGTTGAGGTCCATGGATTCTGCGATGCCAGCATCGAGGCGTACGGAGCCTGCATCTATATTGTATCCAAAGGGCAACATAGCACCAGCAGGTTACTTTGTTCAAAGTCTCGAGTTTCTCCCTTGAAAACGCTCACGATTCCCAAGTTGGAGCTATGTGGGGCAGAGTTGCTTGCACGTTTAATGGATGAAGTGGCTCGTTTAGGAATTTTCGAAGGGGAATTTCACTGTTGGTCCGGCTCTACTGTAGCGCTATCTTGGATTAATGACGAGCCCGGGCGATTTAACGTTTTTGTTTCAAATCGCATCGCCACGATACAGGATCTCACATCAACAATCGAATGGCATTTCATCCCTCCACGATCTCCTCACTTTGGAGGCTTGTGGGAGGCTGCAGTGAAGACGGCGAAGCATCATTTCTATCGATCAGTTGGCCCTTCTGTCCTAACTTATGATGAGCTTCGCACACTGGTCTGCAACATTGCTGCTGTCATTAATTCACGCCCTTTAGTTTCAATTTCAGAGCACCCAGCAGACTTGGACGTACTGACGCCTGCGCATTTCCTGAACGGTGGTCCTCCTTCATCCTTCAGCGAGCCTAACCTCACGAGGCTCAATTTTAATCGCTTGGATGCCTGGCAGCGCGTAAGCTATCTCCAGCAGGTATTCTGGACACGTTGGCGAGACGAATACCTCAACTTATTACAACAGCGGGCTAGATGGAGAACTTCTAAGTCTGGTTTGGCGGTTGGCGACGTAGTTCTCGTAAAGGATGAGAATCTTCCGCCGCTTAAGTGGCCACTGGCCAGAATAATTGAACTTATCCCTGGAGGTGACGGCGTTGCACGGGTGGCCGTGCTCAAAACTGAAGCTGGCGAGACAAGAAGAGCTACAAACAAGCTGTGCTTGCTGCCCCTTAAGGATTCTGTTTAAGACTAAGTCTTCAACGGGGGGAGGATGTTGGGCCCAGCAATCAGCGCTTTATAAGAACTAAGAGCGGCAGTTCGCCAAACCTATTAGCATCTAAGAGAATTTTGTAAAGAGATTGCGCTCTCCTTTTCTAACGTTCATTCGTTCTCCCACGCAACGGCGCAGTCTGATCGGCCGGCTCGCGTAGATCGAACGTGTGCATATTTACTTTCGCTTGTCAAAAAGAAACGTTTTCTTTAACATACATATTTACCTACACATGCATACTCGCATCTAATAAACAATTAAGACTCGCTGATCAAATTGTGTTTTTAATTCAAAGCTATACGAAAAATCTCGATAGCTCAACAGTGCCTTTTGCCGTTTGCGAGCACCGCCTATCGCATTGAAAAGCTGCTGACCTGGCAGGCAGCCAAAAGAGGCGTTGCAACTTTTACGATGTCAGGCAATGCAACTGGTTGGCCCCTGCTGCCGCCACTGCCCCTATTTGGTTGTACAGCGTGTGGTTGAGTTGGCCTGGCTGGCTAGGGGTTGCTTAGGGGTTGTTTGTGGTGCTCGTGCTGCTGACTTAATATCCATTTATATATGCAATATTTGTACTTTTAAGTTTTATCACTTTTTTGCTTGCATTAATAGGCTTAATTGCAAGCCGATTTAATGACTTTTATCTGGAATCGATGTTATATGAATTAATTCAATTTATTTGAGTGCTAAGCTGTAGACTTAATTGAAGATGCAGCTTGGCCTAATCGATGCATAGTGCACGCTTATTATAGTTTGGCTTTAAGAACCGGCTCTCAACATAAGCTTCATCCACATGGCTTGCTACGTGCTCATACTCACATGCATGACCACACACACACACAGGCGTAAATAGTCCACATATGCATGAAAGCTGAACCCATACAAATGCACATCATTAGCAGCGCTATTGTTTTCGCACAACAATATGCTTATTATCTTCAATTTCCGGACAAAATGCATAACAAATAAAAACAACAACAGACAATGCACAGAGAGAGAGGGAGAGAGAGTGGGAGAGAGTGGGTGAGAGTGAGAGACAGCAACAGCTTTGATTTGAATTTAGTGGCTGGCAATGTCTGACTGCTGAAATGTAAAGTTTGCATTTCTCGCAGTAAGCGCCCAACTTTAGATGCTTAATCCTAAACCGTCTGCCAATTGAATAGCTATGCAGAGAGCCATAATTGGCCACACACACACACACAGACACGCATACAGTCTTAGGTGAAAAGCAGCTCTCAGCCACAGAGGCAAACAATAAGCGCGCTAATTGAGGATAATACGTAATGCCGCGCCAGAAACGACATTCAGTATGAAAATTCAAGAGCAAGAAACCAAATACAACAGCTACAATAGAGTCGAAATTTCAATACACTAAAGAGCCAGTAGCTAGGCTGTGTGTAAAGAGTGTCTTACTCAAAGAGTGATTGAGTGATTGAGAAGAAGCATTCTGTATAACAATGATAGACTGGCTGCATGAGGAGAGACATGTGTGTGTATATGAGTTGCTATTGTTGGAGTTTCTTCCAGTTTCTCTTCATATCTTGTTTTAGAAGACTTTTAAGTACTCGCATAATACTTTGCTTATTCATAAGAGTTGAGTTATTCATTGAGAATGAGCACATGTAGTCAATTATCTGCTGCGGTTGCAAAGCTCATGCCATAGTCAAGCTAACTTTGCTCTACGCTCTGGATAAGCGCATATGAATACAGCAAAATACATACGGATAAACATTATATATGTGCATATATATGTACATATGGCAACTGCTATGTGATATCCCATGACGCGGACGCTGTAGTTTTGCACCCATCATAATAAGCCAGCTTAATTTGATGCACACAGAATATGACAGAATTCTTTGATGTTTCGACATTTCATAAAAATCTCATTAATTTGTTAAATGACAAAATACAAAAAAAATGTATAAAACAGCTGGAATAAGTGGAATAAGAGGAATCTTTGAGCAAGACCGAAAAAAAAGCGCTATGCGTAAAGTAAATAATTTGCGTATGCGTAATGCTGAACGAGAGGCAGCTGCCGGGGGGCGTGGCACAAGCTACTTATGCATACAAACATAGCAACAGCAACATTTCATGGCAACTGTTTGTGAGGCGTGAAAATAAAAAGAAGAAAACCCTTTTGCTGCTGTTTTTATTTTATTTAATTCTTTGAAATATTTTCAACAGAATGAAAGAGCTTTGCTTTCGCTTTGACTTTGAGGCAGGCAACATGTGGCACAGCTCACACACAGATAAAGCTGTGCGATTGAAAAGAGTTGGCGTAAATTAACCAACCGTTGCCATTGGTTTCATGCGAGACGATTGCCAGAGCCGTTTACTTATTGATGTGGCTGCATAAGAATTTATTTTGGTCCTTAAAGCGACAGCCAAATGTCAAATGTATTTATATTTCGTGTCTAAAATGATGAAATTCGTTTTTAATTTAATTATTTATATTATGAAGTAATCAGCTTGACTTGAATTCTGCATTCCAAGGCTTTAGTGAACTACATCAATTTGTTTTAAAGCATCGCTGATACTTGAATTGCCGCTAGCCCGCAGCTTGCTCAGCACTTGTTCATTAATATAACGCTTACGCAACGTTGTCAGCTGTCTGTAATATATAAGCGCACTTTTGTAGGCCTGAGCTGACGACCTTTGCTGTACATATTTGTTGGCTATCATTCTGCTGCTCACATAAATCATAAAAGGCAGCTGCCACAGCACCACCAGCAGCAGCACCACCCATCAATTACAACAACAACAACAATACGAAACATGGGCTCGTCAACATGCTTCATATGACTTTATTGAAAATTTCACCTGATTTATGGGCCGTCCACAGACTGAAACTTAATCATATGGCAAAACGAGGCTTGAAATCTGACCATGAATCGATTCGCTGCAGCGCGGCTCTGTAAGTTGTTTGATATTGACATGATATTGAATGATGGCCTCTGTGGAGCGCCGCAGGCAATTGCTGGCAGCGCTCTGGGTTAAATCCTTGCGTGTAATGACAACATAAGCAATTACTTACGCATGTACTTCATTTAAATATCAGCCAAGAGAGCCAGCGAGAGACCAAGCAACTACTCAGTGATAACGTTCACGAAAGGTTCAAATTCCGAGCTTAATGCACACACACTAACACACACACACACTCATTCAAGTTGATTAGGCTCGAGAGAGCCGTTAGAGTAACCTTTTGGCCTTGCCTTTTATAAGAAATAATTATTAATATGATTACGATGTGTGGATGAGAGAGCGCTGCTGTGGTGGCAGTGGTTGGTGTTGTGTGTGCCGAGCTGTGGCTCCTTGGCAGTCATGGCACTCCAGGCTGCACTTATCGTAAGGTAAATAAGCCACTTGTAACTCAAGTAGACTGCCTGTCTGAGCGTCTGTCGAGCAAGATCCTTCAATTCCCATTCCCACTCCCATTCCCTCTCCCATGCCAATGTCCTGTGCATGCTCATGTATTTTTAATATCTTACCTCAAGTGTCTGCCTCAACAGCCACACACACACACTCAGAGAGAGAGAGAGAGAGAGTTGCTCTTGCTTTTTTTCCTGTTTGCCCCTTTTCGAGTTTTATCGGCCTTAAAGTGTTGGCAGTTACCCATACACAGCCTGCTTAGGTTTGGTTTGCTTTGGCTTGCTTTTTTGGGCAGCTGGCTTCGCTGGCGCCCCTGGGACCCATAACCGTAAACGCAGCGCATATGTGTGCGTCCCATTTCTTCCTCTCTCTCTCGCTCTCTCTCTCTCGCAGTCTGTATTGCGCTGCGGTCTGATGTGATCTGCCGCTTTTTTGTTAGCTGCTAAGATGTCCGAAATTGTTGCATTTAAAGAGCCGTTGAGTTGGCCTTAAACTGTATTTAGGCCTGGCCAATTTCAGCTTATGGCCGGGCTCAAACAAATTGGCACTGCAGCAATTTGAAGAGAGCCTATTGGGTTCAGAAAGGGCTCAATTTACTAAAACAGCGCCTTCACTGTCAACTGGGCCGACACATAATGCCAATTATAATGACAGTTGCTAATGCAGACGCCCACACACATACACACATGCACACATAATCATTTAGATGCAATCGAAGTTCTTTAACAATTTATGTAATTGTGAAAATAACAAAAAGAAAAACTCTTTGCCAAGAAGTTTTACAGCCGACTTAGCTGGCGCATACCTTGCTCGGGAATTGACTTTGGCTTTTGCAACAATTGCAGTCTCACTCTCTCACACTGCTGCAGCTCTTCATTGGGTTGTCTACGGCCAACAAAGGCAAGTGGCAAGTGAAAAACGAGAAAAACTTAAACGCAGGCAGCCAGAGCAACGATAATGTGGCAACTGATGAAGGCAATGATAATGGCCAAAGTAATGATAATCATACTGATAATAATAATGCAGCTGCTTGTGCTGCCGCTGCCAATGATGACGACGATGCCAATTGAAAAATCTTTTCAGCTTTCGGTTATTCTTTGCAGCTCTTTTCATTATATAAAACCCAAACCCAAACCCGAGCCGGAGCCGGAGCAGGGCTGCGGCTCAATTATAATGTAGAGGGAGAACGCTTATTTGAAAATTGCTAGTTAATTGTTGCGGAGCCGCAGCTCAAACTCCAACTCCCAACTTTGAGCAGCTGCAATTGAAAAAAATAAAGCGCGACTCCAAAGTGGAAGTGCCATTATGGCCGCGGGCTGACAGTTAGCCAAGTTGCCTGGCTGGCTGGCTGGCTGGCTGGCTGGTTGGCAGTGCTTGCTTGGCTTCATTGTTGGCTCAATTAAATTAGACGAAGCGCTCTGCTCTCGTATTTGATTTAAATTTTAATTGTAGACGCTTTAAGCTTGCGGCTATCATTTTTGGAGCGCACCGAAAAATTTACATAATAAGCGCAAAATTTGCTGCCTTCAGGCCAAAGGGAAGAATAACAAAAGCCAGCGCAACGACTGTATCCACCTAAATCGCAACTGGCGATGGCAATGGCGACACATGCCGAGACAGGTTTATAAGCCATCTGACAGGTAACAACAAAACGCCAAGCCAAGTGCTTCGATTATGCTACACAACCAGCTAGAACCCATACTCCATTCTTCTGCCTCCAGCCTCCAGTCTCCAGTGAAGCGACTTCATGTGCGTTAATTTTCCAGTGGAGTGAGCAGCAGCCGAAAAGGGGGGCACGGACCGAACGTATCGAGGCTGATGGCGGGCAGACTGGTTGCCGCTGACAACAAGTGGCTGGCAGCAGCAAATTCATTATAATTTATAATAAGCAACAACGCTGCTGACAAGCACGACATCGACGACGAAAAAGGACATGAGCTGAAGTTCCTCTTCAAATCTTACACACATGCAATCCAGGCATGCTCGACTGCGAGTCGAGTCTGTGCATGGCTGATAACAGCTCTCGGCTATTCACGAGACACAGATTCACAATATACAGATTCATTTATTGTTGGAAGAGTTGACAGCAGCGAATACTCTCTGTATTGACTCGCATATTTGCAGGGTATCAGAAATGGCACAACGCAACACAACCAATAATGAAGCTCATCATTATCCTGTGCACAAATCCAATTTGATTATGTTAATACACGTGAAAAGGAAATGCTTTTGCAATTGCAATTGCCAATTGGCACATCCTTGCGTGTCCGTGACTCCACAGCCACGCCCACTCACCCACACTTCCCCTTGGGTATACAGCAGCTACCCCAGCTACTGGCTTCAGCAATTGTACTCGCTCCGCTGCGAACTTCAATCGCTGATATGTTTTGCCATAGCTTTGATTTTTGATTTCGATTGAAGTTGCGTTTCGATTTTGCGTATTATGAATTCCCAATTATATCACAGCTGCCAATATACGAACGAGATCTTATGCGTTTCCAATATGGCTTAAAGCATTTCATTGCCAATGCATCTGTCTGTCTGTGTGTGTGTGTGTTTGTGGCTAAGCCCAAAATAGTTGGCAAATTGTTGTCTTAATATCTCTCTTGGCAAATAATAAATGCGTTTTCAATTTGGGATTTGAATTCGTCACGAAAATTTTAATTAAACTTGACATTGGAGTTTCTCATTATTGGGCTGCTCGCATTGCTGCATAGCTGCATAGCTGCATTGACTGTGGTCTATTGCTCTATTGGAGCAATCAAACAGAGACAAATTCTGTGGCCTGTGCGCAGGGGCTAAGTGGGGCAGGTCAGGCTCGGGGAGATTTGTCATTTTGGCCGGCATATTTGAGACAGCTCCACAAACCGGCCGCATTCTAATTAAACGTTCCGGCTTTGTTGGCTATTTTTAAAGCCTTAAATATCACGCCTCTGCCAGAATCCGGACTAAGCTGCATGTGTGTGCGTGTGGGTCTGTGTGGGTGTGACTGTGTGTGTGTTAGGCTTATGTAATCATGGCTGTCTCTATCTCTGTTAAAGGACCCGACTCCAAGCTCCAATCGAGCACCGTGCGTAGTGCGTAAATAAATTATATTTACGCAAATTCGCACTCAAATCGTGGGTGGCACTAGATGCTGTTGTTGCCATGGCTCTGGCTCTGACTCTGGCTCTCACTCTGACTCTGACTCTGACTCTGATTCTGGTTGCTGCTGTTGCAGCCACCGACGACTGCGACTGACATGATAACATTTTGGCCTAAAATTGGCAACAACAACGAGAGCAACAACAGCAACAATAGAAGCTGCTCAGACAATGGTCAATGCCGCCAGAGTCGCATTCAGGCGCAGCGAACAGGTTTGGAGAGTGACAAAAGGGAGGCGACCATTGTTAGTGCTCGTAATTGGGTAGCAACAATTTATGCGCCAGTTAGCAAAAGGCATTTGGCCAGCAGCAGCAGCAGCAGCAGCAGGAGGAGGCAAGAGGGCATTGCAACATGAATTACAATGCCAGCCACATGTGGACTGGCTGAGTGACGAGCGGACAGACGCAATTCCAATTGCAGTTGCAATTTCAGCTGCATTTCTGCATTATTTTTACGTTTGCATTTCAATGACCAAAAAGAAGAAAAAAACTAAATAGAATATAGAACTTGATATCCTTGTCGCTTGCACACATATATGAATAAATTTTACGCGCTTGGCGCTGCTTTTGGCCAGCGTTTGTGAGCTTTGTTTGTGACACTTTTCCATTTAATCGCTTCTTTGGCGCCACACTTGCAACAACAGCAGCAACAGCAGCGGCCACAGGCAACAGCCCAGCCAGAGACAGCTATTGGAATAATAATGAATGCCTTTATTATCATAGTGTTTGCTATTGTTGCTCTCTCTCTCTCTCCCTCTCTTTCTCATTGCATTCGGCACTTGTTTACCCTTTTTTTGGGGGCGCCTCCTGGACGTCTGTGAGCCATATGACCTTAATGCCATTAATGTCGACCTAGTTTTGTTTTGAATGCAACTTTGGCTGTAATTTTACAGATTTTATTTGCTTAAACTTAGCATACACTTACCAGCAGTGGATGTCAATGGAGTCAGGCTGAAGGTTCTTTGAATGTCTCTACTTTGATCGACCTTAGCTTAGCTCATATGAGTTAGTTAAGCCTTTAGAGTCTTTTAGACAAGTAATTCAATTATTTCAATTTATTATGCAATAGTTTATATTAAATTAATTTTAATGAATATTTATTGCATAAATTTCAATGGCAAGTCCAGTTTATCTGACCGCTGCATAACTCAAGTTGCAAATGGCTAGAAGTTGTTGTTGTTGTTGTTGGGCCATTGCTTATTTGCTTGACCGCCGTTAGTATTGGTATCTCTGGCGTCTGAGGCATTCAGCTTATAGACTAAGCCCCTGGGGCTACTTGGGCTCTCAAGGGGTCGCGGGGTGCTCGGCTGCACGAGCGCATGGCACTTCCCTGCCTTGGCGGAGGCAATGCATTTAATTATAATTCAGCTATGTGTTGCTTTAGCGGCATTTAATATATGCACAGAGTGTTGCAGCTCCGGCAGCGGTTGCCGCTTTCAAAACAAATGGCCGACGCACCGCCACAGCGGATGCAGGCGGAAACGGATGTTTGGGTGTTGCACATTCTGTGCCACTGTGTGTGTGTGCGCGTGTGTGTGTGTGAGTGCGGGTTAGTTCTGTGAATTGCTTACTAGGTGTTAAATTTATGCATTTCGGATGGCTGACAACAACTGACAACTGTAACAATGCGGCATGAATATGTTGAATGCCCAACACTGGGCCACATTTAAAAATGTAATAGACTACAGGCAGTTGCTGCTGCTGAATGTTGTTGGTAAGTGATATTGGTTGTGCTGATGAAACGTGTGCTCTCAATCATCAAAGAGATAAAAAGCAAAGAAGGCGCCGTCGCCAAATTGCAAATAAATTGCAGAAATTGAATCAAATACGCATGCAATTGCAAACAAATAGAGAGACGGCTACGGCCAATGCCGGAGCTGGCCCCACAGCTGAAGCCGACGTAGACATTGACTGGGGACTGGGGCTGGGCTCATAGACAAACATGCCGACTGAGTAACCAGACAGTGAGACCGAGCCGAGGCGAGGTCGAGGCAGCGACAGAGATAGAGCAAGATAGAGAGAGAGAGAGCGAGAGAGAGGGAAGCTGAGAGAGACGAGTCAACTTCAACAAGGACTCCAACTGCCGCCTGGCCAGGATATTTGTTGCAAAAAAGCAATTTTATGCTTGCAAAGGCATGAAAAGCCTTTGTTCGTGTCTATTTCACGTTAGTTTGGCGTCTGCGGCAGCGATGCCTCTGCGAGTGCTGCATATGTTGCGCATACGCCACAAGAATGAAAACCAAAACAAAAAAAAAGCGAACGGAAAATAGAAAACAAACAACAAAGCCAACACAAAGTAGCAAAAAATAGGAGGCTGGCTGCTGAAGTTGGCGTAGCAGGCGGGAAATGAATTATTTATGAAGTGGTTCCCTTGCCTCCCTCCCTCCCCCCAACCACCTCCTGTTGCTGCTGGTTTCAACACACTCATCGGCCTTTGTTACATGCGCTGGGACTGCAGTTTGAAGTGTTTTTTTGCTTTATCAATTGGTTGCTTTGCACTTATTTGCTATTTGTTCTTGCACACACACACACAGGCATAAGTGTTTGCTTGTGTGTGCGTGTGTGTGTGTTGCATTTCCGTTTCCGTTTTGTTAGGCAACTGTTGCGCTCCCGGAAAGTTATTTATTTTATTTGCCATTGCCGCTGCTGCTGCTGCTGCTGCTGCTGCTGCTCGTTTGCTAAAATCAAAGAGGAAATTGAATTTGTTGCGAAAATTTATGTGCTCAAATGGAAATGTTGTTTGCCGTTGTTGCGCCAATTTCCTGCGGCCCTAAGCCCCATCTGACGTCAGTGTGAGCCGTTTGATTAGTTTTGATTTTTCGTCGAGCAACACTCGAACTGACCCAAGGCACAGCCAGACAGTCAACACCAATCAGCAGCAACAGCTTCTCTAGCATCGACTTCTTGGCAATTTTTCATATGAATGCCTCGCACTGACAGCGTCGGGATGCTGCAGAAATTTATGCATGTCAACTGACAAGTTGGACCACGCCCAGGCGCTTTTCAGCGTGGGCGCGAGTGCGAAAAGTTAATGGCTTGTGCCTTGTTAAGTGTCAAGTGCTATGCGCTGACTTATCTATAAGTCGCTAAGAAGACTTTAAGTTGGCAAAAAAACAATTCAGACTGAAAAGAGCTCTAGTTTAAAGAGTTGTGTCCTTCGCAAATTTATCGTTTTTAAATTTGTGCTTACAGGCAGCAGACAACGCTGAATTGTTGAGTGTTTGAGTGACCAACGCTGCGTATGCGCAACGTGAGAACTGTTGAATGGAATTTAATTTGTTGATTATTTGTACAAGTCACACGCTACAAATGGGGTATAATGAGCTAATGGGGGCGTAGGTTGCAGAGTAATAAACTCGTATCATGAATTTAAATGATAAAGGTAAGATCTACGACAGCAACAAGAGCAAATGCAATTGCAAATGTTGATTAGGGCGCATGTCCAGAGCACCGCTCAGTCGGTCAGTGCCGTTTGCAGTGCACTTGTTTCAATTAGTACTTGTGCAAATGCGAATCGAGACCCAAGGCAATTGTCATAAATAATGAACAAAATACCTTGGCAGGCCTTGTGACACGCCGTACAGCAAGCAGCAGGCGTATAGCCGGATGTGCGGACATGGAGCATCAGCTGTCGCTTCATTAAATGCGCAGTTATTAAATTACCGCAACAACAGTCGTTTGCAATTTGTACAATGTGAAATATGTAATTGTCAAGGCGGCGGCCAGATTGGGTTCCATGTTTAATCAGAAATGAGAGAATCGCAGTAACAGATCGAACCAAAGCGGGACGCATGAAGAGTGCAAACCAGAAAAACCACACTTGGCAAAAGCCAGGCTAGCAGGCAACCAGGCAGCAGGCAGCAGCCGGGGAGCAGCAGGCGGCCAGGCTAGCACTGAAAATCGATGCCCAAATGACAGTGACAATTTCATTTAATTGGTTTTAATTAAATTAATGAGTAAATTTTACAAATTGATGCAAAATGATAAATAAGTAATTTAATATACATTTTTTTCTGCAACTGCTTCTCACCTCTCTCACTCACTCTCTCTCTGGCCTCTCTCTCCCTCTCTCTCTTTGTCATGCAAGTAGTTAATTTAATTTAATATCGTAAAGTTGGTCGAGTCGTTTAATGCCTCTTTTTTATTTTGCATATTTATAAATGCTGTCAAACTTAATTTAGCTTAATTAATTTTCAAAAAATCCAACGCAACGCGGCGTTTGAGTAAAAAATGGTAGATAATTAGTTTTACGTTATTTTATTTTTATTTTATTTTTTTAATAAACAGCACAGAGATAACGTATTAGTCTCTTAATCTCTGTTTGGCAGGCTTGCCGTTTGTCACATCTCTCTAGCGGCTTCTCTCTTGCACTTTCTCTTCTGTGACCAAAATTCCCTAACAATTTTCCTATTATTATTCTTCCTGCTCGAATTGTATGCGAAGGAAGTCCCTCAGTTAGTCATCTAATTGTATATTTCTCTATTTTCCCATTTCTCTGCTCATAATATATTTTTTTTAAATTTTGCTACTAAAAATTAGCTTGCAAATAGTTTCTAGTCTTTTGAGCATTGACTCTACGCTCTGCTTAAATAAATCTTACAAAATCTCTCACTATCGCTGACAAACCTTGTCTCAGATCCATTTATTAACTATTTTATATACTGGCAACCTTCTCTTCACTATATTCTGCAAATCTTCCACTTCAATTAAAGCAAACCACACAAATTCATTTGGAATGAATCCTTTTATATGAAATGCGCATTTTGCCTCTTTTTAGCTTTGACATTTCAGAATATTCAACGGAATTACAAGTAAAACTACAAAAATATTTGAAGAAAAAAAAACAATTTCGTTTGTACATATGCTGCGCAGAATGACATTATTCGGTTCTGATTTAATTTGCAAACTTTGTCCCTTGTTAAATTTCAATTAGTCGTATAACAAACGCTTGCATATTTTTGTTTATTTACTGTGAAATTTATTTATTTATCTGCTGGTTGTGAAAAAAAACTAGCGTGGGTTTTTCCATTTTACGATATTAATTTAATTTAGAATATTTTTCATTGCATGGTTTGCAGCTCTCTGCTCTTAGTTGTGCTCTTACCTTGCGCCAGCAGCTGCTGCGCTGCCTGCTTTGTGCATATTTCATCTGCTTGGCACAGACACAGAGCACATGGAGCAAGGGCAGAGGCAGGCAGGCAGGCAGGCGGCAGCCCGGCAGGCAGGCGGCAGCTTCCTGTTTTTCATAAGCACATTAAACGCAGCATGGGCCGATTCTATGCTGATGCACTGCAACAGCAACACAAACACAAAGGGCCAAAGCAAAACAACAAGAAGGCATTGCACAGTAAAAAGAAAAGGCTGAAAGAATAACGTTGTTTACAACAGCAGCTTGAATGCATTACGTGCATTTGATGCACTCCCAAATACCCTCACGCCAGGCGACCATCGTGTGGACTGCAGCAGAGAGAGCTCTACGGAAAGACTGTTTGACATGGAGAATATTGCGCTCTCAGATTGAGTCAACGATGTGAACTGATAGCAGTTAGAGCGTATTAAAGCTGCGACTAACTGACTGCACATATCTTTTTCTGTTTTCTAAATAAATTTCGAGATCAACCTGTTGTTTATTTGCGTTGCTATCAAGCGTATAAAACAGGGAGCAAGAGTTCACAGAGAGCCACAGCTAGAGAGAGAGAGAGAGAGGCTAAGGTTTGGGCGTGCATACAAAGCGCTATGCGCCATGGTTGACACCAACGGGGCGTCTTGTTTGTTTGTTTACCCCAGGAAGGTTGTGCATGCATTTTTTATGCTGACAAAACATAAAAGAAAATGTACATAAAAGTCGGTTGAGGTGTTTACCGATGCGTTCGCCCAGTTCCTCGGGGTTGCTATCAAATGCCACCTGCTCGAAAGCAGCAGAAGTGTGAGTGAGTGTGTGTGAGTGTTGGATTACAAGACGTTTGCTCTTAGCATATCAAAAAGTCGCATATGGTTTTTTTTTTTTTTACAAAATGGCCGCTCACTTGCACGCTTCCGGCAGCGGAAGTTCTATATGTTATTAGCTCTCTCTCCAGCACACACACAGGCAGGGAGACACGCAGCTGGACAGGCGGAAGCGTAAAGCTGAAATGATTGTTAGAGAACCTCGTGTGTTATTAAGATCAAAAGCCCGCAACGCGTTTGTCAAGTTCGTGCGCCTCGCTGCCGTCTGCTATAAAATTAATATCCGGTGTAAATAAAAAAGAATGAACAAGAAGAAGAAGAAGAAATAAGCAGAGATCTGCACTGTTTTTTCCTGCATCTCCGCATTTTTATTTTTATTTTTGAATTTTATTTATATTTTTAAACAAGCAGCAGCAACTTCCGCTGCTCGCTCGCTCGCTCGCGCGCTGGCACGGAGTACATTTGTTTGACTTAAGCCGGAAATTGAAAAAAAAAAAAAATTGTTGTTCTTTGCTTTGGCTAAAAGTTTGTGTGCCAACTTTCAGCTGAGATTCAAGCACTTTAAGTTCGCCTACCCCCCGGACCAAATTGCCAATGGCATATGGCATGAGGCATGTGGCATGGCAGCGACGGGGCCTATAATTATAAAAACCGCTTTATTGTAGTTTTCAATTACCTTTAAAATTGACAACAAAAGAGGCGGCGACCATAAAATAAATGTATGCAGGCGATTGCTCGCCTGCTCACATTGCCCGAGCTGCCAGAGTGCGCGCATGCAAATTACAAGGAATATTTAATTACAAAAAATGCGCATAATTATGTATGTGGAGCGCACCCAACTCTGCAGTCAACTGGCAGGCAACTGCCTTCTCATATGACTCGGGCGCACACTGTCCTGCCATATTAAACTGGCCACATAAATAAAATGCTGCTGCGGCCAGCAGCGCTGCTGTCCTCGGGCCAGCCATTCGTCCTTTGCTCTCCTACATCGCTTCAAGTCCAATGTCAGTTTTAATGAAGAGCAAGCAAGCAGGCAATTGAAATGGCCAAAAGTCGCCTTTACAGCTGCAGCTGCAGCTTAAGGTGTACCAAGCCAAAGATTCTCTTCAATGATTAGGCTGCTGCTTAAAAGTTAGGTAACCTATGACGAGTTCTTCTATGGAAAGTCTTCACTATATATATTTTACATATATTTATTTATATATATTCCTTGGCATGATCATTTTTTTCCATAATGTTTGCCTGCGATTCAGCTGCCTTTTTGGGCACACCCTAATAAGCTCGAAGTAATATCAACTGCTGCCAAGCCGAGGTCGCAACTTTTGCTCGGGCTGACGTTGCAGGTCATGACTCAAGTGTCGTATGCGTAATAATTTATATTATTCGATTTCGCTTGCTGCTCTTGCACAATTTTCGGTTTCGATTTTTACAGCTCATTATGATAATTTCGTGGCCATGCCGAGACAGTTTTCTGTGCCGGCAATTAAAAATCTGCCATTATGCAGCCAAGCAACAATCTCACATGAATCTATAGACACACACACACACGCACACTCATACAAATATATACACACATGTGTCTGTGTGCGTTTGTATTTTTCGTCGCGGCTTGCAACTTTTTTAATGCAATTTTAATTTACGTACATATTGTCATATAACTCAAAAAGAGACATGCAACGATAAACAAGCGATAAAAGATTTTTTAAAAATTTAATTAAAACAGCTACAACAACCACGGCAACAACAACAACTTGTGCTGCTGTTGACGCGACGTAAACAACGTTGTCGATGTACAACGTCAACTCTATTAAAATGTTGCTTGATCAACGAGACAACAATCCAGACTTTGTTGGCAGCTCTGTTGCTGCCGTTGTTGTTGTTGTTGGTCTGGCAGCGACGCAATTGCTCAGCACGTACATTGTTTACTCAAACGTAGACAGGCGCATAATTATAATATTCCTTGTGCTTTGAGCCGTACTCAGGTGTGTCAGTCCGAGCCGCCTTATCTGCTTGAGACTGTAAAGAAAAATAGTTTACAGCAGTTATAATAAGCCTTTGATTTCGCTGCGACCTTGTTTTCTAGTCCAACACTTGCAGCCTGCAACTGTTGCCATCATGTTTGCTTAGGTTCATCAAGTACTTTTTTTTGTTATCAGTCAGCTTTGTGCTAAAACTAGGCATTCGCCTTGTTGGCCTTCTTAGACGAGCGAGCTGACAGCTTGAGCTGTATTATCTGCTGCCGACTGTTGTGGAAATTAATTTCCATCCGCTAAAAAAGAGGTCGGCCGAGCACTTGAAGACTCTTAGCCAAAGTTTTGGCCTTGTCAACAGCTGCAGCAAATTGGACATACACAACTCCAACACAACTCTCGTTCTCAGTGCGTCTCAAACATGACCTTCGAACTCGTATAAAAACCTTGTCAAAACTTCCATCGCAACCGCTTGACAGCAACTACTGTTTCAGTATTTGGCAACATCAATTGCTACAGTTGCTCCAGTGCGGCTACCCAATCCATATATCCGTTGCCGTTGCCGCTGGCGAACTTCATCTTGGCAATAGGTAAACGAAACGAAACTTTGTTTTCTGGACAAACAAATATGCATGAGAACGAGACGGGCGAATAGGTAAAAGTTGCCAAAAAGCAAATTGATTTGCAAGCCATATAATATTTCTTCATTTCGACTGTCTTTGACGTGGCAGGCGGGGCCAATTAAATGGCTGCTATAAGTCAGGCAATCAGAGCCGACAGACCAAACAGGCAACGGCAACGGCAAGGGCAATTAAATTAAATTGCAAATGCAAACAAAAACAGTTGAGAAAATGTAATAAGTTATTGCCGAAGCTCAGATACGCTATAAATGTAATATTGGAATTTCATTCACAATTTTAAAATTAAGATTTTAGTTAGCTTCTTAGCCAATTAAATTTACATTATTTTCGAAATAGTATTTGAGGTTTTCTCTATGGTAAAAATGCTTTCTTTTGTAGTTTTGCTGGTTTCCATTTCTTTTCCTTATGCTGTCTTCATCAATTTCTCTATTTGCTCGCAGCGCACCCGCACACTCTCATTAGCTGGCTTTGGCTGCGAGTGACAGTTGCTGGGGCTGTGCGTTGCAATCAATTTAATTAATTTTTAATGTCATTTTCTGCAGTTTCAATTCAATTTGAAAACACACTCGCGCACACCTGAAAACCCATTAAATTGTCGCCTTGGCAAATTGAGAATTACGACGGCCGCCATTTCCGTTCACTTGGCTCAAGCTCGACTCGAATCGAATCGAGTCGAGTCGAGTCGAGTCGACTCGAGTCGGCTTCAAGCTCAAGACAATAGCCAAAGTGCCATAAAAGTTGCCAGCCAAGCTATATAAATGTGGCAACAAAGTAAACTGTGTCAACTTCGGGGTGTTGCCGGTGGGTGTTGCTCTCTGTGGCTCTATGCCACAAAATGTCGCTGGCCAAGTAAAGTAATTTCTTAACGCTGCGTTGCGTTGTGCTGCGCAGCAAGGACGACAATTTTGCAATCGCCATTTTGTTGACTAAGAAATATCGAAGCCATCTTGAAGTGCGAATATGCTGCCATGTCACAAGCACACACCCACACATATACACTCAAGTAACCAACACCCACCCAACCACGCACACACACGCACAGGATATGCCCACTCATCCCAGTTGTCCTGTCGGCGCTGTGAGCGAGAGCGTACCACAGTGTTGGTTTTAGCTTCGCCTTCTGCGTTTGTAGCTTGGCCTGTGGTTTTTGCTTGTAGTAGCAGCGGTCTGCGGACACAGCTACCAAGTTATCAGCTAACAGTTACCAGCTCCCCAGTTGCTCCAACACCACCCAACTGACATTGCCTTGCCGCCAATTGCCACCCACTGCCATTGGCATACATTTCCTTAGCTTCCTCTGCCGCTGCCGCTGCTGCTGCTGCTGCTGTTGTTGATGTTGCTTTTGCTTCCGCCATGCGCATGTCCTTTTGGTTACAAATTAAACTTCCGTATTTGTTTAGAAATCCATTTGTTAAATTACTTTGCAACCCGCACACACAACTTTATTTTTATTATTATTTCAGCTTTTTTTTTATTTCTTCTGCTCTCGCAAATATGAAAAATGAATTGCATTTGACTGTGCGCTGCACTGACAGCCCACACTCGGTGTTAAATGTTGGGCACATTGAAGTAGAGCGCAATGGAGTGGAGTGTAACCACGCCCATGATATAAGCCGATTTCTTCAACTATTTGCCAAACAACAATAATTTATAGCTAGCCATAATGCTAAAATGCATTTGATAACGGGTTGCTGCAACGCTGCAGCGACGTCGCGATGGCCAAAAGCCGAGCAATTTATTTTCATGGCCCACGCTCGGTTTCAGTGTGTTAAAATTGAAATTTTTCATAGGACCAAATGAAAAAGTTATAAAGCACAACTGTAAATAACAAATATACAAATAAACAAAGCGCGAAACCAATAAAATAGCAACACACACAGAGGCAGCAAAGGCGAGTTTAGAGCTAGAATTTGGCCTGGCATTGCATGCAGAGCCGTTGACTCTTTGCTGGATTTATGGACACAGTCGATAAGCCGACCAAATACTAAATTCGACAGTTTTATTCTAGCTAACCTTAGAGTTTAATTCAAGCTCTTTGACTCTGTCCATATGTTTGAATACTGCAAACAATATCTTATTATTGCAATGAGCTCGGCTAATGCCTATTGCTACGGCAGCTGCATTTCTGATGGCAGTTTGTTCAAAAACGATTCAACACAGAGCTGAGCAAATGACAAAGTCCAAGCATTGGCATGAAAAGTGTGCTCAGTGTGCTGCTGACTGTCAAAAGGGCACATAAAGCGCTTTGACCTCGCTCTCTCTGTTTCCCTCTCCCTCTTCCAAGCACTCTCTTCTCTCTACTCTCTCTGGTTTTATTTAGAAATAAATACCATTATTACTTAGTATGTATGTGCGTCACTTTTTTTTATGTTATTTTGTAACGTATTTTTCTAAAATACCCCAAACATTTGTTGGCCGTCAACACATGACGATGTCCCATTGTGAATGCGAATGAGTATTTTTGTGTGTGTGTTCGAGGACCTCCCATGGCGTTTGTCAGCTTTAGAGGAATGGGTTGGCATCATCAAATTCACTTGTCTGCACAGCGGTATTATTGATGAAAATTATACGTTTGTGTTTGTATCAAACCAAACCCCAAACCTAACCCAGCCAGACCTGCGCCTGGCGTCCAGCGGACAAAAAACTATGACCTTTGTCAGCGCCTCCAACTCTGCTCTGATTGTTTTCTATACTATATGCCATTTCTATTTTACTTTTTTTTATATTTTTGGTTTTATGTTTCATATTTTATTCGTGTGTTTGCAATTGTTACACGTGACTAGCGTGAGATTTGTAAAAATTTTATGTTTGCTGGGCATTACGAAATGCATACGTCAAATAGAGAGAAAGAGTCAGAGAGCGAGAGGGAGTGGGAGCGAGTGAATGTGAATATTATTTGAAAAATAAAATTGTTTTTCATAAATGCATACGAAACATATTGAATGTTTGCAGTTGAATAGAGTGTGAAAAATGTATTTGTGAAAAAGCGAAAAAACGTTTTATGCTGCGCAGAGTAGATAAAGTTGCTCAACTAGAGAAAAAGAAATGTATATGAATATACATACAACAAAATACGAGTAAATAAAAATGACGTATTTAGTGATTTCTTGAGAAATTTAGCTTCACATTTGATACGCTTAAAGTTATACAAGTCTAGCTGCAATCTGCTGAACGTATTCAAGTCTAATGTAAATATTTTCTTATGAATTCCAAGAATTTATATGAATTTTAATTTGAGCTCAAGTCAGGATGAAATGAACAAGTTTCATATTGTATTTTATTTCATGGATATTTATTAAAATTTATTTAATATCCTTCGACTTAATGTCGATTGGCTTTTATTTAGAATTTTAATAGATAAACAAGTGCATTTACAGTTGCTGCTGCTGCTGCTGCTGTTGCCATGCACAACATACTCTGGGCACAAAGCAAATAATAAACAGGCTGCCTTTGGGAGATGGCAATGGAAAATCAAAATTAATATTTCAACATAAAGCATGCAGCAAACACGACACGAAAAATAAAAACTGAAACTGAAAAAACAGCCATAAAGTTGAGATATATTTGTAAATGCAATTCGCATCAACTGCATGTATTTGTCTTTCTCTCCCTCTCCCTCTCTCCCTCTCGCTCTCTCTTTCTGTGTGCGTGCGTGTGAGTTGTTATATTATTGGCAGCACTTTGATAGCCCCAGGTGATTGTCACCAACATATTGGAGACGAATATGATATGCTTGTCAAGGTAACTACTATTTGGCTATGCCTCTGTCCCTGCGTCTCGGCTGTCTGTCTATTTGGTATTTGCATTGATTGCTTTGCGCAAAATTTTAATAAAATGCATGCATGCAAACAAAGGCAATGCCTTTTGGCCAAATGATAAAATGCCAGACAGCATATTTGTGCCCAGCAAATATTTGCCAAGCAATTTAATGAGTTTTCCAATTAAAGCATCCACGCTGAGCTTTAAGGCCTTCAACTGCAATTTCTATTCGCTCCGCCACATACATACATATATGCCGAACATGTCCCAAGTAGATTAATCTATTATCGATAAGTGCAAGCGTCGAAAATTTATAACCGTAAAAAAGCAGCCTGCGGGCGAGCAAATCGAAATCCCAGACCTAAGACCATTCCAGATTCAACCTACGACCTCCAGACTGCACTTAAGTGCTTGAAAATTGTTTTCGATATTATTTGGCTGCGCTTTTTTTTCACTGCCCTCTCTTCTCCGCTCTGCTCTGTTCAGTGTTCAGTGTTCAGTGTCCTGTGTCCTGCGCTGTGCTGCCTTTCAACACATTTGGCCATTTGGCCGTTTACTTGGCCATTGGCATTTGTCTTGTCTGGCCAGAGTCCAGCATCAGAGAAGAAGAAGAAGAAAGAAAAAACCATTTGTTGCTCTGCCGCCGGCAACATTGAGCTCAGCTGCATTGAATTTAATTTATTTGAACGGACAACGGAGTTGTTTGGCCTCTCTCTGTGACTGCGTATCTCTCTTTGTCAGCTTTAAGTGTTATTTATGTTGATATTTTTGACTTTGGTTAAGTTTAGCAGTGCATTAGCCGCGGATTTCGTCAACATTGGCGCTGTAATTAGGCAGCTTCTCTCGCGCTGTAAATCTCATTGTTCACAGTTTATTGGCTAGCCCATAGAGTAGATTGATGACAAAAGAGATTTATGCACTTGTCCATTTAATCGCTATGAATTATAGAATTGTATGCTTAAGCTGTGATAAGTACATCAATAGCTTATAGACTTGCTCAATTTCAGTTATTTAGAGAGCACAAATCTGAGTCTGATTGTCTGAGTAATGTTTGGACTCTGAGAGCCCACACTAGACTTCGATTGTCTGAGTAAGGCTTAAGCTCCATGCGAGTTACCTTGAGAGACTAAGTCAAGAGAATTGCCTACGATTTAGATTCTATATGCGTTATTTAGAGAGGCCAAATCAGAGTCTGATTGAGTAAGATTATATGTATATTACTCAGAGAGCCCAACTCAGACTCTGATTGTTTGAGTAAGGCTTGGACTCTGTGTGAGAGCTCACACTAAACTTCGATTGTGTGAGTAAGGCTTGGACTCAATGCGAGTTACTTTGAGAGACCGAGTCAAGAGATTGTCAACGACTTAGATTCTATATGCGTTACTTGGAGAGGCCTAATCAGAGTCTGATTGAGTAAGATTCTATGTACGTTTCTCAGAGAGCCCAACCCAGACTCTGATTGTCTGAGTAAGACTCAGACTTAATTTCATTGTATTAATAGCTATTTAATTATTTTATAGTGGGCATAGTTGCTGCTCTTTGTCAGCTTAAAGCTGTCACAGACTATTCTTAGGCGAATGTAACTAATGTTCTGCATTTTAAATATGACAACAATTACAGTTGTACAATTTGTCCACTTTTAGCAATGCTGCAAACCAAACCAAACCAAACCAACCAAGCAGCCAGCCAACCAGCCAACCAGCCAACCAACCAAGCGACCAAGCTCTTAACCATTTACCACACACACACACACACATACTCGTACACACTTTCACACACAGTCCAACAAGCAATTTGTCAGTTTATCGATTTCTACCAAACATTTGTGCCAGACACTCAACTGTATTAAATGCTAAAAAACAGCAACAACCAACAAAAAAAAGAGAAAAAAAAGAAGAAAGAAATGAAGATCCAAAGTGAAAAACCTTCCACACAATGAAAAGCTGCGAGTAAAACCGTGTGGGCGTCAGTGGGCAGGGCCGAGCGGCCAATGGCATATGCTAAAAAGCGTGCAATACGAAAAATCGCATTGACTGAGTGCAAAGCAAAGAGAAAAACCTTAAAAAATAGAAAGAGAAAAATGTGAAAAAATAAGGAAAATAAAGAAAATGATGCAACGGCACACGGCAAGCAACATACGTACGAGCAATGGGTATTTCACAGCGAAAAATCGAAAACTGAAAAATAATTTTCAAATACACTGAGAGAGGGAGAGATGCTGCGCTCTAAGCGAACAGGGGGTACACGACAGTCACATATGCAGGCAGCTGCACACACACACACACACACACAGGCATCAGAACACCATAAATAATGGTTGCATGATTTATCGATAACAAGCGCAATTTACAGTCGCAACAACAACAACAACAACAAAAACAATGCGACAAAATGGCATGCCAGGCGGGCAACAGAAACGTTACAACTGCAATGAATTCGCCCGCGACAGAAATGAAATAAAATAAAGAAAAAGAAAGACAAAAAAAAAAATCAAGAAAATAATGCTTAACAGTGTGCATAGCTAGACAAAGAAATACCCTGTAATTGGTAGCAGAATAAATTTAAATATATTTACTACATTAATATAAGTTAAGGCAAACCAATGAAGCACTAGAGCCCAACTCAATTTAGGTTAATTTTCTTCTTGCATTCGTGCCTCAGTTTACTAATTTATCACACCCACTTAACACACTTGCCCAGCGTACAGGGTATCGTGAAGATTGAAAAAGAATAATGCTAAACTAAATAAAAAATTGCATTTTTATTCTGTTGCTTGTGTTTGGTTGACAATCTTTTGTAGCCATAGCTTGCTAGGGCAAAGGGAGAAAGGTCGTAAAATTTGCATGCAAGCAAAACTCGCATAAAATTTTATTGAAAGCGCATTAAAGTCAAAGACAAGAAAAGCAGCCAAAGAACTTTATTAGCAAACGGGGAACCATTGAAACAAGCATCGACGCGTAGTTCTCGCCTCTTGCAGTGTGGCTGGTAAACGCAGTTAGTCGCTCAACTCCAACTCCAGCTCCAGCTCCAGCTCAGTCAGCTGCCATTGCCGTAAAAATGGAGCGCATAAAAATGTCAAAGCGTAAAAATGTGCTGTATTGACTGGCCAAAAGTAGATGTGGAAGTAAACGCAGAAGGTGTTGGTGCTGGTCTAAGTAGAATGCCAGCGCTCAAGGCAGCATGCCATCTACAAGCGCGCTCCGACTCCAGCTCCAGCTCCAGCTCCAGCTCCGACTCCGACTCCGAGTCGAGCATCAAAGCATCAGCCACCGCAGTCCCGTGTCAACAAAACAAACAACAAACAAAGCGCGCAATTTTCACGCCGCGACGCTGGCAAAGCAGCCAAACAGCTGGGGTCGTTGACGACGCGAATGGAGCAGGCCAAAGGACAGGGCCAACTGTGTGCAGTGTGAGCCGATGCTACCCATCACCCACTGCAGTGGGGCATGGCTTAGGAGTTGGAAGTTTACAGCGGCTGAAATGCATTTTTGATGACACTGCACGTGGCAGCAGAGCCAACGAACGGGTCCTTAACACGTCAGCTTCTATTACACTTTGAGTGACGATGCCTCAACGTGGTTGCATTTTCACTGGCCTTTAAGTGACTGGCGCTGCACTGGATTAAGCTGCGATAGCTTCGCCAACAAATAAATGGCTAAATGGATTAATTCTCATTTAAATCGCAATATTCGTTTTGTGCCTGTGCCTAAGCATGGGCAGTTCATATCGATCATTTGGCCATTGACGGAACCCATTTTAAATTTTTAATTAAAATGCCAAAAAGCAAATGCCGCCCGTCGTCTGCTGCTGCTTGCCTACTTTGATTTCGGCCAGGCATTTGCATAAAAAATCAGCAAAGTCCTGAGAGTTGCTGCCGCTGCTCTCCTGACTCTGCCGAAATCAAATGAAATTAAAATTGCAAAAAAATATGACGTGGTACAGTGAATGAGAATTTTCAACATAGTCATTTGTTCGCCAACGCCTGTGAGCAGAGAAATCGTTAAAAACAATAAAAAAAAGAGAAAAATAAGAAAAAAATTTAGAGCAAGTGCCACGCGACTGCTGTAAAAACCGCAGCAGCCATCGAGAATTATACAAGCGTCAGCGAATGGACGAGTGAGTGAGCGAGAAAGCTGACACTCACACATACTCTATCTCTCTCCCTCTCTCTCTTTCTCTCTCTTTCGAACACACATCAAGGGAACGAAATAAGAATTTCAAATAAATCCGATTAAATGGAAATTTATTGTCATCCAGTGGCGAACGGCACTTACGACTTCAGTGGGGCGTGCTCATCGACTCGTCCGCCAGCTCCCTGGACTCCCAGCTCTCCCAGTGCCAGCTCCAAGTCCCTTGTTCCCGGCCGTGATTCGACTTCAACACTTCAATATGCTAGCTGCCTGCCTGACTGCCTGGCTGCCTGGCTGCCTGGCTGGCCGCCTCTGCCATACAACATTCATTTTATTCTGTGTTGGCCTTCCCGTTCAGGCCCGTTCCGTACTCGGGCCGCTGCATGTGTTCATGTTCTCCCTGCTGGTCGCTAAAAGCCAGTAATGTCCTTTCGCCACACTCGACTGCATTTTTCTTTAACACTTCAATATACTCGTCCTTCTTGTTGTACCCAAAAAAATACGAAAATAAAAAACATAAAAAGAGGAAAGCGTGGAAAGCGTAGAGGAGCAGCCAAAGAGCTGTGTAAAAAGTGCCCATTCACAGCTTTACAAAACGCTCCACATCAACGCAACTGCAGCCCAGAGTTCAGTTCGCATCCGAAATCCGGGCCAATACCCGTTGCCAATAGCCCAGCAGCCCAACAGCCCAGCACTCTCCATTGACTCGTGTCTAGTTCTGTGGTTGCCAGCGACAACTGCTTTTTGGTCTGAGCTTTGTGGCCCTTGAATATTCAAGGAATTAAGTAGTCTAAACACAGCTGGAAAAAAAAGAAAAAAGCGAAGTTAAGCCTGCGCCAAAGGCTCACCGAATGCTACTGAAGCTACTACCACACACACACACACACACACACTCACACACAGCTTAAAAATATTTGTAAATTAATGCACTGCGGACAGCGGTTGCCAGCTGGTGTTAGTGGTCAGATAATTGTGGCGAAAGGTTCACATTTGAAAGCGCAAAAGCAGCAAAGCGAATATTATAAATGATTTTGGGCAGATAAATGTATATGTCGTATCGGTGTGATATTATGATGTTGTGATTGACAGTTGCAGTAGTATTAAAGAGAAACTGACAACTAGCGCTAATCGAATGAGTTAGCATTTTAGTGACAGTTAAAGGACGTGTCATTATAAAAGAGACAACCATAGGTTTTGCTGAACGTGGTCTTGGATGTCGCAGAGTGAGAGTGAGAGTGAGAGGGATATGCCCTTCACACAGAGTTGCTATGATATTGATGAACGAGAACATGCAACCGAGAGAGAGTTGGACAGAAGGAAAAATTAAGATTCAAGCAGACACAGTCGAAGGAGAAAGAGCTGGCGTTTGTTGAAATCTGCGACTCCAAGAACAAGTTATTTGGCAAATACCATGGAAGGCGAGAACGACAACTCTAACGCTACGACATCAGAAGTGGGATTGGCACCACCTCCTACGTTTTCACAGGAGCAATGGCGCACGATTCTCGAGCTACAAAATCGTAACTTTATAGAACTCGTCAAAACGATTAATACATCAAGCGAGGAGAAGAAACGAGAGGTTGCTCTTCCAAAATTTAACGCTGACGTGGCAGGACTGGACGCTGGAAATTGGTGTGCGACCGCCGATATAATACTCGCCGAGCAGCCTTTAGAAGGAAGTAAACTAATTATGGCACTAAGTAGATGCATGGAGGGCAGTGCATCTCAGTGGTTGACAAGAATCGCATACCCTGGAATGAACTGGCAGGAATTTAAACTATTGTTCCTCCAAAACTATGAAACTGACGAGTCACCGGCAGCCATGTTTTTCAACGTACTCAACAGTCGCCCAACTGACAGCGAATGTCATGCAGTGTATGCGAGCCGTTTAGTGACGTCTTTGTGTACAAAGTGGCAGAAAATGAGCATTGAGGAGATTGCAGTTTCGACTGTTCTTGCGCATATGGCTAACATTGACAGCCGCCTACAACGCATTGTTTTTACGTCCAATGTACAAACTAGAAGCAAGCTACAATCGGAGTTGAAGGCGTTCCAAGTTGATAAAAAACGCAATAATAGCCGCGACGAAAATTCCGCACCCGATATAAAAAGAAGAAAAACGTCATCTATCATCTGTCATTTCTGTGGAAAACCTGGACATAAAGCCTTCGAGTGTCGAACCAAGATGCGTCAAAGTGGAGAGATGAAGCCTCAACGTGAGAAGTTGTCCGTAACCTGTTTTCGATGCGGTCAACCTGGACACTTCTCAAGCCAATGTTCGAGTAACCCGACAGCAGCTAAGTCGAAAACGATCCAGCAGAAGAACGTTAACCAGTGTTGTATAATCGAACCAAAAGGGTATATGACCCAACGAGGTGAGATCTACCCTACTTATTTTGATTCTGGCGCTGAATGTTCACTGATAAAAGAACGCGTTGGAAAAAAACTATCTGGAAAACGTTTTAATAACGTAATCATGTTGAAAGGCATAGGTGACGCCACTGTATATAGTACGCAGCAGATTTTGACTGAAGTTACCATAGATGGGAATGCAGTTGAAATTTTATTTCATGTACTACAAAACGAAAATTTAAAAAAAGATATTATAATAGGAAGTGATATTCTCACTCAGGGTTATACAGTAATAATGACATCTGATAAGTTTGAAGTTATAAAATCAAAATCTGTAAATAGTTGCTGCACAACTGAACAGTCAGTCAGTCTAAAGAATGTTGATACAGAGTTAACTGGCAGTGACAAAGATGAATTAATTAAAGTACTAGAAAATTATTCCACAGTATTTATTAAAGGGATACCTTGTACAAGGGTCAATACAGGAGAAATGAAAATTCGCTTAGTCGACCCTACTAAAACAGTACAGAGACGGCCTTATAGACTAAGCCCAGAAGAAAAAGAAACAGTTAGAACAAAACTAAACGAGTTAATGAAATGCAATATCATTCGTCCTAGCTGTTCTCCTTATGCTAGTCCAATTTTACTTGTGAGAAAGAAAAACGGCTCAGACCGCCTTTGTGTTGACTATAGAGAACTAAACTCAAATACAATTGCAGACAAATATCCGTTGCCGCTTATCAGTGACCAGATTGATAGACTTCGCGGAGCGAATTATTTTACATGCTTAGACATGGCAAGTGGTTTTCACCAGATTCCAATTCACCCTGATTCTGTAGAATACACAGCATTTGTAACCCCTGATGGTCAATACGAGTATTTAACAATGCCTTTTGGGCTCAAGAATGCACCATCTGTTTTCCAGAGAGCAGTTATGAAGGCCCTAGGCGATCTTGCGCATTCATATGTAATTGTCTACATGGACGATATCATGATAGTATCTCCAACAATAGAAGTAGGCCTTCAAAGACTAAAAATCGTTTTAGATGTACTCATAGAGGCTGGTTTCTACTTCAATGTTACTAAATGTAGTTTTTTAAAAAGAAAAGTTGAGTATCTAGGATACGAGGTTAGTGTTGGAGAAGTTCGCCCAAATCCACGCAAAATTATCGCATTGAGCGCATTACCTCCTCCACAAACTGTCACTCAGCTGAGACAGTTTATTGGTCTTGCGTCATATTTTCGAAAATTCGTTCCTAGTTTTTCACAACTTATGAAGCCGTTATACTCCCTTAGCTCTGGAAATGGTAACATTACCTGGAGTTTAGAACTAGAAGAAATTAGAAAACGAGTTGTGAATATCCTTACAAGTGAGCCAGTTTTAGTAATCTTCGATCCTCAACATCCAATAGAGCTACATACTGATGCAAGCTCCTTGGGTTATGGAGCTATACTTTTACACCGGATTAATAATCGACTTCACGTCGTGGAATATTTTAGTAAAACAACTTCCTCTGCCGAGTCCAGATACCATTCTTATGAACTTGAAACCTTGGCAGTTGTCGAATCCGTAAAACATTTTCGCCATTACCTCCTTGGACGTGAGTTTGTAATCTATACTGACTGCAACTCACTGAAGGCTTCGCGTACTAAAATGGACCTAACTCCTAGAGTTCACCGTTGGTGGTCTTATTTACAATCATTTAATTTCAACATCGAATACAGAGAGGGCAAACGCATGGCTCATGTAGACTTCTTGTCAAGAAATCCACTTACTTTAGAATCCAAATTGAAATTATGTAAAATCCCCGAAAAACGGATTAATTTGGCCGAAATATCTAACGATTGGCTTTTAGCTGAACAACGGCTCGACACAGAGATAGCTGAAATTGTTGCCAAGCTGAATTCAAACGAACTACCTGAAGATTTAGCCAAAACTTACGACGTGAGAAAAGGGCTCTTACATCGCAAAGTGCAAAAGGCTGGTAGAACACATTGTTTGCCAGTTGTACCACGTGCATTTAAGTGGTCCGTTATTAACCAAGTTCATGAATCAATAATGCATCTAGGTTGGCAAAAAACTCTCGATAAGGTTTACGAATACTATTGGTTCGATAAAATGAATAAGTACGTTCGAAAATTTGTGAACAATTGCATAACTTGCAGAACTACAAAACAATCTTCTGGGAAAATCCAAGCTGAACTTCATCCCATCCCAAAAACTAGCATCCCCTGGCATACTGTTCATATCGATATCACTGGTAAACTGAGCGGAAAAAGCGACCTGAAAGAATATGTTATAGTTCAGATCGATGCTTTCACAAAATTTGTTTATTTGTTTCACACATTCAAAATTGACGCTGAAAGCTGCATAAAAGCTATGAAATCCTCCATTGCTTTATTTGGAGTCCCAAATCGTATAATAACCGACCAGGGTAAATGTTTCTCTAGCTGTAGATTTTCAGAATTCTGTTCCTCACAAAACATTAAACTGCACCTAGTTGCTACTGGGGCTAGCCGTGCAAATGGTCAGGTTGAACGAGTAATGAGTACATTAAAAAATTTGTTGACTGCGGTAGAATCTAGCAACAGATCCTGGCAAGATGCTCTCGATGAGGTACAGCTTGCGTTAAATTGTACAACTTGTCGTACAACTGAAGCAAGTCCTCTAGAGATGCTGATCGGGAAAGAGGCACGACCCTTAGGATTAATTCCACCAGTCGAAACAGAGCGTGAGGTCGACTTGAAGAGTATTAGAGCGCGTGCTACTGATAAAATGAATTCGTTGGCGTATTATGATAAACAAAGGTTTGATAAGAGAAAGGCAACAGTCGTTAAACACAAGGTTGGTGATTACGTTTTGCTTAAGAACGAGGAAAGAAACCAAACAAAACTAGACCCAAAATTTAGAGGGCCATTTGTAGTTGTAGAAGTTCTAGATGGTGACAGATATTTGATAAAGTCACTTAAAAATAATCGATTGTATAAGTACTGTCATGAAAAGGTCAGAAAAATGCCAAGTGGTTATGTACCAAATGAGTTGGACATTAATAGTGAAGAGCTTAGCCCGCCAAAGAGTCTAAATGTGAGTGATCCGTCCAGAGGAGACGATGAGTTATCCGTCAGTTGTGACGATGAGTTATCCGTCAAGTGTGACGATGAGTTATCCGTCAGTTGTGACGATGAGTTATCCGTCAAGTGTGACGATGAGTTATCCGTCAGTTGTGACGATGAGTTATCCGTCAAGTGTGACGATGTGTTATCCGTCAGTTGTGACGATGTGTTATCCGTCTATGAGAGGCGATGTGTTATCCGTCTATGAGAGGCGATGTGTTATCCGTCTATGAGAGGCGATGTGTTATCCGTCTATGAGAGGCGATGTGTTATCCGTCTCAGAGAGACGATGTGTAATCCGCTATGTATGGCGATGAGCTTGAAATAACAGCGAAAATGGTGTACTGGCGGAAGACCAATTGTTGGTATGAAGATGAAATGTTATAAGAATTGTTGTATCCGTCTAGGAAAGACGAAGAAATGATTTTGTTGAGTTGAAAAAGCGAAGAATAATGTCAATAAAAATAGCTGATAGATCAGAAGTTAAGAAAGTACGAATGTAAAATAGAACAAAGTGTAATAAATAAAACGTAAGTGTTAATGGAGAGTGATTCCTTAAATAACACGGGGACGTGTAAACGTCAGTATGGCCGAGTCGTATCGGAATGATAATTGAAAAAAATAATTACACTGGGACGTGTAAATGTCAGTATGGCCGTGTCGTATCGGTGTGATATTATGATGTTGTGATTGACAGTTGCAGTAGTATTAAAGAGAAACTGACAACTAGCGCTAATCGAATGAGTTAGCATTTTAGTGACAGTTAAAGGACGTGTCATTATAAAAGAGACAACCATAGGTTTTGCTGAACGTGGTCTTGGATGTCGCAGAGTGAGAGTGAGAGTGAGAGGGATATGCCCTTCACACAGAGTTGCTATGATATTGATGAACGAGAACATGCAACCGAGAGAGAGTTGGACAGAAGGAAAAATTAAGATTCAAGCAGACACAGTCGAAGGAGAAAGAGCTGGCGTTTGTTGAAATCTGCGACTCCAAGAACAAGTTATTTGGCAAATACCATGGAAGGCGAGAACGACAACTCTAACGCTACGACATATATATGTATAGAGCTGACCTACTGCGTGTATTATATTTTATTTTGGCATCAAATTTGTAACGAAATATTTATGAATATCATTTAGTATTCCGATTTATATATTTTTCTCTTAAATTTATTAATATTAGAGAAGGTCTACTTTCTTCATTTATTTTTTGTATTTATATATATTTATATATATCTGTCGACTTTATCTCTCTTCAAACTCGATATATCAAAGAGAAACCTTAGCCTAGCAATAATATTGTAATTTCTTTATATAAAATTTCTAACATCTCTTACTTGTCTTCTCTTTGCAGGTAAGTGACCATCAATTTGGCAATGAACTCTTATTTAATTCAGTAAGTAGACAATGCAAACAACAAACAACAATCGTTGGCCAGACTCAGCCCCTGTCCCAGCCCCAAGCCTTTGGTCAATTACAAAACCATTAACAGCAGCTATTAACAGCATGCAACTTGGACAACTGCTGCGGCTAATGTCAACCTCGACCGTCTGTGATCCATCAAATTTGCAAATGAAAAGCAGTTGAACTGTGAGCAGTGCACGACTAGCAAATGCCCTGTAAATAAATAAATAACTTTTGAGTTACCTTGAGAAACTTTTTCCTAGCGTAGATGCACTTAGCTTTCGCAACATTTGAGTCCGCTTTTTGTAGGGCATTTGCAGTGCAGCTATTGCCTCTTGCTGGCTGGTAAACATAATCAACTTGAGTTGCATGTCAGGCCAAAGACAAATGATGAAAGACGCCGCGCCGCGTTGCAATGAGCTAAAACTCGCAACTGGCTGCAACAAGGACAACAAACGAGGACGACAACTATGTCAACGCGCTGTCCATGAAACTTAGCTGCGGCTCCTATATTTTTTCCTTCTATTTTGTTGTTGTTGCTGATGTTTTTATTTATTTATTTTTTTTTTTATTATTTTTCCAGTGGTTGCACATTTTTGCTTTTAGATTAATTAAAATTGCTGCTGTTCGCTGTTTGCCGTTTACATTAACTGGCGAGTTGTCCATTCATTTGGCAAATGATGCAGCTGGCTAAGTTTTTAATTAAAATATAATGTAACATTTGATCGGGACGCAACATGCATGGATACATATTTCATGCAGCAGCAAATAGCAAACCGAGACAGCAGCTGAAAACCTATCAACTTGATGTACACACTGTACACGGCCCTACACAGTAATTAAGTCTAATCAGAATTTCCAACAAGCAAAAATCATGCGTGTCCAGTGCGCACTGAAGGCAGGAGGCGACGGGCCGAGTGGGGCGGAGTGGGCCGCCCATTTATCCATACAGGATATGGGATCCTATTTGTTTCCATCTCGCTTTCTCTACCATCGGGCGTGCTCTGTGCTGCGTTGTTCGGCTTGGTAACATGAGCTTCATTAGTGTATGCAATAATGGCAAACATTTTTTGCCTGCCGGGCCTGAGCGACGACTGGCTGACATGGCGCACACGACGTATGCGTAACAAACTGCCGAGCTCCATGGACAGTCTGTCTGTGTGTGTGTGTGTGTGTGCGTGTGTGTGTGTGTTATTTGATAGCAAAATCGTCGCTTGCAGCGAACAGAGCTACTACATTCAGAGACTGCAGCTGCAGCTGCAGCTGCAACTTGGGCAGACGCTCGTGATTTGAATTTCGTATTTGAATTTTGAATTTGAATTTGAGTTTCGATATAGGAAGTTTGCATGTCATGGGTTTTTAATTATTTTGTTTGGTTTTGCTGCCCATTGTTCAGCTGCGAGTGTGTGAGTGGCTTTGTAATGCGCACATAATTGATGTCGTAGACTGTAGGCAACGCACGTGCTTCACATTGATGTATTCTTATCTATCCCAAAGGTGGTATTCGGTTTCATTTGTTGTTTGGCTGGCCTTCAGCCTGTCTAATTGTGCAACACATGAATGCCTGGCTCTGCTCGTGGAAATTCTGAAAAGACAGGACATTGAAATATGAGTTTTATGATTATAGTTGTTAATATACAACTTATTTGTCTTGGCCATTCTGTGTGAATTCCTTAGTTTGGATTATGTTCTACTAAGTCATATTATCGTTCAATCTGATGTTTCTTTGATATTTCCAAGAGAGTCAGCGACCTTTGCTTGGTGTGCTTAGGCCTCGACTTGTTGCTAATTAAGCTGCAGCTCATTCATTCACTTACACTCCACTTCCACACTACGCACAAACAAACACACACTGTGCTACCGCTACTCATACTCACTCTCAATTTGACACTGAGCTGCTGCATTCTGCAACTATGCTAGTGCAAGTGCTTTACGCTTGAATAGCTGCAAAGTTTTCAAGGTTTTTCATCGCTTGGTAATAGCCGCCGCCCGCAACTGATCTGCCAAAGTCTAATTGCATGGAACGAAACAAACGACTTGGATAAGAAGTAAGCCGGAGCTGAATGCATAAAAAGCGCAGCAGGCACATGCCATATGAGTGCAGGCAGCGCTGCTTTGCATGTAAATATATCTGTGTGTGTGTGTGTGTGTGTGGGTGTTTGTGAGCTTGGCTAAAAGTTGGCAAACGGCAACCCACTTGGAATTGTCAGTTGCAGACGCTGCCTGCGGATACCGACGCCAACTTTGGCTGTAAAAAATATTTTGGCGTAAGTAGTGGCTCAAAGAGAACTGCTCGTAACATATCCTGTCGACGTCGTCGTCGTCGTCGTCATCGCCATCGTCGTCGTTGTCGTTCGCATGCGAATTGTTGCATAAAAGTCAAAAATCTTCAACTTCAGCATCAACTATATAAACGCAGCGCAGCTCGAATCGTCAATGGCAACGCCACTTGAGCTTCTTCACACACACACACACACAGACACGCATACATATACAGAGGCAGTTGGTATTCCTCTTATGCCAAATATCCCCCCGTTGCTGCTCGCTCTGCCCACATTGTGAATCTCATCCTTGTTGGCGTCTATCATGGCAAAGTGCTCATATTTGCACAACGAACGAGCTCTCGTTCGCATCGTATGTCCTTTTTTTGTCCTTCGACTTACGTTTGCCTGCTCACTGACTGACTGGTTATGGATACGCCTTTGAGCGTTTTAAATTTCATATTGCAACTGCATCACATAGTCATTCCCCACAATCTCTACCTCCTCCTCCGCATCCGCACACGCCGTCGATAGCGATTGCGACCTTTTTTAAATTGAATAACTTGGCGCTAGGTTTATGCCGAAAACTATGTATATGGCCACATGCAATTATGTTGCCAAACGCAATGATAGCGCACACACACACACACGCACACTCAGCCAGCAAGCATCATTTTTACAGAGAAATCATTCACAGCCAAGTGTGCATTCAATCGTGTCGGGAGTCTGTAGAGGCCCCAAACCATTTCGCATATGCATATAGTGCCAATAAAGCGTGCAGCAATGTAGCTCATCAGGCAGCAGTCGGCATACACTGAGAGAAATCACTCTTCAGTTGAGTGAGAAATGCAAATGGAAGCAGTTAAAGCTGATTTTAATATGTGTATCTATTTTTGTCTACTCAATAGAACTTGTAGATATTTTTGTTTAAATTGTCACTCACATATTTTGCTCAGTGTATGTGTACATATATATTTTGCTGGACATGCAATATTCAATTTTTCAATATCTGATACTCTGGCTGAAGGCCCTAGGCTGAACAGAAGCATCAACAACAACAGCAGCAGCAGCAGCAGCAGCTTTGGCAAAAATCAACAGCCCACACCAGTCGCTCGCTCTCTCTCTCTCTCTCTTCTTCTCTCTGTCTCTGTCTCTGTCTTTTGGTTTGTGTCTGTCTCTGATTCTGGCTCTGGCTCTGACTCTGGCCTGTCTGTGCATCACAGTGATTAATGTCTGTGGCAAATGCATTAAATTCTGTTAAATGTATTACAATTTTGCCAGGCTGCAGCATCAGCTACAGCTGCATTTGTTGTTATCCAGCTCCCCCTCCTCCCCACGCCACTGCCACACACACACACCCACGCATCCATCGTAACAGTTTCACACCAATAGCTGCGTTTTGCCTGCGTCTGGCTGATTGATGGTTGCTTCATCTGACGCTACTCCCATTATTGTTGCTGTTGTGGGTGGTTTGCCATGTTGCTTGCTTGTCTGGCGGCTACTTCTATAGCAGTACATTGCTGCTCAGCGTGAAGCTGGTTATGAATTTGTACAGTTTCTGTTTTCAATTTGAAGTCAGCTGAGTATAAGCAAATAAATCGTGCAATTGGCCAAACGTCCAATCGCTGTTTAGAAAATCAGCTACATTTTGATTTGACTTTATTTTTGCATACATGTATTTCTTTTCTCTAAATGCTGTCTTCAGCTGTGTTTTGTTCAATCAAATGTAATTGATTTGCCAAATGAAGGATTTCATTTTTATTTAAATTTTATTTTTGTTTCTACAGTTTGTCCTTAAAATCATTGCTTAAAATTAGTTTTGCAACAATTTCAAGAATTTTTACAATTTTAAAATAATTCCAAGAATTTTGTATAATTTCATATTTCGCTTCATTGGTTTATCAATAATTTCTTGTCAGCTTTTCATTCAAGTTCTTTCATGCAATTTGCACTAAATCTAGCATTTAAACTCAAACTTTGTGGGTTACAAATGCCAAGCACGCACTTCAAATGCCAAACAACAAGCTCAGCTTAAGCCACACACACACACACACACACATACGTGCTCTCACTCACACACTTTGCTGCCTTGTCTTTTTTGTAGCATACTTAACTGCGCCGCCTTATGCTTAATGCCAATTCAATTTATAAAGTGTGTGTGCTTGTCTCTCTCTCTCTCTCTCTCTCTCTCCCTCTCACAGATATAGCAGCTACAGATTGAGATTTAGATACGCACCGCAGCATTTTGGCAAACAAGTTTTGCACACTTGAAATTTTTGTGATTGATGTGCCTTGGCCGACGCCGACGCTGCCGTTGCCTGCCGCTGTTTGACTTTGATGTCTCTAACAATTTTATGGTGTGTGTGCTCACATATGTGTGTGCGTGTGTGTGTTTCTTGAGCTGGCGAAAGTTTTAATTGCTTTTTGCAATTAGAACTATTAGTGAGTGCGCCGGTTTACAACTGCGTCGCTGTGTCAGTTGACTGCACAGCCGCAGCAGCAGCAGCAGCAGCAGTTAAAACTGCAGCGCCAACCTCTTCTTTCACTTCTGCAAGCTCCCTCTTGATCTAAGCAATTCATTTAATTGCTTTGCAATTTTCATATGCTTAAAGATTGTGTATGCATGCGTGTGGTTAAAATGTTTTGTGCAAATATTTTGTTGAAAAACTTGTTAAAGCTGCTGTTGCTGCTGCTCTTGACACTTTTCAATTATTCAGTCGCATATTGCCAAAGCACAAAATATTGTTTATTTCACATAAAATAATAACAACTTTTTCTTTTTGTTATAAATTTTTGGCTTGTGATTTTACACACACACACACACACAGAGAGAAATTCTTGTGGCCCTTTGCAAATGACTCGATTTCTTTTGCTGTTTCTGACTGACGACCGAACGAGAACCCCTCGTTTGCCGTGCTAAATCGAATCGCATCGGCAATGTGTTGTGGACCCTTTGAATGCTTTGCTGTGTCGCCACAGCAAAACGATTTTCTCGCTTAGTTTCTGTTGTTGTTGCTGCAGCTGTTGTAGTTGTTGCTTTTGGAAGTTTGTTGCAATCCTTTTGAATGTTGCAAAACAAATCAATTTTCCTCTGGCTGTTGCTGTTGCTGTTGTGGGCACTGTGGGCACATTGCAATATCAAACGATGAATTGCACTTTGAAAAATAAGAGAGAAAAAAACTCTTTAACAACTGTGCTGCAGTGGCATCGTAGAAGGGGTTCACCTCGATTCAAGACAAATCCCCTTTTTGCCAGAGTCGAATTATGCCTGCGTACAGCTGCAGCTAGCATAATATAGAATATATCATTGTATACATTTTCGTCTATCAATAAGGTCCTCTTTCAAGTGCTTCATGCCCCGCCTATGCATTTCGATTTGCGCTCTGTTAACGACTGCCCTTTTCGCTGGACTCCATGTCCACTCTCTTTGGCTGTGCTCGCATTAAAAACATTAAACTAGATTTCCCTTTAGTTGGCAACACAGTGGATGTTGCCGTGGGCGAATAGCTTACTTTGTGCTTTGACTTGGGCTTTGGCTTCGTACCGTGTGCTGTGGTCCGCTTCGCTGCCGGCCCCTGTGTCCTTTTTGCTGTTTTGCTGTTTCGCTCACCGGTGCCAATTTCGATTGCATTTCGAGAAGCAATTTCAATACGCCTCAGAGCCTCAGAGGCCAATACCAGAAACGCGCAACGGTTTTTTAATTGCCATGTGCTCAGGGTCGCCACAGGTTCTGTGCGCCCCATGCCACACAGGCCATGGTGAAAAGATGGAATCATAACTCAGCCATGGGACCAGAGCGACACGACGCGGCGCGATGCCAGGACAACGCCAATGCCAATGACTAATTATGAAATGTTTGATTTCCCCGGGGACATAAAGCGCGACGAATATTTTGCGGCATGCTACGACCTGTTACCTGACAGGACGAAGCAATTCACGTTGATGCGCCTTTTTTTTGCGTCTCTTTTCACCAGCTCCAGCTCCCTGACGAGCAAATATTTCGGCGCAGACAATCAACAGCAGGAAGCGCAGCAAGATTGAGGAGAGAGAGAGAGAGACAGAGTCAGAGAGAGGGAGAGCGAGACAGATGGAATGGAACAGGAGAGGAGAGTGTAGTAGGTGTGAGAATGGAAGAATGGAGAAGATAGGTTCGCCATATAAATTGTGCCGTGAAATGAAATGAAAAATCAAAAACAAATTGCACAGAAATGTAATGAATTTTAAGCATTTCCACACATGCATATACAAGATATTTTGAGATATTCAGCTCAAGTAAGAGACTGTGTGTGTGTTGTGTTTGTGTGCATTTGACAACTGTCTCGTAAGGCCATGTCACTATTCGGCCATGTCTCTTTGCGGTTGGCCACAGGGTGTCTGTGACAACGATGACGAGGACGACGACGACGACGACGACGTTGGCTACGGCTCCTTCGTGTCCTGTGTGTGTCCGTGCCAGGCATGACAAATATTTTGCAACTTCTCAGTGGCTACGACTGAGTATGTGTATATGTGTGTGTGTGTGGTTAAAACTTTAAAATATTTGTGTTGAAATTGCACTTGATTTAATTGTTGTTGCTGCTGCTGCTGCGGCTTCTGTTGCGCTTGCTTGCTGCTGATGTTTGTGTCGTATCATTTACAGGCAACTTTTCTGCTTTGTCTGCTGACTTCAACAAAAGTCACTTGCAGGCCCACAATCAAAGCAATTTGAAAAAACAAATGAGTGGACGCAACTGCAGAATACTCTAGAAAATGTGACAGCTATGCAAAGGCTATACAGAAGTATATAATGGGCAATATCATTGTCATTCAATATCAAGTCTTATAGCTAATGCAAATGAAGTCTTTGTATCAATTGTTAATAGATATTCAAAAGTCGCGTCATTCACTTGACACTTCTTTTCAGCGCTTATGCCCCAACTTAATTTTGCCATAGGGTATTTGTTCAGCTTGTCGAGCTCTTCATCCGGCCGCTTTAAGCTGAAAATCTATACGAAATCAAAGTAACAAAGAACCGCAACAAATTTGCCTTAGGCTGCGCCAGCGGGTGGGCGACGTGGTCGATTCTAGCTGGCTCTGCTGACTGATGGGGCTGACTGGCCAAATGGTCGACTGTTGATTTGGCCAAGCTGTGATTGAATTGTCGTAACCCCAACTTGTCTACCAGGCGGCATCCTTTCTCCCATCTGCAATCTATATATCCACACAGCCTCCCTCTCTCTCTCTCTCTCTCTCTCTTTATCTTGATTGTTGTCTCTTCATCTATCTATCTTACTCGCATCGCCGTGATGACATTTTCCACTGACTGAATTTTATGTTGATTACAGATTAAGATTGCAACATTTTCCTCTGATATTGACAATAATGCCTTTGAGCATTATCTGCCATGCTGCCCTTTGGCCTCCTGCGCCCCAACGTTCCAGTGCCCAGTTCCCAGTCCCCAATCCATTGGCCATTCACAAGTCTGTGCCCCATCTACATTCATCTGTGTTATCTTCTTCACTCTCTGCCAAAGTGTTAATTTGGTTGAGTGGGTTTTTGGCTCGATTTGAATACATATACATTTACATATACTGCTCGATGTTCTATACATATATACGTATATATATGTATGTATGTATGTATGTATTGTAGCATAGACAGTTTCTCTGCCAACGACAATGGACACACTCTGTTGATAATAATGAGCTGACAGCTCGGCATTAGTTGCATGGATTGTAGATTGTGTTTGTATGTTAAATGTCTGGGGCTTAGTAACAACGTTGTCAACATTTCGTGTTGTCTGCACACTACAGCTGGTAATTAATTTTAAAAAACGCTTCGGGCTAGTCAAACAAAGTGTAACAGGATATTAATTACATTTGACGACTGCCAAGCGGAAGTGTTAAACTGTAAAGTGTAGACGGTCAACGGAGAGGCAGCAACAGCTACCAGTTAAGTTAGGCTACACAACAGCTAGACTCGACTTAGAGTCTCAATTGGAATGGCAGCAAAAGCACTAAACATATTGTCAGCATCTCATTAGACACGACTGTAAAGTTCAGCTGGCATGTGCCAAGCGTCAGTTGTGCCTAAGTGCAAGGACAATATGCTATTCTATATTGACAGACGTTTTTCTACAACATTACTTGAGAGCAAGTCATTCAATACTTAATAACATCAATTTCATCCAATATATTTAAGATATTTGAATGTGCTGCCTGACAAATCTATTAAAGGCATTTATTCTCTTACAACTTGAGGTTGGCGCTAATTAAAAAATATTGTATTACGTATAGCTTTATATAGAGAGCCATTGAATACTGCACAGCTGTCTCCTTGACAAAGTACGACAGGTGTGCGCTTACATCACTTAAATGGAATGTTCATACAACATACAAACACAATAAACACGCACACACACACACACTTGTTTAAAATTCGATTATATAAACGAACAACAACAATTATTACAAAGCGAATGGGGGGAAAAAAAAAGAAGATGCAGGGGAAGAGAGTGAAGCGGCATTTTCCCTTAACATGACTATAGCTTTTATAGCAACTTTTTTTTTTTCGCCTGCCTCGGCACTGCTCGACCAACGAACGTAATGAAAATTCAGTTTTCATGTACTCAACTGCTAATGACAGTTTTTTAATGATGTTGGACGCTAGCTGCAAAAAAATAAAAATAAAAAGTAAAAAATATATTACAAAATTAAATGGATGAAAGTTGCGCCAACAAGTCGCATAACAAAACGCCAAATGGACATTTAATAGGATAGACGTCGACACGGCCAGAGTTGCTGCTGCGCACCGTCAGCCGTAATACCATTTTATTTAATTTCTGTATTTTTTCTATAAATTATTTCAAACATAAATCCGTTTGGCTGTGCGCACTGCTCAGCAATATATATAAATAAATATATATATAAATGTGTGTGTGTATATTCTTATATATATATATATATTTCGAGTCTGTTGTAAAAAGAGTTTGACTGCTTACAGGTAGAGCATAGTGAATGCTGTATGCTCTACAGCAAATGCTCACTTTGAGTCCATTGCAGCATAGTATAATTATGAATCTGATTGGTTGCATTTTAATACTCTTCAGATTATCTTATTTATGTTTTGGCATCATGTGAATATTTGTTTTGTATTTTTAGATTGATTTAAACTAAATAACTTTTCCCTATTTCTCACTAATTTTTAGTATGCAAATTCATTACATTTTTAAATAATTTTTATCACATATTTTCTACTTAAATTTTATTAATTATTAAATCTATTCTTATTAAATTAATTTCTTTTTTTAAATTAGAAATTCATAATTAAATTGTTGCTTTATTTGCTCACTCTTAAAGCTTGTAACGATAATTACGCCTTGCTTCTGGCCTACTCAGTGAACAGCTACGCTTATGTCTTACTACATTTGGCTTGGCGCAGGTTATGAGCTGCAGATAACTCAACGTTTCACGCTCATACACTCTCGCGCTGCCTCGAGCTGCTGCTGCTGCCGCTGCTGCTGCTGTTGGGAGAGACGCAGTCAACCTCAACGTAACTAAGCTGCGGTCCGCAGCAGCACTTACCAAAGCAGACCTCAAAAAGTTTGCACCCACACGAAGCGTCCACCAGGACTATAAAAAGGTGCAAACAGCAGCAGCGGCAGCGGCAGCGGCAGCATTACGATGCTAACGGGGTTGGGCAGCTGGCAGTTAGCGGGGGGCGTCAGTCGCTTGGTTTAGGTGCTTTTGATGGGTGGCTGGCACAGGTTGGGGCGCAGCGTCGCCGGCGACCGACACTAAGCCTGAGTGCATTTTCTTGTTGTTGTGTACGCGCGCGTAGTAGTGTTTGCCGTGCGTAAAATCCGCAACGTTACGCCATTTTGTGTGTGCTTTCTTTGTGTGTGTATTTTTTTGTTCTTATATAGATGTGTATATACATATTTATATATACATATATATCAACTGTGCCCGCACTCGCTGCTAAATGCAAAAAAGAAAAGGTGCGAAAAGTGTGGACAGAGCTGTTTGCTATAGCTGTTTTTGTAGTCGGTAGTTTGTCGATGCAGTCACTTTGATAAAAAGAGAGGGAGAGAGAGTGTGTCAGAGCGAGATAAAGTGTGAGAGTGAGTGAGTGAGCTCGCGCGAGTAAGCTAAAGATGTGATGGGAATCTTTGCTGCTTGGCTTTGATATACAGCCTCAACCTTTGCTTGTTGCTCTTTTATTCGTGTCGTGTTTGGTGTTTGCTTCATGCTGTTGTTGCACAGCCCGTAAAAATAAAAGCCACGTTATTAAGTTGAAAGCACGTGCAACTTGTTGTTACTACCACCGAGGCGAGCCAAGCCGAGCCAGCCCAAGCCAGGACGGCCTCGTCGCATTCATAGCCTGGCACCCTGGATGCCCGTCCGCCCGTCCGCCTGGCCGCGTGCCAGCCTGCCGGCCTGCCAGCAGTTGCTTTTATTGTTATTACTACAATACATTTGGCACTCGGCACTATTTTTGCTCTGCCACTTTTTGGTTGCATATTTTCTCACCTTTCATGAGTGTGTTGGCATGTCTGTGTGTGTTTGTGTTTGTGTAGAGTCGCTTTTTAATGGCCCCGCCTGAGTTGCCTGCTAGTTGTATATCATGATTTCCCTGGCCCCATCACAGCATTCATTTGGCGATCTTAAAACAAAATGTTTGTGCTTCTAGCAAATGCCCATGGCTGTAAATTCCAGTTCGCAATGAAGTATGTAGTGTGCATCAGCTATATACTCTCTACTCCATAGGTAACATATATATATCTATGAGACATGTAATTGTCAACAATAGATAATGAATAAACTCTATATCAAATTGAAGCATAAACTCAGAATCCAAACGACTCAAGCGTAGGCAGTTTTTGTACAAACTATCAAGCTTCACTCTTAACTTTCAGCCAAGGGTATTTCATAGTTCATATCTATTCATATCTTGCAGTTTTCACTTGTATTACCATTACTCTCATAATCAACATGAAAACAGGAACAGCAGCGAGCACCAAAGGCAGTGGCAATGGCAGTGGCAAAACGGATACTGAAATTGTTTTGCACTTAATGGCATTTTAAATAAACTACACGAGGCTGTAAAAAAAGCTGAATGTGCCATTGTGCCGAGGGCACTTTCAGCCACTTAAATGGGGCCAAGTAGATTATTGCCACGCCAAATGTGCAAATAAAATGCCCAAATGGTTGCCCATAACGCAGGTTATGCTAAGCTTAATAAAAACCCATCGTTTTCTGGGCCAACTCAAATGATGGCTAATACATATGCGGCACCAGCTCTTAATGCCACACTAAAACTAGGCTATTCTCGATGGATGCGCTTAAAAGTTTTTACTATATTAAATATAAACATGTGAAATTGTTAATATTAAATTTGAGAAAGACAGAAGAGAAATTGAGAGAGGAATCAAACTGTTCGCAGAAGCAGAAAAAGTATCAAATATATATTAATTAGCAGATGAGGCGTAGCTCAAGGAAACTGTAGACTGAAACTCACAATGAGAAAGCTTTCCAAGTAGAGTCAAGCTCAGCATGGACTTTAGTTCAAAATTGATGTAGAATTGCTTAAGCAAATGCAATGTCTAAACAAAATACAATGATAATGAGTAATAGAATGAGACACACGACAGAGAGAGAGAGAGGGAAAGAGAGAGAGCAGTCCAATTCCAATGTCACGCTGCCTGCCTCAACAACATTTATTGTCTGCCGCAGCCATTTGCCAGATAGTCATCAATGGCTATGAATAAAACACGAACTGGCTACCTCAGGGCCGCTGGGAAAGACAAGGAGAGCAACACAAAGAGAGAGTGAGATGGAATGATGTAGAGAGAGCTGGAGTGCGGACAGTACGCGTTTCATTCGTGCTGATGTTGTCGATGATGAAGTGATAATAATTAAATTTGCATAATGCTAAGTGATTAAGTTGTTGTCAACTGTTTCCCTGTTCGATTCGCATGACTCGCTGGCCCGTCGCTGGCCATTGTCCGGTGCTGGATGTATCGGAGGCGAAAGATTGCAAAATCGCAAGCAGCAACAATTTGCCGAATCTACTGGGAAATACTTGGGGCAAGTGCATTCAAATTCGTGTTGCGTGTCCTCGCCGAGTGTCGAGGGATTAATTCTTGTTCTTTATATTATGTTTTATTCCCGTTGCCAGTTTTATTTTGCAAACATTTACGTTTAATTTGGCCTCTTGCATTGCGCCTGTTAAACTAATTGAAATGGCGCCAGCAACGCAACAGTGTGTCATAATAATGTCGTGCAACAGGCGCACGGGGAAATGGGGATACGAAACTGACCCGTAGCTAATGGCCGGAGCCGGTGTCGGTGTCGGTGTCCGTGTCGGGAAGGGTGCCTTGGCACGGCTGAGGTCTTCTAATTACAATGCTTATTTATAATTGATTTGCGGCAATTTATTTAATTTGAATTTAACTATTTAATGAGGATTACCAGGCCGTAGCCAACCGAATTCATGTGTATTTTCCTTCTTTTTTTTCTTTTTTTTTTGTATGCGCAAAGCCGCATTTAGTAGACGGATGCACTAATTAGCTGTTGAATTTTCGATTAAGCGGCTGCTAATTAAAACAAAAACCTAGTCCAACATCGGTTAATTGAAGCCTGACAGCATGTGTACCATGCGATGATTGAGCATAGGCTATAAAGTCCTTATGACATTTGCTGCCAAAATTTATGGATACGAGTTTGTAAGAGACTAAGCAGAGGTGCTGGAATAGGAGCTTGTTTTGTTATATATGTATATAGTTTTAGCTGAGTTCCAAATTCCAAGTGTTCCTATTATTGCGACATGTGGAAATGGGGAACATTAACTATGAGAGTGCATTAGCATTCCCGCTCCCGGCATCTTGTATGAGAGTTCTTCTATATGTTCATAGTCAACCATTTGCTTCTCTCACATTTAATTCGCTCACTTGCTGTCAGTGTACGCTTTCAGCTCATGTCATTTGTCAATGCTGGAACCTGAGCTCAGTTTGCTAATTTACTCTTGTTGTTTTTTGTTATTTTAGAGTTTTGTCGCTGCGGTCAGTGCTCACTGCATTAATGTTAATGCATTTTGGCTGTTTGACTAGCAATTTCACAATTGATTGCCAACAAATTAATTGTCATTTAATATGTTTACAGTTTGTGGCACTAATTGCATTTGAAAAGTGCATTAAACACCTAATGCAGCCAGTGCATCAATTTTTTTTTCTCTCTTCCTCTGCTTTTTTCTCTCTTCTTTTTATTCAGATTGATAAGCGCATTTGTATGCGGTCAACAGAATAACATTAATTAAATGCAACGCAAATAATAATTTTATTTCATTAATGAAATGCAAATGGAGTAAACAAGGATTTAATAAAAATATAAAGTGCTCAAACATAAAATATATAATAAAGTTGTATAATAGTGTGAGAGGATGAGAGTAGAGAGGAAAGTGAAAGATGTAGCGAGAGAGCGAGTGTAGAGAGAGAGAGATAGAGTACAGCGCATATGCAGCAAAAACTGTATTCATATTCTTCTGTACGTTCGTCCATACACCTCTTCCTCTCTCTCCCTCTCGCTTCAATTTGATTACAATTATATATATTATCTAGAATCAACCTCAAACGCAATGGCAATTAAGAGACATGTCTTCTTCGCCTTGAAGCTCATCAGCATCTTTAATTAGCGCTCGTAGCTCGGCGCTGAAGAGTTCAACTGCTAAACTTTAAGCACAATGCGCTGGCAATGACAGTCCAGTCAGACAGTCAGGCAGTCAGTCAGTTCGGGGTGGGTAGCGGAGAGGGGTTGACTGTTTGTGCTGGGCGGACAGTTCGCGCACTTCATAAAGTCACATCAATTTATTTCATTTCCTTAGTTAATTTCAAAGTGTCAACATAATAAATGAACTGCACGTAGCAGCAGGAGCAGCAGGAGTAGGAGCAGCAGGAACAGGAGCAGCAGCAAGAACAACATAGTTCAGTTGTTGTGCAAAAAGTTGTCGCATTTCAAATGGTTGCACGCAACAAATGAGCGCAGGACTTGTGCAGGACTCGAACAGGACTTTTTTGAAATACGCATAAAAATGCAAGACAAATGGCAAGCGGGGGCACAAAGAGTAAAGAGCGTGCAGAAATGCACCAAAAACAATGCAAAACGAAAAAAATAATACGAAAAAAACACACACACACACACACAAAGAAGACCAACAAAAATGATTAAAAAGGACATGCGAACACCTAAACGTCCGCGTTGGAAAAATGCCACAAATGCAGCGACCGTGCAAATTTTCTTCATTTCCATTTTGACAAAACGCAAACAGCAGCGAAGACGCAACGGCAGGACCTTGCGGCAGGACGAGCTGTAAAAGCTGACGGACTGACTCCGACTCTGACATTGACAAATAATGAATGGGCAACAGCAGAAGGAAGCATAACGCATTGGCTGCTCGCTGCTGGCTGTTAGCTGATGGCTGGCTGTTGGCTGTTCACTGGGGTCGAAGCCAAGCGAAAATAATGACGAAGGCGGCAACTGGTGTGGACGAAGGTGGAGTGGGATTGGGAATGGGAATGGCCGATGTCAAATGGGAGATGGAGGACACTGGTCCCGGCGACGCCGCTTGAATGTGTCAAAATTGGAGCCACATTGTCCGAAACAGAAAACGTACGGCGCAATGTAGATATAAGGACATACACAGACACACACACACACAGACACACCAGTAACAACAGCAACAACAAATGGCTGACAGCTGCAATGCCAACGGTAACCGCAAGGACGCAATCGAAAGGACAGGCGAGACATGACGATGCGCGCTCGTCTTGGACTTGGACAAACAAAATGCCAGGACAAGGAAATTAAGACAATTGAACCGTTGAGCCGTGCTAGAACGTAGTCAACCTCCGTCCCTACGCGCGCGTGTGTGTGTGGGCGTGGCCATGTTGACATTGCAGGTGCGCCCAGGACCTGCGAGTGTTTGTGCCATTGTCAATGGCGCAGAAAGGATAACAGCACAACACACTGACAACGGCAATAGCAATAGCAGCAACAGCAACAACAACTATAGCTAGTCGAGCTATGCGTTGCTTGGCTTAAGTTATTAAAAAAGGAAAAATAGAATCAGACACTGCGAAAGTGGGCGTGGCAAGCTCTTGAGGCAGGCGTTGCGGAAATAGAAAACAAATAATTGCCATGCAAAAAGTAGAAATTGTCTTGTGGCCCGCACTGCCACCCAACCCAACCCAATACTATCCACAATCCAGCCAGTTTGAGAAAATAATTTGTTTAATGGAATGTAAATTTCATACTTAAGCAAATAAATGCGCTCAAGTGTGAGATATGTGGGCGTGGCACCCACTCATTGGCATTGGCAAAGTTTATTTTGGTTTTCGCCTCGACAATAGTTTTATTTTTTTCTGTTTGTTTGTTTTGCCTGCTGATGAGAGAGACAGTCGAGCTATTTGTTCGGTATTTGCAGAAGGATTTCGGAGATGCTCGACGGTGGGGTCTGCAGAGGTTAAAGCTGACGCATTCACTTGACCCCAGAAGATGCTTATTGCGTAGCTACGTCATACAGCGATTAGAATTGATTGGAAGGTAAATGGAAAAGTAAATTAAGGTAGATGGAAAATGATATTTAATAAGAATAAAGCTTGATTGTAAGTGCTGTGGATTAAGGGATAAACTGAAGGCCGAAGCTAACCAATTGGAGTTACTCCTATGCGTATCTAATCTAGGAGAATGACTACAGATGGCAAAGTCTTTTCGAAAATTTGTCTAAGTAATGGAAATAGTTGTACATTTATTTAGTTTGCTTCTCTTATCATTGCTAGAGATAAATATTGAAATTATTTGCTCAACACTGAAATCCTTTCAGACAATATCACTTTAGATTATCGTGCATCGCATCTTGCAGCAAAATGTTCAGTTTTAGCTGTTGTCAACGGTTATCTGCTCAGTTGTTTTCGCCTCTCACATTAAATGCTTTGCTGATCAACTTTTCTGTTAAATTTTGACAGTCCAAAAAGGCGAGAAATCCCGGAGAGAAAGAGTAGCTATAATGAAAATGTCACATGCATTAATGACACTCAAGGTGACAGCTCTGCTGGTAAACTGGTGAGGAGTAAAAAAACAAGTGAGCAGGAAACAAAGCATCGGTGGGCAAGGCAGAGGTGTGCAGGCTACGGGGCCGGGCTGTGGCAGTAAACGCAGTTGGCATGTAACCATGTCTGACAATATTGCTGCCAAAAAGAGCTTTTTGTAATAGCCCAGCCACGCCCAGTGCCCATTTGTGTTTGCTAGCATTCAACTTAAAAGATAAAAGGATTTCATAAATGCAACATGCTGATGTTGCTGCTGACAACAATGTTGCACTGCCCCCGCCCCCTGCCGCACCATCACTCATATAAATAAATAAACGTAGCAGCTCACAAAATGTCCAACGAACTCAACGCCTGTCGTCGGCTACACACATGCACATGCAACACTGTTGTTGCTGTTGTTGTCGTTGTTGTTGTTGCTGTTGTCGTCTGGTCTGTCTGTCTGTCTGTCTGTTTGTCATGCAGCTGCATCTGACTTTATGAGAGGGCAGGGTAGGTGCATGCAGCACATACAGCTTAAGGCGAAAACAAAATTCTGCAGTTGCCTTTGTATGAAGGGCAGTTGGCTGGGCGACGGTCTGCATCGGGGGATGGGCAAAATATTAGCAACTTCTTTAAATTAATTTTGGCTTTGATTATTTAACAAAAGGGCTCAAATTCCTGGCAGCTATTAAAGCCAATGGCAGATGGCCATGATAAAATGCAATTAGTGAAATATTTTGATATATTATTTTAGTTTAACAGCTAAGCTGAAGGCTGTTTGCCTACAGCTAAAGCATAAACTCTACTTTTATTTTATTATTTTTTAAATTTTTATTTCTTAAAACTTCCCTTCTATAGCAAATCTAATCACACTTTTGCACTACTCCTGGTCAGCCCTGCGCAAATTAAAATGCCCAGAAGCCAAAGCAAATTATTGCAAAAATGTATCGCATTGCCCATGCAGCAGGGGCCAGCTATGGGCAGCTGGTGCTGCCACTGCCACGCCTCCGCATTGAAAAGCGTTGACAATAATGTCGCCAGGCGCCATATCCATTGGGCCGCCCCTTTGGTCGCCCAGTTGTCGCCTCGCTGCGCTCTAATGCAGCACACAGTAAAAATGGTTTTGCTTTGGCTTTCGCAATGGGCCTTGTGGCATGGTCCTGGGCTTGGGCATGGACTGGTGTTGTGTTATCGCTGCCATGCAGCCAGAGCGCCAGCGCCAGTTGGCTAACACAAATTGGCCTAGAAGGCCAAAAGCATTTCAAAATTGTATTAAATCCCGAACGCTTTACGAGGCACTTGCCTAGTCCTTTGTCGCGTCTTTTGTGCTCATGTGTGTGTGTGTGTGTTTAAATTTCAGCTCCTTTTTTGTATTTCTGTATTTTTTTTGCTACATCCTGCAAATTTCATTTCCGCTTTGATTGCGCTTTTTGCGCATTTCCCTTTGGCAAAGTAAAACAAATGAACGGAAATGCCGCACACGCAGCCCAACAACAACAACAACAGCAAAAAGTAAACCAACAAACAGAACAACAACAGTGAATGCACCTTTGACACCTTTTGGCCAAGGTGTGACAAAAACGAAAGGCACAGCAGCAGCAGCAGGAGCAGCAGGTGCAGCAGGAGGCGACGCACGTTATCCTGCCTGCATGCAAAGTATCTAGTGGCCTTCTGCCTGCCGCTCCCTTCAGCCTTTCAGCTGTGCAGTTGCTGTTGTTTAGCTTGTGCTGTGCCTTTTTGCTGCTGGCTGACAGCGCTTTTGTGCCGCAACTCTATTGCCTGCTGTTGCTGCTGCAGCTGCTGCTTCTATTGCTACTGCTGCTGCCAAGTGTGAAAAATGTCGAAAATGCAATTTCCTTCAAGTAAAATGCCTGCCATGCGCTTTTGGCCCTTACCAGATACGTGGCCGTATTACAAACGACTTCACGCCGAATCCTGGCTGACTGCCAGGACTTGCCTCTGTTCCCAGTCCCTTCTCTCTCTCTCTCTCTCCTACTCTTGCTCTCTTTCTAGCTTAAATAAAGCACTTCCGCTAATAAAGTCGCACTCCAGGAGTGTGTCCGTGTGTGTGGGTGTGTGTGTGGGTGGCATGAACGTGTTGGCCAAGGACGACACACGCATTCGCATGCAGTTCAGATACAGACTGCAACATGCGTGTCAATGTATAGCAAAGCCATGTGTGTGTGTGTGCGTGTGTGTGTGTTTGCTTTCGTGGCAAAAACACATTTGGAAAATTTGTGTAGGCGACATTGTTGTAAATCACCGACACATTTTGAACTGTGCAAAGGCCGTGCAGCAAGTCGCACACTGAAAGAATTCAGTGCAGACAAGAGTGAAGCAGAACAGGCTTTTCGAGGAGTAATAGAGTTGGGCTGATATGATTTAGTATGAGGTATTATATTTATTATATTAGCATGCAAATAATGCCAAGCTAAGAGTAATTTTGCAGCTATCGAGCTGACTTCTTCACAGCATTTTTTATATTTTCTATTATTATTTACTTTTTTTTTTAATTCATTTAAATCTTTTTTCTCTTTATGAATATCAAGTCTCACATTATTCTATATTTTTTCTAAATATATACCTTAGTTTTTCTTCTTTCCCATTGCAATTCATTTCAAAAATCTAAGTGCATTGTCCAGCTGAGCTGCAATTGTGAGCTCTGCCCAAACGCTTAGTCGTCTGCGTAAATGTTGCGGCCACACGCATTGGTCTGTGCCCCGAACCCTTTTTTTATTGCAACTGCCATTTCGCTTTAGCCACACTCATGCCGCCCTGATACCGTGCACGCCCCCTTATTCTTTCGTGGCGTTGCACAACTCAAAATTACTGCCAAGTTCTGCTCGTGACGATGACGAGGCGGACGACGTCTGAATGAAATGTTTCGTACGCTCCTAGGACAATGACTCAAACACACACACACACACACGCACTCTCACACATGTACACCCACACACACACACGTATCTAGTGGCACATTCATCACACAGCTAAATGATGTGGGGGTCCTGTCGCAGTTGCACAGATTTTTGTTGACAATGGGCGTGAAAATTGAAGGCGAGTGATTGCATTTGGCCCAACCATGCAGACGACGTTGGCAACAAAAGGCGGCCAGAACAACGGCAGCGCTTTATCTTGGGGCCCGTTGTGCAAGTCTAGGTAATTAATAGACTTGAAATGGTCGCTTGCGCAAAATTTTAATTAGGTGACACATGCAAAGTGTTCTTTTGCCGTGCGCCAGACCGAACGCGGCTGGCTTCCCAGGATGCCAGGTTGCACAGCCAGCCGTCTGACTGTATTTAATTGATAGTCAAAAACAGTTTTTGGGCGCTCACGTGAGGCGACGCCAATGTCATCATCGTTGCCGTCGTCGCTTGCAGTTGAAGTGAGGAAATTACAAGTCGTGAATTAATGGCGGCTCTCTCGCTCTCACACTTTCTGTGCTGTGCTGCCACGCCCAGCCGCCTAGGCAGCCAGCTAGATGCGAGTTGACAATCACTTAGAGAGCTAGATGCACGTTGCCAGGATATCCGACGTCGTGGTCTTTGCCAACGCGTCGCTGTCGCACTCGCAGTCTCTGCAATTGCAATGCTTTGTCAGCTCAAAAACTTAACCTCAAACGGCGCTACTGACAGGCAGCTAGGTGGGCACATACGTGGCATGTCTTTGCCAGGAACGCACACACACACACACATGCACACATGCACAGACTAGTCACCATTGTTTGCTACCCAAGGACTCCCTACGAAATGCCTCCCATCGTCAGCATCAGCGATGTCTTAATTTAAATTTCAACATTTGCCATTGAGCGAGCGATTCATTCGAATTTAATTAGGAACGCGTGTTTCATGGGTTTCCTGTTTTTTGACTTTGCCAAGAGACCCGTGAAATGCTTTCGACGGGAAATTGCTTTGGCATTTTTTTGTTACATTACCTCCCACGCCAGCGCCCGCTGCGTTTGTCTTTCATAATTGACGAATTATTAAAAAAAGCAAAATATTAATTGGCTATTAAATTACATCTGAAGATTGCATAGAATTTGATCCAAAATATAATTTTGATTATTAGTTTGATTTTGGCAATTAGCTATGAAGATTCATCAGTGCTTGGAATGCTATAAATTGCGAAATAAAACAATTTATATTCAATATATTATGAGAAAATTCAAATTTATTTTTAGATTTCAGCTTGCAAATAGAAAATTCAACTAAAGGAAATAAATATAACTTATTGAACATTTAAAGTACAAATTGTAGAGTTCAGCTTTAGTTTACTTCGATATTTATTTGAGATCATTTGCAGATTATATTCATGTAAACTCCGTTCCCTTCAACATTATACCCTCCATAAGCCACCAGAGCACTTGCTGGGCATAAGTATAGCGCTAAACGCACTTCATATTTATTGAATGGAGCAGAATGTAAATGAATTATACCACTCACGATTTACGTATACAAATATCTGCAATATCTGACATCGACGCATATTCATCAATAGGCAAAAGACTTTTCAATGGGCGCTTAGTGGGCGCGGTGAGCACACAGAAAGGGCATTTAGCTGCTTTTTATACCCTGAGCCCATTGAAAATGGGAAATCAGGGTATAATGGTTTTGTTAAAAGTATGTAACAGGCAGAAGGAGGCGTGGCAGACCCCATAAAGTATATATATTCTTGATCAGCATAAAAAAATAAGTTGATTGAGCCCTGTCCGTCTGTCCGTCCGTCCGTCCGTCCGTCCGTCCGTCCGTCCGTATGTATGAACGCGTCGATTTCCGAAGATACAAAAGCTAGAGAGTTCATTCTTTTTGTGTTAGGTCCGTATATTGCACGCGCAGTACGAGTTTGTTTCAGAAATTCGATAACTTGTATATTTGAAAAGTTATCGATAAACGAATTTATCGGGACCCAGTTATAAAATTCTAGCTAATTCATCTTTAGAGTTAGAGTCTCGAAGTCTTCTGCAAATATATAGATACTAATTTACTACAATTTCGGTTTTTGTCAGATTTTGGATTCCTATCCCCACTTCGCCCCACCACCCCCAAATGTGAAAAAAATGCATTTCAAATACTAGAGACATGCAGTTTGGTTTAGCATATAGATATGAATATCATAATCATAATCTGAAGATATCAATACGATTGTCCATCTAGAAACAGAATTATTAATCATCAAAGTTTTCTCATCAAAATCCATGCGGCTCAGCAACAAAGGCAGAGAGAGACAGCAAGACGTTTGCAATGCTTACACACATGCATACACACATACATGCATACAAGCGTAGATCAAAGTTTGCATATGTGCAGAAACGAATTGAATAATTCTTGGAATATTATTCGTTCGAAGAAGGGCTCAGGGTATCTCGTAGTCGAGCCGTCTCGACTAGAGCCTTCTTACTTGTTCATATTGGCCCATTGACCTCTCTCTCTCCTCTCTCTCTCTATCTCTCCCTCTCTCTCTAGGCATTCAATGGGCCGAGCTGAACATCATGTCGTCGACATAGCACATACAATAATGCTCAGCGAGCCCAATGAATGGACTCGCCGGCCGCTGTCTGATATGGCAATAGTAGTACATGAATGCCTGGGCTACCTGTGCGGAATGGGGCCCGGTTCGGTGCGCTTATACTTTATGATTAAACTATTGATTTCTTATGAATTGACAGATGCCCATTATGCATGCGGAGCGCATGAAAAGCCAAGGCAGATGGTTGGGGTCAAAGGATTCGTGATACGCTAATTAAAATGCGTTTGCCTGGACTACAAATGAATTGGATATGCTCAGCTCTCACTGCCAGTCTTTCTCTCTCTCCCTATCTCTCCCTCTCTCTCTCTCTCTCTCTCTCTCTCTCTCTCGGAGTCTCTTTAAAGCAAATGCTATCAAAATTGGAACAAAAAATCTGCCTTGCCTTTGGCATGGCATTTTTTTAAGTACTTTGCCATTGACACTTGTAAGCGCTCTCTGCTCTGCTTCAAGTGTGTGTGTGTGTGTGTGTGTGTGTATGGGGCACATTTGTTGATTATTTCGCTTTGATGCGCACAAAAGTATGCAGCACATACAACGGGCAAGGCAACAGAAAAAATCGTCATTTTGAAGGGACACACAAACTGTTTTTGCTGTTAATCAGAGTTGTAGCTTAATTAGTTTCCTTGCCATGTATGTGCATGAAATTAATTAGCGTTTTTTTCTCTGCCTCTCTCTCTCTCTCTCGTTCTCTTTTCATTATGATTTCCTGTTCCCCCACACATAAAGCAAGCATCGATGCTGAGCATGTTTTCAATGTGTTGACTCTGCTCAACGGGCATAAAAATGTCATTGCAGAAGTGGCCATAGCTCGCATAGCTCTAGATCTAGATCTAGAAATATTGAGCATACTGTAAGCAGAGTAGAGAATATGCAGTCTCTCTCTCTCCTCTCTCTCACTCTCATTCCTTTTCTCATGAATTAAATTACTATGATTTCTGGTCTCCTTTAATGACGGATTTATTTGTGTAAATATTTTTTGTTTAAGCTGCAATTATATTGCTTGGAATTTTACACACGCTTCATTTGAGATCTGAGCAGGAGATTTTCACTCTATCCGTCTCACTCTTTTGTCGCACGCTCGCCCTTTGACTGTTTTGACTTTCAATTTTGTTTGTCAGCTTTTATCTTCGGGGGGTCTTATTGTGCTGCTTGTTGCTTGGCAACCCGTTTGCATTTTGCCTTCATTTACAACGCAAACGTCGCAGCCTGCGCAGCGCCCTCCGCCTGGCGCCCATGTGGACCTTTCGGCTTTTCGGTTAAAGGCGAACAATAAGCGCCTTGATTTTGCAAAATGAAATTTAATTATGTCTCGCTTTGTGCCCCTGCATGCGTGTGAGTTCTGCTTGATAAATTTGTTTATTCAATAAAAATGCCTCTCACTGAGAGAATTTAAATGTTGTTGTTGCTTTTGTTGTTGTTGCTGCTGCTGTCGACGTTTCTGCTGCTGTCAACCGCAGAAAAGAAAAACTCGGCTAAAAGAAAAGTTTCGCATGGACATTACGAGTGTTGCGAGCGGGTGTGGGCGTGTTCGAGTTTTTTTTTTTTTTTTTTTTTTTTTTGTATTCGTTTATTAACAGAAAAATTATATATAATATTATTAGATTTCTTAGGTGAGGCGACTAAAGATAGCGCAAGATGCTTGCGGGACGGCCGTAAAGCATTGCTTCGCAAGCGCTTTGCACTATCTTAGGCTGGGACACCCCGACTCCTTATCCGCTCGACTCTGCGGAGCTCCGTCATAATTGTGGCCGCGAAGGTGCTTGTAAGATTCCAAGCTGCCTCCGATTCCAGCATGGCGTTGACTAAATTGTCCGCTCTAATGGAGCGGCCCACAGCCTCCTCCAGACAACGCCTCTCCTCTTGGAAGCGTCCGCACTCGAATAAGACGTGTTTGGCGTCTTCAACCAGTCCTCGCCCGCACCAGGGGCATTCGTCCGTGTCCTCGTGGCCAAAGCGCTTCAAGTAGCTCCGAAAGCATCCATGCCCCGAGAGAATTTGTGTGAGATAAAAATTAACCTCGCCGTGCTTGCGGTTTATCCATGGTGCAAGCTCAGGGATGAGCGTGTGCGTCCAGCGCCCTTTTGTTGAGGTATTCCATCGTCCTTGCCATCGCGCAATGCTGTCCGCCCTGACAGCGTCGCGCCGTATAGGCTCGTGCGTGTTCCGCTCCACGGCTTCGGCGACCAATTCCTCCAGTGGCACCATACCGGCAATAACAAGTGCCGCGTCATCGGAGACTGTCCTAAAAGCGCAGCTGACTCTGATTGCGCTCATTCTGTAGGTGGCACAAATGCCTCGACTATAGCTCGGCATTGCCATCGCATTTGACCATATTGGTGCAGCATAGAGGATGACGGACCTAATGACGCTCGTTAGGAGGAGACGTCGTTGTTGCCTTGGTCCCCGCGTGTTGAGCATAATTCTTGAGAGAGCTCTACAAGAATCTGCTGCTTTTTTATGCACATATTCTAAGTGCTCGCGGAAAGTTAATCTCGTGTCTATCATGACGCCAAGATACTTTATCGCCCTCTTAGATGCGATGGTAACGCTGCCGATCTTTATATTGGCAGTTTCCACTCTCTTGCGACTGCTGACAAGGACGACTTCCGTTTTGTGCGCCGCTAGCTCTAGTCCAGCTCCAGACAACCAGCTTCGTATGCGATTGATACTTGCGCTGCACATATCCTCAGTATCTTTAAGCTCCTTTCCTATGGTGACGACTGCTACATCATCGGCAAAGCCAATGGTGTGCGCACCAGCTGGTAGTTTCAAGCGCAGTACGCCGTCGTACATAATATTCCATAGAAGAGGCCCCAGCACTGAACCTTGGGGGACTCCAGCTGACACTATATGAGTTTGGGGACCCTCACTCGTATTGTATATTAGTGTTCTTCCTCTGAAGTAGCTCCTCACTATCTCTTTTAGATATTTAGGGATATTATATTGTGACATCGCATCCAGTATCATATCCCAACTAGCTGTGTTGAAGGCATTCTTCACATCAAGAGTCGCAATGATGCAGTAGTGCTTCGTCCCGTGCTTCCATCTGGTGCCTTGGATGGCGGAAGCTGCCAGGCCGACAACTTTATCAAGCGCATCTGCTGTTGAACGGGCCTTCCGGAAACCAAATTGGTTAGGTGAAAGGCCTCCGGCGCTAGCAATAGCACTCTCCAGCCTAGAGCAAATCAATTTCTCGAACACCTTTCCCATGGTGTCTAAGAGACAGATTGGTCTGTATGAAGATGGCTCATCCGGTGGTTTGCCAGCCTTAGGCAGCAATACCAAGTTCTGGATTTTCCAGATTGCGGGGAATGTCTCATGAATTATACATTCGTTGTATAATTCCGCGAACGCGATTGGGTGCAAGGCGAGGGCTAGCTTTAGCGCACGATTTGGGATCCCGTCTGGCCCTGGAGCTGAGTTAATTCTAAGACCTCTGAGAGCTACTAATATCTCCTCGTCCGTAACTAGGTCAATGTGAGTGCTCGTTGAGCCCTGATCAGCAGCCATGGACTCAGGGGCGTGGATGGAGCTTAATCTTTCTGGAAAGAGCGTTTCCACAATCGATTTAAGCTCCAAACGATCCATAGGCTGCACCTGTTTACCTGCGTATAGTCTTTTAACTACTATCTTATACGCCCTGCCCCAAGGGTCATATTCGGCTGAGTCACACAACTCTAAGAAACATTCTCTTTTGCTTGCCCGAATGGCCTTCTTTAACTGTCTTCTAGCCGCCTGGTACGCTAATTGCTTTTCTAAATACGTGGGCCTACCGCGGGCGCGTTGGTAACTTCTTCTCGCCTGGATGCATTTGCGTCGAATGTCACCTATTTGAGCATTCCACCAATACATAGGCGTTTGTTGTCGCATGAACTGCTTGCGGCGTAGCATGCTACTATTGCAGGCATTCTGAATTTGGGCTACCATTTGGCATGCTCTGGCCTCAGCATTGCCAACTGTGCCCAGCGACTGAATGGCCTCTGAGAAGGCCAAGGGATTAAAAGTATCCAGTTGATACGATTCTCTCCACAAGTTTGGCACCCTGGCAGGTGGCTCACCAATTGTGAACAGAAGAGCCGTATGATCGCTGCCTGTATAGCTATCGCAATGACTCCATGTTGCTTCCCGAAAAAGGGATGAAGTGACAAAAGTAATGTCAATTACTGATCCGTATCCAGCCCTACTGAAGGTGTACTCTTGGCCAGTATTGAGCAGTGCAACATCTAATGTCGCGAAGATCTCCAGAAGGATACGGCCTCTGGTGTTAGTTATGTGGCTACCCCATTCTAACGCCCATGAATTGAAGTCGCCTGCTATAATGGCCTTCCGACCCCTAGCATCCACGGCAAGCTCATCGAGCGTCGCTGTGAAATCGCTGAGCTGCATGCTGGGGGCCAGGTAGCAACTGTATAGCCATAAGTTACCGTATCGGCCTCGTACGAATCCATTGAATGGCTTAACATCTGAAAGCACATTCGTTGAACTGCCACATGCCCATAGCGCTGCTTTGCCAGTACTGTCTTTTGCCCACGTTCTGGGACAGCTGGTCTTACAGTGATGTGGTTCACTGAGAAAGGCTACGTCTATAAGTTTTTCTCTTACAGTCTGCTCTAGTAAGTCTTGCGCAGCTATACAATGGTTTAAGTTAAGCTGAAGAAACCTTAACATTTCATTTTATGCGCAGCTTCACGGTAGGATGGGCACTTGAAGCTGCCTGCTGAATGGTCCGTCTGCTTTTCGCCTTTACGGACGCAGAGGCTACATTTGGGCGGCTTGGTGCATGCTTTTGCACTGTGACCCATCTCGCCACACCTGAAACAGGCACCCTTCAGGTCACAGTCGCTAGCGCAGTTAGCGGCTATATGACCGTAATCGAGGCACTTGAAGCAGCGTTTAGGCTGGTCCACGGCTCGGATACGGCATACTACCCATCCTATCCTAATTTTGGACAGCTCGAGCAGAGTTTTCGCTTTCCCAACTGGGAGAGCAACTGTAGCTCTTTGCTGTCCACCGTAAGCTGGCCGAAGCGATTTAATAGCCGCAATGGGGAGTGCGCTATCTTTCAACCCCACCCTAATTGCCTCTATTATCTCCTCTTTGCTCGCTAGTTCATCAAGATCACGAATCTCAATGTGCGCCGTTTCGGTAAGTGTTTTAACTACCGCTCTGTCGCCCAATGCCTTGCCTACAGCCTCGTGAAGAGCCTCTGCACTATGCTCCGGCTTCTTGCTTAGTTGCAACAGGAGGTCCCCCCTAGCGGTCTTCCTGATCCCCTGAACATCGCCGCTCAGATGTTTCAAATTTGGGTCACTCTTAACTACGCGAAGCATGTCCGCATAGCTGCACCCGCCTACGCCAGAGATAGCAATTGCATCCGATCTGGGCCGCTTTTGTATGGGTTTGCGACCCTTGACGATCGTCCAGCTACTCTTGCTAATCTGTGGGTCTGCTTGATTTGCATTCCTAGCTGCAGCACCTATTGCTATTGGTTCTACCGTTACGCTTCTGTTGGGCCTCGACTTTTTTGAAGGAGTTTTCCTCACTTCGGCGGCTACTTCCCTTGGGCGCTTGGGCGTATTGCCACCCGTTTGAGCACTAATGCTCGCTTTTTGGACTTTCTCCACTGCTTGCTTGGGCGGCGTGGTCTGCACTTCGCAGTTTTTAACTGTGCGGTCGCAGAACTTTTCGGCCGCCTTGTGAAGATTGACCAGTTTGGTCAACTCCTCTCTCATTAAGGCATTTATATGCCGCTGACCACCAAATAAAACGGACAAGCCCTCTAAGGTAACTCCTATTTGAGCTAACGCTTCCTTTATGGACTTCGGTGCCTGGCAAACAGCCACCGGAGACTGACTCAATGCTACCGGCTGCGGCAGCGCCCTCAGCTGTTGCTGCGGTGACCGCTGCAACGAAGAGCGGCGCGCGAAAGCTTGCAGCTCATCCTCCATCATGGCCTCCATACCTGCTCCGACTACCGCGGCGTGTAGCCTGTAGTGGGCAATGGCTACTAAGATTTGAATTTAGTGACCCCACTAATTTAAAACACAGCTTAGCTACGAGACAATAATAGCCCGAAAGTATGCTCTACTTTAGGCAGCGTCTAAAAGTATGCAGTACTTTAGCTACTGCAACTCGGCCGCAGAAGTTAGGTTGCTGTCTTTGCTAAAACCAAACTACTCAAAAAGGTAAGGTTACTCAAAAGGGTCCGCTGCGATTTCCAGTACTACTAACAGCTGTGCACCTGTTTGTTATTATTTGTGCAAGTGTGACAATTGTGACACACAAGCACAAGTACAACGCTTTCCCGCCCTGTGTCGAGGAAAAGAGATGGAAAGCCAAAAATGACGCTACCGCCCCCCCTCTCTTGCACCACACTCGAAGCGGAATACTTCGCGACGCCGCCACAAAGCGCTCAACACGTTTAATTGTTTGACTCTCAGTCTTTGGAACAGCTGGGTAAGTATAATACGCAGCATACACGTTGTCTTTAGTTATTTCCACTTTTACAGCGAAAACAAGATATCGAATACCGGACCGCGAAAACACCGACCGTACTCCGGAACAACGCCAACCTCTGTCGGGGGGGGGGGGCGTGTTCGAGTGGGCGTGTGGAGACGTGAAAAGACGCATGTCATACGCCATTTTCTCTCATGCAGTTGTTGCCACGCAGCGCCTTTTGTTTTTATTGTTTTCTATAAATGACTGCGCGTAGGCAGCAGCAATGGCACCAGTTGCAATTGGGCGTGGCCAGCAAAAATCAAGACAGCAAGCCAGAGCGTAGCAGCATTTTAATAAAAATGCTGCTGTTAAAATGCTGCGGTCACTTGGCTACCGCCTACCGCCCAGCCCCAGCCCCAGCTCCAACTCAAACTCCACCAGACCAGTCAGCCACTCTGCAACAAAATATACTCATAACGCCATTGGGCTGTACCCGCCTGCCGCCTGGCACAAATTAATATTTTTATTTTTATTGTTTTCGCCTGGACAGCGCTGGACAGGCGCAGTCAGGCAGCCGATATAAAGCGTAACTGTTGCTGACGCATATATATTTGTACAAATATATATATATTTATATATATGTATCTGCAACACATATTTATTTCATTTTATTATCATATGCGATATATCGATACTCTACAAGGCAACAGTCGTTCCAATCTTTCTCTGTGCTGGGCTTTGCCGCCTGGTTTGTAAAGAGATCTTTTCTACACAAGCATCAAGCGATCCCCTGTAGTCGAACTCTTCACATAAAAAACTCTAGATAGAAAGCCAAACCGTCTCAATTCTCAGGCTAAGCCAGCGAGCTTACAGGAGTATCGAATAGATGAAGAGGAAATAGTAAAATAATTATTATTTTATAATATTATTTGTTGTATAATTTATTTTTTATTACATTATTATTGGTATTAATTTTGTAAAAATTACTTAATTTAGACTGTATTCAAGGCAACTCTTTAATATTATTTTAAATTTTATTGTAATTATATTTAACATTTATTTTAGTTTTTATTTTATTTACTCATCTTGCAGCGTAGCTCAATGTCGCATAGTTATAGCTGCATTGCTCGTCTTTTATTTTATTTGATTTTTTTTTTTCGCTTTGGTCACTCATACGCCATGTTGTCATCGCTGTTTTCGCCGTTTGCCTGGCCTCATTGTTGTTGCCGTTTGGTTGTTCTTCTTGTGCTTGTGCTGCTTGTGTTGCCTTGGGTTTTTATTGAAAAATAATTACATGTTACAGTCATGTCGTGCGTGTGTCCCTGTCTCCCACTCCACACCATATACCCTCTCTCACTCTCCCTCTCCCTCTCCCTCCCTCTCTCTCTCTCTCCACCTATCCTGTCAGCCTGTTCAACACTTGGTGCGGTCTATTTGTGCCGCCTCCGCGCTCAGTCTGTCTGTCTGTTGGTCTGTCCGTTTTGTCCATCTGTTTGTCTGTCTGTGGATTTACCCGCACATTGTCCGCTCCGGCCCGCCGCCAACGCTGAATGCGTTCCCCAGTCGCCTGTCAAGCGCAGTGCGCAGTGTGCATGTGTGTGTGTGTGTGTGTCTTTGCTGACAAAGAGCTATCATAAAATAAAACACGTTTATATATTTTAACAGCAATTTTTTTTTTTTATTGCTCTTATTGTTGTTTTCTTGCTGCTGCTGTTTGTTGTTGCTGTTGCATAGTTTGTGACAATTTTTATTTAATTTTAATTGCTCGTTGCATATTAAGTTATACGGTCAGCAAAAAAGGATACGCCTGTCATGGGCCCTGACGAGTCGTTGAAGCATTGTGTAAAGCGATTGCATATCCTTAGAGCAACTGAAGTTGATGACTGCTGAAAGGCACATAATTGCTGACTTTCTCTCATACAAAGAATTTGTATTGAAGTTGAAAATAATAAATAATAATTGTAAATTGTTGGAATATACTGATGGCAGCAGTATAATAAAAATATATAAAATTTATTATTATTATTATTATTTAAAAAAAAAATTGTTCACTTCTCTAAAAACAAATTCATTTCAATTGTAAAATAATGTCGAATAATTTTGATAAAAATCAATTAAAATTGTTTACAATATGAATTTGTTATTAAGAATATGATTTCTTCTGAGCGTCTTCGTGTTGAGCGTCTTCGTGTGACGTTCTTTTTCCGAACATTGCTTAGAGAGCGATGCGATTGACCTTCGTACAATGAGCTTCAGTGAGTGAGGAGATAATCAAAGATTCTATGAAAACGATCATCTTCGTATAATGAGCTTCAGTGAGTGAGCAGATAATCAAAGAGCCTATGCAAACGATCTGCACATTCACATACACATCCACATGCTCAACTCACATACGCTCTTTATAAACGCTCTCATACGAACCTACCCATACACACAAAACTTTTTGCTGCCACCAGAGCGAAACAAAGTCAACGACTACGGTTGCGAGCCGATCGTGAACGAACTCGTTGAAGAACCGATGCCATCAGTTGCTCTCTGAGTTTTTTATCAAAGTGTGAGTGAATGATACTTCGTTGCGGACTTTGAGAAACGGTCAACAGATCTTTGCGAGCTCCGGTAAGCATTCTCTTAATTGCTTTTCTATTCTCTGTAAAACTAAAATTGTATTTCGCCTTTAATCAATGTCTAATGACATTATAAATGTCTCTTTTGAAGAGCTCACACTACAATGAGCGCGGACAATTAGCAACAAATGTTGAGCTTATAAAGTCAAGCGCGCGTTCATAACACACGAATGGCAAGAGTCTACCTCAAATTGCGTACCTGATCACACAGAGACACAAACAAACACACACACACACACATGTATATACTCTTACTGGCACGATGTGCCTGTCATTTAAATGTGTTGAAATGACTAAAAAAGATAAACAAACACGAAAACATAGCCGAAAATGTTGACTTGTTTCTCAGTTTCGCATGCGAGTGTTGTGTGTGTCACAAAGTGAGCAATAATGAATGTGCGTATGTGTGTGTGTGTGTGCCTGTGTGTGTGTACGTAGCTCTCATATGTTTGTTTGAGTGTATCAAAAGATAAAAACGTAAAGGCAAACACGACAAGAGGACGACACGTAGCAAAGAGTAATAAGCATGCAGCATACAAAACCAGAGCCAGAGCTACAGCCTTTTTCTGGGCATTGCTCCGCTGCGAGAGAGAGAGAAAGAGAGAGGGAGATGGATACAGTGTGAGCGTGGGCGGTAGATAGATAGAGAGACCATCACATCAGCAACGCTGCCCGCCTGTGATGAATGACTCTTTTAATTAGTTGCCGCAGGAAATGCATGAATTGCAAAATGACTCTGTTTGTTTACACAGGAACGACGACCACGACCACGACGACGACGACGATGAAGACTCACACCCTACTCAGGGGTCGGCAGTCCAGCAGCACACACAAACATATATTGGCAAGGGTGTGTAACTGTGTGTGTGTGTGTGTATTCCTCTATGCGCTCATTTATTAAATAGTAGTTTTCAAGTGTCCTTCAGTGACATGTTGCTTGTTGTTTGTTTGCGCTCTCGTCGTTGTTGTTGTGTTGAGCAGCTAGGGTCGGTTCTTGTGCATCATCGTCCTGCTGCGTGTATGCCATTTCTTTTTCACAGCCACACAACAGTGGACATGGCAAAACCCTACAGCTTACTTCATTACTGTGCATACACGAAGGACACAGCACGCCCCCCAATGGGATGTGCTTTAGCCTACACTACAGACCCAGACCCAGACTGCACAACTGTTCAGCCATTTATTAAGCCCTAGCTAGACTAGCGGGGCAAGCTTATTAATAATTTTGTCAAGTTGTGCAGCAGCAAGAATCCAAATAACGAGCGCAAAGGCAAAGCTCAAAATGGGCTGCACTCGACAAGGATATTGAGAATATATCAATTTTTCAGTGAGAGCTCATTGAAGATGTTTGGCAATGAAATGATTTTCCATACTGATGCAATGACAAGAGATACGTTATGAATATGCTTCAAATCTCTTTTTCTCCACTGAAAACAGAGAGAGAGAGAGAGTCAGTCAGTGGAAGCATGCTCAACTATATTGAAAATCCAAATCATTTGAGTGCCTGCTGCAAGGCTGAATCACTTGAAATTCAACACATTTCGTTGCTCAAAATTGATTTCATTCCACTGAAAATCGCCGGCTCTGATGCTCTGATGCTCTGATGCTCTGGCTCTGGCGCTATTGGACTCTGAGGTCTCGTAGCTGTTTGCTCGTTCGATAATAAATTTTTATGCACATTTTGAGCCGAGGCAAGCTAACAGCTGGAAAAAAAAGGAGAAGTATAAGCGCATTGGCTAACTGCAGCTGAGAATCTTTTAGCCATGTGACACATGTGGGAGTTGCTGGCCATTCACAGCACATGTTAGTGTGAGTGTGAGTGTGACTGCGTGTGTGTGTGTGTGTATTAAAAGTTTCTAATCCAAATCAATTTGCATCAAGAGCCTCATTTTATTCTATTATTTCGCAGCCAATTTACGCCACTGGACTGCGGCTCCATCCTTGTGGACACATCATTTTCGATTACTTTGCAGCAGCAACAGCAACAGCAACTGCAATGGCAGCAACAGCAGCAGCAGCAGCAGCAGACTATAAAAAGTTACCCATTTTGGTTGCTGCTGCTGCTGCACAATTGCTATAAAAGTTTATAAAGCGCTTGTTGACAATCCTAATATCAAGTGAGAACAGAGCTTGTTTCTTCGTCACTTCTCTCTCTCTCTCTCTCTCTCTTTTTCGCTTTCCCTTGCTTCAGTCAGTTGCTCACAGTGCGTCAGGCTTTGTTTCATGTGTCCTGCGATGCAATTTTATTGCTGCGTCTTTCTCGAATTGCCTTGCTATGCGCAGATTTGTCCTGTGCTCAGCTCGTGTCAACTTTTCGAAAACTATTTCAAAACTGTAAATGACAAAATGTTTAATGGACTTTCAATGCCAAGTCTTAGACGTAGACAGTTGTCTCTTTAGCATATCCGTTTACACTTCTGCAGCGTGCACAATAAATCAGCGCCTAGTTGCAAGAAGAATTTCCTTCGGCCAGCTGGTTATCCAGCTCGGGTTGTTTGTTTGCCTTGTTTATGCCACTTTTCTTGCATTTCTTGCTGCGGCCGGCGCAAAGTTTTGTTAATTGAGTTTGTTGAAAGTTTTATTAAACAGCGCGACGACAGCCGCATTCAACTTTGGTATATTTCTGTTTTCCCTTCTGTTTTTCTTCTGTTTTTATTTTGCTTGATTTTTTTTTTTTGCTTGACACTCTTCAACTATATCTCTGTACGCTTGTATTTTTTTTTTTTTTGCAAATTTAATGCCGCAACATTTGCATTGTCCTTGTTGCAGGTGCAGGTGTTGGACGGTGCTGCCTGTTGTCTGTTGGGGGCGTGTCAATGCGGTTTGAGTGTCACAAAGCGTTTGTTTGCGCCACTCGCTGTCGCCAAAAGGTCAAACTGTGGGCGTGCCCATGGCTATGCAACTGAAGCGTTAAGCGCCAACACGGCGTATGCGCAATATTAACTACAACAGGCGAGAACGTGGCATTCCTTGCCTTACATTATGTAAATACATGTGCACAACAAAGTAATGACAGTGTAGATAGCTTGCTTTTAAGTTGAATCATGGGTTTGAGGCAGTTTAAGTGAGGGTTTCGGCTCTTAAGCTGCTGTACAGTTGCCTTCTCTATATCGCATTCATATTTCAGCATACTCTATCATATATTAATTAAGCTTTCTTTCTCTCTGTTGCTATAAATACATAAATTAATGACTATTGAAGAGTTTTCCACATGATGTAATGCGGTAATTCATGTAAAGTCCTAGTATTATCTTTATTACCTGCCTTGCAGAGAATTTACTATAAATTCTTGCCAATTAAACTAATTGCCAGCCAATATATTGTGGCGAAAACTGTAGCAAAGCTCTCTCTCTCTCTCTCTCTCTCTCTACAACTTGAGGAAGATACTTTATAATTGTAACTTTATTCCAACTGCAGTTAATTCTCGTGCTGCACTTTTTGCTTAATAATAATAATAATAATACACATGTTGTTTATAAATCAACAATTGCGTAAATCACTGCAACGAAAATTGGCTGGAAAATGTAATTTTATATATACGCTTGAATTGCCTTGAGCATTGCAAGGCCTCGCCATTTCTCGCTCTCTCTCTCACACACACACACTCTCTCTCTCTTTCGCTCTCACTCCACTTTGCTGGCCAATGCAAACAAAGAGACATGCATGCTTGTGCGTGTGCGTATGCATCAATATAAATAAATAAATCTTTCCTGGCAAAACAACAAAATCAGTTGCAATGGCACGCACAGCAGCAACAACAACAACAACAACTCTCCACTGAAAAATAATAATAACAATTTAATTAAAACATGCAGCAAAATCAAATTGCACACACAAATTGACAGAAGTTGCAGCAGTTGCTGCTGCCGTTGCAGCTTATGAAAATGCAATTCGCATTTTATTTTTTTTAATTGATTTCATATTTTGGGCAATATTTATTTACAGTTTGCTTGCTTTTTTTTTTGCTTTTTATTTAAAAGCCTCTTTGCGTCATTATTTATTATTTGCTCAAGCGTTAAACGCAATTCAAGGAATTATATTAAAAAATATCTAACAAATAACACATGTTAAACATAAGCATGAAAATTAACATTTAAAAAATTGTATTTTAATTAAATTCCAAAAAAAATATTCAAATTTTTCTTAAATCTCTTCTTTTCTTAATTTAAATATTTCATGAAAATTAAACTTAAATTAAATTTTAATTTTGTATTTAAAAAAATAATAAAATTAAATAAAATTAAATAGTAATTAATATAAAAATAAATACTTAACAGAAATACAATAAAAAAAATTTAATTTAATTAATTTTATGTATTATTTATATTCACTTTAATTTCGAAAATGCAAATCTGTTTTATCAACTTAGTTATGCAGAATATTTGAAACTTTTCAAACATCTTCCACAATATTTCACACTCGCTCTCTTCTGCACTCTTTGTCTCGTTCTACGACTGTCTCTTTCTAAATGCATTAAATGCCATTCAGTGGAATGACATTATTTTCGTGTTTTATGAATTTTGTGGCTTGTGCAATGGATGTGCGCGCGTGTGTGTGTGGCGTGGGCGCATATATTGTTACATTTGAGGCCTTTTTGTTTCAATGTTTTGGCCTTGATGTCTGGCTGAATGTGTATTGACCACAATGTGCAAGCGTTAGACAGACAGCAATATAACAACAACAACAACAACAGCAGCAACAACAGCAGCAGCAGCAGTGGCAGCAACAATGGTTGGGTAATGATGACAACCAAAAACCGCAGCATCCAAAATGTTCTGTGTGCGTGTGTTTGTGTGTGTGAGTGTGAGTGGGTGTTTGTGTGGGTGTGGGATATTACAATTATATTAGTGTGCCCAGTGCGCCGTTTGAAATGTAAGCAATCAATTCAAAATTAATGCAAATGCAGCAACATTTTCACCAACACACACACACGCACACACACACACACACACGCACATCGATAGAGAGGCAAACAAAACATGGCGAACGGAAGTCGTCGGTTGCGGTTTGCAGAGTTGCCAAAGCCAAAGAGCTGGTCACAATCCCCTTAACTGTCAGCGTTACCGTTGCCGTTACCGTTACTATGGGCGTTGCCATGCCAATGCACAGCAGCTGTCAGCGCAAACGCCCACAACTGTCAAATTCATCAAAATCGCACGAGTGCACACACATACACACGCACACGCACACGCAGCGTGAGAGAGAGGGGGAGAGGGAGAGATACAGTTACATAGATAGATAGTTTGACAGTTGTCGACTGTCAGCCACCTGGAAATGTTGCAACTGGTCATTGTTGGTTATTACTTGTTGTTGTTGTTGTTGTTGTTGCTGGTTGTTGCTGGTTGTTTGCAGTTAGCTGAAGCGTTTTAGTTAGTTGAAGTGATTAGCATCGTTAGTGGCTTTTTCGTTTGCATCAAAGCGGAAATGCAGTTGCAAAGGCATTTGTCACTTTAATAAGCTACATTAATGAGTCTATCTCTATCTATATCCAACTACAGCAATCTCTCTGCCACTATTCCCCTCTCTCTCGCTTTCTCTTTCTCTCTGTTTCTTTGTGTATCTATGCGTATGTTTTGGCATTTGTGGCTTACATTTTGTAACTACACGTAATTCAATAAATTTCAATTAAGTTAAATGAGCTGCTTGCCCGTAACTACAACAACGAGAACAACAGCTACAGAAATGTATATATTTGTATATATTTTATTGTTGTCCATTTGTGTTTTGCGTATTTTGTTTGCTTTGGCTGCAAAAAGTAATTAATATGTCACATCTACTGGCAATCGGCAAAATGTCGCCCCGGGTGCTGCAGCGTTGCCCTGCCAACATCAAAAGCCATATAAATATATTCGTTTACATAATGATCGAAACAAATAAAATACTCACACACACACACACACACACACATGCACGCACGTGCACATTAAATTTTGTATGTTGTTTGCATTTAAATGGATTCCATTAGAAAAAGATTGTATTGAAGAGCTGTCACAGCTTTCGCCCTCAATACTTTTGCTTTTCATAACAATGCAGAGAAACCTTTATCACTTCTCTGCCGTCGTCTAGTAAGAGCACCTAAATCTGCAGCTGAAATAATAAATAAATTTAATAAAATACTTGACTTTCTTTTATTATGGTTATGTGTCCTTTCTAGCCATATGGCTTCATTAAATTCTGTATAAATGAGAGCCAAAGAAGCGAACGACTAGCAAATGCCCTCGCATTAAGGCATTATAGGGAAGATGTGTTTAGATTTCAGCTGTGTTTACATATGAAATATATCTTGATTGAATATCTGCTAGGCCTTCATAGCTGACCAGATATGTATATATAAATATATATTCATATCTCTTCTATCTAGTAGTTCCTCACTTTGTTGCTCATCCTGGGCTTTTGCTTTAACACATATTCCCCAAAGCATTTTCCTTTTGATTTCACGCCGTAATTGGGTGTCAAACGTTTCTTTTGTTACTGCGTTTTCTTTCAGTTCTATTCTTTATATATCTATATATTCTTTTTTTTTTTTTTTGTGCCTGGCACTTATTGACATCTGCCATCTGCCCCAAACGCGTGTGTGTGTGCGAGTGTCACATAAAAAACATATATGCATACATATATATAGATACTCCACATAATATATACATATATACATATATATCTGCGGTGCTATTCTACTTTTTTCTCCTTTTGCTGGCTTGTTCTATCGCATAAGTTTAGATGGAAATCAGCAGCAGCGCAAATGATTGTCATGACGATAGAGCACAAATTGACACCGTCTCTAGCGAAAGGGACACAAGCCAAAAATCACACTAGATCAATAATATACAATTTGAATGACGGCCGCATGAAAGAACTGACTAACTGACTGAACTGACGAACTGACTAGCTGACTGCTGAGATAGGTTGAGATGAGGTAGGCTCAATTATTTGACAGGCAACTTGAAACCCCAATTTAATTGGCATGAAATCAAAGCTTTAACATGTTTATAGCTAAAGTACAAGGAGGCGCACACCATCGACCGATATCATATGCTAATTTGAAGGCCAAAGGCAGCAGTCAGGCGAAAAATAACCAGCAACAGTTGCTGCTGCTGCTGCTGCTGCTGTTGAGGCTGCCATTGCGTAAGCTAAACCAAAAACCGGAAGTCATAAATCATATATGCCATGCATAGAGTGTAGTCTAGTAGTAAGAGAGAGAGTGTGTGTGTGTGTGTGTGTGTGTGAGTGTGTGAAGCGCACTAACCACAGGTGTTGGTTGGGTCAGTCTGCTTTGGCAGCTACCCAAAAAAAAACTATGCTCGTTGTATTTGAATAAAAACCCATGTTCGTTTTTTAATGTAAGCTGCTAGAGGGTATTTCGTTCTCATCATGAATTATGTGATTATTACTTATTGATACTGTTGCTAAATTCAAGTTGAATATCAATATCATATAAAATATGGAAAAAGTATTCAGTTCTTCTATGAAACTTGCATTTTTATGATATGCTTTCTATACTTGAATGCCTAGAGACCATTTTCATATATCTATCTTAACTAAAATGACTCAATTCAGCATGAATTATTATATTTTCGTAGTCATAGGGTATTTCATATGCCATTTGCCAAACTCTGCGCCTGCTTCTTGCTGCTTCTTTGCCCTAATGCATGATTTTTGGTGCGACGCAGTTAGTTTTAAAATTGTATTTTCGCTTGCCATATACATATATATTTCTATATATATCTGTGTGTGTGTATTTGAATGTCGCCAGTGTTTGTCGCTTGGGTTGGCAGCTCTGTAAGCGAAAGCTAGAGTCCCGCTTTGGTGCAGTTTCTCTGGTCGTTGTCGCCACAAACGGAAGCACTTTAAAATTATATGAGGCCGGTGCCGGGTCCGGCTGCGCATCCTCATGTGTCGTCAGCCACAAGCCGGTAACCAGCAAAAACTCAACTCAAAAACTTTTCCAGCTGCAGTCTGAGTGTGTGTCGTGTCGCCTCAGTGAGTGAGAGAGAGAGAGAGAGAGAGAGAGGGAGATGTGCACCCATCACAGATATTTCATCTCATGTATTTATTTGTCTGCCAACTATTTTTCGGCTAGTGGCACTTTTCGATGCAACTAAGCGTATTTATTACTTATTTATATACACAAGTGTCATCTAAAATCTACTCGCGGCACAAGCTGTAAAAGCATCCAACCACGCCCACACTTTAGCATAAATAATTGAGTGCCTGCCTGCCTGGAGAGGCAACAATAGTGGGAACTCGTCAGCTCTTAAGTGTATTCGGCAGTTGGTCTACACGCAAATCCTTTGATGATGCTCAATTCAAATTTCATTTGAGACAAACCCAAGTTTTAGATATTTATATTTTAATGCTTGCCAAGCAGTAGATTCAGGCATCAGAGTGTTAGGCCTGCTTAATCTAGCTGCCAGCTAGTTATAATTCATTCATTTGGCATGCCAGCAATGTTTACAGAGATAATTAATTAAATAGACTTTGGCAACATTCAACTAACTCAACGAACTAACGACGACTCGTGCTTTTTATTGTGTAAACTCGCAAATAACTGGATTAAATAGCATCAAATGCTTTTAGTGGAGTCTTAAACAGGTGCAGCCCAAGGACAGCACTGGCCAGAGAGCTATAAACAGTTGTTGCGTTGCCCTTTACTTGGCCAGCTGATGATATAGTTATGGACAGCACTGTATGACCGTCGGAGCAAGCCAGCGAGCAACAGTGTTAAGCTGCTTAAAATTTATTACCTTTTGCTTGAAATAACTTGCCAGCAGGCACTACCAACAGCCAGCCAACCAGCCAGCCAGCGAGCCAGCCAGCCAACCAGGCAACACAAAAACCAAAACAAATACACCTACACACACACATATATATATATATATATATACACACCTACACACACAGTTGCACATGAAACAATGCGCAATGATAATACAATAAAATACCAAAGACAAAAAGCATTTCACTAAAGGGGCAAGAACAATAACAAGTGCCATCGTAATAATGCACAAAAAACAATAAATATAATAAACCTGAAAGGTCCCGTTAGTGCCAAGGAGCCTCATGTCGGACGGATGCCATGGCATTTGCCTCGCATATTTGCACAAAAATCATTCAATCTACAGCCAGCAGAGCAAGATGGGCGCAGTTGCTGCACGCAGTAAATACGATTTCAAGTATTAATTGTTGAGGTCATAGAAAATTCTCGTAATATTTTTGCTGTACTTATTGCAGTTACTTCGTAAGTTACTCAATTTGTCATAGATTTCATACTTTTTGCTAGCTCTTCCATAACTACTTATTGTCTCTTCAGCTGAAGCAACTCAAGTTTGAGCTGCTTACATGTTTTTCTTCGATCATAATACTCTAAGAATTCAATTGAATTGTTGTTTTAGCACTGAGCTGCGTAAATTGACCAGCACGCTGCTTGTTTTATTTTTGATTGATTTAATCGTTATATAAGTCCTTATCTCAGTTTGATATATCTCATCTCTTTAGCAATTCCTCCCCCTACATCGTAAATTATAAATTTAGCCGTCACATAACATTAACTTTAGGCAAACAAGAGAAGAATGAAAAAAGTTTCGCTTGAAAGTTCTTAATATCTTATTATTATCTATATAATAATTTCTTCTTTTTCTTTTTTTAAGGCACGCACTTCCGCCCGAGGGGTGCTTATGCCCCACCCTAGTCTCTGGCCCCATTGAACTGTCAGACATGTTTGGCTGTTTGGCAAACTTGCAATGCATTTCCTGTCTGTCCCGCCTTGGCTCGCGTTGGTTCAGTTCAGTTCGGCTGCCTAATGCTGCTTAAATAATAAATTTCAATTTTTAAAGATTTTACGTGTTATTGAAAAGCTTTGCTTGCTTTTGCCTTTGCCTTTGCCTTTGCTTTTGCCAGGCTACCCTTAAGGGACATGACTTTCGCTTTATTATGTGTTCTCTTCTTGCCTTGACTTGGCTTGGCTTCTGTCTTCTGTCTTCTGACTTCCCCTCGCTCATGTGCATTATGTTTGCTTTTTGTTCATATCAACATAAATAACTTATATAATGCTATACTTTGCTAAATTTCCTGCCTTTTTTCGCTTCACTTTATATTTCTTTTAATACACTTTGTGGAAAAAAAAGGAAGAAGCCAGCGGACGGGCGCATGCGAGACAGCAAATTTGTTGACACCTCCTTGTGTTTCTGTTCGCTTTTTTTCTTAATTTTGTTACATTTAGCTTTGATGTCCCTTGCGGCCAACAGATAAACTTTGCTCGCTTTGAATTGTATTTTATAAATTACTTTTCACTGTTTTGCTAATAAATGCCCCAGTGACCCGAGCAACAGAGAGAGAGAGAGAGAGATGGCCAAATTTGCTTTCCACACTTTTTTTTTTTTGTCAGGTTGGCACGTATATAGATAAATAATTCTTTATTTTATATTTGGATCAGACATCACAGTTAGAAGCTTGTAAGACAATCTGATATTTATTTCACTCGTTATCCTTTGGCAACTCAGTAACCGCAACACTTGCCACAGGCCCCGCTCAGCTCTGCTCTGCCAAATACATAACATTTCTCAAAAATTATTTATATTCCCAGTATAATTTTCAGTCGAGTCCAATAAATATAGGAAGCGAACTGCTTGTGGGTGGGCTTTAACTTTTATTTGTCATCATTGCGTTGTTGCTGCCGCTGTCCTAGCTGCTGCCGCTTCACTTATTCAGGGCCAAAAAATAAGTAAAAGATGTTGGCAAAAACCTTACCGCTGGCAATTGTTGTTGCTGTTGCTGTTGCTGTTGTTAACTTATGCCAACTGAAGATAATTTGCCATGGTTACCAACAGCAGCAACGAAAAGCAAGGAATGACAAGGTGAGTACGGGTAACAAGGGACAGCCAGCCAGAGGGAGTCGAAGAGAGTAACTGCTGCATCAGGTAACTCTTAAGCTGCTGCTGCCGATGTTGCCTCTGCTTCTGCTTCCGCTGCTGCTGCTGCTGTGGTTTTTACGTTTGTTGCTTGCCGCTAGTTGGCTGCGGTCCAAGGGGTCAGGAGACGAGCTGAAGGGGATCGCTTTTGGTAACGCTTATCCACTTGTCTTGTGATTTTAATGCAGTGGGCGAGGCCTTTTGAACATGGCAAAAGATTGCCAGGGGCACCCAGTAACAGCAACGGCAACGGCAACGGCAGGCAGCAACCAGCAGCAGCTGCAAGTACTTGTAGATACTTTGCCTCGTTGTAGGTTTTGGCTTCAGCGATTGTGCTGCTCTGCTCAATGGGACTTTACTACATGCGCGAGGGTTTTGACTGGGTGGGCGGGTCGAGGAGGGGTTTGTTGCTTGCATCTGTCGCTGACATTTGTTTGCTTTTATGCGTATGTTATGTCCTTTAGTTGCTAATTTTCGTAGGGCATAATAAAGTGCAGCGGCGACTTTTCTTTTGACTCGCATTTGTCATGCCATAGATGCTGCCAGCTTCAGCTTCAGCTTCATACCAAAAACTACATATACTATTGTCCATAAATCGCCTTAGATGACACACACACACACACACGCCCATGTCTTGGCCACTTGCTGGCTTTCATGGTCAGCATTGGCCATTTGTATGAAATTGGCTTCTCAGTTTCTGCTGCTGCTGCTGTTGTTGCTGCTGAATGCAGCACGTAAGTTGAATTGAAATTGAAGTTCGCTTATGGAATTGGAAAAAACTGCTACTGCGACTTTTGCAATTTTCTTCACACACTTCATGTTCAGAATTAATTTAATATTAATTTTATTTTATATATATATATCTCCAACATTTCCGTTGCTCCATCTCGTCCTCTCTCCTTCTGCTTACTTTGTCCAGCTCTAAGAGCTGCTCCGGCATCTTGTGTTTGTGCGCTGCCACTTGAGTGCTCATTTTAAGATTTTTTTCTCTGCTTGCTTCCGGTGGGGTAAGCTTCATGTGTGTTGTCCATTTCGGTACATGGAAAAGGACTAGCGTGGACGTTGCCGTGGACACCACTGGAATTTTAAATTATATTAGCTGGGCATAATTTCAAATTAAATATAGTTTAGACTTAAGCATAGTGGGTGTTCGATAGCAAATAAAAATAGCTTTCGATAATGGTTTATAAAGTTATTCCAGTCAAGTTCATTAAGCTAACTATAACTTGGCCAAACTAATTAAATAATAATTTAAGTAACTACAACTGAATCTAATTAGAATACATTATTTATTTAGTTAGGCTTAAGATTTTCTAATTTAACTCTTTCATCTGATTTAGCTTGCTGCTCAACAATTTGTTCGTCATACCAGGTCACCCTGTACTTGATTCCCATATGTAACTTCTTGATGCTCTGTCCCATGCCACTGTACCTGTGATCCCAACGCTCTTTTACCCAATTCCCCAGCCTTTTTTATGTTGTTTATTTCGGGGTTATTTTTTTCTCTTTATTTTTTATTTTTGCTCTGCTCTAACCAAAAAACCACACCACACGCAATCAACGTCAGAGTTTTGTATATTTTGGTCACGTGTGTGAGCAGTCACGCTTTTTTGGGTCTTGTTTTGTAGGTAAAAGTGTCATTTGATAGTTTGCTGAACTTAAGTTTATTGAGTGAACTTAAAGCTGCTTGAGCTCCACTCGCATGGCCTGGCAGGCCTCGGTTGCGTGTCCTTCGGGTTCAGCTAAGCCAATTAATTAAGCTGCCTTTGGTTGAGGTCCAAATATGTCAAGCGGCGTTGCGCCTGTTGCATTTCTCTCGGCACTCGGCACTCGGCACTCGGCGAAAATAAAATTAGCACAAAAGCATAGACAAAATGCGGAACTAAATAAATCAGACCCCGCCCTCGGGAGAAAGACAGAGAGCGAGACAGAGATAGAGAGAGTGAAAAGCTGTTCGTCCGCCCACACGCACACAAATTAAACCCAATGAACTTGCATAATGGCCAGGGCCAAAATGCTTCTCACTGCGGCAATATGGCGGCATTAATTAAAGTAATTTATCATTAGGGTCAAACTGAAGCCAGAATCACAGTGCGAGAGTGAATGAGAGAGAGAGAGAGAGAGGGAGAGAGAGTGAAAGCTGAATGCTGGAACAACCTTTGATTCGCAGCCAGGAAGCTGTATAAATATTTTGCCTTCTCGGCTCGGCCAGCGACAACTCCAACTACATCTAGAGAGACAAACAACTAAGCGAGGGAGAAGCCTTTACTCTAACCATATGGTAATCAAGAGAAGTTTCTCTTGCTCTTTGGCTATTCGCTTCATTTCGTGCCAGGCTTTAATCTTTTAGCACGCATCTTTGGCATTTTATTGTAATTTGTTTCGATTGCCTTTGCGTGTGTGTGTTTGGCTTGGGGTTGGGCTGGCAGAAAGAAAAATCTACGAAAAAAAGAAGAAGAGAGTGATGAGAGAACGGGAAAAAGAAAAAAAAACGTTCCGAACCGAACAGAGCTGAACTGAACTGAGCGCTGGCTGGCAGCGAATAAATTATGCGTGTAATTCAACATTTTATTTAATGAAAACCTAATGAAATGCAAAATGCTAACACAAATGAAATAAATTCGATGTCGAGCAGTCGTCGAATCGCTTGGACGGCTTCCTTTTTATCCAGCTCAATGTTTTCCATTTTGGTGCTCGGCTGCCTCCTGTGACGTTTGCCAAATTGATTAGGCGCAAAAATCGCTGTCGTAATAAACGAGAGCGTGGCCCCAGCAGTAGGGGGAAACGGCATCTACTGCAGCATTGACTTTGATTAATAATGTGCGCTTTAGGCAGGTACAAGTTATTAGTTGTCCTCCCCAAACGTACCTGGGGAGGAGAAGAAGGACATGCTTGGCACTGGCACAAATTGAAAGTCCTCTGCTAATGTGCCCCATAAGCGAGAAATGACAATGTGGTTCCAGCTGGTAGAAGTAGAAGTAGAAGTAGAAGTAGAAGTAGAAGTAGAAGTAGAAGTAGAAGTAGAAGTAGAAGTAGAAGTAGAAGTAGAAGTAGAAGTAGAAGTAGAAGTAGAAGTAGAAGTAGAAGTAGAAGTAGAAGTAGAAGTAGAAGTAGAAGTAGAAGTAGAAGTAGAAGTAGAAGTAGAAGTAGAAGTAGAAGTAGAAGTAGAAGTAGAAGTAGAAGTAGAAGTAGAAGTAGAAGTAGAAGTAGAAGTAGAAGTAGAAGTAGAAGTAGAAGTAGAAGAAGAAAATGATAGAGTATTATTTGAGAGCAAACTATATTATGTTCCAGCTTAGATAACATATGACCTTCAACTATTCAGACTAATTCTCAAATACAATTCAATAACAATTTGAATAATTATGATTTGAGTGAATCCTACAAATCTCTGAAGGCTTTATCAAGTTAAAGCAAATTATGAATTGTTTGGTAAATGAAGTCAAAATTAGAGCTCAATTCGTGGCCATTGTGTGCGTTGCCATGGGTAAGGTTGCATTTGAATGCGTTGACATACAGACTCGCACACACACACACACACATCTAATATATATAGTATTGCACGCACAACTAAAACTAAATCCAAATAACAAATACAACAACCAGCTGCCATTAAGCATTAAATGCAAGGCGGCGAGCTGCAAAATCCCAAGTCAATTAGAATTAGCAACCAAAAAGCCAAAAACCCAAGAGCTGCCAAATATGCTGCTGCCATAATAACTGCTTCCGACAGCAGCAGAGCGAGATGGCACTAATGGGAGAGTGTGGTAGCGCGAGAGCGAGAGCGAGTGAGCGAGCGACTGCGATTGGGGTGCTGCAATGTGGCTGGGCGTGTGGCAATCACATTCATTTCATTTCGCACAGAAATTTATTTACATGGGCCACTGTGGACCGCGTAGAGTTGCGGCCAGGCGAGATGAGGCGCGGCGTGTTGGGGACAAGCTGCGGCAGCAGCCACTTCCGCCGGAAACTAGCTTTTAACCCCATGAACGGGTCTAGGCGTTAATATGGCGCTTGCTGCTACTGCTGCTGCTGCTGCCCCTTCAGCTCGTCCCTCTTGGCCAGCTCTGTTCGTTACCCGGCTGCGTAATGAAAAATGCAAATTCCCAGCGGCTAAATTCAAGCAAACAAGCAAAGCGACGCGCTGAGTGCTGTGCGCGTTTTGTATGAGTAGACAAATAGACTCGGCACTGACTTGCCTTGCCTTGCCTTGCCTTGCCTTTGCACGCCCTCTGGCTGCCTCTGGCCCCTACTTGACTGCAGCGCAGCAGCTACCGTGAGCCAACAATTGCAGCCGCTCTCCAGCGTATTGTGTGGCAAATGACAGGAAATTTAAAAGGATGCCTTTGTAGTCGTCGTGCTGCTGCTGCTGCTACTGCTTGCCATACAGCAACAACAACAACAAGAGAAACAACAACACCACAATAACAAAGTGCTGCGTTCTGTTTCTCTCTTCTGTGCTTGTGTCTAGCTGGCGGCTATAATTTCAATGCTCAACTTGATAAGCAGCTTAACCCACGCACCACCAGCAGCAGCAGCAGCAACAGCAATTGCCGCCAATGCAGTCGAGTGGCACACTTGACCCACCCAACCACCGTGCAACCCTTTTTCCCTTGCCATTTGTATGTTTTTCTGCTGAGCATTGCTTCAAATTTCACGCATTAAAATTAATTAGCAAAGGCAGGCAGCCGTTGCCGGGCCATGCCAAAATATCAGCATATGCTGACTGTGTGAGTGTAGAAAGGAGCTAAAGGCAGTTGAATGGGCGTAGCTTGTGTAGGATAGTGTAAATTGCATAGATTTTATGATACGCCAAGTCACGATAATCGAATGTCAAAAGTTGAGCTATTTAATTAGCATATTCGCTAAGCTAGCTAGATCAGTTTCAATATTTGTTTAACAAATCCGCAAAGTCAATTTTTATGATGCAGCGCAATGAATGCCTTTAGCTGTAGTAGTAGTCGTAGTTGTTGTAGTAATGGGAGGAAACACATTAGCATCGTCTTAAAATATTTATAAATTCGAACAGCTTTATGCAAAAATGTGAAGCGCAGCTGCTGCTGCTGCTGCTGCTGTTAGTCAAGAAAATCAGCAGCGTCACATTTTCAGAATTTTGCGACGGCATTCGCAAAGTTCGACGACGCAGGCAGAGCCATTAAATTGAACAACGCGTAGGGACTAGCTGGGGAGACTGACGGCTGCTGCTGTCAGTGCGTTGGCACAATAGTTTATGAGCCAAGCTTATGAAAATCCTTTTGTTACACAATTTTACAGTTATTTTAAGTTGGCCAGCAGACGGCGGCAAGCAGCTAATTTTGCCTGCTCGGACGTGCCAGCGGCATGGCCAATGGTGAGTGCAGACAATGTTGAGGCATCTCGCCCGTGCCAACGCGTCCCTTCCTGTCAGGCAATTAAAAACAGTTGACATTTTGCAAACAGTGACAAGGAGCGAGCCAGCGAGTCGGCGACTGCGACTGCGACGTCGCAGCCTATAAACTAAGCAACGTGCGTTTGCCTAAAATTATGCTAAGCTCTGCAGCCGTCGCTAAAGAAAAGCGCAGCCAGACAAAGTATACAACGGGGCGAATGAGCAACGTGCTCCAGTTCATGCTCTTGCTCATGCTCATGCTCGGGCTCGTTGTCGTCTTCATCTTGGCGCTAGATCCTGCGACGTCCTGCTGTCGTCGGCATAAGTACTTAAGGCAACAAAGTAGACTTTTGCATGCAAGCGCATGCTGCCCCACAACTTTGTGTTGCTAGCTAGGATTTTTCGAGACAAGAGAGAGAGAGAGAGAGAGAGAGAGTGAGTGAGCTGAAGGCTATGCATCTTGGCAAGGCTATTGACAGCTTCAACAAAACCGGCATAAATAATTTTTTTTTCAATTTTTTCCAAGCCATTTTGCAGCAGCGAGACGCAACTTAACACAAAGTTGTACTCACTGCTGTTCATACCCTTAAAAACTAGTCAAGTTTTTGGAGTCAGCGGCTTTAAATGAGTTGTACATAATGTGTAGTAGTCGACGCCAAAGATAAAGCCTTCCCAGTTTCAGTGCCGTGTTCGTTCAACAAGTTTTCTCACTCACATGTTGTCAGCTTATGTAGCGGATGATATCTTAAGCCAGAACTATGGGCTAAGTTGAAAGTTTGATAGGCAACATGAAGTGAAGTCAATAAATATATGAAAAATTGATAATACTTTAAGGTATAGGTGGCATGCAACCAATGCTACTCTCGCTTTATAGAATACTTTGATTGAAATTGTTAATAAATTATTTTTTGCACCACTGTGCGCTTGGCAATTGCATTGAGATTTGCTAGTCTCCAGGCAACGGAGCGGGCTAACAGGCAGACACGCAGCTGCTAATGTGTCTTGGGTAATTGACTCGGCAAGTTTTGCATTGTTGTCACGTGGTGTGTGTGTGTGTGCAGCAAGGACAGAGCACTAACAATTGAGCGAGTCGACTTCAGTGTCCTTAGCTTCCTGAGCCGGACCCAGAGCCTGAGCTTGAGCAATATGCAAATCAAAGCCAACGTCGTCAGAGTCTTTCCCAAGCGCTCCTGGTCGATTGCAGGCGACAAAACTAGCGCGCAACTAGGCAAACACTTCCGGTGGCCGGAAGCATAAAACAAGTCGACAACGGAAGTGCCCTGCTCTCACTCTCCCACTCCCACTCCCACTCTCACTCGCTCTCTCTGTCTCTGCGCCTTGCTATGGTTTCATGATTAAAGTCGGCTCGCTTCGGCTTGGCTCGCTTATTATAATTATTATACTTTATGTTCGCGTGCCGCGCCCAGCCCGCGCCGACCTAGCTCGCGCTCTGGTGACATTTGCACGTGAGCTGTTTAGCCAAAAGTGTTAAAACGGCATAAAAACATGGAGTCGAGTTGCTAATATGCACGCGATATGCAGCTCGAACAGCTGCGCTGTGTGTGTGTGTGTATTCCTTGGAGAGAAGGTGTTTACGAGTTGGGCAATTAATTTAACTGCTGCTCGCGAGGCCATAACAAAATTTATGGCCAACAACAGTTTTGTCAATAACTTTGCTCACCGCTGGCTGCCATCTCTCGCTCGACTGTCGGCTAATCTCGAGGGCACTTCATTAATCCACAGCGCCTGAGCCAGAGACAGAGCCAGAGCAACGCCAGCGCCAGCGCCAGTTAATGCCATGCATGTCAGAGTAGCAGATAAATGTGCCCCGACCCTTGAGGGGAGCGGGCTCTGCCTGCTGCACCGCACCTTGCCATCTATGCGCGGCGAATTTATGAGCGGTAGTCGCAGCGGCAAATGCAACTGCCAGCCAGCATATCAAATTATATGGCGGCCACAAAAAGAAATAACAACATGCCACCTCACAGCTCCCAGCAGCTGGCGAGACGCGGCGAGATCCTTTGGTTGGCTGCTGCATAAATTCTGATGAATCACTGCAGCCAGCAGCAACGAGCAGCAACCAGCAGCAGCCAGCAGCAGCCAGCAGCAGCCAGCAGCACCTGCAGCTGGAACGAGCAAAAGTTTCATCGTTTGCCGTTCCACGTAATGCGGCAGCTACTCTAATAATAAATTTAGTTTGCAACGCGCAACGAAATTTCGGAATGCATAATTCAAAATAATTCAAAAAACAACGTCGCTGATTTCTCGTCTCGCTCTGTAGACACAACAACATCGAGATACACCCACACACACACACATACACCTTTCAGCCATAAACTAATAAATAGATACGCTGAGTCCTGGCTGGAAATGAGCTTCAGCTACGTGCAGTTTACAATGCCTGGCTTAAGTCTATGCGAGTCTTTAGGAATCTGTATTAATGTAAAAGGTTTTTAAGCTAATAATTATAATCGTGAGCTTTGCTAATTAGTTTTGGACAGAGGCTTTTACAACTTTTAATTTCCATGCAGTTGATGTTCTTTTTTTTTTAGAAATATGTTTTCCTATTTAAGTCAGAGCGCGTATAGACAGAGCCACATTCCCACTCTTACAAAAATGATTAATTATTTTATAAATATACTAGAGTTTCTTTTAAAAAAAATATATTAAATATTATTATAAATATTTATACAAAAATATATATATTCTAGTGATTTAACACATGTTTATCACGCAGTCGCAGTCGTGTTGCCTTTCATGAATTTTCACATTTTGTATACTATTTTCGAGCTTAACTTTAAGCACTTCATCATTTGGCAAACAATAACTGAATAATGCTAATTGTTTTACAATTTCTGTTTTCAATCTTCCACATCTTTCTTTTTTCCAGGTAAGTTCCGGAATTACGGTCAATACTTTAAATACCTTTTTGCACATGCCTCCGGTAAGTTACACCTTTGTCTGCATTGGGCTGACTGCCTGTCGATTGGCTGGCATTCATTCATGCATTGTGCGTGTGTGTGTGTGTGTGTGTGTGTGTGTGTGTCGGCAGTAGTCAGAGCTCGTCTACGAACAATTACCAATGTTTACTCTGGCATCCGGGCTGGAGCTCTGATTGGATGCGGCTTTGCACGCTCGCGATACACTTAATAAAAATTTTCAACAATTCAATATCATTTTTATTTGCGTTGGCATAATATTGAATTTTTCACCCAGCCGCCTACCCCAGAGAGCGTGTTCGTGTAAATCACACAAATATATACATGCATGCATACATATACACACACATACATATATATATATACTTTTCACTCAATTATACACAACAATAAATATTGAATACAAACAAACATGACGCACGCACAGTGGGGCCTAGGGTACTTTATTTAATAATAAACTGCCACGCTGACACGCCCCCTTCTCGCACGCCCTTGCCATTCACTTAATATGCATTAAAGTGCAATTCATATTTATTTGTGCAAATTTTTCACATTCGCCAAGCCTTTGCGTTCTCGTTCCATTTGCTCCTTCAGCTCAAGCGATGTCCTGCACAAGACGAGGCAATACGCTTACTGAATGCTAGAAGATGCGTGCTAATAGTCGGCTAATGTGGGAGCTGTGAATATATATATTTGATATGTATATAAATATATTTGAAATATTTTACAAGTGAGCTATTTCAAGCTAAAAATGAAAGGGAATTAAAGGGAATTAAAGGGAATCAAGTCTTTGTTGACATAGAAAGAAGAGCTCAAAGTTATGGAAAATAGCTTGAGTTCTTTTCGATATATAATCTTTAATTTATAATAATAAAAAAATTATCTTTAAAATATATTTTAGCTACCCTGCAATAACTCTCTCTCTCTCTCTCTCTCGCGAGCCTAATTTCAGCTTCATCATTTCAGCTCAGCTCCCATAGTTGATCGCTATTTGAGTTAACAACTATATAAAATGCCGATACTCTACAGCTAGCATATACAAAAAAAATTACATAGCAGGGAGCAGAGAGAAAAAAGAGCGAGAGAGAGAGGGGGAGAGAGTGAGAGAGACGAGCATGCTTCATGCGCTCCATGAGCTATGCTCACGCATAAACAATAAATAAGGCTTCATAATTTTCCTTCATTGAACTTGCCGCCCCCCGGCTTCATCATGATGGGGCTGGCATTCCGCCCGCATTGTTGTCATTGGCAACACGGACTCAAACCAGGACCCGGATCCGGACCATGGCCGTGCCTTGCAGTGCAGCAGTTGCTGCTGCCGCTGCTGCTGCTGCTGGTGAATCCTGTGAACGTGCTTTTGTCGTAATCCTTTGAATTTCGTTGCAATAATTCCACTTGAATGTTTATTTGTGTATACAGCACACACACACACACACAGAGAGACGCACACACACACACAGACGCACACTCACAGCGGGTCAGATGAACGGCAGGAGTCGGTGGGGCTGGGTGGGAGTGGCAGCAAGTCGGCCTTACAGTTTATAAGGTTATTGTTTGCGTCATGGGCGCCATTTTAAAACATCGCTGCGGACCGCCTTTACCTTTATGGGCCGGCTATGCGAGCGAGTGGTGCAAGCCAGCTGGAAGGCACTCGGAATGGTCTTAGCCATTTGTTTGCCAAGGTTCAGCTTGGCACTAACAAATCTACAAATACGCATTGCGACAGGTGCTGCTCGCAGTGTAAAATCCATAAATTGTTGTCGCCACTCTCTACTCATTCATAAGCCCCATTGATGCTTTTTCCATTAGTGCCTCGGCTCACCAGCCTCATCCGCATTTGCATTCGCATTGTGAGACCCTTTCTCATCATTATCATCATCATCATCGGCGTCATCATCGGCGTCATCATCTTCTGAAGCATATTCAGGGATCTCGTTGTTGTTGTGGCTTCCGACGGCTTAGACATAGCTAGAGCTTTGCGTTGCCTAGTACCATTTACATTCCTTACCCCTTCCATCTCTCTCACTCTCTCAATCTCTCATAGTCTCTGCTTCTCATATTCAATTAGCTTTACATTCTTTTTGCGACAAATGCGGTGTTGATAAATCCCATCTACGAACTTTGCTTTTGCCAGTTGCCAGTTCCCAGTTGTCAGTTCCCAGTAGCCAGTTAACAGTTTCTCATAACTCGTCTCCAACTGAGATTTGAATCCATTCTGAAACATGCAATCGTCATGCATGTAATTAAAATTGGTTTAAGTATGCCCCAAAGCCGTGCGCCAGGCATTGTGCTTGAGGCACTTTGCATTGCCCAATGCCAAACGCATCGATTGCTCCATTCCAAAATGCAGTTCCAAAAGTTTCCCAAAGAGTTGAAAACGCATAACGATTATTTCATATTTACTTGGTTCAAGTTCTTATGAGAAAAGTTCTAGAATAATGAGAGAGAAGAGAACTGACTAAGAATTGCATTAATTTCCAATCAAGTTGAATTAGCTGGAAAACTTTATAGAAATTTATGAATTGCTTGGATTATGTCAGTTGTATCAATTTATTATTATACGAATCTTTTCTCTTAATTAAAAAAGTTTTCTAACTAAATAAATATATACACAGAGATGCATAAATGAAGCTACAGTTAGATAAATCAATATACCCTTTTTACCACATTATAGAGCATAGAAATCTTCAAACTGATTTGTTCATCAAAATTGTTTACTTTCCAGCAGCTAGCAAACTCACTTTCCATTACTAACAAAGCAACCCTCGCTTGCCACGCTTTAGAGCTCAGCTTAGCACATCTGACTAGCTGCATTTAGTATATTCATCTATAGATAGATATTATTTTTTGTATGCATGATTCCTGTTCAATTTTAGGCTAGCTGAAAGTGGGCTTGACAACATTGCCGAAGCAAGGCACAATTCTAGCCAAAGACTCGAGCGCTTCACAGAAAATTAACAGCACAAAAGCCGTGGGCCAAACAATGGCCAGACTGGCAATGGACAACGTGCAATGGGCAATGAGCAATAGTCAATGGAAACATGAGCAAAGCAAACAGACAGATAGAGAGAGAGAGAGAGAGAGACGGGCAGTTGGACAGTTGAGGCAGTTGGACAATTGGACAGTTTTGGCAAGTGAGCTCTAACCAAATACCAAGTGGGCTTAGACCGAATTGCAGCGCCAATGCTCGATTTTGAATTTATGCAGTGTTTGGTTTGTTATTACGATGTATGTGATGTGTGTATGTGTGTGGGTGCGTATGCAGAAGCAGCTCATTTCCGCCTGCTCGCCCGCAAAATCAAAAAACCCGCACACAAAGCCAGCGTAGCCGTGTGAAGGCCATGCCTGGCATAGCAATAGAAGCAGCTAGAGCTGCGAGAAAGGAGGATTAGATGCAGCTGCATGCATGCAATACTCCTGCTGCTGCTGCTGCTGTGTGGTCTCTGCCTTCCTGCCACGCCTTCATGCAATCTCAGTTTGTGGTTAATATTATGCTGCATTTCTCATTTCGCGTGGCCGGCTGCTGCTGCTGCTGCTGCTGCTGCTGTTGTTGGTTTATTATCGCTAGCAATGCCAGTGCAAACATCGAGCATCCTGCATCCTGCAACGTGCCTCGTGGAATGTCCCAGCTCCTGCTCCTGCTCCTGCTCCCACTCCAACTGCCATGTCCCTTGGCTTGCTTGGGGTTTATCTGCTGTTGGTTTTTGGTTGCCCATCGCTGGCCTTCGTTGTTATTGCAATGTTTTTGACAAATAGTCAGGGAAATGCACACGGATGTCTGTTTATTGTGCCGTGCATGCGGTTTACGTTTATCTTCAACTTATGCAGACAGTTGTTGGCCTACCCCCCAGCCCCCGCAGTCACTCTCTGGACATGCTGTGGTCTGAGACATTTTCTGGCATTGTGTTTGCATCAGACACATTTTGTTGTGGTCCAGCAGTAGTTGCTGCCCCTGCTCCTGCTGCTGCGGTGACCCATCTCCGGTATGACTGTTTGGCTTTTGGCATGGCCATTGTGTCTAGCTCAGGTTTGTTTGTTACTTTTGTGCGTGTGCGTATGTGTTTTCAATAATAATCTAATTAAGTGTAGTTTATGAATGTGAATGCAGAGCAGATATGACGTTGCTCAGCCTAATGAACTGCGGAAGTGACAGTCGAGCTCAGTAAGTCTATCTGCACCGTAAGCAGCTCCTAAATGCATTATGCCTACTTTAGTTGCATAAGTTGTTGTGTTTCATGTCTCACACAATTCCATTTGAGCAAGAAATTTGCATATGTAAGAACTGCAAATAGTGACTTCAATATTATATAACTCTGGATGTGCTGCTCTGGCATATATATTAATGATATTTGCTTTGCCTAATGAATTTTAGTTGATATTCAAATGTGATTTTTTTGAGCTGTCATTGTGAGTTGATTGGGAATAGAATTTCCAATTAGTAATTATGCTCAGTTGATATGTGATAAATGCAAGTGCGATTCAGCTGACAGACTGAGTTTATACTCTGCTTTCTTCTTCAAACATAATCGATTCGATAACTGTGAGTGCTTCCCAGTTGAATGAAATGAGCTTAAGTCGACATTGCCATACCTGAAATCAGTTAATGCAAAAGCTACTTATTTCATTAAATTTTATCTTAAGTAACGTAAGCACAAATTCATATTCATGCATTTGAGTAACGCCCATTAAACTCTTATCTTACAGGGTATAAACAGCATTTACCACAATCTGCCACTGAATTGGGCGCTTTGTGTAGGGCAATTGCATTGCAACATAATCCTTTGATTCATCTCAGTTCGGCACTTGTCTGGCATTGTCTTTCATTGTTTGGCTGGCATTCAATAGCTTAATTAGCTGAGGCGCATGCCAAAGTTAATTATGCCAGCCCAAAAGGTACGCAAGGAGCACGTACAACTGTCTCTCTCTCGTGCGATATCAGCATTCGCTTGCAGTTCACATCTATCCAATGCCTGGCAGCTGATTGCCAGAGTCGAAATGCAGCTGGAAATCTGATTATTAATAAAGTTTCAATGCCGAAAGCTGATGAATGCGAATTTGAGCTATTTAGCGCTCCGCACAATACATTATTAATATGAGACAATAGTGAATGGCAGCGAAGCGTAAATGCCACAAGGCGACGGGCGACGGGCGGGAGGGGCGCAATTCGAGTAATGCAATTAAATTGGAAAATTCTCTGACAAATTAGACAGCACAAAGGCAATTAGAAAACAAACTTGCAAAGGTACAATTATTTCGAATTTGACAATAGATTAAATGTCATGTCTACTGCATCAACAAAAGGCTCAACTGCAGCTACTCTCGTCTGCAGCTCGACTATGATATTGGCATGCCTTTCAGGCGCACAAAACTATGCAAAAGTCAACTTACAGTGTGCGCGTGTGTGTGTGTGTGTGTGTGTGTGTGTGTGTTCTGTGTTAAATGCCTAACTCAATTATGCGAGGGTAAATGTTTGGTGCAAAAAGCTCAAAAGCCACAGCAAAACAAGCAGCACGAAGGTCTCTCAGCTCTGCCCGCCCCTCTGCTGCTGCTGCTGCTGCTGTTGCTGGAGCCCAACCGTCTTTGGCGCCCTATAAGCGCCAGCTGCGCCTAATTGCAGGCCGAGGCAACGGCAACAGCAAACGCAAACGCAACGCTCACAAATTCATTTATACATGCAATAATTTGGTTTATTATTGGGCACCCAACAGCCGTACGGCCTCGTGCCAGCTCTTTCGCTACATTTGCCATAACTTTTAATTAAATTAAAATGCACAGCCAAATTCGACGCACGGGCGAATGGACAACGTGCAACGGCCAACCTGTGCACCCAAAAACTTAATAACCAATTCGCTTTGTAGGCGAAAAGGTTCATATCGTCCGTTTATTGACAACATTTATGCATATTTAAGCAAAGGCGACTTTTGTAGGCTGCTGCGCATTTCACGCTAATTGAGTTAAACAGACTGCGCCAGCTGATCGGATATTCTGCATGCAATGGATATGCCCGGGTTGCGAATTCTGATCCACTCAATAAGGATTGAAATGCTTGAATATGGAGATATATGCAGTTAAGCAATAGTAGAACTTTAATCAGCTTGCTTCAGTGATAAATGTAGTTGATAGAAGTTGCTGATAAGTGTGTTTGGATATGCCAAGTCAAATGAACAGCAAATCTGAGCTGTATTCAACTAAAGAGTATAATCAATATTAAGCTAAGCATTAGATCAACTACTTTAACTATTCATAATTTCCTCTTGCTAATAAGAAACATTTTTTTATGTCATGCTAGCTCTCTTGACCGCCTCTCAATGTCCGCAAATAAAGGTCTTTTACTCAGAGAGCAAGCGATTGCTTCGGTTCTTCAATGAGCTCATGCGCAATCGGCTAGCAATCGGCTTTTTGATCTCTTCTTCCTCTTTCACTGTTCCCCGAACGTTGGAATGATTGAAATGGAACCTAAGGTCTTTTGTGTATGCATTGCTATGATATGGAATTGGTATTGGGTTCTGTTCGCTAAGCGCATCAATTGCATACGAGAGAGAGAGAGGTCTGAAAATGTGTATGTGAAAGTAAAGATCGTTTGCATTGCGCGAAAGTCAATCGTATCGCTCTCAATGTTCACACGATGTTCACACGAATAGTTCAATACGAAGTCGCTCAGCAGAAAACAACGAAAAGAAACAAAGTTTATTGCTCAGAGCATGCCAATTGACTTGACAAGAAATTATTGCCATTGAGCGTCTCGCAAACATATGAAATCTGAGCAAATCAGCTTAAACAATTGCTTAACGTTAATTCAGCTAATGTTGAGTAGCAGCAATAACTTTTCATTAATCTCAATTTCAGCTATTGACAGTTAGAGCTAAGCCAATCAGCAGGCCATATGACTTTTATGAGTTGTATAAATAAGTTGTGTTATATGGGACTTGTTTCATATTTATTTATATAAAATATATCATATAAACTCCAAACACTCCATTCATATTGCTAAGCTTCCAGCTATTCATAATGTTTTCATATCAAGTGCAATGCGATCAATATAAATTCAAGCTAAACTTTTTCTTTAAAATGTTGCAATAGATTCACAATATCTGAACTTTAGCTTATCGCCCACACACTCTCACTCTCCTCTCTCCATCTGCCTCTTCGACTGTCGCTCAACTCGCCCTAAATATGAAATCCACTTAGCCCTGAGCTCAGACTCACCTTCAGTTCTCTTTTGGGTTACATTCAACCTGCAGCAGCAGCAGCAGCAGCAGCACTTGGCAAAAACACCTTTGCTGTTGTTCAGCTATCTCAATCTCAACTCTCCCCTGCCCCTGCATTCATCCTCTCACAGTTCCTCCACCAAACTATTTGCGTAACGTTCTCCACTTTAGTTTGCTTTGCTCTAATGTGCTTGGCTGCCATATGGCATTCGGTTGGCGCTTCATAAAAATGCAAACTTATGCTTTTCACAACTTTTGGCATTGGCCACACGCTGCCCTCACAGGATGTCCACTCTACACACACACACACACATACACGCACGCACGCACACACACTTGTAATCCAATTAAAGGTAGCAGTATAGTTGGCTTTTAGCGTGCGGTAGCCAGAGCGGCTGTTCCCATATTGTTCAGTGGCCCGCCTCCTGCCGGGCCATCAGCTGGTCACCTTAAAAGCTTTTACCAATCGACAGCTCGCCTTGATTTTCAGCATCAGCGCAAGCCTGCGTGGCTACAGGTACTCCACTCCACTCTCTGCCCATGGCACTGGCTGCTGTTCGCGTTTTACGTATACTTAATTTGATTTTTCACACAGCTAGCCGCACCTCCCCCTACCTCTTCCAAAACATACCAAGCCAAAGCCATCCACCCACACACACACACACACACACCAGTGGTCATGCTCTGATTTTCATGGCACTCGCACTTGGCCAAAATGGGTGCCAGGCGGATGAGGCAGCTGAACACAACAACAACAACAAGAACAAAAATCTAATTTCTGTGCAATTTAACGAGACATTTACGTTTTTTCATTTGATTATCTCACAGTCAGTTTGGCAACGGAGCGCACATCGCCCCGAGCATCCACTCAACCTGCCCGACACACTCAAACGCGTTGATTGTAAAGATTTGCAACGCTTCCTATATAAAAAAAAAGAAGTAACCCAAACGCTTGCGACTTACCTTGTCATTGTGCCAGCTACACTTGCACTCTTTTATTATGCATTGAATTGGGTATATCAGAACACGATCATCCTTTACCATTTGAGCTGATAATGGATAAGGATTGCTTGAAATAACTGTAGAGAAATGCAGCGAGTTTCTAGGTTTACTGGGCAGTAAGGAATTGTGGAGCAAGAGCTGGTATGATTGAAGTTGAAATTATGTATAGATGCTCTCTTATTATATATCAAAAGAATATTTGCCTTATTCTTACTTTAAAATAAAACTTGAAATCAACTCAATTCCAGCTTAAAGCCTTAACTGACAGCATAAAGGAATAGTTGCTTAGCCTTTATAATAACAAAATGCTTATGCTCATTTTCAGTGTATTTTGTATTCACCATGCGCTGAAAATTCCAATCAAATGGGGCTGTGCCGGCTGCAGTTGCATTTTGTAGCATACTTTTCTGGGCTTTGGCTGAAGTTTTTCGTGTAATTTGTTTTATGTGATTGTCCATTGGCTTCATTTTGGATACACATTAGCTGAGCGCCAGCCACAGCAGCACACAACCACATTAGTACACCCACACACACACACACACACACACACACGCATACATAAAAGGCTGCAACAACTGGCATATGTATTTGTGGCAAGCGTAGAGGGCACAGAACGCACACACCTTTGGTGTACGTGATGTCATTATGGCCAAAAGGTAAATTTCAACTGTCGCACACTAAACGACTCTTCTGCTCGTTTCGGCCACCTTTAGCCCATGCCCATGCCCATGCCCCAGTCCCGCCCTCCGCTCCGCTATATCAGCTGCTATATCTCTTTGTGGCTGGTTGGCCACCAAATCGCAAATCGCAACTCGCAGCTCGCAGCTCGCAGTTCGCTGTTTGCAGCTTGCAGCGCATCTCACCACGCAAATGAACGTTTAATGTATTTGACATTTTGAAAGTCAACCCGAACGGCAACCGGATACAGCATCCAAAACATATGGACCGAATGTTGCCGTTGGCTACTATCTGCTGGCTGCATTCCACACAATCAACCCAATGCACATAAATACTATACAAATTCTCATTCACATGCGATGCGCTCCACATTTGTCATTCGAGATGACCCGATTTTTGTGGTCCGCCAGTCCGTTTGTTGCGCCTGTTTAGAGTTTAAATTTTCCTGCCTGTGGCATGCGGCCAGAACTTGTGCTCGAATCCTGCCAGCCTTGCTGTTGCCCACATTTGTAATTTAAATAAGGCGCAATTAGAGAGCCATTGACAGTGATTAGGCTGCCAACACGAGCCGTTAAGCCGTTCGCTTTTGAATGTAGAATTGAAGAGAGAAAGGAGAGAGAGAGAGAGAGCTGGACTCTGTTTATCAGCACAATCAGAAAAGAACTCTGAAGATCATGAATAGAATTTCGATTGAAGAGAGTAAAGCAAAAGTCTATGTGCGCATATAAATATTTAATAGTAATTATGCCCTCAATATGTCATTCCAAGTTAATAAATCACTTTCTAGCTAGCAGCTAAAAGCCTCAAAAGTATTTCAATGGCAAATCAATTCCATAGAACTGAATATGAGAATAAAGCAATCATATATTATATCTACAAAAAGTGCAGTTCAAATCTAAGCAAAAACCTGCTTTAATTATTATTTTTGTCAGGGCAGTTAATTAGTTTCCATGGACTTTTGGGCGCCTAGTTAGCGCTAGTTGAAGCAAGACAGCAACAACAAGAACTGAGAAAACGTCGCCTCAAACATTTCGTCTTAATTAGTGGCATACGAAAATTCGAAATGCCGTCGACAATTAATAAGGCACACAAATTTGACATTCATTGGACAGCGCCGAGCGCCAAATTTTATATTCTCTACGTTCTATGCATTATATTCACTTCGTCTTTCCTGCTCTACCTCTCACTCTGCCTCTCTCTCGCTCTCGCTCTCGCTCTGTGTGTGTGTTTTTTCTGTCTGCCATTTATTTGCCTTTATTTATGCATTATTTTTATGGCATTTGTTGTTGGGGTTTTTTTTTATGGGCCAAGAGTCATTACGCAGGAGCTACTGTGCCCGTTGTTGTTGTTGTTTGCTTTGACTAAACAAATATTATGGCCATTAAGTAAATTGGTCAAAAACTGTCGGTGTGTCTGTGTGTGTGTCTGTAGTTGTGCCTGCGGCTTGGCTATTATTGCTATTCGTTAGCTCCTCGAGCTGCCGCCCACATGTACGCCATAAATGTCAGCTATTAAAAGCGCCAGAGACACAACACAACCACAATATCAGCAGCAACAACAACAATCACCAAAAAAAAAAAATAAAAAAAAAATTGAGCAAGAGAAAAGTTTCATAGTTTCATGCTCGATAATGAACCCGCCCCAAAAGTTAGCCTTCGCTTCAGTCTACTCGGTTAATTGAGCTCGGAATGCGGTCCGAGCAATTAATCAACAATTTCAAGGCGTCGAAACCGAAAAGAAAAATGGAAAATCAGTGCAATTATGCAAATTGAACGAACATTTTTATATACGCTGTAACTCAATTGCGTAAGGTCAGTTGGATAAGCAAAAATATTTATGGCTAACTATTAAAGGCTATTCACATATCAGACCTTTTAGAGGTCCTTCTCTATATCAAATTTCTCTTAAAATATTTCTCTATTTTCCCTGCAATAATCTTTCACAGGGCATCTCGTAGTCAGTCTCTTTCGCTTTCTACACAATTTTTAGGGTTAGACAAGAACCCTTTTCTTTTTGGTTGGCGTCTGTGGGTTTAAGCTTGCTTTGTTGTCTCATTAGACGCATAATTACGCAGCTCGATGCTGAAACCTCGGGATCTTAAGACGAAATTAAAAATAAATTACAACGAAATCCTCGCGACAAATCGAAGGCAGCTCCAACTCAAACTCTGCTCACAGTTCCCCTGGAAAAACCTGTGAAAATTGGCGAAATTAATGCGCAAACGAAGCGAAACTGTCGAAACATAAAAGAAAACAACAGCAAAGTTGTCGGCGTATGTGCTCTGAACCCAGCTAAACAGAACGAAGATGAAAATAAAATTATAAAAAAAAATTAAAATAAAAAATAGGAAAAAAAGGCAAGAGCATGCAGCAACGTGCGATGAAATTGAAACATTTGCCGAGTCGTTGAAATTTCCTTTACTCATTATGCGCAGCGACAACCCTAACAGTGAGCCCCATCAGTCCCACCCCACTGCGGCCCGTCTCACTCCAAGGCAGATTGAAATCCAATTAATGCCTCTGATGGTGAAAAACACAAGAAGCAGCAGATGAGAAAAAAATGCAAAGCTTTCAACTGATTTTAACGCCCGCCCACTTCCTGGCAAGCAAACGGCTTGGAAAAAGGCTCAGAGTTGGGCGGGTGGCAACGCAGGGGCGTGGCATAGCATAGGCCGGGCGTGGAGGGGTAACGTTTTGTAGTGAAATCCTTTTTTAAAATGCCAAACGCGTCGCGGCGTTAATATGTCAAATTAAAGAATGAGACGAGGAGGATCAAAAACTTGCCGGTGGCTACACCGGACAGCCTGTCAGCCCAATAACTGTGGCCGCGTATCGAAAGTAAAGTTTGATGAAAGTTCAAAACCCCGAAACCTGTATGCGGCCTGCCCCCAAAATCCAATTGGAATATCGCTGGCCTAATTAAACGGGGCTGCGAGGCGAGCTATTGACGAAAAGGTTTGCAACTGTTTGAAATGGGTTGATAAACTGCCAACAGGAAGTTCAGTTGCCTTAACAAATTGATAGAGCTTTAATTGTAGCTAGAGAGAGAGAGAGAGGGAGAAGGAGTAGGAGTGGGAGTGGGAGAGAGTGGGAGGCAACACATGGCATTTATATGCATTGGACAGCCGACAAATTTGTTTGATGTGTCCACAAATAGCAAGTCCAATTACCTGCTTACCCATTAATATTTATACAAGCCAACGTCAAACTACTTTATTAACATTTGGCCACGCCCACTCGACTAATTACCGCACATTCCGCAGTCCAGTGCACGGGGGCAGAAAAAATAGTTGGCTTTTTCCCCGCTTGCAACATTCGCTCAATTACCAAAAAATGTTTTGTTGATTTAGTCAGCGCTCATAATACATATTTGTGCATGAATACTGAATACTCAAATATGCAGCATAAATAAATATGCCAGGGGAAGGTAAAAAAAACGAGATATATATGAAATGGAAAACATACCTAACCGAATTATGAACAATCCTCCACTTGACAACAAAAATATGCGTATCATAATAAAAACAACTGCTGTAAACAGCAACAGACAAGGGAAAAACATTCAACGAGCGAAGCGAACGAACAAACAACAACAAAAACAATTAGCATGGAATGTTTACATTGTATGGAATTTTACTTCATTATTGACATTCGCATTAGCATATGAAAAGGATGTTCCAGAAACTCATTTCAATTTCGATTTGATGCGTTTTTTTTTATAAGGTACAATACAATTGTGATATGTGTAAATGTAATTACATTCATATATAGAACCTTGTAGATGTTGTTTGTAATGTATATAATGAGAATGTTATTTATAGAGAGCTATAGACTAAGGATATTCCTTGACATTCCTTAAAGGCACTTTAATATGTTATATAGGGTTAATTTAATATGGAGAGTCAGAGGGATATTCCGTATTATAAGTATGTAAACTGATGGGGTCTAACAATAAGAAGACATAATCCAGACGTATTTAAGTTTTTTCTGGCGATGGATCTATATAAGGGACATTTCTTATATGAAATATGATAATATATGAAATATTTACTTTCTTCCCTTCTTAAAATATGCCCAAGATAAATATAAAGTTTCATAGAATGTTCAGTCAATATTCTTATCAATTAATTCAATCAAATATCCCATATAATATACCATTAAATCAAGTAACTCTTTCACTTCTCTCGTATTTGAAGTGAAGTACTTCAAAGTAAATCTCTCTCATATTTACATTCAATCAGATGAGCTCAACAGCTCTTATATTGCATTTTACAACTGTTATTCTTCTTTATTCAAAATTCCTCATATAAATTTTCATTTATGTTTGTTTCTTTATTCATTTCTTAACAATTAAAAATGTGTGTAGCATATGCAAAAAATAAATATAAAACACAGCTAAAAACTTCCACAAGGAACAGCGACTTTTGACCCTTTTGCTAGCTCTTTCGCACTTTCGCTCTTCGGCTCTTACGTGCTGGTCTATTGGGGCTTTCTCTTGACTGGGCCATGTGTGTGTGTGTGTGTGGGTGTGTGTATGTTCCCAATTAGATTTTATTGTTTTGGTGCGATTGCAGTTGCCATTGTTTGTAGCCTGCTGCCAGCCAGCTGTTGTTGTTGTTGTTTTGGACTTTCTAATTGTTGTTGTTGTTGTAATTAGTGAAGCGCAAACAAATGTCGCCTAATGATTCGTTGACTGCCGTCGACAACGACGACGCCATTTTGTGCCGACTCCATACACACACACACACATAAATCTACACATATACAAATGACTGTTGTTGTTGTTGTTGTTGTTGCTGCTGCTGTTGGTTTATTGGGTGTAATTACATATGTCGCGCTCTCATATTTACATGGCAATTGGGCACAGACATTGTAAATATGATTTACAATGGCAGCGCGCATTCAGTTTTAAGCCTGGCGCATTGCTTTAAACTTTTGCCCAACCTTGGCAAAACTCATTAACGTATTGGCCAAAAACAACCGCCGGCCAATATCAACACACACACGCACACACACTAGCTTGGCTAGTTCAATAATAATTAGTTTGAGATTTAATTTTAATTACGCTGAGTTGTCAGCCAAGCTCCGTTGAGCTGGCATCCTGTCTCTATGTTGATGCCCATGTCCGTGTTGTTGCCTGGGGCGCAAACTGCCTGCCAAGACTGTAATTAATATGGGAGACAACTGATGTGCCCGGCTCTATACACACACAGCAAGATGTGTCTGTCTGTGTGTGTGTGTGTGCTGCTGCTGTTGCTTGAATTGATGGCAAAAGCTGTTTATTTACTTATGGCACGCAAAAGGGTTTCCAGTTGCGTTTTATTAAGTTTCATCAGTCGAGCAAAAACAAAATAAGATTTGCGATTTCAATGGACTAAGTTATTTAATAGCTTAGCCTGCAGAAGAGGCTGCTTAAAAGCCATCTGCAACCAAGTTGTGTTTAAACAAACTTTCAAATGTATAAGTCTAAGTAAATTAATGAATTAAAGATGCAAGCAAAAATCAGTAATCTTTTAGGTAGAGTCGAGAGAGAGAGAGAGGGAGAGAAAGGAGCAGATATATTTTACTTGAGTAATCTGAAACTTGTAGCTAAGCTTATAATAGTATTACATAATTCTTTCTTGGTTTTTATGTAGTTGCTTGTTAGATTATATTGCAGAGTCTTGGAAATAACTCGCGCTCTGTACACGTAATCAACCGATAAATATCATACTGGCCCGCTCTCGCTCTCATCAAGCCGTCGGTTTCTTTCGTTTTTGCCTTCGGTTTCACTATTCGTGTGATGCTCTCTACCCAAACATTTTTTAGAGAGCGATACGATTGACATTCGCACAATGCGTCAGTGAGCGTATAACCGTAAACGTCTATGCAAACGATCTTCTCTTCAGCCCTCGCTTTAATACCAATACAAATGCTGCGAAAACAACCAGAGTGAAGCAAACCCGAAGCAAACAATCGCGAGCCGATCGCAAACCGAAGCATTCAATTGCTCTCCAATACAAACGCTCCGTAAGCAAGCAGAGCAAAGCAAAATAGATTACGAGCCGATCGCGAACGAAGTCTTGGTAGAAGCGATGCAATCGGTTGCTCTCTGAGTTTCTTCTCACAAACACACGCAGACATTGAGAAGCGGTCAACAGCTATTTGTGAGCTCTTTATACAAATGATATTTCAAATAATACTTCATAAAAAGCAAAGCTAAATTATGAATGAATGAATGAACCCAAGAATCTATTTAATAATAAGCCAACTCAATTAACTTTTGATCAAGCAACAATAACAAGCAACAAACAAGCAAAACAGCACTATATATAGTCAGTTGAGATGCTCTGCTTAGTTCTCTTCATCAAATGCCATGTTCTATGTGCTCATAGCCAGACGCAGCTCTAGCTGCCTCTACTATTAGTTCTCAGAATATGTGCATTCATCTCTATTCATGCTTGTTTCATTTATTTGGCATGCCTTTGCTTTGGCAGCCTTGAATATATATCGCACAGGCTTTCATAATCTCTGGCAGCTGCTCTGTGGTCCATTTGGCCCATTATAGTTTTTCCTGTACATGTAATAGACAGCCAAACAGCTGGCCAGAGAGCGAGAGAGTGAGAGAGAGAGAGCGGGCAAGTGCTTGTGAAAGTCTGCAACATCATCAACAATATTTCACTTGATTTAATTTTTGCCCTAGCCAGAAAATTTGTTGCAATTTGCTCATACACACATTGCGTTCGTTCCGTTTCCTCACTTGCGGCTTCACTTTTCTTCGCTTTCTGTTTTCTTACTTTTTTTTATTATTTTGATGAATTATTATGCGCTACATAATTTTCGCCAGCTCATGACACTCCGAGGAGCCGGCGCTACTGTAGACGACCTCCATTGGGGTTTATCTGGCGTGCCTGTGTGTGTGTGAGTGTTGGCCTTATGGTGTTTGGGTCCATGTGTTGGGCTGGCCGTCAAAAAAAGTTTTTGCGCTTTGCTCGGGCTTTGCTTTATTTATGCATGCCTAATTTATGAAAATTTGATGTACTTGTAAGCTATTTCGGTGGGATACTTTTATATTTGTTTGCACATAACCGCAACACATGCACAGACAGCTCCAAACTCTCTGAACCGGATGCCGGCTGCTCGATGCTCGATGCTCGATGCTCACTGCTCGCTGCTCGTTGTTCGCTGCTTGACGGCATTTGGCGCCTCTGTAATTTTTTTGTCTTTCCTTGTCCTGCTCTTTTGCCATGCTCTGACCGCGCGTTTCCAAAACTTGCGCCTAAATAAATTACTTGTAAAACTTTTCAAATACTCGTAATTCTACATGATGTTGTTGAGGTCGTCAACGCTGCAGCCCCTTTCGATATTAAACGGGGCGTCGAAGTCGTAGCCGTCGCAGCGACGTTATCGTCAAACTTTACTAAGCCAACATAAATACCATTTACTGCACAAAGTTGCCAGAGGAAAAACAACAACAAGCACAGAGGGCACAGCTTTCATAAAAGTAAGTGAAGCTGCTTCAACGGAAAGACAGGAGCTCACTTCACATATCAATGCTCTGCAAAGATGCATAGATAAGAATGTAAAGAATATATCAATAATTGTTTAGAAATGAATTTTAATATTTCATTCAGTCAAATAGTAATTTTAGCCTGACATTTTGCTTAAATTTATTAATTCCTTTCAATAGTAATTGATTATTAACATATTTAGTTCCTTGTTCCTTGAAAGTGTTACAAACAGCTTCATCGTTTGCTCTTATTATTCCTATACTCTATCCAGCTGAGTGCCAGAAAAAAAAGAGAAGAAACTTTGATATGCATAATGTGTTGCCTACTTTTCGGCTGGCGCTACAAAACTCTTTGCAAGCTCATTCAGCGCAGCTCTCACTCTCCCTATCTCACTCTATCTCTTTCTAATACATTTTCTTTTACTTTTACTACCTTTACGCCATTCTGCCAAACCCCAATCCAGCCACACACACACACACTTCGCCTCCGGCACTCGCACAACCCGCAAACATACAACGTTTATTTTATTGACTTTGCCCACACACATTGCATATGGTCGATGCTGTTGATTGTGTCAGTGTGTGTGTGTGTGTGTGTGGGTGGACTTTCTAATAAGTTGCCACCCAGCGACAACAAGCGAACAACAAACAACTGTTCATCAATACTTTTAGTCGACAAACGGAGACCAGCCCAAACTGGGCTCACCCCAAAAAATTTGCCAACAAAGTTGTAAATTTGTGTATCAAAGTCTGTCTAAATGTCTGTCTATATGTGCGTCTCACACTCTCTCTCTCTCTCTCTGTGTGTGTGTGTTTCTTTCTAGATTTTCATATTTGTATTTTATCTACCTTATATCAGGCCAGTTCAAATATTGAGAGAGAAACGAATTTTATATTTAGCATCAATATTTTGTATTGTAGCGTGTTTCGGGCTTGCCCCAAACTTTTCACAGCAAACTTTTTCTGCTACGCACCCTAAACAACAACAACAACAACAAGAGGAGTAAGAAGAGGGGGAAAAAAAGGCAACTTAAGCCTTTGCTGGAGCTAGGGCTTTAGGCCTGATGCTCTTGTAATGGCTGAAATGCGAAATTAATTTGAATATAAGCCCGTTTGATCTCCCGATCAGAATTGATGAAGAGAGCAACCAAATCAAGGCACATTTGATTGCTGTTTGTCTTTAAAAACCGGACGAGTTATTGACTTTAAGTTGGAGAAATGAATAAAGCGCAACAATTGCAGAATTTTTGTTAAATTTTACTCTAGAGAATTGAATTGATAGAGTTGTGAATTGATATTCAATAAAGTCGTTGCATTGCATTTTATTAAATATTTTACAAGTGTTTAATATTTAATTGTAGTTTATCTTTGTGTAATATTGTACATATTTACTGCTCAATTGGAATGAACAATGTTTAAAACGAATTGAGTAAAGTTGAAGTGAAGCTCAGAAACTTCTTTGCTCATCGAAGACCTGAAAGCCATGCATTTATGAATATTAGTTAACAATTGCGAGGTTTTTTTTACTCAATTTCTATACATCTGGCGTCTTCTTAAGCACAGCCTTTGAATAGCTCTGAGGAATCGCATATTTGTTGCTTGTATTAGAAGCCAACAAAGTCTAATGACATTTTTTAATTAATAAAAAAAGATTTTGTTTCTTGCAAAGGAAATTTGCAGCTAGAGAAGTCAAGATCAGTTTCAGTTGATTACATTGGTATACTATAACATAAAGTTGTCTTTCATGTATCTTAGCTATGAGTATTATTACTATACCCCATACCCTATACTGCAGTAATATATATAAATATTTCTGTCATTTTCTTTGCAAGCTCCTCTCAGTACTCAATAAACCATTTGGTTTAGCTTAAGCAAATGTTGCATGCTCTCAGCACACACTCTTATGCCTGTTGCGCAACCCTTTCACACACACACACAGGCATCTGTTCGCCCTGCTGAGAGCTTATAATAAAATTCAATAAAACTGAACTGTCACCAGCAGCAGCAGCAGCAGCAGCAGCAGCAGCTCCCTCGAAGACTAGCTGAGTGTGCTGCCAATAATAACATTAAAACATTTTCTACATCAATGATGCATGACGTACATCAATACATCATGGGCATGTATGCATGCATACATTTAGGCTGGCATTTTGTAAAACCCCATCGCAGCCAAAGGAATGTGCGGGCGCTGGCAGGAGGCCGAACTGATTGATTTACATGCTTTGCCACGCGCGACTAACGCGACATTCGCATTGACATGAAATGCCATTGGACAGAATATTCACTCGGGCGCAAAATGAAAAAAAAAATGAAGAAGAAAAGAAGGAAGGAAGGAGATGTAAGAAGTGAGAAAGAGAATTCAAGTGGATGGGGAGTTGACTTTGTGGGCGCTCGCATTAAATATCAATTTCGTTTATCTGTGCGCCTGTTCCTGCGCCCACTTAGTTTTATTAGACAACTGCAAAAGCCACCAAATTGCCAACAATTTCCTTTATTATAAACATTTCAGGGTAACTGTGTGTGTGTGTGTGTGTGTGTGGTACGTGTTATACAGCTGCCAGCTGCTGCCTAGCCCATAGACGCGCATTACGATAAATATTTTGAAGCGCCCGGCTACAGGTGCGCAAGGTGCTCTTTAAAGCGAGAACTTTTATGGTACAGCCCACACAATGTATGTAATAATCTGCCAGCCTTTAGAAATCACAATTTTATTGACAATTCAAGTTGTTGTTGATTACATGCGTGTGTGTGCTCTCAGTCTCTGTGTGTAACTGACAGCTAACGCACTCACACACACGCACACCCTTTTAAGTTTATTAAATTTGGCAATTTCTTAGACCTGCCTATGAGCTGAGCCTAGGCTGGACGGCGAGCGAGATTCGACTGCCCACTCAAATCCCTGGCGAGTGCGTGCCTAATGCTGCTGTCCACTTTGTATGCCCTATCAAAGTGTAACATGCCTGAGCACATGCAATATATGAGTGAGTTTGTAACAGCTGAAGGTGAAGCGTGAAACACTAAAGAGTCAACTGGTATCAGCATGAAATGAAAATGAATATTCTAGGTTGATTTTAAGAGAGAAGCTTATATTAGACAGAGTATATGGAATAAGCTGAAAATTATATTTTTGAAAATTAGTTTTATATAAATATGCCTTAGGCTTGTCCTAGAAAATTCTCAAACAACATAAAAAATAAAATAAAATAAAGTATTAATAAGTAAGTAAAGTAAAGAAAACTCAATAAAATACACAGAGTATTCACAATTCGTTTACATTACATTTCCGTGTTAACTTTCTTATGTTCAACATGATTTTTTTAGCTTTTCTCTGACAAGGCATTTGTGTGTGAGTAAGCGCTACAAGATTCAATAGGAGGGTTCGGGCAGACCTTCAGTGGGGTGCCAAAAATATTATTAAAAAGGTTTTTTTTTTGTGGGGCGCTTTGGGTAGTTGGATTGTCATATATTTATGCGCTGGCTTGATTGATAAGGGCCTGTCACAATGTCTACATATGCACTTTTCTCTGCATGCTTTTGTCGAAAATGTTGTGTGAAATTTGACGTGTTGACAAAGTCATTTTTCCAAGATGCAAAATGCATTTTCGCACCTTTGATGCTAATCAAATATGGTCGACAATCAGTCAGGCAGGCAGTTCGTCATTCAGTCGCTCCGTCATGCAGTCTGCAAATGTGGCCACGTTTATCAAAGTCATTGAACTGAGCTGGTGGGCGTGGCATTTGTGTAAAGGACTCGCCTGAGTCATGCGAATTTGTCTTCCTGTTTTCACACGCAACTTCGACGCTATTTGTTTTGGCCAATTTGCAAGGTGTGCAAAAATATTCGCAAGCTTAAACTTGTTTTGTATTTGGGGCTTGGTGTGAAAATAAATTCACTTGCTTGACAATCTGGCAGTTGGCCTTAAATCTTCAAATTAGTTGTGTTTACCTATCTGTCCGAGCTATCTGTCCGATTGTGTTGATTTATTTACATTGTTGACAATTTGCTAAACACTTGTAAAATTTTACGTAACAAAATTTTACGTACAAAAATGAAGACTTTATTTATATATATAATTGAGCAATTTTTTATATTATTAAAGACGCTTTAACATAACTCAAGTTTAAAAGACATAGATTAAAAAAAATAAATAAATAAATAAATAATAAATAAAAAATAAATAGTGTGCATTGCTGAATGTCTTCAAATAAGTGTCGTTCACTCACACTGTGGGAAAGAAAACTCAGAGAGAGAGCGAGAGAGAGAGAGGTAGAGAGCTACCGATTGCATCGTTTCTTCAATGAGTTCGTTTGCCATCGGCTTGCAATCGTTTTGCTTTGCTCTGCTTGTTACCCGAACTTACTTGCTTGTGCTTGTATTGGTATGTAAGCTCTCTGCTCATTGGCTGAAGCTCGATCGTCTCTCGCTCTCTAAATGATGTTCGTCGTCGACAGAGCCCCGCACGAACAGGTCTCAGCAATAGACTAAACCAAAACGAAAAGAAACGAAGGCTCTCACTGAGAGTGATTGTTTATGAGCTCATCTACAAAATGTATTCAAAGTCGTTTGTTTTCAATGCGTATGAACTTGCTCTTGGCGATAGCGACCAAATAAAGATTAAGATCATGCAAAGAGCTCATAATAAATCCGTATATAAATATATATATGTCGGAGATGGATCGGATTCCATATTTTCTCTTCCTAATTTGCCACGCTATATCACGAACTCCCTGTAAGATTCTGAGTTCTCTTTGCGTTGAACTTCTTGAATGTTCTGCCTCTAAAATTCAAGTCAGCTGCCAATTCGCTCTTTTCTTAATAGCCAGGGACTACGTGCAGCAGCAGCCCAATTTGAGTATGTCAAGAATGGTCGTGCCAACTTAGGTAACTACTTCGATACCTACTCTAACAATATATTATAATCTCACTCCTATATATATTTCTCGTATATACTCTAATGATATAACTTTGATTTTATTGCAAACCTTTGTCAATGACAACAGCTATATTTATTTTAAAGTACAGCTAAACTTAAAATAATTTTGTAATTTTTATTCTTAGTTGAAGATCTTTATTTTAATTTATTTATATACAATTTTAGATATATAAGTTTAACTTAATTATTTATAATTTTCGCATATTTTTAAAAAAATCTTTTGCTCACATAAAGAGTCTTAAGCAACAACTGAATATTCTTAGCAAACATTATATGGCCTATATATACTTATATCTAAATTGTTTTATATAGTACAATTCTATTTAAATTTATTGCATTTTGGCCATTCCATTTGGGCAAGGCAGTTCATACATGTATATACATATATAACATGTATTTCGCTACAGCCTCTCACTTGGCACTTCATCACATTGTGCTGTTATTATCTTTGGGTTTTGTGCTGCTGCGCAGGTGAGGAGGGGGGCGTGTCAGGTAAGACCGCATTGGCCTGGAGTGGTCCTTTAACCATTTGGCGCTGTGTGGCCAAAAAATTTATAAGCGCCTTGCGTCAGTTTTTGTTGTTCTTGTTATTTAATACGAAGAAAGCCCAGGCACAATTGCTGTAGTTGCTATAAATAAAACAGGCCACACACACAGACACACACACATGCAGAGGAGGGCTGTCTGTGTGTGTGTGTGTGGCGCACTTTATATAAACTTAGATAACAAACAGCTTGGTTATTTATTTTTCTTAATATTAACGTCAACATTCAGCGCACATGTTGCACGCACAGGCGAACCCCTCCAACTCACACACATGCATGCGCACAGAGCTCTGGCCTCCCACACCGACACAGATAAAGTCATTTACACACACACAGACACAGTCTGTTGTTATATTTGTTGCCATCTTACAGGCGATGCGAGGTGTGCAACTAAATCACATCAACAGCGCTCGAATTTATAACTGTCTGTGTCTGTGTCTGTGTCTCTCTCTCTCTCTCTGCTGTGTGTGTGTGTGTGCGTGTGCGCGTATTTATGTTGGCCTTTATCTACTTAGCCTTGCTTATTTTGACTTTATTAAGCCAAAACACGTTGCATAGCAGCTAAACACGCGCGTATAAATACAATTCAAATGCCTTGGCTTAGCTCTGGCAACTGGCCCGCAGCCATATGCGGTATATATCCGATGATATATATTCAGGCAACCATGTTTGCATGTTTATTCAGGCTCGCGCGTGTGTCTGTCTATGTGTGCGTGTGCGTGTGTGTGTGTTAGTATGGTATTGGCCAAGATGCAATTTGGCTTGCAATTCAATTCGCGACGCTGTTTACAATTGCAATTTGCTTAGTTTGTCGACTTAAGCGGAATTAATGCTCAAATAATCATAAATTGAGCACGCAGCCAAATGGAGTGAGCTCTGAATAGAGCTGAATGGCTTCGAAGCAACTTTCTACTTGTGATCTATTCAATAGTGTTTGAAGAGAGAGAAATTATAAGGGAGATAAAGAGAGACGGCGAGAGGGAGAGCGAGTCGTGAGTTAAATCTAGTCTAGTTTCTTCTACAGTCACTTCTATCCAATGCGATTCACATTCTAATTCGATACTCTTAACTCTTTCTCACTCTAATGCCATCTCTTTTTCGGTCATCTTTCATGCACATCCATATTTTTCATATCTGCAGCTCATCTGTGATTTGCAAAGCCTTTAAACCTGATGCGCTCGTCGTCCTTGCACCTTGGCAGCACTCGAGCACTGCAGTTAGCTGCTCACACCTGCTGACAGAGGCCTGCTGGACAATTTCATTAATCTTGCTCAGAGTTCACAGTGCCTCACAGTGCCTCTGAGCACGCATGGCTGGCTGCTGCTCTCTCTCTCTCTCTCTCTCTTGCTGTCTCTGCCATGGCCTCTCTCCTGGTCCACGCACGCTAATTTTTCATCATCAGCGTCGAGGCGGCGACAATGGCCATGTTGACGATGTTGCACAGGATCGGATTCTGGCAGCGACTCTACTCCTGCGGCAGCAAGATAATACTTCGCACAGCTAGCTTCATATGTGGGGAGTGTGGCTATTGGAAGGTGGGCGCGCTGGTCTGTTGATGGTCTCTTCCTGGTTTTCCATTTCGTTGCCATGTGCAATTCATCAATATCATTTTATCAATTTTCACCGCTGTCCAACAAGGCACAGCCACGCCTCCCTGCCCCGCGCTGCCACACCTACGCCTGGCCCAGTGGCAGCAGCTCAACTGTATATCACATTGCAATTTGTTGTCTATTTGCTGAAGGATATGCAGATTTGCCAGGCGCCTCGCCCGTCGTCCTGCCGCGTCCTGTTTGCCCACTGCGCCTGTCGTTTTTCATATGCATCGATATGATTTTTTTTTATTCAGCTGCTCCGCTCCAACTGACTGACTGACATGCGTATGTGTGTGTGTGTGGGCGTGGCTGTTTGCTCTGCCAACGGCGACGTCGCAGCTGCAATCGCCGTCGCGTTTTGCAACTGTAATTCAATTTTAACAATTTTTCAACTGTGTTATTGACGTGACTGACGCTTCGACTGTTGATTTGTTGCTGAGCTGCAGCAGCACACGAATTCCACACACACATAGGCCGTCCATATATCCGTGTGTGTGCGTGTGTGTTGGTTCTTTATGGTCATTTGGTATTTGCGTTGATTTTTCACCGAGATTTTCTCTTCTTTTTTTTTTATTATTATTTTCGTGTCCATTTCGGTTCGCCCACTCGACCAGGTACCACAGCGCATATCGTTTTCTATAATCAAATATTGCGCTGCGATTTCGGCTGCAGTTCATTTGTGCCTGGGCCAGCGTTTACATTTGATTATAATAATAATTATTGCTGTATGCATATGAATATTAATTGCATTCCACCAAATTGCAAATGGAATAAACAATGAACGTCCAATTGAGCTAAAGCATTTTGTATTTATTTATTATACGTTTTATATCAAAGGGAAATAATCGCAAAAGCTACATAGCTCTATGTTTATTTTAGAGTAGGCCTGAAAAGTAAAGAAACTAATATACAGTCGGATGTATGAATTTTCTTGTTGCATTTAGAGTAAATATTCACATATATTTTGACTGATATTTGATGTATTTTATATTTATTTTAACATGCATATTTATTTATTTATTTATATAGTTCTCTTTAGTCCAACCATGACTAGTTAGCATACATTATTTTACAACCATTCATTCTCTGGCTCTCTCCCTCTCCCCTTCATTCTTATTGCTTTGATATCGTATTTGTAGTATGCTTTCCCCTTGCTGTTAACATTTTTATAGCTAATTTGTTCTCTCTTTCTTCTTTCAATTAAAACTTACCATTCTTATTCTCTCACTTAGTAAAATATAACACTTAGTATAAATATATATTATTCATTCGCTCTCACTTGCTCTCTCTATCTCTCATCTCTCTATATTTCTTCATAAGCATCTCCTGCCTTCAGCTTGCTTTCCTCCATAAGCCTCTATATCTTATACGCTCTTCGTCTATTAATCTGTTTCTTTCTATCTCTCTCTCTCACTTTGTCTTTCTACTCGCTCTCTCTCCCTCTCTCTTTTTTTCAATTCCTATATATGCCTCTATATCTTATACGCTATTCGTGTATCAATCGGCTTCTTTCATTCTCTCTCTTTTTAACATTGTCTTTCTACTCTCTCTCCCTCTCTTTTCTTCAATACCTCTCTTCTTCTTCAATTCCTCACTCACTTGCATTTTCTTTGATTTTACTGACTCTGCTTTCTGTCTCATTCAACTCTAGCTCCTATCTCTCTTTAACTTGATCTATCCCATGATCTAGTTTTCTGCATACCTCCTAATATAACATTAATCTGCTCTACATTCATTAGTCTATACACTATATATATACTATATACATATATATTTATATATATGTCTATTTATATATCATCCGATTCAATCTCAAAATTTGTTTAACTAAACGCTTTAATGATTCGTAAATCATTTGTTTTCAATCGCTCGCTGTGTAAATAGAGCATTACAGATTGCCGGCCCACAAATGCCAATGCTAATAATAATAATAATAATAATAATAATATGAACTACTTAATGATGGACGCACTCCACTTTTTTCTCATTCCCATTTTTTGTTTTCGTGTGTTTTGTTTCTAAGCAAATACCACACAGTGCGCTGTGAAAAACAAACACCGCAAAGAGCAAACCACAGCGCACCACATGACATGGCTCATTGCATGCTTTGTCCAGTCAAATTTCACGCATCGCTGATGCCATATCTGAGCGAGAGAGAGAGAGTGAGTGGGAGTGAGTGAGAGCGTAAACTATTCTACTTCAAAAACGAACGACAGCCGCAACTTTGTTATACAAAATACTGAATAGAGAATCGTGGCAATTTGTTTGTTTGTGATTTGTGTGCAACAACAACAACAAGTATCTGGAGATACTTTTTACTGCTACACAACCGCAACAGCAGAGTGCCACATGTGGCAGTTGTTGCCGCTGCCTCGCTGCTGCCACAGCTGGGTTCAACAGCAGTTCAATTGCTTTGCCTGCTGCTGATTAGAATAATTAGCTGACTGCTGACTGCTTCTGCCTCAACTCGACTCGAGTCGACGCTGCAGTCGGCTGCCACAGTTTGTGGCACGTTCCCAGCTCTCGTTTCCGACACACCGGACGCCGCATTCAATGCCAATCATTAGCCAGCGTTTGGCTGTAAACAACCTACAGCAGCAGCAGCAACAGCCATGCCTATTAATAGAACAGCTCGTGGCGCGTCAGAGCGTGCAATTGTGCGTCTCGGGCTATTTATGTATGAATGATGCCGCAATTCCCATAACCATATTCATACCACTTGCCATTGCCTTGCCCATCATGCCCATGCCCATTAACCATGCCACAAGCAGCGCAATATGCACGTCTTTTTAACTCTTTGCGAATGGGGAAAAGTGCCAAAAAAACAAAAAATTCTACTGAACTTTCCAAGAGGGGTAAGCAGGGAGCAAACAAAAGCGGGGAAATTCTTGAAAAAGGAAGCCATAAAACTTGCGCAGGGGTAAAAGCTAGCCACAAGACTGGGACTGAGGCAAGCGGGGAAATTTAAGGGAAATTTTTTGGGAATTGCTAATGAGTCGAGTTTGCCCCTAGCTAAATTTTGTGATGGAATGCGAAAAGTATATTTTAAAATAAAAATTATAAAGATTTTTATAAAGAAAAATGCATTTTCTTTTAATATAATAAATGATTAAATTTTATTTATTTATTTTTAATATAATATATAAATAATTTTTCATGAACTTATATTTTGAAGCTATTAAAAGATAAAAATAAATTATTTAAAAGGTAAAAAAAACAACTAGTCAAGAAATAAAAATATTATTATTTAGTCTATTATGCAGTTAAAACATAAATTATTTTAAACATATTTAGCTATTTATGAATACTAGATTTTAGCAAACTATTTAAAAACAAACATTATTTAAAGAATTTATATTATTTGAAATATTTATTCGACTATTTTAGTTTTATTTATTATTTATTATTTTATTTATTTATTTATTTAAAAACAACTTTAATAATATATTTTTATATTTTTTAATTCATTTATTTTATTTTTTTTTTTATTCATTAACTTCCTTCCAGCAGCCACAAACATTTTTCATTTCGTTTACCCCAACGATGAATTCGCCTTAAAATGCGGCGAATTGCCTACAAGCTTAACTACAACACATGCGCACTTTCCAGGCAATCGCCGTCGTATTGTTCCAGGCGTATTAAGAGCGTCGCCTCAAAGGCGGTTCGTGTTGTTGTTGTTGTAGCTGTGGCTGAAAAAGAAGAGCATGACAGAAAGAGGGGCAAAGGCGACAGCGGCTGGTAGGGGGCGCGGCAGGGCAGCCTAAAAGAGAATTATTTTCAGTGCGAGCCGAAAAATGGAAAAACGTGGCGCAAACTTTTTGTGCAAAATCAGCGAAAACATGAAACGACATAAGTATGTCAAAATGCATGGAGAGATAGCAACACACACACACACATACACACACATACAAACGCACAGAGATTGAGAGACGAGGGCACGTACTTATATAAAAGGGCCTAGAGTACTTACTTACATATAATATATACATATGTATATATATGGGCTATAGGGTATGTCTGTGTGTGTGCGTGGATTCTCTATACACACAGATTTACTTTGTATTTGTGGCGCACATAAAGCAGACGGCAAAAGAGGCAAAATGTGAAATGTGAAATGTTTGGATGTTTGGGCTGGCAAGCAATGTTGTTGTTGGGTGCCGCCCAGATGATTTGTGCCAGTGTAGGTGCCCCAACAAACAACAACAACAACAACATGAAGAGCAAGAGCAAAAGCAAGAGCTTGGGCAGTCTTAAGGGGAGCCTTTTGGCTGATGTAGCCAAGGCAACGAACGTCAATCACAGCGCAGAGCGCAAAACTGAAAAGAATCAGCAACAACAACAACAATATTTGTGTGAAGGGGCACACACTCATGTATATGTGTGTGTGTGTGTGTGTGAAAAGCAAAACAAACCACACACACACACACATAGCGGGAACAGCGAAAGACAAAAAAAGAATGCGGAAATGTTGGGCTAGGGTGGCAGCAAAATACATACAAATGAATACGCACACACACACACACACACACACATATAACTACACACATATATTATTCAGACAAAAATCCATATAATTCAATGGATTGGCTCAGAGCAGCAGCAGCAGCAGCAGCCGCACCGCAAATGAACACAACACAAAAAGCAAACCGCAGCGCCGCGCGCGCCTCGCATGAGCAAAAATCGGCTAAACTTCAGCCCGTGGCCAGTCAGACATATTAATGACTAAATGATTATGATGACACCAACTGGCTGGCAGAAGAGAGGGCGGCTCAGGCAATATGTAAAACAAGTCAAGAGACGAGCAAAAATTGTGACTAGCTTGAAGTGCGGCTGCTGCAAGGAAAGAGCGCCCAAATGAAGCAGTTATAAAAGCTGCTTAAAGAGCCAAATGTCTCTATATAATATTTATATATATTTATCTATATTTATTATGAGTGAAATTCAGCCGAAAAGTATCAAATTTTTATTGCTAAACAGAGCTGTCCTTTGGCCTTTAGCTGTGCCAAAATAATTCATAGGATAATTCATACAATAACAAGAATACGAATCCTTGTTTCATGGAATGCATATCAGCTAGAGAAATGGTCAATCGAATAATGCTTTAAATATTCATGTATTAATATAAATCTCTTCTTGCCATTTTTGTTTGAGCTGGCATTTATTGCTTAGGAATAAACTTGGTTGACTCGGAAGTGATTCAAGCTATAAATATAATTTATTCGGAAGATGAAATTGAAATTGAATTTAAAATTAATGATTTTTGTATAATTTGTAGTGCAGAGTTTTTATGCTTAAATAAGAAATTCTATAAATTGTATAATATAATATTTCTCTTATTTTATTAGTTTATTAATTAGTCAAATATTTCGTTTCTTAATAAACAATCAACAATTCACAGCTAGTTCTTGGCACCTCAGCGTTCTCAGTGTTTTGACCAGCCTTTGACTATTTGCTGCTTAGCTGGCTTTGGCAGTTGCACTATGCCACGCCCCACTGCCCCTTGCCGGGCGCTTGAACACTTTCGGTTTTTCTTTTGGCTTTGCCACCTGCAGCCGCAAACGCTACAAACGCAAAAGGAGGAAAATAAAGGAAACCAGGCAGCTTCTTAAACGCCAGCAACAGAAGCCAAGTAGCCCCATCTCTGTCGCACAGCACTCCAACTCTCTCTCTCTCTCTCTCTCTCTCACTCGCTCAGCCTGTGGGCAAACGGCAAAGCCAAGAGCTGGCGCCACGTTAATTAGATTTTGCGGTTTTTGTGTTGTGCAAACTTCAAAAGCAACAGCCGAAGACGAAGCTGAAGCTGTAGCTGAAGCTGAAACTGAAGCCAAAACGCCAAAATGTATGCTTTAAAAATTGCTCAGCATCAAATTGGAATTGAAGCCGCTGCTGCCGCTGCCGCTGCTGCTGCTGCTGCGGGGCCAACAACAATAACAAAATCGATAAATAAAACTTTTACACAATGCGGCAACACTTTCACGCACTTTTTGCCAAGCCCCTCCGCGCTGCGCCAAGGACCCAGCAGGCTCCACATCCTGCAAACCGCCTTTCAAGTATGCAGCAGCAAGTTTTTTACGCAATTAGTGTACAATTTCTTAATTTATACGCTGTCACCAATTTATCAACACACAGAGAGAGAGAGAGAGAGAGCGAAAGAGGGAGAGGGAGAGTGAGATAGCAAAGTGTTTGGGCGTAGGTTGTTTGGCCAGGACCTTCAAGTGAAATATTATGATGAGAACGTGTTGGGCAGCAGCTGAAGGGTAAAAACTACCCAACAACAACAACAAAAAATTGATGAAAATAAGGGTTAAGGGTTGCTTGTCGCTGGCTTAACATATGCTATATGCTCTATAACGGTTCATAGTTTTTCATGCGAAATATGAAATATGAAATACTATTTATAACCTTATCAGAGAGAAGAGGCACGAATTAACTATGCATACGCATGTGTGCGTGTGTGAGTGTGCGTGTGTGTGTGTGTCTGTTATCACAGCATTGAAAGCCGCCTTGGCTTGTGGCTGTTAATTAAGTTATGATGGCAGCCCACAGAACAGATATGTATATATGTATGTTCATATATATGTATATATATTCATATATATGTGGCATAGGCATTTCAGCTCTAGTGCCTGGTCTGTTAGGCCGTCAGTTTATGAAATTTTCATTAATTTTCGACCACAAGAGAGTTGATGCTGCCGCTGCCGCTGCCGCTGCTGATGGGCCCTTCGGGCTGACAGCGGTACGAAAACTTGACGACACAGCAATTCTAATGAAATTTGCGACATGTATGACAGCCAAGCATTAGAGTTGTAGAAATTATACAGTTGCATGTGTATGATTGTGCGTGTGTGTGTGTGTGTGTGTGTAACCCCTAAAATGTGAAACCCATCAAATGATATGTATGTGTGGGTTAAACTTGTGACAACGTCAAAAAGTATGCTATGATTTGTCGCACGCTAGTTGCTGTCTCTCCCTCTCTTCCTGTCTCCCTCTCTCTTACTCGCCCTTCTCTGGCCATCTTTGATGGATGATGACAAATGTAGCAAAACTTTCATCTTCTTCTTCAACTACTTTTTTTTGGCTAATTATATGATAATCAAAGAGCATCAACAGTTTCATTTGTGCCCCACTCAATACATATACAAATATATATATGTATATATATACAGTTATAAAAGTGAGTTCATTTAGATTTTAATTAGCTGTCCACTTAAGTAGGCCATATTCGGGCTAGCGGCCTGAAAGCCTGGCGGCATAATCATCATAACAATGGCCTGACCCTAACGCGTTTACAGCTCATTTCGGTGTCAGTAGCGTCTGGCTTTAGCACTTTCCATATAATTTAGATTTATCGCCTGATTCTTACATAAATATCGAACACATCTCAGGGAGGCTGTGGGGCTGGGGTGCCATTGTGAATTAAGGCATCGCCTATTACTCGCACTCGCACTGGCAGTCCGTAATTTTTTTGCTCTTGCTGTTTGCCTGGCGATGCATAAAAGCTTTCGCTTTGAGTGCCCCGTCCCGGCCTAACGACTTCTAGATACGATTATATAAGCCATATATAACGCATATATAGCATACGCATGCATCTGTGTAGGTGTGTCAGTGTGTGAGTGTGTGTGTGTGTGCATTGTAAAAACGAAATTGGTATTTAGATAATGCGTAAGCAAATGATAAATATTGTTATAGACTTGAGGAGTTTTAAAGGCTTCGCGCTTGTTTTATTGAGTCATATATTTCTATGATGAACGAAAATATTGCTTAGCCGTTTCGGCATGTGCATGTGCTGCGAATTTGGTTAAAAGTTATGTACTTACTATATGAGACTAGAGTTTTAAGTATGCTTTCGCTTATCTGAAAAAATCTAGCAAATTGTACTCCTAGTGAAGCTGACGTAAGGCAGAAATAAACGATTCGAAACTGGAAAAATCTATAAAGTTTCAATGCTGATTCAATTAATATTTGATTTATAAACGATTCAAAACCGATTCATAACAGATTCATATACTCTATAGATATTTTTCCCTTCATTAGCAAGCATTACCGTTTCCTTTGTCTGCCGATCATTAGTAACCGATTCAGAACCATTGCATTTGAATTGATTTCTAATGAGCATTCTTCCATCTATCTATCTATCTTTCCATCTAGATTCTATCTGACAGCTTCGCTCCATCTTGAGCAATATGTATCTCTTCAATTGATACCCTATCATTCGTTTCATCTTGACAGAGCTGATTCGTCTTAACACTTGACTGCCCTGCCATATTTCCACGCACAACAATAGCGAACAGCAAAAGAGACAAAAAGAAAGAAAAAACAACACGGCATTTAGTATTAAGCACACAACAAGCTAGGACAGCGAGAGAAAGAGAGAGATGCAGATGGAGATGGAGATGGAGAGTGAGAAAGGCGCCTTGGGAGGTCAGGGGACAAAAGTACTCCCACTCGAGCTGTCCGAAAAATTAACGCAAAATCAAAGTAAAAATGCGATAAATTGGCGACGACAAGCGCAACGGGCAAACACACACAACGCACGCACACACACACACACACACAACACACATACACACAATATAAACAATAACAAAAACACAGTTGGCAACGCGTTTTGTGGAATGGCGCGCGCTTTAAATGAGCGAAAATCGGTCGAGCATATCAAATTGAAAAACTCCAAGGCAACGCGCGCTGATGCGAATGGCAGGAGACGGAGACGGAGACGGAGACGGAGACGCAGATTGGGATGAGACGATAGCGAAGAGTCTCAAAAACGTGAACTGGAATTGTGGGTCTAGTTGCTGCTGCCGTTGCTGTTGATGCGATTGTGGCGCGTGATGCTTTTTGCGTATCCTAGTGACACACAAATACATTCACACACACACACACACACGCACGCATCTACGCAACGGGCAACAGTAATCATAGCGGGCGGCTGGGGCGTCTGGGCAGCTCTGAGTAGACATTGATTGCTGATGTGGCAGGTTGTTAGGTTACAGTTAACGTGAAGCCTCCCAATGAATGAATAAACCGAAGAAATGGATGGATGGATGGAGCATATTATGTAGAAGATTAACTTAGCAGGTGGCCAAAGAAATAACAGTTCATTCGCGAACCTGAAGCAAGTGGAATCGCAAATACAATTAACAGAAATTCAGCTCACTATCTCCATCTCTCTTACGCTCACACTGCAAGTAACAAATCAAAAAGCCTCAAAATATAACGGGACGCTAACCGCGCCCCATTGTTCAATAGCAAACCACATGTTCGCACTTCTCTTGTTGTTCTTCTGCTTCTTCTTATTTTGTTACAGTTATTTTTTGCCTTTGCACCCTTCACACTTTTTTTTTACCGGCTGTAAGCGACGCACTTTTTGTGTGCCGCCGCCGCCGTCGCCTGCAGTTTTTGTTGTTATTGTAGTTCGCAAAATTGTTGCGTTTCGCATATTAATTTCTTCCTGTCTTCGTCATCATCATCATCATCATCATCATCATCATCATTACCATCATCGTTATCGTCGTGTTGATAAGCTGTGTTACAATATTGTGGCTTGCCCCTTCAGTTACTCTTTAAGCGCTCTCTTAATGCTCTCTTAGGCGCTCTTATTGGCGCAACCTTCCAGCCGCGTGTACGTCTGTGTGTGTGTGTGTGTGTGAAAATAAAACAAAAATAACAGTGTGTTTGTCTGTATTGCTGATTTACTCTAGTTTTCTGTTATTCGTGCGTACGATAATCGCGCAATTTGAGTCATGTGCTTAATAAATATTTTGTCTGCTAGGCGAGTTGCAAATTCACAGGCATTTTCCAGTCACAACAGAACGGCAAACGCAAAGGCAAAAGCAAAACAAAGGCAAAGGCAAAGCAGAGGCGCAAAAGCAGGCATAGCGCACATGTTTGCTATTTTCTTGCAGCCCGCTCGCTCGCGCAATATTTGCAGGCTTCATAATAACACCCCCACCCGCTGTTGCCTCACTCTCTCGTTCTCTTGCGCGCTCTGTCTCTCTCGGTGGCCTGGCAGGCAGCCATCCAGCCAGCAGCCAGTAAGCCCGGCACATGTCAGCCACGCGTTCGCTCTCGCGCTCTCCCACTCAGATGCACTACGCTCAACTATACAAAACACCATACATAGCTAAGGCGAAACTAAACTATGGCCGGCTCGCTCGCACCCATGTCTGGCTGGCGGAGCCAACGTGTGGCATTTGGGAGAGCGGAGAGAGCGCGCGGCAGAGCGAAAGATGCGCGTGCTTCGGCTACGACTACAGGCCAGTCCGCCACTCGTCGTGCACTCGTCATCGTGTTGTAGTAGATGTTCCCTTAGGCCTCTTGGTTGTATTTTCCAGCCGCCCGCCGTTTTTCGTTTGGCCAGCCCATGTGCAATGTGCCGCTATTCGTCTCGTCATTTTACCGTTTCACTGCTCTTCGGTTGTGTTTTTGTTGATGCTCTATAGAATGTACGATTGGTATGACAGTAATATCTAATTGGACGTTACAATGTGTTGGCGAGATTCTAATAGGAATTTCATGATTTATGATTTATAATTTTCAAAATCTATGATTCAGAAATCTATTTATCTAGAATAATGTATTTCGATATAGCATATATATTTTTCAGAATTTCTAAAAATATTTATATTGCATTTTACTAGCAATTATTAATATACATGATTTATCTCTTATCAGAAACTTATTTGATTCGTAGAGCATACGTGTCTTCGTGTGCCCTTCGTTTGGCGCTTGAGTTTTTGCTTGTTTTGGTTCGACATCGAACCAGACACAAGCGCACACACATGTTCGATGCTCTCGCCAATGGCCAACGCGTTGCGTTCGGTTCGCACTGCTCGCCTTACGAGCCGAACGGCCACCTACACACACGCTGACACACACACAGTGGCAACGTGTATTTTGTTTACCGTTACTCGTCCATAGCCGGCTGTTGCGTTCGCTGGTTCGAATTGGTCGTGAGTTTCGTATGTTCGTATCTGTTGTAAGTTCGTTCGCGTAGTTGCGTTCGGCTGAGTTCGTGCGAGCCGTTGTTAGCCGTTGGCTCGTCTTTTATCCACTTCTCGCATTTGGCAAGCGCCGTCCTTTTTCAGTATGAAATTGAGTTTTGTGTAGTTAAGTCGGAATATTTCGTATGATTCTCGTCGACTGTCTGTCGTGTGACATTTGTTCAAAATAAAAAATATTTAACATAAAGATATAATACTAATCTAATAATTGCATATGATATAATTAAAAAACCCAAAAAAAAAAACAAACAAACACAAAAATATAAATATACACACACATATATATATATTAAATTCGCTTAAATATTTCCAAAAAATAAAACAAATAATTATATATCAAACTAATTTAATAATCAAATCAAATTCGCCAGCCAACCAAAACAAAACAACTTTACAAAAATACAAAAACAAAGAAGAGTTTACCAAATCACAAACCAAATATAACTAAACTTTATTATTGTTAAACAAAAACAAAGAGCAACAGCAAAATTAAGTAAGCATCGAAGGTTTTCCAAAATTCAATTTTGTATTTTTTCGTTTTTCCAAATTTACCTTTGCACAGTTTTTCCAGAGTATCTCGAAACACTTTAAATTGCTTTCAATTCATGTTTTAACATTTTGCTTTCATTAGAGCCCAAAATAAACCGACAAATTTCATAAACAAACAGCAAAATAATTAGAAAACAAATTGTAAACAAAAAAGAGAAAAATCACTTGAATTTTCTCTCTGTTCTATTTTTTACTCTTCTTTTTTCTCAATTTTCCTATGTAAACAAACACTGGAAAATTGTTGAGCATGAAAATGTTTTTCATTTAAATGCAGTTGCTGAAAAATGTGGAAAAGTGTGAATAAGATTTTCTTTCTTTTTCGTATTGGAATTTGGAAATTCAAAATGAATTTGAAAATTGAAATTGAGAATTCGAGAATTTGGAATTTGAAATTTGCATTTGAGCTGAAATAACTCAAGGCAATCAAAAATTTCAATTTTTGCTCTCAATTCTCGGCGAATATATCTAAATGTCGATATCTATAAATATTTAACAATATTTATAAATATATTTATATAGATTTTCCTTATGAGCAACTTTATTGAATTTCCTAAATTTTCCGTAACTGCTGTTTAATATTTCGCATTTTCTTTTAGCTCTCTCTTTTCTCTCTATTTTCAACTTGAAATTTTTATTGTTTGCAAATTGTGAGTGTTGAAAATATCAAAAATATTTCTTGGAAAATTTGTGCAAAATGTGAATTCGAGTTTCTGTTTCATTTTAAAGAAAAAGCCAACTTTAAGATAGAGTTTTTTGTAGAGCTGTGATCAAATATTCTTTAATTCGGCAACTAAAAATGAACTGCGAAATTTAATATGAAATAAATGTAGAAATAAAAGAAATAATAATATCAAATAAATTTAGAAATATTTTAATATATATTTCAATGCATATTAATATATAAATATTTAGTAGTTTTTTAAACATGAAATAATTATAAAATTTTTAATAGTTTTTTATTTTTGGCTTTAATTTTTCTAAATTTTAGGCACATTTCATTAGACTAAATATTAAATTAGTTTTAGTATAGAACAAGTGCTCTGAATTATTTGCTTTAATGACTTTTAGACACATTGTGTTCAGTGTATGCTGGGAGACTTTAAAAGAATTTAAATCACAAATATTTGGCAGAGTTGTTGCAAAATTTAATAAATGTTCTTTGCTAGTAAAAGTTCTTTATTCACAAATATTTGCATTATTTAGTAAAAGTGCTAATATTGCTGTATTCAGAAACTGCTTATAATATTAATATTTTAATATATACAAATACAATTTTATAAATATTAAATTATAAGCTGTTTATACTATTAATATAGAGAATTTTAGCAAATTTTTAAATAATTTACAAATTTTTTTTTCGCTCAATATAAACTTAAAGAATTTTCGTAAACTAATGAAATATTTATTTTAAATTTAATAAAATCATAGAACGAATTTTAAAAAATATTATTAATAAAAAAAAACTGTATGTTAATTATTCCAAGCTAAAACTAAATTTTTGAGAGCGAAAGATATTTATATGTTGTAGATAATATTATTAAATATTTATATATTTATTTATTTATATAAATTAGAGTTTATGTTAAATTAAAGCCAACTAAAAGGTCGAGCACTGGCTTAAATATTTATATAATAGCAAAATATTTAATATCTATTTGCTAGATTTTGGCTAAAGATTTTCTACAGCTCTCAGGTGCCTGAATTCAATTCGTTGCCAATTGCTATTCATGAGTATGTGTAAATACATCAATTCAATGCCTAATTTATCTACTAGAAATCCATTAAATTTCTCATACATCCAAAGTTTCCAAGCAATCAAATTTCGTTTTTTTTTTTTGTTCTTATCATCAAAGCAAAAATAAATCAAAGCACATTAAAGAAATCGCTGCTTAACTGTACTCGATTAAACATGCGAACGAAATAAACGTTTAACAATAATAATAATAATAATCATGTTCATTTTTAGAAAAAAAGAAAAGAAAATAAACAACAACAACTACATCAACATAGACGTGTGTGTTTAAATACTGGAAAACACAGATAAGATAAATTTACACACACACGCACAACAACAACGACAACAAAAATCTATATATATATATATATGTACATTAAATAAGAGAAAGAGCATAAAAAACAACTCAAGTGCAAAATAAAAGAAACGAAATCAAAAAAAAAAAAAGTGTTGGAAAATTAGCAAACAAAAATAAAAACCAAACAAAAAAGAGAAACAAAATAAATGAAATATATGCATATATTTAATAATTCACAATAAAAGAAGGAAAGAAAAAGAAAAAAACAATAAATAAATACAGAACTGAGGCAAAAAGCAAAAACCAAAAACCAATTAACAACGATAATAAAAATTGAAAATTTTTCTCGCAACGTTCCACTGCAAATCGTTCCATATGGTTCATATTATTGAATTGGTCGGCCAGCCGAAGGTTGAGTTTGCTCAACAAGTTACTGTGAGTATCCGCTATAAAGCGCACAGCACCAGCGTATATTTCCAATAGCAAAAAGAGAGACAGAGAGAGAGAGAGGCACACGCACACGCACACGCACACACACTAATACACACGCACGCAAATGATAATAAATCTTGTGCCTGTAGTCACGTAATGACAACTTAATACAAATACATATAAATACATGTGTACGTGTGTGTGCCAAAGCCAACAACAGCGAAATTACAACAACAATAGAAAAGAGAAAGAAATTCATTTGCACACACACACACACATACACAAGCGCACTTTTTATTATGTTGTTTGGGTGTCGCCTTTTTTTTGCTGCCCTTCGCCTCGCTTTTGGCTTTGCCCAACATATTTTGACAATTAATCATTCGGGACTTTGTGCAGTGCGGCGAGGCGAGGCAAGGCGAGGCAGTTGCGGCGAAATGCCAAAAATCAGCGCCATGTCTCGCTCTGTATGTGTGTAGGTCAATGTGACTTGTCTGCATTTGTGCGTGCGTATGTGTGTGTGTGTGTTTGAATATCTGTAATGCTTGGCCACGCAATTCCGTTTCTGTTCTTCTTGTTTTTTTTGTCTTGCAAGTGGCAACAGCTGGCCCCTTGTTTGTTACCGTTATAATTGCCATTCGCCAGCAAGTGCATTGACTTACGTTGTCCTTGCGAATCTCCGCGAAAGTGGCACAGAAAAGTATGCTACAACTTTGTCTGGAAAGTGACTTTAATTTGAGCGAAGCAAGTTGCTATTTTGTTTAAAGCAACATTGAAAGAAAGCAAAAAGCTTCAAGTTAGATTTTAAATGTAATAGAAGAAAAAACATTTACAGTTAGTTGTAGAAAAAAACATAAAATAAATATAAAAAAATTAATTATGAAAAGACTCTTGACAAAATAATATATAATATATTTATTTTTATAAAATAAAATTGGTTTAAAAATTTAATAATTTAAAATGTGTATTATAAATATTGCTATATTTGAGTCTAAAACATATTTATATTTATATTATATATTTATGCATTTATATTTATTTTTATATTTATATATATTTATATTTATTAATTTTTATGTTAAATATTAATATTACGAATTATTTAATTTAATTTAATTTAATTAAATAATTCCACATAGGAAACATATACTTAAAAACATTTATTTCTGCAATATGTTTTATTTAATTATTTTTACTGTATTCACTTTTATTTATTTATTTAAAAAAATTCATCTAGCATATTAATCAATTTATTTTTACAAATATTCCCATCCAATTTGGTTTAGTAATTTATATAAAATATAAATCAAAGCAAATCTTTGAAAATATAAAAATATAAATCTTATTTATTATAATAACTTTTAAAATAAGAAAATCGATTTGATTAGATTTTCTTATTTTAAAAGTTATTATAATAAATAAGATTTATATTAAATTTATCTACATGGAAAGAAAATAAATTTTGAGTTTACAATTTCACTTACTATATTTATCTACAACTATCTTTATCTAAAAAATATTTACTGCTGGACACATCATATATTAATAAAATCTATATTTGAAATCAGCTGCCAAACTATTTATTCAACTATTTTCTTACAATCTTTTTGCATTAAGTGTGTGTTTTTTCCAATTTGTTTCCTTGTTCACGTTTCACATAGGAAATTTGCCTACTTTTAAGGCTTCTCTTGATTTATTTGCGTTCGCTGTTCATTGCTTTAAGCTCAAGCATATGGCGTTGCTTATCTAGAGATCCCGTTTTATTCGTTTTTTTTTTCTTTGTGCTGCTTGCTCATTCTGGCTGTCTACTTTTTGCTCCATAAAGACTTGCTTAAAGTTGATGCAAAATTTAGAAACTTAAATTCTAATCGGATTTACGAACATTTCTTCTATTTTCGCTATTCTCTCTCGCAGCTGACTGTGCGAGTGTGTATGTGTGTGTGTGTGTGAGTTGTTGTTACTGTTATTGTTGTCTGCTTGTCACCCTCTTCTTGATTTTATTACACAGTCTCTTTAGTTCTCGGCCTCAGCGACTATTGCGTAAATTTCATTGTGTATTTCACTTTTATGGTGGTTGCTTGTGTGGGTGGCTGCTGCTGCTGCTGCTTCTTCTTCTTCTTCTACTCCTGACAGTCGAGCGGGCGGTGGGATAAAGCGAATGCGTGCGACGTGCGTGCGTCGACTACGCTGCCGGCGTCGCAGTTGTTCTTTGTTGTGCTTTGTGCGTGCGCCACTCTCGCTCTCCCTCTCCCTCTCCCTCTCTCTCTCTCTCTGTCTCTCGCTCATTCACTCTCGCTGTCTGTTTGTCTGTCTGTCTGTTTTACTTTTATCCCTGCCATGGGGATGTTCAATGTTCCATTGCTTTTGCTTATTCTAATGATGACACATGCGTTCTCTCCACTTGGTTTGCTTATTGGGTTATTTTGTTGTTCTCGATTCTTGTTGTTGTTGTTGTCCGCTGTTCCTGTTGCCCGCTGCTTCTCTTTCCGCTCTCGCTTGTATTCGTATTGTTGTTCAATATTTTTGTGCCACTTGTTTTGAATTTTTCTACATTTTTCGCATCCTTTTTATTCAGCTGTCATTGTCGTATCTGCTGCTGCTTCTTCTTCTTCTTCTGCTGCTATTACGTGCGCGCTAAGTTGCTCGTTAAATGCTTAAGTGGAGCAGAGTCGTTGACACAGTTTTCTCTTTGGCCATTGCATTCGCATGACTCACACAGCAGACACACACTTCACACACGAGTGCGAGCGAGAGCGAGAGAGACAGAGATAGACTGCGTTAGACTGATAGCTAGTGATGGGAGGGAATGAAGTTTCTGCTTTTAAAGTTTTATTTTCGTTTACGAGCAACTTTTCTTTGTTGACTCGCATGCAATTGTTAAGCTTGTGTCATAAGGACAATGCAAGCCACGAATACTTAAAGAAGAGAGCTTACCAAAAAAAGAAGAAGAAGAAGAGTGAGAAAGAAAAGAAGTGAATTTATTGTTCAGCCGATAAGAAGTCGTGTCCATTAAAGTTTCAATAGGAATACAAGAGAATTTTGGCTAAACAAATGAAATTATAGAACATGTTATCAGAATCAGTATCAAGGATCTATCTATCTATCCTCCTTATATTCTCTCTCTCTCTCTCTAATCTCTTTGCTCTCAACTCTATTCACTCTCAAATTTGCAACTCTTATCTCACTTTCTTATCTATTATTATCTATATATTCCATCTATCTCTGCATTCCCACATTATTTCCGCTTAATTTATGTAATCCTGCTATTTAAACTAGATTTTCATTGCTTCTATTGTCTTGCCTTGTGCGCCCTTCTATTACATTCTCATAAATTGCAGCTGGCAAACGAAAGTTTTGTTTTTTAATTCCTTACTTGGCTCTTTCTATTCCACTTTAACTCCTGCCACAATATTTATGTTTATTGGCCAGGCTATTGCGTCGACTTGGGCAATTACCCAGCCAACAAAAGGCGTTGGCGCTTTTCAATATTTATGCCGCCGGCCACCGGTGGGGGAACGCGCTAATAATATGCAGAGCCAAGACCAGAAGCAGAGCTAGAGGTGGAGCCACAACCAGAACCAGAAGTCGAGGCATAACAACGACCGCAAACCCGTTATTATTATTGTTGCATATGCCGAGGCGTTTTTGCCTGTCGTTTTGTTTTCCCAAGCAATTTGCTAGGCATGTAATTTAATAGCGCGGTGGCAACCCTGCCACATCAATGCATGTGTGTGTGTGACAGTAGCTGTTGACGCGCCTCAGGTGGGACAGCCAGGTATGTCAACAGGCAAATTATGCCCAAGCCAAAGCGCAGACAATGAAGTCCTGGACGATTAGTGAGCTAGCTGCAGAGGGCGAGACGAGGCGAGGCGAGGCGAGGCAAGGCGAGCTTGAAGTCCTGTGAAAGGCGATTCCTTGGAGTGTTGCAATTACGAAAGGTTGCGCTAAATTGTGTGTGCATAATTGCTGAGAGGCCTCAGGACTGTCGAAAGCCACAGCGAATCACCTGGAATGTGCATACAGGAATGTGACGGAAATATGTATAACAAATACTTCGTGTTGATAGAGAGGAAATTCGGAATATGAAATTAATGTGCGCTTGAGATGAATATGTGAATAGGCCTGAGTGAAGGAGATAAGGAATTTCCTATGTATGGAATGTATAGTTGGATAATAGATGATATGTAGAATACAGATTGAATGCCATGATATAGAGTATATATGGAAGATGTGAAAAGAATTGGGGATAAATAAAACATTATTTATATATGATATAATTGAAGAGAATAGAATAGTAATAGAAAAGATATATCAAATATTTATCAACTGCCAAAGAGCTCTATAAGTACTTCCAATTATTGGAAAAATCCAAATCAAACGAACTTGGATGGCCTCAATCAATATATCAATTTAATCAGAACTGGCCTAGCAACAGAAACTGTTAATAATATAGTTTCATATTCCACTAAGCCAGCCAAAATATTCCTATACATATATGATTCTAGTAAATTATTACAGTTTCTTCTTCTTCTTCTGGGTTTTGTATTAAATTGTTGGCCACGCGACTCGCTCGTTGTGCGAGGTGACATTTTTATAGCTTTGTTAACAGGCCCAAGTATACTTCTATTTTTTGGTCGAAAAACTACCACCCTGCCCCGGGCAGTGCCCCGGGCAATCCCGCTCTATGCAACGACAGCGGCACACGTTGCTCTTTGTTTTGCTGGGCATGTTTAGCGTTGATTATGCTTTGTGTGCTTTCCAGCCAGGAAAAACTCACCCTCTATCGAGCTGTCGCCTTCTTATCGCTCACCGAGCTGAGCGGCATTAAAATTACTTGCGTGATTAACGCACACCCTCGAGCGTGTCGTGCCCCAAACCCCCAACCCCCCAACCAGCTCTCTCGCTCTGTAGTTTTATCTATGGCTGCCTGCCTTAATTGTGGGTCTTCCATTTGGTTATCGATCGATTTCGATTACGATTTCGATTGCGTTTCGATCTGCACAGCTCATTAGGCAATGTATATGTATATATATCTGCTCTAAATGTATATATATATTCACGTATACGGTATACTTTTATGACCTTTTGGGCATTTGCTCGCTTTCTATTGTTTTGCTTGATTTTGTTTATTGCCACAGCGCTTCAAAAATAGCTGCACAAATGTAAACAAAAAGCGCACATTTTTTTCTTGCTCTTCTGACCAGCAGCTGCGTGCGTCATGTGCACAGATTTTCCAGATGCTCCATCCGGCACACACACACACACGCTCTCCCTCTCGCTCGCTCTCTCACTTTGTATATTTTTCACGCTGCAACGTTGTTCCATATACTTAATTTTTGCTTAGCATCATTTTTATGGCTTTGCCAAAGTGCAAAACCGCATGAAGTGGATTTTTTTTTGTTTTTGTTTTTCTTTGTTTCGTGCTTTCTTCTAAACAATAAATCGGCGTTTATTTATGTGGCAAGGCAAAATGCTAGCTGCAAATTTGTACAATAAATAGTTCAGCGAGTACACGTAGACGGCCTATGCACTTTTTAAATTGAATAGCATTTAATTGGATTGTTGCCAAGGCAGCTTAATAAGAGAAATAATTCAATTATTAAGTTTCTTTTACAAAAGCCTGCATACCTTCGTTTCAGAACCTATTTATAATTAATATTCGTGCTTGCATTTAATTTTCGTGCTTGTGCAGTCACGTCAGAAGGTGCACATCTCTGACAGACGCAGGTAGCAGCCTACGATCGATTGTTAGCGTGAGAGCGAGGGAGAGAGCAGTATAGTTAGAGCGCAACTTAGAGCAGTCAAGTGCAAAGCTGATTGGCTGAGCGAGCAATTGAAAGAATGAACAACAGAGGGCGCTTAACGCTGCGGGAAATGCACATGAACTCATATTCGAAAACACTTCCAATCGTATCCATCAGTAAATATCTTACACTCAATTTATTAGTTGCTATTTTCATAATTGATTGCCCAGGTCCTTGGCCAAGTGGCTAATAAATCAACTAAATTATGTTACCGAATAACCAGAAAAAGAAATATTTACATTTACATGCAAGGCCAATTTTTCTCTTATTTCTCTTTTTTCGGTTCGGGAGAAGCCAAACAAACCGCTAATTGTCGATAAACAACCAATAAAATACAAATTTCCCAAAAACATTTATCAAAAATAATATAAATAATAACAATAACCAGGGCACACACACACACACACACCCGTACGCACTGGGGCGATAAATAAAATGGTAAAAGGAAACTCGAACTGCTTTGAGCAGAGACGAGGACAGGAGCAGGACAACAACAACAATAACAACAGCAACAGACGACGAAGTGTATGGAAAATAGTGTTTGACAGCTCATAAAAAATAATGTCGTATTCATTAAGGTTGCCAATGTAATGCGTGTGACTGCGTGTGTGTGGGAAGTTCTCGATGTTTGAGCTTGAGGCTGTTGCTGGGGTTGCCAAAAGCGAAATTCATTTTATTTACGACAGGAAGCAGGCAGAAAGCAACAGCAAAAGCACTCGAAACGCACGCATGCATGGGAGGGTGGGAGCGGGACAGGCAGAAAATGAGAGAGCGAGCGGGAGTGGGATGAGAACACATTATGAGAACATATTGGTTGAGCGCAGAGCGGACGAGGTGCTGAGAGGTAAAGGCAAGCCAAAAGCATTTAATTGAAATGCAGTTGAATAGTGCGGGAGTGAGCGAGAGCGAGAGAGGGAGAAAGTAGAAATACGCAAAAACTGAGAAAAACTCGTCAAAACAAACGAAGGCAAATACCGTTGACATTGTCAGACTGACAGACATTAACTACGCATCTCACTCACACTTGGACACGCTCGCTCTAACCCTCCCTCTCGCTCTCTCTGCCTGACAGCATAACGAGCGCAGCTGCTTTGTAAGTGGCGCCAATATTTGTATTGTTGTTCCTCTTGCACTTGACGAAAGCTGTTGTTGTTGTTGCTGCTGTCGCTGTTGTTGCTTTTGGCATTACCTTTTTAAAGGCTTGCGTGTCAAAGTTTTGTTGTTGCTGTTGCTGTTGCTGTTAAGGAGGCTCGCATAGTGCTTGAAAATTGTTGTTCATTAGGGTGGCTCGCTTTTAGTTTTGTATTTATGTTATTTTTGTTTTTGTATTTGTTTATGCTGGCATGGGTTGCGTTTAGGTACGTTCACATGCAAGTGCTACAAGGTGTTATATTTTATGTACATTTAATTGAGACTTATTAGGTAGTGAAGTGTTCTAGTTGAATGACTTTCGAGGCTCCATTTGGCAGTTGGCCTGTTGATAGTGTCGTTAGCTTGTTTCGGGCATCAAGTTCCATTAACTCAAATTAAAGAGGTGTTGAAGCAATTTGATAAGGAGAGAGAGAAGTTAGAAAAGTGCTTGAATAATTTCTTTCAAGAGGATTTGCAGCTCTTTTAATATTATCTTCTATTATCTTCAGGCATCGCAAACTTTTTTACTATTCCATCTCACTTGAAGGTATTCTATTTACTCTCTTACATTCTTCAAGTTGATTGATTTCCTTAGATCTCGTTCCATTAATTCTTAATAAATAATTTCTTTCAATTTGCCATTCCTCTGGGACATTTCCATTTGCCATTTGAGTTTAAAGCAAATCTGGGCAAATCTTTATGCTTTAGCTATATAATTCCTTTCGCATAAATGATGCATATGCATTTGTATGTCAGTGTCGAAATGTATCTGCATCTGCATCTGCATCTGCATCGGCATCAGCATGTGCCACTGCTACTAGATACATGCGTCATGTATTTTTTATATACTCCTCCGACATCATCTTTATGCTTTGACAAAATGTATGACATTTGCATATCGCAAAAGCCACCCAGGAAACCCACCCAATCAGCCTTTCAGTTGGCAAATTTTCCTCGCTCTCTCACTCACTTCTCAATAGTTTTTTCCATTTTCCCAGCAGTCGGCAGCTGCTGCTGCTGCTCTTTGGTAGTTTTTCCCTTGAAAAATGCAGCAAAAGCCAACGAACTGTAACTGGACGTCGTTTTCATCAATATCAATGGGCGATTTGGGCGGCCGGGGCCAACGACACGGCGAATGTTGCAACTTGCAACATATGCGAACTGCCTGCCTGCCTGCCTGCTGGCACAACACATGGCTGGTGGGCAGGCGGTTGGTCAGGGGGCGTGGTGTGTGGACAGCAGCAGCGCGCAATACAACGCATCATTTTTATTGTTTGTCGGCGAGCAACAGCAACATAACAACAACAGCAACTGGCAACTGACGACGACGTCTATTGAAAATAGAAAGCATATGCTGAAAGGCAGCTGGTGAGGGGGCGGCGCAGTGGGCAGGGCGGCAAAGCAGCAACCGTTCCATGCTTTGTATTTTTGCACCGAAAATAGAAAAAAAAATGGCAAGACTAAAAAAAAAAAGGAAAATCAACTCGAATGCGCATTGAAGTGGCGGCGTCTAATGTAGCTGAAGTTGTTGCAACAGAGGCAGTGCTGGAGCTGGTGGCAGAGGCTGTGGCTGTGGGCGCTAGTGGTATGTGGTATGTGGTGGCAGCTAGCTGGACTTGCTGCATACGCAGTAGCTTAGCAATATTTCAGAGTTATTTCAGCTTTGCTTCACTTATTTTATTTTACTTCATTTCATTTTAGTTTGTTCATTTTGGTTCAGATTTCATGTGAAGGCAGGCGTGGGCGTGGCTGCTGCACTTTGAGTTCTTTAGATCATGTTATGGCAGAGATATCGAGAGATTAACGAGAGCAGGTTTAAATAGGGGTATTCGATATTTTTGCTGTACGTTAATATGTTCTCGAATATATCTGATATATTTTATATATTTCTTGTATAGTTTCTATATTCTATTATATCTGATATATGCTTTATATTTGCTATTGCATTTGCTCTTATATATCTAATGGATTTTATATTTCTTATATATTTTATAAATCTCTTATAAATCATACTTATCGTATTGGATATTACTTCTAAATCTCATATATCTAATATATAAATTTTATTATATATTTTAAATCATCTATATATGGTCTATATAACTGAAATTTATTGTAAATATTTTTTATCTTATATATCTGATTTATCTTTAACATTTTTCATTTTCGCTTTAAAAATATAATATTTTTTTAGCCAAAGCAATTCGCTTCACACACGCAGCTCCTATTTTTGTTGCCCACTTATTCAATTTGCCAACCCTTCTCTGCGCTTCTCATTGTGTTTAGCTCACACAAAAAATGGGCATCAAGTGCTTTAATTTAACGCTACACGCACACGCACTGTCGCCTTTTGCAATCTATGAGCTACACCTGGCAAGCCCCGCTCCCTCCGCCTACCCCTTTCTCAGCCATACATCCACAGGAGCTACCGCTAAATCGTCACTAATACGCCGACTTGTGCTCAGCCTTGCGTGCGTGCAATAAAAAAAAAGCAACTATTTCGCTTAATAACTGCCAGCAGAAGGCGGAGAGGGCAGCACGAGGGGGAGGGGCTCACGGAAGCATGCAGCACTTTGCCACACGACGCGTCACATGTGGCAGTTGCATGCAAATCCCAGCTCATAGCTGCAGCAACTGGACAATGCACAATTCATTCAAAGGCTCCTCCTACTCCACTACTTGGACAGACGCCAACCTCCTGCCACCAGCGCGCCTTCGTTGGCTCGTTCTCGTTGTCGTCCGCCGACAATCGGCTTGCAGCTCCTACATTTTATTTTTCTTCCTCCAGCTCGTTTTTTCTTTTTTTTTTTTTTTGTGTTTTGTATAAGCCTTCGCTTCGGCTCCTCTTTACCTTTTTCTTTTTTGCAAGTTTGTGTAACTATTTTCCATGCGCATGGGCATTGCAAGCCACCACCACCACCACCAACAGCAGCAGCAGCAGCAGCAGCAGCTGAGTGCAGCGGCGGGTTGTCGGGAGTGGAGACGTCACGTCGGGACAACAAGCAGCCGGCGCCGGCTGGATAACCAACCAGAACGAGGCGCTGAGCAACTGGAGCATTGCTACTATTTATTTGTGCCGGCTACTCTTCTTCTTCTTCTTGTGCTTCTTGTTGTTGTTGTGGTTCTATGTGTGTGTGAAGACTCAACCCTCAGCACAGTTTTGCTGGGATTTTTCTATTATGCGCACGTTTATTACACGATTTTAACACGATGACAGCGCCACCTAAAAGTATGCTACGATATAGTAAAGCTGCTCTTCTTCTTCTACTCCTATTTGTTACCTTTCATGCTGTTTATATAACTGTATTCTTAAATTTATATGAGAATTTAAGTTTTGCGTGAGTGGAAAATTGTTAATTTTGTATTGGCAGCGAGCTCATGCGATGAAATGAGGTTGAAGTTGGATTAAGGGATTGTATTGAGAGGGGAATGTTATTGCTGAATGAATGATATATGTATGAATTGTGTGGAAAATTTGAAAGATATGAGTAGTATAACTTTTATGAATGGAATACTTATGCGAACAATCACAAGCTACTTAACTTACCAATCGCAAACTGGAAACAAATTTATAAATTCATAAAATGCAAATTGAACTGTATAACAATATAATCAAATAACTATTAGTGAAAGGTTTTTACTTATAATTAGTCATCTACTATATGTAGTATAGATTTGTACTGAAAAGTTTAGAAAGATTCTATTGCTGTCTATGTTTAGCGTGTTTATAGTACTTTCGGTAAATGTTTATATAAAGAAAGGTAAACAGTGAGAACTATATTTAGTTATAAAGACGTGAGAACTAGAGACACTAAAATTGCTTACTGAAATAGATTTATATAAATATATAAGCTATAAAGTAAAGTAAAGTCTTTAGAAGTGAATATTAAAATATAAAATAATATTTAAAAAAAATATAAAAATAATTTTCTATATATTCCTTACTTACTTTCTTCTTTATTTAATTTTATTTATTTTATATTTTGTTTATTATTATTATTAAGTGTAGAAAGGGTACAATTAGATTTAGTACTTTAACTCCTTATAATAGTAAAAAAAATATATAAAAACAAGTAAGAAAGCTGTAGTCGAGACTGCTCGACTACGAAATCCCCTGAGCCCTTCTTCGACCGAATAATATTCCAAGAATTAATCGATTCGTTTCTGCATGCATGCAAAACCACGCGCACACATAGACGCTGATCTACGGTTGTATGCATGTATGTGTGTATGCATGTGTGTACGCATTGCAAGCGTCTTGCTGTCTCGCTGCTTTGCTGCTGCGCCGCATGGGTTTTAATGAGAAAACTTTGATGATTAATAATTCTGTTTCTAGATGGACAATCGTATTGATGTCTTCAGATTATGATTATGATATTCATATCTATATGCTAAACCAAACTGCATGTCTCTAGTATTTGAAATGAATTTTTTTCATATTTGGGGGTGGTGGGGCGCAGTGGGGATCGGAATCCAAAATCTGACAAAAACCGAAATTGTATTAAATTAGTATCTATATATATGCAGAAGACTTGGAGACTCTAACTCTAAAGATGAATTAGCTAGAATTTTAAAACTGGTTCCCGATAAATTCGTTTATCGATAACTTTTCAAATATACAAGTTATCGAATTTCTGAAACAAACTCGTACTGCGCGTGCAATATACGAACCTAACACAAAAAGAATGAACTCTCTAGCTTTTGTATCTTCGGAAATCGACGCGTTCATACATACGGACGGACGGACGGACGGACGGACGGACGGACGGACGGACGGACGGACGGACGGACGGACGGACGGACAGACGGACATGGCTATATCAACTTTTCTCGTCACCCTGATCAAGAATATATATACTTTATGGGGTCTGCCACGCCTCCTTCTGCCTGTTACATACATTTAACAAAACCATTATACCCTGATTTCCCATTTTCAATGGGCTCAGGGTATAATTAATGTCATATTTTCAATTGATTTACATTGCAGCTTTTCAGCTTTAATATAGTCAAGAATAACAATTTATAAAACAGCTATCACTCTATTTAGAATACTTCATTTAAAAATCTAAAAATAAATTCCTTAAGCTCTCCAAACATTCCAAAGACGAATAAAGTATGCAAAAGTTCATTAAAATCCCTTCAATAACTGCAAATAAATTCCCTGCGCAGCCATAAGAAATGCATAGAACATGATCAAAGAGTCAAGCAATTCACCTGAACTTGTGCGTATTTTCGTTTTCCTTTTTTTCAAATTTATATAAGCCGTTGAATCTATTGTGAAAAAGTTGTGGAAGATATCTTTGGCAGACTTTGCTTCTAATTGCTACAAAATGCACAAATTAAGCAACGCTCGCCCCAAGCTTGGTGGGGCGCACGGGCGACTCCTACACGGATTGATGGCCAACTGTCAATTGGTAAGCTGGAGTCGCAGTCAGTGCTTAACCCAGTCTATGGATGTACTTAGATTGAAAGTTGAGTGAAAGCAGAAAGAGTGGGAGAGAGAGAGAGAGAGAGAGAAGCGAAGGCAAAAAAAAAGTAAAGTAAACGATAAAGGCAAAGAAAAAGGAAAGCAAGGCGAAAACGCCGGCTCACAGAACGAAAGAAAGAAATGAAACTTTTTAATGATGTAAAGTACAAAGTTTTGTGTCTTGTCGTAACTTGAGTAAACTTTGAGTTATGCCTTAGATGCGACGCGAGCGCGAACGCGACGACCTCAAAACGTAGCCAGGACTTTGGGACGACATCCTTTTAGCTAAATATATATCGATCGAAGCGGAGCGACGCGACGCGTCGCGTTGAGTCGAGTCGATTGGGGCTGTGACTGGAATTTATTTTGTCGTTTTGTTCAAACTTTTCAACACTCGCTTTTTATTATGACATACGCAAGCGCGCAAATTAGTAAAGGAACAGGATGCAGAGAGTGAACTGGAGGATGGGTGATCGGGTATCGGGTATGGGGTATGGAGGATAGGCTAATAAAATGCCAATTTGCTGCATTGAATGGCTGCTTTATTGGCCGCCATTACAACTCGTACGTACATAAAAAGCCGGCCAGGCTCGGCGACCACGCACATGCGTTAGTCACGCCCCTCCCCTCAAACCACTTCCAACTCCATCAACTGCCGCCCGGCGACCCCTTGTGTGGAGTGCTTGCTTCAGTCTTTAAGACATTTTATGACGGCAACATTTACACGCATAAAATATGCATGATAAACTTTGTTGTTGCAATAAATCAGCATCAGCCGAAAAGTATGCAACGCTTTTTGCTGCCTCCAATGTGATTACTGTAAGCGTTCAAAGTTTAACATGTGTGTGTGTGTGTGTGTGTGTGTGTGTGTGGGAGTGTGTGCACATTTATGTTATTCGCAATGATCGTAAAAGGCTGCGTGACCCAACTATAAACATTTTGCACAGCAAAATCTAAACTAAAATTCGATTTGCGCTGCCTTTACGAGAGACTAAAGCATTTAGCTCCAACAAGCTTTAAAGTTTACGTTTTTGGTGAATGTGAATATTTGATTACAAGTTGGAATTTCTTATATATTTATTAGCTAAATAAACATATCTTCTGCTGATTCATCTTCTATCGATTTGGCTATTCTTCTTTTGATCTTGTCCATGTACTAGTTAGTGATCTATCTCTCTCTCTCTCACACTCTCTACGCTGTTATCTAGCAAACTAACTTCCTAAAAAGCTGCCGTTTAATTTATCTGCATATCAGCCAATCCTTAATTTATCTATATATCCCCCTCTCTACCTATGCTCTCCGCCCATACATCTACATTTTCTATCCATTATTTCGACTCACTTTGAAAGCCTTTTTCATGCAGCTCTCTTATAAATATTATTTATCATTATGCAGCTTGTTTACAGTTCTTTTTCTTAAAGAGCGGCTTCCTTGCCCGTGGCAACGTTTGCTATCAAACAACTTAAACTGTCATTAAACTTTTGTTGTGACTATTGAACCGAAAGTTTTCAAAGCTGCCTCAATCAGGACGCTGCGACAATGCAAAAAGCGTCGCCTGACCTTATAAATTGGCCAAACAAAACTTTTGGCTGAGGTGCAAATGCGCCGGCACAAAGAAAGAGACAGCCAAACAGTGTGAGAGGGAGAGAGTCGAAGATAGAGCTTGGCAGACAAACAAAACTCTGTCTACATTTGGCCATTGTGTGTTTTGATGACGCTTTTGTTGCCTGCATGCATAAAATATTTATGCGCCGCGAAATATGCAGCAAAAAATGTGCTCGCCTCTTATGCCAGCTCTCGCTCTCGCTCGCACTCGCGCGTGCAACTTTTCGCACTCAAATGAAATTACACACAACAACAACAACTAGAGCTGGGCACAAAAAAACTTTGCTACTTAAATGTTACGCTTTCAATTTTTTGCTCGCATTTGTTGTTGTTTTTCTTTTCTTTTCGTCTTCTTTTTTTTTTTTGTGCACTTTATCAAGCATTTTGGCATGGCTCAGCGCACGCTCGATTGCTGGCGTGGGTGGCAAACTTTTCATTAATAACGATTTTCCATTAACTATCGATTGATTTTGCAACGCCCAGCATCCAACATCCTGCAGCAGCAACAGCTGCAACAATGAGGCAAAAGTAGCAAACCGAAACGCACTTCAGACAATGCCTGCAAGCGGCAGCAGCAGCAGCAGCAACAACAACAACAGCACTTGAGTCTATTTAAAACGCAAACAACAATAACACAAGTGCGCTAGTGGGCGTGGCAGGCGTCGACGGCAACGGCAACGGCGGCAGCTCATAACCGACGCCGACGCCGACGCCGCCAACAGGAAAAACTCATTGAAAAGTTTTTCTTTTACACTTTGCGTGCAGAGTCCCGCTTACGTTTAAAGTTCTCACTCACTCTCTCTCGCTCTCTCTCTCTCTCTCTTACTCTTTTTGTTTCTCTTTCGCTCTCTATTTGCACCGCTTAGGTGTATCGCAGGAGCAAGTTTTTAATTTTTTATCGCGCTGCGAGCTATGCGAATGTTTCGGTTTCTTTTTTTTTGCTGCTGCCCTTTCTACAGGGAATTGCGAATTGCTGATTGATTTTGCAATTCACTTGTTTAAAGGTATTTGACATAGTAATAAATGATGAGCTCGCAAGCTAAAGATATATAGCTAAAGTGTAGAGTTATTAAAGATATAGCCAAAGTGTAGAGTTATTAAAGATATATGATGCAAGATATTAATAGCTGAAATACACAATATTTAGCTGAAGTTACTAGAGAAATAATTTAAATTTATATAGAAAAATAGAAAAAAAATTATAGTTGAAGATCTTAGTAGATAGAAGAGATATATAACTGATATATTTATTAATTTTTAGGCATATATTAAATCGAATCACTTTAACTTGATTGTAGAGCAATAGAATGTATAATGGATATACGAAGAGTGTTAATTCTCTCTTATCTTCTCTTCCACTAACACTTACTTCATTTCTATATATCTCTAGTCAGCCAAAGGGCATTTCAGTTATATAATAAGCCTTGCATTTCTCGCCCTTCATTTTCAGTATTTTTTTTTTTCTTTACTGCTTCGTGCGTTACGTTTGCCTTTGTTGCTGTCACGTCTATTATGTGTATTGCCTTTTGTGTAGTTTGGCATTATATTGTTGCCGCTGTTGTTGTTGTTGTTGTTTTTTATTATTATTTTGTATTCCTTTTCTTTGGTTTTGATTTTTTATGTAGCCAAAGTAAGGCGCGATGCGTCCAATATATATAAATTATTGCATAAAGTTTTGGCGCTAAGTTGCAAAAAGTTTCCTTTTCATTGCTGCGGCTACCGCGACGAAGTCGAACGTTGAGCACGACATGCTACAATAGTCTATAAATCTTTATGGTCAACAGAGATTACATGGGCCAGCGTCGAAGCCCAGCGACCAGACTTGACCCCCCTCACCCCACACCAAATCCCCTCGCATTTCAATGTAGTTTATTGCCCCGTGCTGTTTGGCCTTAGCTGCTTTTTAGGCGCTGCGCTCAGTTTTGATTTGTGTCCGCATTCGTGTTCGTGTTCGCGTTGCTCTTTGTGTATTGCAGTTGTTGTGGTTGGTTCGTTTGCTGTGCTGTGGTGTCCAGCATATGGTCATAAAAATGTGCAGAGCTCGGCAGATGCGCCGCTGATAAATCATATTAAACCGAGAAACTATGCACGAGACTATATATTTATTTATATACATTTATCTATGCGCGAATGAATGCGATTGCGAAGCGAATGCGAAGCGAATGTGAATGCATAAAAATATTTGTAGCAATGGCAACAGCTTTGCCAGCGATAACAATGCAGTCCCACATGGCCTCAGCTCATGAATTTTGATAAGAGATGAGTTAAGAGCGCTGTAGTTGGGACAGGTTAGACATTGACTAGCGTAAAGTGGGCAAGACTTGAATTTGCATCTCTTTGATTTATCTTGAAGATTTTGCTTCATAATTGGAACTAGGCTTGGAATACTTAAACGTGCTTTAGCTTCATTTCTTATAAAGACTACAACATATATCTCAGGTCATCACACATACTCTTCGCAATACATTCCAAGTTTCCACTTTCAAGTAAAAGTGAAGCAAGGCTTGCACTTCCCTCAAAATATCTAAATATTATCAAATATTTGAGTTAAACTTCAAGGGACAAGAGCACGAACAACAATTTACCCTATTACACAATCTGAATCGTATTTCTTTATTGTTTTTATATCGAATTTACCTGCACACACTCACACTCACACGCACACCCACACACACCCACACACACACTGGCAGTTTGGCTGAAAAGATCACACCCCTTGGATCTCAGAACTGACATAAATTAAACTACATTTATAGCAATAAAGGCATTTAGCCACCCCAATAGCTAAGGTATACTTATAAATGCGCTGTAGAGTTTAAGACAAAAGCTGCAATAAAAAAAAAAAAAAAAAAAAAAAAAAAAAAAAATTTACCCTATTACACAATCTGAATCGTATTTCTTTATTGTTTTTATATCGAATTTACCTGCACACACTCACACTCACACGCACACCCACCCACACACACGCTGGCAGTTTGGCTGTAAAGTATGCCATAAAATATATCCCCGAAATGTCTTTAATTGCGTAAATTTGGTCATTGCGTGGGCGGCATTTTCGATTTACGTATTACGTATTACGCTCTTTGGCTCGTAAACAACTTGCCAGGAATGTCGCCCAACCAAGTATCTAAAAGAAAACCGAGTGGGAGCAGGGAAGCGCACAGTGAAAAAAGTATAGCATACCGCACGGCGCATTTTACATAAAAATGCAATAAATAGCTACAGAAAAGCGCTTGGAAGCGCACCAGAAATTTATGTGGTCGAGGATCTCTGCTCGAAACTCTGTGCCGCTCCCCCTCCCCTTCTAGCACTCCCGCCTCACAGTGTCTCCACTCGTAAATGTCAAATGTCGAGCTGGCTGGGACCAAGGGGAAGGCGCCTCAAAGTATGCTTATAAATTGCTCTAAATAGCAATTTTTTTTTAGGTTGTAGAGCGTCGCGCAACGTCTTTGGCTTGCTTATCGTGACCGCGTCCGGGTCCGAGTCCGAGTCCGTGTCCGAGTCCGGGTCTGGGTCCAAGACCTGGGCTCAGTTCCGTGCGCGCAGCGAGTGTCGTGTCATTTGTTCGTTTTCTTTATTAGTGTCATGTATTTTTATAGTTCAAAGGACATTTGAATGATTGAATGAACTGTATGTGTATGTGTGTATATGTGTGTGTGTGTGTGTGTGACTGTGTGGCGTCCACTGGCCGCCCTATGGCCAAGGACCGAACCGTACCGAAAACGAGTTGCGCGCATGATTTCATCCCTTGCAGCGCTGGGATCGCCCCCTCGTCCCCCTGGCTGGCCCTTGCGTGTGGTCGCACTGGTCAGCCGCCCAGGCACGTTTCATCATGGGTTGCTTGTTGGTTTCGACTATATCAAATAACGACTATTGACTGCGCCTGCTGTCTCTTGCCCTCGCTCGTGTGTCGTGACCAGGGTCTCTCTCCCTGTGTGTGTGTGTGTGCACGTGTAGGGTTACACAACGCCTGCCTCCTGCTCCCGCTGCTGCTTCAGCTCCTGCTCCGACTCGAGCTGCTGGTGCTGCTTTTGATGATGATGTTGTTGTCGTCGCCAGCGTTGACGATGTCGATGACGAATGAAAATCAATATTTATTAGATTACTTTCGAAATTTTATACGAAAATAGAATTTTTATGACATTTTATTCAGCTCTCATTCTCTCTCTCTCTCTCTGCCTCTCTCTTTCTTGCTCTGTCTTGCTCTTTTGAGCATTTGCTAACTGCCTCAACAAACATTTTCTAGTTGCTTTAAGGCTGTTAATCAATTTTTTTTAAAGGGTCAACAACTGTCAGCTGAAAAAGCTTTTACTTTATTAAAGAAAATATGGGAGAGCTCTCAAATAAGTAGAGATTTCTCTGCATGTGTTGGGGTATTCTCTATAAATATTTTATATATACGTTAAGTACTTTTCTCTTTTCTGCTTCCTGACAGTTTTATTAATAAGCTTAATAGTTTGGCCATTATCTCAGTTCCAATTAAAGTTATAATTCCTCTTTCACTTTTATCTCCTCATGCCGCAGCATTCCCTAATGACTCGGCTAATAACATAAACCAATTACTTGAATATCTGTTCAACTGCACATTTAATATTAATATCTTGCCTCTCACTTCTCTTATCTCCCTCTCTCTCTCTCTCTCTTCCATCTCTTGCAGGTAAGTTGCCATCATCCATTAATACCACCAGCCATCAAATTAGTAAGTACAGAAAACGAGCTGCTAACACTTTTATGTGCGTCTTTTAATGTATATGTCTATGTGTATATGTATGTGTATATGTATGCATGTGTGTGTGTGTTGTGATACATGTAAGAATTCTACACCTATGCAGAGGGTCAGGCCACTGAATTTTAGTGGCCTCCGCTGACCTCGTTTGGGGCTGGTTTTTATGGCTCAGAGCCAAGCCCTAAGCGCGCTGATGCTTCTCACGTGGCTCAAAACTAAAAGCTCCCCAGAGTGCAGGAGACAACAGTAGTCGCCTGCACCGCCTCCATCCACTCAGGAGCCACTTAATTATGAAGCTGCACATGAAGTAAAACGTCATAAAGCGTCGAGTTGAGCTCATTCCTCCAGCTGACTCTGCCTCCCCGACTCTGCTTGTCTTCCTACCATACTTTTTTTTTGGCAGGCTGTGGCAATTGCTGCCTTGGGTAGCATCATCCGTCGTCTGCCTGCCTCAGCATTGTTGTTGTAGTTTCTTTTTTGCTGTTGTCGGTTGTTGCTACATTTTGCAGTTAATTTTGCGTTGCTAAATAAACTGTTTATGGCATTTATGCCAAAAATTTTTGGCCAAGCGGAGCGAAGCGACGGCAGCTGGATGAAGGATGACGATGAATGAGCCAACTAATGGTTGCTCTACTGAGTGCACAGCTGACTACGTGTGTGTGTGTGTGTGTGCATTTTTGCATGCCTCACATGAGCTGGCTGCAGCCAATGTCTGCAGGCTTCGCTTGCATTTTAATTGTAATTTTTTGCATGCCTCAGGGCAAGGCAAAGCCTGTGCCATGCCAGACTTTAAACACATTTTTAATGTTAATTAAGATGAGAAATTTGAAAAGGTACAAATGTTATATATGAGTTATATTTTGGGCTTAAATTAGAATCTATATTAAAGAATAGAAATGAAACTTTTCCTCAAATAAATTATATTAGAATCCTACAGCATGGTTTATAATTTAAATTTGATTCTCTTGCTAATTCAATTCTCAGCAAACTCATTTCGCCTTTAGTTGGTCGAGTGCTTATTAAATTCTTTGGCTTATTTTCAACTTTCATTCGAGCGCTGATTGAGTGTGTGGGTGCTTTGACCCGTGCTCACATACAGATACACTGAAATGCTTACATATATTAATGAATATTTACATTTTATGCAGTCAGGCGCAAACACACACAGCCCCAACTTCCAGCGCCCCCAACCCCACGTTCAATTCCCAAACTCCTCCTGCCCCACCCAAAAAACTCACGCTCAACCACTGACAATTTGGCAGTCACCGCAATCATAAAAATTTCACCCCAGTCGCAAGACAGCCAAAAAAAACCTATCATACATACATAAGTGTATGTATGTGTGTGTGTGTGTGTGTGTGTGTGTTTGTCTGTTTGTATTTGGTGCCCGTCCGTCAGTCGCCTCTGCGCCTCATTTAAATGCAAATTTTGACGAGCGGTTTTACCGTTCTGCGAGCGCACTCTGCTGCCGCCGCTGCTCCGCTGAATGAAAACATTAAAATTAAAAATAAAATACATAAAAAAAAAGAGAACCCCGAGAGAAGACAAAATACTGTGGCCTGCTTTTTAGGCGTCGCGTGGGTGCGGCTGCGGCCTGTGAGGCCTGAGAATAATTCAAGGTGATAGCTTAATTGAAATATGCTTTTAGGCGCTTTGCTCTCTGTGCCGCGCTCTCTACACATTTTGCATACTTCAGCGTCGGCTTTTACTTTGTTGTGTGAAATTTCAGCAAGCGCCGGGTGCATATTTTATGGCGCTGCGGTCGACCACAGAAAACCAAAAAAACACACAAAAAATATATAATGAAAAACAACAACAACTGAGCGAAAAAATGAATCGACGCAGCTTAATGTTATGCAAAGTGTTTCGAGCCTGTGGGCAAATAGAGATGGAGCGAGAGAGACAGAGAGCAGAGTCTACATCCGGTCTCGAATGCAGGAGGCGTCATCATCTTTAATTGCTAGCCATTTCAATTCTCATTTCAACTTCAATTGACTTTCGACAGCAGACGAAATTAAAAACGAAAAAAAAAGAAGAAAAGTGTATAAAGGTGGAAAGGGAACTGTTTAGCATAGCCAAGTGCGGGCAGCTGCGCGTCATAGAAAATGTATTAGATGAATTCGTGCTACTCGCTGGAATTCCTAATTAAGCAACACAAATTGTTTATTGCTAAGGAAGATCACGCTTTGCTATAAGAGAGCGATGAATGAGAGAGAAAAGTAACAGAAATTGTAGGCAGTAGCAAAGAGTGTGTAGTCAATAAACAACTCTAGACAGAGAGAGAGAGAGAGAGAGAGAGGTAGATTCACAAGTTCAGAGCAACACACGCTGCCTTCGCCTTCAGCCTCGCGTAAAATACTCTGTGAGCAGCCGAATGCATCGGCTCTGCAACGACTTCGTACGCGATCGGCTCGCAGTCGTTTTTTTCTCTTTTGCTCGCTTCGCTTCGCTCTGCGTTGTTAAGCGAACGTTTTAAGCAAGCGCTGTCTTCGTCATGCTTATGAATAGCGTATGTCAAAGTGAAGACTGTTCGCATGGAGTCTCTTAGTTAGTGAACCTCATTAAGCAAGCGTCAATCGTAAACGATGTTAGCAAAGAGATCAGCACACGAGTAGCTCAAGCCGAAACGAACAGAACGAAACAGCTTTGGCTCAGATAGAGAGACAAAGAGAGTGAGCGGGAGAGTATAATTTTGTTTAATTTAGCTCGTAAACAGTTCATGAAGCTTCAAACAACTAATAGTTATTTGCGTGCTATTATTTATGCAGTAAAGAAACACAAAGAGAGCACAGGAAGAATGACAATGCCGCTCTGACAACTTCAACTCTAATAAATCAGAATTTAAGTAACGCTCTCAGTGCACTCAAATAATTCAACAAAGTCTACAGCATTTTCCAATTTAATTTAGCTAGAATATATAGAAAATCCCATGTTAAGCATGGGCTTTGGGAGCAAAGGTTTCAGCAGCTGCCTTAAATTCATTTTGCATACATAAAAATAAAATGTAGAAAAAAGTAAACCGCTTAAAATGGCTTTGAGCAGTGCAAACAGCAGAAACGCATCTAACGCATGCAAATGACAACAAGGCGAACACACACACACAGATGTTTGTTTGTGTGTGCATAAGTGAAGTAGATCTTTGTAATCTGAAATGCTCAAGGCGTGCAAATATTCAATTTTAAATATGCAGCCAAATAAAATATAAAACAAAAAGAGATAGACCAATGTAGACAAAAAGCAACAGCAGAGAGCGAGAGAGACAGAGAGAGAGAGAGAGAGTGTGTGTGCTGCCCGCATCTCTTTCTCACACTCGCTGTCATAAACACAATGTCATGACAACTTTTGAAATTTGAATTTCAAAGCAAAAATGTTCTCTCATTTATTCATTTGCTCAGTCATTCATTGTCATTTATTTTATTGCCTGCTCACACACATAGATATATAAATATGTATATGTGTGTAGTAAATTGGTACATGTCCATTTTGCAAACGCCTGGCCGGCCCCTGCCCGCCGCAGCCTGTGCAAATTCCATGAGCATCTTTTGATCTCTGACAAACTTCGACTGTCAATAAATTACGAACCCAAGGTTCTCTGTATTAATTTGCTTTTCATTTGGTTAGCCGTTTTGTCCTTTTGGGTCGATAGTTCGTGTCCTGCCGTCAAAACTTGCCTTTTATGATCAAAGTCTCTTCGTCTGTCTGTCCTCTCTGTCAGCCTTCTGCTTGACTTGTTTCTGTGTTTTTAAAGTTCAAGACGCGCCGCGTTTTATGTGCCCATAAAATTAGACTAGTCCCCAGATTTTCATTTAGCTCAGCTTGTATCGCTTTTGTGTATGCGTGTGTGTGTGTGTGAATGTATTCATTATCAGCTGCGAGCTTATACATGTGCCCAGGCAGGGTGGCTTTCCTCGTCTCCCTCGAGGGTTGCAATTCGATGTCTAATTTTTGGCCGTATTATTATTTTAATAAGCAATTTGACTGTCGTTGGCACAAAATGCGAACACGTGCTGGCGCTTGCTCTTCGTCAAGCCAGTGTCCATTATGCAGTCGTAATTGCCTTGGCCTGTGAGAAATGCAGCGTGTGTTTGAGCAAAGGTAACAGCCCGTTAGGCCTCAACTATCTGAGATATCTTATCTCACGAAAGTGACCGGGCGTGATAATCAGTTTATATGCGACCCCAAATGGCATTATCATAGACTGTCTCTAAGCAAATGATGATGTAACAAAATATTTATATATAATCAAGCAAATGTTAGCTTCCCAAAGGTTACCCCTGCTCTCAGCTCACTCGAAACGCTCGCTCTACAAAAGTTTATTAAATACAAATTTATAACTCACATGTGAATAACTCAAGGAAGTCGAAGTAAAAGCAAACAAAAATCAAGTTTTTCTTACCTCTCACTCTCTGTCTCTCTCTCATTCTGCTTTGCCCTGAGGGCGCTAATGAAACAACAAGCCAGATCGAGAGAGGCTGGCAGTTTGGGTTGAGCTTCGAGAGGTCGTTTGTCAGTTCAGGGGTTCATAAGCTTTGCGCTCAAGTGCCACACACACACACACACAGACACACTCGCACAGTTTGCTCTGTTTCGCTTGGTATTTTGCCATAACTTGAACAAATACGCAAACATTTCAACACATTTAAGTGCAGCAACCCCGCATCTCGACACGACTTTTAATTTAAGCCCACTTAACACCTCATAAAACAGGCAGCGTTCCAACTGAATGAGTGAATGCCTGACTAACTGACAGACTGCCTGAATGACTGACATAGCAGTCTTTGCCCACTCCCACTCTCCCTCGCTCTCTCTCTTCCGCTCTTGGTTTAATATAAATTATATACATTTTATACATTTTAATTTTTACAATTTAACTGGCAGCGTAACAACTTCCATGCAATTAGGTCGAAAGGGTTACACTCACACACACACACACACACATACATACTTAAAAAATCAACCCTTGTTGTTATTTCTGTTTTTCCCCTGGCTGCCTGCTTGATTGCTACTTTTGGCAAATTAAACTTGAAAGTTGTAAAATTTCCCTTGTCATTGACAAGGACACGTGCGTGTAGGCGCCCTCACACACACACACACACAGCAGTCAAGTCTTGTCTGTTAAGTGCTGCTCGAGTCAAGTTCTCTCTCTTTTTTTTTTTGATAATTCATAACTAAATTAAAGTGTTGGGCTGTCTGACTGTGTCGATTCTTTGACTGTTTGACTCTTTGACTGGCAGCTCTGGCAGTTGTCTATGTCATTGATTTGAGGCCCTCCACAAATTGCAGCGTGTTCCATTCACAGCCCATAACAATTGCTGTTTATGCTGATTTTTATACCGACTCGAAGCTGGGACCAGCCAACAGACCTGACTATGAATAAGTAAGTGCGTGTCGGTAGCAACATTCAAATGTGCTCGACGCTGCTTATTTGCTCTGTAATCTTAAGCGACAGGCATTTCTTTACTTATTTATGCACTCTCGCCCACACACGCACACACAACTTAAAAATCACAATGGGGTTTTTTTTTCTGAGGGCGGGGTCGACTTAGATAAGCAGCCAAGTCGTAAGACCTGAGATTCGAGTCGTTCCTTCGGCTGCTCTGCTCTGCTCTGCTCTGCTCTGCTCTTTCTTTTTCTCTGCTTTATTTTTATGCGCTTCGTGTAAGATTTTTATTGTGTATACAGCGTCGTATATGGGCCGCTATCTGGCGGCTGCTATCTGCCACGTTTGCTTTTATTATTTAATGGAGCACAAAATGCATTTTACTCGCCATTGCCTACACGAGACTCCTGTGTGTGGTTGGGCATACAAAATTAATAATTTATATATGAAAATGTGCGTTAAGAGCTGCGAGTGAGCCGAGTCGACTCGAGTGGTTGCTGGAGTCTGTTTGCCAAATTGCTTAAGAGAATGCGCGTTAGGCTGTTTGCCAAGGTCATAAGTAGGACTTGAGGGGACGCCGCGCCGTGTCGAGATTTGCTCGTCTCTCGTAATTTGCTTAATAAAACGCGGTTGGCATATTGCATAAAATATAAGCAAATGTTGTCCTTTTGTTTCATTTGCTTGCCTTTTCTTTCTTTCTCATCTTTTTTTTGTTTGCAATTTATAAATTGCAAGGCAGGCGGCAGCAATGCTTGACTCTCGACTCTGCTCGACTGTCGACTGCTCGACTGTCGTCTGTCGCTTTTCATTTGGCGTTACTTTGATATATGGCAGATGGGGCGAGAGATGGAGAGACCAAAGCAGATTGCACTTGGGGTTGGCTAAATGGCAAAGAGCTAAGGACTTTATGCCCGCCTGGCCCGTTAGAGCGGGATGTGTGCATAAATTTGCAAGGCTCGAGGGAGGAGACGTGGAGCTCTGCAAAGCCTCGGGGCGACTGTCAAGTGGCTAAAGCTGACAAACGGCCGTAGCTAAAGTTAAGTATTTTTATATCCCCTCTCTCTCTCTCTCTTGCACTCTCTCTCTCTCTCTCTTTATCACTCTCTGGGTTTTCATGGGTGCACACACTCCAAATTTATGCATGTGCCCACCCAAAAAAATATATAGGGAGATAGAAAACGTGTAAAGAGACTGTTATAATTTGAATAAATACCAATAAGCAATGCAAGCTGTGAAACTCTTCTAGAAGCATGAATTGTCGGCTAAATGTAAATGTTTAAGCTCTTGGATAAATGAATTTTGAGCAGGCATGCAAATCTAGCTTGACCAAACAAGAGTAATAGTATTTTAGGCAAGATAATGTCAGCAGGTGTTGAGTTTATAGATAACATGTAAGCTTGCAAAATTTATAAATAAAAATATATAATAAAATAAATAAATAAATTGTCGAAATAAGCTTTCAAATTACAAATAAAATTCATAAATAAATATTGTAATATTTAACAAAATAAATAAATATAATAAAGAAATAAAGTAAAAAATGTAATTAAATAAAACAAAATGCTGATCGAAATGAGCTTTTCTTGTAGTTTGAGCAAGGGATCTCTTCTTGGGAAAACCTTCTGCCAATAATCAATAATGAATTAGCAATGTGTATTGAAAAGAATCATAATAGACAGCCTGAATCAGTTTATCTATAACAGAAACTTATCAACTCTTCTGTTGCCACAGCCTTCCACATTCCACTTTAATTTCTTTTAAGATTTCCTCAATCTTCAAACTTCAAGCTGCAATCGCAGCGCCGCACTTATAATTCAATGCGGCTTAAATTTAAATATTAAGCGCACGTAAATTTCTGCAGCTGCAACTGTGTATAAACAGCGCGAATGTTGCTTAAAGTGTGTACACACTGGCGCACAGGTTCGAATTGCGACGAGATATGTGTATATGTATGTGCGCGATGCTGTTTACAAAACCAACAACAAGAAGCGGCGTATGCAGCACACGAATTTCCAATTGAACTCACACGTGTTTACACACACACACAGGCAGACACAGGCAGAGAGTGAGAGATACTCTAGCAGAGATACAGCTTCAGATTGGGAGAGGGGCAGAGATAGATAGATAGAGAGCGAGAGCGAGCACAGTTGCCATTTGATGCAGTCGTGCATTCAATCGCTGCGTCGTCACCTCCACGCGGCCAGCCCGAAAATCATTTCAAGTTAATAATAAATGGAGCATCATCATCAGACATCAAACTCGTTGAGCAAATAGACGACGACGACGACGATGATGTCGATGCCACGACTATCCTTTGGCCACGGCCAGCTCTTTCACTCGCTTTGCTCGTTGTTTGTTTGTTTGCATTGCCTGTGAAACGTTGTTGAAAGTGATTTCTCTCTCTCCCTCTCGCTCTCGCTCTGTTTTTATGTTTATTCTTTTCAATTTGTAGCCCTGCTTTTGGCCATGTAATGAGCTGCTTCAGCTGTGCGCACAAATCAATTAAAATACGTGCCAGGCATTAGAAAGGCGCCTACAGCTGCGGCTGACTAGGCAATATGTCTGACTGTGTGTGTGCGAGTGTATGAGTGTGTGTGTGTGAGTGTGTGTATCTGTGTGTGCTTATGCGCATTTCATATTGAACATAAGTCAAGAGACTGCCAACATGCCAACTCAATTGACAGTTGAAGGCAGGGCTATACACATGCATATATATATATATATCTGACAACATATATATATACATATAGATATATAGATATGTCCATATACTATATGAACTGTCATCCTGTTGACAGCAAGGTAGCCCTATATAGGACACACATGAGTGGAGACTGTGCGTGTGTGTTGGCCTTAACAGACATTTTCACAGTTGAGTGCTTTGTTGGAGCAGGCACAGCAGCCGGCTCGCATGGCATCTCTTTCGCACTCCCCCCCGCTCCCCCACTCTCGCTCCACCTCTTGGCTTATGTAATTTATAAGCATTTCTTGCGTGCGTCCATTGGTATGCAACAAAAATGTTGTATTGGCCATTATATAAGCCGCTTTGAGTGGGCTTCAGCTGGCGAAGGTATGCTTTAAACGTCTCTTTGACTAGGCAACCAATCAATGCTTAGCCCTCGAGACACGCCCGCCCATGCATGCCTCAAATGTTTGCCTAGCATGACGGGCCGAAATGATATTCTTTAAATAATATTGGCCAAATAATCGATAGACGCTCATAAATTTGCCGCTAAGCAGAGCTTAAAGCGTGCCTCATTTAAAAGTATACGAATAAATACACACATACATTTATATATTGATGTATTTTATAATTGAAGCTTTTCATGGCCTGTATATCTGTATTATGTGCTTAAGCCACCTTTTATATCACTTCTTTCTTTCGTTCTTTCTGCGACTGTGTGTGTGTGTGTGTGTGTGTGTGTGGCACATGAATCCATTCAGCAATAAAATCATCTAAGCTCATTTCATGTGCTTCAGTTGGCTTTCGCTCCATTGTGGCCCACGGGCAGACGCCATTTGAAATCCATGTGAAACCTTTTCCGCTATTCAATTATACTTGCCTTCATCCAGGACACCTGTCCTGTTACAAGCACTCACACTCCGGTCACCCGGCTCAAAATTTATGTCTTCCGAAAACGACACTTGACTGACTTTTGTGCCCGGCCAAGTTGACACAAAAGACACACACACACACCAAACACTCGAATGCCAGCGGCAGCTCCAGGCGTGTCCATCAGCTTGGCTGCCTGCTGCCTGCTGCGCCCACAGCGCCCGCTCCTCAAAATATGCAAATAAATTACTAATAACCCCTGAATGTAACCCTAACACGGATACAACAACAAAAAAACTCTCTCTCTCTATATACGTATATCCACAGCAGCAAACAGTTTACGTATCTGTGTGCGTGTGTGTGTGTGTGTATTCCTATTCATAATTCAAATTTTACGCCACAATAAACAAAAATGCCTAAAATTATGCAACACGGCACATGCCGCAAACACACACATACACTCTCACACACACACACTGCACTATGGGGAAAATTCCAAAATATCGAATATAAATTAATAACTTGAAAACTAAGTCAGATAATTTGATCCGGTTTTTTGATTATTATTATATATTCCCTCAGAAATATTTTTGGAAAAGGGGCGTGTCCCCGCCCACACAGATAATTTTTTTTATTATTAATTTTAAAAAAAATTTTTTTTTTTTTTAATTTTGGTTATTAATATTTTAAAGTAATTATTTTTATTCAAAAAGAACTAAATATTCTTTAGTTTCGAGTTCTTGATCAGCCGGAATTCTTGTTCCGCTAAAATCGTCTTCGGATTCCATTTGGCATTTATATTTTTGCAAATAATGCGGCTTTTGCTTTTCAAATATAATTAATAAGCTTAATCTTATTTAGTTTCACCTTTAGAAAATCAAGAATTACTTTTTCATGGTTAAATTTGCATTTTCCATTGAGCCAAACAGTATTAAGCTCAACGTTCGAAGCCTCGTAGACACCTGCAAGAAATTAATTTGCGCCGGTTGTGCGGAAAAGTGCACATTGAGACAAAGTGCATTAAAATCATAATCAATGACTCTACGATATACAATTGGAATTACACTTATCACTGCTTCTACTTTTTTTATATGCCTTCTCAAAGTTGAAATTCCTTTACAAGAAATGGCATTGAATAACATTAGCTAATTTTACAAAATATTAATAGAATAAGCATAAATACAAAAAGTTGGCTTATTCAACACATAGTAGAAAGTCTCATAATTGATATCCTTTTTAAATTTCTTTAAAATTATTCATAGTCTTTGAGTAATGACAATTTGAAAATCGGCTACCAAAAATTGCAATCTACAGGCACGTGCTCTTCGAAAACAAAAGCTGACTTTAACAGCTGTTAGGCTTAAAACTGGACTGTTAATTAACATTGTGGGTATTGTTTCTAAAAGTTTGGAGTTTTCTAAAGATGCTAGTAAAAAAAATAATTTAATTTTAATACTTTGAAAAAAACACTAAATACCCGAAAAACGGCAAAATTCCCCATAGTGCACTGGCACAATTTTGAGCTGAGTAAGTCATAAATTATGTAAATTTAATTTTACGCCCCGCATATAGCAGCAATATATTGGATATACTATATACGTACGTACGCATGGCCAGGCCAAGTCAACCACAAAATTGTACCTAAAAAAAAAAATAAGAGAAAAAGTGGAAGATGACGAAAAAATGTTATTATGTAAATAATTAATGGCGTGTAATTATCTAAATTTTAGACAATTAGAAAAAATTAACACAGCAGGCCACAAAAAACAAACTAAAAAACAAAAAAATATTTATGACATTTTTATTATGCGAAGCGACGAAGCAGCAAACAAAATGTGAAAATGTAAAAATAAAAATAATAAAAAAAGTGAGGCGAAGGAAAACGGAAAATTTATATGGCATGTCCTTGTGTCGAGCTTCCGTTACACATTTAACGGCATTTTAACGCATGCTAATGACTGGGCTGTCCAGAAGCATATCGAAATACTTTTCCCCAGGCCGCAAAGCAAGGTGTAGCCCCTTGAAAGGTTTGCCATTAATTAGAGGCCATTCGACACGACGGCGTCTGACAAAACATTAGTTCGTTTAATTTATTAGCCTAACTTAGCTGTGTGTATATATTTATAGAAGCCGACGAATTAGCTAAACAAGCCGGCAGACACAGAGCGGGCATGAATGTATTCGTTGGCGCACAGAGTAGAGTGACAAGATTTTGGCCACATGTGGGCTGTCATTCGAGACAGCATAAAATAATATTGATTTCGCTTGCGTAATAGGCGTGCCTTCATATGTGTGTGTGTGCGTGTGCGTGTGCGTGAGAGGGTGTGTGCTTAGATATGTTTTAAAATAATAACCTCAATAAATACATCGTATCTGTGCCAAGGAGAGAGTTGAGAGAAGCGCAAAAATTTTATAGCATACTTTTGAGCGCATATTAAAAAAGAGTGCGAAGTGTGTAGATTTTTCCTTTAAAGTAAACAAACTTTAGCCATTGTCTTACAGCTGAAATCAAATTTAAAAAATCGGACAAAATGTATCTATGGGTGACTTCTATTGTCTGGCGCTCTATATAATGGCCAAGCAATTGTCTGCTCATACAATATGGCATTAATAAAGATTGCAGTTATGCCGCGCTCGATGCCAATGGCTCAATGTATCTTTGGTCAGCCAGACCAACTTTAATTGCCACTTGCTAATTGCAAACACGAGCATAGCGACCATTATATACAGCTGCTATATATCATATATCAGAGATGTAGAGAAAAACTAAATAGAAAGAAAGAGAAAGAGGGCGAGAGCGACAGAGAGAGTGCAGCCACAATAAACGTGTGCAACATGGGTGAGAATGAACATAAAAAGCAGCCTCGCATGAGAAGCACCACTGATTAGTATCAAAAGGATGCCAAGGATGTGGATGTGGATGATATAGTGTGCGTGTGTGTATGTGTGTGTGTTAGTTGCGGTTGATAGTCGCCGTTGCCCTACAGCGCAGTGCAAAAAACTTTTGATTAAGCTACAGTTATGGCAGGTTGTTACGAGAAGACACACACACAGAGAGAGAGAGAGAGAGAGAGAGCGTGCTACGCTTAGCGTAGGTGAGATGGATGGCGGGAGTGAACGTTGCTATTGTTTTACTTGCTAGCTCGTTAGTTTGTTTTGCTGTTGCACGCTCGAGGCACAACATTGTCTTTGCTTTTAGCTGCTAACTTCTGCAGCTGCTGCTGGCTTTAGCAGTGACAAAATTCCAACTCTCAACTCTCAACTCTCTCTATCAGCAGCTGCACACAAAAAAACTTTTGCGTAAAACTTTGATGATTTTTGATAAATTTGTAGAAAGAAGTAAAGCCATATACTATATACACAATAGATGGATATAAACTGAAGGCGAGCTGCGCGCTTTCAATAAGCAAACATTGCTTAGAGGAGTATTACTATTCTATCAACAGAAACTTGCGGTGCACTCAATTCCAAAGCGATAATGATCATTGCCAATAGCAGCAGCAGCAGCATCATCATCATCCTTGTCGAAAGCATAATAAAAATCGCTTTTCATGTGGCGGATTCGCTTGCTTACTCGCTCTCTCTCTCTCTCTCTCTCTCTCTTGCACTCTGTGTTAGACGTTGCTGCTGCTGCCATAACAAAGCCATAAAACGTAGTTTTAATTGCATTTTCGTTGTTCCATTTTATGTAGTTGAGTTGGCGAATGCATAAAAACAACAAAGCGCAACTGACCAGAGACACACTGAGAGCGAGAGAGAGAGAGACAGTTGTAGAGTGAGTGAAACAGAGTATGGGCAGTTGTGACTTGGCTGGTTCAATAGACGGCGCCGCATTCTAATTGCAGCAAGGGATGCAGATGTAGGCACTTATGGCTTGACTGGCTACTCCTGCTTTGGCGCTGGGGCATCATAAACTAACGCAGTTTATGTAGGGTTCATGCACTCACCCACACACCAACAAACACACAGATAGTCGCCTAGCAGTTGTTGGCTTGGCAGTTTGGCACTTGCCACTTGCCTCATGTCTCATGCCTCATGCCTCATGCCTCTTGGCACTTGGCACTTTTTGGCATTGCATACGCGTAGGCGGCGTCGCCTGGACTAGTCGGCCATATCATGCACGACTTGTCGAGGCGCTAAAATTTGCGGTTTTACGTTCGCACTGGCGCCGGCTACACAGCCCCCAGTTGCTCTTTGTCAACGGCTCAACACTTTGTCATAAGGCTAATTGTGTGCTAAGGCAAAAAAAAAGAAATGAAATTGTAGCTTTATTTCGTTCTCACATTGTTGTTGCTCTTCTTCTTCTCCTTCATTTTTTGGCTCGCCAGCAAAAGATTTAATTAACATTTTGACTCTCAAAGGCTTCCCAAAAGATGTGGGTTCGCAGCGCATTTTTGGCCACATTTAAATTTCAAATTATGTGCGCTAATTACGCTCCCAATTTCCACACACACACATATACAAAGAGGGAAACCTTTTTACTACCCATAATTAGCAAGGCCTTTGTGCAGCGTGAACGCAAACCGAACAGATGAAGCTACAGCCGAGTCGACGAGCATCGCAAAAGCCTTAGCAATGTTGTTACACTTAAGTTCTACTAAACAGCGAGGCATTGAGATGCTTGATGAGCACGACTTGACTGAAAGCAAGCAAACAAATTGTTTTGGCTTACAAATGCATGTTGGTTAACTGATATACCTTCCAGCAAGCCGTTACAGTTCATGGAACCACATCAAATTGAGGTCAAATAGAGCTCAGAGTGAGGGAGGGGGAGAGCGTGGGTGGGAGCCAGAGTGTATTGAGTTCATTAACCAACGATTGCAATCAAAAATGCAGCATGAAAAACTGCACACAGAAGCCAGACAATTATGCCACAGACTCTTCGAACCTCAAACAGCTCATGTGTGAGTGAGTGTGCGTGTTTGCGTGTGTGTGCCTGGTTCGATATGTGAGCATTTCAGTGTTGTTTTTGCATGCTCTGTGTATATAGCAACAGTAGCAACGGCAGCAGCTGCGGGTGTCGACGTTGATAAAGCATTCAAAAGCAAAAGCAAAAGCAGCAGCAGCCAGCAGCCAGCAGGCAGCAGGCAGACTTGCAATGCAATGCAGCCGAGAGCTGAGCCAAGATGCTGCTGCTTGAGCTGGAAAACGTTTTCCAATTTATTACCCCGGCCACATCAATCATTTACCAGCCACACAGACGCCGGCCCCAACCCGAAAAAAACCTCTGCTGCCAGACCACAGAAACGTAGCCAACGAACGTGCGACTAAATGAACATTTTTGGTTAAACATTGGTTTAAATTTTGCGGCGTCATCGCCAGAGCCACTCTCCTACTACTAACAAGAGCAGCAATCGTCCTGCATGCTGTCACTGTCAACAACATGGTGGCATTGGCGTCGCTGTATACAAAATCAACAAGGCTTCAGTTCATCGACCACTTAATTTATCCAGCTGAGCTTTGAGTAAAAGGCAAAAGCGAATTTATGCTCGACGCCAATTGTGGCGCGCCTGTGGGCAACGAGGCGTGGCTGGTTGACTGGCTGGCATGCCTTTGGTCAGACAGAGAAATGCACTTAATTGCCATCAGCCAGCAGCCGCCGCCCACTCATTGACTGTTTAGCAACAGCTCGAGTTTTACAATCAAAAGCAAAAAAAAAAAATGCAGCCTGACGATGCATTTAGGCGCGCCAGCAGGGAGAGAGAGTGAGAGAGAAGAGTCCAGTGGAGTCGAGCGAACCTTTGCGTTCATTCATTATGCATTAATGTAAATACGGTAAATGTTGTCCAATCATTAACATAATTGAATTACAAACAAGCGGGCGCCCAAATTGGGGTCTTGTTCATGCGCATGCATAAATCGCAATTTTAATTACTCGCCCGCCTAATGGATCGTGTGCTACGGCAGCCGTATTACCAACTAGCAGCAACTAAAAAAGAGTTACTAGAGCCAGCCGCCCAACGGGCCTCGAAAATTTGGGTAACAAGCAATAACAATTCAGGCGCAACTCTATGCGCCACCCAGGGCATTAAATATTTTACGACATGACGTCGATGCCAGGTGGTGCAGGACGGGGCGTGGCGAGGTGAGCTGAGGCTCTCTATAAAGCAATTGAATTTTGCAGTTAAAAGCTTCAATCATTTTCAATTGCCGCAAACTAATGGCTGATTATAAAATATGCATGCGACAGGCAAGCTGGCCGAGCGGGCAACCTGGCCAAGCTGTCGTCCCTCATCGCACTAATGACACGAACACGAACACGAACACGAGCAGTGCCAGTTCCATTGCTGATGAGCCAATCTAAGACCGAGTGAACAAAATGACACCTGGTTTCATATAAAAGGCAATCATCAAATGCGAATTTCGGTCCGGCTTTATTGATTTGCTCGGCTCTGCTTGGCATAAGGCCTTCAATTAAGTTTTATTTTAATGCATTTCATTTCAACGTCTTTTAATGGCATTTTTCGTACCGCTGCCGTATAACTCATTTGCCATAAACCCAAAAGGTGACCACAACACGTAGCCGTAGAGCGTACAGAGCTGCAGAGCTACAGAGTCAGTTGGGGTTGCTAGCGGATTCGGTCGGTCGGAGGATACGGCTCTGGACTGTGGACTTCGGACTGTGAACTGTGGTTGGGCGTTAAGTGTTGTCCGCCAGTCGACATGGGTCGCATGGGTGAGATTTAAGCTTTAATGATGCATGAAGCGGCACAGGATGTGGCTGCCCAGTCGTGGGTAAAAGGCAATGAGCGCAAATGTGCAGAGGCTACCACGAAGAGCGAATGAGAGTGAGAGAGAGAGAGAGAGAGAGAGGGATAGGGAGAGGAGGCAAAAGATGGGCTTGCATATTGAGTGGCATTTAAATGCTTGAAATGCTGCTGTTTGTAGGTGTTTATGAAGAGTGCTACATCATCGAAATGGCCAAATTCAATTTGCACGTTTTGTGCGGACTTGTTTTTAAATTTGCCAAAAATAATAATAATAAGCGTATGTCAATAGCAATTCAAGTGCAACTCGTTAGCGCAAACTTTTCATCACATTTCCTAACGTTTCTCCTTTTGCTCTGTCTTTTGCAGATGAACCGTGCTTTACAGCTGAAGCCAGCTGAAAATGAAAGTCGCAGCGGTAAGTAATCAAATCCAAAGTTATATAATATATACATACATACATAAATATATTTTTATATACATAATTTTATTTTGCCATTTGGCAATTCAATTTGCCACTCGGCAATCAAGTCGCCATAGGTGCCACAGAAATATAATTACTTTACTGCCAAACACATTTTGAGCTGCCCTAAACTTGACCCGTCTCCTTATGTAAGTTAAGTTTCTTGCCTTGGCCAAAGTGCAGCGTCAACGAAACTTTTTATTCGCACCTCGTGTGTGTGTGTGTGTGTGTGTGTGGCATTCGGGCACGAACCCAAAACTTGATTCTCGTACTTTCTTTCTTATTTTCAACACCTACAACACACGTCAGCTGAAATTACGTTTGCGCTTCGATAAACTGTCAAAACTGTCTGCAAAAATTTGACATTTAACAAAAAAAAAAATATATATATATATATATATACCACCTCTAAAAGAATATACAGCAGTGGTTTAGAAATCGGTGGGTGAGACGATTCGAGGAGAACAGAAAAAAGTTATAGCAAAACAACGTAGAACTGTCAAAGGCAGGCAATGGCTGCCGGACAAGGGCGCTCCGTTCCGACTCAGACTCTGACTCTGGTCAGGGCGCCATATTGTTTTTACTGGGCTGCCCCGCTGTTGTCATGTTTCACGCTTGTTTCTGACAGCCCAGCAAACTCCGCTCCCCACTCCTGCACTGCCAAAGTGCCCAGCCCCTCACAACCTTTTGATATACAGAGCGAAAAAAGAAAAAAATGGGCAAAGATTTGCATAATTTACACAGCACTTGATTTTTTCTTTTTGGGTCATTTCTCGAGTAGTTCTTGCATTGATAAACTTATTGACAAGCTCATTATGCATGAGCCAGCAAAATGCTTTTTTAAAAGAATGTCAATTTACTGTTATAAACAGAAAACTCTACTTAGGAGATGAAGATGGAGAAGAAGAGGAAGAGAAAATACACGTTCAATTTGATAAGATTTATTTAAGGCAAGAGGAGGAAGCTAAGGTCAACTGGTTATTAAGCAGCGCTTAACGTAGTAGTATTTAGCTTATGTGTCCTTATTCATCTTACGACACGTAAACAACGTAAGCCATATTGTGAAACTCTGCTTCAGAAATGTGTTGCTGAATGTGTTGATAACGGCATTCCAAATATGTCTTCAAATCTTTACGTTGTTTGTTTACGTAACGTAAGATATAACCCCTTTACGTTGTTTGTTTACGTAACTTCTTTACGTCGTTTGTTTACGTAAACTCTTTACGTTGTTTGTTTATGCTTGTATATATGCTCTTTGCATATATTCTGGGAGTAGACTGGAACTTGTCTGTCGATGATTCGACAGCCGAATCAAATATGCCTATCTGGTATTACGTAAGCCTTTACGTTGTTCACGTAAGGAATAACCCTTTACGTTGTTTGCTTACGTAACCCATTTACGTAAACTATTTACGTGGTTAAGTTTAAGTTTACGTAATTCTTTTACGTTGTTTGTTTACGTAATTATTTTACGTTGCTTGTTACGTAATTCTTTTACGTATTTTGTTTACGTAATTCATTTACGTTGTTAAGTTTAAGTTTAAGCAATCTCTTTACGTCGTTTGTTTACGTAAACTACTTAAGTTGTTTGTTACGTAATTCTTTTACGTCGTTTGTTTACGTAACCCCTTTACGTCTTGTGTTGACGTAACCCCTTTACGTTGTTTTTTTACGCGTTACCTAAGGTATAAAACCATTCATCAGTTTTCTACTGCATTACTGTAGGGTGATTTATGACCATAGCCACTTTACTACGTAACTACCAATTACGTAAGAACAACTTACGTTAGCTGTTGTCTGCTCCCGAAATTGAGCTGCCCCAGAGGCAGGTGGCAGCCGCAAAAAGTCAGTGCACTGCGCGCAATCTTTTAAGACAATTTCAAGCTGGCAACGCTTATCAAAGCAGCGCAGCGCCCAAAAATGTCCATTGCACAAATTGCTTCTGCACACACACAAACACAAAGAGAAAGAGGGACTGAGAGGGAAAAGGAAATGCAGAGCCATTGCTCATAGGAGTCGCCCGTCCACAGTCGACGGTCGCTGTGGCAAAAACTTGACAAAGTTGATGTGTCAAATCAGCAGAAGGCGAGTCGGGCCAGGGCAGCAAAGACAGAACTAAGAGAGACGCGCAGGATGCCAACAGCCATACAAACGGATGACCTTTAAATTTTGCCAAAGGACATGAAAGCACTAATCGTTACGTTGCTCCCTTCATTCATTCGACGTTCATTTGCCAGTTGCTTCGATTTTACTTTAGCTTTTCAGCGCTCAACGCTCACAGAGCTCACAGCTCACAGCTCTCAGCTCTCAGCTCTGTGTATGTTGAGCTCTGCGAGCACTTGGCGGCAACAATTTAAACTTTTCTAATCCGCTGGGGATTCAAACTTCAAGCTGCAGCAGTCGCAACTCGTCGGCAATCTGTCCGCACAATTGTGTGGCTCTCTGACTCTCTGGCTGCTGCGATTCGACGTTGCTGGAGCCACTGCCACTGCCACAGACTCATCGGCCCATCGGCCCATCAGCAACGCAATCAAGTCGACATTTTTGTTTGTTGCTTTGTCTACTGCCTTTGCTTGTGCTGCTGCTGCTGCTGCCGCTACTTTTTGGCCAACAAATTTCGAAGAAATTAAAGCGCTCAACTTTGTGGCCGCTATCAGCTCAGCAGCGCACTTGGCAACTCAACGACAGCAGCAGCCGACTTTTGACTTTGGCTTTTGTTTGGGACAAAAAGCCTAGGCCAAATGCAATTATACAAGGACAAGTTTAATTGCTTGCTTGAGAAGGCTCAGCTGAGAAGTCAAGTGCAACTTTGCTGCTGACATTTGCATTCTCAGCCACAACACATTTCGCAACCACTTTTGCCTCTGCCACTTCTTCCATTTGTTGTTCGATCTGTTTATTTGCTAAAATTAAATCAAGCTGAAAAACGAGCTGGAATTTCATCAAATTTCAAACAAATGTTGACCAGTTGCCATTCTCCACATTTCTAAACGAAACGAAATTGTTGCACATTGTCCTTTGTCGCCTTTTGTCTGTGTCGCATACGCAATTTTCTCTCTGTGCCATATCTGGAGTCTGATGACTTTCATTTCATTGCCCCAGCACACACGTTTAGTTATTTATCTTGATATTCTCTTTCACACACACACCCACACACATTCATGTTTCATCATTATCAAACTCATATTGTCGCCAGCTTCGTCTTCGTCTCTCGCTTTTACGCGTAATTTGTACTTGTCTAACACGTAATGATGTCACGTAAATTGCATACGTTGACATTACGTTGCGTTGCGTATTTTAAAACTGCACACACACACACACACACATACAGCTCGAGCAAATTGAGCCAAGCCAGCGAACGGGCGAGCGAGTAAGCGAGCGAGCGACTTAAAGTCAAATTAATATTACTCATACGCAGCATACCTCGAACCAGGTTTGCTGTGTGTGTGTGTGACCATAGTCTTTGTCTCTCTCTCACTCTCCCTCTCTTTCTTGCCATCTCTCGCTCACTCATTTATAAATAAATTGTGAAATCCATGCCATTTCCTGCAGCGCAACACAGATTTATGTTTCTAAATGCGCATTAATTTCCTTACCTTTATCCTGAGCTGCCCCAGTGTATGTTTGTCTGTGTTTCGTGTGTCATACGTCAGTAAATCAGCTGACTACTGCCTGCCTACCGTCTCGCCTCATTCATCATACTTATAAATATTCATTTCCTACGCCACGCTGTTGCCCAAAAATGATTGCAAAAGATTAAAAATCAACTCTATAAAAATATGCGCGCTCACACACAAACAAACAGCGTTGATAAATTACAAAGTAAATTAACAAAAGCAGAGACAGCAAGATAAAAGAAGAGAACCAGAGAGTGAGAGGGATAGCACACATACAATTGCTCTGTCAGTCCAACCATTCATCCATCCATCAGTCAGTCGGCTGGAAAGCGTATGTGAAAATGCTCGCCTTACGTTTCGCTCATTCTCATCGATGGCGCAACAACAACATAAACTTTGAGCGGCTTATTTTCTGGCTGCGCAGGCAGCCTGATTATTATAGACAACGCCTCATCAAATTGAAAAGCAATGAACTATGAAACAGCTCGAATAGACAGCGAGAAACTAACCCTTACAACAACAACAACACGAAGCAGCAGAGTAGCAACAGCAGCAGCAGCAGCGACGCTCCTAATAAGCGCAAGGCACAAAACTTTTCTGGGGCTCGAGTGTGAGAGGCGAAAAACTAATAATAATAATACGCAGCGCTGGCTGCAAAAACTTTTCTCATTTGTGCACAGTTCTCTTTTTTTCCTCTCTCTCTCTCTGCCTCTCTCTCTCTTTTCTCCTCCAGCCCACATCTGCGAATATCTGTTAAGGGCTGCTGCTGCCACTGCTGTTGGCAGTTCGCATGATTACGCATTTGAATTGTATTGGCGCTCAATTTATGCTGGCCAATTTCATTATCGAGACTCGAGCACTACCTGGGCCGGGCCCGCCTCTCTTTTTATATGGCCTCTTGCGAAGTTGGCTTATTAGCGTGCGTTCGCAGCGGAATGTTTATGCGTACGTTTCATGGGCACAATAAAAAGTGAAAGGCGACAAATTCAATTGAATTTATATTGTGCATCAATATATATGCTATATATATGTATATATGCTTGGCAGTAGATTGGAACTTGTCTGTCGAGCGCCGATGATTGGTTTCGACAGGCGAGCGGCCGGTCTAAAAGTAGACGGCGCAAATTAAAAAATTCACCACTAAGCCCAATAACAAAGCCGCACACAGACAAAAGGCATAAATAAAGGCTAAAGGCAGCGACTAAAAGCAGACATCAATTTCTGCTTTCTTTCTTTGCCATCTTTCTTCCACTTACTCGACCCCAGTACACGGCCCATCCCCAACTCCGACCAGCCGCAGCCATCGCAAATTCTTTAATCAGCTTAAATTCACACGTACCAAAAGCGACGTATAGCCATTGATTGGAGGCTTACAAGTCTCCCGCAGCCCCACACGCACACACAATGCCTCGCTAACAATCTGTATATATTCCCTATCCCCCTCTCTCTCACTCTATCCCTCTCTCATTCCCATTTTACTTTTCTTTTTGAGCTGCTGCGGCTGCTTTTATCAAAGCCAGTTCAAAGGCGCGTATGTGTATTTAGGCTTTTATTGTTTTTGACCTTTTCTTTATTTTTTCGCCCACTTTTTTTTTTTGCCAACCAAAAAAAAAATCGATTTTCACGCACAAAACCCACGCACAGCAGAATGTTGAGGAAATACTTTTGCCCAAACAAAACTAAATCAGATGAGAGAAACAAAAAAGCAGCAACAGCAGCCGCCACATTCACAAGTTCAAATAAGCGATAATAAGTATTTATATGCCTTACAAAAAATGTAGGCAGCACATTTCTGCTTCTTCTTCTTCTTCTGCTGCTATGTATATACACAGGCTGCTAAATGCGTTTTAATGTTTTCCAAAAGAAAACAACTTTGAGTCTGGCAACGTCGTCGCATCTTAAATATTTAAGCACACTTTTAGCCAAGATTTTTGTTCGTTTCTCGTTTCTCGTTTCGTATCATTTCGTTTGCGTAGTTTGTCTGCGCATCATTTTTCTTACGTTGTTGCTTGATTTTTTTTACGAGCGAGTGAAGCCTGTCAATTGGCTGAATGCCTCGTAAAAATGCCAGAGGCCTAGACGGAGGCAGCGCCAAGTGCCAGCCAAAAACGATTTGTAATGTTTTCTTGGCCGCGCCGGAAACGGAAAAGCACACACACACACATATACAGGGAGAGCAGCTGCTGCTGTGTGTATGTGTGTTGCTTTTAGTTTGTTATTGTTTTCTTTTTCGTTTTTGTTGGACTGGGGGCTGGCTGCCTGTTTAGGCCTGCCAAATGTCATCATTAGCGTTTCAATTGCCATTTTAGTCCGTGACACTTGAAGCATTTGCATAAAATTCAAGTCAAGCTGTTGACATTGATGGCTGACGCTCTTTGATGTTTGCTTTTTTTTTTGTGGAAAATAAAGCCAAAGCTCAAATACCCTGCAGCTGCTGCTAAGCGCAGATTATAGAGCCCAAGCGAAATGCCGCCAAGATATCAAAATTCTTATATGAAATAAGTCTGAGCAGCTGTGCGAGGCCAAGCATTAGCCATCGTGCTCGCTGGCATTTCTGGTCGACTTTATTGAATGGAGTCGCGCGCGGGTCTAGCCTTGATTTACTTCGCTGCTGTTCGGTCTGCCACCTGACCCGCTGGACAAACACAAAAAACACTTTGCTGATCTTATCAGGCTGGGAATTGTCTGACGCTTTGGCCGCGGCCTTTGTTTGTTTGCTGTGTCTTCATTACAGTGGGAGGCGGGGGACGTGCTGGAAGACAGCTTACGATAAGCGACACGCAAGGCAGGGGCGCGAGCGTTGGGCCTGGCAATCAATAGTGTCAACAGGGCGACGGCTAGCGGGGCGTATGTGTAATATAAAAAGTAATTATTTCTTATGCAATATAACCCGCTGGCGAAGCTACGGGCTCGGCTGGGGGTCAGCCAAGGGGCGGGGGCATGTGATAAGCATCTGGAACAGCATTTTATTGCAAGCGGCGCAATGTTTTAATTGTTTGTCGTGCCAGGGCTGCCATGCAGCTGTTGTGGATCCTTTCCACATTCTGCTTTGCTCTTGTTGCTGTATTTTTACAAGCAAACAGCTCAGCCATAAAAGATTGTAATCTTAATTGCATTTAGAGTGCCTTGCATTGTAGGTTAATAATCATAAATGTTATGGTAATAGTTGCCACATGAATGTGTCGAGGCATTTTGTTGTGGCTGCAACAAAGTGTTGCTCCATTTGGCACAGCTCTCCAAAATATACTTCAAATGTAATGCACTGACATTTCCACAAGCTGCAGCTCCAGCAATTACACAAAATTGATATTGCACAATGAGTGGAAAAAAGGTGAAAGAGAAAGGGAGAGCTAGAGACAGAGAGAGAGAGAGAGCTGTTGAGTCAACAAAGTTATTCTTTATAACTGTTGCGATTCAAATTGGAATGCTTTAAGAGTTGTCTTTAGTCTTAGTCAGTTCACTCAACATTTGACTTACTTAAGCATTTAAAGCCAGCTCGTAACCTGTCAGAATATATAGTATAAAATATATATTGTATAATATATGTGTATAAAGTAAAACGTCGTAAACTCTGGTTAGCCACAGATATCGTATAAAAGTCTGCAGTGCCCCGTTGTTGTCGTTGTTGAGACTTGCCAACACGCCATCTAGACATATCTGGCATATATATGTGCGCCCGCTTGTCCCTCGTCCTCTTGTCCTTGACGTGTAAAAGAGATAGATAGCGTTTTATGGAATGTTTTTGCACTCGCTCCCTAGCGCCCTCGTAGCTCCCAAGCTCCTCTGCTGCCGGCAGCACACTTGAGCAAGCGAGCACAATGCAAAGCTCTGGCGTTTGCTTGGCTCATATACTTTACAAATCTTGATAGCTTAATAGCGAGTAAGACGAACTGCAGAGCGACGAATGGGACAACGCGGTGGGCAAGGGAGTGAACTAAAAAGCAAAGACATGTTTTGGCCAGCGGGCGAGCTAAAAAGAATGCTGCCACATTAAAGACCCAAAGCGTAAGCCAAAAAGCTAAAATAATATGAAAAGTCATAAAAATAACAGCGGGACAACTGCAGCGCGGCAACAGCAAAATATTTTGCTGCTACGTTTCTCATATGTGCTAAATCGCGTGCTATCTCCCTCCATCGCTGCCATCTCTCCATCTCTCCATCTCCCTCTGCCCGGCTGCGTGCTAATTTAGGCGAAATCAATAGAACCCTTCGCAAGTGTCGAGCGCTTGGCCGTTAATAGAACGTAGGTGGCGACAACAGAACAACGAGAATTTATGTTAAGTTGAGTCACCAGCAGCGCAGAGACAAAAACTATAAAAATTAACGAGCTGCAAGTAATGGAGCATACTTTCTGGCATTTCTGGGCCGTCGCATGGGCATAAAATGCGCTCTGCTGCCTCCTGCTTGGCCATTGTTACGCAACATAGCCATGTTCTCTCTCTCTCTCTCTGTCTTTGTCAGTCACTGTGTGTAGTATTATAATGCCATTATCATTTTTATTATTGCATTTTAAATGCATTTATATATACTTTATATATATGAAGACTCTGCGCTTTTTTCGTTGCGTTCCATTCATAATTTTTAATGCTTGGCCAGCGCACAGCTCATTAGGCAGGCAACAACAATCGACAAGAAATTGTGGAAAGTGTCTGCTGCCAAGACGCAGGCGTAGACAAGATTAATGCATTGTTGCCACAGCACACGTATCCTGCCACAAACAGAGGCGGACTGCGAGTGGGCAACGAGATCGTCCTGTCTGTCAGCTGTGCAGCGCATTTCATTCTTTTTTTATTTATTTATTTATTTATTTATTTTTTTTTTTGCTGAAAGTCGCCTCAAAGTCATGTGCACGTCTCGCTGAGCTGCGCGCTGTTAACTGCATTTAAAGTAGCTATGCGAGTCGAGTTGGCCGAATCACACGACTGCATGCAAGCGAATGAAGTTGAGTTAACATGGCAAAAGCAAATTAAAGAGTAGATACAGAAAAGAAATATTCAATATTCAACAAAAACTATGAAATCAAAAATATTTCCTATACGAACAAAACCAAAGCAGCTTTTCATCTAGAGCTAGCATATGCTGCAGACTCTTGCGGCTCTTCACAGCTTCAACAATATGTTAGCTGTTGCAAAGTCCCTGCACCGCAAGCGAGGCATGACCCCAAGCACAAGATGCTTATTGTTATTTAAAAAACAAACTTAAAGCTCTGTGAATTGTGCATTGCTTCATGCACTCGACACAGGCTCAGATTTTGCTGTGACTTTGCCAGGTTTCTGTATGTGTGTGTGTGTGTGTGTATTTGCTTGGCATAAACGTGCCTGCAACAAAACAAGTGCTGGCCATTGGCCTGGCCATAGCCATATATATCTAGCTAGCTATATAGCGAGTCATCCAACTATCCATCCATCCATCCAGCCATCCATCTATGCAATGCAGCAAGTCATGCAGCGCAGCTCGCTGACCCGCACGATGCCTTTGTCTGCCTTCAGCTGCCTCTCTCTCTCACTCCCTCTCTCCCCTTCTCACTCTGGCTCTCTGTCCAGCTTGCATGCATTTGGCTTTACAAACAATATTTGTTGTTGTTGTTCGCTTCACACAGCAACTACATCAAACTCAGGACTCCCATTGAGCTCTGTCTATTTTGAATCCTCTTTTTCACTTTTGCCATCAGCTCCGACTCCCACACCGAAGACTAAACAAACTAATATGCTATGCTTAAAGCGTACATATTGGACTTACAGTTGTTGTTGCTTGTTGTTATTTTTGATGTTGTTTGTATACAAGCACTATGCAGTGCGAACACGAGAGTGAGTGAGAGCGAGCGAGAGCAGCATCGACTCTCTAGCTACAGCTGCAACCGTTTGTGCCGGCTACAACAACAAAAGGCCGCCCGTTGCTCTCCTATGCTGCCCAGTGTTAGTCAGGCTGTCATATTTCGTGCTCTCACGCTGCCTACATGACACGCCATTGTGCGTCGGCCCAAAGCTTCCCACAGCGACCCGTTGAGCTCTCTGCAGCTGAATTCCCGAGCTGAGCTCACGTTGACGACCTCGCTGCCTGCCCTCAGTTGCTGCAGGCCTCTGCCTGTCGCACGCTTATCATATAAATTCTCTGGTTGCTTGTTATTCTATTTTTTTTTTCGTTTTTTTTTTGCTGTTTTGCTCTCTGATCCTGGCCATAACAAAAAGGCTAAAAATTGTTGGCTTGTTGTTCGGACTGCAATTGAAGGTCTAAGCGTCAGTCAGTCAGCCACTCAGCCATTCAGTCAGTTAGCTGGTTGGCTTGCAATGCTGCCTCTGCCTCTGCCTGTACTAAGCAAACAAACACACACACACACACACACACACACACACATAAAATCAACGCCAGACAAGAACAACAAAAGAGCCTATGCTATAGTTCTATATATATAGACATCGTTCGAATAGTTTTCCCTCTGTCTGCAGCTGTAAATGCATTTTACACTTGACTGCTGTGGCGAGCATGGCCCAAAGCTGTTGCCAAAAAATTATTCACTTGTTTTTGCTAGGTGTTTGAAGCCAGCAAAGATGCCTTCCGATAAATTTTTACCAAGCAAATACTGTTTAAACTGTGAGAAATATTTCACAATTGTAGATAACTCAACGATCTCGTCTATAAGAGTCTAGCCTTCTAACTAAACTCATATCTTTTCTCTTACCTCAAATTTATTTTTATTTTTAATTATATTTACTCAGCTCCCTTTTCTTTAAGAACTTCAAATTCGTTCAGCTTATACATTTATCTAACTTCAAGCTAGTTGAATTTCAACTCAGCGCACATCAAAATACTAAATAGTCATCATTATTATTAGAGCAAATTATTTGTAGTTATAAAAGACAACTGCTGCAGACAATTTGGCAGCACTATAAACTCATCAGCGTAATGAAAATGGTTTCAGTCAAACAAGAACAATAGCAACAACAACCACAGCAACAACTGTTGCCCGCTGTCTTTAAAAGTCTATCAAAATGCGCGCGCGCATGTGTTTAATTACCCACTTTGAGCAGAAGAGACGCCGTCACATTGTCGGATAGTAAAAAATTTACTATGATAATTAAAAATTGTTCAACATAGAGAGTAAGAGACAGACAAATAGTGAGAGAGAGATAGAGAGAGTGGCTGAAGCGATGGCTCAGTCATGTGATGCGTTTCATATAAATTTCGTAAAGTAAATACGAGTCGTGGCTGGTAATTAATAACTGTGGCAGCAGCAGTGGTGGCAGCCAGGAGTTGAGTTGAGCTGCTTGCCCATAAAAGTATGCTACACAATTTTCAATGCTGAAAGCGCGATAAAAATGAAATTTTATGTGCTGCTTAAGGGCGTCGCTAAAGGTTATTAAATTTGTGGTTCGCGAGGGCGGCAAAATGAGAGAGAGAGAGAGAGAGCGTTCTGGATATACTTGTCAGGGTTGTCAGGGCGCTTAAAGCTGTCTCGAGCATATAGTTTAATTGAAAACTGTGCTGCATGTGACTTTCAAATGACATTCAAATGTGGCCAGCCAGCAAGAGACAGCAACAGCAACAGCAACAGCAATGTGCAACTGCAGCACATGGCAACAAAATTATGATGTAGCTTATGGGCGTGCATGGGTTGGGCGGGGCGTGGAGTCGCCGCATTAAGTGCCATTGTCTGCCTGTTAACATGCTCATTACTAGGCAAAGGCAAAAAAAGAAAAGAGGAAGAGTCTGCAGCTGAAGATGAAGCAAGAAAGGAAACTGAAACTCGCTCATGACTTCGCCTTCAATTATAATTACGTCAAACAGTGCAACAGAAGAAAGTGCGCAACTCGAGGCAAACAGCAGATAGAACCCAGAACGCAGACCAAATCCCCGTCCCGCTCAGGACTCACTTACCCAGACAGACTTGTCGACAACACAAACAACTTGCAAGTGAGCATTTCCTTTAATGCCTGCATTGCTTTTTCTCTGCTCTCCACTCACTCTCTCTCTCTTTTTTATCCCTTTATATATTACATTACATTTGCTGGCAAAGTGAAGCTGGCTCCGGACGACGACGATGATTGTCATTGTTTTTAATGCCAAAGAGTTTTGCTCGTGGGGCAACATAATACGAGCAGCCCAGTCAAAGACACAGCTCGAAAAACTAACTGAAGAAAACTCATAATTGCGCTCCACAAATTGCAAGTTATGGCCGAAGTTGAGCAGAGAGCATACGTACATATGATCCAAACTAAAAGCATTCATCACGTAACCTTAGCCTTCAGGCAACGAGCACAATGAGGGTAATGGCCCAGGCACTGGCTCAGCTCAATGCACTTGGCAGGTGCAACTCGACGTTTACCTTAGCTGCAATTTACAAGATAAATGCGTCAATGAGAACTGCCTCAAATAGACTCTGCCTGAGCACTGCAATTGGTCAAGCTTTGAAGGATGATTGCAAGCTTAAGTTGGGCTAGAGAAAGTTTACAGATATTTGCAACAATTGGACTTATTGTAATTAAGTTTTTTTCCTTCCTGAGAATTTCTTTAAGCGCTTAAAAGTTCATTAAATACCTGAGCTCAGGTAGTTCCCACTGCTGCAGCTGCAATTTAAATATCATTTAAAGCCTCCATTGTACGTCTGCTGCCACGCGGCGAGCCACCATTTTATTGATGTCTTTTGACGCCGCACTTTGGCCCAGGACAGCACAGCAGAGGCTGCGCTGCAGCCAGGACACGCGCACAAAACAGTTGCCAAACAGAAGAGCAGCAGCAGCAGCAGGAGCAGCAGCAGGAGTAGCAGCAGGAGCAGCAGCTGAAGCAGACAACTGCCCGCAGTCCGAGGCAGTTTTCCATTGAAGTCTGCCCGTCACTCAGTGTGATAGTGCCTTGGCGGAGCTGCCTGGAAGGAGAGCTCTACGAATAGCTGCTCTGTGTTGGTCCAACTTCAGTTGTAATTTATTTGGGCGCTCCGGCAACGTTTTCTTTATTGCTGCTGCTGCTACTGCTGCGACCGGGCAAAACTTATTAATTTAGACTTTTTGTTCGCAAATTTGCGTCTGGGTCGTTGCCCAACTATGCAACAACAGCAACAGCAACAACGAGAGCTGTAGCCAAAGCTGACAGCAGCTTTTGGTTTGCTTGTTGGTTTTTGCTTTGCTTTGGCAACATTTATGCAAATTAGTTTTGATTGTCTAGCCCTCTCTCTCTCTCTCGCTCACTCTGTGGCAGGAAATTGAAAGTTAATTTGCATGCCGCATAGTTTAAGGCGCCGCTCAGTTAAATACACAACAATAACTGTCGACTGTCTTTTATTTCATTTTATTACTGCATTATCTGAGTGCGCCGGCACACTCATATTTATTTATATATGGCCGTCGTCTTATTTAATTGCACGTGCATAATTCTTTTAAAATACAATTATTACAACGCCTGGACGCAGACGCAGACACAGCTCATGCAAAATTTATGTTCATTTCGGTTCACTACGGTTCATTTCCAGTTTATGCCTTATGCAGGCGACGGCTTAATGAAACCCTCCATCCAGCGCCACGTATGCTGCGCATTATTTTAACAAGTTTTCACTCTGTCCGGCAGCTCAGTTTCTCCTTCTTTTTTTTTTTACTTTTGGTAGAATGCGCCTTTAAGGCGCTTACTTGCATATTTATGTCACTGTCGGGAATGTTTCGCCTCTCGAACGTTACATAAATATGAAGTACGTAAAGCAAGCCGGGCCGTGGCGGACGCTGTGCTCGCTCATGTGTGACACTGGCCAGCTGGCTGCGAGACAAGGCAATTGACAGTTTTGTTGCATAAATTTTGCGGGTGTGTGTGAGGGCTGCTGCTGACAATGGCAAGTGGATGGGCTGATACTGACAGCATTACACAGCTGCGTTGAGCATGAAAGCTATGAAAGTATCTGGCAACAACGATTGCAACTGAGACTGGGGCTCGGCTCATCTGTCATAGTTATCAGCATTATGTGCGCCCACATTGCTAATGCTAATAATCTTTGGCAGGCAATTTACTAACGCTTTAACGTGTTGCCAAATCTGCTTCAAATGTGACAAAAATCGACACGGTTCGACACGGCTCGCCTCGTTTTCGTTCTCGTTTTGCTGCAGCTCAGTGCTCGAGCGCAAAAATTTCACAACTAATTGAATATTTAAAACTGCCAAACCACAATTTCAAATTTATTACCCAACGCAGTGCAGCCGTGCAGGCAACCAAACCCGCACGTCCAAGTGGTGCAAGCAGCCAACCAGTAGAGCGTCCATTCAACGGCCATTACCTTTTCCATGTGTGTGTGTGTGTGTGTGTGTGTGTGAGTGAGTGCTCGTGCCTCCCGCTTCGCTTGTGTGCTACTGGTATAAAATGTCACTTAATTGCAATTTAGTAAATTGTTTTCCATGTTGTACAACAACGGCGGCAACAAGCAACTACCCCAGGAGTGCGCCCCTGTGTGCCTGCTGCCGCCCCTGCCCATGGGGCACACACATATTAAAACCATAAATTTTGCGGTGATTTATCTTAATTTAAATGTTGCAACAATGCATGCGGCTGGTTGCTGGCGACGTCTGCTGCCTGCCCCTTTGTTTAAATAACAAAGCACCTAAAAGTATGCAACAATTTTTACACACACACAAACACACACTCACACGGTACTTTTTATGTGCGCTTTTGTATTTTAATTTTTTATGCTTTTTTTGTTGTTTAATTTAATTTTATTTTGTTATTATTTTTTTTTGGACGTCCCGCTGCTCCGCAACCGCCATGCTGTGCGCGAAAAATCAATTAAAAATTCATCAAATAATTAACAAAAGCAGAGCGCAGCAAGAAGGGGTTAAACAATAGCATCTACTGGCTGTAGCTCTCGTTGCTGCTGCTGATGCTGTTATGCGCTCTCGTCTCGTGGGAGTGTTTAACTTGGCCCGCTCAGGGACGTAATTTCAATGCCTGCCTTCATGTGTGCTGCGACTGCGACTGCGACGCGCAAAACAAATTAAATTCAATTTAGTCAACAGCAGCCGTAGCAGCAGCAGCAGCAGCAGCAGCAATGGAGAAGTGGAGCAGAGACGGCGTAGTGGGGCCATTTCGCAAGAAGGTGCAATTTTGATGGATTGCTTTGGCTCTCTGCCCGCCTCACGCCTCACGCCCAGTCGAGTGCCTGGCACAAGTGGGTTTCCACAGGAGTCGGCTGTCTTGTTTGTTGCTTAGCTGCAAAGTTTACGAGTTCCTGCTGCTGCTTCTACTGCTGCCTCTGCTGATTGTGTGTGCGCAAATTTACATATGTGCGCTCGCCTGAGTATGTGTGCTGGACTAAAGTTTTGGCCAAGTTAAGGCAGCTGCATTTAAACTTTCTACGCAACCAAGCAAAAATGTAAAAAACAAAACAAAAGCAACAGCTATACAAGAAATTAAAAACTTTCCCAGCAAATGGCATTACGCATTAAATTTTAGCATACTTTCGAGTGTCTCAAGTAATTTGCTAAAGGCAATAAAACTTAAGTAAATTCACTTTTCTAAATAACTTAAAAGATCATTAAGACACTTTCAAATTGACGAATGTTATGCGAGTGTGAACATCATTAAGACACTTTAAAAATGCTGTGCAGTTTTGATTCAGCAAGTTTTTTTCTGTTAATTTATAAAGTCCAAAGGATTCAGCAAGTGAAAAAAATATGAAGAACATGAAGACGGGCTATGATTTTTGAGATATTTTTTGTTTTGTTTTTTCTCTCTCTTTTTATTTATCAATAAATTGATGTAGATTTTTAGTAGTGATAGACCTCGAGCTTATGTCGCCTTTAGTTAATAGATAGGACTTTAGGTAGGCATTACGCTTTTGGAAAAAGGTTTTTAAATACTTCATCAAGTTTTTTTCTACTTCAAATCTATTCATTTTTTATTGCATCTGTATTCCATACGGCATGCTCATTTCAGTTGTCATCTTCAATTATCTATGCAATAGCTGAGCTGCAAGCTGCTTTCGATGTGCTGCCAATCAATGCATGTTTTTGTAGCTGTTTCGACCAATGATTGCTGCCTCTGTAGGCAACACTTGTTTCGTATGTTGCACAGAGTTCCTCACTTTCCTCTAGCCCGCTTCAGTTTATGCACACTCATTATATGAATTCAATTTCTCAAGTTCTCAGCATTTTCTCATTATCATTTCTGGCATTCATCATTTGTTCTACTCATAAGCCGTGCCAAAGATTCTCAAATGTTAATTAATTAAGTAGCTTACTTGCCTTAAGTACGAAGCGAAAATCAAGGCCTACCTGCAGTCAATGGTTTGACTTGAAGTAATTTTTCTTCTGGCGTCTGGCGCCAACGAAACAAATGAGTGAGCCTTAAGCCTGGCCGCACACAGCCAAACCAAAAATCACAAATTTCCGCTTTTTAATGAATCCCAGTGACAGCCACTGGCTGGGGGCACGCCCCGAAAAAGGCGTGGGTCAAAACGATAACACGTCGTGCCGGCGACAGCGACAGCGAGTCTAACTGTAACTCCAACTGTAACCAGTTTGAAAGTTGGCGGCGTGACATGTCAGCTTTTTGGGATACCAGCTTGAGGCTGGGCGGCGATTCCCGCATCGCATGCAACTTCATTTATATAAAAAACCCTTTGCTGCTGCTGTTGTTGTAGTTGCTGGCGACTGACTTTTGGCTTTTGTAATTTATACGCGCTTAAAGGCGTCATGTCGAGCAACACCTACAAATTCATTGTTCCCATTGTTTTTGTTATATTCCTTCCTTCCACATTGCTTTTTTTTTCATGAGCTTTTGCATAACGTCAACGTCTGACAAATGTGCCATAAGCAGCAGCAGCAGCAGCAAACGGCAACGGCAACAGCTTTGAAACTTTTGCGTGCGGCTTTCGGTTTTGGTTTCATTTTTGTGGCCAGCGGTTAAAAAAGTTGTGGCCAAATAAATGGCCAAATGGTAGAAAATGACAAATGACCGTCAATCATGACAGGCCAGACGAGAGCTGCCTCCGTCCAGCTGCGGACGACGGCCGGCAACTCTTTGGGGTGGGTCGATAAGGCTAAGCGGTGTCTGCCACAGTTCCCAGCCATAGCCACAACACAGGCAGCTGGGGGTTGGCTGAAGCCAAACACACCTGCGCTGGTCAATGACAGTCAAAGCTCATCATTGGCTTCTGCGACGGCCAGGGAGTCGAGGAAGAAGGGGGCGGGGCTTGGCTTCCATCTAAATGAGTGTTTTGTGCCAGATAAGTTGAACAGCTCATATTTTTGTGGATTGCCCTCAGTTGAGGCCGTTAAATGTGTGTGTGGCTAACAGTAAAATATATAAGCGAGCAATAAGTTGAATAACTGATAAATGAGTCGAGTTTCGCTGCAGCCAGGCATTAAAGCTGCTCGCCACATATAGAGGAATCTAAATTTATCTAGCTTTAAATTGAATTATATAAATATAAATATTCCGGCAAATTCCTGTCCCCAAAAAACATGCCAATAATAAATTGACAAATTCTTTTTGGCTCGGCCAATGCGGCGTATGCGTAATAAGCGTGCCATAAACTTTGGCTGGCAAAATATGCTTGCGGGTAAACAAAATCGTTTGGCTCCAAGAATTTACAATATAAGTTTGCAATCTGACAAAGGGCTACCAAATTGCTAAGACGGGGCACAGAGAAAAATCTTATCAATTTTTTTCATCATCTTTGCTTTTTACTCAACCTTTTTTTTGGCTAAGTTTCAGCGCGTTTGGTTGGCTCAGGCTTGGCACGAAGTGCCACTGTAAAATATTTTATTGAATATAATAAGCAACGAAAACTTTGGCCAGAGGACACAAAGTTGTAGTAGACGCAGTGAGTGCTCTGCCCGCTGCCATTTAATATGGCCCGCTGTCCCGAGTCCCGAGTCCTTTTCCCCGTGCACCCATTGCGCTGTGCATTTATTGCATTGTGCTTTTGTGCTATATAATACCTGTGTGTGAAATAACGCAAAGTTTATGCAGCGCCAAAAAAAAACTTTGCCCTTAAATGAAAACTACAAAACATTTAAGTTTTTAAGAGCGGGGCAGCGAGGCAGCCGAAATTTAAATGCCAACTCCCAATTGGGCAGCCCCAGAGGCGTTGCTGTCGGGCAGCGAAAATGAATTTGAAATTTCTAAAGTCCTCTTATTTCTTTCTCTGCTCGCCAGAGTTAAGACTTTGTAGTCGCCTCTTTGAGGTGCACTGACAACAAGAAAGAGAAAAAAAGATGAGAAAAAGTGTCAAATTAAATTTAAAAAGTGATTTGCCACGCTTTCTCGCTGTTTATTATGGCCTTTTAAATGCTGCCAGGCATGCGACTAAATGCCAAAGTGAAAATTCGCTATAATTTGCCTGAAAGTCATTCTGTGGCACCCTCGTCCATGGCGCGGCTACAAATTCAATTTGCTTTCATATAACCGAAACTTGTTAGTATCAGATTTATAAAGCGAACATACTCCACTTGACTTGCCTCCCACTCGATTAGGGCATAGATAATTAGATTTCAGTTCAACTCTCTTCTACGTCTATTTGCACGAATCGCCAGAACTATGTAGCTCGGCTCAATTAAAGTGGCTGCTTGTGATTTTTCATGCCTCATGTCAACAAATAATTTCTATGCAAATATTTTACACTAATTATTTCAAATATTTTCAATGCGGCTGCCAGCCAGCCAAGCAACTGCCTCTTTGTCTATCTCTCCCTCGCTCTGTTTGCCTGCGCCCAAAAATAGTTATTTGCTCAAATTAAATATATACATTTGTGTATTTGTTCAGCACAAATATGTCTCTGTCTGATCTTCTCTCTGTGTGTGTGTGAGTTTGTGTATGTGGAAAACAAAATTATTTTATGGCGTTTGCTTTGGACAAACAAACGAAAGTCAGCCAAAGCCAGAGCCGCAGCCAGAGCCCTAGCCGTAGCCAGAGCTATGGAGTCATAGTGAAAAGGCAACTTGATGAGTCACTTGACACGCGGCACAGTCACTGCTGTCAGTCAGTCTACGTTCTGTCTGCGGCGCTAAAACTATGCAGCGCACTCGACTTTTCGCCTGGTTCCGAGTGCAATTTTCGTAGCCTTTGGGTGCGGCCTTTGTTTGGACACAGGCGCTGAAATTGATTAAGTTTGTTGCCCGCCGCCAATGAAAAAGTCACTCAATCAAGCCGAGAACCGTTGCCTAGACACTTCAAGCCTAACCAAAATAAATGAATGACTCAATGAGTGAGTGAGTGAGCAGCGAATCGCTTTGACGTTTAGTATTCAAGTCAAGTCAAACGTAAAAACGTTGACTTTACACTCATATGAACTCTGAGGACCTGCAGCAGCGTCAGCTATTGATGAAGGCTGTTAGATTAATGCAATTTGCATATGCAAAGCTATATGCAGCTCTTGAACTTTCAATTGGGGCCTATTTAACTGTAGAAGAGTAAAAGAGTATACTACATATAAAACAATTCTTATTTAGCTTTAACTTTATATCAATCCCGAAAGAGTGCACTGTGCCCAATTGAAATGCCAGCAGTGTAGACATTGTGACTAGGATTGTCAAGACCTTTTAATTAAAAACTATTTTGCTTGCATTTTTAGGGCCTGTGGCGCTGGGCGTTGCCTCAGCTTCAGCTCCACCTACTTCTCCTATTCCCTGTCTCGCTTTCGGTTTTGCGCTCTGCTTTGCCCCGGCTTGAGTGCAAAAATTTTAGCATTTTAATTTAAATTTAATGTGGGCGTGGCTGCATTGCATGCAACAGTTTCACTTCGCTTCGCTCATTTTCTCATTCTCGTTTTTTGCACGTCTCTATCGCTCTCCCTCTCTCTCACACACTCATTGCATTAAGTCAAACGTAATCCGCACATGGCCCAGCCACAAAAGGCAAAAGCACACACAGAGAGCAAAGAGAGACAAAGCAGTCAAAATGTCTCCCTAAATCTCTGGCCCCTGTGCACACTACCCTGGATAGTTACCCAGTTACCCTCGGCAGCTCTGACTCTTTGACTTTATCGTTGGTTTGCTTGCTGTTGGTTTTCTGGTTAGGTCTAGTCTCTCTGCTCGCTTGGCTTGGGCTTGGGCTTGAGGTTGAGGTTGGGCAAGTGGCATTGGGATTGGTTTGCTTTGACTGGTTGGTTGGCTGCTGGCAGCGTTAACGCCAACGTTTCATTAAGTTATACAATTTAACGCCCTTTCAGCTGGGCAACGTTGTCGGAGTTCTATTTACATTTGCTTTGGGTCAAATTACACAAAATTCTACGGGTGTTGCGGCGACAAAAGCCATTGACTGCCAGCCGGCGACGTCTGCCTTTAGCTCTGCCTTTAGCCCCACAGCCCTGCATCTGGATGCGAATGTGGATCTAGCAACAGCTACAGCTCTGCCAATAGCCTTAGCTTAATAAATTTTATACACAATGTTTACACGAGTGTCGCCAAGCGTCGTCGGTAATTTAAAACTTTGCGCTCTTTTGTTTTAACGCCATTGCAAATATTATTGAACTCAGGTCCGGCTTTGGCACTCTGGCGACTTGGCAACTTTGTTGGCCTGCCAATTGAAGACTTTATAACTCTAAGCTTTGAATGCATTTCCGGCTTGGCAGGCAACTTAAGGCTTCTCAGACATGGCCTAAGCTGACCCAATTAGCTGCAATTTCTAACTGTGACTCACCTGCCTGGCTCTATGAGACCTTCCAATGTGTTCCCAAACTTTGTGTCTGTGTGTAAAGTTGCTCAGATGCTGCTCTCCGTCGCTTGTCATTATTAAATTGAATTTCGCATGCAAATTGTTTTTGGGAAGCCAGTTTCGAAAGCTTTTAAGTTTTATGACACGGAAATTGGCTCATGGCAAGTTGTTGCTTGGCCAGAAGGCTGTTCAATACCCTGCAGTGAGTGAGTTCCCAAGCAGCTACAGAGGAAATATTTCATACTCCTTTAACGAGGCACATTTCATGTTTTCTCTCTTGCCACACTTTAAGCCTGCTGCTCACATTTTGGCGCTCTTTAGGCTGCCTTGACTTGGTTAGCCGGCAAAAAGTATGCTAAGCTTCGCTTCTGCTGCCTTTTTTTATTTTTTGGTGCCGCCACACTAATTCCAGCCAGCGGCTAATTATGATGTCTTTTACGTGCCAACAAACGTTCAAGTGACTTCCCCGGGCCCACTTCAATATTTATTTTACTGTAAACTCAACCTAAAAAGCAACGTCGACTGCAAACGTGGAACCCCATTCAGAACTCAAGTGGGCGTGTTTTGATGACATGCTGCCAGGCTACCCGTCCGGCCTTCTGCCCGCCCGCCGGCTTACCTACAGCACGTAATGCGCTAGGGATTCGTCAGTATTAGCTACCCGGTAAAAACAATATTAATAACAGTACAACAGAGGCAGTGGCAGCGGCAGGGCCATAATAATACATCAGCTGAGCCAATGCCTCCGCAAGGGTTTCCTTCCCAGCGCAGGACAGCACTAAGAGAGACAGACAGACCAAGAGAGAAGGACAGACAGACAGACAGAGCGGCTGACTGACTGACTGACATCCCCAGCAGGCAGCTAATAGTCAACGGCTTCGTTCGACTGACGAACGCTTCATTGAAAAGTTTCCAGCGTAATGGCTTTTGTTTGGCGGCATCGTTCCCAGTTCTCGGTCCACGTTCGCATCAAGTCGAGTCGTGGGCGAGGGCGAGGACGGGCTTCTATAGCATTAAGTAATTGATTACATCTCAAGGGACTTTTAAGCAAGCCAGCAGGGGCTGGCGGGCAGCGGACGTGGCAACAACAAAATGAAATGGCACGCCACTATAAAGCTCATAAATTTCTATATAACCTGACTGCTGTGCAGCGGCTCGGCGCAATATAACGTAAATAAATTTCGCTAAATAGTACACAAAAGCGCAAAAAAGAGGTAGACACGAGAGTCTGTCGGATCTGTCCAAAAATATATCCAGTCGACCAGACCAGACCACACCAGACCAGCCCAGACCCGCCCAGACCAGTCCAGTCCAGTCCGACCTTTACCGTGTTTTTACCATAAACAATAACCATAATTTAACCCCAACCAAATGTGTTCGTTAATGTGGTTAGGTGGTTGAGCAAGTTGTATGCTAAGTTTAGCGCAAACTTTGAAAGAAATGGCCAACCAGCCAGCCAGCCAGCCAGCGAGCCAACTCAGGTCGGGGCATGTCTATTTGCTAACTGAATTTATGGCCACAATATGCACAATGATATTGTAAAAGTTGGACAAGCTTCTCTCGTGCCATCATAAAATGCCCAATTGAAGACCTTAAACGAAAATTCCTTTCGTTAATTACTTGAATTCCCATTGAGCACTCTCCATGCTCAGCCATAAATTATTGTACTTAACTCTTTGAAGTTGCAACTAAATTCGTATAGGCATCTCTCTATACTCTGCCGACTCGAGCAATTACTTCGTGCTCTTTGAAGTTTCAACTATGCACATGTCTTGTCTTTCGTTCCATTCCATTCCCATTCTGTTTCTCCTTTACTCTTGGTTTCATATTTATATATACTGTTGCTTTACTTGCTCTCCTCCCGCTGACCACAATTTTCACGCGCTTCACTTTTTTCACGTTTCGCTGTGGATTTTAAATTAAAAATACTGCCGTGTGCGGGCTGCGGGTGTGCAACAAACACACACACACACACACAGACAATAACAAAGACATGAAGACAAACAACAAGCTTACTTCGTGCTGTGGCCAGGCCACGCCCATCTGGGGGCCACCAGCCATTTTTATGACGCCTAATTGCTCAGCGCTCTCGCTCCCCAGACTGAACAGCACCTCATCCCATCTGTCCCTCTGTCCCGGCCACGACCGGCACAGAGACCGGGCCTCGGCTGTTATAATCATAAAATTGCTTTTGTGGCATACAAACCGGTTATATTGCTCCCGTGTGATAGTCCGCCAATGTTTCCAGTTGGTTGTCTCGTTGCCGCCTCCTGGCAACAGTTCCTGCTCCTGCCAGGCCTCGGTCTGGCTCTGTTTCAGCTACTTCTTCATTTTGTACAAATGAAAAATGTTGCGGTTTATTTTCATTTACAGTTTTTCCACTGCGGCGGCGACGGCGACGGCGGCGGCGGTCTAAACATAATTTGTTGCATTAATGTTGGCCACATGCATATGAAAAATATCACAAACACACACACGCACACACATAGTTTTTGTTTAATTTCAATGTAAATTACTTGAGCAGCGCACAAATGGCAGTTGCTCTATGTGTATGTGTGCGTGTGCGTGTTTGTGTGTGTCTGCTAATTGCTTAGAGCCCTTGAGCTACAAATTTTGCGCATAATTAGTGGCAAATTGCATATGGAAAATAGTCGAGAACTGTTCGGGAAGTGGACGCATTGTTGGCTAGGTTAAAGCATGTTTTGGGAATTATGGCATGGCTACAATGAAATGAAATTCATATCCAAACTTTAAGCACAAATTTAAAGCCACATCAAAAGCAGCTTTAAGCACCCTCCGAGCAATTGCGTAATTCGTTTGGCTGTCACAGCATAAACCTACATTCAGGCGAAATGCTAAATGTCCCATAAATATTACTATCCGAAAGGTGGACGCAAAAGTGTGATATAATAATGCCATTGACAAATATAAAGCCATAAATTATAAATGCGAAATACTTACTTATACACGAAATCTACTTTTCCACAAAGTAAGCAGAGAAAGCAAACTGACAGGCAGTTCAGTTCGCTGGGGGCGGGAGTGAGGCGAGTCTGAAACTGAAAACGTAGCACGAAACAGAAAACCGCAACTTGTTATAAAATTAGTAAAATTTTCTCAGCAAACATTTACATTAACTACAAGACAAATCCCCGCCACCCAGGCCTGGGCCTGGGCCTGAGCCTGCCACATCAAAAGACCCATAGAAGCGTAGTCAAAAAAATATTAAATAATAAAAAAACGAAATAAAAATAAAGATGAATGCGAGGCGGGCACACAGAGCCTGTCCCAAAAGTATTAAGAGAGCAAAGCAATTAAAATATGAAAATGTACAACTTTCATCTTTTTGAGCTCATTGCATAAATCATTCCGAATGCCTGAGCGCACAGTTTGCCAGCGGGGAGCGGCGGGTGGAGCAGCTAGTAGTCATAGAATGCCACATTCAAAATTTACTGTGACGCTTTTTACTAATCAGCATAAGTCCTACCAGACAGACACACGCACAGGGGCGCAGAAAGCAGAAAATGATTTATTTGAAATTCTGCTTGTTACCTGTAGCTACTTTAATGCCACTCCGGTTGGGAGCTTGCCGCTGATTGGTGGTGCTGGATACGTGTGTGTGTGTGTGTGCTGTGTGGTGCGCTGCAGTCCACTTACCAAACCCACCAAATGACAATTTAAAACATAATTATAATCATTGCGGCGTTGGTCTCAATTGTAATTACAAGGCAAACTACGTGGCACAGAGTAGAGGTGGCTGAAGGTGGCGCTGGTGGTGGTGGTGGTTGGTAATGGGATCGGATGCGGGCGCCATCATTTTTGGTAATGCCCGCGAGGCAACTCAAAAGTGTGTTTTAAATTTACATACAGCAACGCCCACAGAGACATACGAGCACCTTGCCGCTCGCAGCTCACAGGTCGCTTGAACAGAGACGAAGGGAGTGGCAGAAGCGGAGGCAGAGGCAGAGGCAGAGACAGAGGCATAAAGTAGGCTGGCAATATGCGACTGCGAGTGCGAGTGCGAATATAGACATTTGTCGTGTCTTCTGCAATTAAAACTTTGTACAAATTGCTGACGCGACTCGGTTAATTGGACTCGCGCGCAGTTGAACAACTTTTGCTCGAGTTGTTGTTGCTTTTGTTGTTGCTGTTGTCATATTTGTTGTTAAATATGTCATTGTCTAAGTGAGCGGAAGTGGAAATTGAAGATAAGTCCCACAGCTATAAAATGTCATATTGAGAATTGACAGATGCTGTCCATGAGTTTTGTGAAACAATTTGTTAATGTCTCTCTCGCGCTCGAGTTAGATTTTACTCCCTCTCTCTCTCTCACTCTCTCTCCGCTCTATTTAGCTTTGGGCTTACCTATCTTTCTTCCTAATCTTTTTAGCAATCTCATTCAATGACTCTCTAATTTATATATCTCTATTTCAATTGATCTCTTTCTGCCTCTTTTCTCTTCGATCTTCTTGACTCTCTCTGTCTTACTTTCCATCAATCTCTCACTATTTTCTCTCTCTTCCGTCAGCCTCTCTCGTATGATCTTTCTCACATGCTCCAAGTCTCCATGCCCTCATAAATCCACTCTGAATATCGCATTTGCAGGCTTTGCATATTTTGATGGCCAGAGCTTTGTTTTAGCCTCTGTGATTTTGTTGTAAATTGACAACTTACAGCATGTCATTGCACAACAAAATACTCAACAAAATCAAAAATAAATTGACCAATAGAAATTTACAAAAAAAAAAAAGGAAAATATTAAAGCTAAATAAAGGAAAAATCTACAAATAAAAGCATCGGATGGTTGCAGGAGTATGAGCTGAATATAGCCAGCGAGTTGTGCGTATATAAACACAAGTATAACCAATCAAAAATCCAATTAAAATTGAGGAAAATTCGATTTGCATGTAAAATATGGCACGGCAAAATACAAAAAGGAGAAAAAAAAAAAAAATAAGAAAATCAACAACTACAAGAGCCGAGAAAAAAGAGAAAATGTTATGAAGAACAACACTTCGAGGACGTAGGGAAATAGGGAGAGGGTGAGGGCGAGGGGAAAACATAAAAAATATTTGCTATATGTGAAATTGAAAAGCCTGCAAAAAGGGCAGCCTAACAGGCGAGAGAACTCAACATTGGATTGATATGCGTGTCTGCTGGCAGAAATATATATGTATAAAAAAAAGGAGAAGAGAAAAAAAAAACGAAAAATAAATAATAAAGTAAAACAAATTTGGTTACCTATAAACGTGTGGCATTTACACACAGCAAATATTATTTTTTATTGAGTGTATAGTGTGCGTGTGTACGTGTGTGTGTGTGTGGCATTGACTGTGCGGCAGCCCAGGCAGCAACACGTTGCATAAATACAAATAACGCCAGCCCGTGTCAAATTCCGCCTGTCCCAGCAGCAAAGGGCCAAATGCGGCAGGCGGCACAGCTGACAAAGCACACATCATCAATTTCAGTTGTTTGGCTTGAAAACTAGTATGATTAAACTAAGATTAAAATAGAGTTGCACAAACTTTAACTAAACAGTTTCCTCTCTTCTCTCTTTCTAGGTAAGTGTCGTTCCACACTGATCTATGTATATGTATACTAAATTAAGTTCACAGTAAGTTTTGTTATGTATATTTTATAAATATAAAAAAAGGAAAAAGAAAATATCTTATGTAAGTCACAAATGAAAATATGTTTAGGTTAGTTTTATTTTGTCGATTTTTCATATCAATTCGTTCACATACTTTCCTAATGAACAAATCCAATTATATTGTTCAATAATTATGCACACTATCACACATAGAGGGCGCCACGGCCAGATTAAGACGAGATACAAAAGGCCTTTTGCCAGCGACTGTTGATTTAATTAGTTTATTATTTCGCCATTGTCATGCGAGTCTGTGTGTGTGTGTGTGTGTGTGTGTGTGTGCGTGCGGGTGGCAATATTCTATATTATTATTGTTTATTTGTCGTTAATAATTTGCGTCGCGATTTTTAACGCGCATAGCAAATTTAATTGTAAACTTTTTCTATACAAATTCCATAAAGAGTTCAGTCTGCGCGTCTGTGTTTGTGTGTGTGTGGGTTGGAGAGTGTTAATTAATTTTGCGCTTGAAGCGATGTCAGTTGCATGCAATTGACTGCAGGCTGGCTGTGTACTGGCTGTCGCACACTTTTAATTAGACTTCAATTTCCAATTATATAAGCTTTTACATTAATTAAATTTCCATTTTTATTTTCGCCTTACCCCGGCACGCACCCATACCTGCTCGCCCCGTCCCGTCTCGTCCTGCCTTTGGCATGGCTGTGTAATTTGTACTGAATTAATTAGAAATGCCGACTTGGCAGTGCCCCACTTCGCTGCCTAGTCCAATATCAAATTAAATAAACTCTGGCACGCAAAATCAGATCAGAGCGCTCTGACAGGGCAACAGTGTTCAGGCTGAGGAAATAACTCAAGGTAAATAAATAATTGAATTCATTAGGCAAATGAAAAATGCTGTCAATGCCCGGGCGCACGGCCATTGCCAATGGGCTCTGTGCTCCAGCTCAGTCGCAAGCATAAATTGACCCAAATCTGTGCTAACAATGCTTGGCAGTCTGTCAATGTCTGCATGTGTGTGCGTGTGTGTGTGTGTGCTGAAAAGGATAACGGTAACCTGTCAAAGCTGTTAAAAACGTAAACACAAATAAAAACAATGTTTACGTAACTCCCCCAAGTCCTAGAATGTCCTTGGATTGACCGAGCGACCGTCTGTTCGTCTGTTCGTCTGCTCGTCCGTTCGCCCACCTTGCGTCACGCCCTTCTCGAGTTCGCTGCGCTTTTACCGCTGCTCATTAGTGACCAAAATCGACGAAGAAGAAGAAGAAGAAGAAGAGCAAAACAACAATAGCTTCAACGACAACGAAGCTTAATCAAAGCGAACAGACGAGGAGACGCTGTCAAAAAAACGGAACAACAACAGCAACAACAATGGAGGGAAGGCTTCGTATAAACAACAACAACAACAACAACAATGGCGTCGACAAACGGAAGGAGAAGCAAACAATGCGACAAAAATAATACACGTATGTGTTCAGAGCGCTGAGAGCAGGAAGAACGAATAACAACAACAATAATAATAATGAAGCACACACACACACACACATGCTTTATGGGTGTTCTGCGGTTTACATGCGTGTGTGTCTGTGTGTGTTTAGATTTTTGTTAGTTTTCTGTGGCGTCATGTTAACAAAAGCTAGGAAACAGGTAAAATAATAATGGTCGGGGCTAGGCGGGGCCGCAACGAGGGTGGGCTAACAGACTTTGGCTGGAGCTTTAAGTGCGAGAGGTACGAAGGTGAAGCTTTGTCTAAAAACTGTTTAGCTTTAACAAATACGAATATGTCCAGCAATGATTGAGGTAAATGTCAAAGCTGTAAGTAGACAGCAGGTTGCTTGATTGATATGCTATTAAGGAACATACTATTCGCATGAATAATGTACAGGTAAACTATAATTACATTGGGAGAGGCAGGTAGAGAGAGGAGGCAATATACGACACTTTGAATAACCGATTTACTCGAATAATTTAGTAGATAGATGCACTAGATACAAATTCCACTAATACAATACAAATTACAAAGTCTATGCTAGCTAGAGGCTAGTACTCTACCCGACTCTACCCGACAGAGAGGCTTCCAATAGACAGCATTTCAAGCACTACTCTCGCGCTCTTTGACACTTACCCAACACTGTGCAGCCAGCGAGCAAGACGTTGCACTCAATTGCACAACGTGTTCCGGCTCTATGCCCAAATTGCTTCCTAAACAAAACTTGTACTCATAAATAGGGTTACAGAAAAGTATTGCCGCACAGACGACTGCACGCTTAATTATGCAACAAATTAGGCCCAAGACGCTCGCAAGTTGAGTTAAGGAGTCGTCGACTCTACGCTGATGAAACGAATTTATGCATAATGCATGTAAATATGCGAGCTTGCCGTCGTCTTTATGCTGGCACTCGGTATGCAGCTGCAACAGCAGCATGCTCCATTACACGCCAAGACGACGACGACGACGACGACAAGGCAAGGTACAGAGTGAGAGAGGGAGACTGGGAGAGAGAGAGAGAGAGAAACCCACATGTGTGTGTGCGAAGCAGGCCCAAGTTTATTATGAAATCCCAAAACTTAAATGCATGTGCCCCAAGTGCAGAGAGTGCACTAAGTGCCACACACACACACACACGCTTACAAGGGTATTCACACACACACACACGCTTACACAGAGGCAATCACACACAGTGAGTTATTAACACGCTTTGCCACATTTGCTGCCGAGCTAATGTGGCTTTGGTTTAGTGGTTGCCGTGCGGCAACGTCGACATGGAATGGGAATTGTGATGGCAAGGGAAGTGGGAAAGGGAAAGGGATGGGAACTGGTTCTGGAACTGGAACTTAGATTGGAGGCGTTCGTTCGCTTCAGCTATGCCTGTCATTATGCTAAACTAAGCGCAACCAGCGCTAGAATTTGCACCCGAAACTGTGCCCTGGCTCTATGCCAAGCCACCCACAGGCACACACACACACACCTCATACACATACCACTCACCTGGCCAGCACGTGCTTTGCAGGTAACATTTCCGTTGCAGCTTCCGCTGCGAGCGCTTTATAATTATTTCGCCTGGCGGGCCTTCGTGCTTGGCATATGCTGCCTGTTGCCAGGATTGTCAGGACGTGTACGTGTTGCATGTGGGCCAAGGGGAAGGCAGACGACAAGGGCGTGAAAGAGAATGAATGATAGAGAGAGTGAGAGAGAGGGAGAGAGAGAGAGTAATAAAGAGAGAGGGCAAGAGCAGCGAGACGTCGAGAGTTATAAGCTTCATTAAGCATATGTACAGCACGTTGTAAGCTCTGTGTGTGTGTGTGCATGAGTGTGTGTGTTCGTGTATGTGTTGCATTAAGCATATTTAGCATAAGGATTTGTCATTTACGCTAAAGCGCACACAGAGAGATAATTAAATGACGCTTGGCGAGTCAAGTGAGTTAATGAAATTTTTTAAACGCTTCAGGGCTGCAAATTTATTTTACAATTTGATAGAGAGCGAGTGAGCTTTAAGTTGAAAGAATTCCTGCATTTAAAATGTAAATTAAAGTCAAGTTAAATAGAGAGAAAAAATATATACATAGAAGAAAAACAGCGAATAGATATTTGTACCAAGAACAAGTTTATCAAAGATATTAAAGAGAGTTCAACTCGCATGCAATATGTGTTACCTAATCTACAGTCATTATACTTCATTCATATCTCTCTCTCTCTATATATATAAACAATTTTCATTCAGCTGTGCTTGGCTTTCACTTGAACGTAATCCGCAGCTCTTTGGCTTTAAAGCTGCCGGCTTGCCTTGGCACCCAATTGTCTGACATTTCTATTAAAAGCCATCGCCCCACGATGAGCGCTTCAAATTGCTTTGACCTTTGCACAACAGCTGCGACTCTCCATTACACTCCAGTTCCACTCAGCAGCAGTAGCTACAGCCAGCTATCCCCGATTCCCTACGCACCCGCACATAACTCTTATGGAGACGCAAAAAACGAATGAGACAAGCAAAAAAAAAAAAAAAAAAAAACAAATTTTACACACGCACATTAAGTCACGTTTTCGCACCATTAACCCATAAAGAACGAGACCCGCTCTGCGATGCAGGCGCGAGCGAGTAAGCGATATCGAATGTATGTGTGTGGGGCAGAGTGAGAGCGTGGAAGTAAAAGATTTACAAATATTGAACTTTTTTTTTTGCTGGTTGCTGCCAGCTTCTGGTTTTGCTCTTAGCTTTGAGCTTTCAAGTCGTAAAGCAGTCATGAGCATATTTTATAGATTTTAATATGCGAGCAACATAACAGGCCTCCCTCATTGCTCACCCCCACAGACGGCCTCGCCTGGCTTGGCAGCCTTTTTAAATTCACGCCGAAAAGTAGGCAATGCTCTTTGGCGCCGCTCACCCTCATCAGAAAAGGTCTCTACGTTTCGTTTAGTGACTTTTTGTAGCCCTATGACAATGTGTCAACGTGTCGCGCTGCCTCTGTGTGTGTGCGTGGGTGTGTGAGAGTTAGAGTGAAAAAAACCCCACTTGATAAGGGTTTATCAATGCGACACAGTAACTTAGTGATTTACTCGTGTGTGCGTGGAATTCTTTTTTTCTTCTTCTTTCTTTTTTTTTTAATTTTGAAAATTGAAAAAGTGACTTTTGCTTTCTTGACTCCATTTACAATGCTATAAGGGCGTGTGACAAGTAGACAGCAACGGGGCCAAGGGCAGCAGGAAGCAGGGGCTTGGCAGCAAGTCTCTGTGTTCATGTGTGTGTGTGTGCAAAGTGCGTGGGCGTGCTAGAGGCCTTGAGTCGTCTTTCAAATATATATTGAAATTTTTGCAGAAATCCAAATTAAGTTATGCACAGCTTTGATAAAACTAATGCAACCAATTTTCACAGTTCACTGTTCGTTCAGCTGCAAAGTGAATATTTCGTATGAAATTTAATATGGAATTCAAATTATATTTGTTAACTCCTGAACTGAAATAAAATGAATGTGAGATTGACTAAAAGAAGTTCTTGGGATATGTGTGGATTTTATTTTGAAAATAATATCTATAACTTTTTATGCAATAACTCTTTTGAATTCTCTATCGTTCTCAGCGCTTACGGTCTGCTCCGTTACTGCATTCCTGCTTTAATTGTCTGCATTTCTGATTGCATTTAAAAGCCAAATTTAGCAGTCGTTGCAATCTGCCAACTCGGAAAGCTGCCCCAAAAATACAAAATATTTGTGGCTTACATGTATTCAGCACCCACACACATACTCTCTCTCTCTCTCTTTTCGATGTATGCCACAGAAATGTGTGCGAAAAATCGCTTTTCATCTTATGAAATCATTTCTGGCTTTCAAGGATTTTTGAGTCAGCTGCCTGCTGCCTGTGCTCATCACAGGCTTACCAGTTACCTGTTTAAAATAAATAACAACGTTGCACACACTCACACGCACTCACCCGAACACACACATGCAAGCCAAATAAATTGGTTTCGTAACCGCAAAAGCCAAAAAAAGAAACGAGCAGAGACAGAGACAGAGACAGAGTGAAGTCTGAATCGAGTCTGCGGAGTCACAGCAGGCACTCACATCAATTCAATTCAATCAAGCATCAAGCATATATGAGTATAAAATTTTCACTCGCTACACACACGAATCATACAATCACCCAACCAACTGCAGTGCACTTCACACACCTCCCACTCACCTGCCTACGTCTCTCTCTCTCTCTCTCTTTCTCTGGCTCTCTTGCTCTTTCACTTTTTGAAAAGGGAAATAAAATGCGGCAGGCACGTTGCAACACTATTACTTATTTGGCATAGCATTCAGACAGGCGCAAACGTTGGCGTCGCCGTCGCCGTCGCTGTTGACGTCGACGCCAGCAGAAATGAACTACATTTGTTTGTGATTGTGTGTGCGGCTCAGGTGTGCAGCGGGATAGAGAGAGTGAGAGGGAGCTGGAGCTGGCGCTTAACAGGCGGGCTCTAAAATGCAATAATCTTTCGGCGCCGACGTCGTCAGCGTTTAAACGTGACTTTTAAGCATGATGTTGTAATATTTTAACCTGACTAAGAATGGCTGCACACGGCGCCGCAAACAGAGGGAGAGGTGCGGGGCGGGGCACAACAGTTGCCATTGTTGTGTGTGTCTGAAAATTGTTACAAATGCCCCCAGCGTGCATTTTATGGCCAGTGCGATAAATAAAATGTTGCAGCACTGCTCACACACACACACACACACACTGTGAGGGGCACAAAAAATGTATATGTATGTGCAAATAAAATGGGAGTCCTTGTGACTGTAAAAGGTAGAGCCAGTCCTAGTCCAGGTCCGCTGCCAGACAAACAATAACATAAATTTTGTTAGCTATTTGGCCGGTGTGTGTGTGTGTGTGTGGCAAGTAATTGTGCAATATGTTTTAGAGGCAGCATTGGCAACTACTTAGGTCAGGCTAGGAAGAGGCCTTGACCACAAAGTCGAAGATGTTGCCAGCATTACGCTGGCTGCAGGCGATTTACTTTTGTAATTTAGAGACTATTGTGGGAGTAGAAGAGATACGCTCTCTCTCTCTCTCTCTTTCGGTCTCTTCCTATCTCTGTTCAGTTTTCATTTCCCTTCTACAATTTCTCATATTCTCTAGTTATCTTCCCTTGGCATATAACTTGAATTTCAAAGCTATTTCTTATTCGCGAATTACTCACCAAATTGTAGCATACTTTTTTGGGCAAGTGCCTAAATATCCGTTAGATTGCTAAATGCTTTGCGTACTTTGTCAGCCATTACAATTACTGTTCAGAGCATTCTACTCTTGGCACTTGCTGCTCTCCTCTTTGTTATTTCCGTTTGCTGTCTTCTATGCGTAATTGTAATTGCAAAAACCCACCAGTCTCAACCACTCGGCCTGCACTCAGTTCACCCATGCCCCATCCCGCAGTCCTTTAAGCTCTACTGCGCTTTGCCCTAGCTTAGCCAAGTTTGCTGCTAAGCCAATGTAAGACCCTCAAGCGTTTCTCATACAGCAACAGCAGAAACAGAAACAGAAAAGTAGATCCGCAACGAGAGGCAACAAACTATACAACTTGTTAGTGTAGTTGTCGGTTGTTGTTTCAATTATTGTTCTTGTTGTTGTTGTTGTTGCTGTTGTTGCTGCTGTTGTTGCTTGGGTTACTCTGTTGTTATCGTTGTGGTGTTTGTCTTAGTTAAATTCCAAAAAGCGTAACGGGTAAACGAGCAGAGCGACGTCAACTCTGGCTGCATTGAGTGCGGCTTAAGTGTTCATCGACTCAACCGCACCAATACACAAAAAGCATCTTCTCCTCTCCCGCCACACACCAGCTGCCGCTCTCTATGCCCGCAAATAGTCCAGACCCTGAAGGCTGTCAATAGTCTGCAGCTCCAGCGTCGTCGGCATGTGCTGCAAGTTCAATTAATTGCGCGCAACGAACAAACAAAATAAACAACAACAGCCACCGCAAAAATTAAATTAAAGTCGAGCAGCAGCTTTAGCTCTCTCGCTCGTCTCACTCTCGTCCCATCTCTTTCTAACGCTAAACGTGAGCCTTAGCCCTCAATGACGGCAGCTGAAAGTGAGCATGGAGAATGAATAGGCAAGGCATATGAAGAAATATGATTTTTGAAACTGTTTTCTAAAAGTTATCAACTCTTTGTTGGATTTATATGGTTTTAATATTTATATAAAAAAGAGTTTTTTCTTACTATTGTCAGTCACCTCTTTTAATATTTTGGTCTGCAACTAGATTAATCCAATAATTAAGTGCCTTCTATCGCACAGCATCATTCGAGCTTATTCAATTGCTCTTTTCGACGTCTTTTACTCTCTCTCTCTCTCTCTAAATCTTTCTATCTCTCTCTGTACGCCTCTCGTGTGTGCTTGTAAATGAGTGATGTGCATTGAGAGCGCTAAAACACTTTTGTTTACTTCTCCAGCTCTGTCCGTGTGCATGTGTGTGTGTGTGTGTGGGTTAGACGAAGATGTATGGTTATTGTGATGACTCTTGTTTTTGCCGCCCCCAGCTAGGCTAAATTGATAAATATTGCACACGCACACACATGCACTGACATTCACATACGCACACACATACACACACACGAACACACAAAAGTATATAAAATATAATTTAATTAAAATGTTTTATGTAAGACATGTTTATTGAAGCCTTTTGCTTAACTTGCCTCACAATTTGATTGACGTCTGACTGAAGGTTGTTGTTGCTGCTGCTGCTGCTGCTGCTGTAGTTGTTGCTGTTGTAGTTGTTGTTCTTCATCGGTTCATTTGTTTGCTTGTGGCATTTGCTGTCAAGGTGTTGAGCTGCTTTCAACCAACACTCGACTCGACTACAAAAGCAAGTTTTTGCATTGATTTCGGTATTTGTTCAGTCAGGCAATATATTTTCAATTAGTTACGAGCTAAACGGCTGAGGCTAAAATACTTTAATTAGTGTCTTCAGGAAGACACAATCGAAATAATTGGAAATTCATTGAAAATGCAATCAATTTGCTGCACTCAATACATATTTGGTCATATATTTGTATTTAAGTCTTTAAATTAGTTAGTTTACTGAAGAAACTTAAGTTTATAAATATAAATAATTATGAAATGCTGTTTCTTTAAGTGCCGTGTGTTGATGTCGTGTATTTCATATAATAATTTAATACGTATTTTCTCATATATACTCTATAGATATCGTGCGTTTCTTATAGAAATCATAGCTCGCAAATAACTGTTAACCATTGCAAACTTCACACTCTCAACCGAAGACTCACTCGCTCTCGCTCTCAGCATGAACCTTCGGTTCCATTCGTTTTGGCTTTCGATTTACGTTCGTGTGTTGCTCTCTTTCCGAACAGCGCTTAGAGAGCGATAGCACTGAGACCGACAAAATCCGAATAAATATTTAAGTACGATCGCAAAACGAACTCGCCGAAGAACCGAAGCAATCAGCTGCTCTCTGAGTTTCTTCTCAGCGTGCAACTAAAAGCAATTTTTGTGCAGAGATTGAGAAAAGGTCAACAGATATTTGCGAGCTCTGATATAAATATATATATTTACTTTAAACAAATGTAATTTAAAGCCTTTAATTAACATCAATATTATCATTTGTCTTGTGTCTGAAAATATAATAAAGTTTTTATATCTCTGTGTTGTTGTTTCCTTGATGTTGTGCGTAAACAAATTACAAACAAAATTTAATTAAATTAGACTGAACTTATGCTCTATACTGATTTACCCCAATTAGGCATTAAAAAAAGACAACATTGAAAAGAAATCAAAGTAAATATGTTGACGGCAAATTTGTTATTGTTATTGACACGTAAACAGTTTTTGTTGTGCGTAATTTGCGATGCTTCAGTTTTGTTGTAGTGCAAACGAAATCAATTCTTAAACATAAACAACTTTAAATAATAATAATAATATTGATTAAAAAACAAAGCAACAACATTTACACAGTTACCACAACAACAACATACAGAGATTATAAAAATTTTATTTATTTCTTCTTTTTCTCTTTCTTTTTTCTCCCTTTTTTCGCAAAACGTCGATATTGAAACGACATTCAAAAAAATATATATGTACATCATCTAAAAAACATAAACACAAACGGAAATCAAAATTCTAGCACTCGACATCACACAAGGCAACACAATGACGGCAATGAACTAAAGCCAGCTAAAGGCCGAGAAACTGTGCAACGGATGCGCTGAGGACATTGATTGGAATATGCTATAAAAAGAAAATAATGCAAAAAACCAATATTTTTAACTATAATTAGCTGTTGCAATAGCCCAACCTAGCTGTCTCTTTTGAGTAGTTTGAGCTGAAGATTACGTAGTGCAAAGAGTTTCATTGAACCGTGCTCAATTAAAATAGTCAATTAACAAGCTTAGTTTACTAAAGCGCGCCTTAAATTAGTTCCAGATTTTCCTGGCTTTACACAAACATTAACCTGAAGCCACTGAAACTACTCGCTGAATGTGTTAAGCTCTTAGGTTCTTAAGCCAACAATTAGACTACAGGGAGAGCAATTAGAACAACTTACAAACTCTTAATATATTTGAAGCAAAGCCCCAGCATTCCCATTGTCGAGCGCGGCGAACAAAGTTTCTAAAAGTAAGCAAATTTATTTACTAAAATGTCGTATTTGTGTTCCCTGAGTGTTATGCATTGATTGATGCCGTAATCTTAGCTAAAAAGAGTGTTTATTTTTTATAAATTTTATATATTTTTTAGATATTGTCTGTAATATATCTACAGCATTGAGTACTTAGTCCAGTTTATCTGTAAGCTGCTTTTATTTTCTTCTTGCTAAGTGCTGCACATTTTGGCTTCTCATTTCCAGTTTGGCTTTTCTCTCTAACTGCTCTGGGTGGGTTTTCATTGCTGGAATTTATGTGCGTGTCTATTGCCTATTACAAGCTATCTTAGAGTCACAAAGCAGGCTCATTTCATGGCTGCTGGGTCAAGGCGTATATAACATTTTGTTGAGTTGTAAAAAAATGCCGGCCATATAATTATAAAGCATACGGCAAATTCGAGTCCCTCTGTCTAGCTCATAAACTTTAAATTCCACTTTATCGTGAGAGATATGCGACGTTCCCCTTATTATATGCTCACACAAACACACACATATATCTATCTATACAAATATACATAATATATATAAAAATGGAAAATCTGCGCACATAAAGCGACAGAGCCACAAAGAGCCAGCGAATCGCAGTGCTGAGTGGGTGGACATTTCTTTTGCACTGCTTTCGATGGCTCTCCTCAGCTCTGCTCGTATGCTAGCTGCTCTCTTTTAAGCATTTCCCATGGACAGACATTGGACACTTTTATGCGTTTGAAATGAAAATGCTATGTGCCATTAACATTATCCCTGACGCGTCACTACTTAAAATAAAAATTTCTATATTTTTTATAGAACGACGACATTTTGTGATGGGAGAGAGGGAGAGGGAGACAGAGACAGCGTGCGAGGCGAGCACCTTTTGGTCGTCGCTCTTTGCTTTTATAGCCAATTTCTGGTTACCCACAGTGCAGCCAATTTCATGTCAAGCTGCAGCGCAAAATGATAATCCCGAGGTCATAAAAAAATTTTACTTTATATTGACTTTTAGTGTGATAGTCAACGCCGGCTCTGGCTCTGGCTGTGGCTGTGGCTGTGGCTGGAGCTGCTTCTGTTGCTGCAGCAGAGCTTCATCGTCTTTGGCGGCTGGCAAAAGACAACGAACAAGGCAAGGTGCACATGAAATGTTAATGGCATGTCAAGATTGCCTGCTCCATTGAGAGTCATCCGCCCACTTACCGTCGCGCTGCAGCATATTTATTGCTCCATCTGCTCCTGTCCAAAAATGCAAAAGAAAAGTCTGAGCTGTGCTATCTGACAGGCGCTCAATGTCCTTATGGTAATTATAAAAAAATATATATATATAAATATATAAGAAACAGCTGATATACGCATAACTGCATCGTCCGCAGTGGCTCTTCGCCCACGTCTTTGCTTAACGAAAAACACTTTAAACTGAAGTCTCGCAACTAAATGGAATTCATGAGCAACTGGAATTTCGCTGTGTTAGCTTAACCCCATCTTTGAGCGTCTCCATGGATTCCTTTTCAATTTTCATTTTCATTTGCCTGGCGCTCACAAAGCCAAAGACACACAAAAGTTGATCCTTTTCAATATTAATTAACACTTCAATACCACAGAGCAGAGAGCAGCCACACTGAAGACAAACTTTTGGCGCATCTCTGGCGCTGACTTTTGTACAATTTCCGTTGTGCGCCCAAAACAAAAACTTCGGCTTGCCATGTAAAATGCCTAAAACACAGAAGATGCGAAAAAAAAGAAGTGAAGAAGAAAACGCGTCCATTGAAATGTTCTGTGGACTCAACTCTCAACCCCCGCCTGTCCGTCTGTCTGTCTGCTGCCACGCTGTAAATACTAATTCACGCTGACACTAATTAACAATTAGGCGCATTTTAGCGCTCGTTTTCGGCATGCCAATGCCAATGCCAATGCCAATGCCTCTCAAAACTCTGTGGAACTTTTCAACTACTTAGAACCCCAAACAACCAGCCCATGCCACAAAGAGGAAGAGGCAATGCCTAGGCCGTTGGCACACTCGACGACGCTACATGTCAGTTGCACGACATTGTCGTTGTCATTTGGGTCCCCAGCCTATGCTCAACTTTGCGCTTATTACTGTAAATTTCAAACTGACAAATAAACTGTGCGCTTTAAGGCCCCAAAGACACCCAAAGGATTCCATGGCATCATAACAACAAAGCGCAAAATGAGACACGAAACACAGACAGGGACAGCCAGCAGTCAGCAGCCGGTTGCAGTTGGTGTCAACGTCTTGGCTGACGCTGACGCTGACTTATCACTAGTCATATATAAACGTCAGCGCAAGTTTAGACGACTCGGGCCGTGGAGAGGAGAGAGTGGGCGTAGGACAAGGGCAAGGCAAGGGCAATTTCAGCCATTTGACAGGGCAGACTTTTGACAATTGCCACACAATTGTCTGCCAACGTAGCCGGCACTCACATTCACATTCACATTCACATTCGTATTCGTATTCGCATTCTCATTCATCCGCCGACTGTTTGGCCCGTTGTGGGAGCCATAAAGGAAAAATTTAGCTTATTTGCTGTATAAATACTGACACCTCGGCAGCTCGAGTGCCAGTCAGGATGCCAGGCAGACTGTCATAAAAATGCTATCAGAATGAAGAAGCGCCAGCATTTGGGTGTGGCAGCGGCATATGAAATTCTATAGAAAATGATACCCCAAGGATTTAGTTTGAGAAAAAATAGTACATAAATATATTATTTCTCTTGAACTCAACTCAAATTACTAAGCAAATTTAAGAGCCTCGGTGCACATTTCACAGTTAATGCATCATCAATCACATCAAAAATGAAGTAGCTAAGCTGCACTTGCGAAATCTGCAATTAATTAAATATGCATTAGCAAAAATAAAAAATACGAGACAGATACAATGAGAATGCTCTCAAATAGCTGCTTATAATGGAGACTTTGCTCATTTTGCCCACCTGCGTGGCCTAAGTAATTACAATTTCAATAATTTATGGCAAAACAAACAAAATGCACACACACAGAGTGAGAGGGAGAGAGAGAGAGAGAGAGAGAGGCAGCATGGGCGCGTCTGTGTTTGTATTATTTCTGCTCGTATTTCAATCAATTCTAGCTGAACAAATGTTATTGAAGACTTTACCGAAAGATCTCAATTTGTAATTAGAAAACAGCTTTCGGCCTGCCCACAAAATAATTAATAACTTAAATATATTTACATTTGCTCTAGCCCGAACTCTCTGGCAGCCATCCATCATAATATGATTAAGAGTTTTCAATATGAATTGGTCGCATTAGAGCGACGTGCAACGTCCTTTTGAGTCGCTTTTTCCCTCTGCTAAGCTGTGAAAATTAATGGACTATTTATTTGTTTGCTTAATGATTTATTAGCTGCAGCAAGCTGTTTGTCATGTTAAAGGCTTTCGAAAGCAAAATATTGCTAAGCTGAATTAATGCATAACTGAAAGTGTCACTTGTTACTATTCTCGATTAAGTATATATTAATATATATATTGCTGTCTATTCTGCAGTGTTTCCCTTCCACTTGCTCTTTGACTCCTATGGTAATAGCTGCAGCTCTTTGTCTGGCGCGCAGCTAATCCTCAGACGCTCATTAGCAACCATTAAATGTCAATTTACATGTCAATTGGCAAAAGTGCCCAGTGAAAAGCAAAAAAAGAAAAACGAGAAAAAAAGTTAAAAGAATAATAAAGAAGCAAAGGAACCTGGCCAACACATGAGCTTTGACAACAGTTTCTATTTTTTTTTTTCGCTTTCTCTTTGGATTTTTTTTCTGTTAACCATTTCTTGTATAATTTATAGACGCGACATTGCTGGCTGGCCTTTTCACCTTTGGCTAACATTTAAAATACAATTACTTGTCTAGGGCGCATTTCGAGCTGACTGCGCTCGAGGCTAGCCCCGAAGATAAGCAAAAAACATAACATGCAACAATTAGTGGTACCTGCCTTCAGCTGTCTATCTCTCACTCTCTCCCTCTCGTTCTCTTTGTGTGTGTGTGTGTGTGTGTCGCTTGGCAGACAAAAGTTGCCATGTGGTTAACTAATTTAATTTGGTTTTCTTTTTGGCTTTGTTGCTGCTGCTGCTGCTGCTGCTCGAGCATGAGCACGAGCACGAGAGCATCAAAGACAACGACACGTTAATGACTTCTTTTGCCTTGGCAACAGCCCAGGCATAAAATAAAATCTAAAAACTGCCAACACACACACATACACAGCTGTACACTCATATGGCGCACATGACAACGAAAGCAGAACGAGAGCAGCAGCTGGAGCAGGCAGGCAGGCAGGCGGGCGGGCGGGCGGCAGGGCACACTAAAAAGAGCCACTTAACTTGTCTATATGAGCCTAATGGCCTTTAATATTATTTTCACTGCTTTTGCTTTGCTTTTGCTCTGCCTTCGCCTTTGCCAGCGGCCCTCGTCCCTGGCAAAAAGGAATCACTGAAAATTGTGTGCATTTTATGCCGTCATGTTGCCAACGTCCTGTGGCTCGCAGCACACCTGTGCCCCCGGGTAATGCTAGAAAATTGCTGCAACAGCGACTAAACATTGTGCAAATCCCTTCGTCTCTCTTCTCTTCTTCTTCTCTTTTTTTTTCGGTTGGGTTTGTTTGGCCTGCCCTGGCCGTGTCCTGTCGAGTGAGCGGTTTCTTTTGCCTTTGCCTTTGCTGCTGACTTTTTATTCCACATTGTCTGCTTTTTGGCGCCGCAACTGTTAACAGCCAGTTGAACTATGCCATTTCATATGTACGTTGAATGCTGCACTATTTCGCCTGCACCTTTGGGCCCAGCTACACCTGGGCCGCCCTTTACCTTTTGGCCACGTGCTTTACATTTTTATTAAGCTCGCCCCCATTTTGGACCGTGTGCGGGCAACCCTTTCGGCCCCATATCGTTGCCGCTTGCACTCGACCCTGGGCTCCCCTTGGCAGTGTTGTTTAGCATGCCAGTGGCGTTGTTTGGCTTATTGCACGTGCTTAGCCTCAGTTGAGTAGGTGAAAGAGTAGATGGGCTGATGGGGTGTTAGTTCAGTTGAGGACACAAATGCCATTAGGCTTACAGTCCGACCCGGCTTGGCCTGGCAAGACAATTGCCTGCAGGCCAGTTGAGTCTGCACGGCCGGCTAACGTGTCGTATTAGTTATTTTCTACTTCGATTGCTTTTGCCACTTTATCGCGACAACAGCAGCAGCAGCAGTAACAGCAAACACCTCTTAATATTCTATGTGTGCAAGTGTGTGTATGCCAAGTGTTTTTGGCCATAATTGAACGCTCAATTTTCGATATGAAACGCAGGCGACATTTGGCAAATAAGTGCGCCGTAGGAAATAGTCTGTAGAGCAGACTTCTAGCTTAAAGCGTTATGTATATACTAAGAGCTAGAATAAGAGTTTGGTTCTTAAGTTTGTTTTAATTAAATATACTCAACTATCGGGCCCTTCCCACTATCAAGCTATCTCAAAATACCCGCTATACCCCTTTAGATGCTGAAGCTCTGAAACGCTATTCTACTCATGTATAAATATGATTTAATATATATAATAAATATTTTTCCAAGTAGTGGCTAAAGTGTTATTACCTTTTAATGTCTATATTAACTTGTAGCATCTGTCAGTTCGTATGTACGTATGTGTGTGTGTGTGAGTGTTTACGTATTGTGTGTGTTACATATAAACATATAAATATATATATAAATACTTAGCTAATTGTTATAATTATTGTTATAAGAAATTTTCCATTTTGTAAGTTGTAAGTTACATAAAGAAAAAAAAAACAGAACTGTGCGACAATTTTACTAAATATCACCCATTTTTATCTTCTTTTCTTTCCTTTTTATGTAACACTTGTTCGTGCTCTTTATAAAATAATATATATATATCTATATATATCTATATCTATATATATACATATATATATACATGTTTTCACGTATATATAAATAATTGAAAACAAAAAAAAAAAAAAACATCAAAATTGGCAAAATTGGAAAAATGACAATAATTTCTTTAATATTATTATTGAATTTTGATTTTTTTGCTTTTCAATTTTTTAAACCAAAATTGTTTAATGCAACCCCTGCAACAAAACACAAAAATAAATTTACAAAAATCTAACTAAATTATATTCCTTGGCGTATTGCCAAATCCGAATTCCAAAAACTCCCTAATGTTCCCCACATTAATGAATGTTGTAATTGTATTTGCTCCTTTGGTGTCGATATCAAAAACCAACACCAATAAACCAAAAATATAACAAATTTCGTTAAATAAATATTGTTGCTTTCGATTTCAATTACAATTTCAATTTTGTTTCGTTTTCATTTCTTTTGGTATTTATGCGCTCGTTAAAATTTTTGAAAAAACAAAAAAAAATAAATAAATGAATTTAACTAAATTTTTATTCAATGTGCCTGCTGCGTTTGTTACTCGTTACAAAAAAAAAAACTTGTTGCGTAATGTGTAACTTTGTTGCATTTACATCTTTATATATGTCACAATATATATATTATGACGCTCATATGGCCTGATTTTCTTACTCGGAATTAACTTTCTTTACCACTTCCGTTTCCGTTCTCGTTTCCGTTTTCATTTCCGTTCTCGTTTCTGACATTTTTCGGTAACTTTCGCTTGATTTGCATTATTGGCCAAACTTCTTTTTAATGCTATGGCTTTTACAATTTGATTTTCACACATGCCACTCTTCCATTTTGCTGCCTCTTTTGATACAACGAATAAAAAAAAAACAAAAAAAAAAAAAAAATTATATACAAAAAAACAGAGCATCTAGATCGCAAGCTGTTCGTTGGCATGCTCAGCAAACAACAAACCGAAGATGATGTAAGACAAATATTTCATCCATTTGGCACTATAGAGGAGTGCACCATATTGCGCGGCCCGGATGGTGCTAGCAAAGGTAAGTACGCTCCCAACACTTTCTTCTCTTACAGTATGTACTTATATAAAATTATTCAAATATTACGTATACGTAACGTGTTGAGCTCGTTATTTGTTGTTTGCCAGTTTTCATTGTGTTGACGTTTTAAATAGTTTCGTATTTTCTTTAAATTTGTAGTGGTAAACGAATCTATAATGCTACATGACTCTGGTAATTGCAAATTAGTAAGTTTTGCTATTGAAGGAGTACATCATTCAAATCTATCAATGACTGAATGATAAAGGTCATAAAGCGGTTTCAGTATATGAATTAATAGATATATTTAATTAGTTTAAAGAAATCTACAATATGCGACGAGAGTATAGATATAGAAAACGAAATTCAAGCGAATATTTCATTGCGCTCAAAAGTATGCTACACTTTTTTGCAAGACAGCTTGGACAAAGGCGGCTGCCGCAATGCTCGCAAAATACAATAATCGAAAGCAAATGATGTTTCCATAAGCTGCTAATACCAGTAACTGCATCTCTGCAGCTCACACACACATACACACATACAGTCTCTTCTGTCTTTATGGCCTGCGCCTGCTTATGCAGGCAGTCAGATAAAATGCTGGCTGAATGGCCGGCCAGTTAACATTGTAACAGCTGTGCAACGAGCCAAATAATCATCACAAACATAACCATAACAATTATACAGCTTGGCGAGCAGGCAGCGTATTCAGAATTCAAATTCGTGGCATACATAAAATAAAAATCGGGTAAACAGTTCAATTAAAGTTGTTTGCTTTTCCAGAGCGTTGCTTGCACGCTCACACGCTGCCCATTTGCATTTATGTGAATGTAGCTGTATGTGTTTCTGTGCATACACACACACACACACATACATATACAGTCACCGCGCAGAATAAACAACAAAGAAAGTATAACAAAAAATCGTTAGGAAAAAAGTTGCGTTTGTTTTAATATGCAAGCAACTTTTTAACAATAACATTTCATTTTATTATGTCAAAAGTTTTGGTTTTGCGCGCACACACTCATACACAGCGGGTGGATGTTGGTGTGTGTGTGTCCACACATACACACACACACACACACATTTATTTTGCTTACATTTGCAACATTTGACTGCCGCTGTCGGCGTCGCTTATTGTTGTATGTTAATGTTTGTTATTGTTGTTCTTTTGTTGTCGTTTATTGTTGCCATTTTGATATGCATGAAAAGGCGCCTGGGCCAGCGCCTGTGAGCGAACAGCTGGGCAGCAAACAGTAGGCGTGGCACTTGCCAAGCGACACTTCCATGCAGCTTGTTTGCATTGCAGCTTTTTACTTTACTTTTTTCCACATTAGAATAACAACAAACAACAAACTGAATGCAAAACAACTTCAGCGTATTCAAATCTAGCTTTTTTTAAAGCCAAAAAGTCTTTACTCCAAATACTCTTTAAGCTCCTACAACCCCGACTGCTCAACACTTTCCGTCTGATTGAAATCTGCAAATCATGTTATTATCATACAACATATTCTTAGAGGCTTATTGGCCCGCTAATCCAATCATTATCTAACAGCTAAATCAAATTTCTGTCAAATCTCCCAAGGATGAGCCAATAAATTTATGTTAAATCATATTTTCATACAGTTCAGCCTACAAAGAAGAAGAATATGAAAAGAAAATTGCAGGGCAGACGCTGACATAACAGCTATAAGAATAATTTGTCGATCTCTATTGTTGCTGTCGATGTTGCTGTTGGTATTGGTGTTGTTACTCGAAGAAGACAAGAGAAAACTTGTCGATGTCGCCCATCGACAGCGAAAAGTTCAAAGCCGCGAAAACTGTCAGTTGCTGTGGTCTTGCGGTCCGTGTGCTTGTGGCTGTTGTGGCCTCTGATGGGCTCTGATGTGGTCTGATGGTGATGGCAATGCGAACATATCATTCTTCATTAAAATGCGCTTCAAAGTCAGTCAGGCAGGCAGGCAGGCAAGCAGTCAGCCAGAGAAGTTTTTGGCGTAGTGACAGGGCGCTAGTCTTCTGTGTAAGTGCCAAAATCCATCAACGTCAATTTTTTCTCGCTGCTGCGAATTATATTCAAAGAAAATCAAGTCAAGCCGTGGGGCAGGCATTGCGGGGCGAGGGCGTCAGCGGATGGCAAATCAAATGTGTAAACGGCGCAAGCAAGTAATGAAGGCAAAGGACAAGCAAGAGTTGCCTGACTGAATGACTGACTGGCTGACTGACTGACTGCCTGGCTGAATGACTGACTGAAAATGTATGCAAATGATGATGCATGTGGCGGCAAATATGGTGAATATGGAGGTAAGAGCAGCAGCAGCAGCAGCAGGAGCAACTCGAGAAGGGGACGAACAACAATAACAGCTGGGCGAAGGCAGCGGGGGCTCGACGCTCTGTCTGACAGGCAACAGGAATAAGCGCAACCATCATGTTAAATTATGCAAATTCGATTTCAGTGAGTGAATGAAACGAAACGAAACGAATGAAGCGGGTCGAGAACTGACTTTGAAACTTTGCCCAGCCCCAACAAAACACAAAGCATGTGGTTGCCGAGACTAACTGACTGACTGACTGACTAACTTGGCTAACTGGCATGGGACGCACACACACATGCACACGTGTGATGTGGTAATGCAAAAATTGTACAGCTTGACAATGGCTCAGGCCGAGCATGTGTCAGCCGCTGCAGCAGACACAGGCCGTGCAGACAGCCAGACATCCAGGCAGGCAGGCAGGCAGGCAGGCAAGTCGGGCTCATTTGATTAGAATATTCATGCATGCACTTCATTGTCATCAAGGCGAGCAGCTGCCGTCGTGTCATCTGCGCAATCAACACAATTGTGCAGCGCAGCAACAGAGAGAACAGGAGAGGAGTAAGAAGTGAGCGTGTGAGAGAGATGGAGAGATGGAGAGATGTCTACCCCAGCTCCACTCACACCTCGGCCGCACTCTTTAGGTGCCTGCAATGATGGCGGTAATCAAACTTTCTATACACGAGCAACAACATCCATCAAGTGGCAAGTGGCAAGTGGCAGTCGTGCTGCGAACCATTTGCATAAGTAGCAGTAGCAATGGCCTCAGCTACAGCTGCAGCCCTGACCGAATCCTGTTGCTGACAGGCGGCTGGCATAAGTTGACGTCGGCCGTTTATTTGTGGCCTGGTGCCCCGTGGCTTTGTTGCAGTCGGCATTGAGGCGGCAATTCAAACATTAAGCCTTGCCACTTGGCTCGGCCCCACCTTCAAGCTGTCATTAAGTAATTGCATCACACGCACTTACACGGATGGGCATCAAGTGGCCAAATGACGGACAGCACTGATTGAGCAGCGACTAGAGCTTAATTACAGCTCAGCTATAAGACAAATTGCTGAGGTTCGATTCAAGCTGACAGCTAAGGGGACCCTGAAGAGAGTTAAAGTTAATACTGAATTATTTATTATATAACAAAAATTAAAATTAAAATTTCTTCAGCCATCACAGCCGTAATTGAAACATGCTCTGCAGCCAATTTATTTAAACCGCATTTAAGCCACATTCAGAGTTAGCTAGCTGAAGCACCTGAAAGTTAAAAGCAGCCACATAAATCAGTTGTAAATTGAATTAAAACGCTGTTTACACCCAAAATTAATTTGAAATGTCTCGCTTTGTCAAATTACGTTTTAATTGATGCAAAATGCAAGCTGCAGAGACAGAGACAGACAGAAAGGCTAAGAGAGTGAAGAGAGAGAGAGGAAGGGAAACGGTTTCTGAGAAGCATCTTGTGTGCAGTTGACATACAAAAACAAATTTCAATTAATGCCACACACACACACACTCACACACCTATCACACACAGATGTACTACAACAACAACAACAAGAGCGAATGCTCGTCATAAAGTAGACTTGAATTTCTCGTGCATTGTTTCAGCCCCTCAAAGCATCGGCAACCCCATAAATGCGAATAATTAATGTGACATATTCGGCGTAATTGAAGCAGCTATGCAGCAAATACAACCACATGCATACGCGCGCGTGTGTGTGTAGGAGGCTCAAAGCATTCCCAAGCCTGCAACGCATGCCGCATGGCAACTGGCTTGAAAGCGTTCCAGCTGCGCTTGAGGCCAGCTAATTGAATTTGGCGCATTGCTGCGTAGCGGAACGAACATGCGGCACGTCGCTTTGTCAGTCAGCTCTGCCAAAAGTATGCAGCTCGCACATGGGTACTTAAATTTATTGCCAGCAAACAGAGCTGAGGCAAAAGTAAAGCAAAAACAAAATATATGTATATAACGAGGTAGCGAGCTGCGTAATTGCTCTGAGAGCTGTGCACAACAAAACTTTCTTAATACCTTGCAGCGGCAAGCGCAAACGTAAACGTAAACGTAAACGCAGAGGACGCAAACGCTTTTTGCCAACTTTCCAATGACAGTTTAAGTGGCCCAAACTGAAACCTGCTACCTCGGCCTGGCTGGCACTAGCCTTCCCGATCCACTTGTTGTTTGGCCAACAATTTTTATAACTGACAGCGAGGCGGCATTGTGTCTTCCGCTTGATGGGCACACACATACACGTTTATACATGCACAGCTACTGCGTGAACTTCCGCTGTTGTCAACTCTGTCTCTTACATATCATCATTTCATTTCATTTCAATTTCAATTTCAATTTATATGAGCAAAGTTTTATGAAGTGCATGTCATGCCTGCCAGCCGTCTCCCTCTCTCTCTCTCTCCCTCTCGCTGCATTTATTAAATTTCATTTCATTTTCATGGCATAAAAACTCTGCTCATGTTTATTTTACAGCTCTCAACTACACTGAAAGTTCTAACAAGTGCTGATTGAGTGTTGAAAAACTGTCAAATAAATGTGCACAACAAAACGAAGCACAGCGAAGCGAAACGAAACGAAATGATAATGAAAATGAAAATGAAACGCCATGAAAATGAAACAAGCCGTCGTTTGTAAAGAACCAAATTGAATTTTACGCTTATGACACGAGCTTAACTTCTGGTGCCAGCAGCCGACCGAATGCGATTTGCATTCAATTTATTGCATTTCAGATAATGCTGATTGATTGTAGCTGCGCTGCTGATAAATGTTTAATCATAACTCAAACGAATAAATAACATTTAACTGCGAAAAACCAAATTAAAAAGCAGAAAAGATATTATATATTATATATTATAATATATTTTATTTACTCTTGTCCCTTGGCTATGCTCTGTTAGTTAAGCACACCCCGGGTCATCGTAAAATGAGCATTAATTAAAATGAAAGTTCTAACTGCGAGTTACTGCAGTCAATACACAGCCACAAGTACGGCACATAACTATTTATGGCGAACAAAAATATGAAGAAAAAATCTCGGTAATAATAATAATGTAAGTTGTGGCATAAGCGCATAAGTGCCATTTAAGCCAGACGCTGTTGTTGCTGCTGCCGCAAGTCCTAGGCTGACTGCAAAATGGCCCACAAGCTGGAATTAAAATACATATCAAAAGGCGCAGCGGCAACTTTTGCCATAGACCAGAAAACCCCCAAAAACTTTGTCGTCCAAACTTGCTGTGATCCTTACTCTCGCACTCTCACTCACTCTCACCTCTCTCTCGCTCGCTCGCTCTCTCGTGTGTTTAAGTATTTGGCTCAGCTGTTTAATGCAGCTTAAATTTAATTGCAATATAGCCAAAAGTTTCATATAGAAAACTAGCAGAAGCAGCAGCAGCAGCAGCAGCTAATAAATTTTTATCACACACTCGCTCAAGTGACAGCCTTGACAAAGACCTCGCCTCCTGCTTAATGCTAATTAACATGCAACACGCCCGAAAACTATGCAACACATTTCAAAGGTCAAAGCAATTAAACGTATACACAAACTAAGAGAGCACGAGAGAGAGGAAGGAGACGAAGAGAGAGAGAGAGAGAGAGAGCTGAAATTCGAGACGAGAAACAGCGACAAGGCTCATAAAAGCCACAATGTTTTCAACTTATGGCAGTCAAAAGAGCTTGACTGAAACTAATATACTTGCATATCTCGAAGTTTGAATGCCTTGCAATGCGATATATATTATATATATGCCATATGTGAAAAGTTTCCGTGACAACTGCTTGAATTTGTATACAAAAATCAATGGGACTTGCTCAAAGAAAAAAAAAACTTCATAAACTTACAAAATTATTATGAACTTGAATTTTGTAATTTCCAAATGTTTTCCTATAACTTTTTCATTTCTTTGATTAAATATTTAGCAAGCTACAAACTCTTTTTGTATTTTCAATTGCCTAAAATAGAATTTCGTATCAAATATAGCTCTGATACAGAAAGAACATTGTGATGAAGCAGAAAATCTTTAGCTTATATGCAATATTGTATTACTTGCTTCATTTTCACTCAACTCTTTTGCTCTCTTTAGCACATATATCAAATATACATATGTATATATATTCCTATATATATGCCCGCCGACTTCGCTCAAGCGTTGCGACTAAATCTCACACGGAAGTAACATACTCTTCAGGGGCCAAGCGGGCCCAGCACGTAGCTGCCACAATTTTGTTTCATTATGTGGCAAAGTGGCAGCAAGTGTGCTTTATTAACACATTTCAACCTAATGCATGCATGTGTGTGTGTGTGTATTTATAGCACTGTGTGCATGTACATGTACATAACTTTTTTAATACCAGTCGCCAGTCGGCAGTCGCCAGTCAGCAGTCGCCAGTCGCCTCGTGCTGCTTGCCAAGGCTTTAGTTGTAATAGTTTAATAAAGTAGTAAAGCTGCGGAAATTAGATTTGACCGCACACCGGCATCGGTGGGTCGACCTCAGACTTGGCTCCGGCATAAAACAGAAGTCTGTGGGCCCAGCTTATTTCCGCCGCAGACAAACTTTTCACCAGCGCAAGAAAAATAAAAAGAAAATTATACGAGTACATGGCGAAACCCTTGTTTTGAGGTCTTTCCCCCCTTGCCTTGTCAATAAAAATGTCCAAAAAGTTGTGTGCCTAAGCATTAAATAAAAGTCGCTTGAAAAGGGTTCGACTTGAGCGGAACTAATAATATATATATATATATATATAGCAAGATATATGTGCATGTTTTTGTGTGTGTGTGTGGGTGTGGCATAACTGTAGAGTTTGCCGTTTGGCTAAACTTAATTAATTCACTTGAGCACATTCTGTGTAATAGGAGCTTATCAGCCATGAAGTATGCCACTTTAGATATATGTTTCACTTGATGGAATTATTGAAAAATTAATGCAATAAGCGTTAGAGGAAGCTGCTGCTGCCGCTCGAACCCCAATCCTCCACCTCAAAAGGCACTCAGCTCTCTGCAGCTGTATTGAGCGCAATTAGGCGAAAATGTAATTGACAGCCAAGCTTGGCTATAATGGATATTGATGTGCACACACGCACACACACACACACACACATGCACACCCGCACACTTATTGTGTTTATGAACAGCTGCCACATAAAGGTAGGCTTTAATTTTTTCTTATTTTTTAATAAACGCCTGCCGCCTTATTTAGTGCCGAGGGAGGCAGCGCTGAAGCCTCGCCACCTGTCAGCAGCACATATTTTGTTATTATCAGTTTACGCAGCCTACGTATACTACACACACAGAGAAAGCTAGAGAGACAGATAGAGAGAGAGAGAGAGAGAGAGAGAGAGAGTGATACACACCCCCGACACACGCACAAGGCACATATTCTGAAGCTCATTTTCTAGCTCATTGCCAGGGCGAGTCGAGTCGGGGCAGGACATGCGCCAAATTAATTTATTCCACTTTTGTTGTTAGACAATATCCTTTTGACTTGAGCGTAACGGGATACGAGGCAGCAGCTAGCAGGGCTAACAAGCAGCAGCCGTCGCCGCGCAGCCATTTAATGAAAATGAAAATGTCTAAAGGCATCAGCAGCCTGTGCGCCGCTGTTATCCTTTTCCACGGCCCAACACACAAAATGAAGCAAAATAATATTAAACCAAACTAGCTGGAGTAGCAGCCACAGCAGCAGCAACAGCATCTGCATCAAGTGTCGACAGCCAACTTACTGAGCTGTCAGAGTAGCTGGCCATAAAGCAAATAATAATTTGATATTTGCGCTTCAAAAACAAGCACAAATGAGGCTTAAAAGCTTTCGAGCATCTACTTCGTCGTGTATACATAAATATTTAAGCCAAGAGAATTTCAGCGCTAGCTAAACCCATTATGAAATTTAACTAATTTGTGTGATTTATTTCGTATTAATTTATTGAATTTTCTTGTCTTTTTAGGTAAGTGCACTAGGCTTCATCCTTACAACAAGACACGTGCTCCACGTGGCGGTAAGCAGTTGTCTCACAATATCTACTATATATCATAGTTCCACATTTGATATACTACAATGCCCAGAGCAAAGAGAAGTTCAATTCAATTCACTTTTAGCTCATCTACTGAACAACTTATTAAGCACGTAGTTGCTGTCAGCTGGCCACAAAAAACACGAACTGAAAAGCCACATTGACAGCCAATGCTGCATATTAATGCGAATGAACAGGAAGAGCTTTAATGATAGCTCCCACACACGGGAGGCCATGAGAAGTTGAGTCAAAGAGTTCGCTTTGGTTAGCCACAGGACAATTGCAATTGCAATAAATAATATGGCTTTGGCTACGCCATGGAAATTGCGCACAAACAAGATTATGAGAGAACGACGAGGAAAATGCATTTTCTCAACTTTGTGAAAAACATGTGCGCCAACATAAGTTGAAAATTGTCTCAGACTCATAGTTGAGTTCGTAGCTCTATTTGCTGTCGTCTCTATGCCTATGCTCAGGCACTCAATCAAAAATCATATTTCCGTGCTGTTGGTCGGCAATGAAAGCGCACGCACACATACGCAGCAAGAGAGAGAGAGAGAGAGGGAGAGAGTAGCAATTGCCATGCGGCAGTCGCATGCGAAGCAAATGTAATTAAAATTCGATATACTTGTTTTTACCCCAACAACAAGAAAAAAAAAAGAAAGAGGCCCCCAGAGACGGAGCGAGCTGACAGCGATGCTGAGTGAGGGCCAGTGTTGAGTTATACAAACACCCTAGCAGCATGAACAACCACAACACACACATACACCCACACACACACATGCGTGTGGATTGAGATTTCATACATCATCATCAGCAGCAGCAGCATCCACTGGCAACAATATTTGCCAGAATTTAAACTTCAATTTAAATTTTTGGTCAGATTTGCACGTACTCAACGCTTCGTGTGTTTTTGTAATTGCATGCGCACACACATACGCACACACACACATATATATATTTCATGCAAATTGATGTTGCTTTTAGCACACACAAAGGGGGACCTGGTCATATGGCTCAGAAAAATAGCTGCTGTTGCTGCTGGCGCATTTGGTTTGTTGTCTGTGCTACTTTACAGCTGGCCAACAATGAAGATTTATAAATGCATCACACCCACAGGCCCGCTCCCTATCTCTCTCTCTCTCTCTCTCACACGCTCTGGCAACATGTGGCAGTCTACTTTAGCCTCTGTCAAGTACTCTGTATGGCATAATAGCCATAAATTAGGGTAGAACAACGATTTGGCAACAACAATAGAAATGAGGGCAACTCCATGCGAGCTCTGCATATTGTATGTGCATATATAGAGCGAGAGGTCGTTGATCATTGGATGATGATTGCAATCATCCTTTTGGCAGGAGCAGCAGATTATGCAGAGCTCGTGCAAGCGCTCATAATAAAGGCAATGTCCTTTGATAAAAAGATGAAAGCTATATTTATAGCATAGATGAAAGATTGAAGTGGATGCAGAGAAAGATAACTAAATGATAAGGATAAAGTTAAAGATATATCTGATATTGCTTTGTAGCCATGCAATACATCTCATGGCAACTCTACAACTTTTTGGCAAAACAGAAATTCTGTATATATTTCATAATTTGCAAAGTTGTTGTTTAGCTATTGCATAACTTGTGCCAATCATAAAATGAAATATATTTTAGCTTTTACTCAAATTAAATCAACGCCATAGAGCGGCAACAGCAGCAGCAACGACAACTACAACAACAACTCAAGCGCATAACGTAACAAAATTCAATATCGCTTTTAATTGCATGTTTCCCAGGCAACAGCGACAACAACAGCAGCAGCAACAACAATTGACAGACATTGTAAGCCGCATTGCAAGCTGAGCTGTTGAGTTGCGGCTGGGATTTCAGCGGGCAGGCGTCAAAGGTGTGGGCGTGGCAACATGGTTGGTTGACTAACTGCCTGGCTGACTAACTGCCTGGCTGACTGACTGCCAGACGGACTGCCGCCTGGCTGTCAGTCAGGCCACTTATATAAGCCAGATAGCAGCTGGTTGGCCAACCTGTAATTTAGCAAAATGTTATGTAAACTTTAAATCGAGTTATGCATTTTAATTGGTTGTTGTACAATTTGCAAGCGGCACGTTTTGTTTGCCACATCCACACAGGACACGAGCAGAGCGCATATTATGCATATGGATTCATGGATCCATGAATTGAAATACGAGCACACGTTGCGTGCAGCAACAACAATTGTTTTATGCCATTTTTGCGTAATACATTTCGAATGCAGCCAAAGTTCGTTTCGGTATATGGATTCTAAGAGGCTCTTCTGAGTTCTGAGCACTGGCAACAATTAGAAAACTGAAATTTAATTGCAAGAAATTGCAAGGCCTTGGAAGAAGGAAGCTCAATATATTTATTTGATTTATTAACCTTAAACCAACTGAAAATGTTTTCTTGCTTAAATTCTCGTGCATGTTCTGCAGTTTTCCAATGGCTTTGGCTCTTGTCTGACAACAATTTGGAGCGGCTTTGCTAAGGTTTCCGGACTTTTGGCTCAAAGCATGCGCATTTGTGCGCAGCTCAAGCCGTCAAACGCAGGAGGCCAAGGCGTGTAGCGCATCGCATCGCACCGCAGCTTAAACTTAATCTACCTCTTGGCTTAATTGCTGCCACTACCTGAAAATTGCACCCAAAAGGCCAACAGGCAGTGCGGCCAACCAGACGCAACCAAAGACGAGACGGACTCCAGAGTCTCTTCTACAGCGTCTGCCTCGTCTTGTTTCGCTTCTGTGCCCACAGCGCTAACTCACTTTAATGATGCTTTGCCCCCGCCTTACCTCTCTCTCTCTCATTCTCTTTCGTTACAGCTGGCAGCTGCTGCTGTCTTAAGTGCAGCAATGTCGTCTTGTTCTAGCCCTGCGCCTGTCCCTGCGCCTCTGTATCGGGGCAATTATGGCCAAGTAGCTGTGCTTACATGTGGCCAAATTGTTGTGGTCGCCTCACGGGCGCATTAAAAATGAATAATGTGCGCGACTTGGGCGCACAATTTATGCACTGGCTGCCTCAGCTCAGTTTTGCCTGCCAGCTGCTACTGCTACTGCTACTGCTGCTCCTAGAGACCATATCTGCCAGGCTGTTGTTGGCTTCACCTTTTGGGCTACTAGTTGCCCTTTTCAATCATACAAATCCATGCAATCAAATTCCGTTGCGCAATACAATTAGCTTGCCTCCGCCTGGGCTCAAATAAAACAAACCAGCCGCAGCAGCAGAAGCACCAACAGCAGCAGCAGCAGGAAGAAAATGTTTTGGGCGCGCACTTTATTAGGCTTAAAGCGTATTGTGCTTACCTGCAGCCGCCTGCTCGTGGACCTGGACTCTGGCAGCCCTTGCCATGTCCTTACGCTTTGATGTTCAAGTTAAGCCGAGCTAAATTGATTTTTCTTGGTCTGCTGCGAGTGGATCCTTTTGGTATTCCCTGGCCACACACACACAAACACACACACACAGCCAGCAATAAACTTCAAATGAAGCGAGCCGCTATTAAGTTATGCGGCTTTATTTGCGCAGCTTTGCTCTGTTTGCTGCTAAATAAGTGCACAAATAAATCGACACAGACTTCGAGAGGGCAAAGTAGAATCCAGGACAACAAGTGTAGCAAATGCCAGGTACTTAAAAGCAGCTATGCCGTGCAACTAACGCAGCTAATCCAAAGGAGGATTTGTCTCCAGACAAGATATCTATTGCCAATTCAATCTTAATAATATAACGGACTTTGCCTCTGCATCTGTTAAATATTTATCTGTTTTTAGCAAAGCTATGCAAATAATTTATTAATTTATTTGTTTACTTATGTTACTTGACTTTTGGTTAATGCTTAAGGCTTTACATTAAGTCTGATTGAAGTCAGGTTTGAGATTATATATTAGAAATTCAGCTTAGTTAATTTATATTTATTTTTTATTTATTTACGCATCAATTATGATTTATTATAGTATTTTTATTTAACTTATTTTATTTATATTTATTTAGTTAATTTCTTTACTGAGTTTCTTCCCCCTTGTTGCTTAGGCATACTCAAAGCTTAACTTCTTGACTGCTGAGCAACCAGCAACCCCTTAAACGCTCTTAACCTTTTTTTCCAATTCCAGTAAGTCGCTTTAATAACACGCGCTGCTTTATAGCTAGCAGCCCCTAACACCAGACTCAACCTCACACACCAACACCAACACCAACACCAAACCCAAACCCAACTCTATCTCTCCTTCTCTCTGACTCTTTGCCACCCAAACTGTGCTCTGTGGCTTTAGTTGCATTTGACTTTGCGGTTTGACGTTGTTGCGTTGCCTGTGCTGTTGTTGTTGCTGTTGTTTTTATGTATTCCTTGTTGTTTTTTCGTTTTTGGCTGCAACACACGCAACAGCTTTTGTTCACACTTTCGCTTGGCAAAACAATTTTCCTGCTGGCCGGGGCACCAAATCAGAAAACCTGCAACCAGCCGAGTGAGCTGTTGTTGTTGTTGTTGCTGTTGCTGTTGCTGCCCCGCATGCATTGCGGTTTCTGTTGCATAATTATTATGTTGCGGTTGCAGCCCCACCGATCCAGAGTTGATTTTGTTGTTGATGTTGTTGGAAAAGCATTTACCTTGTTTGTGGTGCGTTGAGCGCCGGCAAAAACTGTTGGCCAGGCAGAAAGCTGAAATTACTTTGGTTTGAGCGGCTTTTAAATCTTTGCTGTGCGAGTTTATTTAGGCGGTTGATTTTACGCTTTTTCCCCAATCCTACACCCCTCACTGTTTGCACTCCCCGCATTCGTTAAGCTTTAAAGCGTATTTAAAGTCTGTCCTTGCTGCTCCGGGTTGATTCAAAAACGTTTGCAAATTGTGTTTGTAAATGGTTGTTGATTGAGGAATTCGTAACTAATTGTATATGCCAAGGAAATGCTACTTATATAACACAGGCGTCTTGCTCTGCTTCTTTCGATTCAATTTAATCCTTTTATATAACGCTGGAGTGGCTGGGGCACAAAAAGGGTTAACAGCCCATCAGTCAGTTCGAATCGTTGCCCAAAGCTCAACTGCATCCATCCTCCGTCCGATTCCACAAACAAAAAGGACACTTTTACGTATAAGTCAACGAAATAGTAAATAACAAGTGGAAGACAACAACTGGAGACGGCAACTGGCAACTGGCAACTGGCAACTAAACAAGAGCAACAAAATTTTTCGGCTGCGCTTAACAAATGTTACACAAAGCGTCGCATCAGATGGACGGACGGACGGACGGACGAAGGACAACAACTGAGCCTGACTATTTGGCCAACTGGCTGGTTGACTACGTCCGTCCTTCGAGTCCAGCTACAGCTGCTTCTGCTGCTGCTTCTGTTGGTGTCATTTGTTAAAGAGGCTTGTCAACATGCCTTATAACAAGCCGGCTACGGTTTGCTCTCCAACAGTATCTCAGCTTCGCCTGTAAAGTGGCCGATGGCAGTTGAATCTTGTCCAGTGGGTGGCTTGGGTGTTTTCCATCCAAAAAACCCGAAAGCAATAATATTTTAGCTTTTGTTATAGGGTTTTCAGGCTGGCAGCAGCAGATCGCAGCGAACGCCTGGCTGTTTGTATTTTTGTAGCATACTTTTGTGCATTATTTGCAAAGCACTTGCAGAAAAGCAGTCCGACTTGGCTTTTCAATTTGCCAGCCAGGGGAGACATTTTGTTTGCCTGTATACACAAAATATTATATTCTTAATTGGTGTTTATTGTGTGTCACACACACACACACACCTCACACATACGCACACACGCCCACATTTATTTGTATTGCAAAGGCCAAACACACACACACTCTGAGACGTTACGCACTCGAGAGTGCCATAAAAATGTCAACGCTGCATTCTGGCCAAGTATTAAATTGTTCGAGCCACAACAAAAGCCATAGACAACTTGCCTTTGCCTTGTTCAAATGTAATTTGCAGCTTTGCTTTATCTATATATACGTAGTTGTTGTTGTTGTTTTTTATTTTTTCGAAACACATCCCTGCGGCCAGCAAATGCAGCAATGCCAGCTCTGAATGCTTGTCCAGCTGCTCTTTTCATATAGATATACATTTGCCTCTCACTTACTCACTCTCTGTCTTTCTCCCTCTCTCACTTTGTTTGGCTCGCAGGCAAATTTCATTCAAACAAAAAGTTTTGTATCTCTCTTGCCGTGTGTGTGTGTGCGGTAAATTGCTTATGAAATTGCAATTTGAGCTCACTCTGTGTATGCTGGTCACTGATTTTTATTTAATTTCGCCTACGGATGCCACAAAATATGTATGTATGCGCAACACACTGATAGAGAGAGAGACACAGTGAGTGCAAAATGTATTACATTACATGAGACACACGGCATAAATTTCAACTATTTTGCATATTCAGTTCAAGTGGACAGCTGAGCCATTCGCTCACTCACTCACTCAGTCAGTCAGTTTGACAGTTTATCAGTTCGTTGGGCAATAAAATGTATTATGAACTAAATTTGTATGGACGGGCCGAGCTCAAGTTTCTTTCATTTCATTTTTGTTTTTGCCAAATGTTATTAACTGTAGTTGCAAATCCTGACTAAATCCGTTGGCTCATGCCAGCTCTGTAGGCTTTCGCAAAACTTTTTACCTTTTGTTTATGTGCTGGCCAAAAAGTTTTTTGCTCTCTCCCAAATCAAGAATAATGGTCCCATTGCAGATTCCAGATAGAGTGCCAGTGTGTGTGTGTGGGAATCTCATATGTGTGCTGTCTTTTTGATTTGTATGCAAAGTGTTAAGGTTCATGCTAAGCCAAAAAAGGAGTTCAATTTCAGCTTCAGCTTCAGCTTCAGTTGGAGCAGAGTGAAGGAGAGAAATTGGCTTGTTTGTCTTTTGCAAGTTGAGTCTATTTGCAATTGTAGTTGACCATATTGATAAGCTTCCACAGACTTCATTAGAGACATGCGTTCCCCAGCAAACTTTTGTGGGCGAAAGTTCAAGCCGAAGTCATAAATTGAGCTTCCATGGATTTGTGGCAACAACATCATATATCAATTTCTGATTGGAGTTCACTTAAAGCTAACGCAAATTGAAGTTGAAAACAGTAAAAGACATACATAGGCTGGCTGTTTAATATGGCATTAGATCATGTAATGCATGAGCTCTTAGCTTTCACTTTGCTCTCTTTAATGTGCTCAAAATATCAATTCAATTCAATGATTTATAAGCTCGCACAACATGCTGCTCTTTCCAATCAAAACTGTGTTTAAAGCCATTTAGCATTGGTTTGCTAGCAAAAGTTAAAGCAACTAATTCGCTTTTGCCAATCTCATTATTTGACCCGATTTGTTTTTTCTTTCATTGCTACTCGCATATGTTGACCATGTTGTTTGGTTGAGTTTATTTGATTTTTGTTGTGGCGCTACGAAAAATGTTGTCCATTTATGGTAAAATGCATTCAACTGTGAGTGTCATGAGGCAAATGCAATTTGCAGAGCTGCAATTGCAACAGCAGCGCCAACAGCAACAACAACTGGTGACATCCTTTGCGTATGGCATTACCTTGTTTGTGTGCGTGTGTGTGTGCATATAGTTGATATGGTTGTGAGTGTGCGTTGGTGTTTGTGTGTGTGTGTGTGTGGCAGGGCTCATCATTGGTGCACAGTGGCACATGCATCAAACAAATTCGATAGCGTTGCTTTCTGGCTACTGGCCAAGGCTGCTGCCGCATAATAAGCGTAAACGTTGGCTAACAAGATTCATGCAACGCTGTTGTGCCCCGGAGGCAAACATGCAATGACCATCAACGTGTCCTGTCCAACGTCGCCTGTCCACTTCCACACACACACACACACACACACAGTCAAGCGTCGACGCGACTGAATGGCAAATTGCGAATTGCGAACGAAGCGCGCTTAATGCAACTTTGTTGCTCGGTTGATGTTGCTGCTGCTGTTGCTGCTGCTGTTGCTGCTGCTGCTGCTGCTGCTGTTGTCAGCTTCGTTGGGGCAGCAGGCAGCGATTGAAAAATCCCACTTGGGCGTTTTTAATTGGATTTTAAAATACTTGTCCCATGCAGGCTGGCCAGAGAGCTACAGCAGCCAGCAATGACCATAGCCATAACACGAGCATCAACCTCAGCTCTTGTCCTCCTCTCTCTCTCTCTCTCGCTCTCTTTTTCTCCCGCTACCCACTCTGTCTCTGTCTCTCTCACACAATGCTTCAGCAACAACATATCGACCAGCAGACGTTGGTCAGCAGTCAGGGGCTCAACACGCTCGTTATCCTTGTTTTCTGATGCCGCTCCTCCTGCTCCGGCTCCTGCTCCTGCTATGGCTACTGCTGCCGCTGCTGCTGCTGCTGCTGCTGCTGCTGCTGCTGCTGCTGCTGCTGTTGTGCACAATTTGGTTACGTGTTTGACCTGCGGCGATTTTTCATAGCAGAGCCCAGTTTATATTTTTTGCTGCTGTTGTTGTTATTGTTGTTGCTGTTGCTGTTGGTGGAGAGCCCATACATTAATGGCATTGCGAAATTTGTATTGCAAATGTCACTAAGGGTCTGCCAAATGAATCCCTGCCATAAATATAATCACATGTGTTTTTCCTTGCCGCAAACACAATCGCACAGCTTTATTTTCATGCCACGTGAAATGCGATACAGAAATTGTCGTTGGCTCAGGCAAGAGGAAGATCTATGTGGACTAACTCGTTGCCCTCTCTTGTAATTTAGCAAGTTCAGCTTAATTTAAATGAGAGCTCGACTGACTTCAGCATAATTATTATCATTAGCATATTTGATTAAAAAGTGTCATTAGGACTTGAGTACTCAGCTCTCGCGCTGACAGTTGGCTGCATCATTTCACGCCTCAACGGAAGTTGCTTAAGAATAACAGAAAAATCTGTCGGCAGTGAAACGCATTTTAATTTCAACTAATTGCCAAGACGCTGTTACCTACCTGGCAGGTAAATAGCGAAGCAGTTGCAGTTGCCAACTGCAGCATTCAGCCAGGCGACGCTTAAGTAATTAAAGCTTGCACTTCGTTAGCTTTAAAGGGCGAGAGTCCTTGCCGACTGCCGACTGCCGAGTGCCTCCTGCCTAATTGTAGCCAGTGTCCGGCTCTATGCTTGATTGTATGTAAATGCAATCTGAATGTCTTTGCCTCAAAGCAAAAGTTGTCTTTCAGCTCGGACTTTGCCTGTCGCCTGTCTTTGGCAGGACTAATTTACTTTTAATTATTATAATGACTTGAAGTTCGACAAATTAGCCTTAATGCGAGTTAGTGCGTCAGCGCAGACAAATGACGTCCTGCAAAGGTAAATAATCAAAGGAGCCCAGGACCCAAAGAAAGAGTTCAAGCTGTCCATGTTTAATGAATGTTCAAGTGCTTAGTTCAGGCTAATCAGTGAAGCACTCGCAGCACTTTGATTTGACAAATGCCTTACAAAGCAGACAAATTGCTCAAGTGTTGTTGGCTTTCAGCTGCATATGATAGGGCATATTTTTAGCTCAGATACATGCATTATCAGAACAATTAACGAAGGTGTCTTTGGGACGGCATAACTTGCAAAGTCCACGGCTCGGCCCTACAAAAATATTTTTCTTTTACGCAAGTTATGCTAAGAAAAATAAATTTCACATAAACAAAAGCCAAAAAAAAGAGACAAAGAAAAACAACACAAGTCAGAATAAAAGATTAAAAAAAGGTGAAAAAATGAACAAAAAACACACAAAATCAACTTTGATTTAAGTTTACAAAAATGCTTAGCAATTGCTTTGCTTTTTTAGCTTTTGTTATTTTTCTTTCTTTTTTTTTTGTGTTCGGCCTGGCATTCAGCATTTTTTTGGCCCCGACTCCGCCCTTTTTGAGCTCTTTTTCTGCGTCGCAATGCTGCTGGATTAACAGGCAACAAAATATTTTTTATTTTTATTGTTTAGCAACGCTGATTTGCACCCAGCCCCAGCCTCGGCGCCCACAGTCCCCCCCTCCTCACAGGCCAGCCTGTGGGACTGTCCAACTGTTGTCTGTGTGGCGCAGGATTTTGTTGTCACTTCAACACACACACAAAACATATAAATACAAAGAAAAAACAAATGCAAAAGTGGCAGCAAAACAAAAATCCACTTGAATTTTTTACACTGTATTTTTTGTACATTTGCAACACGATAAAAAAAATGGGGGGCGTGGAAAAAAATAAAACAAAATATAAAAATCTTGTTCCTGTTTGCACGCGAAATTTGCGCTTGTCTGCCTTACGGCTTGTCAGCTCGCATGTTGCACGGTTTTAGGCGGGATTTGTTGCGCGCTCGCACTGCATGCCACATGCCCCAGCGTCAACTACAAAGGCAGCAGCGCCAGCAACCGGAGTCGCAATTTAGGCAGCAGAACTGCCTGACAAATAGATGGGGGATTGGTATTTCCCTTGCTCTTCCTCTTTTATTTTGTGTTCTCGTTGTTGTTGTTGTTGCTTTCCTTTACTTGAGGGTCTTAATTTTTACCATTGTTGCTATTGTTGCCTCTGCTCTGCTGCTGCTCTTGTTATTTCCCCCAAGCGCCAAAGCCCGAATGAAGGTTAAGCTCTACAGAAGATCAACTCTCAAAGGCCTAGATTAATTCCTAAGGGTTCATACTTTCAGTGTGAACTTTTCTCAAGTGAAGAGCTGACTCTTAAATGGCCAAATATAATTTGTTTGATTGTTTAAAGATGTTAAAATGTCGCCAAAATAATTCGAGATTCGTCAGCTTAATTTTCAGTGGAAACATAAGTCAGTTAGGGTATCTTCGAGTCGTGCACATCCCAGCAAAGCACACTTATTGTTTTTTTTTTGTAATCTGTTGCGGTTATTGCCTGTGTATTAAATTAGCATAAATGATTTTTAATAATTATACTCATGAAGCTGCGCGCATCATTGTGGCCCAGCCACGCCCCGCAACGCCTTCACTGCGAGCAGCTGGCGCACAAATTACAAAATAATGAGCGCCAAGTGCGATGTTTTTTTTTTTCTTTTTATTATTTATTCTTTTTTTTTTTTTGGTTTGGTTTGAATTTAACATTCACCGAGCGGCCGACTATTATTTTTATATAATGGATACTGTGGCTGGAGCTGCGAAGCTGACGATGCTCCATATTGGCATTTCATGGTCGAGAGCGCAGCAAGTCAGAAACTGTTTTTTAATTGCACTTAAAATTTTATTTAAATGCGGCGCACACATGCGCCAGCTGGCAGCCAACAATTGCACATGATTCTTGTCATTCGGCGAGGCTGAATGTCTGCCAAGTCAAGAGGCTGAACCGAACTTATTGAGATACTTTTGATAACGAGCGCATATCCAGAGATATATTTGCATATTTATATTGAAATTGTATTGTTTGATTTACTTTCAGGCTGCGCTTTCGTCAAATTCGGCTCCCAACAGGAGGCTCAGTCTGCAATAACCAATTTGCACGGAAGCCAAACTATGCCGGTGAGTGTCTAGCTATATCTATTTTAACAGATCATTTTTACATAGGTCATGGATTATGCAATCAAAGTTTCTCAGCTTACAAATAAATCTTCTACTTCACTTTGTAATGCGCACATAATGGCTACAAAAATTGAATACGAATTGAAATTTAAGCTGTAAATTGAAGTTGATGAAAGTATTTATATATATTTTTATTTATTTCTGTATTTGTGCGCGCTGCTGTCAGTTCCCACGCCTCTTTGTGTGTTAGTTGACCAAGTTTGGCAAATAAAAAGCTGAAGCCTTAAATAATTTTTAAGCTTCTATACGAGTATTTTCTTTTATTTCTCAAACAATTTTTTTTCCATTTGTCATGAACATGCGCTTCCCACTGTGTGGGGGAGAGGGAGAGAACGAAACTAATGAAATTTCCAACCTGAAGTACTTAAGGAGCTGCCTTGTTGTTTGTTGTACAACAATCGTTGTTGTTGCTGTGGAAAAGTACTTAACAAACTTCATTTAAGCTTCAAGTGGCAGGAGCGCAACTTTCCTTTGGCCCCGTCTTAAAAAAAAAAAAAACTCGAATTAAATTAAATAGCGAGCACAAATTATTATTATAATACGCTCTCCTCGTCGGCACTTCAATGGGAAATCAAGAGCACACTTGGCTCTCATTTTCTCAACAAAAAAAATAAAATAAAATAAATATACAAATCACAGCATCAAATTGTTTGACAACCGAGAAGCCGCCTAAAAGTTTTTTTCGTTTCGTTTCGTTTCGTTCCTTTTTCTCTCTCTCTCTCTCGCTCTTGCGCCTTTGTGCAACGATTTTGTTCCGACGACTGACTTCATTATGCAGACATTTTGTAAGAAAATACCATATAACTACATATACATTTAAATGTATATTTATATGTGTGTGAGTCGTGTGTGTGTGCGCTCTATGACAACGTTGCTCTGCTCTGGCCTCATCGCGGTGCGGGAATTATTTTTTCTTGTGCGAAAATAAATGAAATTTGCATGACACTTGAGTTATTTTGCACGTAAATTGCTTCTTTTGACAAACAACACAGGCAAATATACAAAACCAGTCAACGAGCGGACAGCAAGGGGGCGTGGCAGGCGGCAAGGCGTGGAGAGGCGAGGAGGGATTAAAGCAAACTGAAATGGTTGCCATTGTTGTATTTTTGGTGTTTACATCAGTGCAGCGAACAGTACGTTGTCAAGTCAACTCCATCGCTCTCTCTCTCTCTCTCTCACTAGTACTCGCTCTGTCTCTTTCCATAAGAGTGCAGAGCTGTGCACGGGCATCCTGTCCGCTTGCTCCTGCTTCAAGTTCTGGCGGCTGCTTTATTTACCACTCAGATTGTTGCCTGGCTTTACGCAATGCGAAGGCGAATTTTCCATTTTCGGTTCATGTAGCTGTGTGTGTGTGTGTGTGTGTTTGAGTGTTTGAGTGTATCTATTTGCGTGCTGTGCCTCTCTACGCGCTTCTCAGTCGCGTTGCCCAACTCGTTGTCGCATTTAAATTCAAATTCAAATATTGTTGATGAAATTTGTTGCTTAATTTGCAATTTAGATGCGTTTTTAAACAAACGACCCGGTTTACCCGAGCCCCCTCTGTCTCCCTCTGCACCAAATCATGTGTTTACTTAGGCGGAACTTCTTGCTGATAATGAAGATGCTGATGATGATGATGTTGATGATGGCGCCAGTCGCGTAATTACAGCTGCCTGACGCCAACGCATAGCATAGCATCGCCATGGCTTAGGAGGAATAGCAAAATCAATGCAACCATGCCGCAGGACACGCAAAAATTTTTTCCCTTTGCAATAACACAACTTTTCCGGTAACGCAACCCCAAATGGAAGACTTCAGGCCAAACACCGACTGCCCTACCACTCGAACGCCCTCCCGCCCGCACGTATGGATAAAAACTTCAAAAACATAGCCGCAAGTGAGGCGCAACTAGAGGCCAAAACAAATAAGACGCAAATACAAATCCAAATGCAATCGAAATCAGGCAAACAGTCAGCGGCCGGGCCCTAAGTCAATTTCAATATTTCACAGAACGTCACATTTTACAGCTGATTGCTGGCAATCCAGCTAAAATCAAAGCATGTCCCGAGGGTGGATATGTGTGCCTCAGATACAGCTCTGAAAAGGCTGCTCTAATGCAATGCTAATTTTATACTGATGCCCGAACTGCTTGTGGCGCAAGCACTTATTATTCCACTCCTCTTTATAGCTAAAGTAGTAGAAGAAAAGAAAAACAGTTCCATTTCCATTTCCATTTTACATGCTCTGCTTGCTCTGCGGCTGTTTTCTAATTAGCGACTCACGAGAGCATGGCACACCATGAGATGGGACCCACTAAGAGTCGCTGTGCACTGCTGCAGGCCTACAATCAACTGCACTTCACTCGGAATTATGCCCAGCTAGACAGCATTACACGGCTGCCATGTCTCTCTGACCTGCCCCGCCCATGTCCATGTAGACGCCCACGGGCCGTACAGCTTAACAGCGACAGCTGCAATTTTTCACCTGGCCAATTTTTAAGATGAGCAGATGAGCAGCAGCAGCACCAAGAACGCCCCCCAAAAAGACGAAGCTGGCAAATTGCGAGCTAGCGTGAAGGCAAGACAAAAAAAAATGAAAAAAAAAAGTGAAGCCGAAGTAGAGCGTTGTTGGCAGGGCAAGAAAATGAACGTAGCAATTTCTGTTTATCTTTTTTTTTTTTGTAATTTTAAGAGCGCGTGTTCTTCTTCTTTTTTAGCTGCCTGCACATTAAGCATTTTAATGTCAGTTAGGCAGGTCGGAGTGTGTGTGTGTGTAGGGTAGGAGAGGGTGGCAACTGTGCGGCTGGCAAGTTGGCAGTTGTAATTGCAATTTGGCATTACGACTCGGCGGCTGGTAGCAGGTAGCCAGGTAATTAGCGCAAAACGACGCGCCAGCTGTTGTATAAAATTTTTAGTAGCTTGCACAAAAGTACGCTACACTTTTGCTCCTGCATATATTAATTATACAAGGGGCCGGAGCCAAATTGCTAAGTGCAACAACAGCAGCAGCAGCAGCAACTGCAGCAGCAGCAGCAGCAAGAAAAAAATTGATTGCAAACCTGCAGGCGTCAAAGTTGGCAGCAGCAGCAGCAGTGGAGATGGCAGCAGACAAACCGCAAGTTAATTTCAAGCTTAACAAAGTTTTTTTTCCCCGTTTGGCCGCCGCACCCAACGTCTCTCCGACAGCTCGGACGCTGAGGCTTGGCTTTCAGTTTGATGTACCACAAAAAGCTTTTAAAAAATTTTTGATTACGCCAAACCTTAAGCAGCTTACGAACGCCCCCACATGGGCCAACCAGCACTCATTAAAAAGGAATTTACAATCGTGCGACCAGAATCAGCTCGCCGAGCTGCCCAACGTGGACAGTTTCTATTTTGGCTGGGCACAACATGCACATTCGGTTTTGCTGTTGTTAATCCTCTGGCACTCAACATGTTATAAGTCGCTTTTAGTGCGGTTTTGCAAGCGTTTTCTAAACACAGCCACGCTCGGAAAAAATGTGAGGAAACAGTAGTAGCAGCTAGTCGAACCACTACATACTCTACAGAAATGAGACGAGAGTGAGAGAGAGAGAGAGAGTTCAGTTTTCAGTATGAAATCTGAATTGGAGTATCAGTAATAATATTCATGTTAGCTTCCTTACAGCTACTTCTACAGCTAGTCGCATGGACTCTGCTGTGCTGCAGGGTATTCAAAAAGTTTACAGTTGTAAACAATAATTTCGTATTCACTCAACACAACATTCGCTTTTTTCCACACATTTGCATAAGCCGCTGATGCGATTTTTTTTCTTTCTCATTTTTTTGTTGTTGCTGTCGCACCACCGACTAGGTGAGTGTTGTGTGTAAATGCGGCTTAGAAGCGTGGGCGTGGCCGCCTGTTAATGAAAGCGCGCGCATGCATTAAAGCTGCTCTCTAAATGCTTTTGATTGGCGAAGCGCAAAAGCGCCCCACAGCAAAAGCACAAATGGCCATCAGCAGCTGCAGAGAAGATTGACCAGGGGAAGTTGAAGTCAAATACATAAATAAATATATTTTAAATTACAGCCAAAAGTGACATAAAAACTTAGACTGAAGAGCCCGCACAACGCCGAATAAATTAGGCAATTAGCATTTTTTCTTCTCTTCTCTTCTCACTCTCTTTTACTCTGTTGTTGTTGCTTGCTCTTTCGCTGGGCAATAATTGTTTGCTCTGGCAAGTGGAGCGGGTTTTGACATTTGCATTTGCCAGCTGGTTGAGAGTCAACAAACTAACTGTTTGCTTAGCTGAATAAGGAAAGCAGAAAGCATGAGAGATGATTTCGAACTCTACCTCTCTCACACTTCCTCTCGCCCATTCGCTCCGTACAAGTCAAGCGAAGGCCAAGTTTAGGTAATGTGAAGCGGCCTCAAAGCACATCAAAAGCAAAGTTCTGCAAATTAATAAGCGGGAATATGAGTCAAGTAGGCAGCAGCGCGCCTCATTTATATACAATGGCAAGGTTACACGGATGGAGAGCAACAACAACAACAAGGCAGAGAATACGCAAATGAGCAGCAGCATTGAGGAGTAAATGGACACTGTTGTTGCCCAAGCAGATCATTAGATAACTATACACATTATATATACAAGTTCTATACATAGAGCTTAAAGACTCTGCTCGTTTGCTTGAGTCTATGTTAAAGGCAGCTGCCAGGCTTTGGCTGCACAGATTTAAAAATTGCTTAAGCGCACGCATAAGTATGCTTTAGAGAGCAACAAGACGAGGGAAACAACGCCACACACTGAAGTAGACACCCACACCCACACACACGCAACTAACAACAACAATAATGCCAACGATAAGAGGAACGACAGCAGAACACACACAATCGAGCCAGGCCGGTTGGCAGGCAAACAGCGACGCGTTGCTGAGTTTTTCTACAGCTTTCTATTGTTCGCAGCTGCTGCACATTAGAAATTCAACTTCGTCTACTTTTAGGCACTGAACAACAACAGCAGCAGCCAAACAATGCACTATGGGGAAAATTCCAAAATATCGAATATAAATTAATAACTTGAAAACTAAGTCAGATAATTTGATCCGGTTTTTTGATTATTATTATATATTCCCTCAGAAATATTTTTGGAAAAGGGGCGTGTCCCCGCCCACACAGATAATTTTTTTTATTATTAATTTTAAAAAAAATTTTTTTTTTTTTAATTTTGGTTATTAATATTTTAAAGTAATTATTTTTATTCAAAAAGAACTAAATATTCTTTAGTTTCGAGTTCTTGATCAGCCGGAATTCTTGTTCCGCTAAAATCGTCTTCGGATTCCATTTGGCATTTATATTTTTGCAAATAATGCGGCTTTTGCTTTTCAAATATAATTAATAAGCTTAATCTTATTTAGTTTCACCTTTAGAAAATCAAGAATTACTTTTTCATGGTTAAATTTGCATTTTCCATTGAGCCAAACAGTATTAAGCTCAACGTTCGAAGCCTCGTAGACACCTGCAAGAAATTAATTTGCGCCGGTTGTGCGGAAAAGTGCACATTGAGACAAAGTGCATTAAAATCATAATCAATGACTCTACGATATACAATTGGAATTACACTTATCACTGCTTCTACTTTTTTTATATGCCTTCTCAAAGTTGAAATTCCTTTACAAGAAATGGCATTGAATAACATTAGCTAATTTTACAAAATATTAATAGAATAAGCATAAATACAAAAAGTTGGCTTATTCAACACATAGTAGAAAGTCTCATAATTGATATCCTTTTTAAATTTCTTTAAAATTATTCATAGTCTTTGAGTAATGACAATTTGAAAATCGGCTACCAAAAATTGCAATCTACAGGCACGTGCTCTTCGAAAACAAAAGCTGACTTTAACAGCTGTTAGGCTTAAAACTGGACTGTTAATTAACATTGTGGGTATTGTTTCTAAAAGTTTGGAGTTTTCTAAAGATGCTAGTAAAAAAAATAATTTAATTTTAATACTTTGAAAAAAACACTAAATACCCGAAAAACGGCAAAATTCCCCATAGTGCAATGGCGTGAGAATTAAAATAGAAACAGAGTCCGGGCGTCTGCTGGTCGTCATCTTAACACAGCCAAGGTGCGAGTGCTTCGTGTGTGTGTGAGTGTGTGTGTTGGTGCTCAAGCGTTAAGACAGGCAGCGGCGCCATATTGGACGCCATTTTTGTCAAGTCGCATTAAGCGATGCGTCTGCCTGACGAAAATTGAACGCTTTCGCAAGACGCGAGAAAATGTTGTATAAATAAAAGCATAATTGATGCGAGCCAAGAAACAAAAGCAGCCCAAGCATAGCACTCGGCAGCCTGGCATATGTTGTGCCAATTCAGCCATGAGCCACAACGCAAACTATGTGTGCAGAGCAAATGATCGACTAGGCGATGCCCTGTAAACAGTGAAACAGGAGAGTGTTGAATGTGGTGTGAGCAAAGCCAATCTGTTTATCAAATTTTAACGGGGCATCCGCAACGCTGCTGCTTATCACATGCCCCTTTTTTCAGCACCATTTTGATTGCTGGGTATAAAAAAACAGTAAGGAAAAATAAAAAAGGAAAAAACCACTCGCGCACAAAAAAATTTGTTTCTTTTGCATATTTTACGGGCGCTGCGCCGTCGCTCGTTTCGCTGAACGGACTGCGAAAACAGGTTGGCAGCGCGCATATCATTTTTGGCTCGTCGCAATGTATTTACGTGCCGCGATGCGTTGGCATTGGCATTTTTCACTTCTTTTGCTGCTCAGCTTGAGTTTCTTTTATTGCCCCGCAAACGATGTGCGCCGTCGCCCCGCTCACCTATCGCTCACTCTCACTCTCTCTCTCTCTGTCTCTTTCTGCTGTGTGTTGTCAGCTTGCAGATTTTGTTCTCTGCTTTTTTTTTACACATGACGATGTGAAATTAATTTGAAATTTAAATGCGCGTTTTGGCAGCTGCGAAATGTCTTTGATGATAGCTATGCAGCATTTCGTTTGCCTTTAAACGGCATGTGTTACACGTATTTGTATTTGTGTTCGTGTTCGTGTTTGTGTTTGTGTTTGTATTTGTCGTAGTATCTGTGTCCGTATTTGTGCTGTATAATAAGCGTGGCGTGACAGCGAATTCCTCATTGCATATTTTCAAAGTGTCGCCTGTTATTTTTCCAAGAAGCTCCTGGACTCCATTTGCTTGATTGAAAAATAGGAATTTTTATTAAGAGCTGATAAGTGCGCTTCAAGCGGAGGTAAACTATGTAGTAATTAATGAGGCAATTGGTGTGTATAGATATTCGGAAGTATATTTAATACATGCTGCCAATGAACAGAGAGGAAGAATGGACATGATAAGCAATATCTTCTTGATTCCCTTGACTATAAGCAATAAGAAGGAATGTGTAAGGTATATACTCCATTCTCCTAAATGCTCTCCTTTCCTCAATTTTGCTTTAGTCAACTAGTAAATGTTATAAATCGATCAGTTTTGCTCATGTCTGTGGCATTTTCACAACTCATTTGTTGCCCCTCAACACATTGGCCGATAAGCGGGCATCCATATGCTGCCACAGACTCGATACAGTACATAACTCTTGCGGCTGCACGGGGCCAGGGACAGGGCGTGGGCAGGATAGACCATTACCACCTCTAAATCAGTGATGTTTAGCATATTAGACACATGCACAGGGGCCAATCTGTTTGCTGTGCTCGACTACCTCGCACTCACTCACTCTTGATATTGATTTGGCAGCGCTGAGTCGCTCGCTCAGCTCAGCTCAGCTCAGCCCAGCCCAGTTCAGCCCAGCCTGCCATCAATTTCAATTTTGCTCCAGCGGCGCAAATCCAAACACCGCCGCCTGCCGCACACACAATTTTGCTGGCAGTGCCTGCAGACGCAGCACTCCAGCCTCCGCCGTCTGCCTAAAGCCACTTTTTCGGTAAACTAATTTTCTTGCTTCAATATCTTGACAGTGAAATTGGCACGACGCTGGCAAAACGCAATCAAACCAACACACACGCGCACACTGGGCATGCGTGTGTGTGTGTGTTGGTATATAAATAAGCAGTGTATACTTTTAAGGTGGCGATACCTTTGCTACCTTTTGCCCAACTGTTTGCTATTGACATCACGTTTCGTTTAAGCCAAAAAAAGAAGCAGAGGAAAAACTGAGCCACTGAGCCACGCCCAGCTCTTCAGGGCGTTCCCTGCCACAGCCCACAGCCCACAGCAAGCTGTGCCATAAATATCTGGTTTAGTCACCGGAAATTTAAGTCAAGTCGCCAAGTTGCTTATTAAAAACTTGTCGTAGCACAAAAAAAAATGAGAGTAGGGGAAAAACAGGAGAGCTCAAGAAGAAAGTGTCCTTTTGCGCGAAATAAAAATCTCACATTTCCTAGGCGCATAAAAGGCACATCGTAATGGCTGCCGCTGCTGCCTCGGCGTGCCACATAAAAATCTGATGGCTGCTAAAAGCGCAAAACTTCCGGCTTTTTGTGTTCGGAAACGGGCTGCGTGCATCATTAAAACTGACATCGCGAATGTCGCGTGCGGCGGCAACAACCCGAAAAAGTATCCAACATAAAAATGCTTGCAGCTGCGCTGCAATTTGCTGCCATCTACTTGGCGCGACCTGTCTCGCTGTCTGTCTGCCCAACTTGCCAAACAGCACGTTATAAACAATTTTAATAGACTTGCTTAAGACCAAGCATTGGCCAAACAGCCAATCCACCTCTTGGCTGGTCCTGGACAACATTGTCGACTGTTCGCCTCTGTGGCTGCAGCTGTGCTCATTGTCTTTTGCATATTTCGCTGCTTCTCGCTCAGCTCATCCTTTAGTTTTGGCATTTTCTTCAACTTGCGCTGGTCGTTGTCGTTGTCTACGTGCTGCAAGTGGCGTCCAATGCGGCGGCTACTTAATTTAATGCACGTCTGTTTGCATAAGCCCAAACCTTATTGAATCGACAACGGCGCGCACTCCAAATGGCGGACGCATCATCAATGTATAAGCACGTTCCACAGCCTGCAGCAAGTTGCAACTGCAACATCGGCAGCGGCAGCGGCAGCGGCAAATGATGAGCAAACTTCAATTCGCATGCGAATGCAGACAACGTCTGAGCATAAACTTTAATGAGCCACACGAATTTGCCAGAAATTGAAAGCTGACGTGATTTCTCTAAGAATATAAAATGCAAAGAAAAAGAAAGCAGAGGAAAAGGAAACATTTCGAGTCTATAATCTAACTGCCATCAAATGCAAGTTAATTGCAGCCGTAAACGAAAACATTTCAATCTTTAAATTCGACAAGAATTCCGCTTTAGCTTTGAGTGGAGACACGTAGAACTTTGACGATATCATTTCCGGCATAAACATTTTATTTATAGTTGAAATCGTCTGGTTTTTTGTTCCGATTTAGTTTCACACAAAAAAATGTTGTCAATTTCTGCTGTTGCATTTTGTCTTTATTTCTATTTGTAAATTTCTTTTCTTATTTTTGGTTTGTGGCAAAAGTTTTGCGGCGTTGTCTCTGCGCTGCTTGTCAAGTTTTGTTGAGTTGTTTGTTCTGCTGCTGCCTTACGGCTGCTGCTGCCGCTGCCGCTGCCGCTGCCGCTGCCGCTGCCGCTGCCGCTGTTGCCTTACCTTGAGGCGTTGTCAGCTGAGCTGGCTTTGTGTGGCATTGCTTTTAAGTTAATAGTGCTGCATATTTTATGGCAACTACTCCCGCAGGTATTTCGCATGCTTTTAAAGCAACCAACTGAGCTGAAAACCAAACTCTTTCTTCAATGCTTATGCCCTGCATACATTGGGTCTAAGTGATTTCGCTAAAGCGTTTGTTAAAGGGAATGCAAGTTGTTTTTGATAAGAGAGAATATATTGTTAAGAGTTTGCTTCAATTAACAGGCGCCTTAATAAAGACTTTCTCATGTAATAAATAAACAAAGGCGAAGCAAATTCAATTTTTATGGCAATAGCTTCCTAGCTAGGTCTTAGGGCTGCTATACCTAGAAGTAGATCTTGTCAGACTATTTGAAAGAGAATCTAGTTTCTTATCAATTTATAGTCACGAAAGATTCCATTTCATTTTCTCTCAATCATAATCAATAAATATTTGTACATTTGACATTTATTCAGCTTAAAATTATCATAGTTAAAGCTCTCTAATAAACTCAGCAATTGAGCTCAGCTTAGTTAGGGTATCTGGCAATCAAATGCTGCTACGACTAACGCGCTCTTAGCGCTGCTAGCTAATTTTTGTTTGGCTGCTGCTTCAGATTCTTATCGCACAGCCAAAACACTTCAACTTTAAGGGCCAGCCTTTTTCCGGTCTTCCGCCTGCTGCTGTCGCCTCCTGCTGCCGCCAGCAGAGCGCGTCTTACCCCTTCCTTGTTGGCCACGTTTACGTGCCAATGATGACAATTGCTTTTCTTGGGGGCCGCGCGCGGCTTCGATTTCGACTTGGGCTTTGCCTTTGGCCCGTTTTCTTTCATTCCTATTTTGGCTTCTATTTCTTTTTCGCTTGTTTTTTTGTTTTGCACGTCGTCGTCATCGTTTTCGTTGGTTTTTCGCCGCTTGTCTACAATTTCAATAAAATTTTATTAACGAATTCCGGCGACGGTCGGCAGCGGCGATGACAAGGCAGGACTGCGGCGTCCATGTGAATTTTTATACCTTCGACTCAGAATGCCGAATCGATATTATTATTACAATAACAACAACAACAACAACAACAGCAACGAGCTGCTGCTGCAGCAACAATAAGAACGTGAACGGCAACTGTAGCAATTGCCTGTCAGCATTGTACTTGTCGATTTTGCAGCTTACTTTGCTGGCAATGCATACTTTTAAGGCGCTTTGACAATTCTTTTTATCTGCGCCAGGACGACGACGAGGAGGCGGACGTCGCTTGTTTGTTTGTCATTTACGCCCCACTCCACTCCACTCCACTCCACAGCTGCTTTCGGTGGCCCCTTGTGGGGCCAAGCTGAAAGCCCGCAGTTCAATTCTCAATGGCGCAGCAGTTTTCTTTCTTTCTAATGGCGGCATTTCCGTTCGGCAGTCGTCGCCAGCGCGCTGTCGTTCCCTCATTCTCTCGTTTCTTGTTTCTCGGCGCACCGAAACTTGACATCAATTTTTGCTCAATTTTATTATTTTCATCTTCATTTTCGCAGCGACCGCGCTCAAATCTATAATTGTATTTATGTCAACTTTTTAAATAGATGATGTGCTTAGTGCACGCGCTCTCGCTCACTCACACTATCTTGAGCTGCCTTCGTCTCTCCCTCGCTCTCCCGTGGGACTATCTGGCATTATAATAATGACTTTGCCTTTGTGATAACGACTTACGGAAACGCTTGGGCATGTCATTAGCATTGGCGCGCACTAGAAATTTGTCTTGAGACGATATTATTAATAGAGTGAAACACATCGAGCGAATTTATTGGGCGCCACGGCGAGCCAAGCTATGCAAAATAGCTGGCGAAATTTATGTGCCAAGTTCCTAAGTGCAATATAAATTAAAAGTGTAAGGACAAAGCCGAGGGCAACGCTGCGTATGAGTAATGCAGCCGAATAGAGGAAGTGAAAATTAATTGGGCTAAGCGCAGTGCAAAGCAAAGGGGATATGGGCAACAACATTATTTGAAAAGCATAAAAGAAATGCTTCAAGCTACAACTTAAACTCTGCTCAGCTAGCAGCTCTAAGCAGTCAGAGTTATCTACTGCACACATAGACTTCAGTTGTATGTAGAGTTGCCTGCTCTAGGATTAATCTGTTATACAAGTTGCTTTGCTTTGCATCATTTGAGAAACCAAAAAGCCGCAGCCACGATTTGCCACGCTCGCATGCAATTAAAGTCTCTGGCACTATCTGGCCAGTAAAGTTTGTGTACAAAAACCATTTTTGACTTTTAACACACACACACGGGCAGGAAAAAACAACAACAGGCAGTCCAAAAACTATCAACTGTAATCAAGTTGTGTAGCCTAAAGCTGAAGCACACTAAAAGCAAAAGCTGCTAAAAAGCATTAAGGCGCTGCCTCTGCCTCTGCCGCCGCAGGCAACAACACACAAAAAAAAAACTATAGACGGAAGTCGGCAGACATTAGTGCCAAAAGTGCGTCACAAACAATATTTCCGTATCAACAACAGCAGCAGCAGCAACAACAACAATGGCAATAGCTAAAGGATGCGCTGGGCATAGCCTAGACACTTTTTAAGAGATTAAATTTTCGGGGAGCTCTCAGTGTGTGTGTCCAAAGCTCTACAGCAACATTTACCGTAACACACACACACACACACTCGCACACACATGTGAGCCGCTCAGAAACTTTTGCCAAACAACAATGGCTGTCGAGTGGGCTGAGCGGGACAGCATTGGGTACATGCAACTAAAATAGCCAGCAGCATTTTTGCGTTTGCGTTGTTTAAACATGCGCAAAGTTCAGGGTTTGAACTTTTATCAAACATACGCCATGCCAAACCAGGCACAGCAAGCATACTTTTAGGGTTACAGCAGCAGCAGCAGCAGCAGCAGCAGCTCCCTCCATGAAGAACAAGTGGAACAACATAGCCGAGCTATGGGAGCGTCCATGTAAAGCAACTATCAGCGCCTGGGGCACAGCTTGTTATTTCAGCTTGGCTCACTTCCTTGTAGCATAGATACCAAAACAAAACCAAAAAAAAAAAGGACATTAAGGAAATTACCCAAAAATTAGTAATAGCACAGTATAAATTACCAACTGAAAAGGCTGTGGCAGCCAGAGAGTGTCGCGCACTCGAGACATAGCGAAAAGCTTTTAGTTGAAGAAAGAGCACTTGAAATCGCTTTATATCAAACTGTCAGCTTCGTTAAGATTTCCAAGCGATTTGCGCTGCGGCCAGAAGCGAGAAATCATTTAGAAATTAGCTGCGGGAACAACTCAAATAGAAAATTAAAATAATTTGCCGTTTTACGCATTTTTGCATGCCATAAATATTTCATGAGGCGGCTGCCGCAAAAACTGACAGCTGTCAAAACGCAGCGACTGTTTCAAAATGTAAAATGCGAACGCAGAGCGCAGAGCGCAGAGCGTACAGAAACCAACATGGAATACATTAGTTCAAACCCTACGGGATATACTTGTCAGTCTATATATATATAAATATCTGTTTGTGTGTGTATATCGTTGCATGGGACGCTTTCAATTTTCATTTAGACAAGCTTGATGACTGTCAAATGCTGTTTGTTTCTTGGGCGCTGCGAGTGACTGGAAGTGGGAGTGGCAGCGTCTCCGCATGCAACAAATAACAAAAAATTTTAACACGAAATCTTTTAATCCCAATGAACTGTGGCTGTCCATTCGAGTGCCTGCGACCAGACCAGACCAGACAGCAACGTGGATTTCGTTTCGTGTCCAAAACAAACGTCGCAGGCATTTACTTAATCGACAAGGGATTAGGTTGCACCAGCCAGCAGCTGCACAGATTGTAGTGGGTGCACGTGGCGGGGGCCAGGGGAGTCTAGAATGTTTCCATTTGTGTGTTGGCCACTTTAAATTGAGAATTATTGTCGCAAACAACTGTCTGGGCGGCAGCAGGCCCAGGGCAGGAATCGCATTGCTGAAGCATTGCTGAAGCAGCGGGCCTTGATAAGGATATATTGTGTCTCACGCAGTTGGACAGCTTTAATCTGGGGTTACGCTCGGACCCTCGGATCCACACAGCGTACGTGCTTAATTTTGTTTGCACTTTTAAGCCCAGTCCAGCTGCTCTGCTGCTCTGCTGCTCTCCTGCTCGCCAGCTGGCTGCAGTTAGGCTACAAAAATCACGCAGCAGGCGTTGCCGGGTCACAAGGATACGGAGCGATGCCAGTGGCCGCATGCGCTTGCCAAGGATTAGCGCTGATTGAAATTGCAAATGAAAATTTATTTTTACTGCGTACTCCAGTCCCCTCACACCTCACCTCCTGCCCATCCCCTCGCTGCCAGAACAAATGTTAGTTTAGCTCAGAGCTCTTCCAGCTCTCTGCGAGTTCAGGCACTGAGGCACCCCTGGGTCAAAGCGCATTGTATTAAAATTTAATTGAGTAACTGACATTTTATTTTTGTATAATTAAATTAAGCCCCGGCTTAGCGTTTGATTTTAATTTGTGCGACATTTGTCTGCTGCATGCGCCGCACAACAACAACTGACCCACGCCCCCACTCCACCTGGTCTGTCCATTATTTTGCCATTAAAATTTGTTTATATACATATCAATACGGCAACACGACTGGCCGCAGGATTAGTTGCAAAAATTATGTTAAGTTTGCTCGTTTTATTTTTTATTTACATAAACCCCAGGACCAGGCATTGCCACATAATTTATTGGCCAGTCCCAGCTGCGCAGCTGCTGTGCCGCTCGTGTTCTAGGCATTATTGGCCATCAAGGGCTTAACAAATTGATTGGCCAACGGCACAGCTGGGTGGGAGTGCCGCTGAATAATATGCAAATTAATATGATGAGCAGACGAAAGCAAAGGCGCATTAACAGTTCTGCAAAGTGCAATTCAAGTGCTGAAAAACAGATAATAAAATAATATTATATACTATATTATGTGTATATAGAAAGAGCCTTGTCTTACCCAGCCAACCAACTACTATTCCAGCATTCTTGGCGCTGCTCTTTAAGCTGCAGTTGCTCCGCTTGTGGTCGAGCGCACCGTGCTGATTAAGTAACTAAAGCCACATCGCACACTCATTAGCTCATTCGACTGTTTGAGCTATGGATAACATTACAATGTAATGTCGAGCATTTGGCCCTTTGCTGAGCAAATATTAGCAGCGTTGCCCACTTTTTTCCTCTTTTAATATTATAATAAAAATTTCATTATTTTAACAAACAGAGCGCGCAAAAATTATTAGCACACGCGACGAGGGCGGGTAGCTAGGTAGCTTAGGTGGCTGGCTGGTTGAGGGGTTCGACGGCAACTTACAATGTTTTTAATTAAAAAATCCTTTGGTCAAGCAATTACGAGCTACATTAAAACAAACACGAAGGGCACCCCAAACGCAGAACTAACACTGAGGGTGGCTGCTGGAGGGGGCGCCACATTATTAACAGCAATATGTACGAATCTTATATTATATATTAACAGCGGAGCTTTCATCTCGCATTTTGTCGGTCCGTGGCCTGACCTAAGTAAATATTAATAAAACATATTAATAAAAACGGAAACTGGAACGACGGACAACGGACTACGGACGGCGGACCGACCCAACGGCTATTTGCATGTAATCCCCGTAATGCATAAACCTTTGCAGACTTTAAAGCGCCAGCGCCAGCGCCAGCGCCAACTCCAACGCCATCAATATATGCGAGCTTAAGACAATTTGAAATATTTGCATAGCTTTAACTGCGACTTAAGCTGCAGCATGTGAGCGAGAAAATAGGAATAGGCAGAGTGAATAGGAAAAGAGGGCGTGTGGGGGCGTGGGCGGATACGCATATCTCATGTGGCCATTATTTAAGTGCCTGGCCACACCTTTAAATGACTTTTGCATTAATTTATTGCATACTTTTAGGCGCGCTGTCATTACAATTAAGCCCAGGTAGCTAAGAGTATATGGATATAGCAATGTGTGTGTGTGTGAGTGTGTGGCTGAGCAACAACGTCCATTTCGTAGGCTTACTTAAAAATTACATAAATTTTGCTTTATTGTGCGCTTGTGTGGTACGCAGCCGACGTAAGCCAAAGCCGTAAGCCTTAGATCAGATCTTTGGCAAAAACCCCATACATAAAGTATGCAATTAAATTTTCACTTAAACGATTATCACATAAATCCAGAGGCCAAGCCAAACGTGTTTGCATTTAAATTAAAAGAGCCATTTTTCTTCTGCTTCTGTGTGTCTGTTAGTGTGTTTGTGTGTGAGTGTGCGTGGTGTGAGGCGCTTTAACCGCAAAGAACCCGCCCACCTTATGATAACACCATTACAGCAGCAAGAACACGTCTGCCTCATATGGCTGGCAGTTATCTGCCTTGAACCGCAAACGCCTAGCACGTAGGCACACACACAAACACAAACACACACACACACACGCAAGCATACACGCAGTCACATGTCTGTGTGAGGCGAACCCGTTGTATATATTTGCTTATGTTAATTGCCGTTGAATCCATTTCCATTAAGATGCAAGTCCTGCCACTGACGATAATTCCACACCCACCCCGCCACACACACACACACACACACACAGCATAATTGCCAGCCAGGATAGCAGGATAGCTGAAAGTATGCCTTGACCACGCCAACGTTATGCTACGTCCGATGCCTTCATCCCGCTGTTGCTTTTCAATATGCACAGCAATATCCTTTGGTAAACACACACACACAAATACAGAGAGAGAGAGAGTCCTGGACCGTAGACCCGGCCATGCCATTATATTATACAATAACAACACTGAAAAAACCATGGCATGCCAAGTTGAGCGCTAATGCAAGGCATGTTTCTTGCCCTCCCCCACAGCCCCCTCCACTAACAGCCGCCCACTTTGGTACGTGCTCTTACATATTAGTCAACTTCATAATTTTTAATTGATACATAAAATTTCGTTCAAATATTAGCGAAGTAGTCGAGCTAGCTGTAGAGCAGGACGTGTCCGCGGGCATCTTGAGTGACAGCTTAACGTTGTAAAGCTCAGTTTATTATGCATGGAAGGACGCGCTGGCTTGGGTTTTCGCCTTGGATTATCAGCAGGCCTCAAAGCTTAAGTCTTGCCCCCGCGCCGCCCCACTTGGCAACGCTCAAAAGTTGTTTGATCTGCTGTCACATTTTAGGCGAACTTTTGAGGAAGTTGCAAACAGTTTTGCCTATTCTTAGCCTCATCTATCAAGCATGTTTATCTAGGCGCATACAGAGCTCATGCCAGCCATATTGCCTACAGCTTATATCATGTTCATATTTGAGTACAGAAATAAGTGCTTTCAAGGTATGCCAAGTAGTCGAGTTGAGTTGAGTTACTGCTTATGATATCATACACATATATCAATTAAGTAACGCTCTCTCGGTTCTAGCAAGTGTAGCTGTCTACGATTTAAGCGCTGTTGCATTTCTGGCATTCGCTGGTCCAACACTTTAGACATTTCGACTGTTTGCATACATTTAGACCGTCGACAGGCTGAGACTCAAAAGCAATTCTTTTTTTTTTCGCCTTCAGTTTTAGCATTTTCATCGTTTCTTTTCAGTTTTTTTTTTTTTTTGGGCACTCGGGCAGCATCACAGTGCTTGGCACTCAACCGCAAATGCATTTCAACGTAAAGTTTTTAAACAAATATTTGCTCAACTTGCTGGCGAGGGGCTGGACGCAGTAGGGCGTGGCAGCAACTACACGGTTGATTTTCCTCCTTTTTTTTTTGCTGTGCACCGGCATTCAAACAATGCACAGCCAGGCGAACGGGCGTCCAGGAGCTGCCTGCTAGCCAGCCATAAAATGAGCAACGGTGCGCCGTGCGGTATGCAACAGTTTTTTCTTCTTTTTGTTCTGTGTCTGTTGCACAGCCTTTCATATTTACGCCCGGCAGCCGTGGCAGCCGTGGCAGCCGTAGCAGCAGCGAGGCAAACAAATGGCACAAAAATGTATTTGCAACTGTTACCTAGCAGGAGTTGGGCCACTGGCAACTCTATAAATGAATGTCCTTTTGATTTTGTTCAACGAGCCTAGCGAGTGACTCAATTCAGCGGCGCAGTTCCGGTTGGCCTTTTGTTTTGGCCAGAGCAATGCATTCTTTTGAGCCAGTGTGTGGTGCACGGCCATAAGGGACGTCTTCTGCTCCTTTTGTGTGTGCAATATGTATTTCCTGTAACTGTGTGCGTATGTGTGTGAGTGTAGGAGTGTGTGTCTTGCAGTTGTATTTTGTTGAGTGAGTGTGTGTTTGTCCCGGCGTAGGAATGTTTTAATTTGTTTTCCTATCCGCTTCGCTCGCTTCTTTTTATTGCTTTGCCACAGGCTTCGTTTCGATTGTTTGCTGCCTGCCACTTGGTTTATTTTCTCCTACTTCGCTCGCTCTTTTCTTGCCTTTGCATTCATGACACGACATACGCCCTCAAGTATGCAGCGGCTTCCGCTTGCCATTTGATATTTGTCGCTTGGCTGACATAAAATATGAGCATATTTCAGTATTATTGTTTGCCATGATGATTAATTGAAGTGTCATAATATTGTAAGAATTTTCATTGCTTCTGCACAAATAGAAGGACACACACACACACACACACACACACGTTTCGCTATACATGCCACATTTAAAACCATTTAATTAAAACATTTTACTCAACTAACTTTCTTTCTTTCTTTTACTGTTCTCTTTACAGGTAAGTGTACTTGAGCTTGTGCCGCAATAAACCGTAAGCAGTAAGTCCTTTTGCCTAATGAACAAATCTACTTCAGCTAAGCCACAGTTTGTTCCGCTGCTTCATTCTGTGGCATTGTCTTGTGTATTTAATTACAAAGCAACTATCTTTCAATTATTTACACCTGGTGCAATACCAACAACCCAGGCCAGACACGTGCGCCAGCTGCGTCTCCCTCTCTCTCTCTCTCTCTTTGTATCTATCTATCTCTGTGTCTGTCCGTGTCTGGCTCTCTATGCTGCACTTCTTGGCCAGCCAAAACTAAATATATATCCGCTCTTTACATTGATTGCCCTGAAATTCGCGCGGAGTCGCCCACGTAACAGATAGCCAAGCCCACGGAGAGCCACTCACTGGCTTGCGCCCACTTGACGACCGCGCCCACTTTCGATAATTAATTGCAGACATCAGTTGCAGCAGGAAGATTTGGACAGGGCTTGCGGCTTTTAGCAGCACCAACAGCACCAACAGCAGCAGCAGCAGCAGCAATGAAGCATGCCATCAATTTGTCTCTCTGTTAGGTGCGCTCGCAATTGTTTTGCCAGACAGCCAGACGAACAGCTGAACCCAACTAAAGTGAACCAAGCCGAAGAGCTGAAGTAAAGTGCAATTACAAATGCAACTCAAGTGCCCGTCACACAAGTGCAAAAACCGAGTCCATCAGCGATTTACCTGCGCGAAACTGACAACGGCTCAAGAAAATGCTTTCAGCCAGCTCAAGTGACATTGGCAAATGCAGCTGCCGTTAGAAAAACAATTGATGAAATAGATAGAAATTAAGTGAACTTGACAAAAACTTTGAAAAATTTACGAGAGAACAAAGTTTTTTGGGCGTATTTCAAGGAGAAGCAAAATTCGTAGATTCACTTTTCTTTTACACGCTGCAAAATCTCGTCAGATCAAGAATCGGTTCGTTTGCTTCAAGTCTTTAGCAAATAATTTCAAAGTTTCAAATTTAATCAAAAAAATAAATAACAATTAATAAATGTTTGCATTTCATTTGTATACCACCAAAAAAAACTACTACAGAGCACTTTCGCTCTCATGAGCAGGATAAAGTTTGTAAAGAGTCTTCGCCTCATGCCCTTCATTTACAGCCATTTAGCTTGGATTCTTTTTTGGCTAAAAAGCTTTAGCGTGTTGGGCATACGCACATGCTCCCAAGCAAGTCACTCTCTCTCTCCCACACACTCTCTCTCCCTCACTCTCCCTCTCTCTCTCTTCGTTTCGGTTGCTACACCTTGAAATTAAGCTGGAATTTCAAATTATAATCACACTCACACACATACAAACAAGCACACTCAGTGCGCTGCTATAAAACGTAGTCAGTTCTGTGTGCTCGCGGAATTTAATTAAAAGAATTGTAAATGTCTTTTAGTTGTTGCTAGCTCCCACTGCCTGCAACTTCCACTCCTACTCACTGCTACTCTGCTTCTCTGCCTCGCTCTCCTTGGGGTAATTAAAGTCAGCGCATATGAATGCAGCTAGCTCATGAGCTAATGCGCTGCGCCTGACTAATTGCGTTTTATGAATATGTCGCTTGGCAGTTGACGTGGCCGAAAGTAGATAAATGGCCAAGGCAACTGCAGTTGGCCAAGTGGCTAACCAGCTGTCTGATTCTTGTCTCAAAAGTCGCTGCCCAACCCAGTTGCTATTCCCCAAGCGATCGCTGCATTAAATTAATGAAATACAGATACGAGTGTATATACGTGTGTCTGTGTTTGTGTGAAACCCTTTTTTCCAATAAATGCCAAATTAATTAAAAAATACAGCGCACAGGCAAACGCCGGGGCCAAAAGTAAAGAAAGCCAACTCAAGCAACCCAAAAAAAAATAGAAAAAATGAAACTTGAGACACACAATGAGCAATTTTTTTCGCATCTTTTCTCTATGCTGTCTTTTCTTATATCGTATCTATGTGATTTTTTCCTTTTTTTTTTTAATTTTATTTATTTTGTTTTTCTTTTTCGCCCAACTTAAAAGTGTTAATTAAAAATTGTTTCACAGTTTAGCTGCGAAAATGAAAATTGAAAAAGGGCCCAGCCAAGCAGAGCTTCATATTTTTTCTTTTATTTATTTTTTTATTTTTCCCCCACTTTTTTTTCGTAGCCCATTCTTGGCCTTTTTTCATTAGCCGCTTCAATTTAAGCCAAAGTCCAAGTGTATTTATCTTAGCCCCCAAAAACTTGTAGCTGTAATTGTAACTGCACTGCCCACAGCTCCGGAAACTTGGCCAATGCCTGAGCTCCTGCCCAGCCCAGCCCAGCCCCGCCCCGCCTGCTGCCCAAGTGGGTTATCAGCTTTGTCTTGGCTGTGAACCTGGCTGCCGGCTCTGCAGCTTGTTAACGCAAGTAAGCGTTGAATGTCGAGCTCTCCATAGCATGCGCTCGGAGCTCGGCAGCTCGGCAGGACACTGCAGCTCTCTATCTGCATCTACGTAGTAATTGCACACACTTAAACCGCTTCGCTAGTCGCTTGATGGCCAGGCGAAGCAATTGTTACACAATTAGGTTGCTTCTTCTTTAACTTTGACTATCTTTCGTCTACAGTTTTCCTTTAAGCTGCTCAATTGGAGTGAGTAAACGAGCCAAGGGCAACGAATTTTCATTAAATTTTGTAATGCTAGCAGAGTGTTATATTGTATGCCCTGTCATATAAGTTTATATGTTATACATATACGATCACAGTCTTCGCTCAGCATAGTAAACTTCACTGCAACCCACACCAGGCACACATAAAAAAACACAAAATTCCTTAACAATCTGCTGGAAAAGTTTTTATTTGAGTTTTTCATTAAAAAGCTGAATCCAAAACAATATAAATATATATATAAATTATATATATAGCAGCTGTAGCTGTAGCTGTAGCTTTTGTGAGGCTGCTGCTCTTCGGCTGGCATGGGCGTAGTGGGCGTGGCTTTTTGCTGTTTTGTTTGCCTTGCACTGCTGCGTGTTTTTAATTTTGCGCGTTTCTCTTGTTCTAATTGAAAGTCGCGTTGTGTGTACTTTGTGTGTGTGAGTGTGTGTGTGTATTGGTTGTGTCTGTCTTGTGTTTGTCTTAACATTTACGACTGCCAACCAACCAACTGGCTGGCAGAGTATGTGGCTCATGCCTCCTGCCGCATGCCTCCTGCCACATGCCTCCTGCCTCGTGCCTTGTGCACTTCCAATTTCCACTCGCGCTGTTATACATATACTTGTAGATAAATAATTTACTTTTTGCGCACTAAGCACAAACAGACAGGGAACGGCAGCAACTAAATGCGACGATGTCGACATATCTCACACAACAGCATGGCAAATATTTATAAGTGTATATACATAACTCTATACACACACACACACACACATACTATATATACAGATGTATGTGTTTGCTTATAATGTACAACAAACGAAAGGCAAACGCAACAACAACAACAACAACAAATAATATTTTCTCATTTTTTTTTTCTCCTTTTTTTCTGCCTCTTGTGTTTGTTGATTTTGCGCCAAACCAAACTTTGCACATGAACCCTTTTTGGGTGGGCCTAGCCCCCCGCCCCATAAGGGCCAGCGGAAGGGTTCGTGAGTCCTGAATTGCGGCGCTCTTGCCCCCGAGGGAGTTACGCAGTTTTCTTTGCTTTTACTTTGCTCTTGGCCATGGCTAAAAATTAAAAATCCAGTTTGCTTATCCCTGGCAGCGGCAGGCTTCAATATTCAGCTGTGCGCGCTGCCCTTGAGCCATGACCTTGTGGGCGTGGCTGGGCATGTTATTGCCCCCCTCCACAGCTTCCAGCTAAGCTAAGCGACTATGCCAAGTATGCAAATGTTGCAGGCCACACACACACAGTGAGAGAGAGAGTACAAAAAACACTGCAGCAGCATAATTTATGGCGCTTGTGCATAGTTTTTTGTCAGCACTGACAATTTGGCCCTGTTGTAAAAGCGTGTGATTTGTCTTTGGTTGCAACAAGCGGAGAGGGAGTTGAGCGTTGGTCGGGCTGCTCTGTGGTAGTTTTTGGCTTGCAAATGTCAACAGCAGCAGACGACGACGACGTCGACGTCCAGGCAGCGCAGGCTCCCGAAAAACGCCTGTCGCCCCTTTTGACGAAATAGACAAATTTGCGTTTGGCTGCAACAAAATGCCCAGAGACGGCAACGAGTCCACGAGTCCATGGCGCACATGCATTTCCCTGCAATAAATCATATGCAGAGAGACAGCAACAATAACAATCCCACAACACACAGCAAGAAAAATAAAAACAGCAAACTTTTCTGTTGTTTTTGCACACTCTCCCCCTGCCATTTTGCCACACATCTCCTTTTTTCGTCACATGCCTGACAAATACATAAATTTGGCAAAAATGTCGCCGCCTTTCACGAAATTTGAGCTGGCAATTGGAATTCAACGTTCTACTCCACCTTGACTCACGAAACTTTGGCAAACGCCAAACGCCTCATAAATCATATCGCAGAGGCGTTAAGTTTTGTTGTTCCAAACGTTTTACCTGCAAGGAAACTCATCAATTTTTTAGCATTTAATCTGTGTGAATCATTTTGGGCATGTTTTTAGTGCGTAAAGGTGTTGGCAATCAATTCGTGAAGCATATCATTTTGCTGTTGAATTCGAGTTGAGCAGAGGCTGGGTCACTCTGTTGATACTATTTGCTAATAATATATTACTGCTGATATTTAGTTAGTAACTCACCATTTGAGAAAAGTGCTACGCTTATGGTATTTGTTAATATAATTTATATAAAATTGCCCAACATTCCAGAGTACTTTTCATTTCCATATTGCTCTCGCGCTCTTATTAGCCATAATATTCTCCAATCTGCCATAATATTCTGCTCAAAAATATCACAAACATATTATTTAAATTTCCAAGAATTGTTTCTCACGTCGTCTTTAACTAATTCAAGTCAAGTTTACAGCCGAATTCTTCTTATAATTATCATGTCAAATTCAAGCTGAATCGTTTGCCAATTGAATCACTTTGTAAGTGCATATCAAACACAGCTTTAAGTCAACATAATAATAAATCGTTTTACAGCTCATTGAGTGCATGTGCTGCTTATCTACAAAGTATCTGCAGCGTTGTCTACTTAGCAGCCATGCAAGCAGATTGTGTTGCATTCGGCGGCAAGCATTTCTTTTGCCAGCTGCCACAACTTTTCGTGCTTGCGTTAAATTAAGCAAAAAATAATAATTTTTTGTGACGTTCAGGGCAGCAACAATAGCAACAACGACAAAAATTGCTGATACATAATTCACATGGCAAAGCAGCACGGAATGTTTTGCATAGACGCCCACTGGCTGCGTGTGGTGGGCGTGGCCGGCGCGTTGTATTCCTCGGCAGACGACAACAAAGTGGAAGCCATTAAATTTCATGCATACACAAAAAAAAAAAAAAAAGAAGTGGAATAGGAGAGAAAAGAAAAAGGAGGCGAACGTAACGCAACATATCTGCCACGCCCACGCGCTTGCAGCAACAAAATGAGTTTGCACTTTGTTATGCAAAAAACGAAGCGTGCGAGAGGCGTGAGAAGAAGTTGTGTTGCATAGCTACACCTGCAATGTTGCACCTTAAGGAATGTCTGGCAGCGAAATAAGAGAAATAAACAGAGCGGGAGGCAGAGGCACATAAGCAGGGCGGCATAAGAAATGCTGCTGAGACAGCAGCAACAGCAGCAACAGCAGCAGCAGCAGCAGACGCAAACTTTGCATGTTTTTCATATTTATCCTGGCAGAAGATGTGGCAGCAGCAGAAGAGTCATCGCATTCCAGACAGCGCGACGCACTGCTGTCCTATCATATCCAGCGGCGCTGCCATCCTCCATTTAAATATATATATTCTGCATTGTCCTGTCCTGCGCTGTCCTGCAAAGGGGTTAAAGGATGCGTGTGTGCAAATTATTTAGAGGCCATAGTGTCAGAATGCCAGTTACCTGGCTACAGTCGCGTCTTGAAATATTTGAGCTGCCTTATTTATGGCACACACTCACACACACACAGACACAGGTACGCCAGAGCACAGTGTCAGGTGTCAGTGTCGGAAGTTATGAAAATACTTTGTAAACATTTCCTATTTCTATTAGCGCCCCAGCGTACTGAAATCCAAGCTCCCAACATCCTCGCTCGCCCCGCTCAAGCCAACAGCAATGCAATGTTGGCCTTCAAAAAACTATGCAACAATGTTTGCTCGAAAGAGCAAACGAGCAACTTTTGCTGCCATAAGTGTTTTCCACGAACACACTCACACACACACTCGCACAACCCTAAAAAGTATCTTACGAATGCTTTGGCCCTAAAAAAAGAAAGTATCTTTTACCTTATCGACGCGCCCGTTGAACCCGCGGCTATACAGCAGGCCATAAATTATATTTTTTGGAACTCACAAGTCTCAAAGTAAGGCAAAAACAAAAAACTTTCTGGCAGTTATTACCAAGTGTTTTGTCGTCGCAGTCTCTACGAGAGTCTCTTGAGTCAGTTGGACTCACTTCTCCCCCCTCTCTCTCTCTCTCTCTCTCTCTCTGTCTGTCTCTTTCCAAACTGCACAACATATCAGTAAACATTTTTGCGACTTTACAACGACTTTGAAACGCACCTGAAACGAAAGTTTTTGCCAACTTCCATGCTAGCCCGTACCTCAACCAAGAGGCAACTGCAGCCAGGCCAAGTTTGGCTGCTCTTTTTCAATGCACGATTCAGCTCTTTAATTATTTTATGATAAATGATGACATTCGACTGGCTACATTGGCATTGTCTGCACACACTTCATTAGCACCTGGCTGTGAGTGGCGCCCAGCCCTCCTTAAGCATCCTTAAGCACACTGACAAGCCGAACATGAAAATATTAGTACATGTCCCAAGCAAACAGCAGCAGCAGCAGCAGCTGACAATGACAAGGCAGCTGAAACAAACAACCCAAATGGAAGGAAAACAATAGCCAGCCTAAGTTTTTGTATAGCCCCACTCTCTCGCTCTCGTTCTCTCCTGTCTCTGTCTTTACCTCTAACTGCTTAAGAGCGCTTTAAACTGGCAACAGGCTCAACGACGAGCGTCTTGGCCAAACAAAGGATCTGCTGTCGTCTGCTCCAGTAGCCTGTCGCCTATCGCCTGTCGCCTGTCGCCTGGCTGAGTACAACGTGGACGCTGTCCTTCTGTGCGTCGATGATTGATGATGGCATGTGACACTAATGGTGATTGTTGCTATTTTATCACACACACACACACACGCACACCTACACACAGCTAGAGCTAGTGCAACACCTGAGCTGAGGGCAGCGCATACATTTTTAATAAATATTTCGTTGCGTCTTTCGAGTTGAGTTCGGTTCGGTTCAGTTAGCTTCGGTTCGGTTTTGCTCGGTTTAATTTTACATTTTAATAGGGTTTTATGAGCGCGCCTAAAACTATGCAACTTGATTTATGATGTGCCACGACATAACCCCGAACAATTACTCAAATTTCATATTTTCCGCTGCTTATTTAGCAAGTGCCCAAATCAACAGAGGAAAGAGGTGCTGGCCCCGGCGCTGCAGCAGGCTGTGTTTTTAGCCAGATTAAATATTAGCTAGGTGCGTCCCTTTTTAGCCATTTGATTAATGTACAATAAAAGAGCGCCGAAACCAAACTCTGTAATAAAAAAATAACTGAAAATGGTATAAGCTCATAGCAATGAAATATTTACGGGGTAGCTTAGCGCTAGATCCCAGTTATTATGTTATATTTCTCTATCAATCTTCAATGCTTAGCGAGCCGGTAGTACTTGATAAATTGCAGTTGGCTGGGCTTAAAGCCCGTTAGCCGTAAACCATTTAAATGCTGAACTGCTGAAAAACTCTCACAATTAAATACATTTTTAATAGTCCATAGAAACTGCAGAGAATTGCATTTGATTGCACCACATTAAAGTCATTGTTAATTAACTTATAGTCGAGCATTGTTGCCAATTGGCTGAGCATGGCAAATGCCAATAAGCACACACACACACACACATACACACACACAGACATCTATATATTGCAAATTATAGATATGCATTAGCAATTGAAAAACAACAACAAATGAGTTTAATGTAATTTGGCATTTATTTATGCATTTTCATTAAAACAAATAAACGAGAAATTATAATAATAATGGAAAATCATTTTCAACAGCAATGCAAATGCATACACACATATATTTATGATATAAAATTGATGAGCAGCTCATTTAATCATTGTGAAATGTACTTAATTTCTTGCTATTTTTCCCCCATTTTTGCTCGGCATTTTATATAATTGGCATTGCCAGAGAACGGAAGTTCATTTTATTATCAATGCTGCGAGTTGCATAATATGTGCATATATGTATGTGTATATTTGAGTGTATTTGTTTTAGACATTTACTAGTATTACACTAGCTTTTAGTTAGTAATTTTTGTATTCTGTCTCTCTCTCTCTCTCACTGTCTCGTTCTGTGTTTCGTTTGCTTGCGGCCATTGCATTTTAATTAAAAATCAAAAATAATTAGCTATTTGTTTAATTACATGAAAATCATTTGTGCCATAAATATTTATTCAAAATTTGAGTGCTTTAGTATATAGTATTTGCTATGATTTCAAATGTGCTCACAAAATCAACAGAGTATATTGATTCTATATACTGAGAGTCGGCCTGCTCTGACTGTTCCACTTCCATCTGCTCACAGAGACTTGAAATGAAATATGTTCTACTTTATGTTGATGGAACAAAATATTCCAATCGACTCTGTTGAGCTTCACTACAGACTAGTTTATCTACATATTGATATTTGAGCTATGAAAGAGCATTAAGCATTCGATTACACTCAACTAGAACATTTATAGTTGTTCACACAGCATTTGCATTATTTATTTACATTTCAAACATGTGCCAACATGTGCAGCACCCAAATATATATACATAAATAAATGAGAGCTCTGATAAAATATATATATATTGAAAACGACATAAATAAATATAGCAAATGCATAGATAAATAGGATAGGCTGTCGCGCATGCATCATAAATGCATATTTAATTATTAAATTAATTAACATGAAATATAAGTAACAAGCGCCATAAAGAAAAACACGAAATCAAATTAAATAAAATAATTATAAAAATGTGTGAAGCGTAACAAACACAAAAAAAAAAGTAAATAGAGCAAATGAGTTTTTTAATAATCTTTTTTGTCATTATTGTAAAATAGAAAACAAACAGAAATTGAAAGCCTTTAATATGGGCATTTAATTTGTTTAATATATATTGATAGGGCGTACATAACTAAATTCTAAACACTCTCGTTCAGCTCTCATGAGAGACTGTTGCAACAAATTAGACCAATATACATGGACTTTATTACATTTGAGGTCTGTCAATGCTTTGTGTTCTCTGTGCCAAATGTGCTTCAATCAATTTTAATTTAATTAATTCTCTTCAACAAGCACCTCACTCAGCTCACCTCTCTTTGACAACAACTCAACAAACAAATAATACAAACAACCGCACACACACACACACACACACACACACACACACTTATAATCAAATGCTTCAGTGTCGAAAGTTTTTCCAGTAATTTGTGCCGCAGCACGCACTTAAACCGAAATGAGTTAATATTTGGACTGGCATGTAAGTTGATGCCACGCTCCCTCTGCCCCGCCCTCGCCATGCGTCGCACTCCTTTGCAGCGCCCATTCAACCAAGTTGTATGCCCCGGGCAAATATCACTTACTTATGTTTAGTTGTTGCTAATAACTTTTGCAGGCCGAGAGCTGTGGCGCCTGCTGTTAATGACACAACCGCAAACAAAGTGCACACACACACACACACACAGCATTTCATAGGGAGCGAAAGAGAGACAGATCGAGAAGGGGTTGGCAGGAGCTGAGGCTTGTTGTGTAATGGCAAAGCTCATTAGCTTAGCACGCAAACAAGTTTTAAAGCATGCATTTAGGCGCGCTGCGGTTTGACAGGCACTGTGCTACACATGCACACACCCACACACACACACACACAAGAAACGTCACACATTGCCTGCAGCCTCCAACGTGCGTGTGTGTGTGTGTGTTGACAGAACAATTAAAAGCATTTAAAATAAAGCATAGCCTAGCAATAGACGCGCTGCCAGCCACATGCGTTCTGCGGCCTCAGCGAATGCATAAATTGTGTGCGTGCGTGTGTGCATTTATGTGCATGTGTGTGTGCATGTCCCACTAATTACCATGTCTTTAGCTTTGCCATGGCTAATGTCATTGGCACTCGCAGTTGGCGACATAGTACATAGTTGTTGAGACCTTTTAAATGGGGTCTCATCGCTGACTGACAGAGCTTAGATATAGGCAGAGCTGTGAAAATTGGACTTGAATGTGAGCAATTGTTAATTAAGAGTTTATCATATAATATTGCTGTGTCTTTATATCTAAGTCGTATAGAAATGAAACTGAAAGCAAATCAATTTAATAACTATTAAATTTAAATATGCAATTCAAATATATATCTAATACCTGCTGCTGACTCCTAAATTCTTGTCATTTAATTCATTAATTATCAGCAAATTCATTCAGTTATCTTTCATTTATTTCCATCAAACGTTTCTCTTAAATTTCTTGCCTTATTTCATTCAGAGTATTCACAATTCGATTTGCCATATATCGCTTTAGTCAGCTTGTTATGGCTTATGCCAAAGCCAAATGTTATGCTGCCTTAATTATGGCCTATTCTCCTGTCTGAAAGCTCCTCTCTCTCTCTCTCTCTCTCTCTCTCTTCCTCTCTGTCTCTCTCGCTATTGAAACTTTGATGCCGCGAGGCGTTGTGGCATTTGCCAGCTAAACTAGTTGAATGCATTAAACTTGAATGTTGCGCGCTGACAAACAACAAATTTTACTTCAAACAAAAGACAAATTGCTACAGGGCCAACAAGGATTTTTATTCGCTGCTTATCAGACGCCGACGATCTAACGTTCTTGGCCAAGGTGCACTTAGCCGAACGTCAAGTAGTTGTGTTTGCCCAAGGAGCTGGCAAAGGAAAAAGTTCGAGCTGTTGAATTTAGCTGACTGACTGCTAAATTGCAAACACATGCTGCTCTGCACACACACAGACACAGGCAGACACACACAAAGGAACTCTGGACAATGCCGGCGACAATGGCCAAGTTAAATCAGGCGTGAAATCAAGCAGGTGTTTCAATTTTTACCAAATTGACTTGACTTTCAGTTTACCTAGCTGGCAAGCAGACTTTTGCCACTGACAGTTGATAAATTGTGTTTGTTGTTTGTCCCTTTGTTCGGCGAATGGCTGTGATTGTTGTCAGCTCGTCTCATTAAAATTGTTATTATGCATTGCATTTCTGATTATAAAACCGAATTAAAACCTATTTATGCAATGCCTCGCACATGCTATGATAAAATAATCAGCATTATTATTATTATTGTACTTTTGTATTGCTATCATTTTTCATATTTACTCTCTGACAACACGCAAGACGCCAGCTCAATGTAAAAATTGTTCACAGAAATATCTGCAGCAAAATTAATTATGTACACAAAAAAATAAGTATATATGTTTTCATGTATATATAATTTGCATAATAATAACAATAATCTGGACACGCATTGATTTCCATGTTCAATGCATAAGTAATTATTATATAATTATTTTTAAAGAATTAATGCAGCCCATGCTACCGCCAGAAAAGTATTTATACTACAGTAAACACTCTACATGAGAGAATTTAAGAGCATAAAAAACGGCTTAAAGAGATTAAAGTAAAAATTTATCATTTTAAATACATTTTAATTATACAAAAACAAATTTCTAAAATAATTTAAAGAATTTTTAATTTTGCAAAAATAAATAAACAATTTTTAAACAAAATTCTATAACCTTTAATTTGCTTTAAAAATGTATATTAAATTTCGCATATATATTTGTCAATTTAAAAACCCAATTAAAAGCAAACCCAGTGTGAATTAAGCAGAATATATTAAACTGAACAGCACTGTATGCTCTGCACATACACCTATTTGTACCTCCACACATATACATGTACTTTGTATATATAGATGCTTTTTTTGTTATTATATGTCAAGCATAAATTGGCATTTCAACTGGATTTGCATGTTAATTAAAATGCTGCACGCACGGACAGCTGAAAACAAATGCAGAGACAGAGACAGACACAGAGACAGAGACAAGGGCATTAAAGCGCCTAGTGGTATTCAACTCACATACATATATGTATGTGTATATGCATATGTATTGCTGTCTATATATGGCTTGAGTATGCTCTTAATGCAGTCTGGTACTACAACGCTTAACAGCTGACCGAACATTGTAAGCCTTTAGGGGCGCCCTCGCCGCTGGCCGTTTTGACTCTTGGCCAGATCGATGTCAGCCCAAGGCCCGAGCACTTCACTGCTCAATGGGCGCATTTCATTTTGAACTCTATTTACTTAAGTGTTCGCCGAGCAGCGTAAAAATGGAGACGAAGCTCGGTTCGAGCAACAACAATCAACTTGATGGCTTGTGGCAGCGTGGCAGAGCTAAGGGCTGCCGCTCGAACTCTATGCGACCCGAACAACGACCTACACTTGACTTAACCAGCATTGTCGATTGCATTGTGGGCGGTGCACGCCCACAAAAAAAAAAAAAAAAAAAGAAAGAAATAGATAGAGAGGGAGGTAGAGCAGTAGCAAAGAAACAGAAAAAGTGCATGAGGCAGCGTCAACGCCTACGCTTTTTGGGCGGGCACAGGCGAGACTTTAATGATGATTTCCTTGGCGCTTAAGTCGTTTAAACTGCGACCCGATGACGTCCTCCTACAACTCAACGAGCGCCTTTTTTGTGTCTGACTAGGCGACGCGGGCGTGTAGCGTGCTTTTTTATTACTTCAGCTGCCACGACTTCCTCGACTGGCTCGACTGGCTGAGTGACTGCGTCTGCTACTGCTGCTGCTGCTGCTACCACTGCTTTCATGTGCATTATGAAGCACTCGTCATCTGCTGCTGCTGCTCCTTCGCTCTCTTGAGCTGCTTTAAGCACTTGACTTTGCCTAGAGTGCAGCCCATGGAAACACAGCACACACACACATACACACATACACACAGCAGCAGCCCCAGCTAGATAGCTTCAGCCACCACTCAGCCTCGGCTCAGCCTTTCAGCGATGTTGGCTTAAAGATTTTTCGCAGCTGATGGAATTATGACAAGTGCCACGAACGACTACTGCTGTGCCACAGTCGTAAAGTTCAATATTTTTATAGCGCACTCTACAGTGTCTGCTGCACAAAATAATAATGACTAAAAGCAGCATATAGCTAAATATATATACACCCATATATATTTATATGTCTACCTGCCCTGCACCTTATAATTAATTGCATTTTTATAGAGCATACCGAATGCCGAAAACCCAATATATTTTTTACATTACAAATATTTCGTCTGGCTTTTAAGCATTCCATAAATTCTCGGCTACATTTTTGCAGCAAATCTAATTCCGATTTCCTAGAGAGAAAAAAGTTGGTATTTTATCAACTGTGCAATAAAATTTGTTGCATTTGTTTAATTTATTTGGCGTTTTTGCAAAATGTTATATAATTTATTATAAACAGCAGCCGCCAGGGCGTACTGTCAGCGCCACGCCCCCCACACGCCCCAGCCGCTGCTTTGCGCTTTTAATTGACATATTTAAAATATTAAATTGCATCCGTGTGCAAAAATTGGTTTGCCCGTTAGCTATTTGCTATGCTCTGTATATCATATGTGTATGTGTGTAGCTGCGACGATTTGCATGCAATTATTAATTTTTAATCAAGTAAATAACTGCACACACACACACACACTCACATATATCTATAAACGTGTGGACAGCAACTCTAACCGCAATGTGCGTGATTTCCGCTTTGCGCTGCACAAAGCCAATGACAAAAACAAAAAAACAATAGAAAAAAAAAATTAACTGAATTGAAAGTGGCTAGCTAAAGCCGACGAAATATATGCCCTAAATTAACCGAAAGACATTTCCTCTACTTAACTGTTTTTCTTTTTATATAATAAATAAAATATATATAGATATATATTATAGATATTTAAGTTAATCTAAAGTTAATCTAAATTTTAAAAAATGTATCTATAGCCGACTCAGTCTTCTCAGACTCTTTCTCTCGCTCTCTCGCTTTCTCTCTTTTCAAATTTCTTGATTTTAATTTACCATGCAAATAAATATAATCTCTATACGAATGGTTCGAATACACTTTAAATCAAATTCTATCCACACGAATTGCTCGAATTCTCTTGCCTCGAGCTAGCTTTTTGCTGAAATTAATAACGAAATATTAAATAACAATTGCCACCGCTGGGCATTTGGGTGTTATTAATTAAATGTCGCTTAAACACGCGCTTAGCGCATACATATATAGTTTTATATGTATTTAGCTACTTTTTTTCAGCACAGCTCAAAATTTATTATCAGTGACAGAGCAGACAGACAACAGACAGCAGGACTCGTTGACAAAAATTAATAATCAACTAAAAACCGCAGGATATTTACACTGCACTCGATTGCAGGCTCTCGCTCTGTGCGTGTGTGCTTGACATTTCTGGCTTTTGGGCGTATTGTAAATTAGTTTGTCTCTCTAATAATTTTTTTCAAACAGCTTTTTTTTTAGCTGCTGTGCAGCCAAATTAGTTGGCTGTTTATCGCAGACGCGAGTTGCTGTTTGTTCAAGCGGAAAATGCGCTGATTTGTGTTGCATAATTTTGTGGGCGCACGTTTGTTTATTTAGCTGTTTTTCGTTGATGGCCCCAAAGGTAAACAGACTCACAAACACACACACGCGTACTCATATAAATAAAATGCTTTGATTTGTTATGGAAGACTCGTGTCATTCCCCAGGCAAGCAATTTAAAAATTTAATATAGAAGCTTGGCACTCTTAAGTGCTTTCATGCGTCTATTGATTGAGCCTGAAATGATTATTTATGATTCTCAGGCGCTTGACCAAAACAGAAACAGCAAAGTGTGACATATCACTTGAATTATGCAAGTGGGTCTCGAATTTCCTTTTTCGATTAGGCTAAAAGCCTGCTTTAAAATGCAAAATGCCATAATGCTTAAAGTTCTGGCTTGCAAATTAGGACATGCTTCATTGACTGCCAAAAGGTACATAACGTACACGTGTGTGTGTGTGTGTGCGAGTCTCCTCCAACTTGGCTTTACCCCTTACTTCAATTCTCTCTCTCTCTCTCTCTGTTGAACATTCTCTGCCATCTAAATGCTTGCTTTGTCATTCGTTCCGAGTCATTTCATTTTCACTTTGTTGTTGCCTCAGCTACCAGCTACCCATGCAATGCCATTTGCTCCTGCTGCTGCTGCTGCTCCATAGTTCCAGCTCACTAGTTACCCATGGCACTGCCTTAAAATGACAAACAACATTTGGCAGTTCCCTCGCCCAGCTGCTTGAAAGCGAAAAATGCTTTGCAGCAGCCGAGAAGGCAAAGGCTGAGGCAGCGGCAGCGGCAGAGGCACTGGCAGAGGCCAAGAGCAGTTCGAGGGGCATGGCAGCGCGTACATGCCATTGCACAATCATTGGATTCCGAAACATTTCTAGAATATTTAATAAGAAAACTGAAAATCGTTGAAATGCCAGCAACACTCATAATATCAAGAACCAATGCCCTCTGCTCGTCGGCTCCTTAAACCAGTTCGACTTGGCTTGAAGCTCACAGTTCCTAGCCAAAAGTATAGCTCGTTTAGCTGTGTGTTTGTCTGTCTGGTGTGTGTTGGGTGTGTGCGTGCCTTGTCACCGCCCCTACGATTTGTGCCAATGCATTTTCTTGATAAAAGGCTAAGGTCAAAGACAATATTGAAATGCCAATTGAACTTTTAGCTATTATTAAAATTTTACTGCCAGAATTCAGAGCTTGCCGCCCAAATAGCATTTTGTAAATGTTTGGCACATTTAAAAGTGGCTTAAAAGTGGCTTAGCAAATTGATTTAGCAAACAGCACATTTCAGAAAAGTCTAGAACTAAAACCAAACACTTTAAGCATATTAAAGCAGAATAAGAGGTTTGTTTTCATCAAAAGAGAGTCAGAATCCATTTGAAACCCAACTAGTATTGGGAGTCTTATATATAGTGAAGCATAAATCAATAGGGTTAACCCTTTTAGCCAATTTATTTTATCTGAGCATCAACACGCATTATGCAGTTTAACCCTTCAACCCTGTCCAGACAACCCTTAATCATAAAAAATATCCACTTACTCATATCAATTTCTCTTCTTCTTTATCGTTGCAGGTATGTACCAACTACAAATTTGCATAATACAATGCAAAAAAAAAGGAAAAGAAAAAGAGTAAAATAAAAGGAACCCTTTCGAGGGGCATCCTTTACGTAAGTGCAGTGTCGCAGACAAATCCTTGGCAATCCTTGCAATCTATGCACTAGACACTGAAAAATTTGTATAGCTTATTATTAATAACTTCGGGGTGGCGGAGATCAAGTAGCTAAATCTTGAGAACCATTTAAGCAGCATGTCAGAAACAAAACACGAGAGAAAGGATGGACGACATTGACAGTGATTACAAGCTAAAAGTATGAAAAACAGCAAAAACTACTTAAGCACAAGAAATAACAAAAGACAACCAACCGGACCATAGACAGTAGACAAATTTTTTGCATAAACAGAGACGACAAAGCCAACTAAGGGACTGCACTTAAAACAAGAGCCATTGCACAGCAGCAGCAGCAGCAGCAGCAGCAACAGCAACGACAGCCAAGTCCAAGTCCAAGTCGAAGCCAAGCGAAAGTCATCGAAGCTCAGATGCCCAAAGAATTTTTTCTATTTCAATTTTTTCGCCTTTCTTTTTCTTTTCATTGATGTGAGATGCGAATTTTTCAATAAGTGCGTCGGGACGCAGGACCCGGGCCATAAGTATAATAATTTTGGGTACAAGGGACATGGGGATATGGGGCGACGCGACGTCGTTTAAAATATGCCGGATTGCTGGATCCTGGCTAGCGTCAGGAAGCATACAAGTAGAACGGCTCAAAATGCAAAGTAGACGACATCCGCTTTGAGATTGGATGACGTTTCGTCCTAGCCATCGTCAAGTATTAAAAGCAAATAAGTAATAAAAATAATAATGGAGCATTTTTACCATTCCTGCTGCTACCCCCTCCCTCCATCGCTCCATCAAAAAAAAGAGAAAAAGAAGAAAAGAAAAGGAGAAAAAAAAGGATAAGCATCTTAGCGCAATTTCTTGCTGCCTTCTCAATATAACAAAAGGTCCTTGCGTCGGGGCAAATGTGCCGAAAATGAAGAAGGGGCTGAAGCAGGAGCAGGAGCAGCAAGAGCCGGACCCGGGGCGGAGGTAAAGGGGACGCGTACACAGCTCAGCTGCTGGACTTGGTCGGCTACGGGCCATGCTGCTGTTTTGTCCTTTATTTCCATTTATTTCTCCATTTCGGTTTTTTTTAGCTTTGCCTTTGCCTTTTGCCGCTCTCATATTTCTGGCCGCGTCCCTAAAGGACAACAACATAAATGCAGGAAATTTGAATGGACGAGCGCAGTGAATGAAATTTGCAAATATTTTTCAAAAATTGAACTTCTCTGGCAAATTTTTTGCGTCCGCAGGACATGAGAGCGGGAGGCGTGCCGGCTGGCTGGCGGTTTATGAAAATAAGTGAAGAAAATTGATTTGAAGTACTTTGAAGTGCAAAAACGCATAGCGCCGAATCAGTGAAGAATGCTTTGGCATATTATTTCGTTTTGACGAACAGTTTCTTTTCTCTCTCTCTCTCTCTCTCTCTCTTTTTACTTGCTGTCTTTCTGTATCTATCTTTTTTCTACTTTTCAGTTAGTTTTTCAACTTTTGTTATGATAAGCAAGTCAAGCAGAATGGGCAAGGAGTAAGAGAAATTGAAATACAAATAAAACTGAAGACAAAAACGAATGCAGATCTATGCAGCTTTAAGTAAAGTTATGAACTGCACGAAAAAAACTTATTTAAGTAAAGTTAAGAGTTAAGTATCTGCCAGAAAGCTGAATCAGAAACTCCAAGCTCATCTCTCGACTTCAATCTGTTTCGATCAGGCAGAGCTTTATATTCGCATTGAAACAGATTTCTAGGCTTAAGAACGACACTTACCATGAAAAGCCAAATTGCAGTACTTTCTCTTAACTTCTTTAGGCAGCTTGAGCCTCTATCAGACCAGACAACAAAGGAACATGCGACTGTATAAATTGCCTAGAAAACTAGTTGCTACCGACTGCCGTCTATCATTTCCGCTAGCAATTTGTGTGCTGGAAACTTAGACTTTTCAGAGAAAAATTGTCAAAATATAAACCGCCAAACAGTCGACGTAGTCTAAGGAGTCTGGCAGGTAACCAAACGCGCGTTCCACTTGACGATGCTCGTTTATCAAGCACACACAAGTATATAGAAGGAGATGGACAGAGAGAGAGATAGACTGCGTAGACTCGAGTAAAATGTTTCACGCCAGCGCCTAGAAGTATTCAATGCGCCTGCCAGACACTCGTTTTGGCCAAATATATTCATTGCAAGATTTGTTGCCAGTGGGCGGAGCTGGCTTCCTTTTTTTGCATATGCTGCTGCCTCTCTGCATGCTGTGTCTGTGTGTGTGTGAGTGTGTGGCACACTGGAGACTGCCAGACTTATGCTTGAATTGCAAATAGTTAGAAAAGATTTTGCCATGATTTTGATGTTACTTTTCGGTTGCATTTCTTTCTGCCACAGCAATTGGCAAGGCATGCCAAAGCGATTTGTGCTTACTGCATTTGGGCGTAACACAGATTTCGCATGATTAAATTAAGTCATATATATCTCTATCTCTCTCTTACTCCGTCTCTTTCATTTTTTTAGCAAGGCTTAAACTGGGCATTAAATGAAATGTTATATAACAATCAGAAATCAACGCACATAAAAATATATATGTCGCTCCCACTCGCTCCCTCTCGCAAGCATTTGCGGCCATTTGCTGTTGGCAATTGCACACGCACACACACACACAAGCACACACATTAGTGTGCAATTTGGCCAAATGTCGCCAACGTGGCAGCCTGTCCCCGGTTCACTCTGGCCAGCCCCCAGCCCCAACCCACTTCTCCCTCTGCTTCACCGCCTCGCCCCAAAAAACTTTCACAATATTTCCGCAAAACAAATTGCGCGTAAAAATGGCAATGCAATTTTTGGTCGTTTGTTGCGGCGGCCGTTGCCAAATGGACGCCATGTTGCATCCACATATGTTTCAGCTGACCCTTGCGCTCCCTCTCCCACTCCCACTCCCACTCGCTCTCGCTGTGTGCGTGCCTGTCCCATGTTTCTGTAATGTTTGCCCAATTGAATTTAATAATATTTTCATTTGGATTTTAGTTTTTAGTTTTCCCAGAGACTATTTTTGTGCAATTTTCAGCAGAGCAACTGCAATGCAGCTGCAGCTGCAGCTGTGTCCTGCTCCTGACGTGTCCTTTGAAATGTTTTGCTGTTTGTGGCTGGCAATTGGCATGGCACTGGTCAGCACATGGCAAAACAGGGACAGCCCAAAGAAGGCCTTGCTTTAGTTATTGCAACTAATTGGATCTGCAAGCGCGTGTTGTTTAACCCATTTCATGTTGATTCCATGTTCCCTCATTAGACGCGATTCGTTTACTTAAAGAGCTGCAGCAAGAGTTAGCGCTTATGATATAATGACTACATTTGCTGAGGCATCTTATAGCAAGAGAGTTAGTTCGAGCGAGTTACATCAACAGCATACTCGCTCGAGTGTGAATGTAAAGACCGTTTGCATTGACTCTATTTGCTCTCCTACTGAATTTCATTGAGCGAACGTCAATCGTGTTGCTCTCTAAGTGATATTCGGGAAAAGAGCAGCACACGATCATCAACCGAAAACGTAAACGAAAAGAAACGAAGGCGCTTGCTCAGAGACGATGCGAGTGAGTATGCTTATTTTTGGTTGACTTCGCGTACAGAGAATGATGATTTAAACTGTTAAGAGTTATGTTAAATAGATATTTGATACATTGCCAGTACAGTAGTTAAGTCTTTTGGGATGATAAAACACAAAAGTCTATCAATAAAAGGCATAAAAATAGACTGAATTCTCTCAGTCTTGTGACTCGAAGTTGGGTCTCCCCTCTCTCTCTCTCTCTGTCTCTGCAGCCCACTCAGTAATATATAAAGACATATAGATCATAAATTTTGTTGTTATTGTTATCTTACTTTACTGTTTTATTTGATATCCCTAGCAGTTCAGGACCTTCTCTATATTAAGTTGTTTCATCAAAAACTGCTTTAATGGCTGCATAGTGTTGGGACGTGACTCGTAACCTGTTTAAAGAGTTACGCTTTATGTGCGTGGCACTGTTTTGGTCTGGGCCAGAGCTATATGAAGGGGCACTTACTCTGTTCTCTGCTCTGTTTATCCGTAAAAACAACTATCGCATCAACAGCTCGTAAAACCAAAGCAGCAAATTAAACTGCGAGCATAAAAAGCCAACGAATTTGGAAGTTTGTGGGCGGCGCCCCCTCTCTCTCTCCCTCTCCCTCGACTGACCATACTGACCATAATGCGCACCCATAAATATAATATTTGATAATTTTATTAACAATTTGGACTGTAAATTGTTTACGACTGCGATTGCAGTGCTCGGCTTAAGTCTCGGCTGCGCCTTTGCATGGCAAGCAACTGCAAATGAAATATTCATGCGGCTCAGTCTCAACAGAGATCCTCTAGCTCTTCTTGCTCCTTCTCACCATCTATCTCTCTCTCTCTCTTTCGAACTCAAAGTCGTAAATTAAATTTGGCCCTGGCAACATTCTGTTCAATCAAGCACAAAAAACGCAGCAGACAGACGGTCTAAAGGGCTGCCAGCCTGGCTATGGCTATCCGAGCCGTCCTTAGACTCGGTTTAGTTTAGTTTTTGTTGTTTTTTTTTTCTCTTGCCAGCTGTGAACTGTGTGAACGCACTTTGATTTTAAGTGCATTAGAGAGGCGCAGTCGAAATTCAATTTGTTGCAATCCTATGCTAAAATCAGTGGGCAGCAAAAAGAAAAAACTTTTTGCCAACATTAAATTTATGAAATTGTGCGCTTCCTCTCTTTAGCCTTGGCTGCCTGGCTGGCTGGCTGGCAGTGTATGTCCTTATGCAGGACGAGAAGTGCTCGAAACTCAATCATGCTTGCATGTAATATCCTGCCAGTCCTTTGCTGCCGTGTTGAGCCAGCCATTTGCTTGAGTAAACTGTGCGGTCCTCACGACATTTATACCCACAACAACAACAGCAAAAACAGCAAGAACAATGATAACAAAATGCCAAGTTCTTCGCAGTTGGAGCTCTGTGAACTATGCAAGACATGTGCAACAAGGCATGCGAAGGACAGATACGACAAAATGGGGCGTATTCAAGGCGTTATTTACGAATTGTCCTGTCCAAGTCAAGTCCCTCAACTGCAACAACAACAGCAACTTGCATTACAACTTTGCTGTCACATGCCAAGCATATCTTGCCCACTCTCAGTATAGCCTGTTGATTGCTTATTATAAGTCTTTAACTAAACTTTAAGTATATATATATAGCACATATAATGTATTTAAAGTCCAGCTTTGTGTTAGTTTTTGAATGCCTTTTCCTTAGACCTTTCTGCGCCTGATTGTTTTTTAGGCCTGCACTCGCTTTAAGCCTTGGCCAAGAGTACTCTCGGCGACTAATTGAATTAAATGGCTGGGCTGCGGCGGGCTGGGCAAAAAGCAAAGTAAATTAAATAAGTTTTTCATTTTGGCGAACGTTGGCAAGTTGCATTGTCAACGCCGTTGTTCGCCTCGCGCTTTTTGCTTGCCCGCATTTTACGCTTCGCCTGCGGCTCCATTTGGCTGCCTTTTGATGCCGACCCGGACGCGGACGCGGACACGGACACGGACACGGACACGGGCGAGGACTCAGTCCCGGACTTGGACTACGGCCAAATGCAATGAGCCAAAAGTTGTTTAATGTATGCAACGCCTGTCTGTCTGTCCGCCCGTCCGTCCGGCTCTCCTCTCGATCCCTGTGGGCTGCGGTTAACAGCGCGTCGCAACTTTGGCCCCGAAAGTAAGTAACTTTTCGCATGGCTCGTACATTTTTTAATGCATAGCATACTTTTAGGTAGCTTAGTGGCATTTTACACTAATTTGACTCGCAGTCGCAGTTCTTTATTATTTTTTTTGTCCACTCTCGCCCGCTCGATGGTGTGATTTATTTGCCGGAAAAGATTACTTACTCGGCTTGCGGTTACTCTGAAGCGGATTCGAGTGGACTTTGCTCTCTGTGGCTCAGCTCCCCCTTCAGCTTGGCCCGCAATCAGTTGAAGATTTGTTTTGACTGAAGCTGAAGCTGCAGCTGACAGCAAAATTAAAATGTGGAAATGAATTTGTAATTAGTTTTACTCTGCTACTTTTCTTTTTTTGCCCACTTTACAGCTGCCATGGAGAGTTTGAGGCTTTAAATACGCAGAAATTAATTGGAAAAGTCCTTTTGCTGTCAATTCGTGGGCTGTGTGGGGATTAGACTGAAGGGAGATGGCTAATAACGGAAATATATTTGAATCGATAGATTCTTTGGCTTAGATTTGAGTATTGATTGATGAAAGTTACGTGCATTAGCTGATATAAATACTCGACAATCTGTTATTGATATATATTTCAGAATATATAATTTTATATAAATATCGAACTCTTTCGCGCACTCTTCTACAATTTAACACCTTTAAATAATACCTGCTATTAGGCTTATATTTATTTTTGCCAAATCCATTTGGCGCTAAAATTTATGCGCTTTTATGTTAAATAAATAAATGCATATTCTTGCTGGCGCTTTAATTGATATATAAAAATGGCTGGCCATTAAACAAATGCGCGCCTGGCCAATTCATTTAGCAATTAAAACAAGCTGCGGCCGACGCGCCGGCTGCTTAAAAAAAAAAAGACTACAAAAAAATTATAATAAAAATAAACTATTATATGCAAATCATGCACAGACTACCATATATATATATACATTTACATATATACTATATAATTCATTTGTTAAACCATTTGCCGCCCATTTATTTGCTAGTGCTTCTTTTGCATTTATTATAAATTTTTTGTGATTATTTCTTCTTCTTTTTTTTGTTACGTTCTCGTTGCAAATTGAGAGAGAAATATGTTGTCCTTTTAGGCGTTGACAAATCGACGCTCGCAGTTGTTGCACACACAAAAAGCGGCATCGAGGCGGGAATAATAATTTTTTGGCACGACTGCCATGTTAACATGTCCCCAGACACGTAAACGACTCCAGCTCCAGCTCCAGCTCCAGTGCCAGTGCCAGCGCCAGCTACGGCACACGCGCTGCAGTTTATTATGTGCATGTGTCCTGGCTCTGGGCGCTCGGGGCTGGAGCTCAACGCTTGCGGCTTGTAGCCACCATTAGTGAACACGGCAACGGCAATGGCAACACGACTGCCAGCCCGGGTAACTGTGATTACGGCCATGTCTGAAGAGAGCCCCAACAGCCAACAGGTTTATCATGTGCACTTGCTGAACCTCTGGCCCCTGCTCCCCACTCCGCCCCTGCGCCGTGTGTAGCTCGTGTCTGGATCCGGGTTTGGCTGCATTTGCATTTAAATATAAATACGTGCAGAGCTTTTAGGGGTCGGCTGGCAGACAAATTACTTTTTAAATGCACTGTAAGCCTTCAATTGTAATTGGGCAACGACGTCGCCTGTGAGTGCTATTGGCCTGCTGCGGTTTGAAACTTTGCCAAAAAGGCGAGCAAAAACTTTTGAGCGACGCGCATTAAAAAACAATAAAGCGAACCAAAAAAATAAAAAATAAAAAAATATATATATATGTATATAGATTGCCAAGTGCCAAAATGGTAAAGCCTGCGCTTGCCTCCTAAGCGATTGGCTGAAAGTCTGAGAGAGAGAGGGAGGGAGCTGGAGCAAAGGCGCAAGCTAATGGCGTCACGTTTGCAGGGCCGTGCCGCAACAGCAAGTGGCATGCAACATGCGATTGCTGCCAAAAGTGCCGCCTGGCACAAGTCCAAGCCTGCCGTTAGTATAGTTTGGCTTGTTAGTTGCCAGACGGCAAACGGCAAATGCGGCCAATGCGGCGTGCGGCATGTGGCATGTGGCAGCCTGTTGCATACAGAGCCAGAGCCAGAGTCAGAGTCAGAGCCAGAATCGTAGTCAGAGCTAGTCAGAGGCGTGCTGCCTGCCTTCAGCGTCGTGTTGAATTTTTCATTTCATTTGGCGCAGCAATTCACTTGAATGGGAATATCGTGTCGTCGTCTTCAGGAAGCGGAAGTGCCAGCCAAACAACTGCACACATAGCATATAATAAACGTTCATATTCGACTCAACTGACTTACGACCACAGGCAGACATCATTTCATGAAGGCTTGGCTTGGCTTTTTCAGGGGCAATCGGCAAGCCGCCCCCAAGACAAAGTGCAGAGGAAGAGCGAAGTAGAGACGGAAAGAGTAAGAGACAGGACATGCGGTGCTGGATTATAAGGCTATCAAATTGACGTTAATGAATTAATTTATGAGCTCTTGCGGTTCTAAGCGAGCCTGTTGCACTATTTGAAGAGCAGCGCTAATTAGGGTAACAGTAAGATATTGGTATAGGAGGAGCATAATTGCCAGTGACTGAGATTAGCAGGGCTCCACAGGCTGTGGAGTTGATGAAGTATTTGGGTTTGTTTAATAAATAAAAAATGAGTTTTGATGAAGAGGTTTTTGTGGAAAGGAACTGGTGGATAAATAGATATATAAGTGAATTAAGTGTGAAATAAAGCTTGGGAAGGTTATGATAAAAATACTTTTAATAATCTATTCATAATGCTCAGCAAGTGAAGAGAAGAGACAGAGCAGTAATAAGCAGACCAATAGCAGACGTGAGTGAGCAAAGATTCTAAGTTATTTGCTCGCTTACTCAACCTCAGTGCGCGAACGTCAATCGTATCGCTCTCCAAACGATCTTCGGGAAGCGAGCATCACACGAAAACCAAAACGAAAAGAACCGAAGGCTATTGCTCAGAGCTCATAGAATTCGGCATTGCAGAAGCTTAAATGAAACTGCAATTGAGAACATGAAAGAGAGGCTAACAAATACTCTAACTTTCTATGCTGTGTAGTGTATATAATAGGGTATGTAATTTAGCAGCCATAGATAGAAGCTCGTTACGCCACAACTCGTTACTCTTATTTAAACTGCGAGCTGCACTTCCGCTGCTTCGCTTGCTGCACTGCAATTTTCGTGAAACATGTCGAAAGACACGACAGCAACAACAACAGCAGCAACAGCGTTGTCGCTGAGCGCTACGATTGGGGCACGTTCTGTTGCCTGGCACTAAAACGCCTAATGACGTTTACACGGCCAACATAATTACAGTAATAATGTGGCTGACTCTCGACACTGGTGATGACATTAGTGAGGTGTCATGCGACAATTTAACGAGACGCGCAGCATATGCGCGAAAAGGATTCGCCTTTTGTGTGCCACATGCAACAGAGTCGGCAGCAGCGACAGCAGCTGCTACAAAGCACATTCGTCACGAAATGAGGCAACAACTCTACAGCCTGGCAGGCAGCTCAACAGCTCGTGCGTGTGTGTTGGCCACCATTTTGTATGCTTTTAAATTAGCCAATGTGTGAAAGTGTCATGTTTCGAAATATGAAATTAACAGCCAGCCAGAGTACGAAGCGACGCGACAAGCAGGACAAGCAGCAAGCGTTCACATTGTTGCTGCCACATGGCAGCGTGACTGTGTTACAGTGTGTGGCTGTTGCTGTTGCTGTTGATATGCTATAATTTGTTGGCGAAAATTGAAAGGAAGTGCACTTCAATAATTATGTGTTGTTGTTCTCGCTGTTTTTGCTGCTGCTGCTGCTGCTTCTTATTGATGTTGCTCCTGTTGCTGCTCCTGCTGCTGCTGTTTGGGTTTTCATTTAAAGTTGATGAAAGTGCTGCAATAAAACTAAGTTTCTTAAAGATTTTGCTTCTTTAAATAATTTAGTAGTAAGCTTGCTTAAAGTCTTTTAAAATATGATTTGATTTGTTTTATGTTTCATTTATTCCTTCTACTCACAACTCTTCTTATAAAATATTTATTCAAAAATTAATTTATAAATAAGTTAGTTAATTTCTAAGTTAAGTTCTTGCAGCTTAAAGTTGCTGGCGTTCATCTGAGCAGCATAATATATATGTTTGCTATTCATAGATTCACAGGGCAGAGATATGCACATGATACATATAATTATGTAATATCCAATGCTCATTGTTGGCTCATTAAAATACATTACAAAGATGCTCAGCAGAGCCGAGCCGAGGTGGCCGGATGGCATATAGTTTCAGATAGCCGGCAGGTTTGGCCTGCGGTTGCTTTGCTCCCTGGATATTTAGCTTGGCCTTTGCATAAACTGGAGTTTCATATTTCATTAATTAAAATTGTGTTTGCTGGGGCTCTGCTAACTATGTACATGAAGCACCTGTTTAGCTAAAGTCTCATTAACACACACACACGCAGGCTGGACGGCTGAAATTATGCAATATAATATCATTGTTACATTGATTAATGATTTGCAAAATCATAAAAGCCACCCACTCCGAAACGACTCGGCCAGCCTCCCTCATTCGGGTTTTGTATTACAAAAACAGTCCACTCATCTGCAAAACGTCTTAATTATAACAAAACAAAATGCCAAGGCACATGAAATGTTGTCGCTTCAATTGTCATACGATGGCAGCATGAAACGGTGTGGGAGTCGAGGCGGAAGTGCGAAATGTGAAGCGTCCATTATTATGCTAATTAATTGACATCAAAGAAAGCAACAATGAGAAGCAGACAGAGACAGATAAAGATAGAAAGAGAGAGCAAGAGGGAGTTTTGGCAACATCTTTGTTGCTCAATGTTTCAAAATCAATGACAGCCGACAATAGATAACATCATGATTCAATGTAGTTGACTATAGATAGGGCGCGAGGCAGACAGCTGTATATACATGCATACATACATAGACATATATATGTAGATATATAGGAGCAGCTAGGTAGGAGGTACTTATATTATATATATTATAAAGAGCGCGCAGCTTGTAAGCCGATTTCAATGGAAATGCAAATTGAAGTGCGTTGCCAATTATTTTGTTATTTACGAGTATTTTTGCTTTTTATCATTGTTGCTGCTGTCTGTTGCTGTTGTTGTTGCTGATCACAAAGGCATATAAAATGTAATATGATAATAATGAGCAGTCCGCTTCGCATAACAAAAGCCAAGCGCCAAAGTAGGCGACAGGCGAGGGTGGTGAGGGACGTCTCTGTCACACAGGTAAAAATGGGGCAACGTTGCCAGCGCTGTCGAGTGACAAGGCACAAAATAATGGCCTGTAATAGGATTTGCCATTCATGAAACGGGAAACGGCAAACGTGAAACGTGAAACAAGAAATGGGAAACGGAAGAGCCACCAATAAATATGCAATGCCACTCACTCAGCTCACGATGTGAATCCAATTATTTCCTTTGCAGGGTGCATCCTCCAGCCTGGTTGTCAAATACGCCGACACGGAGAAGGAGCGACAAATAAGACGCATGCAGCAAATGGCCGGTCATATGAACCTATTGAATCCGTTTGTCTTTAATCAATTTGGACCGTACGGCGCCTACGCGCAGGTAAGTAGCCATGCACCCAAGCACCAACTCCCCCTACCCCACACAGCTTGATTGCAATGCTTTATGCCTCTTTAGCAACAACAGCAGGCGGCTCTGATGGCCGCTGCGGCCACAGCACCGGGCTCGGCGGCTGCCTACATGAACCCAATGGCCGCATTGGCAACGCAAATACCTCATGGCCTCAATGGCACCGGCCAGCCGCCGTCGCTGCCCTCGCCAACGATGCCCAACTTCAACATGGGCGCCAATACGCCCAACGGCCAGCCGGGAGGCGCAGCCGCCGCTGCTGCAGCTGCTTCGGTGGCCGACGGTGTCTTCACGAACGGCATTCCACAAACGGCATTTCCACGTAAGTATTCAATCGAATTACAGGGTCTATTTCCAGTCGCCTAACGATTACTATTTATTGATATTCATATGAAGATCTCACACTCGCTCCAGATCCTCTGCATCTGACCATACCACCACAAGGTTTGCCAAATGGCGATGCTGCTGCACTGCAACATGCCTTCCCTGGTTTGCCACCATTTCCAGGAGTTGGTAAGTGTCCAAGCCCTGCCCAGCCCTCGATACTCTCTCTCGCGCTCTCTCTCTCTCTCTCTCTCTCTCTCTATCTATCTATCTATTTCAATATACTTATATATCTTATGCATTAGGCTAAGAGAATTACGTATCCGTTTGTGCCCAAACTGAAAATATTAATAATAGTTTAGAACAAGTCCCATAGGCACAAAATGTCAATTCATCTTCATCATAAGTCCACACACACCTACCCAAGTCCACATCTACCTCCCGAAACAATCTTTCGCCCTCTCTCTCTCTCTTACTTTCTTTCTTTGTCTCTCATGCATTATCATGTCAGTTTCTCTCATAACATCATTGTCTTAAAAAATCAAGAAAAATAATACTGAAAATAAAATATAATTCAACAACAACAACAGACAGAAAAAACAGTTCAATCATTCATAATTGTTTTTATTGAAATAATTAATAATTGTTGTGTCATGCCATAAATATATATATATATTGTTAGTAAAGTGTTATATATAACTCTAACTTCTATATATACATCAATATTTGATTTGTGTACAAAAGAACTACAGAATTCAAGCCTAGTCTAGCTGCGCACTCTTAACAGCGCTCTTCTATGCGCTTCTCGCGAGCGTAAAGTAATTCATTAATAAATTATTATGCCAGCTAAACTTGAATTGAAATCTGAATTTCTTTGTTTTGGCTTTTATGTTGAAAACGTGTTCTCCTTGTTTTTGTTAAATTATATTTAAAATTATGCAAACCCATAATTTGTTGTTCAATGTTAAATGTTTAACATTTCTTTGCGAAAACACGAACTGAAATTCGTTTATTTTGATTTCTTCACTTTATTATTGGCTATGGAGTTCGTATTCACATTAAGTCAAATGGGCTTCACTCCAGAAATCCAGTTGCCCCTTTGGCTGGTACGTCTTAACTTTCCGATATTGTTTCTGATTGAAAGATATGACTAAGTATTCTACTGATCGGATCTGGTCGTAGTCTATGTGACTGTTATTGTTTTCTTTTTTATTCTTATAAATTTAGTTAAACTGAAAATCCAACAAGAGAACTTAATTAATTTAACATAAAACAGAAATCATATATATATTTATACGTATACTTAATTGTTGTGTTGTCTTTATAAATGTTTCGGAATTTGTGTAAAAACCAAAAACAAAAATTATTTATATATAACGCAGCCTTTCCCGCCGTCTATGGACAGTTTCCACAAGCTTTACCACCTCCCCTAGCGGCGGTTGCACCCACTCAGCGTGAAGGTAAGCTTTTCATTATTATTTTGTCGGTTGTTCTATCTCTCTCTCTCTCTCTCTCTGTCTGTCTCTGCCTCTCTTTTTTTGTTTCCTCCCAACCACTTTTCCTTAGTTTCCTTACTGTAAATCAATATTGTATTTGAGTTTTGTTGATGAGTGATATGACGAACAGCTCAAGCCAAGAGCTTTCAATTTTATAAATGAATGTTTTGACTTATTTAGCTATATATCTATAAATATATATACTAATCATTCAGATATGTATATATACACACACACATATACGCACGCATACAAATAGAAATTGAACTGAAAAGCCCAACGAAATTAATTACTTAGATTCCTTTTTTTTTGCTTTGTATCAATTTGTGTATTCAAAAAACCCTTTCGGAAAGGTTTGCGAAGGGCGTAAATCGTTTTTAATGGCTGCATTTAAAGGCATTTTATGGGCGATCGTAAAAATTGCATATAAACTGCTTAAAATCACATAAAAAGCAAAGATATTTGCCGAAAAGGCTTGCCAAGGCACATGAAAAATCATAAAATTTTATGTTCGCTTTGTTTTATATTTTTTATATATATTTTCTTTTGTTTTTCCACCCATTGGGGAAACTATGTAAACGTTGTCGAGACAAGATAAAAGCACAGCCATTAATAAGGCGTATATAGAATGTCTATATATATACGAATCTCTCTCTCTCTCTCTTTCGGTATGTGTGTGCGTGTGTATGTGTATTATATACTGTATCTAACCGTAAGCCTAACTTGTTCGTAACTTATTTATGATTTATTTTTCTCTATATATTTGTTGCGCGTAGCTAATTGTTGATTGTAATTTTCTATACATTTACTTAGTACTTAACCTGCATGCCACACACACACACACACGCACACAAACACACATACAAACACCTGAACTCATGCAACATACGATCCTTGTACCAGGATACGCGAAATACGGGACGATATATCATAAGCTTAAAACTTAAGTATATAGCATTAGAGAACTCGTAGCTCATTAAGCATTCTTAGCATATACGACTATGTCTTATTACTATACATCTATAAATATATATTTACTTTAGCCTATGCAAGCGTATTTTGTTACTGTTTGTTTTCTTCTGTTTTTTCCCCACCCCTTATATACATATATTAAATATATTTTCTATATCATGGTTTGTCATTTAGTTTTCGAGTTTTATGCAACGCATTAGCTTCAGTTGAATCGTCTACAAAATCAGCCACAAAACACGAATCACACAAAGCAAACAAAAATATAAATCTATATATATATATTTGAAGAGAAACTCAAGAACAGCCAAAATGAAATCTATACAGCAGACAAACTCATAAAGTTCGATTTATGATTTAGCTCATCGTTTAATTTATTTTCTCTACTTTGTTTCTTTTCTTGTGATGTCTTCTTTTAAGATTTTCTGATGTTCCCAGGATGTTCTATATCCGGCCCGGAGGGCTGCAATCTATTCATCTATCATTTGCCCCAAGAATTTGGTGATGCTGAGTTAATGCAAATGTTCCTGCCATTTGGCAATGTGATCAGCTCTAAGGTCTTCATCGATCGTGCAACAAACCAAAGCAAATGTTTCGGTAAATTCAAAACAAAAATTGCCAAACTGTTGATTTATAATATTTAAGTTTTTAACAATTTTGTAGGTTTTGTTTCATTTGATAATCCCGCCAGCGCTCAAGCGGCCATTCAGGCCATGAATGGCTTCCAGATTGGCATGAAAAGACTGAAAGTTCAATTGAAGCGGCCAAAGGATGCCAGTCGACCTTATTAACAATCGGAGTTCCTCAAGCGTAACTTACATCAACAACAACAACAACAACAACAGCAGCAGCAGCAGCAACCACAACAGCAGCAGCAGCAGCAGCAACAAATACAACAACAACAAATACAACAACAGCATATAGAACAACAACATATACAACAACAACATATACAACAACAACAAATACAAATTCAGCTACTGCAACATCAACAACACCAACAGCAGCAACAACAACTGCTGCAGCAGCAGCATCATCAACAGCAGCAACTGCAGCAACATCAACTATATCAACAACAGCAACAACAACAACAGCAGCAGCAGCATCACCACCTCCATCAGCATCATCAATATAACGCAAAAGCAACAGCACCAGCTACAACAACAATAACAACATCGCCAAACAACAACTTTCGACCACAATTAGCAAATGATCGCAATGCAAATCGTAATACAATTCCCTATACATTTGCTAGCTGGCGCAATGGCACCTATTGCTATCGCTACAGCGCCAACAGCAGCAACAGCAGCAACACCAGCAACAACAACAACAACAACAGCAACAGCTACAATAACAACAACGGCAACAACCACAACAATAACAGCAACAGCAACAGCAGTGAGAACATACCGTCGCATGATACAAGTAATTATTCCAAAGTAGAGCTCGTCGAGAAGCTGTTCTTGTGGCAGCAACAGAAACGAAAAGCCTAGCAGCAACAGCAGCAGCAACAAGAGCAGCAGCGACAACATCAGCGACAGCAACACAAACTACAGCAACAGCATGGATCAACTTTTTATTAGGGTGAGCTGAAAACTAAATCTAAACTCGAACGTCATTAATCATGCCCTCATCTAATATCAATATTTTGGTTTAACTAATATCTTCTGGTATCCATTACAGATGGACTTGGAACAATGAATTTTGCAGATGCTAAGAGAAGTGAAACCGCAGCAAACAAAGAATCTAAGAAAAAACCTATGCAAATAGTAAACAGAAAATGTAAAAAAATGTCAAAGCAAAGAATACTATATATATAGATATTTGTGTGTATATATGCATATATATAAACTATATATGTATATATGCATATGTATTTATACAGGCAGCTGAAAGCAGTACTTAAACAAAATAAATAGAACAAATTAAGAAAAAAAAGGAAAAAATATATTAAAAAAATTAAACACAATACAATACACAAACACACAACAATTTTTTGCCAAAATGACGAATATATATACATATGTACATAGATATATATATATCGACGTAAATATATATATATTTATAGAGCAACAAGCAACAAACATTGATATTGATAGTTGAGCAAATAACAACAGCACACACACACACACACACACACACACACATACCACAAACTTGAGACAAAAACTGACTGGTAAGAGACCAAAATTATCTGGGTTTTCAATAAAAATGAAATTAAATAATAATCTAAAAAAAATATAAAAAAAAAAGCTGCAGTAACCATTTTTTATACACAATATAAAACATGGAATTTATTAAAATAAAAAATAATAAATCACACGCTGCAAAAAAAAAAAAAAAATACAAAAAAAATCAACACAAGAGAAAATTTAAATATAAAAAACCCACAAAAAAAAACTGAAACTGTTAATTGAAGAAGTAAAGAGAAAACATATGCAAATGAGTTGAAGAAGTTTAGGAGAAGTTAAAAGAAGTTAAGAGACGTTATGGATAGAGCGTAGTGGGATGATATAGGACGATTGATTGATTGATATATAGCTCTGCAACTTTTTAGCATTTAGTACTAAGCAAATTGGCGAAGGATATATAAATATATATATACATATATATAAACCTATATATGCAAATAAAAATTAACACAAAAATTCGAATTTAATTAATTGTAAGATGAAAAAAAAAAAATAACTTAGCACTAGGTGAAAGCAGCATGCAAATTAAAAAAAAAAAAAAAAAAGATAAATAAAAAATAAACAAATATATAAATATATATATAAATATATATATATATATATTTGCGATATGCTTTTGAGAGAAATACACATAAGTCCAACAATTTAAAGAGAACAAGAACACACAAGGTTTTTGCGAGTAGCCTGCAACAAACGAAAGCAAAACAAATATCATTTTTTATAATATGTAAATGAGAAACTAAAGAAACAACACAAATAAGTAAATAATTTAATTATAATAATAAATTTGTTAGAACTACATATTACAAAAAAAAAAAATTAAAAATTAAAAACAACGCATGTTGGCAAAAGTTTTATTCATTTACATGAAAACACTTTTGAGTTAGGCAAAAGGCAACTAGGAAAATCGTAAACGATTTTATAGCATTAATATATATACATATATATATATTATTTAACAAATGAAATCAAACAAAACTTTACACTTAAACTTAGCTGCTTGCAAAAAAAAAAAAAAAAAAAAAACAAAAAAAACCAAATAACAAATACAGGTACTTACAAATATATATGTATATATGTATATATATATTTATATATATACGTACATATATGTATATGTATATAAGCAAATAAATAACTGTATATATACATATATGTATATATATATTTATATGAGCAAAGGTATAAGCTACAAAAAAAAAGTTGCCAGGGTACATATATATATATATACATTTCTATATGTATGACAGACAACTAAGCATTTTGGCCACTTATTTTCACAAGCTCCAATTAGACAAAAAAAAAAAAAACAACCCAACTAACAAGAAAGATGTTGACCATATAACGCGCCCTTAGCCCTGTTAAGAGAACTAAGCTAACTGAAACACAACAAAAATTTACACATATATAAACAAACACAACATATAAATCTTAAATGCATAAATTATTATTGATGAGAATATATATATATAAATTATATTATATATATTTAGCATTTTTTTATATATACAAGTAAAAAACATTTTTAGCGAAACTAGAAAATTGAACACTAAAAACTTTTTATATTTCAATTTATATATTTTTGCCTTTAATTTAACACACACACACACACACACACACACAAACACACATACATACATGCAAGCAAAAATCTTACTTAAATAAACTTACTCAACTCTGTTGAAACATCATTACGAAATATTTTGACATTATCTTGAACAAGAAGAAGACGAAGAAGAAGTTATATCTGTACAAAAACAAATCAAGTGCAAGATTGTCAGATCTACAGCTAAATATGCCAAAAAAACAAGTTGATAAAGAAGAAGAGAAGCGGAAGAAGTAAATAATTAATTGATTAACAATTATTTAGAGTTTGTATAGTGTAAACGAGAGAAGAAGAGAAATAAAATTGAAATACGTTTAGCGCCTAGTCTGCGGGCTTGGAACAAAAGCTCGCGACACACATATTTGATACTAATGATAAATATAAAATATAAAATAAAAAACCAAAAAACACAATTAATTATAAATATGAAAGTATATAAGAATATTTAAGCATACAACAAATTGTTATGAAAGTTAAAGTTACTTTTGTTACCAGTGCAATATCATTTGTTTACATTTTCAGTTTCACACACACACAAACACACACACACACTCACACACAGCCACACAAAGAGGAAATATAATCAAAAGCAAAAGCAGCCAGAAATCATGATAAGATGGAACCGTATTACGTAGTTAGTTAGTTCCAATCCAAAACCAATTTCTTGGCAAAACTCTGTTTGTCTCAAGCTTAACTAATTTAACATTAACTAAGTTTTCATTTATGAATTGTTACGCCTAAAAATCTTGTAAATATTAACGAAACTCGAAGGCGGATGAAAGTCCCCCCCAAACTGCAAAAGAAAAGAAAAATGTAAAGTCTAAACACACATACACACTCACACACACACACACACACATAAGGATATGCAAATGCGCATTATATGCATACATTAAAAACAAATACTTAAATATAGCTATATAAATACTTGCATACAAACATACTTAAATTTAAATGCATAATTTATCAATAATTGATTTTTAGCAACTATTATCTAGTTAAACAACAGTTGAGTAACTGCATTGCCACGCCCATGCCCCCAAATGATTACAGCTTCGAAATGCTAATCTAGATTTTTACTAGAGCAACATACACTCTCACACACACACACACACACACACACACACATACTCACTCTCACTAAATATATATGTATTTACGATCTTGTATGAATCGATCTAGTCAAATTCAAGTTAATTATTGCATAAAAACTAAACTGAAAAAAATAAATAAACAAATATGAAAACCAACTTGAAACAGAGTCAAACTATTGCGATAATAATAATATAATAACAATTATTATTATTATTATTACTATTATTATGTATTATGATCATGCATTATGATTTTGTATTGAAAATACGCAAACAAGTATTTAAACTAAATATATATATATATATATATACTTATATATATATAAATATTATTATTATTATTATTATTATTATTCTATGCTATTATACAAAAAGAAAAACGTTTTAGACTATATACACAATATTTAAATAAAAATAACAAAATATATATTAACAACTTAGTGCAAAAAACTGATTTTGGCAAAATTATGCAAATTATACTATATCAAAATGAAAAACAAACAAAAAAAACACAAAACTTAAATTATCATACATATTATTATTATTTCTAATACGTAAAACAACAGTAAACTAAACATAAAAGAAGAAGAAGATGCGGTTGAACAAATAAAAACGATCAACAAATTGAGAAAAATACAAAATACAAAAAAAAAACGAAAACTTGTTTTATTTTCCTTTTTCCATTATTTTTCAAGTGTGATGACGTTGATGTGGCTTGTGAATTGGCAGACGCAAAGACAGAGAGAGCTTTGACGGACGGACGAACGGACATGTGGACAGACAATTTGGCACATTCTATACCCATATCACTTTCTATATATCTATCCAAAATTTGCTTATGATTTCGTTCGCAATTAGTAAACTTCAAAACAAAAACAAAAAAACACAAAAGGGCTGTGACTTGAAAAAAAAAATGAATAAAACAAAAGAAAAAAAATTAAAAAATAAAAATAAAAATAAATCAAATTGTTTGCATTTTATTCAAGTTATTATTTCTTAATTCAGCTTTAAAAAAATTATTTTTAGTTTTCAAAAGCGGTGATAAGAAGCAACCAAGAAGCCAAATCAAAATTAATGCAAAGATACATAAAACAAAAATATTAAAAAACAAAAGAAAAAAAATATATATAAAAAATAAAGTAACCAATAACAAGAGAATAAATAATTAATGCTTAAATATTGAGCGCTTATTTTAAATTCGAAATGAAATGTGATGAAAAACAAAAAAGAAGAAAAGTTAAATAAAAATAATAAATCCAATTGAAATTAATGGAGTTGAAAAGAAAGAGAATAGAAAAGAAAAACAATTGTACCTTGAGCATAAAGCGTAAAAATTGGAATAATAAAGAAACCAAAGACAAGAGAAAAACATACAAACAACCAAAAACATAAGAGAAACCCTAAGATGAAAGAGTGCTAGGTAAAACCCTATATAAAGATGCGCCCGGTTTCGTCCAATTTGTTGTAATGAAGGCAGCCACGAGATTTCACATAAGATTGGCACTTGCATTTGCAAATTTTGCCAAAATACAGTTTATTGCTCAATTTTTCAAATGATTTTGTTACATCCAAAAATAAAGAGATTGATAGCGCGTTCCAACACATTATAAACTTAATATACAAAGCACATCATATCAAGCAAATAAAAGCGCGTATGTCGTAGTTCTTTAAATGCTAGTTGTTTGTCTATGCATGCGCTCTTCTAAGCGATTCTCATGGATGTTACTTTGCTTAGAGAGCTGACATAAAGACAATTCAATTTATTTGATTTTCTTTGTTTGCTTATTTGCATTGATTTCCTTCAAAGAAAACCAAAAATTAATCTTAATATTAAGCATTGTATATTTAACTAAAGAAAATGAAGTCTCTTATCGATGATCGTTCCTTAAACTTAAATCATAAGATTTACCATAACAATACTTATAGTGGCTACACACATGATTTATATATATACAATATATATATATAACATTTAGTGCTATACGAAAATAGTATTTTTATTATGAGACGGGCATTCTTATAGAATGTTTGAATTATTATTTTTAGAAATCAACTAACTAACTAAACTAACTAACTTATTAATTAATTACTCTATTGCTAGTTAATAACGAAGGCTAGACAATGTAGTGAATGAAGCTTACAACACTTATACAACAACAACAAACAAACAAACAAACAAGAACAAGAACAAGAACAACCAAAAAGAAATAAACACATGAGTCCAAGTTTAGAACTTAATAATCAAAAATATATTTAGATACACTTTTCTGCAGGTATTTAACTAAAAACTAAATTAATGAACAAGTGAAAAATTATACTAAAACTAATAATAACGAAAACTATAGAACTATAGTACTATAGAGCAAAGCACATTCAACATTGACCCCACCATAAACCAAGGACTACTAAATTTCATACACTAGTTTTTTATACACACACACACACAACTTACCTACATCAAGCACACACACACACATACACAGACACATAGTTAAACGGGCCCAAGTTCATAATGGAGGGTGCATATCTTTTTTGCTAGGCCTAGAACATTTTTGCCTTGACAGCATTTGGGTTTTTGTTTAAATCGAAACACGAATAACTGATAGGAAACAGGGTAAAAGATGCAATTAACAATTATAATACTTGAACAAATACCAATACTAATACCAATAAAAATAATTATAATTATAATTATAATGAGCATAATGATAATAATATATAATATTATAAACTTTTGTTATATTTCATCCCCGATTCAAGCTTTTGCACTAAGTACGTTTATTTGAAACATTTTAAAGCTTTGCATACAACTAGAATTTGCATTGATATATATATATAAATATAATGATATATAGTTATATATTTAGAGCAAGAAATGGGCATAGTTCGGGACAAGAGTGCAGTAGTAGGCAAGTATATATTCTATATACACATATATATAGTTGAGACAAAAAACAGCAACAATAATTGGCAGCGCTTGTAAGAAAGCTCAGAAAGTGCATTTAATAAATATTGAATAAATATATATAAATGAAAACAAAACAGAAAACGTTTTTAAAAGTATATATATAATTCTAAATTGCAAGAATAGGCAATGTATACATATGTATATGTATATTATACTATTATTATGACAATTATTATTACTATTACAATAAAGAAAAAACGAAACGAAATTACGAAGAGCAAAAGGAAATTCCAAATTTTTGCAATTATACAAAAGCAAACAAATGAGGGAAGGAAAATGCTATGAGAACGGAAAATGGAAAGTGGCAAATTAGAAATGGAATATGCAGGAGGCCCGCGGTTATTTTTTGTAGATAAAAATGTTATCTTTTAGAATGTTAGCCAAATATTAGATACTAATGCAGATGCAAAGGCGGCACTTGAGGCTAAGTGTAAAAAAAAAAGAAAGAAAAAGAAAAAAATCAAAGCGAATTTATATTGTAAATAGATAAAAGACACAAAGCCCAATGCTAAATAATAATTACAAATTATATAAAAAATTATTTAATGATAGTCTAGAATTTAGCAGCCAAACGACACACACACACCCACGTACACGCACACATACACTATTTGAGTAAAGTTTCTGTTGCGCTTAATACCCTATAAAGCTTATTCTAGTACACGCAAACTTTACTTTCCGTTTAGAAATCCGTCCGTAATTAGCATTATGCACTAGCACACACACACACACATACACACACACGCACACCTAAGCAAATTGATTTGCATTTGAAAATCAAATTTTAAAGCAAATACTTTTCAAGATTGTTGGCAGAGGAGGCAAAATTGAGCTGCTGCTGCAATTTTTGTATTATGCGCTGCACACACATACAGACACATTTATTTAGCACACGCACAAACACACATACATAAATAAGATTATGAAACAGCTAATAAGTTATTATTTCTAAATTTTTGAAGAGCACCTTTAACGAAAACAATAATGAAAAAAATAAATAAATAAATTAGCAGCAAAAAAATGCAGTTAAATGCCATATAAAAATAAGAGAAAAACATATAAATAAAAGAACAGAAAAAACAAACAAATTGTAGCTAAAAATGTAAATTTAACAAAATGTTTCATTTTAACAATAATTCCACTCCTTTCTGCGTATATCAATGATGAAATGAATGCTTGCTCTTGACAAATTTCCTATGTTTCCAAACAACTTTTCTAATGCAACAAGAAAAACAAAGAAAACAAAAACAAACAAAAGTTAAATAAGAAATTAAACAGAATTAAATGTTAAATGTAAAATGGTTTCAGAATCAAAACAAAATGAAATAAAATAAATGTGTAGTAATAAAAGAGAGAAATTTGCAGCAAATAAAAAAAACGAAAACATTTACATCAAAGTTCAAATATTTTCACACAATTCGATGCAAGCTTTTTCTCAAATATGTAAAGCACAATTTGAATAATATTGAAATATGTTTTTTCTCAAGTTCGTTAATTTGAGATAAATCCAATTCGAATTCTTAAAGCACAGCGACAGCAGATAAAGGAAAACACATTCACTCACAAATATTTCAAAGACACCAACACACACACACATACACATATACATACGTGTACTTACTTATATTAGAAACAAAATTTATATTTATATACACACATACATAATACAGGCATATACATACTATATAGAGCGAAAGGAGCAGGAGAACTAATAGGAAATGTAGTTGAAAAGGCAAAGAAAAACATACGAGTAACATAACGAAAACGAAACAAAATAAAAAACAATTTAAAATAGCAAAGAGAATGGTCTATATATATACTATACATATGTGTATATTAAATACTATTTATAAATAATAAAAACTCAATGGCGAAGTGTGTAAAAATTGTGCATTCGTTCATGGGGAAAAAACAAAAGGATGAAAGTAAACACCGAAAAAAAAAACAAACATTACAATGAAATATATATAAACATATATATATATATATATATGTATATGTATATATATTTATATTTATATTCAATTTAATGATTGAAGCCCAAAAACACATTTATGAAATGCTATCAAATCAACTATTAATTAATTAATTATGAAAGCAAACAAATTAAAACAAAACATACAAACTATGCAAATATTTTAATACTTAACAGGCGTAAAGAGCAAAAAAAAAAAAAGAAAGAAAAACCAAACATTAAACAACAAAAACAACTCTAGTTTAAACAACAATAATTATTAATAATTTATGCCATACAAGAAACATACATAAATAAACCTAAACATATTTATAAGTAACTATATTAACAAAATCTAATTACAAAATAAAACACAATAACAATTAGAAGGAAGCAACAACAAACTACATACAAAACATTATTTGCGCCTATTTCTCATCTTGTTGTTTTACTATTCTTTCTATATATATACATATATATGTATATAAACATATGTATTATATTATTTCAATTACACAGTTTACGAAAGACAGCAGTTAGGCCAAACGCGCGGCAGAAGCTAACAATAATATATGAAAAAAAAAACACTTAAAGATAAAAAATAAGAAATTAAATATACATAAAATAAATATCAAAAAGTTTTAGGCTAAATTTTGACAGTTTTAAAACAAAACAAAAAAACAATGGCAAACATGTAAACTTTGTTTCGTTGGCCAAAACTCTGGGCGTCGTATATGGGCGACATAGTATGAGAGACATATATTATTATGGTACAGGTAGCAAAACAGAAAAATGGAAAATAAAAAATCGAAAAAAAATGGAGCTAAGCAGAAGAGGAAAAATTATAAATGAACAAGTAAACAAGTTATAATTACAACAATTAAATTATTATTAATAAATAATTATTATACATGACAACTTATGCAAATGTAATAAGTGAAAACCAAAGCAGAAAACTGGCAAGTTTAATAAAAAAAAAATTAAGAATAAAAAACAAAATGGTAAAATTACAAAAATGCAGAAAAATATATATTATATATACTTTATAGACATTTAAACATGAAAACAAAATGCAAAGAACAAACTAAAAAATAAAGTTACAAATAATAAACTTTTACCATAAAAAAAAAACCCAGCATTTCTTATTTAAATTTGGCACGTTTCAGACTCAAGCACACATCTGGCAGCTCTTCGATGCTTAGCATAGCAAAACAACATGCACTGATCTGGCAGCACTGTTTGCTTAGTTGCCTAGTAACGAGTCACCCTGTGCTTTAATAAATAACGGAGATTTGACTGAAGCAAAAGTTGTGCAATCTTATAGTTAATTTCTTTAATTAAAATTAATTAAAATATAAAATATAAATAATGTCTGACCAACTGGACCAATTGGCCGCTGCTGAACTGCAGCGCTTGCAGCGCCAACATCGTTCGCTTCAGCTAGATTTGCGAGGCCTACTTGAAGAGAAGGCAAAGCGCCTGAAAAAGCAAAATCATATGATTAACGTTTTGCAGTTGGAGAATGAGAAGCTAAAAGAAGAAATCAAAACATTGGAGCGCGGCACTCATGCTCGCCGAAATACCTATAAGGAAAAACAGTTGAGCAATCTGCAAGATCAGCAATCGGAGTTGCAGCGCGTCTACCAAAACGAGCGAACGAATTTATGGGAACTTGAGGGCCATATAAAAAAAATGGAGAAAGAAATTGATGCACTCCGTCGCAATGAGGTGCCCGACAACTGCTACAAGGACACCATTTGCAAGGTGCAGAAGAGCGTGGTTAAACTCGAGAATCGTCTCGATGTGGTCAACAAAAAGTGCAGCGATGTCCTAACGGAGAATGCCAAGATGAGAGATGCCATCAATCATATGTTGCAAGATCGGTAATGGTTAATAAAATATGCTTTTTAAAATATATATGTATTTAAATCATAATTCTATGTAGTGCAAATTTCAATGAGATGTGGCAATCGATGGTTACCCAATTCAATGATGGCAAAAAGCTAATCATGGATCTCATCGATCAGTCAACAATGGCATTCGATCAGCGCCAGGAACTCTGCACGAAGCTCTCGGTGCTCAAGGATCGCAATGAGAACGATAAAGTAATGCACATTCAGGAAATGCGCGAGATGCAGCGTCGCTTGGAGCACGATGCTAAGCTGCAAAAGTTCTTTGACATCAAGGGTCAGAAACGGCTCAATCCAGAGCTGGAGCAACGTGAGTTGGACAAGAAACAAAGCCAGAAGGAAAACTATGAGCGACAGCTATTCGAGTACAAAGAGATCATAGAGAGAATCAAGCAGCTATATGACGAAGATGATACCGAACGTCTGGTGGCACAATTCAAGCGCCAAGAAGACGAAAACTTTGCGCTCTTCAACTATGTGAACGAGTTGAGCCACGAAGTAGAGGTTCTTAATGACACCACACAGGAGCTGACAGAAGAGATTGGTAAGCTAAGAGGTTGTATACAGAGAGCACCCTAAGAGATGATAATTTTATTACTTGTAGAGCGCCAGAAGTCGGAGCAAACTGAGAAGGAGTTGAAGCTGAAAACTGAGGCTTTGGACTATTTGAATGACGAGCTGGCGCGCATAGAGCAGCTGGTCAAGGAGACGAGCGAAAAGAAACTGAATCTGAGCAACAGATTGCAGCAACTGCTCAAGGGTATAGAGGATATATTCAAGTGGGTTTCTTTAACATACATATATATAATTGAACATGAAACTGAATTTGTTTTATAACCCGCCAGATTGTTGGCTTGCGATGATGCGCCAATATTGAATGTGCTGAGCTCGAAGACTTTCCTCACGGTGCACAACGTAAAGCTCTTCATAGGCGTCATCGAACGTCGTGTGAATATTATAATCAGCACCATTAACATTGAGGATAACTCAAATAGGATCTTGGCCAGAAAGGATCGGGTGCCGAAATTTAATATACGTGAATCGGCTAAAGTGAAACATTAATCGAAGTCTTGAAAAGAAAAACACCATATATTTATTTAACTTGTAAAGTAATGCACATAAGTTGTATACATATTTATATACATATATATTTATATCAGAACAATTGTGACTAATCTCATATACTATATGCTTAAGATTATTGCATTGAACATAAGTCCTTAAATCAAATAAATATAAGTTAATATTGCGGCTCGTAATGAGCAATTGCTATGCACAATTTAAAACTAAAAACATTATGTACTTTATATATTTATATATATACGAAACTACATATATATTATAGTTATGAATAAATAAAAATTAAGTAAACTTAAAGCTTTTGGATTGAAATGTCCATTAGGCAAATACTCTGCGAAAATTATTGGCAATTAATAATTGGTAAAATTCAACAAGTCATTCGAATATACCTAGTTACATTTTGAAATATTGATTTTGTTTCTATTTTTGTTAACAGGCCTTGTTATAAATATCAACAAAAAAAATAGATATATATATATAGACATATATATATATATGTTTTGGACTACAGTTAAAAGTGGCCAATAGCCAGTATAGATTCAGATTCCACATACACGCGCCTACAATCTTCACTCGAATATTACAGCTCATATGCTACCAAATCGCTGGCCAAAGTTGTTGGCACGGGCGTTGTCAAATCGCGACTTTCACCGTTGAGCAAATAGACAGGTACATTACTGGACGCCACTTCGATCTCGTCTACGGCTATTACACTACACGGCTCCAGATCGGGACTGGGCATGCGCACTTGCATTGCAATGGGCTTGATTATCGCATCATCTTCATTGCATGACTCCCCATTGTTGGTCAACGTAACATAGGCGGCAATGCAGTCTGGCACAGGTGACGATGAAGCGGCGGGAGGGGGTGAAGAGGCAGGAAGATCAGGAACAGAAGTAGCAATAGGAGTAGTATTACAATCAGTGGGAGTATTAACATCAGCCATATCAACCATGTTAGCTATATCAGCAGTAACAGCAGTAATAGCAGTAACAGCAGTATTAGCCATATCAGGCGTATTAGGCGTATCAGCAGTATGGGTAATATCAGCAATTGGACCTGAACTATCAGCTTTGCTTATAATCTCTTGCTGAATCAGTTTCTTCTTTTTATTAACGTTCTTTATCCTTGACCAGCAATGCTGCTTTCTCCGCCGCCGTTTGGGTGGTTTTCGCTGCTTGGACTGATTCGATTCCACCTAAAAGACGAATCGATATAGTTAGAGTTTACACTTATTAAGCTATGAAGTAGACCTACGTTAATATTATCATTAATGTTGCTACGTGACATTTCCCAGTCTTTGATATGGACACGCTTCAGTCTTACAACAGGCATTAGCATCGCTGTATTTGCTTTACTCGTTGTTGCTGCTGTTGTCTTTGCTCTCATCTCTCCCGCAAAGTTTTTAATGATCTCCAGACTTTTCTCCAGCTTATCGATATCACTGCGTAATTTCATACTCGCTGCATGCAATCGCCTCCTGAGCTTCAGATCTGATACTGATTGAGATTTTATTTCACTTGTTGCATTCGGTTGTCGCTTCTCGTCCATTCTTCTACGTTGTAGGTTCAGCAGACTTTTGTAGAATTCCACGTGTTCCGTGGAACTGTCTGAGAACTTGCGACGGTCGAATTTGAACTTTCTGGCCAAGGTTTGTACCTCAACATCTATAGAGTTCTTTACGCTATCAGAGGACTTTCGATGACGACATGTCTCAATGGAACTGTGTGTGGATGCGGGCGGTGTGGGCAACGAGCGTTGTGAACCTCGAGGCGGCGCCCTCTTCGGTTGTGGTGTTGGTGTGCCACTGGAAGCGTCGCTCGTAGTTGGCGTTAGCTGACTTACGGGCGCTGGCGTGATAGCGACTGGCAAACGTGACTGCTGACCTGGGCGGTCATGTCGATTGCAGGAAGACAACGATTCAGTAGTCCGTCTATCACAGTTATTCTTCGATTCCAACTTACTAAACATGCGCTGCCCGGCAAGTAAATGTTCTAAAATGATGAAAATAAAATATAAAATATACATCAATTATAGTTATACTATAGTACTACCTTTACGCCCCATCCACTTGAGAGATTCAATGAAGTCCATATTTGAGCTGGGTTTTGTCAGCGGCGTTAGTGATGTATAATTTGGATTTTTGTAACGCTTAATTGATGGCTTAATGGCTTTAAGGGATTTGTTCAACTGGGCTTTCTTCGAAACTTCCAAAGCTTGTGAACTAAACGTAACCTGTTTCTTGTGCAAGGAGGTCTCGCTACTATGACTATTACGACTAGATGATTGATGGCAGTGATGATTGTCATTGGGTTTAGGATTCCTGCAAGCCCCCGGACTGATTTTTCTACGACTGAATGACGGTTCGTAGAGCAATTCGGGGGTTGTGGGACTGGCTGATTGGCCCGTGTCTGTATAGAGCATACAACTGGATATGGCATCATCATTGAAACTAAGCTGTTGATGTTCTTCAAGATCCATCAGCTGTTGTTGTTGTTGCTGTTGTTCCTCCTCTTGTTCTGCTGTTTGCACGCACTGATCGACAAGATGTGGAGGCGTCTGTGTTGTGGACACCAAATGCAAGCTGTCCCTGCGGCAACTGTAGCTATTAACTATGCGCGGCACTGTATATGTGGCAACTGGGGCACAAGAGGACCCAGGGGAAGCAGAGGCAGCAGAAGCTGCAGATGCGGTTGCTCCGCCACTCGTGGCCCGCTGATATGTGCGCAAGTTAATGGGATATATGCGCGTTATGGGCACATAATCGTCATCACCTATTCCAGGCGCCTCGTTCGAATTGGATGAACCATCCACATTAGCGGGTACACTGAAGTCAAGCGAGAACATTTCCTCCTCCTCGTCCGATTCACACAGATCTACAACTTCACAGGTGCTGTCTATGCCTCGATACAAGGCAGTGGCACGTTTCACAGGCTCCAAACGACTCGCATTGCGGCACAAACGCTTTAGAAAGTCTGGCGGATCAGGAGCTGGTGGTGGAGGCGGTGATGGCTGTTGCTGCGCTGCACTCGATGTTAAGAACAAAGTGCTGGCTAACACCAAGCCAGATTCAGAAGCTGTGTCCTCGTCATCCGAATCAAGTATCTGTTGGCAAAAATTAAATGAATTAATTAGGTATTTTAGCTTTTGTAAATTCACTCGAAGCTCATAGACAGTTTACTCAGCTAAATGTTGAAGTCATTTTATGGGCAGCAGACCAACGATCGTCTGCGCACGAAACGCGACTAACTGCGTCGGTGCAGTACGAGACGTGCCCCGCCAACCCAACTCAGACCTTTTACTAAAACATCATTGTGGATAGAGGAAAGGATAGTTCTAGTTGCTGACTTACTAATTCACTGGGCTGAATCATTCGATTGTCCATTTTGCTAGCTGAATGCAATCCGCGGCAGCATTGTTTGAGGCTCAGATGCTCCAAAATGCAACGAGTGGCCGTGTTGGGTGAATTGTATTTGGGCAGATGCTCTATGTAGGCGGGATTGTAGGGCAGCGTGCGGGAAGGTCGCATAAACTTGATGGCAAACTCAAAGATGCGCTGCTTGGTTGACTCGTTGCGCTCCAGCCTTTGCCAATAATAGAATATAATAATATATTCAATGTATATTTTATCGGGCAACTCGACCTGACTGAACAAGCCAGATGTTGATGACCATTGCGGAAAAAGGCGGCTAAAATGAAGATGTGCACAATAAAACATGATACGCTTTAGAAAACGTTTTATGACCAACCTGTAGAAGACCGTGATGATATTCGCTTGGCCATACAGCTTGGGTATGGCGATTAGTGTACGCAGAGTGTTCTCCTTGTGCAGAGCAGTGATCTCTTGATTACCCTCAACATACAGACTGAGCATGCTGCCAATTCTCTCAATGATGCACTGATCCTTTTCGGTGCGATCCTGTGCGGCACACAGTTCACACGCAATATAATTGGCAACGATGTAGCACCAGCGATCTCGACTCAGGTTCCAGCTGTTGATGCCCGACAAGCGCTGGCTGAGCAGAGTCTGTATCAAGTCCGCGAGTCCTATTATGCTGCGCGCCAATTTGCGACATATCGCGGGCGAGTTCTGCGCGAGTTCCAGCTCCTCTCTTATGGCACTTTTAATTGAGTGGATAGAATAAAATGAGAGAGAATATTAGAGCATATTAGTAGCTCACTTACCTTTCGAACTGTCTGAGCAGTCGATTCATAACATTGTTGATGCTGTCATCATGAATGGCGGCTATCGCTCTATAAATATAGCGACGCGTCTCAGTCAGGTGCACAAATTCCGGCACCGCTGCCGTCGACGATGTTGACGCTGCGACGACGCCGCCGACCGCGTCAGTGGCAGCGCTCGCAACTGTGCCGTTTTCATCAACATTCATGCAGTTGGTTCGTGTCGTGCTCATCATTCTGCAATACAAGAGAAGGTCGCATATCAACAAAATTTTTGCATTGCTTGAAGAGAAAGTCCCGTTAGCATTGACTGGCCCTGCATGCATGTGTACATATGTGCGCACATACACACACACTTGGTCCACAGACTCACACACACGCACAAACACACGTACCGCAGAAATGTTAACTGTAATGAAGAAGCGGCGCGCACACTTCCCACGCTACACTGCAAATATCGCTAGTGCCCACAATCTATTTACGAATTCACAAGTGATTTGCTGTATATTAAACATGTTTTACTCAACTTTCTGCATGCGCATTTTAATTTTATACGCTTTGCAGACTATTTGTGTTTTAGAATGTTGACTGCTAAAATACACACGAAAATGCATTTAATTGGTCACACTTGGCCTCAAAATCTTGCTCAGTGTGACTGCATCACAAAAGCATATAAATACCAGATATGGCCCAACATTCCATTCTCGCAGTGCTGCAAAACGAAATCAGAAGAGCGCAAAATACGAATTTAAAATAAAAAAAAAAAAAAAAACAATTTTTTAAAACTCGATTTTATCTATATGAATATATTATTTTCCACAAATTGAGTACCATATATAATTGAAATAAAATTAAAGATGATTAATTACTAGCATTTTCATACATAAATATAAAATTCAGCAATAAAAATTCTATAATTGAAAATCAAGCAGGCAATTAATTAATCAAAAATTTCATACGAAATAAAAGACAAGTTTTTTTGTTTTTAATGTTGTTACCAACTTTTTTTATTAAGTCCTTAATCAGTTCTTTCTCAAATGATTCTACAAATTCCAAATAGAAAACTTAGAAGAGTACAATTTTAAAATTTATAGATTGACTTCTCGGATACCACATCTTCAATAAACCTGAATTCTAAGCTAAAGGCATATCAAATGCCATTCATGAATTTCGTGGTTGCAAATCACAAACTAATTTAAGTTATATATTTGTATGCAAACAAAATGGGACTTAAAGAGTGCCGCGGCCAGGACGTGGGGACAATGATAAAAACTCATTGGAATTAGATCCACGACCGAAGACAAGAATAAACTACAGAATGTACGTTGCTATTTGTTATTTTGTTGTGTTTATGTGTGAGTGTGTTTCAGTGTTTGTGTGGTTACTGCTGCTTGTTTGTTGGATTAATTGCGTTGCTGCTTTTGCTATTGTTGTTGGTTTACAACTCGTCCTTCTTGGGCGCCGCCTCCTCCTCCTCTTCGCTCTCCTCGGTCGGCTCGGGCTCAGCCACCTCACCGTTGGCGTCTAGGAACTTGACGAAATCATCCAAAGTCCTGTCCAGATTGTAGTCGATGACCTTGTTGTCATCCTTGCGGAAGTATTTGATTGTTGGGAAGGATGAGATCTTGATGTTCTCCAGCTCGTTGGCTGTGGAGTCCATTTTGGCAATGACAATGTCGGCATTATCCTTGTACTTCTCAGCCAGCTGCTCATAGATGGGAGCCAGCTGCTTGCAGTGACCGCACCATGGAGCATAGAACTCAACCAGAACAGACTTGCTCTTGTCCAAGGCAACGCTCTCGAAATTGCTCGACACAAGCACCTTGACGGGCTGCTTGTCCCAATCCTCGGGCAGCTCCTGTGAGAGAAGATGCTGCTTCAGCTTGCCGTCAAGGAACTGCTTCAGGAATGCTTCAATGGACTCGACCGACAGATCGTTCGTCTCGGGCTTATATTTGGCCATATCCTCCTCCAACTTGATCAAACGGATGGTGGGCACTTCCTCCTTGTTCATGCCGAAGAACTCAAAGATGCGAGTATGATCCTCCTCATCGGACGAGATGGTGACGAACAGGATTTCTTCGCGGTACTTCTTGGCAATCTCCTTCAGTGGGTCAACATGAGCCTCGATATGGCCAGCCTCCTTGGATACAAAGAACAACAGATGCGACTTGATGGAACCGCCGAAGATCTTGGCAGCCGACTCGTGGTTGAAGTCCACAATCAAAGGCAGAGATTGCACCTGAGCGAATTTCTTGAGGTTCTCCTCATTCAGCTCGCCCTCGAACACGGATTTCTTCTCATCGAATGGCTTGAAGAGAATGACGCCATTGTCCTTAGCATCGTACTTGGCAATAACATCGGCGTTGCTGCTGATACCGAAGACAAACGAGTCCAATGCGTTAGCGGCCTTGGTGAAGATCTTGGCCTCGGCGGACTCAACATCCTTGAAGAAGCCAATGATGGCGATCTCATTGTCCTGTAGGAACTGCTCGGCATCGGCAACGCTGGCCAAGTCCTTGGCTGGCGGTCCAGTCTTCTTGGTCACCCAGGCAATAATGTCGGCGGCCTGACGTCCACCATTGTACTCCACGGGCGAGCCGCTGCGGAAGAACTTCAGCGTGGGATAGCCACGCACCTGATACTGCTCGGCAAGCTCACCCTCAACGGTGGCATCAACCTTGGCCAACTTGATGGGCGACTCCTTCTCGGCCAGCTGTTGGGCGGCCTTAGCGTACTCGGGCGCCAAAGCCTTGCAGTGTCCACACCATGGTGCATCTTAAACGAAGAATATAATGGATAAAATTATATATAAATGACAATTTGAAAATTGACAATTAATGGAATATAATCAACCTGTGTCTATCGCAGCGTATCACATTCATAAGTTCATTAGGAAATTGCAAGTTTATAATGCCAACTTAATGAATAGATTTCAATGACTGCTCTTATCAATGCTCTAACAATCCATTTTATTATTATAAATAGATTATATCGAGATATTTATATAGTCCACACCATTTATGCGATTCATTCGCATGGAAAATCAAATTGTCGCAAATACGTAGGCGTTTAAGTGGGCATGGCATTCAAATAGTTTACGCTACATTTAGCATGGTACAGCAGCTGTTGGAAATTATGCAAATTCCACGTGTTGAATTCTGAAGTGCTGCTGTAAAGTGTATGCAGGCGAGAGTGGGACCGCACGAAGGTGAGAGGAGAGGCGAGGCGATGCGAGAAGAGAAGAGAGACAGAGACAAATGACATAATGTGCGCGTCGTCGATGCTTCTTGCACTCTTATCGACGGCTTAAACTGACGTGGCCTTGGTATTTCGTCAAGCGAATGATAAGACTCGCAAGGTGAATCGCATGAAGAGTATTATCTGATCGAATCCAAGTAACGGCACTCTGCGCTGCTGCTGACGTTGACACATTGCCAAATTGGCGAATAGTGAAACGTAGCGTAAACAGCTGGACTGCTGGCATATGCAAACCAGCTAAGTAAACCAAGTAAGCAAAACAGCTACTACTGCCACAGCCGCTATATTGACGCACTGTTTGGCACGCGCTTTAGGAACAAAAACAACAAAGGAAAATATGCAACAAAACACAAACAAAGAGTGAAAAGCAAACGGAGAGCGAATTAATGTACAATACGAAAGAGTTGAATGAACTTCGGCTGCTGCGCAGGCGCGAGCGCATTAAGCGTTGCGTACGGTGGTAAAAAGGGCAAAGCAGAATAGAAAGCAGCGCACAAAAGAGAGAGAAAGAGACGAATAACATTCTTGGCCGAACAGCGGCATAAAGCTGTTTAGCTAACCCAATTCCTACAGTGACAGTTGCTTGGCAACTTTTTTGTTCTAAAACGAAACTGATGAAACGGATGTAAGCAACTAAGTTGCGAGTAGGCAACTATAGCTACGGCCACGCCCGGGGCGAAGCGAAAGCAATGCAATACAGCGCGACGTATTGATAAAAGTGAGAAATATGAAAATAGAAACTGTTGCGGCTTATCTCGTTGAGGACGCCGCGCGGCCAACAAGAAATAAAGATAAGAGCCGGAAAGCAACAACTACTTTAGCTGCCAAATGCCAACAATGCTGACCCTGTTGGGAAATGTGTCGAAGAATTATCTTCAACGATTTTGATGACGCGCTACTTTTGCTTTGCTTAGCACTTTAACATTTAACTTAGGCGCAACAAATGCCAGCAGTTGTCTGCTCTCGCTTGCGCACAGGTGGAGCGCCAGTGTGAGCAACAGAGATGGTCATATGTAAAGAGAGAAATTTACGTTGAATGTAGAGCCAGAGAGTGCAGGGAGAGAGACGAACTGGGCGCAAGACAATATCCGCAAAATCTTATCGATATGCGATAAACGATAAAATATAAAAAACAAAAAACTATACACAAATAAATTTTCTCTCTCAACAAAGACTTCTGTTCTCTTCCCGCCTTCGCAAGCCGCAGGAAGCTTGACGACTAGCAACAACAATGCGACTGAGTGGCTAAACTGCCACGCAGACATATTTTGCTTAGAGCATCGCGCAGCTAGCTGGCTGAGAAAAGACCACGTAGCCTCTTGCCGATTTTCATGAATCATCTACAACGACTATTGCGATTAAGCGGCCGGCATTGCACACTTTATTTATGTTATGTTAATAGCGTTATAAATAAGAATACTCACAGAATTCGACGAGCACAAATTCATTGTCGGTAATCACTTGTTTGAAATTGTCTACAGTTGCTACAATGACGCCTTCCTCCAATTTAATATCAGCGGCCGCCACGTAGGACGCCGCAAGCAATACACAGATTAGGAATTTCATCGCGGGCACTTAATATTTAGTATATATAAATGCTTATATGTAGGTAGGTAGATGTATATCACACAGACACACACTATCGCAACTTTAAAGACAAAAAATGACTACCGCACAAGTTGCAAGCTAAAATCCAAATGAAATCGTCTACGTCCAAGCGACAGAACATTGGCTCCAATATACATATATCGAGTTGTTCGATTACAGGAATCACTGAGCGAAAAGAACAATTGTTTCAGCTAGTTCATTTTTATTTTGTTGACTTAACAGTAAGCGCTGCTGTTAACAATAACTTCAATGTTTGAATTTAACGAATTTATGTTATTGTTTTTGTTGTTGCTGAGAATTAATTTATTACAAAGATAGGTAAAGCTTTAACTTGTTTATTTATAATTATCGTTTATTATTTGTTATTTTTCTTTTTATTAATACAATTACTCGAAAGTAACTTGAGTGACAGTTTAAACAAAAACTGCATGGTTTTAGCTTACCCAGCTGGTAGTTTTTTTTTTTTTTTTTTTTTAGATAAAAACAATTACACATACTGTATTTTACAATCCTCATAAAAATCAACTTTAAATACGCAGATAAAAAACGAAATGCACGAAGCTAAATGGCTTCCACTGGCGCTGAAATTTGTTGAATACATTGTTCAATTATTCTGTAGAGAATATCTGCTGTCTGACTTGTACTAAAGGGCTTATCAATGGGCGGAACATGTACGAACAAACACCTATTGCAGTTCATGTCCAGGGATTTGAGATATATGTAACCACAGAGGAAGCTGCCAACATTCTTGGATGCTACTGTGACATTTTGAACCTTATCGTTATCAACTGCAGCTACACAATCTTTGCAAATGGTATTTACAGCCTTCACTATCGTATCAACGTCAAGGCCACAACGCAATACGTTCGCCTTTCCATTCTGAGGTAAACTGCAGGTGCCTTTCTCTAGAAATTTGCCAGAGTTATCGGGACGCCGGAATTGATGATTGTAGGCGAGCTTTTCCACATGCACGCATTTGGCCACACCGGAGACGCCGACATGCACGACAAGCTGTGTATAAATATGGATATGATGATGTCAGGGACGCTCTCTTCAACGTGATTTAATTTTTGTAGCTTGCCTCTGGTTGACTTTGCCAAATTTCTTCAACTGCCTCATCGACAGATGCGTATTCTACGGGCACCAATCTTCGCTCCAGGTGATAGTCGATGCCACTGCAGCTAAGGCTGTCGGGCAGCAGTTGAACAGCCTCCCAACTCGCATTGATTTCCTCATGGCCCACAAAGGGCCCAAATCCGGTGACTACAATTCGTTTACGCTCTGTTGATGACATTGTAAATACTGACACCCACTATTGCGGAGAGTATTACCCCATCACACACACAAACACACATGTAAATATAACATTTAGTGTTAGAAAACATAGAAAATTAAGAAAAGTACGCTGATAACATAAGAGGAGCATCTGCAAAACTATCAATATTACTAAAATAAATTTACTATCTTCTTCTTTTTGAATTTTGAAATTCTCTTCAAGATTAAAGAAATTCTTGAATATCTGTGTAATTTAACCAAGGACCATCCGGTAGCACGTTTCATTGAAATTATCCAATAATAATAATGAAATAAAGCTAATGAGCCAAGCTTAGAAATATATTGCCAAAATCATGTTTTTTTTTTTTTTACCAAAAGGGCTAACTACTTATCTGGAATTTAAAAGAAAAATAATTTACTCTGTATGACGAACTAAATAATTTTGATTAACATTTCCTAACGGACACACAGCTGATATAGAATAGTAGTGCTGTAAAAAGCCACATAAATGACAGCCCTGGTGGAACAGACGTATGCCAGCCCTGTTTGGGCGCTAATACACAAAGAATTTGCAGACAAGTGTTTCACTATTTCAATAATTGTTAAATATAAATTTTTGTCGAAAGTAATAGGAAAACCAAGTATGCTAACTTAAAAAGAAAAAAAAATTACTATAGACACATAAACAAAACATTCCACGCGTGCAACCCGCAAATCACAAAAACCAGGAATAGTGGCCAACCAAGAATTAAGGAGTGCTCAAAGCCGAAATCAATAAATAATTGCGATTTCATAGAACCAACACACGGCACAGAGGTGCCCCGCAATATACAACGCAACCTATTTGTAAGCATTTCATCGGTATTAGGCTAATCTAATCTATTCGGACCGAAGTCGCCGACGTGGTAGACTCAAACTCGCATATTTGAACTTTGCACATTAAGAATTAATAGAATTTTTCTATTACAGAGGCGGAGGCAACAGCTACAGCTGTCGATATTCCCAACCAAACTTTAAAGGTCTCACACGAGGGAAGCGGCTCATAATAATGTTGTCGCGCCTGCAAGACTTTCTGTCACGCCATCGACGTAAATTTATTGTAACTGGCGTCCTGGTGGGAGGTACCATTTATGCGGCGCGCTATGCGCAGCGCAAGCTGGTGGAATACCAGGAGAAACAGGCGAGGGAGTTCTTTGAGCGTACGCGGCGAATGCATCATTTCGAGTCCACGGAACGCACCTGCAACCAGGTGATTCTGGGCATGGGAGAGGAGATGTGTCAGGCGGTGTTACACGAGTGCAGTACAGACGAGCTACTGGAACAACTGCGCCAGAATCCGCCTAATAAGCTGGAGCTGTGGGAGCAAATGAAAATTGTCTCATTCACGCGCCTAGCCACCTTTGTCTATGCCTCCTCCATGCTGGTTATTGCGCTGCGCGTACAGCTCAACCTGCTCGGTGGCTACATCTACCGGGACATCATGACGGAGCAGCGGCAAATAACGGACGAGCTGAAGCAGCAATATTTATCACTCATCCGCCATTTCATCACGCACGATGGCATACGGGATTTGGCTCGATTTATACGCAGCAAAGTGGTGGAGGTGTTGAAATCCATGCCTCTTTCGCGCCAATTGACGCTGGCCGATACGGAGCAGCTGTTCTGGTCATTGCAAATGGCCATCAATGGCGACACACGGCATGATCCCAACTCGAAAATGAGTAAATACCTGCTGCCAGATCTAACCCGCCTGCAGGAGAGATTCAATTGCTCTCCGCTGTTGCAGCAGATGTATAACGAGACGCTCGACCTGCTCGAGAGCGAGGATTGCATTGGTGTCTGTGCGCACAACGTGAGTCGCGGGTTTGTGCTCAGCTGTGATGCCATTGCCGAGTCCATGGGCGAGACACTGCAGCATTTGGCACCCGGTGAACTGCAGCAGCAAGAGTCCCTGAATGGAGAGACCAAACAGAGCAACAACAATAATCTGTTTGATGTGAATAAAGTGCTGCTAGCCCTGGCCAAGTTGATACCCATTATCAGTGGACTCACCTCGCGCGGCTACGATAGCACTGCCCGGCCACATAATCTGCCGACGCAACTGCTCAGCTTCTATGTTGTGTCCGAGAAATCGAAGATGGTGGGCGCTAATGTTTACGAGTCTTTCAGCTCTGGTTAAACGACAGTCAAGCTAAATATATGTATATTGATATATATTTATATACTTAACTACGTATATAGATATATAATTATATGTATATTTAATTTAAGCCTAAGACAATTGCAAACTAAGATTATAGTATAGACGCATATATTTTTAATGGGAAACCAATTTCAACTTACAAACCATTGTGTGTTATGTGTGTGTGTATGTATATCTATTTGTACTATGCCTAAGTCTCATAGCTAAGATCAGAGTATATTAACATAGAAGCTGAGGGTTAAGTCTTAAGTGATTCGAATGAAAATAATATACAAAACGAGCAACGTGAAGGCCTTTCAAAATATAAATATGTGAATGGAATAGTATTTAAATGCTAAATTTTATAATAAACTGAAACCAATTATATTTCATTATTATTTAAAAGGAATAATAGCTTCGAAATGCGAAACTCAATTTACATACTTAGCTAAGACACAAACCAAAGTGTTCAGCTTCAGAAAGGGGTGGCGTACCGAATAGAAAAAAAACCGCCCTATGCATTCTATTGATAAGGCGCGCATTCACCGACAGCTGTCCACGTCTCAGTCGCGGCGGCGGCTTCGTTTGTTTATTTCCCAGCTCTGGCTCAGCTTCTTATTGCCTCTCTATGGCGCGCGCTCTCTCGCTCTGCCATTCTCTCTTTACATAGAGCGCAGGCAGCGCTTGCGCATCAGTTGCTAAACAAATTGCAAACGTATGCATAAGTATAAGACTGGTGAAGTATCTTTTAGGCGCACTCAAATCCGTTATTTATTAGTTATGCTCACTAATGTTATCAAGCATAAATATACACACATATACAATACAAATATATATATATATATATATATATAGCACTGTCATTGTCTACTGATAGTCGCATCTTGCGCGCTCTCCCTGCCGAGCCGCTCTCTCACTCTGCTGCTCGCTGCCTCTCCCATTCGCTGTGGCTGCTGCCCAGCTGTCTGGCTGGAGTCTAATTATTATATACATTGGCAGCGCAGTTGCAAAAGTTACGTGAAAACGTAAAGGACAAACGACGCGCCTTCTTCAGCAGCGGCGTGTCTGTGCGTGAATTTGTGTGCGCGCGCGTGTGTGTGTTCGTTTTCGTGTGCGTGGGTTTGCAGTGTGTTGTGCAAACAGAAAAACAACATCAAGCAATGTGCAGAAACGTGCAAAATATGCTGAGCGTAAGCAAAAATCGCAACTATCACTGAATTGAAGAAGTCCAAATCACAGATAGATCAAACGAAAATCAAATAAACAAATACAATTTGTGTAAGTTGAGTTCGAAAGTTGAGCTATTATTTAAAAATGAGATACAGTAAGGTTAAACGTATCCTTAACCTCCAAAAGTCAGAATGTTAAACAACGGCAACGGCATTATTGATTAAGACAAAGGAAAAAGTAATTTACACACACGCACACATGTATGTATAAAATACAGACAGACATGAACGTGCGTTACCGTTAGTTTATCCCGAAGGGGTGGGTGCAACTGGCAATGCAAGTGTTAAAGCTGATTCTGTTACAGTCAAAGCCCTACATTCCCTGTCAGCAGGAAAACCCCCGTACTGCAAGCAGCAGAGCTAGCAGCGTTATAAATTGTGCGTAAGCCCCACTCACATTCACATTCACATGTGAGCGCGCGTGTGGAGCTAAAAATATAAGCGTATTACTAGTCGCATGAATAGAACTAACGGGCTCACTAAAAGCCCATTTCACCATTTGGTTATTTGCCTATTAGAAGGCCTTCCTTCGCCCATCCCAACGGCAAAGTCGAGTGGGCCAACGTGCGAAGCACAGACAACAACAATAACATGGGAGCCTCTTGCCACGCCCCCAACTCAAGCACGAATGAACCATTGAATATTTATGAAAACAATGCATGCAAGTCAAGAGCTGGTCCGTCTATGGGCACATTGACATACTAAATGCAGGAGATCAAGTGGCTTGACAAGAGGCCCCAACCACACAACAGAGACAACAACAACTGAATATGTATATAAATAAATATAAATTGAGTCAGCTTAGTATGGGTATTGTTGTTAAAGGAGTTAAAGATAGAAATGGATAGTATGGCAATTAGTTAATGACATGTCAAGCATAGGTAGACCTATTTATATACATAGATATGTAGTCTATAAGTGCTTAGGAAAGACTCTTAACAATATTCCATTGGGAAACTTTTATTTTAAATTTTTTCTTAGGGAATGCCCTTCAAATATATTAATATTCCATTAAGAAAATCTTACTTTGGCTTTAACTTTTGTTCATTAAAAGTTGCCAGAGTCAAAAATATTATATCTGATTAGTAGAATTGCTATTATCAATGTCATATTATGTAGGTATACCTTCCTATCTATTAATACCAATACAAGCTTGAAATATTTCATTAAGAATGATTTTCAACTAGATGATTCGGTAGAACATCTAACAATTGCTGATTACGCTTCAATTGTTGAAGGTCTTTGTCGCTCAAGCAATTTTGAGAAAAATCTGGAAAATAATACATGTATGTATATCGAACACTAAGAACATAACATACAGCTTGCTAACAGCATTTTTTTCTTCTTATCAGCAAAACATAATTTCGGCTTGCTCAAGCTTCAAATTAAATTGATAATGCGAAAAAACTTGTTAGAGCAACAGAAGTAAAAGACAATAATTAAAGGGGAAACTTGCAATGTACCTGAATAAAAGGCAACATGCGAGTAGCTACAATCAACCACTGAATAGCGGAATCACCCTAATGCACACACACACCCTCACACACTGACACACACACACACTCAGTGCATGTTCTATCCATTTGCTTTGTATGCAACATGCCAGCAAAGTCCTACTTTTGCAACATGAATGAAAGGCTATAACTACATTTTTTATGAGTTCTGGAGTATTAAGTTGCTTGTCTCCCTCCCTCTCACTCTCCCCCTCTATTTCTTTCTCGCTCATTCTACCCGCTGTGGGCACTATTCGTCTTCGTTTGTTTGGCTTGTCAAAACCGTCAAAAACAGCGATAGACAAGCTGCCAGCAACCAGGCCAGGCCAGCCCAGCCAGACAGTCGCGTCCTTTGCTAGCCACTATAAAACTAGAACTTGAGAGACTCGCCACAACAAGCTGCCCTGGTCTGACATACAGCCCATTGCAACCCCCTACGACAAGTCGCAACCCAACCCCAACCCCAAATCCAAGCCCAGCACCGATTCCAATTCCAATTCCTGGCTGCAACCGCAGGGCAGAGCATTCACACTGAGCCGCAAAAGAGTATGTAAAATAGTTTCGTAAATGACGTTTGATAGATGGCTGCATGGCTGAATACATAGATAACTTGGTGACTGGTCTTCGGCTCTGATTAGTTCTGCATTCCATTCCATTCCATTCCTGAATGCCATCTAATGAAGCTGCCTGGGCTGAGCGCTGCTCGACTGTAATTAGCTGCCTCTGTGTGTGTGATGGGTGTGAAGAGAGGGAATAGAGAGCGTAGAGTAGGGCGCAGCTCATAAAAAGCTGATTTGCTTTGACTTTATCTGGGCATAGTTTTCTTTTATTGCGCATACGTCCCGTCGTGCTATTGAGCACAGCTCCTCGAGGCAGCTGCGCTTCTGTTTGCACTACCCTGTATAGAGAGGAACTTGTAACTATCTTTTATTAATCTTAAGAAGTTTTATAGCTTATAGACAATACACCTCGTGTGGAGTATTTTTATGGGGTATTTCGTGTAAACAACAGATTTAGTACGCATATTTGTCACAGGCTAAGTAATGATGCGTGAAATATATGGACCATAGCCTGGCATATGAATTGAACGTTAAATGATTATTTTAAATATTAGCAGACAATACGTAAAAAGTGGATAACACTCGAAACAGTTTCTTAAATTCATTGCATTCCCTTGGGCCTGACAACAATGTGTCCGCTGGCAAAGCGTGTAATTCACTCGAATTAAATACGTAATCATCAAAAGGGTCTCTTATACGCCCCTTATTGGATATATGCGTCATAATTTATGCAGATAAGGTGACGCAACGTGGCCACGACTCGGCGATTCAGCGACTCAACTGACTGGGCGAGTGCAAACTGTTTCAATTGCGGTTCAATATTAGGGCTAGGCTGAAAGCACAGTTATTCGTGCGAGGGCAGCGAACTGACACAGATCGACGGAACGGAGCACGAACCGACAGACGAACGAGAGGCGAACGCATGGTACAGATCATTAGCAAAGGTAATTAGTCGCATATTGTTGTTATATGCTATCAGGCGAATTGATCTGCACATTTATTAAATATAGTACTGTATGTATGTAGTATCTATATAGATCAAACAAAATGTCTATAAAATTGTTTACAAACATTGCGCAGCAACATGGCCAAGTTAACGGGCTGAGCCGCTAGCCAACTTCCAAACCCGCGCCAGTCAGTGACCAGAGCTAACGCGCCAGTTAATAGAGTAATAGATACGTTCAGGCCACATCCGAGATCTGTGTTCAGAATGCGACGTCCAAAAATCTCGCTGAAGAAATATTTCTACTTCACGCTAATCTGTGCGCTGCTTCTAATCTTCGGCTTCAATCTCAAGTGAGTAGAACATATATATTAACGGCGTCAACGTCAGTTAATAACTGAACATGACAATTTCAGGGAGAAGGAGATATGGAAGTCGACAATAACACGGCCAGCTCTAACCTCCCCACAGCAGCAGCATCAGCAGCGACGGGGGCTGGATACAAATGAGGTAAAGACTTGGTCGTTGGAGGAAGCCACAGTGATATATGCCTCGGCGCCGCCAGCTTCGCCTGAATCTCTGCCCGATCCAGCGGAACCGCAGCCGCAGCAGCAGCAGCAACAGCAGCCGGAGGTCGAGGAGGAGGAGGCGGAAGATGCTGCGGCGGATAAGCGTGCTGAGCCAGCGGCCACAGCCAAGCCCTGGTTCTTTCGCAATGGCGAATACTATCCGAAGCCAGCGAAGGCCTTCAGCAATCGCAAGGCACGCAAACAGCATACGCCGAAGCTATTCCCACACCAGGATCCGCACAACGATCGTGTCATCAATCAGCTCATGTATGTGCCACACAACTACGAACAGATCAAGGCGAGTGGCAAGCTGAAAACCATTCTGCTCTACAACGGGCTGGGTCCGTGGAATGTGAAGAAGGGGCGTGAGGTCTTCCTGCGTTCCAAGTGTCCCGTGGACACCTGCGAACTGACTGCCAATCGGGATCTGGCCAGTGTGGCAGACATGATACTCTACAAGGACAACTACATACCGACGGGCATACGCCGGCCCAGCAATCGCAAGCAGGTCAGCATGATGTACTATCTGGAATGTCCATATCACACACAGAACGTCAAGGTGCCAGACGCCATCAACTGGACGGCCACATACAGGTGAGCGAGATATAGAGATATAGAATTGAAATCAGAGGAGAATTTCTCTTTAATGTTGCTTAAATTCTCTATACAGACGCGACAGCACTGTGATGGCGCCCTATGAAAAATGGCAGTACTATGATACGAAGCTGCAGCAGCAGGAGCAGGATCACAACTATGCGCTGAACAAGACGAAAAAAGTGGCCTGGTTTGTCTCCAATTGCGGAGCACGTAACGGTCGGCTACAGTACGCACATGAGCTACAAAAACATATTGAGGTGAGTGTGTGAGTAGTAAGAGATGATAAACTAGCAATAAATGGTAATCTCTCTGAGAGATCGGCCTTTGATTGGGTAGTTGACACACTCTTAGAAAGTGTTCTCTTAGAAAATCCATGTCTTTAAGTAACTTGATAAACATAGAAATATTCTGTTGTAATCAAAACAGTGTGCGCATTCATTTAGGATGAACTTTACCATTCCATACTCACCTGAACTTCTTTATCTTACAGGTGGATATTTATGGCGGTTGTGGCAATTTCAAATGCCCGCGCAGCACTGCTGATAAATGCTTCGAAATACTGGACAACGACTACAAATTCTACTTGGCATTCGAGAACTCCAACTGCAAGGACTACATCACAGAGAAGTTCTTTGTGAATGCACTGAATCGCAGAGTGTTGCCGATTGTGATGGGCGCCCGACCCGAGGATTACGAGGTGAGTGCTCCGCGTCGTTCCTATATACATGTGGACGAGTTTGCCTCGCCCCGCGAGCTGGCCGAGTATTTGCACATACTCGACAAGGACGACGAGCTGTATAACTCGTATTTCAAGTGGAAGGGCACCGGCGAGTTCATCAATACGTTCTTCTGGTGTCGCGTCTGCTCCACGCTCCACAACGAGGATCAACTGCGTAAGTCCACCTGGTATCCGGATATTAACGATTGGTGGCGGGGCGCCGGAGTCTGCACCTCGGGCTCGTGGCGCAACTTCAAGGCGCGCATGGACGTTATTAGCGATGATTGAGAAGAGCATGACATGGTCCAGATAGTGGACGGCGCTGGTGTCTTTACATAATCAAAATCCAATACGTGTGGCTATATATATTGTTGTTGTTTTTGTAGGTATCTGTTTGAACTGTAATGTAAAAATGAGAAAACAAAAACCAAACAAGAAGAGAGAATTCCCCTTCGCTTTTATCGAAGAATCGAAAACAATTGGTTTTCTAGCTAGAACTAAGTGCTTAACATATACACAAATATATGTATTCATATGCATGAGCAAATCGAAAATCAAACGAGCATGGGGCAAAAGCCTCGGTATAAATCGAGGAATAAACATGTTCCTTCCAGGATTGAGAGCAAACGCTTATGGATAGTCGAATGCAAAGACAAGGAAAGAGACAAGCGCATAGAAACTAGCCTATACATAGACTAAAGATCCCGCGAAGATCATTTGTAACATATACAATACGAGAAAAGTAAAAGAAAAGAGAAACCAAATATATATATATGAGAATCTAGCCTAGTTATACAAATTATATAGTACTCAATGTATATTTCAGTTGTTCAAAGAGCAAGTCCAATTTAGCGCATAGGCAAAAGACGACGATACGGACGGACGGATGGACGATCACACAATATGAATGTTCATTAGCGGTATATATACACATATAACTGATTAATAGCTTATATATGTAGGTCGTAAGCCGATTGCAAACGTATATACCAAATACATAATTATAGATCGTTTTGTAAGCATTTTTCTAAGCAACAAAGTCAAGATCGGTTTTTTTATACTTTGCGTGTTTAGATAGTTTCGATTGCTTAGCTTTGCTTTTAGTTGGATCAATATACATACATACATAGATATATAGTAGTTAATCATCGCACAAGAAACAAGCGCAATGCTCGGACTACTAGTCTGAGCCTTAATCTGGTCAACAACAACAACAAGAAACATTCCTATTTTTATACACTTGCTGAGAATATTATTTAATTTGACACACAACTTGGTATACTTAGATTATAACTTGTGTTTAGATTATTTCGCAATATTAGGATATTAAATTAGCCAATGTACTTGTGTATACCCCTTCGGTATTATTTATATGTATTCATATATTTTCAGTAATGTGTATAACTGTTAATTTTAGTTGTGAACTTAATTGAACTGTGTGTGTTTTACAATATTTAGCAATACATATATATATTTATTCAATATTTAATTTATAAGCATTTAATATCATATGTGTATTTTGATTATGTATTTAATTAATTTTTAATTTTTACTGTGATAAAAAAAAAAACAAGAAAAGAAAATAAACAATGGCAACAAATACAACAAATGGCACACTCAATTCATAACTATGATTTCAAATACTATATTTTTTAATGAAATGGAATAACCTATGGCATTCGGATGAGCTTAAAAAGCAAACGTATACGTAAAATCGACAACAGCAATGAAAGCTGTGCACACATATTGAAACGATATTGAACAAATACAAATATTCAAATTTTAGCCTCCCTCTTAGCTGGCTTCGGTTTAAAAATAATAATAAACAGCAGCAGCAGCTCACACATGGCACATTTTGAGCTGCATAAGCAAATCTTTCAAGTTCTGAAGTTTCTCCTGCTTTTTGTTATCTCCAAGCGCCGCAGCAGTCACGATTTTAGCTGCAATTTTGCGCTGCAATGCAATTGCTTCAACTTTTTTGGATAGCTAAGGGAATAATAATTTGTTATAGTTTTTGCTAAATCAAAAAAACAATGCAATAACTACCTCGTAAGCACGTTTGATAATGCCATGTGGCATGCCGGCCAGCTTGGCTGCATTAAATCCGTACGATTTGGGACAGGCGCCCGCTGTGTATTTGTATAGAAAGGTGACTGTCTCCTGGGTGGGATCTGCATTGTCCTCGTTCTCAACCATGCACGCCATATGACCCAAAGTGATGCGCTTGTCGTTGTGAAAGAAGTCAATCAGATTGTGGTAGTGCGTGGAGAACAAAGTGCGGCACTTGAGGTTGGCCAAAAAGTTAACGACAGATGCAGCAATTGCGGTGCCATCGTATGTGGCCGTGCCGCGTCCCAGCTCATCGAGCAGCACTAGAGAATTCGAAGTGGCATGCTTTAGTATAAGCGAGGTCTCGTTTAGCTCCACTAGGAAGGTGCTGTGGCCAGCTAGGATATCATCTTGAGCGCCCAGCCTAGTGAAAATGCGATCCACAAGCGAGAGTCGACAGCTGGCCGCAGGAATGTGAGCACCCTGGTAAAAATAAACAATTATTCAATAAAGTTGGGAATTCCTCCCCCATCGCCACTCACAATCTGTGCCATGATAACCAGCAAGCCGAGCTGTCGCATCAAAGTGCTCTTGCCGCCCATATTCGGGCCAGTGAGAAGTGATAGAGGGGCCTCTGTTTCGGTGCCCAGCTGCAGGCCATTGGGTATATAAGTAGACGGATTGGCGCAGGGATGATAGCCCTCCTCCAGTTCGATAAAGGGTTGAGTCTGCGCCGTCACCAGCTCCGGCACACAAATGACCAGTTGCTGGCGTGCATATTCAGCCAGGCCGGCGAGCACATCCAACGTGGCCACACAGTCGATGCACTGCTTCCACTGTTCATAGTGAATGGAGAACTTTTCGAAGAGGCGCCGCGCCAAGTCTTTGAGCACAGCATTGCGGGCATCCTCGGCCTGCTGCATATCTTTGAGCAGTGCCTTTGTCTCCGTCGTGGTATAGCGACGAGCTGGTTTCTTACCCTTCACCTGCCCCTCCAGGGCATACGACTTGTTGGCTTTGTGAGCATGCGTTTCGGGAACCTCTAGCTGGTAGCGCTTCTTGTCTGATCCAAAGTAAATTACGCGACAGCCAAAGTGAGTTTCTTGCTCTTTCAAATAGGTCTTCAAACGTTCCTCGACCTCAGCAATGCGCTGCTGCACCTCATCGTAGTCAGAGTCCATACCTGGCTGTGGTGCAACAACGCCCGCCTGGGCAGCTGCCTCGTGGTCGAAGGCATTCTCAAAGAACTTCAGCTGCTTGCTGAGATCAGGATAGTTCCCGCCATCGGATGACAGCTGAGTCAAGCGGCGCAATAGTTTCGTTTCACAATCTTTGAACATCGCTGGCAACTGCATCAATGTCTCAAATCCCTTGAGGATGCTCATAAAGCTGCGTAGCTTCTGCTTGTTGTATAGCCTCTCCTCGAAAAGTATGGCCCTGGAATCCGGATGATCCGTTTGGCCGATATACTTGTTGCCAAATAAATGAATCTGAGCCAAATGCCGCTCAAAGTCCGGCATGGGCGCCAGCAAGGCGCGCAGCTGCTGCAGTTCATCCGGCTGGCGTAGCAGTTCGCCAATCGCCTCCTGCCGCTCGCGCAGCACAGTCAGGTCACAGCTGGGCGCGCAGAGCCAATAATGCAGCAATCGCTTTCCAAACTTGGTGCAGCAGTGATCGAGGGTTGACTGCAACGAATGCTCTTCGCCAACTATGCGTAAATTGGACAGCGTGGTTGCATCCAAGACCATGTGTGAGCGCTGTAGCGCCGCAGCAGTTGACTTTGTCTTGGTTATTACTTCCTGCTGTTCATCAGGTGGCACATACAACTGATAGCGTGCCATGGGTAGCACCTTGGGCTCCAGCTTACATTTGCCTATATAGTGTATGCATTGACCCAGAGCTTTGAGGGCCAGCTTATAGGGCTCTGCGGGCGTGAGCCCCAAGTGATCCGTGTCCGACTGCATTGTGCGCAACACCAACGGCCAATTGTCCTCGTTGCCAGTGCCGGCATAGTAGCGCTCTGCCAACAGCTTTAAGGTCTTCTCTGCGCTGCAGAGTTGATTGCCAGCCCCAGGTAATTGCTCCTTCTGTATGCCACCCAAAACAGTGCGCAGAATCTGTTGAGTGCGAGAGCTAAGCGCAGCTTTCTCATGTAGTAGCTGAAAGGAGAAAAACAGTTTATTGATGAGTAAAGCCCTCTAGTTAGAGCATAAGGAATACTCACCAATACGGGCATATTGTGGGAGATAAGTGTCAAGAGGCGAGAGCAGCTCTTGTCATCATCAAATTCTCCCACATGGAAATCCCCAATGGAGGTGTCTATGAAGCAGACGCCATATTTGCTGCTGGTGCCTGCATCCTGTTCCACTATGGCTAACATATAGTTGGGCTGATGATTGGGGCCAATGGCGCACTGCGAGCCAAACACCTGAGTGCCACGATCTGTGATCTGACAAATCTCGCGAGCCACAACTTTATCATATTTTGTGGACTTGATGCGTTTGCAACGCTCCGTCATCATGTCCGGCGTCTCTGTTTGCTCCACACGGGCGACCTGTGAACAGGGGCAGATATTACAAAAGACTTCCTTGAAAATTGTTTGTACTCACCTTATAGCCCCTATCTATGAGTATAGAGGACATCTTATCAAAGGAGATTTCCGGGAAGCCCGAATGCGCGAACTCGCCACGCATGTAGGTGAAGCCTAGCTCATTGACGCCCACATCGGCATCGCCATGATACAGCTCATAGAACTTGCCCACCTTGAAGAAGAGCACGCAATCAAAGTTGTCCGCCTTGAGGACCCACCATTGGCGCATGGCCGGCGACAAAGTATTGAGAAACTTCTCGGGCACATACAACGTGCTCTTGTCGTACTCAGGATGGTCTGGCCGCCTGCCAGCCTTGTCTTTGATCTTGTCTGGTTGCAAGAAGTCCAGCTTCTGATGTGGCCAGACAACGGGCTCGTCCAGATTCGAGGTTGTGGTCACGATCTCATCGTAGGCAGCATCCTTTTTGGCATTACTCTGCAGCTGCTGCAACTTCTCCATGAATGTGCCACCTGCAACCAAGGCGGGCGTCTCCATTTTTACCTTCTTGCTGGCAGGCTCCTCATTATTATTGTTGTTTATAACGGTTTTGGTGGACTTTTTGCGTTGCTTTTTGGGCGTAGGCTCATCCTCAGTCTCAGGGTCACTGGCGTCAATTTCTTCTTCGCCGCTGGCGCTCTCCTCGCTGAAGGTGGCGTCCTTGACATCGGGCTGATAGTCTGAGCCATCATCGGAAAAGTCCGGTTCCGATTTGGATTCGTATTCCTCTTCGCTCTCTGATTCGGGTAATACAATACGCTTTCGCTTACGATTGCCAATCTCCTCCTCCTGGTCACTGTCTTCTGTAGCCGTTGGCAACTTTCGTTTGGCAACTGGCTGGGATTCCTTTTTCACATCCTTAAGATTCCCATTATGTAGATTCTCCTTTTGAATTTCAGTTCCATTACTTGCATTACTTGGCGTTAGTTTCTTTTTGTCAACAACTGGTGATTTTGCAAAGTAGTTGAACAACGTATTCTTGGGTGTGCCACCTGCACTAGTATTAAGTTTCTTGGACATGATTTAATCGCCTCACCGGGCAGGCTACAAAATCGCGAATACCAAGGAAACAAATGACGCCAAAATCTGCGCCAAAATTAAGCGGCAAATAGATAGCAGAGCAATAACAGCAGTGTAACAGAGCACAGCTGTTCCTCAGCAGGCGGGCAGCTCCTTCATTTGAATTGCGCGTGGACAACAGTAGTGCACATATGTTTTTTAATTTTTAATTTTAACATATCTACATATACAAAGTGTGGCAACACTGAAGTAAAGCATATGTTCACTGCAGTTGGCAGCACAGCTAAAGTTTTGTTTACAACGAAAACGTTTAGAAATATTTCGGAGAATAAAAAAATATATACATAATTATAAATAATGTCGCTAGCGGACGAACTACTTGCAGATTTGGAAGAGGATAATGACAATGATATTGATGATGCCGAAATGGCAGATGCCGATGATGCCGAGCAGGCAACGCTTAACCATGAGCTCGCAGAAAAGTTGCTCAAGCCGGCTCCCAATCTCATGGATGTCGATGTCAAAGTCCAATCTGTGCGAGAGCTGTGCAAGCTGCGTGACTCGGAGCGTCTACAGAACACTCTCAAGCAAATTGAGCATTATGCGAGTCGGCAGCGCACCGCCGCAGAAATGTTGGGCAGCGTCGAATCAGATCCTGAATATTGCCTGATTGTAGACGCGAATGCGATTGCTGTGGACATCGACAACGAGATCTCCATTGTGCATAAGTTTACCAAAGAGAAGTATCAGAAGCGATTTCCAGAGCTCGACTCACTGATTGTAGGCGAAATCGAGTACCTGCTGGCTGTCAAAGAGTTGGGAAACGATCTGGATCAAGTTAAGAGCAATGAGAAGCTGCAGTCCATACTCACTCAGGCAACCATTATGATTGTCTCTGTGACTGCGTCAACCACACAGGGGTAAGTTATAATTTATATGATCAATGCTCACATCTAATCTATTCTAATACAACCATAGAACCATGTTAACAGAAGCTGAGAAGGCAAAAATCGATGAGGCCTGCGAAATGGCAATTGAGCTGAACAATTTCAAATCCAAGATTTATGAATACGTAGAGAGTCGCATGACTTTCATAGCGCCCAATCTGTCCATGATTGTGGGCGCCTCAACGGCTGCCAAATTATTGGGCATTGCCGGCGGCCTGACCAAACTCTCAAAAATGCCGGCTTGCAATGTGCAGGTGCTCGGCTCACAGAAGAAGACCTTATCGGGATTCTCACAGACCCAAATGTTGCCCCACACGGGTTACGTTTACTACTCACAGATTGTGCAGGATACGGCGCCCGATCTGCGACGCAAAGCGGCGAGGCTTGTGGCTGCCAAGTCGGTACTGGCAGCGCGCGTGGATGCCTGTCACGAGAGCGTGCACGGCGAGATTGGACTGAAGTTCAAGGAAGACATTGAGAAGAAACTGGACAAGCTGCAGGAGCCACCGCCGGTGAAGTTCATCAAGCCCTTGCCCAAGCCCATCGAGGGCAGCAAGAAGAAGCGAGGAGGCAAGCGTGTGCGTAAGATGAAGGAACGCTACGCATTGACCGAATTCCGCAAGCAGGCAAATCGCATGAACTTTGGTGATGTGAGTATGCGGAATTTACGACATATTTACATTATAACTCACAAATAACTGTTAACTAAGGAGATCCACATATTGCATTCGCTTTGAGCAAGACACTTCGTTTCTTTTCGGTTGAGCTCTCTGCGTTAAGCTATTCGTGTGATGCTCTTTTCCCGAACATCGCCGAGAGAGCGATACAATTGGCGCTCGTACAATGAAAGCCAATACATGCACAAAAGAAACTCAACGAATCGGCAGAGAAAAAAGGGCTGCCCGAACGGGAACAACGACTTCGTTCCCGAAGAACTGACGCCATCGTTGCTCTCTGAGTTTTTTTTTTTTTTTCCAAAATGGGCATGAGAGTCACGTTCTTGCAGACATTGTTCTCAACTGTCAACAGTTATTTGCGATCTCTGATTAATATATATTATATATATTCTTACTCTTCTTTCAGATCGAGGAAGATGCCTATCAGGGAGATCTGGGCTACTCGCGCGGCACCATTGGCAAAACGGGCACGGGACGCATTCGCCTGCCACAGCTGGATGAGAAGACAAAGGTGCGGATTAGCAAGACGCTGCAGAAGAATTTGCAGAAGCAACAGGTCTACGGTGGTAACACAACTGTGAAGCGTCAAATCTCTGGCACAGCGTCCAGCGTCGCATTTACCCCGTTGCAGGGTCTGGAAATTGTCAATCCACAAGCAGCCGAGCGATCCCACACAGAAGCCAAGTATTTCTCAAATACATCTGGTTTTCTGTCTGTGGGCAAGCGAACCACTTAAAGCCACTACAATATAAAAATATGTAAAATTATAAAATTATGCACTTTTATTTAGCGAATTGTCGGCATTGTAAGAGATTCAAAGCGCCACGGAATAAGTTAGGCCTAATAAAGCTGCAGAGATTCCTGATGGAGATGATCCACAAGTAGGTAGCTGCGTTAACTTAGTTTGCCCACCTCCAGCTTGCGCTGAATGGCCTCCAGGGAGTTGTTCAGCACCACGGCCAAGATACCCGCCACGGTGAAGACGCCGCCAATAATCGAGCAACAGTTTGTGGCAAAGTGTCCAAAGGAACTGGGGAGAAATAATAATTATGTTTATTATATTTTAAATGCAAGATTCAGCAGCTACTTACACATGCCTCTCGGCATATTTAACCATGAGCGGAGAGAGCTCGTAGCTAAAGAAAATGCCGGGCATGCCACGTTCTCGATCTGTGAGATCCTTGCGATGCCTCGTAACGGAGAATTGATTTGTATATATGGGTTTGCCATCGCTGTGGCGTTCATAGAGCGTCGGCACAATTTTTAAATAATAGTTAAACATTTCACTTTTCGATTCTGGAAATAAAAATACCACAGATGATTCAGATGATTATTTAATCATATTCAAATATAACTATGGCTGGAACTAAAACCATTGAAAGTAGCATACATAGATTAAGTGTCATTCTGCTACATCACACAGTGCCATCTATGAGCTGAAATTATCATTAGAGCAAATGTCACTCTGCTGTAGCGTAAGCGCCAGCTATCGGCTATAATCGAAGCATTCTTTCACAGGGTTGCTTTGGCACACATGTTGACATTTTGACAGGTATAAATAAGCTAACAAATTGTTGTTTTAAGTCGGCGACGACAAATATATACAAATTCTAGTTTTTTAGGCAATTTGGATAAGGGACGCCTAAAAAGCAATAATTCACATCGTTACAAACGATATACTTTTGCTCCTATTCATAGAACTTTAAAGAAAACAACTGAACGAAGCCAAAATGCCGTTGCCCAGCGGATCCTTCTCTGCCACCCAAGGTGGTCCAACATGCTTTGATAAAATGAAGACTGGCTTCACCATTGGCTTCTGCGTAGGCATGGCCAGTGGTGCACTCTTTGGTGGCTTCTCTGCGCTCAGGTAAGGCTGATTCAGTTTACTTTCCGGCAGCTTCCGTCGCGTGACGCAAGCGCCTGCAGCAATTATGTAATTGCCGGTTAAATGAATGAAACCAACTTGAATGAAACTGCCATTTCTTTTAGATACGGACTGCGTGGTCGTGAGCTGATTAACAATGTTGGCAAGGTGATGATACAAGGCGGCGGCACATTCGGCACGTTCATGGCCATAGGCACCGGCATACGCTGTTGATATACACACATATGTATATCGCTCTCCCCTCAACTGAATTGCATTTCGATTATGATTAATAGATTACATATAGCCTCGTTCCATTCTCTACCTGTCCCCAATATAACTAAGGCTAAGTTTCTAAGTTACCTACGAACGCGGAATGCTTTACAAAATTACGTTATGTATAAGTATTTGCAATAGACACGTTGTTAAGCCAAAAATGAACTTTGTACTACTTACCTTCGACATCGACGCGCAGCCCGTCTAATGGATGCGTCTTGGCAAATTCAATTTTCTCACCAAACGACAGGTGATTAATGGTGTGGGAGAGCTTCACATTTGTAAACTGGAAGTCGTGTATGTGGAACTGGCGTATGGAGAAGCTCTTGCCGGGCGCAAAGTGAAAGCTGCCAGCCATCTGAAGGATATATCAGAGATGTAAAAAATATTAGCAGAGGGCATGCTAAGCTGCTGCTCCGTAGCTTACCCGATTGACCTCCAGATGTCCCTGTATTCGGCAGCCCTCCTTGAAAGCATCTTCGTCGGTGCGTTTGTATTTCCCTTTGCACTGCTCAATCTTATCCACTTGCATGTTCCACTTGCGTACGCGATACGCATCCAGAACATCCTCGCACGTATTGCAGCAGCTTTGGAACAGTGTAGCGAATATTAGAGAATTCTTTGTTTACTCTTTATTGTAATTACTCACTGCGTGGCATTGTGCTCTGCACCGTAGCAGCTGCCACAGGTGCTGTTTTTATTTGGAGGCGAGACGGCCACAATTTCTTTAATGGGCGTCTCCTTCAGTGGTTGTCCGTTCAAGTCTAGGCGGTGCTTGAACACGTCGTGATCCACGCGCAAGTGTGTATCACCCGAAGAGTCCATCGCATCCAGCGATATATAATTGCAGGCCAAATTGTGAAGCGTGATGTCCAAATTGATACGCAGCTTGTGACCGCGCGTCGTGTCCACGAATAGCTCCTCAGTCAGCGTAGGCCGCATGTAGTTTAGGCACTCCAAAAAGATGAGCAGACTTATAATACTGCTACTGATAATAGTAACTGCACAACGAGAGACGAAAACAGCGATAGATAATTTGTTTATTTACACAACGCGAAACTTACCGGCGGCGCCGCCCACTGTGCGCACGCTGAAATCATCAAGAGTGCGTGGATACGCATCCAGACGACGCAAGACATCAGCGAATTTCATATTTTATACACAGAACAAACTAGAGCACAGTAAAATACACTAAAAAGATCATTTACATGATTTTATCTAAGAGGCGAGCGAATCGGCTAAGTGACGTGGTTGGTAAACAGCTGAAAGCAACAAAAGTAAATCAAGTCGGCAGGCTGCCACCTAGTTGTGAGGACTGCCACATCGCTGGAAAACAATTAGTTGTACAAGTTTTCAATAAGGAGTTTCATATACAACTAAGTGGCAGCACTGGCTTTAAAATCGCTGAAAATAAGTAGCGCGCAATTTTTTAAAAATTGCTGAAACTGCAGACATTACAAAATAAGGGAAGTCTTATTGAAAAGAGTATAATTTGAGTAAAATTTTGATTTGATTGATTTGCAGCAAGAGAATATAAATATGGAATCTGGAAGCTAATCCGATTATAACTCAGTCAAACACGCAAATAAGTTTATAAAATTAGATACACCATACACGCATTTGCATGTGGCTAGCGGCTTTTACCCGTTTAGTTAGCCATAAATAAAGGTGATTAAAGGACTTTAACTACAGTTCGTTCGCGGCACAAGTGCTTTTGTTCCGCCGTCTTCTGCGCTTAATTAACAAAACATCCTGGCGACCCATGAAGTTACCCGCTCCATATGTTAGTGACACACGGACATATTGTTTAATAGTGTTGTCATGTCTTGAGGCTGTGGTTGCGCATACATTAGGCTGCCTCAGCTCACCACGCCCACTTGGGCGTCGGTGTGGTCTACTAGACCGCGTCTAATTTTATAATACATGTTAAACAGATGAAAGGTTAATTGAAGGGAACCACAAGCATCGACAGGCCACGCAGCGCTTAGCTTTTAAGGGTTGCTGCTATTGCTGTTGCCCTAGCCACGACGATAAACAACAACAACAGCACAAGGAGGAGAGAGGGAGCGTAATCGGGCAGCCAAGGGATTTTGGTTAAAGTTAAAAGTTTCTGCTTAAATATAAATCAGCAAATAGGTTGCCGGCTGACTGAAGCCAGAAACCCTATATGAGGCCGGTGTGACGGAGAGCGAGCGTGAGGCGATCCCAAGATGTGGATACGCGTATACCGCGAATTTATGTAATTAGCAATTAAGCTGAAAGTCCGTTGATGCTGCGTTGGACCCGCGATTCCTTTGTCCCCAATTGAGATGACTGAAACTTAAAAGCTTTTTCCATTTACTTTGTCCAGTAATCCAAAATCAGGCACGGCACCAGATGACAAAGATTAGCTACGTGCAATTTTTCTTATTTTTGCCGAGCTGAAATGAAGGTAGAGTATCGAGAGAATGGGTAAGTGTGTGTCAGCATTAAGATGGGTTAGAATGAAATTATTGATCTATAGAAATGAATGTGGGAAGATGCAATCAAGACTTAGTCATTAGTATAGAATCATATAGATATTAGAATGGGTTTTGAAAGTAACAAGGCTAATTGCTGTCTCTCTCTCTCTCCTACTCTCTCTCTTTCTCTGCCTCTTCTTGCTCTTTTCTTTAATCTATTTGTCTAGTCCAACCCCAATATCAGTCCGGTCAAATATATTACACTTGCCTCTGTGGGTCAGACGTAGAGTATTTGGGCTTTGTCATGCTGGCAGACTCCCTGCTCCCGGCTCAAATAGCTGCTTATCTGCCGTGCTATCGCTAGCCGCACTAATTTGCATTTCTAACCATTTCGTTCTAACCAATTCGCGTCGTTTCTCATTTGAAACAATGAACCCAAGTACAACGAGAGTCATTGTGCTGCGGACAATAAAAGCCAAGAGACTCAGACAAAAAGAAAGAAAGAGCAAGAGAGAGGGAGATTGGGAGACGGAGAGTGTGTGTGAGAGCAAGCTGGAGTGTAAGAAACTTGGCAACTGTAAAGCAGAAAAGAACTTGGCGTAAAGCAGCTTAAGCAATCAGGACCGCCTAATGGATATTGACACTTTAATGCCCAGGCCCACATAGACGGCGACTCGACTCGACCGACTCCTCCACAGCAACCCGAGTGCAGTTCTCGTCCTGAGATTTGCCTCAGTTTCGCTGCTTCGTCTTCTCTGTTTTTTCATTTTTTTGGTTTTTCTCTGCTCGGTGCTGTTTTGCGGCATTTTGTTCTTTAAACAAAATTGCAGTGCCGAAATTAATTATAGAGCCGCTTGGCCATATTTAATTAAATGTGGACATTTTAAACTTGCCTCCACTCTCACTCGCTCTCCATCTCTCTCGCTCACTCTGTCCCTCTCTTGGTCTGTTGCGAAAAGGCGTAATTAATTAGTGGAGACGTGCCAAATAATTGCGGTAAAAGTAACTTTTCTTTTTGACTGGATTTCTTTATTTATTCTTTCTCTTCGGTCAAGGAATGTTTCAATTACGTGTATAACACGGCAAATGCTAGAAGGGGGTAAATGGTAGGGGATGGGGTAGGGTGAGCTAGACAGGAGGCCTGCCAAAGTTTCTGCCATTTCGCTCAGGTGGAAATTAATTAAATTAGCAGGCGTCACTTGAGCGCGCAATTAAGCAAAGTGTCATGCCGAGCACTTGAAATATTTAGCCCATAAAATCGCAAACGCACTAAGCATTTGCCAACTCTAACCACTTCCTCATACATTTTTGCATACTTCTATACACATATGTGTGTGTGTGTGTGTGTGCGTGTGTGTGTGGGAAGGCCGCTCACTTCCGCACTAAAAGCCCAAAACGTCATTTCCGACAAATTAGCCCAGTCAACCAACAACGTAATATCGCTCTGAACTGTACTCCTCTGCTGCTCTCCATTGCTCCACTCTGCTCTGCTCTGCACTGTCCAATTTGTATTTTGTATTTGAACTGCCAGCAGCGACTAACAACCGACACGGCCGCATTTTGAGCATATTTCCTGTGTTAGACGAAAAATGTGCCCGTTAGCTATGGCCAATGTGTATTGGCCAAAATACGTTGGGCCACCCACAAAAATTTCAACGCCGCTTACGTAAATCGAAAGGTGAATTCAATTTATGCCCGCTGCAGCTGCGTTTGTTAGCAATTTTAACAAAAAGATATATAGCATTTGCAGGAAACTATTGTCACGAACCGCAGCGCTCGAAATGCAAAAATCAAACAATATATATTGTTAGCCAAGCTAGTCGTTAAACAAGCTGTGCAAAAATGTGTTAAAAATTGATTTCCTTTAAAGCCGAAATATGTTGAAGGAGTGCATAGAGAATTTAGACTCTATCAAAATCAAATATAAGAGCTACATAAATATACTGCTTCCTCAAATAACAATGTAATATTAAATATTTGATGTCTTAAATAAACATTCATGTTGAAGGACAAGTTATAATTAGCTAAGCAATTGCTTTGCATCGCTATTCAAACTATAATAACAAACAAGCCCCTTTTCACTTCTATTTTTCATAAGAAGAAAACCTACAATTTCTATAAATGATATCTACCCTGATCATGTTTTAGACCCATTTCATGTTTATGAGGCAAGAACATTCATTAATATTTGACTTGCGACCCGACCTCAGTCTCTTATCCTAGGTAAATGATCGTTCGTCCCTCTGGTTGTTTCAATGCTATCTCTACTGGCAATCTGAACTTAAATTGAAGCTTTTCCCACCTTTTTGTGCACCTGGCCGATTGACATGTCGCGCAAGGTGTTGTCCATCGGATGCAGCGCGTAAAGCGTAAAGTTCCTATTAATTGCATCACATTTCTTGTCGCATTATTAATTGTCAACGCGCATTAATTGCATTTGTAATGCGTCATAATTACTGCAAATTATGTGCTCACGCCAACAGGAACAAGCTTAGGTGCGTTTCCTCTCCCTCTCTATGAGTGTGTGTGTTTCTTAACAGATCAGAATTGTGAAGGTACCATTAAATTTGAGAGTGCTGCCAGCTGTAGTGGGTCGAAGAAGTCATATATATCTTTAAGAGTTCCTTAAGAGCTTGATTTTGTTTTCAATTAAACTGTAAATATAATATTTTTTATGATAATACAAAACTTTAATATATCTATCTATTTCTAGTAGCGCCATTCTAGAAATTCACAATAATATGTTGGATTTGCTTAAACTAAAACCTGTTCAATTTAAGTTAAATCTTATGAATGAATGCGGTTAAGTAAAAAGGTGCTTTTACAGCATTTCGAGTGAAAAATGATTGAGTCATTAAATCTTTCGCGCTTTTTAAAACCAGCTGCATAAATTAAGCTATTTTTTGGAATATCTTATGAATTTAATTAAAACTTATTTTATGTGTTACATGACTCAGATAAAAATAAAAACGGCGGACATGAATAAAGTCTGCAATTTATTTAGTGTGACGCATTTTAAACATTTTTAAAACATTACAAGCTTGCTTTAAACACAAAGCTGTTTAATATTAGCAAAAGATTTGTTGCGAGAATTGAAAAAAAAAATGCATTGAAAGTCTAAGGCAAAACCTTATGATTAAAGCTATTTATTTACCTCTTTCTCTTACTCTATATATCTCAATTTCAATTAAAACTTAATGAATAACAATCCCAATCGCAATTACTGCCTCTAAGCAAAAAGCTGACTTGCTTAAATAATACCTCACTAATTAATTGAAAGCTACTTAAGCTTAGCTCAATCAACTCGTATCATAGCAAATTTAAACATATTTTTTAAGTTCTCTGCGCACTTTGATTGCCTTTGTCGGCTGCGCTGCATTGGCTTCTGATAAGGGATAACCAACCCGAATGCTGCCAAATGCTGTTGTGAGAGAAATCAAACTTTTGCCCCTTTTGTGTTTGGTCGTTTTATTCAAACGGGGTTATCGGGGTCAGGCGTGGGAGGCCGGCTGGAGTGATGGTCACGTCAACCAAAATGCATTTTATAAATTCTGATTCTTTTTGTTGTGCATCCTTTGCCGTTGCTGTTGCTGTTGCTGCTGCGGCAACACGAAAAATTATTTACATAAATATCCGCGCTGTCAATTGTGTGTTGTGGCATGTAAAGTGACAGAAGCACACAAAATGGCGGCGCCGCCTCTGCCTCTGCCTCAGCCTCTGTCTCTGCTGCTGTCGCTGGCATCGCCAACGTGGCCGCCATGAACGTGACTGCACATTTTTTTCTCCACTGCATTTTTACGAGTGTGCAAAGTGGGCGTGGCGATCAAATGCAAATGTGCTATTGTCTGCGCGAGTATGTATATGAGTGTGTGTGTGCGTATGTGTCTGTTTGCGTGTGTGGGCCGTGCATGGCGGTCAGACGTCAACCGTTATGGCTGCCAAAGTTTTCAATTTTCCACTTAATTGCTTTCAATTAAGCAAAGAGTCCTCTTTAGAGCTGCACACACAGACACAGGCACTCGCACAGTGCAAAAGCCCCGTTGCGTTGGTTGTTATGTCCGTTCAATTAAATTACACACTAAAGCGGCGTGTCCTTAGTCCTGCTGCTGCTGCCGCCGCATGTCAACCCTCAGCGCTCTTCGCATTGTGTGTTATCATTGTCAAGAAGTTGCAGCAACGGCATGTTGCAACATTTTTGTGGCTGCCAAATACAGTGGAACACAAGTGCCCAAGGAACCAAAGGGCAAGACTTCGAAATTAGTAAAATATGTAATGTAACAGGCTAACGTAACGTTAACAGATTACTGTAAATGAAAAGATAGCATTAACAGAACTCGATATTTAACTTTTACATTAACAGACTTCAACATTTACCAACACTAGCGTTAACAGACACAAAAGAGAGAAGAGAGAATAAATTCGAGATCAATAACATATTCGATTTGCTATACATAATTGTTCTGCACATCTCATTTTGTGTACAATTTCTCTTAATTTGTCCACTGTGCCACAGTTGTGAACGTTCGTCGTTGCATGTTTGTTTGTTTGTTTGCCTTGCTGCGTGTTTTTGACAGTAAGCAGTTTGTGTGCGCCTTGATTGTTGCACTTCGCCTGGCCAAAGGTCAGGCCAGACGTGCGTGCGAGTGGGGCCAACAAATAAACAAACATTAACCTGCTGCAAAGTGGAGAGGCAGCAACAGCAGCAGCAGCTGCTGCAGCAGCGGCAACTCTTTTGAGCCTGACTCTCGGATTCGCCTGCTGACTCGGATGGGTGCCTGGTCTGAGCTTTGGCCATTGCACAATATGCAAAAGAGCGTGTAATGTGCTGGGCTGTGTCTGAAAGCAACAGCAACAACAACATCTGGTGCAGCAAAAACAATATCAACAACACCAACAACTGGGTTGTGTGTGGTCAACTAATGCCACAGAATGGCTTACACATTGCCCAGGTGGACTTTTCGGCGCCTTTACAAAGGATATTTTAATTACATTTACGCATATTCTGAAATTGAATAAGGCCATGTTAAAGCTACAGGGATCCTGCACACAGGCATATAATAGAAGGCGTCGAAGGGGGGACGGGAAGTGGCTGGGGCTTTAGTTAAGCCGCAATGTAAACAAGTGAAAAGCATTATCAAGACAGTCGCAAAGCTGTTTAAGAGCATGGGAGCCGCATTATGCGACTCGAATTTCTATTGTATGTTGCATTATGATTAAATCGGATAAATCGTGCATTATATTATTGCTCTTTCACCAGGCTGCCAACTGGATGTGCAGGACAATGGCCAGAGCTTAGGTGAGCTACTGGCTGCGAGCTGCCTGAGCTCCAATGGCACTATGGAGCTAGCAGGGATCAGAGGCGCTTGAGAGGCTGATTGACACATTTACATGCCATAATTTGGTTGGCAACCTCGAAGATTTTCAGTAAATTGCTTCGCACTTAACTCCATAGTAGATAAACTAAATATATTTGATCTGAATAATTATCTTCAGAAGTTTATGTAATTCTAGCAAACTTCTGCTGGTCAAGCACTTTCAACTAAGCAACTCTTATTTTTCGCTCATATAATAACATGGATAAGCATTGTGTCTATTGCAGCATAAGTAAAACCTACAAAACCATTGGACAGACTCCAATCGGTTGGCCAAGTTAATAGACAAATTCCATACATGTCTTTGGGTAATGCGTAGGTAGGACGCAGCTCTAGCGTTCAGCACTCAGCACTGACCATTGGGGGTCTTAGTTAGCCCACTCCACACCTACATGGTGCACAGCAGTTGGCCAAGCTGAAGGAGCGAGCAGATGGAATCGGAATCGCAATCCCCGGCCGCCAAAGCGAAGCCTAATCGAACACGTTTCATATGACTGCGGCGCTAAAGATTACATTTTAATCTCGTTGGCCCCGCTCCGCCAAAGGGGGGCCATGTGGTTTGGGGCATTCGTTTCATGCAACTAATCAATGCCTCGTACTTGATTTTAACTTGCTTGTAATTGGGCAGCGCTGGAGATTGGCGCTAGAAGTTTGGATCTTGTCGACAGGCGGACATGGAGCTGCCGATAAATGTCCGAAAAAAATTCCAGGCGCGTACACAGCGTTCTCTCTCTATCTCTTGTTCTCACTTGGTCTCTTGGCGGTGTGAAATTACCGTTTAATGAAAAAGCTGCAGCAGCAGCAACAGAAGCAGCAGCAGAAACAAATACAGATACATTGCTGGCGTAGGTAGTCAGATATTTTTGCTGAAATGCTAGAAATTGCCAACGCTGCCAACGCTGCGGCACAGCACGTGACAAGGTGAAATAAAATGAGAAGCTATCAGGGAGTAGACTACTGGTCCCCCAAAGCAAGAGATGCTCCTGCTGGCTGCCGTTGCAGATACACAGCGTTGCTGCGAGATACAACAACTTATTAGTTTGCAGTGCAAGAATATGTTTGCCTTGGCTACTGCAGCAACTGCAACAGCAATAGTAGTAGCAGCAGCAGCAGCAGCACCTGCTGCAGATTTGCATATGGCATTTAGCTGCTTAGAGCTGCATTCTAGCATACTTCATGTAATCCGCTTGTCCGTTAGCCAACTACAAACTGCAGTAGCTAAACAACTCCGAGTGCCATAAAGCATTTCAAATTATTTTGACATTCAATTTCTCGAAAAAGATTTGCAGCACAGTTAAAGACGGTCTCTAAAGCAACTGTTGTTGTTGGCCATTACTAAGTTTTGCTTTGTTTTGTTTTGTTTGTTTAGCTCAGCTACAACTGTTGCCCATTAGAAGTTGCTCATGTTTAGTTGCAGCAACTGTTGTTGCAGCGAATCGTAATGTGATTCCTAGGCACGTTGTCATTTGCGAGCCATATGAGCTTTAACGCAGAGAGTTTCTAAATCTCAATTCTCTTTGCTTTTGACTGCATTATGTATACAACTTTTCTACTCTATTATTTGTTAAGCAAATATCTCAGATATTCCTTGCAAATTATTTACTTCTCTTCGAGCTCAACTCATGTGCTGTAAATTAGTCCACTTCCGCCGTTGCGTTAGCCTGCGCTGCAATCCTTTGCCGTTGCGTAAGTTTATTGTTGACATTTAAGTGCAGTCAATTAGCATATTTTCAACAGCAGCGAGCATAGTTGGCTACGTTGATAACTCACTTGCACTTCCTGCTGAGCAGAGAGAGAGAGAGGGAAACCCTATTAACCTTTTAAATTTCGTATGTTAACTAGAAACGGCAGGGGTGCACGCTAGCCCAAGTGCAAAGCCAGTCTCTTTCTCTCTCTCTCTCATTCTGCTCTCTGTCTATCTCTTTCTTTGGCACTTTGCACAATTTACGTGCACATAAATTACCATTAATTAAATATTTCTGCGCTAATGCCGTCGACCAGCGGCCAGGGTAATCACAGCACCTTTTGGGGGCAGCTACCCGGCTACCCAAGACAAGTGACACCAAGCAACAGCGACACCGACAACGACACCGACACCGACACCGACACCCATACAACTGAACACGTTCATTAGGCCTAATGTAGCTGAGCTGTAGCAAGTTGCGACGGCAGCAACAGCAACAGCAACTGAAAGCCAACGATGCGAACCGGGCCAAGACGTTTGCATATGACAAATGCAGCTTAAAAGCCGCGCTGCGCAGGCGCTCTCCAACTACAAGCTGAAGTCACGTGGCCTGGACCCTGGCCGTAGACTGCGTCTTAAATTTATGGAATTATGAATAATATATTTTAAAGAGGGCCCCAAGGGCTGCGGCCACCGGGCAGCAGCCACAAACTAAGGCAGGGTCCCAGTTAGTTCTGCTGGCTGATTGGCTTGGACGGTGACGAATCGATTGATGTCTCGCTTTGAGTTATCACGTCGCTGCTCTTCAAAAATCTTTAACAAGCCATATAGCAAAGAATTACTATACATATATATATATATTTATATATATTTATATATCGGTTCTGTTGTGTCGTGCGGTGCATTTTTGATGAAAATCACTTATAATCCCATCAACATTCCCATGACATGAGTCCCTGTCTTCAAAAACCAATTGAAAGTTAATGCCTTGTATAGAGCCAACTCCAACTCCAACTTCGACTCCAACTTCTCTTCTCTTGTTGTTGTTTTTGTTGTTGCTGTTGTTTATTTGTTCTTCGGGGTTTGCTTTTTATTGATGATGTCTTTGTTTATGTGTGTTGTCGCATTGTTTGTTGTTGTCTTTGGACGCGCTCCAGCAATTTGTTGTTATATATATCAAGAAAAGAAAAGCAAAACACATCAAACACCAAACGAACCCAACGAAACAGCCAGCAGCGAGCACTAAATAATTACCAAACAACATCCGGTGCCCCGAGAGGACATAACGCGGCTGTCAGTCTCCCTAAAGCCCCTCCTACTTGCTGCATACTTTCCCCCCCCCCCCCCCCCCCCCCCCCCCGATATATAAGAGAGAGTGTGAGTGAGAGAGGGCGAGAGTTCGTACATCTCCCCGCCGCTTGGGTTGACAAAGTGTTTCACTTAATATCGCATGACGCCTCGTATGATGGCATTGAAGATGAGCTACTCAATGGACTTTTATGTTGGAATGCTGGAATTATATTTAGAGCTGGTTGGGGATGTGATTATTACCTTGAATGTCAACTCCAAACAACATCGGATATAAGACATGATTAAGTACTTGAAAGCAAAGGATTGTGCCAGTATAAAGTCAAGACATAGGCAACCCAGGCTAGATGCCGCTGTTGCTATAAGGCAAAGATATTTGTTAAATTTAACAAGTTGTGTTAGCTACCGATATCTTTGCAAAGATTTCCCAATTGGTCAACTGTTTATCAATATATCATTTTCCCAGCCAAATACTGACATTTGGCCATATGAAAACAGCGAGCTGCTAATTGCCACTGCATCGCATTTTATGGCATTTGGCCATGCCCAGTTTTGTTGTTGTTATTTTAGCTGCATATGCAGTCGACAACAAATTGTGGGCCGCATGCCACACAACAATATAATATAATAGAGAAAAAACCCGCTCATTCCAAATATGTTTAAAACTCTGTTTGTTGACATTTTGCCATATGATTTCCATAAGCTGCCACGGCTGCCGCAGACAAGTAGCTGCTCCCATCCCCCTCCAGGAGACACACTCACACACATACACGCACGCACACACATGTTGCTTATTTTGGTTTATAAGACAGCATGCAACAAATCCCCAACACCGCAACGCACTTAGCGCTAACTGCGCTGCCAACGTCGCTGTCGCTATCGTCGTCGTCGTCGTCGTCGTCGTCGTCGACGTCAGCGTCAGCCGCCAGCTTGCAGTGACAATTGTCAATGAAATTTCCGTAATAAATTTTCGTCTTTTGGGTTGTCTGTCCCCAACCAAAGCGAGCGACTAACTTGACACGTTTGTATATGCATGTGTGTGTGTGTGTGTGTGTCTGGTTGCATGCAACACTGAGGCAACGGCTCGTTTGCCACGCCACACGGATTTGGCGTCGCGGCTTTTTATGAGGATCAGCTGCAGTTGTGGCCATATAAAATATACAAGAAATCTCCAATTGATCTACAAGATTGTCGCTGCTGGAATACTCTCAATTTAGTTAATTCTATAAAAATATAACTAATCCTTTTATAAACAAATAATATTATTATTTAAACATATTTAAATGTTCGAAAAAAGTATATTTTTGTAAATTTTTATAATTTTATTTAAGAAATATTTAATACTTTTAAATTATTTTTTAAAAATCACATTGATTTTTATTTTTGTTTTTAAGCTGATTTATATTATTTTAAATATTTATAAATGTTATAAATAATTATAAAATAAAACCTATTTGATCATAAAATATTTTATTTATATATGTATTTATAAATAATATCAAAATATTAAAAAAAAATTACAAATACCTTGATTTTTCTTAAATATGTATGTCATTTACATTATTTACAAATGAAAAAGAAATATTTTAAAACATTTCCACTTTTTCCACTTTATAAAATATAAACAATTTTTTTTATTGGTTTCTCTTCTTGCCATAGTTTAGCTTTAACATAATTAAGAAATATAAAAGAAAAAATTATGTTGAGAAATACACATAAATCAGATATCAGAAGAGTTGGAATCAAGATTATTATTTGATTATAAATCAAGCTCTTAATTCAGACTCACAAAGAACCTGTTTGAAGATGGAATTTTAATTTATATTTGAAAGTGAGCCAAGCCTTACACCAGTTAGCCAGAACAGATCAGAGACTGCATCTTATTATGTGTTGTATGCACATAGGATTGGGTATAAGGTCGAATCATACATAAATGATATACTGCATTCATATTTCTAGTCTTTAATTAATTCCAAGTAGCCTACAAATTAAAAAGAAAATATATATGTATATATTCGAGAGTCAAGTATTTAGGCAAAGGAATGATTAGAATGAGCTAATGAGCTGAACATTTCTTAATCGATATGTGGATATCAATTCCTGAGCTGATCCACTCAGGCTAATTGCTGTATTAAAAATTTAAATAAAATTATTTGAATTAAGCAACAAGCCAGCCGTATTTATAGCTAGCTCTATCGTTCTGGGACAGCATATTAGATTAGCTAGCTAAAGTACCTCGGAGCAAGTACTCCAGCACTTCGATGGCTATGCGCTTGATGGCTGAGCGGGCGGAAGAATCTTTTAATATGCAAAATTCACAGCATTAATTACACTTGCAGCGCGTTGTCGCTGTTGTCTTTGAAGCGGGTAACAACGTGGCAGGGACTGCGACTACGACTCAGTCTCAGACTGTGGCACTAAGGCACATAGCTTGCAGTTTGTGGAGTGGGGAGTGGGGAGTGTGTGGCAGCTACCCGTTGCGTTTTACGTTGTGGATAACATTTCCCACTCAATTACCCTGACGCTGCGCCCGCCGCGGCATAAATCATTTACCATAAAAACGTCGCCTTGTCTACACTTTTCCTTTTCGTATGCCAAAAATATATACGAGTATAAGCGGAACGCTTACGAAACACTTGAAACATGAATCGCCAGCGATTGGGAATGATTGTGCCAAGAGAGAGATACAGTGAGGAGATGGAGAGGGAAGGGGAGAGGGAGAGGGTGGGGGATCGACCCCCACCATATCCATTCAATAATCGTCAACAGTTGCGAGATTTTCGAGTGCGCTGCCATGTTTCGATGTCTATTTTTGGGCGTCGCACGTTTGGCTCGACTCTTTTTTTGGATAAATGTCTGGCCTGGTCGAAGCATTCATAAATTCCCATGTGAGCTATGTGTGCGGTGTCTCGGTGTCTCCGTGTGTGTGTGTGAGTGTTTGCTGCAAACTTGCCAAATGTTTATGCCACAAATTGTTGCCGACAATTTAGCAAGTCGCAATCGTAACTCAATCAATTAATAACATTATTTGATTGTCCTTTGTTTATTGCCTGGCTGCAATTAATTATAATAATTACAATTTAACAAGCATTCAAAAACAACTTGTTGTTGCCGAAGTCGTTCTGCTTCAGCATTTTCCTCTTGCTGTCGAACATTCCTGGCCAGCTGTTTGTCTTCCATTATGCTCTAGACATTGGTTTCATTGATTTTTAGTTTGGCTGGAGAGGGAGAAGCTGCCTCAAATTGCCTTCGCTGCCAAAGGTCACCAATTTTTAACGTGAGGCATCCAATTTCCGAAGCAGCGAGTGGAAGAGGAGCTAGGGCGAGTCGGAGATGTCTGTTGGGAATTCCATTTCGCAGTTGGTCTTCTGTTTGTTCTTATTGGCGTGAATTTATGGTGGGAAACAAGTAGCTCTTCAATGTTGTTTATAAATATATTATAAGTAAACAATCAGAAATGGAGCAGAGCTCTCTGAGAAATGTGTTCTTAATAAAGATGCTAATAGCCTACAGCCGCAATGATGCGTTCCATAGACTTTAAGTAAAGGGGTCGCCGCATATCAATTACAGCCAAATCCCCAGCGTATATAAATTGAAAGTTTCTCTAGAGTAAGATTAACTCAAATGTAGGGGAGAAGACAGAGCATATGGAGTTCTGTTTAGAAAACTGTTGACTTAAAGGATTTTCTTTATCAGATCTCTAAAAATCCAGAGACTCCTGGAATTTCAAGAGAATCATTCCATCTGATTCGTAGAGGAACTCGTTATATAATGCCTCCTTTCTAATGAGCTAAGCATTTAATTGATCTCAATCGTAGCAGCAGCAAAGTGAGGGATTGTGTTGATGGGTTCCCATTAGTCGATTACAGCTGTCAATTAGATAGAGATCTGCCTATCAGTGGGTAGTTAAATGCGAGTGTTGTAACTCGTTAACGATTTGATGTACATCTAATTGTAGTATAGCCACACACTCAAAGCGTAACCCTTAACAAAACTCAATTTAAAAAAGAAAAGAAAAGGAGTCGAAAAGGCGAAACAGCTGTCTTGGGTAGATTCAGTACCTAAATGAGTTGGCCCAGGTCTTTGCTTGTTCCTTTGCCTGATCAGAGAACATTTAGTAGTTGCTACGCTCTACAGTCCAACTGAAAGTAAGAGAAAACATAACTTATAAACTTAACTGCCATTAAAATGTGCCGTCAAGGGACGACTTCCGCACCAAAGGTGACAATTGAGAGAGAAGCAGGAGGCGTAGCAGCAGTGGAAAGAGCTGGGGTAGGGGAAATCAAGCCATATGTTCAGTGAAAACGACAAACACTAAAAACTTAAAAACAGGCCGCGCTAAAAGCAAAATTCGATTCTTGCCATTTTCACTGACTAACAAACAACCGTTGCGAGCGGTTTCAGAACCAGGTTCGGACTGCGAATGGGACTGCGACTTGGAGTTGAAGTTGGACTTGGACTTGGAGTCGGACTGTAGCTGTTGCTGGACCCAGTGCCAAAGTCGTTGCATGTTTCTTACTTGATTTTCTGCTATAAATTAAAGGACTTTAATGACACTTTGGACGATGGCGGCAACGATCGCAGCGAATTCGAATTGTTTGCTAAAAGTACGCATAACAGAGCAGCAGCAGCGGCAGCGGCAGCGGCAGCAGAGAGCAAGGCCAAGACCGCATCCAAGTGCAGCCAGTAGGCAGTCATGGGTGCGAAAATGCCACGCAATGGACAACGGGCTACGAGCATTGTATGACCAATAGAATGTGGCTTCAGTTCCAGCTCCAACTGCAACTGCCTGCACACTCCTCGGCACTCGCGCTCGCTCTGGCCGGCCTTCTGCCAGAGACTGCAGGAAATTCATTAAGTGTATTTATTGCTTCGATTAAGATGGACACTTCTCACCTGCAAGCGACACTGGACCTGGGACTTAAACTCGAACTTGTGCGGCTCTCTTGCTTGCCTTGCTTTTAGTTCTGACTTGCCTGGCCTGGCCGGGTCTGTGCTGGTCTGGCCTCGCCTCGTCTCGATACGGTTTTGGTTTTGGTATTGTACATAAATTTTGGTCGCGCACAATGTTTACACAATGTCTTTCACGTTGCTGTTGTTGTTGTTGCTGTTGATTTTTTTGTTTGTGGCATCGCAGAAATATGCAGATGAAATCACCAAAACATCATGCGTTGATAATTAAGGCAAAGAATTCAAACAGACGCTGTCGCCTTTTGGCTAAGCGCGTCGACTCGACTCAACTCAACTCAACTCAACTCTCGTCTCATGTCGTTTCGCCTGTGACACAAAATCCAATCCAATCTTTTCACTTTAATGGACTTTGATGTTATTCCCTGGAATAAACAGAGTACACAGCGGACACTTAGCCAGCAGCATAGAGAGAGAGGGAGAGAGGGAGAGAGAGAGAGATATTCTCTCCGATTCTCTCTGTATATAAATATAAATTCATTCAATAAACGTTTATGTGAGGATCATTAACAGTGCCGTTACATTAAGCAGCGTGCGCTTAATTAAATTAAATTAATTGGCATACGCAAACAATTTGATTTCATATTCGATGAATCAATATGGCGAATTAGTCAGTTTGAGACATTCCTGACTATACGAAAGTTCAAGTTGTTGAACAAGAAATATCTCAATAAGCCTAATATGCCTGAACCTGTTGGGGCAGGTGAGTCGCTTACCTTTTGCTAATCCTTTGTGGAGATTGAAGCCTTGTTAAGTCATTTGGCCATTTAAAATATTTAGTGCCCTTTCGGTCAGTTGTTTGCGCCTCTGCCTGCGTCCCTTAGTTGCCATTGGCAATTGTTTAATGTGCCTGTTGTTGGTTTTATGACTCAGCGGCTGATGCCGCAGTAAATTTTAACTTGCAATTGTTTTAATTGTCCGGGCCCGTCGTGCTCGCATATTTATGGCATAACGGAAATGAGTTAATAACAAAGTACAAGCCAAAGCCCAGAGAACGTTCAAGTCAAGTCCCGTCCAGCCAGATTTAATACCTGACAGGGATAAACGTTTTGCTGGCCACGTTACCCTCTCACGTAGGTACCCCAACTTTGCCTCGTCTCCCGCTACTCCTGCTCATCTGGCTTGTTAGCTGGTTGTGTGCGTGTGTGTTGGGGGTGGGCGTGTGGAGTTGTCATTTAAATGAAATTACTGTCAGATTTTACAGAAATAAAATCTCGAAATTGCGTCTGTTTTATGTACTAAACTCCGCATATCCTCGTCTCTCAAGTAATTCTAACGGGTCTATTCCAAAGATTGCGTACAACATAAAAATTTATGACCATGCATTGGACAGCATAATTTCGCATGGACTTTCCAATGTTTTGTGTTCTTTTATCTGTTGTTGTTGCCTCTACTCTTTGGCCTGGCGTGTAGCAAGACATAAATCAGGTTTTAAATGGACACGGATTTCAGCTTGAAAACTGTAAAATAATTAATTAAAAGTTGATTTAATTAAGCTAATGCGCAGACGAATATGAAGTATGATACAAACACCTGTAGATAAGAAAAGTTTGTGATAATGCGTGCTACTCGAAGTCGAATTGCAGCTGTTTCTTTGAGTCTTTAACAATTTATTTAGCTGTTTTCTTTTTGGTTATTTAAACTAATTGTAGATTAAATAGCAAAGGAATGAAATAACAGTTGAAAATAGTTATAAAGCTAGAATCTGTCTATTAGAGTAAGAGCTTGTCCAAATCAGACAGAGCTAGGCCATCCCAGCTGTTGTAGTCAATCAAGAATTAATATATTTTATATGAAATCGAATCTATTGAAAATGATAATTGAAATATATTAAAAAGAGCTTTAATTACGCAAAGCCTATTCGCGCCATTCTTAGACTCTGATATTCAGATATCAATCAGCGCAGCTCTTGTGTGACTTCTCAAAGATACACTGACAGTCTCAGGTCGAGCTGGGTTTTGTGTGGCTTTGTGTGAGCCCAGTGCAAAGCTACGAATTAACTGCTTACAAGCATTACACAATTGGGCATAAGCTCACAGTATCGGGACCACGTTTCATATTGAGTTGTTATTGTTGCCCGTTCTGTGAGAGAGGGCATTAAACAAATCCATTGGCGGCCAGCCACACGCAAATCTTGATTGAATCAACTTAATTTAGATCAGAACTCAGTGATTCGTGCGCTCGTAAAAAGCGCGACATATTGGGGCACGACTTATCACACGTGTGTGTTAGCCCCACCCACACACACACACACACACACACACAGACACAGACATACATGCACACATACATCTACTGACCCAGCGACCTGTAACGGTAACAACTCGTGCCATTCCAGTGTCTGTAAACTTTTTATGACACGTGCACATGGCTGGACCCGGCGCTGTCCAGTTCCCAGTTCCAGCTACAAATAACACAACGCGCAACGGGCAACGGGCAATGGGCAACGAGAGTTGTTTAATAATAATAAAAACAAATGAAAGAGCACGTAGTTGAGCAACAATAGCGCCAAAAAGGGGGCACACATAGAGCAGACAATGGGACAGCAGCGGGGACATCGCTGGCCATCGCAGCTGGTCTCCCATGTGCTGCAAATGCCATTTTGCATGTTGCTCCAGCTTCAGTTGCTGTTGCTGTTGCTGTTGCTCTTGGTGTTGGTGTGACAAAGCAGCAACCAATTACCAAATACGAAAAATGACAACTTGCAACAACACACGGCGCAGCACACAACAAAACCAAACCAAATCAAACCAAACAAAACACAAAGCACTAAAAACCAACAACAAAGAGCAAAACAGCAAAAAGATACAAAAAAAATGAGAGAAAAATTGTTCGAACAACGGACAACAAAATGCAAACACAACAAGGGGAAAACTTCAACCGCAGCTCAAAACATTATCCTGTGCCACCAATTTGATTTGATAGTTGCACAGCCGACGTCCGAGCCGACACCACCACCACCGCCACCACCACCGCCATCACTACCAGCAGCAGCAACACCTCGTCCCTGCAGCACCACTCACTGTGGCAATTGACACGTTAGCTTGGAGCTTGGCAGCAGTTGGCACTACAACGAGCCAGAGAGACCAGACATTCAGCTGGCTTGTTTTACGAGCATGTTGCACCTACCCAACTATGCACAGAACTCAACTACCTATACAATATATATAGAATTACATACATACACAGCTGTCTGTATGTGCATACATATGAGTTGTGTGTGTTGGTACGTGATTTCATCAAACGTAACAATACAACGAACTAAAGAATTTTTCGTATTGAATGCAAAAATTGTGCAAACTCGTGAATACAAAATGTTTTTCTGTTTTTCGACTTGCGTTGAGACCCCACAGGCCCCCGAAAAGCTGCCCAAGAACTAACTGTTTTTATTTGTTGGCTCAACCTCGGGACAACGTCAGTGGCCGCGGCTTTTGTTCCACATCGTCATCGCGCATATGTATGTACATCTAGAAACTTCAAACGAAATCAGATCCAAATGCTAAAACCAAACCATGTCCATGTTCATGTTCATGCTTTCTGGTCAATGCTGAACTAAATTATATTTTACTTTAGTGAATTTAATGCAGTTGAGCAGAGAGATGATAGCTGTGCTACTATTATTGTAATTATTATTTTTCAAATAATTTTTTAATTTTTATTGTTAGCTTTTGAAAATGGAATTCAACAATTGAATAATGCAATATCAATAGCATTGATATTATTATCTAAGCTTTATTATATTGCCATTATTCACATCATTAATCATTATAATTGTTAGTATCTTTAGCATTAAAATCATTATGCAAATCATTAGCATTAGCATTGATAATAATGAGAATGATATATTCATTATCAATAATAATTTTTATTAGCATTAGCATTAAGAGTATTAGTTTCATGATCTTGCCATTCTTAGTATTATCATGACTATTTTCATTTATTATTATTATCAAATTTATAATTTAACTAATTGTTTTTATTAGCATTTCTATTATTTTCATGATCATGTCATTCCTACTATAGAAATGACTATAATTTTAATTCACATTATTACCTTTATCATTAGTATTACTCCTTCTTCAGTATCACTATTATTGGTATTATCTCTAACATAATGATTATCATTTACTTTGTTATTAGCTTTAGCATTATATTTATTTGCATATGTCAGTTAACTGCATAACTGAATTACACTTACTGCATTTATTATCTTTAGTCATATTTTGTTATTCAAATTAAATCACATCATGCTGCTGCTCCTGACACAGTCAACCACACAGACGAAATACAGATAGAGGATGTGTTTTCATTGTTTGTATTTCGATGTTGTGGAGCAATTAAAAAATTGCATGCCAATGCCAATGCCATAATAGACATTTTGCTAGTTTAACTGACATTTATCGTTCATTTAGTGCGTCCTCAATCTGTGCATAACTGCCTGAATTGCAATTTCATTTCATCTCTTGTGTGTGGCAATGCGTGTGGCATTTATGATGAATGCATTGCGGCTGCAAGCAACAGTTCACAATTTCTTTCATTTAGATAGTTTTTCACGAAAGCACAAAAACTGAAACAGAAATAGAGAAACTTTTTGGCCAGTGATTATGAAAAGTTCTCCAGTTACCAGTTGAGTCTTTCTCTTTTGCTTTTGTTGTTAATTGAGTTATCGCAAGCAACAGAGATTCTTATTGTACTCTCTGTTTTGGTTCCTTTGAGAGACAATATAAATTTAATATGTCACAAACTTAATATGAAAACTCATTAGGCGATTACGTTTTTATGAGTTAGGTCATAAACGTTTGCCCTTTGGTATGTGTGGTATGTGACCAGACGCATTTAGTGTCTTAGTGCAGAGCTCTCGAATCGACTTTAAAATTGAATCAGCTGAAATCATAGCCATCGCAATCGGCCATGTTTCCTGGCAATATCAACGATCAACTGTTCGGCTACCTGTAAACACATTTATGCCTATGCCCCCCATGGCCAACTTTAGAGCTGCCTGGGTGTAAAAAAAATATTGCATTAAACTGATATCAGCCACGCGTCGCATCTGGAATACTCTTGCAGCTGATGGGCATAGATTGGAAGCATATATAATAAAATACGCTAGCAGAGTGTGGTGTACGTTGATAGCTCATGACATTGCGCAAATAGGTTAAGATAGACAAATTGACAGCAATTCTTGCTGAGATAGGGAAAAAAGCTAACTTTCTACTATGAAGTCCGATAATGAGAACTTTCAGAGTCTTGTTTAAGATAAATTTGATCTATTTATTTGATATTATTATATTTAAATCAATTCAGATGTAGTCTGATATATAATATGAAATAGATAAACTATATCATATAGATATAATATATTTTTGTTTTAATTTGTTTTTTTCAATGCCAAATTTTGATATTGAATCAAATAGATCAAACTCTGCTTCAAGCTGCTTTTGCAGTGAAACAAATAAACAATATTGACTCTTTTATCAACTCATCTGATATACGTAGATCAACAAACATATATCTATACTGAAACTTAATAAACCAAACGTCGCATATAACACTCTAAATTCATAAGACTCTCTGCTTGCTTCAAGCTAAACTTCATTTACCTGACGCTGACGTAGCCTTGCTCTATGTAGAGACTCTGGAGTCGTTACACTTTTTATGAGCACCGCAAATCGCATTAGTTAATCCGACAGATACACATGAGAGTCGCAAGAGCTGAGAGCTGAGAACGTGCAATGCAATGAATGACTATGGCGACTATAGCTGCCATGTGTATGATAATTTCATTGAATTCGTTTTAATACCCTGTACTTAGAGCTAGCTGCGAGCAGAGCTTAAGTTGGTTGAGTTAACCAGCTCAAGTGGGTGAGAGTAATTAGTTCTGCTTTCTCATGGCTGATACGACTATATATAGAGAAGAATCGAGCTACCTTAAGCAGAACTGCATATCATTATGATCTGTTTGATCTTGCGCTACTTGACACACAGGGTATGGCCTGGCTGCTTATTGCTGGCTGTTGCAGCTCGGCTTATTTAACTATTTACCACTTCCTTCACACATGGTAGCAGCTGGAGCTGCAGTTGAAGCTGCTGCCGAAGCTACCACTGGATATAGCCGATGGTTTTAGCTGATTTATTGTTTGTCATACGGCCTGAAATTGCGCTTTAAATTTTGCGCCGTGCTTCAAGCTGCAACAATTACATGTCCATGGTCGGCCAAGGCACTTGCATTGTTATCTTTTGCATGGCTAAGAGAGTGCCAGCTCCTCCCTCCCCCTCCGCCAGGCAGCACACCTGTACGCCTGCCTCCCCCTGCCAGTCTAGCTATTGACTATTTTTCTTCTTTTTTTTACTTCGCGCTTAAGTTGTCGTCGTCGTTATATTCCTTCCTGTCTGTTGCTGCAGTCGTCAGCGTTGAATTCAAGAGCCGGTCGTCGTTCCTGTGATTTATAAAAGCACACAGAAGGTAGAATGATTCTTCGACGTACGTTCGTTGGGCCCAAAAGAATTTGCAGCTACACACACTCGTACACACACTCACACACTCATACACTCATACACTCATGCACTCATACACTCACAGTCGCAGCACCAAGAAACATGAAGAAGCTTTTAACGAACTCTTTTCATTTGTACTCGTACTCGAACTCGGGTATGATGACAAGGTTGGTTTTTATTTTTCCATCTTTTTTTTTCTTTTTTTCTTCTTTTAGCTTCTTCTTTTCATTTTTCCAGCTCTGTTTTTTCTGCTTTATGCATATGTATCGTCTGGGATCGCTGCAAGCAGCGGCTTCGATTTGGTTTTTGTATTAAAATTTTGCTAAACTAAAAAAATGTGAGTGTGTGTGTGTTGATGGTTGGCGGAGCGGTGGGCAAGAAGGAATCTGAGCCCCAGCCTCGCTGGCGAGCACACACACAAACGCACACACACACACATACACACGCTGAAACGGACACATTGGCAGGAAGGCCCCCGGTTGAAGAAGTGATGACAACAACGACGTATGAGCACCCGAGTTTGTGCCGCATTTAAATTTCAAATTGGTTCGTTAACATGAAGTTAACATATCTGCTAATTGCTGATTGCCAAAGTCGCTCGCAGTACCAGAGCCAGAGAACAGAGAACAGTGCCCGAACCCGACTGCTCCAGAGACCGAGAGAGCTCGAACTTGATGCCGCTGCCGCTGTCGATGTCGATGCGGCAGCCTTAGCCACACACAAAACCCGGCAGCTACTTGCTACCAATGTTGTTTGGGCCTGTATCTTGATGCCTCTGTGCAGGCAGCATCCAACAACAACAACAACAATAAGAACAACAACAGGAACAAGTGTGTGGGGCAGGTAGACACTAAATCGTACGAGCCTTGCATATTGCAGTTTGTTGCAACGCTGCGTATCTAATAGATACTCGTACTTACAACACGCAGCAACAACAGCAACAACAAGCAGCTTTTGCCTTTCTTATGGAAATTTGATGTTGTTGCCAAGTTAAGTTCATTAAGTGTTAGTATTTGAACCTCTGGCTGACAGTCGTTTGCCTTGCCATCGATACAATCTCTGTTGTTGCTGCTGCTGCTGCTGCTGTTGCGGCTCTTGTTGCTGCAACAAATTCCAAGTGGTTTTGGCAAATGGCCGTGTGTCTGAGGTGGGTCCTGGCCCAGACGAGCACACAACACTTGCACACACACACATACACACATACACACGTGTACACAACACCTTTGATAAGCTGGCAGCGCCTCCGATTTAACCAATTTGGAGCAAACGCCCCTTGCGTTAGGCTCAGCAACAACAGCAACAGCAATAAAAAAGAAGAAGAAGTAGCAAAAGATGAGCTGACAGCCCAGCCCCCCAGGTAAATATTTGGAGCAGCAGCAGCAGCAGAAGCAGTTGCAGCAAGGCCAGTGCAGTCGCTCTATGGCAGCTGATGAATGCCATTGAACTAATTGCATCAAAGGCTGCAACTTGCAAAGTCTAATCAAAAATGCGTAGCTCGATTCCGAGATTCACAGATAGACAAATCAAGTCAAGATCCTCAATGGGAATATTAATGAAATTTAAACAATCTGTATGTGTATCTGATCTCGAATTCTGCAAGCGCCTCAGCTGCTGCCGCTGACTCTATAAATGTTTATGTCTCTCTCTTTCTCGCTCTTTATTTTCTCCATTTCTATTCTGTTGTTTCTACATGTCTTCTGTGTCGTCCAGTCTCTGTTTCATTCCATCTGTCTATGACTGTTTCATTCTGTCTCACACTCTGTCCGAATCTATTTCTTTCTCTTTCCGTCTTTGTATTTTATGTCTATTCTGCATATATCTATATTTCTCTTTCTATCTCGCAATCTCTTTTTCTCATTCTTTGTCCGCCCCTCTCTGTCTCTCTCTCTCATTCTGCCTCTTTCAATTTCTTCCGCTCCCTGTTGCTAGCTCCTTCCCATCTACCCTATCCATCTCTCCCTCTCTCGCATATTCACCTCCTATCGTCACGTCATATTGATATGATTCATCTCTTAAAATGTATTTCACATAAGATTGGAATTTCATTATCAACGTAACTTATGTAACCTTTCGCTATGTTTACTCTTCTTTTAATGCATACACAACATATAGTATAGGAATATTGAGTAAGGTCTGCTGTAACTTTTGATAGCAGTCAGCACTTAATCTGTTTTATGATCCGTGCTCACTACGTAATTCCCACCGTGCTCGACAGACACCCAATGTAAATCGTCTTTTACTATTTGAATAGTTATTCATTTCCATTTGATTGCCCGTACGTAGAGTTGCTCAATTTTAATTAGAATCGCCGTCGTGTGACCGCCTTTTCCACTTTCCCAACTGCCCGAAAGGCAATAAAACAATAAGTGAAGAAAAAGACGCGATGCAATTGCATACATAAAGAATTTCCCCACACAACTCGTTAGGCTCAGCTGTCAGTCAGTGTCAGTGGCAGTTAGTCAGTGTAAGATACCGTCCCATGGCCTCTGCTCCTGCCCCCATTTTCGATTCCCGTTCCCGTTCGTCCATTATCATTATTGGTTAATCATCGCTGGCTGTGCCATAACATTAAAAGTAAACAGCGCATTTCAAACGGGTTTTATCATCGTGTGCCTTAATCAGCTGCGGACAAACTCATTGCTATATGCCACTTCCACTGCTACTGCAACTGCAACTGCCCTCATCTCTGCACCTGCTGGCTGTCGTATCATAGTATCATCGTATCGTCGTTATCTGCAGTCCAGTTAGAGTCACACGGATTAGCAAACGACCTATTTTGAAATTAATTACTAAATCGTAATTTGAATAAAACTTTGTTGGTGGCAGCAGCGTCGCAGTGCCGATTTCAGCTCTCCGACTACGTAATTTGATTTTCCCTAGAATCGTAAATTAATTTTTTTCCGTAAATCTTCACAGACTCTGACTCTGACTCTGACTCCCGACTGTCTTCTCCATACAAAGTAGTTTGCTATGGTTCTTCTTATACATGCATACATATATATATATATTTTTTTTTTTTTTGGCTGGTCGCGGTCGCGTATAAACCATCAGATTTCGATATAATCGTAAATTTTCGCCAGGCGCAGAGCGCACCACACACCGAACCAAAGTAAAGTCAAGTATAAAAAAAAAAAAGTCACAAAGAGTCGACGGCAATAAAATAGCTGAGCAGAGAGCTGGCCGAGCGTCGCAAGAGTCAAGCCAACTCGAGTGGAGTCGACTCTCGACTCGAGTCGCCAGTTGAAGGCGAAAATGTGATTAAGTTGCGCGCAAAATCCAATTTTTATAACTGCAGAATCACTTGGCTCACCCTCCCCCACTAGCTGAACAGCAACAGCAGCACCAGCAGCAGCAGCGCCATTTGGGCTAAGGCGAATTGAGTCCGCTGCTCGTAAGATGCTTGGCAGGGCAATAATCATAAATTTAGACAACAACTGCAGCAACAACAACAGCAACAATGACGACGATTCGCCGGCAACCGGCAGCCGCAACATTTTTGTACGCCAACAGTAGGCAGACAGCCTGCCTGGCGAACGGATACCCAAACTCTCAGCTCCCAGCTCTCAGCTCACAGCTCGCAGCTCGCAGCTCCAGTGCCCGTGTCCATGTGCTCGGTTGCCTTCAGCCTTTTTTGCTGCTTGCGCCAGCTCGATCCGTCTCTGCTTGTTTTGGGGGTCGCTCTAAGCAAATAAATGCTTAAAGCATAAAATATTGGTATATACACAAACACACACCCATACACACATATATATTGTTTTTTTTTTTTTTGGAGCAAGCATCGATGCCCAATATGAAGTTGTCTTTTTATTTGATTTTAAATTGTTTATTGCTTTGCATATTTCATAATTCATGTGCTCGCGTTTTGCCAATTCGCATATTTGTTTGGCCTTGCCGTCGCTCTAAAGAGGATGTGTGGCACATGGGTCAGCGGTGTGTTTGTGTGTGTGAGTGTGAGCGTGAGTGTGTGATCCAATTGGAAACAGATTGTTGAAATCAGGCGATCGAAGATGTTGTAAACATTCAGCTTAAGTGCAGATCTAAAGATGTCATGCCAGATAATGCTAAGAGTGTGAAGAGCTTGAAGTTGAATGGAAATAACAAAGATATACAGATTGATATAGATCGTGACTACCTATGTGGTAGTTTGAGTATATATATATATGCTTGACTCATTCGTAGCTATAAGGAACTGCAATTGATCTCTTCTCTTAAATTATACCATCATTCAGACACTGCAGCTCACTATTTTATAGCATCGTAAACGTAGTTATATTAACTTTGCCATATAAAAGCGCACAAAATTAATAGCAAATAATATTTATATATAAGTCTATTATGCATATGTATGTATGTGCTTTTATGTTAGATTATATAAAATTAATTGGCTTATTAAATATTTAATTTTATTAAACAGAAATTCAATAAAATAAAATGCAAAATCCACACGCAGCTTCCTGCTTAGTATTTAATTGGCTCATTGCCAAATAGCGCCTTTCTGTGCAATTTCCTTGAGCAGATAGGAAATTGAGACACCAAGAGCCTTGGGTAAGACTGGCTTAATACTAGAAGCGAAGAAAGTCAAAATAGTAACAGCCATATTAAATCAAGCCAAAATGTTTGCTTATGATAAACAAAGATTATTTAGATGATATAAAAATCTATCAAATGAAATAGTAAAAAAAAAAATATATATAATAAAATAAATAAATAAAATAAAATAAAAAATAAAAATATTAGTAAATATTCTTATTTAAAATATATTTTTATTTTAAAATAAAATAAAAATATTAGTAAGCTAGAATATTTAATTTGTATATTATTATTAATATTATTATTATTATTTTTATTTTATTTTATTTTTTATTTTATTTTAAATATAAAAATTCTAGTAAATTTCGAATGTTTATTCATTTTTAATGTTTTAGTTTTTCCCATGAGCCATATTTTCATTTAGTATGCGCCTTTAGTACGAGCTGAGCTGGCTTAAGACATGCAGCCATTGCGAGTCTTGGCAACAATTTTTGCGATGCGTTTGCTGCAATCGATAAAACGTACGAGTTTTAGTGGCCTGACGATTAGTTGTGTGATAGTTATAGCTGCCATATATTAAACGGCCAGTCAGAGTCGTGAGTATTGCTAGACAAGCTAACGGTTTATGCTAAACTCAACCCTAAGTATGCAGTTGTATATTTCTATATACATATATAAAGACTGTAATTTTCCCCATGCCAATTAGCATGCACAAAAAGTGCAAGACATTTGCGCAGAGATATTGCGGGGTAATGCATTGGGGCCTGGTCATGCATTGCTAAGCGGCGACTCCACAATTTAAATGAAGTTACGTCTATTCGAAAACACTTTTCGGGCCCTGTAATTGAATTGTGTGCCAGCATACACGTCTGTGTGTGTGTGTGTGTGTGTGTGTAAACATAAAATTAGTTTTCATGGCGTTAAAAAAACGCGTTGGCCAGTCAACAATTTCCAGCGAAAAGAATTCAATTTAATGCATTTCAAGTCTGCGTCTCTCTCGTCCTCTCCCTCGCTTTTATGGCCGCTCGGCGGGCGCATAAAAGGTTATCGGCATTTAAGAGGGCAACAACAACTATAAAAATAATTTAAAAAAGCAAAATAAGAGAAGCGAGAGAATAGAGGCAGTCCAGCTATTATATGGCATTATATTGATGGGGCCAAAGTGCGTGCAGAGGCGCATAATTGGAACAATGCCTGCACAATGATAATACTTACGACCCGGGAGAGACAAGTGCAGCTAGAGAACATTTTTTTTTTCTCTTTGACTACTTTATTTACATTTTCTTAAGTATTATTATTTTTTGTGGGCGTTTGTGATTAGAGTTTGCGTGATAGGGCCAGGCAGGGGCAGCGGCCATGGCTAGAGATGTTCATAAATATTTTTCATAATTGGCCAAAAAATGCCTCGCTGACCAATTATGATAATTGCATAATTTTCATTCTAAACAAGCCGAAATACAAGCTCATATGACAGCGCCACAAAAATATGGCTACACTGAGCGAAAAGAGTTAAGCATTTAGAACAGTCGCAGATCAAATTGAAAAGATTATGTTTGAATTACAGATATATTTTGTATATAGAGTAGCTCATATATGTTTTTAATAAATATTTTCTGCATAAATATAGTTAAAAGTCAATTTTATATAAATATTTTCTATTCTTTAATATTCAACATATTTTAGATACAAATCTATTATTATATTGATTTATTTAAAAATTTCAAATGATTTATGTTATTGCAAATTTAAATGTTTATGTCTTTATCAGTTTCTATATATCTATAATTTCAGGTTTCTAGATGAGCAAACCATTTAAATTCGTTCTATATGATGCCCTTAAGCATCTTTTATTATTCAAATTTGCCAAGAGACAGAATTAATATATGTATGGAATGTTAGTTATTTGATAAATTTATATATTTTTTGTTAAATTTTTAAAATTTGATCTCTATATGTGTTTGTTATATATTATCATGTTTCTAGATTTGTAGTCATTTTCTTAATTTTCCCTAGCCTCAAAGTGATTTATTATTAATATATAATTGAATAATCAAATGGCCCTTGCCATCATCAATTTTTCTCTCTGCACTTAAGCATAGCTAAATTTATATGTTTACGGTTGGATTTATGTCTTGAGACGCCGGCGCAGCCGCAGCAGCCATAGCGCGAGAGCCGCCCGCTCAGGTTCAGCTTGTTTTTTTCGGGTTCGGGTTCGGGTTCGGGTTACCGCGTCCAGGAAACAATTATCAACATGCTTGTTTTTGGGGCGCTCGGGCCACGGAAGCGCTGGCCACCAGGCTTTCAATATTTTGCTGGGGAGAGAGCGAATGCGTCGTGGCCTGCGGGCGCTGCGCATGCGTTTAATTTGCTACGACTGGTGAGTGGAGAGTGTGGAGTGTGTAGAGTGTGTAGCTGAAGCTGAAGCAGAGTTTCAGTTTCGTTTTTTGGGGAGCAGCAGCAGCAGCGCAAATGAGCGAGAGGCGGTTGATTCAAATTAGCCACGTCTTCAACAAAAATATCAAGCAACAAACAATGGAATGAGCAGGCGTTGCCCCAGAGGCGTTTACCAGGCTAACTCAGCCAGTCAGCCAAGGCAGCCAAGGCAGCCCAGCAGCCAGTCAGCCAACCAGACACAAAACAGAGGTTCGCCAGTTAGCCAACTACCAGCCAAACGAGCCACGACTACGCCAGTTGACCGATCTGTCCGGCTGTCTATATGTGCATATGCGTTTCACTCGTTGATTATAGGGTCGAAATTGCCGGGTTCAACAAGATTATTAATGTGCGCCTTGTTATTGTTGTTGCTTCATATATTTTTGTATACATATTTATTTGCCTGATGCCATAGGAGCTGCAACCCCGTAAACCGAAAACTGAAACCCCAAAAAAAATAAACGAGACATGTTGCTCGCTTTAAATGTTGTTTGTTTAACGTGCTGCAAATTAAATACAACAGCAACAGCAACGGCAACGGCAACAGCATTGACAACACACAAATTAAATGGAAATGGCATCAGAACGGATCGGATCGGTTGGGTATATGTAGGGTATATACGTTGTTGTGTGTATGCGTACTTGTACAACACACCCACACACACGCACAGGCAGCCACACATCAATATCGAGCCGAGTGCGAAAATAATATTATAAATATGTTGTTGCCCAGATTGGGGTCTGCGTAGGCCGAGCTCGAGCTGTCCCGGTTAGGGCTTAAACAAAAACCAAAAAAAAAAAAAAGAACGGCAAAACAGAAAACAAAAACAAAAACAAATGGGGAAAAATGTTGTCGGTTCTCAGTTTTTGAGATACATATGTTCGCCGCTGACATATCCGCAATGTGGCAGCAGCATAATATAAATTGACATTGACAGTTGACATTTGTGGTACATAAATATTAGCCAGGGCTCTTTGGCTCTTTGGCTCTGTAGCTCTTGACTCTGCTGACTCTGTGGCTGTGGCATGCATCAACAGTCTTAGCCGCAACATCAGCAGCAACAGCAATCAGCAGGCGGCAACTTACTTATAGACTGGACAACCTCTCTCAACCCGCTCGCTTTCTTCTTTTGTTTTCGGTTTTTGAGTTAATTTGTTGTTGATAGCTTGACATTTACAATTGGGCCATGCAGCGCGGCATGAGCTGGTCAGCCCAATACAACACAATTCCATTGTGGCTAACATGAAAAGTTTTCACTCGAAATTAAATGGGATTTAATTCAATAAGTTGTCTAAACATATTCGTTAATGAAAATGTCTTTCATTATTTACTTTGCCGGCGCCTTGCAGCAGGCCTTTGGCTAAGAGTCTATAGAGATTGATTGGCGAAGATATAATGCAGTTTAATAAGAGCAAGTAGTTAATCAAAAATATATAAATAAATAAATGCTTGATTAAGAGAATGTCGTCATCAACTACTACATATTTCTCTCTTTTTTTCATCCATTAAACCGACCCGCAGGAATTAACATAAATGAAGAAGCTCTTATTAAGTAATTGAAACTATTCCAGTTCCCATTTAAGATATAAGCATTACTCACCTTAAGATGTTCTTTAGCTATTTGAATAGTTTTTAAATTCCAAATCATATCGTCAATATGTTTCAATCTGCTGTTGTCATTCCTCTCAGCTTAGTCCAATATTCACATCAATATCAATACCATCTGCTTTGCCTTCTCAGCTACACATCAAAGAGCTGCCCTTGCACTCAAATTTCAGTTTTGGGAGCACAAAATCTTCCCATGGAGCAGCTGCTACAGCTTAGACTAAAAAAAGAGTAAAACTCACGTCAGTTGACTTGCTTGGCCATAATAAACAATGTGAGTTTAATGCTTCCCTTTGGGCACGCAGCGTGAGAGAGAGGGAGAGGGAGAAGTAGAAGGGAAATTCGACTCGAACCCGAGCAACACTTTTATTGATTCGGTAAGTAAATCAAAGTATTGCAGCACATACTTCGAGAGAGAGAGACCCTCGAGCTAATTAGTATGCCCGCTCATGCCTGCATATAAAGCAGCTAGCGATGATGAGGCGACCTGCATGCCAAAAGGATCCCGACGATGATGGCGATGGCGACGGTGCTGGTGCTGTTGCTGTAGCTGAAGGTGCTCCCAAATGTGAAATCAAAATCAAGGCAGAGCCAGTCAAGCTGTCTGGCTCACACTCTCAGCGCGCTCTCAGCTCCTGGGCAGACACCGTGTCTATGGCATAAATATGTTAATTGCCCTGGGTACCGGGCTGCCTTATCGATGTGGCGACGCATGTAGTCCATTACTCAAACACTTTTTTGATCCTTAACCCCACCATGATACGGAGAGAGGCCCGCAGCAGACGCTCTGGAACCATGGCCTGCCCCGAAATTCATCTTTCATGTGGCCCGCGCTGCAGGAAGGCGAAGAGAATATTTCTTTTTTTTTTTTTTTTTTGTCAACGGGTCAGCAATGGAAACACAATTTGATTTCACTTTAGATAACAATCAATCGGTTCGGTGCTCTTCGGCACAAAGATGCACGCATGTATGGCCTGAAAATAAAAAATAAAAGTATATGTAGAATATGTATATGTATACAACAAAATAACAACAAAAACAGAAAAAACTAAGCTAAATTTTATTTAAATGAGTAAAGGTTATGGTAGACTAGTTCGCAGTGCGACACCTTGCCCCAAAGCACGCACGTTGCATGCAACGCAACGGCGCACAACAAGGAACAATGACTACAACAACAATAACAGAAATAACAATGGAACATAATGTTATAACCCATCCAGGCGGTGAAAGAGTTGAAGAGTCTGCTCTCTGCTGCTGCAGAGGTGTTTCCGAAATTGTCTCCGACCCTACTCGCATTTTTATTCACATTGTTGTTTGTTCGCTCCATGGCTCGGTTCAGTTCGGTTCTGTTCTGTTCTGTTCAGTTGTTATTGTTATTTTGAACTTGTTTCGTATCGTAAATTCAATAATTTTGACATTTTATTGCATTTTTATTGCGTTTGTGACATCATTAAACGTTTTTATGGCTCTGCTTTGACGCTATTTTGTGCCTGAACTTTGGCTGCGTTCTTTATAAAAAGATGTGCGGATGCTTGAGAGTATTGAGGGTAGTCAGGAATTTTAATAAGCTTTGCTGCAGGTGGAGTTAGATTTGAGTTGGATTGGGAGACAGAGAGAGAGGGAATAAATTGACAACGGCAAAGAAATATGAAGAAATAGAAAGAGAGTGAGAGTGAGAAAGGGATCGAACTGAGAGAGAGAGGGACATAGAGCGAAAGACAGACAGAAATGTGAAATATAGAAATATATAGAGTTCATAGAGGCTTACCATAATTCCCGAGCATCGCGTAGAAGAGTCTGACTGCAAATGAATATGATTTGCTAATATGCATCGCTTATAGAAAAGTAATTAAAGCTATAAAGCTAATTTTCAGCTAACAAGAGTTTTATCATTCCATTTCCCTTGACAACTTTTTCTTTCGATAGAGTATTCACATGTTGTTGAGCAGCTAATGTGCGGACAAACATTTTCTACTTGCTGCGACTGTGCTGATAATTCAACTTGTTGTTTGTGTTGTCAATAAAAAACACAAAAATGTGTCCATCCTCTTTCGTGGCAGCTAACGTGCATATTGAATGCGTGGTGTGTGCATCTTGCGCGACCTTTTGGCCATGGCCCTTACGCTAACAGCCATGAAATTAGATGCGACTCTTGCAACTTGTCTGGGAGTCGGGCTGCCGCACATGTGGCCCCGAAAGGGTTCTTTGCCGAGAGCGGCTGGCCAGCATTATGGCCCATTCGAAAGTAAAAACTCGAAACTTAATTAACTGGCACCGGAAAGTTTCTGGCAACAAAAGCAGCTGACAGTTGGGCTACACCCGCGCAGTTACGAGCCGGGCTCTAATGCCCAATGCCCAATGTCCAATGGCTATTGGCTAATGGCTTTTAATGCTCTTCGATTTTCTCATGTGTAAAATTGCTGTGAGCCAGCCGCAGTCATACATGCTCAAACATTTTTCTGTGTTTTGTTAATTTGTTTAATTGTCTTGCATTTTTGTATAGGGTTTTTGTCTTGTTTTTTGGTTGCCTTTTGACTGTTCCTCATCTGCCGAGTCATGTGAATGTGAACAACTTGTGAGGTGCGCTGAACGCAATGAACCCTAAACTGCACGCACATCCGTCTCTTAAGCCGGAGCCAACAACATTTTTCACTTGACCCTGGCCCATTGTTGGGCTGCATTTGCTGCTGATTGCTCGCTGCGACTCCGGGGTGTTATTCAAAATAGTTGCGCGCACCTCCTGTGGGCTCCATTGTGCACATGTAATGGGTTATCCCAAAAAACCGAAAGAAAGAAAAAACAACAGAAATCAGGTGTACTACATTCAAAACGCTAATGAAACTTTTCTCAAAAGAAAAGTTTTTTTCGGGCAACAAAACATATTACGAATCGAGTTGAGGCAAGTCGATCGTGTCCTCACGGCTGGAGATATTGCATCGACTTGTGCGCTTTTGTGTTGAGCTGTGAAAAGAGCAACAACAACAGCATTTGGAACTACAACAAGCGGCTTAAATGGCGCTCTTTTTTTCTGGTGGGGGCCTTGAACAATGGCCAAAAGGTCTTAACATGCTGTACAAAGCGCTCTATGAGAAACAATGCCACAAAAGCAATGAATGACTGTGCCGTACACATGTATAAACTTCATTTGATATGGTAATTTATAGTGTTGGAAAACGTGCTTACGAATCGAATGTCTTTTGGGATCTATGAGCACTAATGAAACGTGTGCTTAACAGGCTGAAGATGCTTTGTTGGCATTATGTGGGATCTACCACACTCTAAATGCATGGGAAATACAAAATGCAGGATAAGAGATAGAAAGAGACAGAAAGAGACAGAGAGAGAGAGAGAGGAAGAGAGAGAGAGAGAGTGAGAGGGGCAAGGGTCAGATACGTAGAGAATAGAGAGCAAAAGATAGAGACATAAGCGTGCAATAGAGAAGAAGAAAAGGAGAAAGTGCAGTAAAGAGAGAGGAAGAGATGCAAACAGATATTGAGAGACAGAGAGAGAGAGAGGGAGAGAGGAAGATAGACAATGATATAATGAGAGATAGAAAATAAAGCCAAGAGAGTGCCTGAAACGCTCGCAGCAGAGATTGAATAATACCATCAGATCGAAGCGCAAGAGCATTGTATAGAGAGGGCAGCGCAGTAAAAAGCTATTTGAGTGCACGCATACATATATTTGAATATATATAATAAGCAAATGTAAATACTGTTCTCTAACAGTATTTAATTGGAATTACTCTGGACTCTTTGATTAAGTGCTGCTCTGTTGGCTTTTCATATTCATGCCCCCAAATGAATTGCATCTGAAATGCACTCAATTAACATATTAATATGTCTAAATAAAACCCAGAGCTGATAGGCCACACATCGAGCACCTGTCATGCACCTTAACACTGCAGTAAATAAAACGAATAAATTCTTTTTAATATATAATTTTGCATGTTTATCTATGCACATTTCAGCCCAATATTAAGTATACATATATCACACACGAAATGTTAACCAAAGTTTTATTAGTTTAATGCTAATTTATGCGTGGCTGTTGATTCGCCAGCGAACCCAGGGCTGGCCCGGGTCGAGTGGTTATGCATCCCGCGTTGCTCTAATTAAAATGACACCTTTGGCAGATAGATTCATTAATTTTCGAGCTTTTTATCATTTGTCAGTGGAATTGAACAAATTAATAAATTTTCTCATGTGCATGATATGCGCTAATGTGGACAGTTGAGTGAAAAATTAGACAGTTGCTAACCCCGCAATGCCGCGCACTACCCCTAGAATTCCCTAGATACCCCTATGAATATGCTAATTACGTGAGATATAGAACTCTGGGCTTTAATAAAAACGTTATAATAATTCACTTTGAGGAATTTATTGACCTGCTGGTCCAACTGTCTGAGTTGTAACCTTAAAGGCTGCACATGCTCATGTGACGCTCGACGATAATAATGTTGATGATCGTCATCATGATGATGATGATAATGATGACGATGACGGGGGTTAGTTTTGGACCAAGACACGCAACCAGATGGAACCAAACTGAACACGGGACAGACAGGCTGTGTATAAATTTAATTTAGTCGGTCGGCTGTTTGCGCCTAACAATTAAAAGGCAAACTTCAACTAGAAACAATTTTCAAGATGAATACCAGAAGATAAGAGGCGGGCCAACAGGGTACGAGGGTCGCTTGGCATTTACGCATGGCATGCAGTTGACGCCCGGTTCAGTGAGTGTTTTTTTTTTTTCGTCTTTAACTTGGGCCCGAATCGGATCGAAACGGAACGAAACGGATCGGATCGGGGCGCAAACTATGCGCCGGCGTCTCTCAGTGACACAGCCAAATGGAAATGTGGGCAGGCGAACTGCCGCTGCTGCTACCCCTCACCTGTGTGTACCTGGCGCAAAACGTTAATAAAAATCATTTAAACAAAAAAAAATGAGAAAAAGAATGAAACACAGAAAATAATACACCTATAAATAAACCGTGTGCATTCAAATTGTGTGTGAGACCATTTCTCAGCTCGTTTCTTAAGCGTTTCAAATTTTCCGAATTACAGCCAGAGAAGTCGCAGTAGCAGAAGAAGCAGAAGTAGAAAAAAATGGCCATGGAATATTAATTTGGGCCAGGTAATGCCGCGCGAGGGCTAGGCGATATGTAAATGAATTCGTTTGAACGTTAATGAGTTGAAAAACGCCTCCTGTCTTTGTTTTTCTGTTTTCAGCTTTTTTTTTAGAGTCTTTCGGCTTCAGATCTAGCGCTACTTCACTTCAATATTAATTAAAGAAAGAAAGATTTCGTCTTTTCGCTTGTTCATTTGTTCAGTTCTTGTTTTTGTTTTTGTTTTTTATTTTTCTGCTACTCATTCGCGTCGTCAGCTTTTTATTTCCTTTAATTAATCATATGCATTTGAGGCTGTCTCTGCCAAGAGTTGAGTCTGAAGTCTGGACCTGGGTCTGGGCCGTTGATCCACTTAATTATTTAGCAATTTATTCTCACAATTGTTAACAATTTTTTTCGTTATATTTCGTAGTAGTAATAGTAGTAGTTGTTGTTGTCTTTCCTCTGCCAGCACGTTTTGCGTAGCTTGGTAGCTCGTTTGTTTGCCTTTTGTTGGTTTTTGTATTTTTCTGCTTCCGACTGCTGGGGGATTGGCCTTAGTTTTCTTTTGCCATTAAACTAATGAAATTAGGAGAAACTGTTTATGCTGATAAGACAAAAACTATTAACGTTATTTTTTTCCTTCTTTCTATATTGGTTTATTTTTTATTTATATGCTTTTTATTTATTTTTCGTTTGCTTTTTTTCGAGGCAATTAAACTGTAATTAATGGCTGGACTGAGCGCGTGTGTGTGGCATTTGGTTGGGAGTTGCTCGTTGTTGGAGCCTGGTGTGCGATTAATCAAGATCAATTAAAAAGAGTTCACGTATTGAACTTAAATCGTTTCACGGGGCGTGAGATAGAAATTTAGAATGTGCCGTAATCATGCAACGCATATGACGTGATAGAGTCTGACTGACCATTACATCAACTATGACTACATATGTCTATGTCTATATGGCATATATCTGTTTAATGTGCCGTATTTCTCATTCAACATTAATTGATAGCTACACTCGCCCGTTATATTCAAGTCTAATTAATGGGAGCTAAAACTGCGTATCTGTGTGTGTGTGTGAAATTAAAGCAGCTTTAGCTTGCGATTTCAACTGCTCAGCCCGTATAAATTTCTTGAGTTGAATACAGCATTGGCAATCCTTATCAGACGTGGTTGGATTGCATTTCTGATTGTGGGCATGCATTTCTCTTCTAGTTTTGAAATATATATCTAAACAGTGAAATATAAAAGCAATGTATGTGATGCAATGGCAAGGGAACAGAATTTTTTACGAATTACAGAGGTTTTCGATTTATCGGGGCTTAAAAAATCAAAATACGATTGAAGCGGTTTTTATATTTCACGTCGTTTCAATAATTTTAACTTATTAAAAAATTTAATACAATTCAATATTCATTATTGCTTTATTGCTATTTACCCATCCATTTGCATATTAATGTTCAATCTACCTTTCTGGCTATTTTCTAGCCGTTTTTAGCCGTTTCTGGCTCTTTTTCAGGTTTATCTCACGAAATACCTTTCTACCTTCTTTCTAGGCTTGCTATCCTATTTTCTAATCATATTTATATCTCTTAATCACGACTCCTTTCATAGGAGGATGGCCAGTCTTATGTATCCATCCATTTGCCCATTAGTGCTCAATCTACCTTTCTGGCTATTTTCTACCCGTTTTTAGCCTTTTTTAGCCTTTTTTCTGGTTGATCTCAGCAAATACCTTTCTACCTTCTTTCTAACCTTGCTATCCTTCTTTCTAATCATATTTCTATCTCTTAATCACGATTCTGTTTATTGGTTGATGGCCAGTCTTGTTTATCCATCCATTCGCCCATTAGTGCTCAATCTACCTTTCTGGCTATTTCACATTTCTATTTGTTATATTTAATATTATTTAATTCAAATATACTTTATGTTCTTAAACAAAATTTGCTTATTATGCCAAGTTTCTTTTTCTTTTAAAAAATATCTAAAATAAATATGAATAAATATTAAATTTCTAGCCAAGCAAATTTAAGAAGCTGCAGATAATAAATTCAATATTTGGGTTATCTCAATCATCGCATCTCTTTTTCTATAAATTACACGTACACCCGCCCATTACATGCTTAAACAAAAAGCAATTTAGTTCTCGAAATCTCTATCGATCCCACCCAACTAGAGCAGCTCCAATTCCTCAGTTTTGAGCTTGTTTTGCGATAACATCGCATCTCACATTGGCGACAACAGCCCGTAAATAATACGAACATTCACAAATACCAAACTAAACTACAAAATGTTCTCATTAAATTCGCACTAAAAACACGAGCGAGAAACAAAAAAACAAAAAACAAATGTGAATAGATAAGCGAATATCAATCAATTTGGGATTTTATGGCCGATTGTTGTCATTGTTGTTGGCAATTTCAATTGGCATTTAATTAATTAAACGACTTTGAAATTGTCGTCTGCTCAATGTTTATCACTTATTAAAAATCTATTCAAATCATATTCGTGAACAGACACTGAACGAGCTTAACACTAAAATAATAAAATTTATATTGATATTTGGCAAATAAATTAAACTAAAACATCGTCGGGCTGTCATTAGGCGGAATTTTTCGACCAATATCAAAGAGCGGCCCAGTTCCAGTTTTTATTTTCGGCTCTTTTTTTTAAGTTTCAGTTTCAGTTTCGGTTTTCTAGCGGATATTGTTTCAAATCCAGTTTGGATGAACTCTGCAGAGAGTTTGTATTTTTTTTGGTGGCCCCACGGCTAAGAGATGCTTGACAGTGATAAGCTGGGGGCGATGCTGATGGCGTTGGCCACACGCATTAATTTTGCCTGGATTTCATTTAAGACAGCAACAACTACAAGACAGCAAGAGCAGCAGCAAAGAGACTTATATTTTGTGGCATTGCGTTGGCTGCGCTCGTTGTGCGGATCGTTTGGGCTGGGATCGTTTCGGCTGGGGCTGGCCGCGCTAAAAACTCGGACACGCCACATTCGCATTCACAACGGGTCTTCAACTTAGGATTTCCAGCTCGAAGCTCGTAACTGGCTGCCGTTGTTGTTGGAGTTCTTTTTTTTTCCTTTTTTGTCTTATGAGTTTTCTGACGCACGATGACGTTTAAATTTCAAATGATTGATTCCCCGCTGGCTAAAGTTAAAAGCGAGAGAGAGAGAGACAGATAGAGAGAGGGGGAGAGATAGAAAAGCAACTTTGATTAAAGCCGCAGCAGCGCCAGCCACGCCCAGTCAGACGAGTTGGCCAACTGAGCAAATGGCTAACTGGTTGTAAAGCTAACCAACTGCCAGGCCCACTATTTGCGTGCTTAAATATTTTAATTAAGAAAATAAAAAACTGAGCAGCGAAGAACAAGACTCGGCTCAAAATATTTTGGTGGCTGCGCGTGTTTTAATTGCAGTTTACATGTCTATTAACAACGAGTTGCTGTTGTCGTTGTTGTTGTCCAAATTGTTGTTGTTGTTACAAATGCTGCAACGGCTTTTTAGCTTTTAATTGCAACTGTCAGCATATGTGGGCAGCTGTAATTGACGTGCCTCAAATAAGTTGTCAAAATGCTAAGCTTAACGCCCAGGCGCAGTGCCAGAGACAGAGACAGAAAGAGAGTGAGAGGGAGAGAGAGAGAGATAACAGGTTGCAGGCAGGTGAGAATTGCATCAATTTGAGAAATCGTTAATCAATTAATCAACAGATTGTCAACCGCACAGCAGCTCGCACAGCTCGTAAAGCGCTCAAATTACGCTCACCTGTCAGGTGTTTTATGACAAAATACCTGAAAATCACTTTTCAAGAAAAAAAAGTAAAAAAAATGCAAAAAAACGCAACAACAACAAAGCGAAATATAAAAATTAAATGAAATTTCTCACGTTCTCGTGTTATGCGAAACGAGTTTTGAGGAATTGCCCGAATTATGATCAAAATAATTTGCTTTTATTGCAAACTGAATTGTTGAATGATTGATTTATAACTATATATATATATACATATACAAATTTATTTATATAAAATTGCTACAAATAAATTGTATTAAAACTGTAGAAATGCATTTAACAAACATTGACTGGCTCACTTTTTAATTGCACTGAGCTCAGGCCACTTTTGAGCTATGTTTATTTATTTTGTTTTTATTTTTAAGCATTTTATTTAATTCGATTCCATATACAAAGTTATATCAATTATTTATAGTCATTTAGTCTCTATATAACGCCTGGCATTTGCTGACGCATTTGACTAAAGTTTGTGCTAATCAAAATTTTTTATTTAATATATAATAATTTCTTTACTGATTAGCGTGTACCGGCTAATAGTTTCCTTATTAACATTATAATTACTATGAATAATTAAATAGACAAATTAAATTTGATGAGATTGTGTAAATAAGAAAACGACAAATAATCTATTAACATAATTTTTTAGTTATTAATATATTTTTGATAATTATTTATTTAATAAGCAACTTGGAAGTCAATTAAAATATACGAATTATACATTGATCTAGTATAGTTGGATATAAAAAATATTTTTGTATCACAATTATTAATTATTTTAGACAATTTTATATTTCATATAATATTTTTTGAATTATTTCCTAATTTTCCACATTATCAAACACTTTAATTAAACATTTATTTTTTATCTAGCTAACATTTTTTTATAATTTGCTATTTAAATAACATTTTTAATACACATCTTAAAATAGTTAATCTACTGTCAGTTATATTATCCAATTCAAGTTTCTTTACATTTATCGGAATGACATTTACGTGCTTAACTTATAAAAAAAATGCAATTTTAATTCGAAACAAGTAAGAAAGCTGTAGTCGAGACTGCTCGACTACGAAATCCCCTGAGCCCTTCTTCGAACGAATAATATTGCAAGCATTGCAAGCGTCTTGCTGTCTCTCTCTGTCTTTGTTGCTGCGCCGCATGGATTTTGATGAGAAAACTTTGATGATTAATAATTCTGTTTCTAGATGGACAATCGTATTGATATCTTCAGATTATGATTATGATATTTATATCTATATGCTAAACCAAACTGCATGTCTCTAGTATTTGAAATGCATTTTTTTCATATTTGTGGGTGGTGGGGCGAAGTGGGGACCGTAATCCAAAATCTGACAAAAACCGAAATTGTATCAAATTAGTATCTATATATATGCAGAAGACTTGGAGACTCTAACTCTAAAGATGAATTAGCTAGAATTTTATAACTGGTTCCCGATAAATTCGTTTATCGATAACTTCCCAAATATACAAGTTATCGAATTTCTGAAACAAACTCGTACTGCGCGTGCAATATACGAACCTAACATAAAAAGAATGAACTCTCTAGCTTTTGTATCTTCGGAAATCGACGCGTTCATACATACGGACGGACGGACGGACGGACGGACGGACGGACAGACGGACATGGCTATATCAACTTTTCTCGTCACCCTGATCAAGAATATATATACTTTGTGGGGTCTGCCACGCCTCCTTCTGCCTGTTACATACTTTTAACAAAACCATTATACCCTGATTTCCCATTTTCAATGGGCTCAGGGTATAAAAATAATAAATTATGAAGGGCTTAGGTGAGGCTAGAACCTCCGACACCCTAACATTCGTTGCATCTGTCTAGCCATCTACACCACGGCTCACTTAAACGGCAGAGTAGCGAAAACGAATGAAATTCGCCATATACGAAAGAAACACTAAAGCAGTGGCTGAAAATACAAATACAATTCAAAGACAATTCTAACGGAATTCAAAAACAATTGTGATTCTTAGAATATACACGCATAGCAACATAGAAAACAGCCCAAGACTTTTTGTGTGTATACATACATACATACATACATACATACATATGTGCACACGCATACGAAAATTGATTTGCATTGCTCAACGTTGCTTGCATTTCCATTGTTATTTTAATTGTTTTAAAATTTTTAAATATGTATGTATGTATATAATGGAATGTAATGAAAGTTCAGCATATGATCTACATATTCTATTTAACATTTTAGGTTTTTTTTTTTAGAAATCATAACTCTTTTACAATTAGCTTTACATGCACAAATATGTACATATGTATGTACGATTGCAGCCACACGCTGATCTACGCTTGCACACATATACATACATACATACATATGTATGTATGTATGTATGTATGTATGTATGTGCGCCCGCAATGCGTCTTGCTGTATCGCTGCCTTGCTTGCTGCGCCACATGGGTTTTGAATAGAAAACTTTATGGACTAATAATTCTGTTTCTAGATGGACAATCATATTGATATGTTCAGATTAAGATTATGATATTCATATCTATATGCCAAACCAAACTGTATGTCTCTAGTATTTGAAATGCATTTTTTACACATTTGGGGGTGGTGGGGCTAATTGGGGACCGGAATCCAAAATCTAACAAAAACCGAAATTGTATTAAATTAGTATCTATATATATGCAGAAGACTTGGAGACTCTAACTCTAAAGATGAATTAGCTAGAATTTTAAAACTGGTTCCCGATAAATTCGTTTATCGATAACTTGCCAAATATACAAGTTATCGAATTTCTGAAACAAACTCGTACTGCGCGTGCAATATACGAACCTAACACAAAAAGAATGAACTCTCTAGCTTTTGTATCTTCGGAAATCGACGCGTTCAAACATACGGACAGACGGACAGACGGACGGACGGACAGACGGACAGACGGACAGACGGACGGACAGACAGACGGACATGGCTATATCAACTTTTCTCGTCACCCTGATCAAGAATATATATACTTTATGGGGTCTGCCACGCCTCCTTCTGCCTGTTACATACTTTTAACAAAACCATTATACCCTGATTTCCCATTTTCAATGGGCTCAGGGTATAAAAAAATTGCGAATAAAATTTTTGCAATCAATTTGCAATTAATATTTTGTATTTTTTGTAAAAGCAGCTATGGCCATAAAATAAATGTTTTTATACATGTTTATGTATAAGTTTATGTATATGTATAATGTGTTTCTATGAAATTTATATTATTATCGTTTAAGAAACATGCCGCCGTTTGTCATCAAGGCCACCTTGCAACTGCGACAACAGCAACAACAACAAGAGCGACAACCTCAAAGACAACAGTTAATGGATAAAGTTTTTGTTGGAGCTACCACAGTCCCCGTTGCAGTTGCAGTCGCCGCGTCTGCTTGACCCGCGCTGTTCACCCAAAATAATATTAAAACAACTGATAATGCGGCAAACGGACTTAATCGACTGACAAATGCTCGCTCAGGACAAGTTCCGAGTTACGACTAATTTGAGCTTGAAGACTCTGAAAGTAAATAACTCTGCGAGTAACAAGATTACAAGTAAAATGTAAAAAGAAAATGTATAAATAATAAAATGTATATCAAATAAATATAATTATGAAAAGTGCATTCATATATTCATATAATCTTTAGTCAGTCTGCTGATCAGACTCTTTAGCTGTAAAGTTGTAGTAGATTTAACAAAAACTCTTCTGAAATATTTCAAGTACTAATACTCTCTTACTTCAATATACTCAATTTTCGCTTTATGAACGAGTATACAATAAAATGAAAGAAAAAATGTTTTGGTTTGGCCCGAGTTTAGTCATTGGCCGCCGACTGTGCCCCCCTTCCCATCAGCAACATCAGCAGCAGCAGCAGCAGCCGCCGCAGCTTCACAACTTTGCGCGCTTATCTTAATTGTTGCTCGCATATTAATTTCGTACCTGCTGTGCTGACAAGCAGCGAACCAGTCAGCCAGTCAACCAGGCCGGGCCGGGCCGGGCACGGCTCCAAAGCCGTCTTGGCCAACTGGAGACGTATGCCGGCTGCTGTTTGGCTGCGTTATCTGTAGCCGTGTGTCTTCAGCAGCGGCGCTGACTGCAACGCTCTTATTGCTCTCATTGACGCCGCTGTCGATGCTGATGTCTCTTCTCGTCTCGACTCGTCTGTCGCATTGGCTTTCGTTCCCATTTTATTGTTGACAAATTAATAGATTGTGCTGTCCATATTAACACGTTTACGTGTTGCGCTTCCTTCCGGCCGCAGAGGGCATTAAAAATGTATCAACTTTGGGCGCCCGCGGTCTGATTAGCCAGCGAATGCAGTTTATGGCATTCACACAATTTATTCATAAGTTGACTTTAATTAACAACATCGGCATCTCTATAAATGAGTGTGATAACAGCCAGCCGGAAGCACTTACGTGTTGACATTGGGAGGCTGCGAAGGCCGTAAAAATACAAAAATAAAAAGAATGAAAAACTGCAGCTTGCAGCTGCGCATCAGATAAGCAACTCTTAATGATTGATTACGACCAGACGGACAGATAAGCACGTTGATTGCTAAACAGGCCACAAAAGCTAAAGACGTGAAAGTCAACGTCAACTTATCGTTAACTTATCCACATAGACACAGCAACAACATCAACAGCAACAGCAACAGCAGCAGCAGCTGATAAATCCTGTTTAGAGTTTGGCCTAATGAATTGCTTATGAGCCACAAGTGAGGAAGTTTAGCAACGCAATGCCAATCCAATCAAGCTGATGACTTGCCTGGCTACAGAGCTCTTTCAAGGTGTTTCATTAGGCCAGAGCAATAACAAAATACGCGTGTAAATTAACAGAAAAAGTGCTATGAAATTGGTAAATAAAAAATTTGTTAATTATATAAAAATGCAGCGAAATTAACTTGAAGTTTAATTTGAAAGTTTAATTTAACTACAGATGAGTAGTAAAAGGATTCAATTCAGCGGAGCATTACGGGTCGTATGAGCTATAATTAAACTATGAGCTATAATGGAACTTAATTGGAATTTGAATGTAAAACTAAAGTATAATATGCTTATCCAGCTATCCAGGTAAATATACTATATTAATATAGTTTAGTAGGAAGATATCAAAATTTATTTCAAAAAGTAAAGTAGCGAAATAGCTATAAAACTGATTTAGACTTTGCTCACATAGAAACTTCCATCAAAAACAGTCTCAACTCTGATTGACGTCTGCTTAGACAACAAATCATATATTTAATCATATCTTATATACATATAATTGTCTCTCAAATTTATGCTTGATACCAGGAAATAGGAAATAGCTCCACGCAACATGCCAACAGATTTTGCAATACAATTTTTTGGACATTTCTCAGGCTGGCTCTCATCCGTTCATATGATATGTAGATAATAGGTTTGCTGGCTGCAGCTACAACAGCAACAGCAACAGCAACGGCAACAGTTTATCTGCTCTAACCTTCAACCTTTCGCTGAAGCTTAGTAATCAGGCAACAACATACCTGTTGCCACCTGCCTCCGCTCTTCGCTTGGCCCTTCACTCAGCTGTTCAACACCTTAGCTGCCGCTGCTGCTGCTGTTGCAGCTGGCCGACAACTAGAGAGAGAGACAGGCCGCCAAGAGTGTAGACAACTTAAATCAAAGTGCTAATTTTAAAATAACAACCCTGAAGACAGCCTAAACACACAGCCGCAGCAACAGCAACAACAACAACAACAACAACAACGAAATCATATTGGAAAAACGTTTACGCGAAACTGCTTAACTGCTTAACTAGCTGGCAACAACAACAACAATAACAACAGCAACAAAAGACAGACCCACAATTGAAAAGACAAGATGAACGGCACGAAACAGGATGTTGGAACGTGGAGTTCGAAATTTGCAAAGATGAAGAGGAAGACGAGAGGAAGACGAAGCGAAATACAAAACGGCGCTGGGAAGAGTGCCGCGTCTTCTTCTGCCAACAAAGCTCAACCTCTTTCTCCTCATCATGCAGTCGGACTTTGAGTTATCGCTCAGATATTAATTTGAGCTGCCTGCTGATGCTTCCAGGGTCTCTTAGCTCCCAAAAAAATATATATAACCGAGTCGAGCTAAGAGCAAAACAAAAATGTATCTTCGCACATTCGCAGCTCGTTTCGTACATTCTAATTGACGAAATATCATCAGGGAGACGGACAAGAGCGCGAGATCTCCATCCCATTCCGCAGTCCCTACTGTCTCAGAGTGGCGATCCCGATCTGGCAAATGCTTCGTAATTGTTTGCACATATTTCTGAAACACCAAAGCTGCCATTTGCCCATTGCCGGCGTTGTTTGGCTGCCTCACTCTGCTTTGGCTCCCTCACTCTCACCTCTCTCACTCGCTCACGCTGTTTGTCTGCTCCTCTGATTCCATGGTATGCGCTTCGTTCTTAGAAAATTGCCGTCCTCATTGAAATGAAATGACGTTCGCGATCGGTGAGCGGAGAGCAGAGAGAGAGAGAGAGAGACAGAGGCCGAGTGAGAGTGAGATAGAGTGATAAAAAACCAACATTCGCAACGATTTTCGGTGATTTTCGCATTGAAATATTTCACTCGTTGGCCGGTGCGAGAAATGCCAGAGTTGGGCCTGATTTCAGCTTCTTCCTTTCAGCTCTTTTTATATAAACAATAAAAGGCATATTTGTTGTTGCTGTTGGAGCTGGAGCTGGAGCTGGAGTTGGGGCACTTGATTTATTATTGGGTAACAATTCATATGCCTTTATTGATATTTTTCAATTCCTGGACGTCGCTGCGCGTGTGAGACACAATAAATTTTGAAATAAATTGGATTTCGCAGTTTTAATCAGCAAAAGGGCAGCGCCTGATGATGAGGCACACACACAGAGAAACCAAAAGGATGCCAACAACAACAACAACGTCAACAGCAAGCTAATAATAAAAGCCAGACCTTCAGATCTTGGACTCCACAGACTCCGCTGTTGACGCCAGACGCGCTGACAGCCAGGACTGAGCACTAAGGCTCGGGATCGGGATCGGGATTGGGATCCGATTGGACCTGCAGCTCCATTTGGAGTTTCGCTTATGGAACTGCTGCCAAAGCCAAAGCTGTAGCTGGACACGTCGCCTAGGCATGCCGCGCCACTTAAACGTAGCTGCAAAAATAAAATACCAGCTAAGCGAAGCTTTCATTTTAGCTAGTCGCACTGCAAATACTCTACGAAAAGATTTATTTTTGTGAAACTTGAATATAGAACACAAATTAAAATTTTACTTATATTTATAGCATTATAAAATCTATCAAATATACCCAAAACTATATAGCTAAAATATTCATCTGAAATGATAATCAATATATCTGTCTATAATCAAATTATCTTAACTATGCCAATCTCTTTGCAGTTTTCTTAGAAAATATTTAAAATATTTTTAAACAGCAAATATAAAATTTAAATAAATAGAGCACATAAGAAATACCCCCAGTCATATTCATAAACATACAAACTTTCCTCAATAAAGCAGGCACAAATGCCTTGAATATTTGCTCTGCTCATCATTCTCATGCCCAATTTATATTTAATTTTGATTGATTGTTTGCTGTGATGGCAATTGAAATGAATTGGAAAACGTGACAAACTGCATTTCAAATGCAGCATGCCCGAGTGCAATCGTCACTTATACACATACATACATACATATGTTTGTTTGTTGGTAAAAAGTGCGTCTTCAGACTAAACCAGGGACAGTGCCAGGGCCGTGGGTTTTTGGTGCAAGCCAAAGTGTAAAAATATGCTGCCAATGTTGCAATTTATTTATTTATTTTTCTTCACTTTTTTTCATACACGTTTCACAGTTGGCTGTGGTTGTTGGTGCTGTTGCTGTTGCTCTGTCTGGTTGAGCACAAAAATGTACAAGCAACACGAAGCAGCCGAATGGGGATGGCGGTGCGAGAGCTACGTGTGCACATTGTTTATTTCACACACTTATTGGCCCGCAGGCGCTACTGTGCGCTCCTCCCTGCCGCCTGCCTCTCGATGCCAAGTGGGCAGCAGCCGCTGACTCTCCTCTAACTGCAGCTGCAGCGGCAGCGGCAGCAGCAGGGCCTGCAATTGGCTTGTCTTGTCTTGTCGTACGTTTTCCAGCTAAGATTGGCGACGCCATGTAGTTAACGCGTTCGCACTTTTTTTCCAACACTCACTGGCCAGTCCTCTCGACTGGTCTGCCATGGCTTCGCCTGGCTTGGCCTGGCCATGGGCTCGTGTCCACTCCATTGAGTTTTCATGCCACGCAAACGCAACGCAGCGAAATTGGCTAAAAATGACACTCGTTTCCATGACAGAGGCGATGGTATAGCCATGTGCGACAGAAGCTGCTGCTTATGCATACTCTATATGCACCAATACACGCACATATATAGTATATATATATTGATATTTGTGCATATATTGAGGTGGGCCTGGGCATGATTTCTGATTGGCCATAAACACACAAAAGTATTGAGTTTTATCAGCTGCGGGCTATATGGAGTGCTGCAGATCAGCGCTTAGATCCATTCCCCCCATCGTCGAGTGGAGCGTCGAAAATTGCATTTGATAACCGGGCGCGGATTGAAAACTGAAAACTGAAAAGTGGTTTTTAGCTTGCGGTTTGCATTTGACAAAGCAATTGATGAGCCTCTTAAATTGGCCGAGGTTTTCAGCCAGATAAATTCATGAGCAACATGCATAAATATTTTATAGCGAATCATATGGCAATTATAATGGCATGCCAACTGTTGCCCGGTTGACATCTAATCAGCGACAGGCATTTTCGATAATTGACACCTAAATGGAGTCGAGACATTATGTTTTGGGATACGGATATGTGGCCTGAAACTAATATCCCAGCAGAGTTATATATGTGGCAGGAGGAGGGCATTTGGCATGAATGTTTTGTGATAATGCGAAGGAAAGAAAAATACGGAAGAATGGGCTGGAATGGGATAAATCCGTTAAATAAGAATATTATGTATACTTAGATAAAGAGAGTGAGAGATAGAGAGGGAGAGAGATGCATGTGATAAACAAATGAAATTAAACGAGAACGAGAAGAGAAAGTCAGCGATTAAGCTGGCAGGAGAGACAGCAATAGAAAAAGTTAGAGAGCTTAGATAGGAGAAGGACAAAAAGGCAATAGAAAGAGAGATAAAGACAGGTAAGGCATTACAGACTGAAAGAATGGCAATAGTGAGGAAGAGCGAGACAGACAGAGAGAGATTGAGAAATAAACTCGTCACTCGCCCTTTCCATCTCTTATTGTATCGCTCGCTCGCTCTTCCCCTCATCAAGGAAACTGCTTAAATTGCTTGCACTCTCTTTAGACTAAGAATAATCTGAATAATTTAACTTATTTTATTTAGACTCAATTGCAGATCCAATTAAGATCCAGCTGGAGCTACTTCTTCTAGCGCCACCTTTTCTTGCCCGCAATTAAGTGAAACATTTCCTTAGTGTTAGCTTTTACCTTGGGCATTCAAAAGTCTCGCTTCACTCAAGCAACTCCAAGTCGCTTGGCAAACATGAAAAACATGACAGTTTTTCCCAGTGTCCGGCGTGTGTTGCTGGAAAAGCCACGATCGATTTATGGCGTGTGTGTGTTGTTTCTTTTGTTCGGGCAATGGATAGGGATCTGCAGCGAGTCAACCCCTTCAGTGAAGGCAGGCCCAGGCATTTATGAGTAGTTAGCAATTTCGGTGGCAGGGATTAAGATTAAAACTGGGTGCTACATCAAATGGGTGTGAAAAACGCAAATTACAAAGAATTCTTAAGTTGTCTAAGGCAGGCAGCGAAGCGTAGGCCCTGCAGCCAACTAGCCACAACAACAGCAGGAAACTGGCCACATAGCTGAAACAGAGACTGACTGAAAGGCCTGACAGATAGACAGACGCTGGCGAGTCGACTAACTAACTAAGGGCGTGTCAGCCAAGTCGAGTCGTCAGTCGTGTAACTTTGAAATATGTTGAACGCGCTGCGATAACTGGCCAGGTAACACCGGGCCCTGCTGCCAGCTAGACTTAACTAGCAGCAAGTTGCAGTTGCAGTTGCACCAAACGGGCTTTGCGATGCAATGCACTGCACAGCACAGCACAGCACCGACTTTGGTCGCTTCCTTCGGCAAAATGCATATGCATATTTTATGCCATTTAAGCGGCATTTATGCAGCTTCGCGTGTTGACAAAAGTTGTTGGCTGCTCGTAACTCAATCTCAATATTTCAGGCAGCCGAATCGAGAGCCAACGTTACATTAAAACGTGACTTTGACAGTAGCAGTTTGGCTTGACAACAGCAGCAGCAACAACGTGTCCTAAACGTACGTGAGCCAACACATAGACTGAGTGAATGTAAATGCAATGAAGCATCTCCTATGCCACTCTCTCTCTCACTCTCTAGCGAGCGCTCTCTTTTACTCTTCATTCCAGGCATTCAGTCATCTGCTGCCTGTGTGACATTCGTTAAGCAAAATATGTGCCAGGCAAAGGGGCGGGGCAAGCAGCTAGCTGACTTGTTGCCTGATCTATTGGTTTTTGCGTGGCAGCCGTTTTACACAACAACAACAACAACAAGAAGAAGAAGAAAACCCGCAACATATTTTCGTGGAGCCTATAGGCTGCACTCCTGGCTGATTGCATGCATATTAGCCATAGCCATCAGCCAAGAGACAGCCAAGTTCTAAACAGAATAAACCTCGCTTTTGTTGCTGCTGCTGTTGGCCTGACCGTGGCAAGAACAAGACACGATTTTTAAAACGAAATCCATGTTTTGCGCTTTAGTTACCAAGAGGATTACCGAGTGGATCGCACTTTTTATTTATTTTTTTCCTCTCTTCTTCATCTTGTTGTTGTAGTTGTTGCTTCTTCTTCCTCTTTTATTAAAGAGCGCCTGCACTTCATTGACTTGTCGGCGGTTCGTCGTCGAGCTGCTTAGCGTTATTTATAAAACATGTTCGAAATGCAAAGTATGCGACACGACGAAGCCTCCAATGCCCTTTTACACAAGTGCCGCATAGCACAGATTCGTTGACAGATTATTTTAGTTCTTTCCATTTTTTTATATTTATATATTTACCCCCTCGAACTCTGTTCGTTGTTGTTGTCTTTTTCGGTAGCATTTTTTAATTAACCCCATTTTGGACAAATTTCTTAAACTGTTTTCCATATGAGTTCAAAGCCTTTGGAAATGATTTATATGAATTGTGCGCGACTGAAGTTCATATTTTGATATATGATTTATGTGCTATATATACAAATTTTTATTGAAATATATTTTTTCTGGCTGAATTATGAGCGCGAGCAAAGATCGTTGAATAAATGAAATATCTAGATATCTATAATACTTTCCATTTCTAGCTTGTTTCTAGCTGGTTTCTCTCCATAATTCATTTGATGAATTGTTAACATTTTGCTTCTATTAAAATTGAATTTATTATATAAAGAATGATAAATGATGATACACGTGTAATTTTTCTTAAATACAATAATCCTTAAGGATGCTTCGAACACTAATGAAGATCATAAATCAATTTGCCTCAAATATATTTACAATATTTTACAATTGAATGATTTCGACATTTCACTATTCAAATCAATTTCTGAAGAACTGCAATTCAAACTCTTCAAGAACTGCAGCTCACGACAATAAATACATAGTTATATAGTACTCTATGCTAGGCAAACCTTTCATTAAAACACAATTGTACGTTTTGAATTATAGCGGCTTGGGGCCCACTCTTAAACGTTGCCAACAAAACAATCTCATCGTTGGACCCGCTTGCTGCTGAAGGGCAATCGTTAAGCAGCGCCTTGGCTCAGCCTCTAAACAGTTTGCAAATGTTTTGGGCCTCATAACCCTTTTAGCTACTTCAGGAACAATACAATGCAATGCTAGTTCCGCTGTCTGCTTGTAGCTGTCCCCCACTCTACCTCCCTCTCTCTCTGGGCTGTCATTGTGCGTAACAATTAAATCGTGTAGCTTCTTCTTTTCCAGACACACACACACACATAATTTGCAAATGATCGGAGGCAGGCATTTGGCTGGATGCCCCATTGCGTGGCCATGCACCTAACTTCATCACGATCCGTGACATGAAAATAGTTGCACTCCGCACTGCCGAAACGGACCAGAGACGGCCACAGCGCCAGCCCCAAGACCACAGAGTGGGAAGCGTCACATCACGAAGTCGACGCCGACGCTGCAGCTAAAGCTAAAGCTAAGCTGAAGCCGACGCCAACGCCACGATAACCGCCACCAGGTTGAACTAGCTGCCGATGCAGTGAGTCGACCGTTGGCCACTGTGGACTCCAAAGTCGCTTTGCATATTTAGCAACACATTCCCGATGGTCGTAACGAAAAACGGTTTCATTGTTGCCGACGCCGCCGACAACAACATAAAAGCCTGCGCTCCTTTAGAGCTGTTGGCCAGGCCAACGAGCAGCCAGCAAATACACGCACACACACACAAACAGTTAATAACAAGTTAGAACGAAACTGAGCAGAGTTGAGGACTAAAGGCTACCCTTTAGATAAAAGCTGAAGCAAAGAGAAGGCAGAGTGCAGCTGCTGAACAATAGATGGCGCTAATGATAGTTTATGCTAGCGCAAGCTATAAATTGCATTCTATAAGTGACTATAATTTTTATTGTATACAATTTGTATATAAAATCTTGAAGAATATTATAACTAAGTATAGTTTATGTAGATTCAATATTTGCTTCAGTTTGATTCACTTGCTAAAGCCGTTCAGCATTGAAGCCTTTCATGTGCTATCACAGAACTTGGCTGTTTAAAGGGTATAACAATCGACACACACAAACACACTCACTGCTACATAAGAACAGAGCTCAAACCAGACCACAGACCAGACCGGGCCGAGACCAACCGACAAGAAAATAAGTTGAATAAAATTATTGTGAACACGTCTCGTTGATTTATTGTGAAATCGCGCATGAGTAATGATCGCATATTTGGGTATACTTGTTGTTTGTTGGTGGTAGTGGTGGCGGTGGTGGTGCTGCTGCCGCTGCTGCTGCTGCTGCTGCTGTTGGTGCTGCTGTTGGAGAGAAGGTCGATCGATTGCTCAGTCCTCGGCACGGCGCACTGGGTACACTGGATACACTGGGTACAGTTTTTGGTTATTGCTCATTTTCGAATCGATCGGTGTTTACATTTGCCGGTCTCCTATTGTTGCTCTAAATGGCAGCGAATGAGTCGAAACTTTTTTCCCTCTTGTTTGTTGTTCTTCGGTATTATAATCCAAAAACAGCACCGACACACACAGACCTCAGCTGTGGCAGGAGGCCGCCGCTGCCTGGGCATAATAAAACATGATGATGGGCCACTTGCTGTTTGGTCCGGAGTCCGGACTTGCTTTTTGGGCTCGCTGGTTATCTAATCGGCTTTTATAATTGGGAGCCAACGAGGCGCAGATTCAGCGCGATCATTGTGTAACAATTAAGGTAAACTATCAACACTGGCCAACAACAATCGCAACCTCTGAAGAACCTGCATAACTAGCAACAATGTTGGCATACCTAGACGATCGACAGACAGCAAAAGGAAGTGGCCATTGGGATAAGTAAAAATGATGAATTTGCTAAATATAATTCTAGTGTGATATAAGAGTTTTCAATTGCAAGAGTATACAGATTATAGACAGACATACACATGTATGTACATACATATGTACATATGTATGTATGTATACATTTATTTAGAGATTCATAGAATTTTCATTAACATTTGAAATGTTCAGCGCGAGAGTCCAACCAAAAGATTTCTTTTCGCTAGCTGCTTCTATGAACATTTATAGATGTATGTACATATTTCGTATGAACATGTTTGTATTTATGCATGTATGTATATGTATGCATGTATTTTCACACCCAAAAACTCGTCACAGTTGCTACACACAATTGTGCCGAAATTATCTGCAAACAGTTTCAAGGTTTCCTCTTAAATTTAGTTCTAATGCAGCAGAACGAATTGTTTTTACCTAAATCTTTACCATGAAATATTGCTAAACTGACCATAGCGAAGACCACAACAGTTCAAGGATTAAGTTATATGATACGAAAACTTTTACAAGATAAGGGAATATTACATATAATATTACTCTTAATCAATAAACAATATACAATCAATAATCTACCGAAAATATTTTTTTTAAATTTAATATTTATGATATTCTTAATAAAATAGTTATTTAATAATAATTTAAATTACTTTAAAATGTAAAAAAAAAACATAATTTAAATACATATTTTGCATCTTTATATTATAGGAAAAATATTAAAATCTCTTAAGCAAAAACGATCCGATCTTATAGCTATGCCTCTCAAGATACAAATACATACACACATACATATGTATGTACATGTGTATGTATTTATGTTCATGTTTAATGAAAAGAAAGAGTAAAGTGTATTTAAATGCGTTCATTTGATTTCGTTTTATTTCACTCCCCCCGCAAGCATAATATATGAGTGTATACACCTCCTCTCATTATTCATTCTTGGCCAGAAGTGGATGTTGTGGCAGCGTCTTTGTTGCACAGTGATAACGCTGAGAGCTGTTGAGGGCCAAAATGGTAAAAGTAACTTACAGTACGCAGTTGTAAGGCATCGAAAATTGATGATCGCGTGCCAAATGTGCATGTTTATAAACATATTTCTCTGCAGCCAGAGCTCTCGCTCTCGCTCTCCCTCGCCATTACACGGAGAGGAGTGAGCTGGAATTGATGTCTGTGTGTATTAGTGTATTGATGTCTGTGTGTGTGTGTATGGCATGTCTGTCCATTGGGATGATCTTGCATTTGATCAGTCGCTTTGTTGATTGCTTGAAACTTGTGTCCATGCAATAAAACACTCAAAATGCCAACTTTATTTTGGGTCAAAGCCGACCAAACACGCAACGTTGCCTGCATGGTCTGGCATGGCCTGGCCTGGCCTGTTCTGGCTGAGGCCTGGCCTGAGACTCTAAAAATACTTGCAGCACAGACTCGGGTTTTCGATAAGCTTTTAGCCATTGATCTGTCGAAACTTTGTGAGCCAATTTTGCGTTGCGTTTGACCTTTTTCGAGCTAAATCAAGAAGCATTTATGCTTCTCACTCTAAGAAACCTGTAGTAAATGGGTTATTTGTGTATGTAGCTATAAAAATTCCAAAAGCCCCGAACCGGGGACGACTACCAACTGTGCATTTGGCGGAACTTTGCGCCACATGCGTCGCATATCTTTGACACAATCCGTGGCGCCCACCCGTTGTGCTCTCGAGGGCAACCTTTTCACTCAATGCCCCATTGCCGTCTGCTCACATATTAAACAAACCCGCGACCGTTGCTCAAATTAAATTAATTCATAATGAACGAAATTATTAGAGCCAACTCTTGTCCGCCAGTGTCAATGAACAGCTGGACTGGTCTCAGCCTCTAGAATTCCAGCTCCAACTCGAACTTCACAGAGCTGCGATCGGATTTGTGTAGTTGTTCCAATCGCTGACTCTTTACAAGGGCGTTACCAGGTTGTTAGAGTGCCAGAGAACAAGTAGAGAGGGGAGACGAGAGAGAAACCCGCCCGCTGCTGTCCGAGTGGATTAATGGCTGCGCTGACAGTGAAAATCCTGCGGTTATAAGTTTTATAGCCCTTCGTCTCTGTTTTGAAATGGTTGCAGCAGCAATTAGAGTGTGTGTGCATACAAACATATCCCTCTCTCTCACTCTATCCCTCTCTCTCTTTCTGAGATCATAAAAGATTTTCCTAGGAATTTGAGCAGCGCCTCAGCTCTGGCGGGTTACAGTCGCCGCGGTTCATTAGTTACGAGATGCGTGGGCCGAAGAAGCCTTCGGAAATCGAGGGATAAGCTGTTAGCTAAAGATCAAAACTTGAGGCTACTGAGCAGCATCATCGTCGTTTGCATTGTCTAGAGGTTGACCAGCTCCTAATTACAGGTGAGAACCAAAATGCAACCCAGGCTAAGCCAACGCTTACCCAGAACTCTTCTTATTTCTAGTGCTCCGTGTTAAAATCAACAAACAATTTGCACTGGCATAAAAGCAGAAAATGCCAGAGAAGAGAATGGAATATAATGGAATATTATGAAATAGAACAGTTTGAGTGGAAGCAGAGGTAATACTATTTGACAAGAAAGAATGGAATATTATGAAATAGAACAGTTTGAGTACGTAGAAGAGATAATACTATTTGACAATAAATATTTTTCAACGAGAAGATTTTGTGTATAAAGCACAAAAAATGCTCTTTGAGTTGTTTTTGTTTATGCAAATCACTTCGCAGAGCAATATTTAGGAGTATGAATATTTTTTCTATATTTATTTATACATACATATATGTATGTTTATAAGTAGTAGTAAACATGTATGTATGTAAATTTCAATTATTTATCTATAAACATACATACATACATATGTAAATATTATGAATCAATGTGAAGGGCTTAATTGATCTACTTCCATTGAAGAAATTAATTTTGAACAGAAATAATTTTAGGGAAGTACACGAATATTCTAATAACAAAATTCTTGCCAAATATTCTACGAAAATATATACTTTTTTTTTTTGCATGCATACATTCAGTTCTGTTTATCTTTAAAGCTTCAGAATTTTTTCTGCTCTTAATTTGCTCAAATTGAGTGAGTTTAAGAAGAAAACTTATGCATGCATATGTATGTGTGGGTATGTATGTGTGTGTATGTCTGCATTGACGCGATCTGCTCTAAGAAACCCAGGAATTCAATAGACATGCTCACATACACACATACATATGCAAACATATGTACAAACATACATCATTTATGTACATATGTTTAAGAAATTGCCAGAATGCGTGCGTAAATATGTATGCATCTACATATGTATATATGTATGTATGTATGAGAGAAAACAAATATCTTTTAGCTCCTTTTATTTTGTAATAAATTACTACAAATATAATAAAATAAATAATAATAAAATATAGAGAAAAAAAATTGTTTAAATTATATGAACATATAATTTTTTTGTTTTTATTCAAATAAAATTTGTTCAATGATAGTTACGATAACGAGAAGTACAAGTAATTCTTGTTGTATATTAGATACATATGTACATACATTAAATACATACATATGTACATACATATGTACATACATATGTCTGCTTGTGATCATAATCCAATTATAGTATGCTTCTAATGTGTCAATTAAGAGACGATTTGCCATGGCCATGGCAAGCGCCGCATACATACATATGTACATACAAACATACATATCTATATACATACATGTACATTCGATTCAATTCACTTTCTAGCAAGCAAGTTTCGGTGCTGTGAGAATTTCGATCACTTCCTCTGCGCTCTCGCTGATAATGGAGCTGATATAGAGCCGTATTTCGACACAAAAACAAGAATTGCTGTCGTTGAACTCAGCGCTCAGACGCTGCTGAAATCAACGCTGACTTTCCTAGAATGCCCACCAGAGACGCCAACACACAGATATTGGAAGACTAATGTCAGATATGTATGTGAGCACACACATGCACATATACATGTGTATGTATACATGCATGAATGTATGTGTAGCCATAATATTCTCTGTCCCGAGTATGATTAATTTTTTTTGGGTTTAGCTGCGAAACGTAGTCCCGGCCTGGTGTCATGCCCATTTGCAATTGGCTTGGAACACGTGTTTGTTTGCCTTACTTCCTTTCGCTCTCTTTCTATGTAGCTCTCTCGCTCTGTCTCTATTATGTTATGCTCTGCTCTGACATTCTCCAAATCGCAGCTTTCACTCATGCGTAGCGCTGGAGTGTTTGTTGGCTCCCTCTGCCCTGACTAAAGGAAATGGGCAAATGCGCAAACGCAAATGTTGCATGGCCAAGTTGGGTAGCCAAAGACTGCAGGCTGAAGCAGCAAACGGCGAATAGTAAACAACTGAATGAGCAACGAGCAACGAACAACGTAGCAGCAACAACAGCAGCAACAACAACTACATGACATAGTGCCTGTCGTCTCATTAGGATTAGACCCACGTTATTTAATTGCATGTTAGGGATTCCAGCTTATTTATAATGAGTTAGTTAAATACACACGCACTGGAAGACTAGAATAGAGACAGAGAGAGAAGCTGATGGAGAGAGAGAATGATATAGGTAGTTTAGGTACTGGAACCTTTGGCTGCAGGCGTTGCTGCTGTCCGCTGCCAGGGTGCAAATGATTAATGGCCAGAGCGCGCGTTAGGCGGGTCCACTTCTAGCTCCATCACTTTATCTCTCTCTCTCTCTCTCTCTCTCTCTCGTTTTTACTCCCTCTCTTTTTGTTGGTTTTTCGTGAATTTATTTACAAATAAAATTATAGCTTCGCCTTGGCGTAACCAACTGCCAGCAACAACAACAGCAACAACAACAACAACTTTGCTGGCCATTTAAACACCCCATAAACAATTTGCCATAATTTCGAGCTGCGTCAACGTCAACGTCGTCGTCGTCGTCGTCGACGACGTCGGCGCTCCCTCATTACAAAATGACGGCAAATTGCAATTTTCGTTGAACGTTGAGTGGAACCCGCATGCCAGTAGCAACATCAGTGGCAGCAGCAGCAACAGTTGCTCTGGCAGTAGCTGTTGCCGATCCCAGTTCCAGTTGCTGTGACAATCAACGCGCACGTCCCGCCAGATGATGTGATGTGATCTGATGTGATGAGTGCGTCTATCATATCGTCAATGTGCGTCGTCGTCGTCAATGTCAACGACAACATCATCATGGAGTCGCTGCAAGCTGCCTTGATCTTGATCAGCCACAAGATGCAGCAGCAGCAGCCGCAGCCGCAGCCGCAGCAGCAGCAGCAAGCACCAACTGCAGCGGCTCATCATCGTCATCATCGAAATTGTCATGTCACGAAAGCCTGGCTCCCAGCTGCTATGGCTAAAGCTGCGACTGCGGCGGCGTCTGTGGCATGCCGCAAGGCAGCCCTTTTTTGCCGGTGGGGCATCATCGTTTTCTCATTGGCTCTGTGTGTGTATGTGTGTGCGTGTGTGTGCGTGTGTGTGCGAGCAATTAAGCATTTTATTAACAGATATGCTCTTCAGCTATCAGACTAACCAAACACTTGCATGTGAATAGCTAAATTAACATTAGCGGCAATTGTTTTAATTTACACTGCGAGAAACGAGCTGATTTGATGAGTAATACAAATTTTTGTATTGTTAGCAAGGTATTCAGGTACTGGAAGGAGGAAAAAGAACTATAGATTTTCAGCTATAGTTTTTATAAATTTAATTGTAGATTATAATTGAAATCTTAGTTAAAATAAAACTAAAAATGTGAAAAATTTTCCAAAATAAAATTGAATTGAATTAAAATAAAACTAAATAAATATGTGAATTTATTTGGTTACATATTATACATTCTAAAATAGTAGCAAATGTTTCTCCATATATTCGATGAGTCTGCTCTAAAGATAAGCGCATGTAATGTATATAAACCAAATAAAACTTGATAAAATTTGATAACAAGGAAACAAAGAATAATTTAACGATATTTTAGTGACTAATGGAATTTTTTTAATTTAACAGAAATCATATGAGTATGTAGATAAACCCATATGTACATATACTTAAGATTCTTAGTCACGTTGCAAAAAAAAAAAAATAAATAAATAAATAAATAAAATAAAAATAAAATAAAATAAATAAAAATAATACCAACAATTTTTATTAATAAAATATTAAAAAATAAATAAATTACAATAATTTAATCTACAAGATTACGTACACAAAATGTTGTATATAAAAAAAAAAGAAATAAAAAGAAAACAAAAACTCTTTAAATTTATACATTCTACATATTCTTGACATATTTTCTAATCTAAAAATATAATAAAATAAATATGAAAAATTGGGATAAACATTTTTACTAATCTCTGCAATATTTTAGTTAAGTTTATTGCTGCAAGTTATATTAAATATGTATTTAAATAGAAATATGATTATGATATTTTTTTAGAGAGCAATACGTGTAATGCTTAATGATAAAATGCTGAAATAATGAAATATCAATATATCTAATTTGTTAATTAAATTATAGTTCTACGCTTCCAGCAACTTCCTTTAAACAAAAGTCAAATAGTGCATTTGGTATTCGCTTACGCTCTTCCGTTTTTGGCTTGCTTTTTGTAATTGTTGCGGCAACTGTTGTTGATATTGCTGCTGGTCTTGAGATTTTGTGGCTTAAATGCCTTTTAAATGCAGCTCCCCACGGGAATATGCCGTCGCCAGTCTGACTGAGTGCCTGTTGTTGTTGTTGTTGTTGTTACTGCTGCTGCCGTTGTTGTTGTTGTTGTTGTTGCTACTGCTGTTGACATTGTGATCAACGATAGCGGCCTGACAACTGATGGCAATCACTTGTCGCGCTTCAGATCATCCGCCTGTTGCCTCCGCCTGCTGCCTCCGCTTGCCGCTTGCCGCTTGCCGACTGCCGCTCGCTGGCTGTTGCAAGTTGAATGTTGAATGTTTGATATTGAATGTGTGCTGTTGAATGTTGCCCATGGCTTGACACAGATTTGTTGGCCAAAGTTGGCGACAACGTCGTCGCCTTTTTAGGCTCAGGCGTCTATTTCGCAGCCAACTTGTTGCGTGCCCCTTTTTGTCGCCAATTGACAATTGACGCAACATCAAAACTGTCTAATTAAAAACATTGAACGCAATGCGTAACTGAAATCGATGAGACTCGCTGCGCCGACAAAGCATTTGACTTTATGACATCTCCAATAAACCAGAAAGAGAGGGAGAGAGAGAGAGTGGGAGAGAGGCAGAGGTAACAGTTGGCTATTTATTTTGTAATTTTTCTTAGCATTTGCGCTGTTCATGTGTTCTGGCTAAATTATGGACTCTCTCTGTCTCTGGCGTAGCTTGGCCAGAGCGGAGCAAGGGGAAAGAACAACAATGATTCGTATAAATTGGAAACATTAAAAAAGCAATCAAAAATGTTCGGGCCAAGCCAACAACAACAACACAAAAGAGCTGCGGTCCAGTCCTCAGGTCAGTTTAACCTGCGCTGGCGTGTTAACCTGCTGATGCTGATGCCGTTGTTGCGGCTGCAGCGGCTGCGACTGCGGCTGCGGCTCTCCACGCAACAGTTGAAATTTTTAGCCACAACTTGAGCTGAGATGCTGCAGCTTCACACGATCAACTGGCAGAGGGCGCTGCGGCCAGGGACAGGGGCAGGGGTAACCACTCGATTGAACAGCGATCGAGATTGAGGTTCGAAGTAGCGTAGATCTTGAGTCTATGGGGGCAAGCAAACCTCACTCAAAACTGAGCTGCGACGCGTTGACTGACTGATATGAGGCAACAATAACAACAGCAACAACAGCAACAACAGCAACAACAGCAACAACAAACAACAGCCCGTCGATTGTTAATCAGTTAGATATAAAACAAAATACAGCAAAAGAATCAAACTTTGAATCTCGGCGCGTATCTACGACATGTTAATGATGTTTCTTCTTCTCTTTTTCTTTATTTTCTCTACATTATACAGGTTCGTAAAATAAAAGAGTATATTGGTTTTTAAGCATGAGAGCTATTAATAGAGAATACCATATGTTCTTGCTATATAGAATTTAGACTGGATTAAATTCTTAAATGTGAATATGCTTGAGAGTTGGAATTGGAAATAAATATATACTTGACTGGATTATAGTTTTGACTGTCATAATTTCTGGTTATTGTTTGTTGATCACAAATCATAGATCTCTCTCTCTCTCTCTCTCTCTCTCTCTCTCTCTTTCTCTTTCCCATTTCAGTCTCCGTTTACAACCTGAACGAGTATTGCGCAGTCGACTACTATTATCTTACCTGTTTTTGTATTCTTTGGGTGTTAGATAAAAACGAGTGAAAAATAAAAGAGAACGAGAGAGGGATAGAGTGAAGAAGCCATGATGAGAAAGAGAGAGAAGAGCCGTCAGACAATACGAATGTTTTAGAAAACGTTTTGGCCCACGTTTCCAAGAAGTTTCGACCAGCGCGCTCTATTGATGTTATTTATGTGAAATGTCTGTGAAATTATTACCCTTTTTTTTGTATTTTGGGCTAGAAATTTATTTGATTTCGACTTTGTTTTACTCGCTTTTAATTAGCAGTTCACAAAAGTTGAAAGAGACAGAGAAGGAGTATATATAGGGCTGATCGTGAGCTGAAAGAACAAACATGGTAATTTAATCTGTGATTCGTTATTCTGATTTGGGGATCTTGATTCACTTTGGGCACTCATCAAGCGCTGTCTATGCAAGTTTAAAATGTAATATTGTGCCTTGATTGTTTCTCTTCCTATGCCTCCCTTCCTCCCTACTTCACTCCCTCTCTCGCGCGCTTGTTCTACCTCTGTCTCCACCTGGTCGTCTTATCGATCGTTAACAGTTTTGACGCTGTTTTGCTTAGATTTGATTGTCTTTAGTTGCAAATTGATGACATATTAGTGAGATATAGTGCACTTTGGCTATCGGGCACGCTCATTATTCAAGATTGAGTGGGTAGATTAGTTTCTGGTATTTGGGTCAGAGAGAAAAATAATCATGAGCCAGTTGAGTCTGCTTCGCGCTGTTCCCTTAGTGTTAAATTGCGTGTAATTAGTTACATTATTTTCAAGTTAGCAAACGAACGTTAGTTAATGATATTTATTTTTAATCAGTTGACTATTAATATGCGTTCGACTTCAATTTGCATATGAGTAGGCTTGTTTTTATAGGTAAAGCTAAAGAGCTTACGTCTATTTGAAGGAAACTCTTTGAGTTTCTATTGTATTACGTTTTTAGGCAAGCTTTGTTGAGTCTAGCTGAGTTTTTCTATTGAATTTTGTTTTGCCAACTGATCTCATCATCTCTTGATCTTCAATGGAATTCATAATTGTATTTGCCCCTTCTACACACTCTCTGAGCATTCCATGCATAAATAGAGCTACTTCTTTACATACGAATTACGCTCTCTGCATGTAGGAACAACTGTCTATAGATCTTATTCATGCCCATTTCCTGTGCGAGACTTGTGTCCAGCCCATTGTTAATTGGACATGAATTGGCATTCATTCGCCATGCCCGCTTAGTGAATCAGTTCTATAATTTGACAAATTCTAATGGGTTCGAAATGAATCAGCTCCGTTGAAGTTCTCTAGTTGTAGCAGCAGCACCAGTATCTCTCTTATGCTAATTTGGAACTGCGTTACGCCCCGAACAATATCGTGGGCTGTCTTTTACGATCAGCAAATATACGAATGAATTGTGTGAGGGGCGAATGCTTTGCATATGTTCTTGATGGTCAGCTTGGACTCAAGGTTGTTTGCTTCTGCTGCTTCGTTGTTGTTGTTGTTGCTGCTGTCGTTGTTTGTTCATCAAATTATATAGAGCTACCAGTCGAGCTACTCTGTGTATCCTGTGTGTATAGGTGCAGGCTGCCAGCCTGCGGCACCGCTCAACTAACAATTGGCTCAACGAAAACACAAAAGCCCGAACCCGAGCTCGAGACTCTCTTCTCTCCCCCTTACTCCCCCTCTCCCGCTCGCTGTCTCTCATGATGGACTCAAGTAGAGGAGCGTTGCAGTGCTGCCTGTTTGTCCGTGTCGTCTCAACGCGTCGCCTGACAAGCTCTCTATGCCGCTCTCCCTCTCACTCGCACTCCCTCTCCCTGCTCAGTGTTTGCTGTGCGTCCAGTTGGAACGTATTCGAGTCGTGCAGCCAAGTTTTCGGAGAGCGCACTGTAGGTAAACACACTCGCGCCTAAAAATAAAAGTATCTATAAGCTCTTTGTCGTGCAACAACTTGGGCAACCACTGCCGCTCGACTCGACGCGACGCGACTCGACTCAACTCGACTCGAATTGTGGCAGCTGCAACGCGTTTCGATTAGTTGCCACAACGGCTGTCCGTCCGTCTATCTGTCTTTCTGTCCGTCCGTCTGTCAGTCAGCCAGTTAGGCAGTTAGGCAGTCAGTCAGCCAGGGCCCCATGGCCAGGTCGATGCAGACAAAAAAGCGACGTTGTCTTGTTAATTTTTTTAAGCTATTTATTTTGATGTTTTCGCTTTTACGCTCTCGTTAAGTCGCGCCAGACGCAATGCCAAAGTTCCAGCAACACAACTATCGCAAAAATACAAACAATTAATGTATGAAAGCGCACTAAAGCTAAGAATGAATATCGAAGAGAATTGAATTGTGAGACTAGCTTGTACCCTGTACCTGCAGGTGCTAGCTATTGATTTTATACATTGATAACATGTTTGATATCTGCCAGAAGTCTCATTACTTAGCATGGCTAGTGTGTACAAGTTATGAGATGCTTGTTATTCCATCCTATATGAGTTGCTCCGACTAGTCGATACCCTGTTGTACTTTAAATTGTTCTCTATGTAAATTTTAATTTTAATATAATTTTCTGCAAATTATTTACAACTCTGACCAAGAGGCATACATGGACTTCTAATGCATTGATTTGAATCTTATATAAATATTTACATTTCTCAGACAATTCCATCTCCCCTGTTTATATTTTTAAGAGGTATTTCATGTATAAGAAAGAAATTCAAATATAGTAAAATTTGCTGACCAACACGAACTGCAAGAGCGACTGACTGCAAATACTCAGGCAGAGCTCTTTTACTTCTGCTTCTTCTCCCTCTCCTTCTTCTTCTTCCTCCTCATATATGTACGTGTGTGCAACGTTGCATTACGAGATAGTTAAAAAGATATGCATACAAAATTGGAAATGCTAATTAATATGTTTTGCACAGCAGATACGTAGCGATACGCGAGAATTGCAAGTGAATCTGTTTACATAAGCGTTAACTGCACACTCACTTACACATCTATAGCGAGAGAGAAAGAGCTGTGAGCGAGAGCGAGCTATAGAACGAAGTCGCATATACAGACAAATTAAATTAATTTTTATTAGGCGTCAAGCCATAAAGAACATAAAGAACAGCTGAGAGCCAAACTGAGCTGAACTGCTCCGACGGCTGTCCAAACTGAATGAATGGGAAGCTCACATGACAACGCTTTATAATTAAGAACAATGCCAACTTATTCAAAGAGAGAAACATAAAGAGGGAGAGCGAGCATGAGAGGACAGAGAGAGAGAGGAGGGATGGAGTGTGGGTGAGAGAGATGGATTACTTAAGCATATAGAGTTGTAGGCACTCATTCATTGGACAGCCAGGAATTCCACTGACATGACACATATTAATTGTTCAAGCGAGGTTTTTTCCAACAGCTTCCATTTGAGTTTCATTGAGAATAGTTTGGAAAACATGCGATATGCTGAGTAGACTTTGCTCTAGATTCAAGGGGTACAAGTTGCAGTCTAGATTACTGGACTAGGACAAGAAGGATCTGTCCGAGACTCTGACATTGATTGGGCTAGGCATTTCTTCTGTGTCAAAACCAAAAGTCTTAGTACTAGCATATTATTTAACTATATTTTTGGTATATATTCCACACCTAAATCAAGCATCTTTCGTGATCTTTACATAGTCAATTAGTCAATTAAGTTTCGTGAATCTTTACTATGAACCAAGAAAGGGAGGGAAAAGGGATTAATCATGATTCATTTGCCTCTCTCATCAACAACTTATAGTTAATCTACAGTAGTCAATATAAGCTCAATGCTCACTCAATAAAAACTACTCAGAAGCAACAGCCCTTCCCAGCAGCAGCTAGCACAGCTTAAAGGAAGTTGGGCAAGATAAGATCATATCAGATTATATTGGAACATTTCCTGCTAGATTTCATTGCTCAGCAGCTACTCTTAGCTCTCAGCTGTGATTGTTATAATAGACACTTAAATATCCACAATAAACATCAAAGGCAGCCAATTTTAGGGTTGTCTATCGATTGTTCGGCAATTGTCATTGATAAAGAGCAAAAGCAATTACAATATAGCAGCGAATAATATTCGCAAGCAGCAGCTGCTGCTGGCATTAAAGTCTCTATACAGATGCCGTGAGTCATAATGGAACGGAGATCGAGTCTGTGAGTGTGACCCAATGAGCAATATGCACCTACAACAACAATAATCGCAAGAAACACTTGGGTCTCGTTGGTTGGGCAACAATAAAGCCCAAGACAAGCAAAGCGATTACAAAGAAAAATAATTTGCGCAAATTTTACAGTAGAAAATAAACTAGAAAGAGAGAGAGGGGAGAGCGAGGGAGTTTGGGCAATTGTGATCCGTCATCGAAGCAAATGTTACTGAACTCAACTAATCTAATCAAATCGAATCAATGCCCCGTATATAGTTACCTTTTGCCCGTAGAATTGTGCAATGCCAAGGCCTAAGCCCCGTTTTTTGTTGCAGTACTTCCTGGCTTACACCCAAGTTGATCGATCGTACGATCGATAAAAGGCACAAAGCAGGAACAAACAATTGAGGACTCCTTTGTAAGAAAATCCTAGCCAAAGAAAGATAAATACACACACTTGCATCTCTGTATGTATGTAGGTGTACGCAATGAGATGTACCTGAGTAACACGCCAAGATGTTTGCACGGTCAACTTTCAACAATTTGTAGGCTACCTGCATTTTCGGTGTGGGTTTTCCTGAGAACAGGCCGTGGCCTGCTAACTGGCTGGCTGACAGATACGCATCGCTTGCACAGAGGCTGCGACTCGGACTCTGATCTGGGGATGTGTTTGGTTAATCAGCACCTGTCGGAGCAGAAGCGACGTCAGCGCACAGGTACACCAGAGAGCAGTGAACAGTGAGCAAAAAATAAACTTAACTTAGCGGGAAACAGTTTTGGTTTTTGGGAAAGTTTGAAAGTGTAGCTCAAGACATATGGGTCCAATGAATGATGCAAAGAGATCTGCCTACAACGCTTCAAGCCCAAGAAGCATAATGAGTAAGCAAACCAAAGCACAAACAAGAAGAGATCGCCCAGTTAGCCAGGCCAGCTACAGCAACAGCAACAGCAGCTTGAGCGCTGATTGAACAGCCGGTCAGGTTGCGCGATCAGCGATCAGCGCGATCAGTTTGTGGCCCAGGCCCAGCCAACTGCTCTCATAAATCAAGAAAAATCAGTCAATTTTTTATACTCATGCACACACACACATACGCACATGTGTGTACGTACGAACGTACATATGGCGCGTATATCAAACTGACATTGGCTGAATTAACAATTGATTTCAATAATTTTTTATTATTATTTTTGCTCTCGTCGCTTAAGCCGTCGTCGTTGCCGCTGCTATTGCAGATCACCAGATCTCTCACGCTTGCACTCAATGCGATTCACAGTAATTCAGCGTCGCTCTCGCTCAGTGGCTCTCTTTGTTCGGATTTGCGCTCACACAGTGTGGCGCTGAATATGAAACTCACTCAATTTGACTTTCGGCTCAGCTGGACAAAAAGAAACTCGTCTAACCGGTAAGACGAGTGTCAATGTCTCATTGGAAATTGTTCGTTTCGCGTTGACGCTCAACGAAATAGACAGGGGAGACACTGTGCACAGTGGAGCCAAGCTGTGGGTGCCATGAAATGTTTGTAATACATAAAAAAAAAAAAAATACTAATAATATAATAAAAAAATTAAATATTTATCTAAAATATCATATCAACTGCTTACTCAATTGCACTAGTTTAACATGAAATCGTCTTTTGTTTTTGATATTACGACAAGATATACTAATCTGTGTACAGACTCTAGTCGTCTCATATATTTATTCACCATATTGTTCTTCATTCACTAATCCAGAACTTGTAAGATCACCTGCTTATCTCTCGATCTCACTTCCTCTGCATGTCTCATCTTAACTTCCTACTCTCATGCGCACACAGTATTTGTTTGCCTTCACTTTTATGAGCTACACTTACACAAACATGCAGGCGATTGCATTGTCAACATTGAGCCCACTGTGCAATGCGTTGCGTTTTGCGTTTGCCTTTGCATTGCATAGTTTTGCTTTGTTTGTTTTGCTCACCCTGCGCTCTCTCTATCTATCTCGATCGCTCACTCGCTTGCTCTTGCTCTAGCACGGCCAGAGTATTTGTGAGCGTGTGCGTGTTCATTGAGTGCTCGCCCAAAGGCATAATTTGAGCGGCACGAATACTCACTCAATGCTCGGCTTGGCTCGGCTCACTCGCGTCGCTCGCTCGGTGTCTCAGCGGCACTTGCTGCTCTCTGCTGTTCACAGAGAACGATCAGTTTTTGAGCAGACTTTGATGAGAGCGCACGCGTTGTCGGTTAAACGAAACGAAACGAAACGCTGTCGCGTAATGAAGAAGAGTCGAAGAGTGCTTGAAAGTTATACGAAAACAAATTTATCATAGCTAAAAAAAATTTAAAGAAATAAAGAATAAGAAAACAAAATAAAAAAAGTATCGCAATCGCACACCCCCCACTTGGATTACGGTCAGCGCGAAGAGAGCAAAGAAACAAGAAAATTGAATTCAAAAAAAATTTATATGGTTAAAAATATATAAAGGAAATTAAGAGCTGTTTTTATGTGTTGTGTGTTGTGTTTTATTATTATTACATCTAACACGCTGTGGATTGTTGTGCAAGCATCGATAAAAGATCTACAAAATATTCACAAAATGGGCTGCATATAACGGAGCGACTGCAGCCCCCCGATAATCAAAATCCGTACACTAAAACAAAACAAGAAGAAGAATAAGCAGCACACACAACAGCTAGCGAGTGAGCTAGCCAAGTTTGCTAGTGGGGTTTCCAGCTAGTTGTAGCTAGAAATAAGCCAAACACAAAATGCTGGCTAGCCACATGCTCTACGTCCTCATTGCCAGCTGTGTCATGCCCATCTTTGGGGCGGCGCTGAGCAAGACGGTCTTGTATCAGGCTCCAGACGAATGCCGCTGGTCCGGCGGCGGGGAGCACGATATCACACTCGTCTGCCATCTGCGCACCATCAACTCTGAGCTGGAGAACACGAATTTCAGTGTGATCCAGCCGCATAATACAGTGCGACTGCGTCTGGAGTGCAACGATGCGCTATTCTTCCAGAGCAGCCTCAGCCCGGACAGCTTTCGCTCGCTGGTAGAGCTGAGGGATCTGACCATCGAGTATTGCAAGCTGAGCAATCTGACTGAGGGTTCCTTTCGCGGACTGCAGGAACTGAGGAATCTGACCATTCGCACGCACAACGGCGACTGGTCGACCATGTCGCTGGAGATGGCCTCCAACAGTTTTGTGGAGTTCCGGCAGCTGGAGCGACTGGATCTGAGTCTGAACAACATTTGGCTCATACCAGATGGCATGGTCTGTCCGCTCAAGTCGCTGCAGCACTTGAATGCCTCGTACAATAAGATTCAGGACATCAGCAACTTCTACTTCAGCGCCTCGCTCAGCTCGAGGAAGTCGCGTGTTTGCGGCTCGACGCTGCAGTCTTTGGATCTGAGTGCCAATAAGATGGTCAGCCTGCCGTCGGCTATGTTGTCGGCACTAGTCCGGCTGACCCACTTGAACATGGCGAAGAATAGCATGAGCTTTCTGGCTGATAGGGCATTCGAGGGTCTGATATCGCTGCGCGTCGTCGATCTGTCGGCGAACCGCTTGACCTCGCTGCCCCCCGAGTTGTTTGCCGAGACAAAGCAGCTGCAGGAGATATATTTGAAGAACAATTCGATTAATGTGCTGGCTCCGGGCATCTTTGGTGAGCTGGCCGAGCTGCTGGTGCTGGACTTGGCCAACAACGAGCTCAACTCGCAGTGGATCAATGCAGCCACGTTTGTTGGACTCAAGCAGCTGGTGCTGCTGGATCTCTCGGCCAATAAGATAAGCCGGCTGGAGGCGCACATCTTCCGGCCGCTGGCCAGTCTGCAAGTACTGAAGCTCGAGGGCAACTACATAGATCAGCTGCCCGCTGGCATCTTTGGCGATCTGAGCAATCTTCATACGCTGATCCTCTCCAACAATCGCATCTCTGCTATCGAGCAACGCACGTTGCAGGGCTTGCACAATCTGCAAGTGCTCTCCCTGGACTACAATGGTCTGACGCGCCTGGATGCGCGTGCCTTGATCAATTGCAGTCAGCTGCAGGATCTGCATCTGAACGACAATAAGCTGCAGGCGGTGCCAGAGGCGCTGGCCCATGTGCCTCTGCTGAAGACACTCGATGTGGGCGAGAATATGATTACGCAAATAGAGAACACGAGCGTCACCCAACTGGAGAATCTCTATGGGCTGCGCATGACGGAGAACTTACTGACGCATATACGGCGAGGCGTCTTCGATCGCATGAGCTCACTGCAAATATTGAATCTGTCGGGCAACAAACTCAAGTCCATCGAGGCGGGCGCCCTCCAGCGAAATACTCAGCTGCAGGCCATACGTCTGGACGGCAATCAGCTGAAGAGCATCGCGGGCCTGTTCACCGAGCTGCCCAATCTGGTGTGGCTGAATATATCGGGCAATCGATTGGAGAAGTTCGATTATTCGCACATACCCATCGGACTGCAGTGGCTGGATGTGCGTGCCAATCGGATTACGCAGCTGGGCAACTACTTTGAGATCGAGAACGAGCTGAGCCTGAGCACCTTCGATGCCAGCTACAATTTGCTGAGCGAGATCACGGCCAGCTCGATACCGAACAGCGTGGAGGTGCTCTATCTGAACGACAATCTGATCAGCAAGATACAGCCATATACGTTCTTCAAGAAGCCCAATCTCACGCGCGTCGATCTCGTGCGCAACAAGCTGACCACGCTGGAGCCGAACGCGTTGCGACTGTCGCCCATTGCGGAGGATCGCGAAATTCCCGAGTTCTACATTGGGCACAATGCTTTCCAGTGCGATTGCAATCTCGATTGGCTGCAGAAGATCAATCGGGAGTCACGCACGCAGCCGCAGCTCATGGATCTCGATCAGATCTATTGCAAATTGTCTTATGCACGCGGCGCCACGCATCTCTCGCTGATCGAGGCCAAGTCCAATGACTTTTTATGCAAATACGAATCGCACTGCTTTGCCCTCTGCCACTGCTGTGACTTCCAGGCCTGCGACTGCAAAATGGAGTGCCCCGATCGCTGTTCCTGCTATCACGATCAGTCCTGGACCTCCAATGTCGTCGACTGCAGTCGCGCCAGCTACGATCGCTCGCTGCCCTCGCACATACCCATGGACGCCACGCAGCTCTACTTGGATGGCAATCACTTTGCCGAGCTGCAGAGTCATGCGTTCATCGGGCGCAAGCGCTTGAAGGTGCTGCATTTGAATCACTCGCGCATCGAGACGCTGCACAATCGCACCTTCTACGGCCTGCTTGAGCTGGAGGTGCTGCAGCTCCAAAACAATCAGCTGCGCGCGCTCAACGGCAACGAGTTCCAGGGCCTGGACAATCTGCAGGAGCTATACTTGCAGCACAATGCCATAGCGACCATAGATACGCTCACCTTTACGCATTTGTATCGCCTGAAGATCTTACGGCTCGATAACAATGCCATTGGCACCTTTGCTGTGTGGAACTTCCTGCCCAGCTACTTGAGCGAGCTGCGTCTGGCCAGCAATCCGTGGAGCTGCCAGTGCGAGTTCATTGACAAGCTGCGCGACTATATGAACCGGCATGAGTACGTGCTCGATCGCCAGCAGCTGCGTTGCGAAATGCCAGGGAACAACACACAGCAGCAGGCTGTGCAAATGGCGATCTTCGCGGGAGATGAGGAGTCGCTGCCCGTGGTGCAGTGCAGCCAAACGCTGCAGCTAGGCCTGGACAACAGCTTCAACTATGCGGAACGAGCGGGCGCTGGCGCTGGCGATGCAGCTGGCGGCAACATGACCTCCACCAAGATGATACTCACGCAGCCGCCCAAGCAGGACTACATACCCATCCTGGTGGCCATACTGACGGCCTTCATATTCATCATGATCTGCACGCTGTTGGTGTTTATCTTCCGGCAGGAGATGCGCGTCTGGTGCCACTCGCGCTTCGGCGTGCGGCTCTTCTACAACGGCCAGAAGGACGTCGATAAGAACGAGCGTGAGAAGCTTTTCGATGCATTCATCTCGTATTCGTCCAAGGACGAGCTGTTCGTTAACGAGGAGCTGGCGCCCATGCTGGAGCTGGGCGAGCAGCGCTACAAGCTGTGCCTGCATCAGCGCGACTTTCCCGTGGGCGGCTATCTGCCCGAGACCATTGTCCAGGCCATCGACAGCAGCCGGCGCACCATCATGGTCGTCTCCGAGAACTTCATCAAGTCGGAGTGGTGCCGTTTCGAGTTCAAGTCGGCTCATCAGTCGGTGCTGCGCGATCGCCGGCGTCGCCTCATTGTCATTGTGCTGGGCGAGGTGCCGCAGAAGGAGCTTGACCCGGATCTACGGCTCTACCTGAAGACCAACACCTATTTGCAGTGGGGCGACAAGCTCTTCTGGCAGAAGCTGCGCTTTGCTCTGCCCGACGTTAGTTCCTCGCATCACGCCCAGCGCTCGGCCCAGCCCTGCCTTGCGCCCATCAACCATCCCGCCTACCATCATCATCATCATCTGCACCAGCAGCAGCAACAGCAACTGCAACAGCAGCAGCAGCAGATGCCGTTGCATGCAGCGCATTCTGTGCCGCATCCGCATCCGCATCATCATCAGCAGCAGTTCATGCTGCCCCCACCTCCGCTGCCTCTGCAGCCGGGCAGCTTCCGGCGACAGCCCTCCACACAGCAGCAGCATCGCTCCAATGCCAACATCAACAACAACCAGCAACAGCAAGCAGCGCTGCTCATGGGCGGCGGGGGAGCAGGAGGAGGTGGTGGAGGAGCAGGAGGCGGAGGTGTTGGGCCAGGCGCCCAGCCACAGATGATTCCCCTGACGGGCGGCATACAGCAGCAGAGCTTGCCGCTGCCGCCACAGGCGACGTCGCAGCCGACGCCAGCGTCGCGCAATTTGCACATGTGAGTGAGTGAGATAGCTAGAGGGAGAAAGAGAGATGAAATCGTTGCTAATTAAAGTTTTTGTTAAGGCTTAATAGAATTTAAACTTAAGCGCAAACAAAAAGGAAGAGCAAGAGCGAGAGAGACAGCACGAAGTCAGTTTAAAAGTACTTAAAGTTCACATTTGATTCAGTTCAGTTCCTAACTGGTTCAAAAAGCAAAAGTTGCAATGAAAGTTAAGGCGAGAGAGAGAGAGAGAGCAAGGTAGAAAAGGATGAAATGAAAACAAAACACATATTCAAGCTATTGTTAAAGTGTGAGAGAGAGAGGGAGGGAGAGAGAGGGAGTCAAGGAGTCAAACTAAATTAAATCTAGTTTTTTTGATACTGCAGACAATTTGCAATTGGGTTTTCGGTTTGAAACCAGTTTTTAATGCCAGGCTCGGAGCGAGCCGCAATTGGCAAAGCTTTTTAGCAAAGCTTCCTTGGAAATAAAATAAGAGTCGGAGCCAAATATGCAAATGAAAAGCGTTTAGCGATAAAAAGCCTAGTTACATGTTAAAATAGCAGCAGCAGCAGCAACAACAATTGCAGCTGGGGGCAACAGCAGCAGCAGCAGCAGCTAGAATGAAGCAACAACAACAACAACTGTAAACAGTAAAATACCAAATAGTTGGCAACAGCGGTTCGGGGCGGGTGTAGAACGTAGCCAATTGATGTTGGCCCTGTTCTGTTTTCTTACGGCAAGCTATTTTCAGTTTCCTGGCTCGCAGCAAGATTCAGAAAATTGATGTTGCATGCAACACAGCAACAGCAACAGCAAAAGCGGCAACCAGTCGATGCAGACGCAGCCAAGGCCCAAAACAATTTTTCTCTCCTTTATTTTGTTATTTTCTCTCAACTTCTTCCACTCTTCTCTCTCTCTCTCTGTGTATTCGTTTGCTGTTGCAACGTTCACTCGTTAGTTCATCTTAACTGCTGCATTTTACAGTAACAAGCTGTGTCTGCTCGTGTGTGTGAGTGTGTGGGGTATAGAAAATAGGCAACGCGAAACATCACTGAGCTCATGTCTGGGCAAAAACTGAACTGAAAAATAGAAAAAAAAGAAAAGAAAAGGCACAGCTCGAGCAGAATGAAAAGAAATTGTAACAAAAAGTGAGGCGAGCGACACCGTCAGGGCCACTGCATAGACACGGACGGACACAGACATAGAACTAGACCGGCAACAGACGAACAGCGAGAGAGCGGGAGAGAGATAGAAGGAGCGAGATAGCTGAGCATGTTCTGGCTATGGCTGTGGCAGACTTTTGGCAGCTGCAGCACACAGCTACACCTACACACACACAAGCAAAGTTTTATTTTTTTTTTTGGGCACCAGCTACACGTGGCAATTGGCCAGAGTTTGGCGAGAGTGTCGGTTGCCGCTAAGGTCAGCCAAGCTAAAAGATCAAGCAGCATGCAAAGTTACGCGCAGAAATTGGCCCAGAACGTAGGTCAACTGCGGCAGGCTAAGCTCTGGCCAAGCAGAAACTTGCTTAAAGGTCAGGCCAAGTTTCCGAAGCTGCTCTCTGATGATCTGGCAACGCTGATTTATGACATGTGTGCGCTTGCAGCTAGCAACTATTTCGAAATAGTAACTAAATTGGCTAAGAGAAGCTGCCGCCTAGTTGCCTAGGTACAAGAGATTCGCACGTGTGTTGTTGGCTTAAATTGTCGTTTACTTGGGCCAAGGCAAAATCAAACAGCCAAAGCAAACATAGGAGAAGACACACACACACACACAGGCAAACACACCTACACACACACACACACATGCAGAGGTAACATGTAGAAGAATAGAATTGCAAAAGAAACAGAAAAAGAACTAAACAGAACTGAACATTGCTACAGATTAGTTGGCTACGATTAAAATCTACCTTGTTGTTGTTTGTTACGCCTGTTTGTCTATTGCGCTCCCTCTCGCTCTCGCTCACTCTACCTCTCCCTCTTGCACACACTCTCTTGATAGAAACATCCAACTAAATGCATTCCAAAAGCAAGAAACTAGTTAACTGTTAGACATCTGCATAGTTACGTTGCGTTACGTTGCGTTTCGTTTCATCTCGTTTCGTTTCGTTTCGTTCCGCTTACGTATTATGTGTTAATTTGTATATATCTAAAGAGAACTTCAAGTTTAAGTGCAGCGAGCAACATGTTAAATTCTACGTTTATTTGTTTAATAATTGTGATATCTTGTTCAATTAAGTCTTAAATTATAAATAAACAAATAACTATATATAAGTGCGAGTAATAAAACTATTAAAAAAACATAAAATCAACTATTAATATAATGTTATGTCGATGCTATCAATAACTACTATTTGAACTGTAAACTCTTCTCCTCATAAGTTATGTTAGTCCATAAGTTTAATTAGCCCGAATCCGAACACACACGCACACACACATCGTTTACAGCCATATTAACTCTATAAAATGTCAGGTGTGTGTGTGTGTGTGTGCATATATATAAATCGACTGATTACATCTAGATATGTATATGTATCTGTTAGCTATATAAATCTTGATTACGATGTACGCAATGTAAATATTGTATTTGTATTTGTATTTTTTAACTTTATGTTTTCTAGTTTATAGCCAAAAAGCGACAAAAATATAACCGAAACAAAATTGATAATCGAAAACAAAAAAGAAACTGTGTTTTTTATGCCTCATTTAATTTGCATGTTTATAGCTGAGAAATTCGCACGGCAGCACTTTTCGTCGGCCGATGCTATATACATAGTATATGGCCGGCTGATAAGTCATAAATCCATCCGAATTGACATTTGATACCCATGCCACAGCGGACCACTGACCGCTCTGCCATGTCGCCTGCTTTTGGCCGGAATTCGTATCTGAGCCTCAATCTGAGTGAGTGGGTTCATCGACAACATTCACAATTTCTGCTTACTGGAGCAGTCGCTAGTTGGAAGACACAACAATTTGCAAACACAAACAGAAAATACTGAAAAAAAAACACACACGAGGAAAGAATGGGAACAGGCGAATGGCGAGAGGCGAGCGCTGGTTGGAAAGTTTGATAATATATCAATTTATTTGTGTCTTTAAATTAAAGATCTGCCAGATACAGCTGTGGTGAGGCATTGAGAATTATGTCACTTAAATGGACATCACTTATATATAATTTATATAAATTTCAGGTAAACTTTGCTTGAGGCTGAAGTAAAAGGCTTAAATTTATAAAGATGCTTACAAAAGAGTTAAGATCGAGTTATGTATATACATTTTAGTATGAGTCTTATCTTTATATGAGTATTTGCATTTATTAGCTTTATTTAGGTTGCATATTGTAGGTTTTCTTATAGGCCGAGTCTCTCCTATATACATATATATATATCTGTATTTTGAAAGTAGGCTCATGTATTTAGTAAGACTCTCTTCTATATATGTTTTCACATATTAGAAGTTGCACACAAGATTTAAATGGATTTCCACAAGGTAAGTACAAATCTCTTATATATTGATGTAGCTTGTATCAATGAATTTGCAAGAATCTTTAATTATACATCAACTACTTGCCTTTATTTTTGATATTCATAAGACCTATATATTATTTAACTACGATGCTATGGCTCCCCCTCAATTCAGTCTTTAGCCAACTGCTCTCATTTCGAATGGCAATCGTGCATTATATGAGCAACCCACGACTGCCTCATTGGAATTTGGCCTAAACACTTTTCAGCCGTTTACTTTTTCCCATGCTCTCAAGCTCCGCAACTCATGCATATTTTATAGATATCGATCGCCGCACTATTATCGTTTAGATTTGCTTTGTTGTTGTTTTTGTTTTTTGTTTTTTCCTAGTCTGTTCTGTTCTTCTTCGCCGTCAGCGCGTTGTATTTTGCTGATTTTGCAATCTTTGTGGAAATGAATGAATAATTTTTATGATCAATTAAATGAGCAATAAAATTGATGGGGCACCCGTTCCCCCTCCCCACCTCTCTCTCTCTCTCACACTCGCTCATTCTGACTTGCTGTAAAAACGAGTCCAGCCAACGAGCTGCGATTCCAACATAAATTCCCATTGCTTAAATTAGCGAATTTTACAATCAATCATTAGGAGGCGAAATGCCGCCAACGTCGACGCGGCTTTGATCTTCAATCAGCGAGTCTAAGGAATCTCAAAGCCCAAGCTCCAGCGGCATTTGTCTCTGTATCTGCCATCGTATCGGTATTTGTTTTCCCTATCTGTATGTGCAACTGCTTTTAGTGCCCTTACTCATATGTCGTGAGGGGGAGCACGTACCCGTACATGGGTTAACCAGCACAAAGGCGTAAAAAAAAGTTCAAGCTCAAGCTAAACCCTTTTCAATTTTTGTTACGTCTTTGACTCTCTCGTTCCCCCCACGTTTCGACCTATTTCAATGCAAAAAGTTGAAGAAGCACAAAAAAAAAACACGTCAAATATTAAAAACTTTTCTTCAGCTTTTACTTTCTATGGGCTTAGATAGATGTTTCTTATTTTTTTTACTTTTATTTTTTCTTTATCAATTTCGTTTGTGGGATTTGTTACGCCGTAATGGATGAGACCTGGCCGTAGCCGTAACCGCCCACTAGACAAAACTTTCAATTGAATTTCTTCTCTTTTTCCGTCCTGTGCTGCGCTGGAAAGTTAAAACTCTGTCTTAGGGGCTGTTCCCGGGGTTTGCGGCTGCGGGTTTGGCTGTCATTTGGTCTACTCACAGCACAGGACGTAAATATTTCGGTTAACAAGTCAGTTTAGTGTCAGAAGTTGAACTTTTTATTTATAGATATCAGCCAAGTGCGAGACAGGAGTGTATTCAAGACAAATGAGCGACTGATGATGGTGCTAAGCAGGCATTTATAAGGCAATCTTCGAGTTCCTCTGCTTGCTGGACCGCTCCTGTATTTTGTGCGATTCGTACCTTCATCAAAACATTGGCTCAGTTTGAAGTTTTGGGCTCAAAGTCAAATCAAAGTGCTTGGCCCAGCATTTCCCGACATCTCTCTAATCCAACCACCTGAACTTTAACCATATATCAGGCAATTGCTTAAAGAGAGCCAAACTCGCTGGAGCCCGTTGGGTCGTCAATTGCTCGCTTAGCCACCCAAACCACTTGCCTCATTAGCCGCCAACGAATCGAAAGTCATAAACGTCTGCGCTGCAGCTACAATAACAATTCAGTGCTCGACTATTGGCTCTATGGATGGGCATTGCCATAGTCGTGGCGGCGGGGCGGTGTGTGCGCGTATAAATAAATATGCTTTTATTGGAAGACGACTACAACTGTTTGCAATAAAAGCAACATTTTTCTTAATTTCCATTTCTTGCTAATTTAGCAGCCATAAATTGCCGGTCCATGTGGCCCGGGGTCTCGTTACCCAACGGGCCTGTCAATGGGAAGGCGGAGGTGGAGGAAGGGGCAGTGGGCGGCGAGCGGCGGGCGGCGGGCGGCGGACGACGTGCAGCTCGATGCCTGCCGAAACAAACCAAGCTGAACCGCCGGTAGACACATAAAATTGGCTACAAATTATTGCACATTGTCAAAACAACATTGGTTTGCAATTTTCGCGCTTCAATGCAGATACAGAGTGATATCTGCTTGCCGGAGGAGGGGCCGATGCGGCGGGACTGAGCGGGAGAGTGGGAGATCTGGAAAGCATTTGCACTTGCATTTGGCCAGGTAGACGAAACTGAACGAATACCCTAGGGCAAATATTTAAATGTGATCGGTGCGAATTCATGGGAATGCTAAAAGTATTCAAGTGAAAAAAAAAAATATTTATGTTAAAGTGACGCAAGCAATGGAATGGCTAAGCTATGAATAAAATTAACTATTGAAGAACGAAAAAATATAAATTATTTGAAAATTTAAATATCAACTCAATTCCTGATTTATTTATTTGATGTTAAATAATATATCTTCTGCCTTTGGTAACTTAATCTAGGTTAGCATTTATCTAAAGATCTCAGCAAGTTAACGACCTACTTTCACATATGAAAGTCTATCAACTTCTCTTGTTCTTAGCTCCTATTGAAGAGTATTCCATGAGCGAATATTCCCCAAACTCTGCACACATTTACAGTTAGCTATGGTAATTCGCACTGCACTGTGACTGCGAAATGGGTTAGGTTATGGACAAGAGAGCGCAAGAAAGACAATGACATTGACATATAGGCAGTCGATTAATGAGAGTGAGAGACAAAGAGAAAGAGAGCGTGCGAGTGGGGGTTGGGCGGGACGGTAGCTGTTGATTGTTTTCATTGAAATAAATGACAGAGCCTGGACTGTTGACACACCGTTGAGCAGGCGCATTTGATACCCTGCATAAATAATTATCATAATTTCGGATGCACTCGGCGCTCTCGCAAAAAGGCAAATTTGTATGCGATTTATCTTATCGTGATCAAGTGGATGAACAGCGAGAGAGAGAGAGAGAGAGAGAGAGAGAGAGTGAGAGACAAAGAGAGGGCGACGCATAAGTTTCACGTATTTTCATGCACGATTAAAGCCTTAATTTTCAACGCTGCGAACATTGGACAAAATCTGCAGGTATCTGCAGCTCCTAATTAATGGTTTGCATCGGCTTCTTATCGCGCCGCACGCATCGCGATCGCCCAGCCCAGCGCAGCGCCTCACCTTGCCTGCCTTGGCCAGGTAGAGTTGGCTATGGCAGCATCTTTCGGTTTCAGTTTTGGCTCTTACTCTGGCTCTGGCTCCGGCTCTGGCTAAGTGTTCGTGTATCGCTTGGCGGCACCTGATCAAGGCAAAAAGGAGCTGCGATTGGCGATGGGAAGTGCATTGGATAGGGGAATGGGTAACATCGGCTGTCTGCGTACAATTTTGTAATTCTTTGTGGCTCTGCGCACAGAGATTTTTATGAGCTGTAGCATTGCACATTATTGATAATCCCGATACGCGTTTTGACTTGAACATTGCCAGAGATTTTAGCAGAGGGTGTTGTCAAGCCGAGCAAAATACCTTTTTGCCCCGGCCCCAGACAGGGACAAGGACAAGGAGATGGCAACGGCGACGGCGACGGCGACTGAGACTCCGACTGGCTACATTACTGATAAGGCCACATTGTTTCTGGGGTGTTGCAGTTGGCGATAGCGATCAATATCGGCAATCGACCAGGCTAAGTTGGCAAGGCACTAAAGAGAAAGCTGCCAAGGAGCTGCTCCACTGGAATCCGATCGTGCCTCCGATCTTGTTGTGATGCGCACTGTTATATGAGTGATAAGCCGTAAGGTTACTAACTGGACTAAATACCTTTTGGTCAAGCAGAACATGCAAAAGCATCGAGCCGCAAGAGACTCAGGGAAGTCGAAACCTACAAAATTCACTAATAACTTCTGTGGAGCGGATCTCTGATTGACTTGAGCTTTCATGCTTGAGTGCATCGAGCCCGCTGATATAGAAATCCTCCAGATCTTATCTACGACTGCATGTTAATTAATTAACAATCTGCAAAAGGACAAACCGTGGTAAACGATTCAGATCTCGGCTGCCAACTAGGCAAGATCTATCGATCTTGAAAATGTCTATAATAAAATAAAAAAGATCACCGTGGGCTGCTGTTTCGCACTGCGACTCCCACCGATCGTTAAGCGTTGGCTATAAATGCTTTGGGTACTTTATCATCTGGTTGCGCCGTTTATGGCCTGGCCAAGTCATTTGCCACAACAATTGATTAGCTGACGTTAGCTGGCCGAGAGCCGCTGCTAAAATTCATTAAGCCACACCGAAATGCAGTTAGCTCTCAAATGGAATTCACTCTCATCATGCATTTAGTGTGGCCCCTCCTCCCGCGTGCTGCCTAAATGTTTTTTTACAGAGAATTAGGCCAGCGGAATGCACCAGGCCGCAGTTCATTTTGTCTGCTGTTGGCCAACTCTTTTTGACCAGTTTCAAATTCAGTTTTTGTGTTTATTTTTCCCCATTTTTTTTCGGCACGATCAAGCGTTGAAGATCTTCTTCTCCGATCGCTTCGATCAACGCTCATCGCTCAGACGCGGTTCGCATCTCAGCTTTTGGTTGTTCCACTGTTGTTGTTGTAGTTTTTATTTTTTGCGTTAACGTTTTAATTGATCGCTTTCAGTTATAAACAAGTTGGCTTTTGATTTATGAGCGCGTGCGTGCAGCGACAGAAAAATGCGTTTTAGGCCAGTTAACAGAGTCGATCTTGGGACTTGGGATCGAAGACTCGAGACTTGAGACTGAGACTGGGTACCTGGAGCTTGGTGTTTTGCTGGTTGCCTGTTTGGTCATCATCTTTGCGGCTTTGTTTATGTAAATGAAGTCGAAACTCAAAGCTTTCAATAGCTGTTGATGATGTTGTGTTGGAACGCCGGGCGACAATGTCTCTATTTCTCTAATTTCGTATTGCCCAAAGACTTTGCTACACAATCGCAACGTCTGCCTTGAGGCAGCTCTCAAAAAGAAGAGAGGGAGAGGGAGAATTAACAACAACAACCTGGTGTTTAATATTATTTGTCTAACGGTCACGAGCATTTGCCTTCTCGTTGTTGTTTGTGGTTAAGCGTCAAATTTTTAAGAATTTCCCGCATCGTTTAACCAGCCATATTCGTTAGCTGTTGTTGCTGTTGCACTGACAAGCAAATAAATCACAGCTTCCACACATACCTCTGCGCTTCGTCCCCCCTCCAGACCCATAGCCAACAGCTAGCTGAAACACTAAGAGAGCCGGGCTTTGGGACTGGGCTTTGTATAGCGTAGGCATCTTAACAAATATCTTTACATTTCGACCGAATCTTTCTTTATGTACATTTCTTTTAGAGGCGACAAATGTATTTGTTTTATCAGCTATTGTTGCGCAGTTCGGCTCGAAGAAAAAAGCTTGTGAACTTTTATTTTTGTCTCGCTGACTGGCCATAAACTTCACTTTCACACGGCGAGTCGGAGGGAGATGAGGTGCTGGAGTTAGCCCTGACAAAAAGAGCAACAACAGCATGAAGAGGAAGAAAAATGTTTGTTGAAAACGAACAAACATAAAACACAGTTTTGGATTTCACTTTGGCTCTTGTATATATATTTTTCCCCAGCTTTGTTGTTAATGTTGAGTGGCTTTTGCGGTTCGAGAGATGTCAGTATGGCAATTAATCAACGCATCTTCAATTGGCATCTTAACAAGACCCGAGCCCGTGACTCACCCACTGAAAGTGGAACCCAAAATGCGTTAACTGCGATTCCACACGATGCGATGCGATGCGATCCGGTGCGTTGCGATGCGATCCGATGCGATTTCGATTCGATTTGTTTATAGAAAAACAAACACTTGGCTCTTCAATATATCTGCCAAGTGTGTGTGTGTGTGTGTGTGTGTGTGTGTGTTTTGGCCGCTGTCCGTTACTCATGGCTGGCTAAGTGGGTCGTGACTTTTCAAAATGCAAACGTGTCGTCGTCTTGGAAGCAATATGCATGCGCAGTTGGTTCAGCTCCCAGCTCCCCAACTAAAAGCCGCCCCTTCACCTATCCCGCTGCCCGTCGCCAACCCCGGCGTATGTATGCCGCCCAAAACGGCGCACGTACGTAAACGTAATGAAATTCTTACCTCAAATAGCACTTAACTCCAGTTTAAAACGAGCCAAAAGTGAATGGTACTGACCCCAAACCGTTGCACGTTTGTCTTAACACTTTGTTGTTTACTTTTTCTACAATTCTCTGCACTTTTTTCATTTTTTTTTTTTTGTTATTTTGGGGCCAAAATAGAAAAGTCGCCGCTGCACTCAGCGATCGGCGAACGATCAGCCGATCGCAAAAATTTGTTTAATTGAATTGAATGTATGGAGAAAAAAAAATGAGAAACAACTAGAAGAGTAGGGTAAAAAAACATATAGTCAATGGACAAGTCAATGCGGCAATTTGAATGCGAGCTCATTTTGAGAGCAGGCAGCGAGAAGCGAGCAGCGAGCAGCGAGAAGAGAACCTCGAACCCCGGGCCAGCACCAATCACGGTCATGTTTTCATGTTGCATGTTGGCTGGCTGCATGTTGCATGCAGCAAGCATGTTTCAAGATCAATAGCGGGAAAATGCTGAGCGAGCGCGCTCATGTGGCCATTTGAACCGCTTCTTGAACTTATCTGTTTGCATTTTGTCGCCTGACAATTAAATGCTTGACTGAATGACAAGACAAACAAACGAATGAAACGAACGTCGAGCGTTGCCACCGTTTGCTTTGTTTTTTTGTATGTATGTTAAGTGTCGATCAGCAGGAAATTGTGATGAATGCCACGACAGAAGCGATGTCAAAAAGGCATATGAAAAGCTAAAAGGCAGCAGCAGCAGCAGCGGAGCAGCCCGAGGCCCAAAGTTTCGATCACTTTAGAAAGCAAATTACAGATGATCCTCGGCCATGATCCTCAGTTCTTGAGGTAGCAGCCGTGACTGCCACATTCAGATGCTGACAATTGCTAATGCGATAAGTGGATTTAATTTTTATTTTTCTTATTTTATTTTATTTTATTTGTATTTTTATTCCACTCGCTTCGACTGCGATCAGTCAAGATCAATCAAATGACAGTCACAGATCAATAGTTTGCACTTGACTAAGCAGCCTTTGTATGAGAGCTGGAAGATCATTAACAAATCACGATAAGCGCGCTGTGAATGTGACTCAGGCAGATCTTATCGGAATTCATTTATATTTCGGTGTGAAGATCGCTGCCAGCTGATCGTGGCTATAGAATTTAAAGAATCATAAAAGAATCTCTCTCAGATGGCAAAAGATTGAGTAGAGGTGTTAAAATTTCGATGCTTTCTCTACACATTTGGTTCTATCCACTTTTTCCCTCTCTGATTTAGGCTGAATGCCAGCAGAGTGTTGCCCAACATGGCTTAAATGAAGTCAAGTCAAGATTAGTTTGATGAGATCTGATATCGAAACTAGCTCATTTTGTATCTAATATGCATATTATGATAATTCTGTTAGATTTCGTTGCGAGCCGCAGTTATTCATATCTCGAGTATAATCGGAGCTGTGTAGGTAGATCGATATAAACATAATTATGTAAATCCAGCTGCTAATGCAATAATGTAATCAGAGACTTATTGATGGGGCAATCGTCAGCTTTGGTTTCATTTTCCGATATTTGAGTGCCCAAAAAGGGAATCGCGCACTTACGAGATTGGCCAGCAGCCTCGGCCCAATCATCATCATCTACTGAAAATTTACGATGTCTTTTGACAAATATGATGACGGTCTAGGGCATAGCCATGGCTTGCACTTTGTTATTGATTGAAGTTGGAGCTGGTGCAGGCGGGGCGGGGACTGCGCTCCATTGAAACTGGAGTTGACGCACATTTTTGAATGAAAAACGAAAACAATGCCATTTACAAGACACTTAACGAGATGTCAAGTGAAAGCCATGGCCGAAGTCGAAGAAGAAGGAGAAGAAGAGGAAGACTTGGCCAAAAGCTGTTGTTGTTACTCTTATTGTTGCCGTTGAGCTGAGCTTCTTGGCGATTGGCGCTGGCAGCGGCCCACAATTGTGATCTGCTGGCCATTCGCTGATGATGTTGATGGACGACGTCTGTACGGGTGTGTGTGAGTTGAGTGCTTGGAAAATGGTATGAGAGTCTATATATTGAGCGTGGACTGTGGTATGTATGTGCGCGTGTGTGCGTGTGTGTAGTGGCCAAGTGACGTGGCTTGTTTTGGCGTACAAGTGCACTTCAGTTGAGTTTCGAGTCCAATCTAAAGAAGCACAAGTGAGCGCAGACTTTCGGTCTAGTGTCGACTCTCGACTCTCGACTCTCAGCTCTCGACACACAACTCAAAACTCTCGACATTCAACGCTTTTTTTTCTAATGACAGGCAAACAAACAGATGATGCAGGTACCCAAAGCCTCCCCCCGAGCTCTGTTGCCTGTCGTGTGGCAGCTACTGCAGCAGCCGCGGCAGCCGCTGTACTTTCTCATGAATTTGTTGTCATAGTAATGGCACAAATGTGTGTACATGCAACAGCAACAAATCGAAAAGTAGTGAAAGAGTGTACGAGAGGGAGGGGAGCTGGAGAGGGGGTAGGGAGTAGGGGATATAAAAGATTTATGGGTAAAACCATTCACCAATTGTTTGGAGACACACAGTTGCGGCTGGCAGGAGGCGACAACTAGGACAAAACTGTTTTTGGTCACATGACTCAAATTAGAAATGCGACTCGCTTATAATAAATGAAAATTCAAATGCGCGCCGCCAAAACAGGTTAACAAAGTGGCTAACAAGGCAAGTCGAGTCGGTCAGCTAAAACCCAACTCCAACTTCGAATGCGACTTGGAATACGTTTGCTCATTCCGAGCTGCAGAGACCTGCGACTGCGACTGGGACTGCGACTGGGACTGGGACTGGTACGCATGCGCGTTGACCGCCCGCCGTGCTACACATTCTGAGAACTTTCCACTTCAATTAATAACTAATTTGATGTGTGCCGCGCTGATCGCGGTGCATTTTATCGATTTGGACAGCGCCCAGGCCGCATTTGGAGCAGGAGTAGCGCAATGACGCTGACGATATCGATGCGACGTTTCCAAGCACCTTAGATGCGGCACCACAGCGCCCCGCGGCTTGCCTATCGACTGATTGAGCAGGGTTCAAGCGCTGCGAGACAGTGAATCTAACACAAGCGGAAACAGGCATCACAGAGAGGGAGAGCCGAAGAGTTGGCACTATTTAGTAGTCTAATTAAATAATAGCAAAATCTATTACAATGGACATTCATCTAGGCTCCAGTCAGTTCTAGGCCACAATTAGTATATCAAAGCAAAGTCGATAATGGTTATTCAAGAAACAAAATTCTATAAAATTTATGGAAATTGCTGAGCCATGAACAGTTCGCATTGGCAAGATCTATGGCAATTCGCTGCATGCGAGGCAGCCAGCCGCTGTAGCCAGTCGGATCAGCGTTTGGATAATTATGGCTTATTGTAGTCGTATATGTGGTATGCGAGCCCCTCTCCGTCTTTGTCTCTATCTGTGTGCATGTGTGTTGGCAGGCGCAGCTGCTATGCTGCGAGTGCCGCAAGCCCCGCTCCCGCGTCCAGCATCGCTGCTTGTCAAGCGGTTAACCGCCTGGCGTGCCAGGCTAAATAAATCACTTGGCTAAATACCCCAAAAGAAGTTTAGGCCCAAGCGCTCGCTTTGCGTTTGCTCCGGGTTCGAGCTGAAGCTTGGATTTTGTTGTTTTGGTTTTGGTTTTGGGCTTGGGTTTGGGTCTGGGCTTTGCTTTTAGCTTTTTTGCACTGCAACACTTCAACAATAAATAACCAAGTCATATTTTTCACCTCCGTTGTATGCAGTTGTTGTTGAGTCACTTCCTGGTTTTTGAACATCACACACACACACACACAGTGAGAGATCGGGAGACGAGAGCGCGAGCAGCCGAGATCAAGGCAGAGCTGGGCACATTAACAAGCATATTACCTACTATCTGCCAGCCAGAGAAAATATGCAAAATTGTTGCCTGCCCCAGCCGAAGTGCAACTCTGGAGCTGAGCTGAGCTGAGCTGCAAATCATTAACATCTCAGCCGGGCCAGAACCACCTCGATCAGCACCACGAACATATTTCTGCACGTGACCTTATTTCCCCCGCACAGACCAGAATGGAGCGGACAGCGGACTCTGCCGCTATGCTTGCTGGTGGTTGGAGGTTTTGGTGGTTTGCTTGTTTGGTTGTTTCTTTTTTCTTCTTTTTTGCAGCCAACATCAATTTTCGATCACGTTTTAAGTGTCTTGCGCCGTTTGGCGTCGCCATCGCCATCGCCAGCCCATCATCATCATCATCGTCGCTGTTGCCGTCTTCTAGCCCAAGTTAAATGATTTAAAACCAACAAAAAATATCGTGCCAAGTGCTGTGCATATTGCACACAGACCTAGGACACGGACCCAGGCCCAGAAACTCCAGCCACGTCACTCACTCACTCACTCAATCCAATCGAATACGAACCAATCCGTTAGACGACGATGCTGGCCATGCTTCCCCATACCGCCGCCCCTTGCCCTGGCTTCTAGGTAAATTTTTGGCCAGCACTCACTAAACTGCATTATCACGCCTCTCCATTGCATTATTGGCAGCCGCCGTTTGCATCGCCATTTCCCTCACTTCGTGTTTGGCCAAGGTGAAAACAACAGCAAAAGCAATTCTCCGAGTCAATGCTGGACCCAGTGAAGCATCCATCGATCCTAACTACACTTCACTAAGCAGCCACAAAAATATATCTGACAGATGCGACTCGCGCTCGCTGGACGCGAACATGGACGTGGATATGGATGTGGATGTGGATGTGGATATGGACTTGGACGTGGTTCGCATTGCTACGATTCGTTGCGCTATTCACATTTAGGTGTCTACTTAAAAAATCAAAAACGTTATACAATCCCAGACAAAACGACATTGCAGTCGGCTCACTGGCTAACCGCAAGCCAAACAAAAAAAAAAAAACAGAAAAAGAAAATACAAAATACCAATTGGCATGCATATGCAAAACAGCTCGACTCGCATATACCCTTTAGCCTTGCACATTTTTGTGTGGTGTGAAAAGTGCTTTAAACTGATTTTTTTAGACAGATTTCCATTTTGGCAGGTGAATTGAATACAACTCTGTTTCGTCCATGATTTTTCATGTGACAAGGCATGCATAAAATATGCTATATATTTGATATATTTAAGCTTAAACTTGATCTTTCTTAATTAATTTTATTAAATTTTGCTTTATTAGTAAATGTTCTATTTAGCTAAATATAAATACAGGGTGTGCACGAAGCAAAGCAATAATATGAGTTGCCAATAATTTCACAGCTTTTTTATAGGAATCAAATAATTCAGAAGAAATTTAAGCACAAATCTTAAAATTTCTCTTCTGTTATATTTTTTGCTTTTTAAGGGTATAAAAATTCATATTTTAATCAACTTTCATGCATTTCGAAAGCTTTTTGTTTCACTCACACACTCACTCAATATACTGGGCCAGCAGGAAACTAGCTCAATCAATTTTCCAATTATGAGTCTGGAATCACATAGAAGATAAACACATACAAAGACATATCAGAGAGTTTTCTTCATTATTTCCCACTTGTTTTGGATTCCCAAACATGTGATTACAGGGTATATGCCAAAAAAGAGAAAAGAAACAAGTAAGAAGGCTCTAGTCGAGACGGCTCGACTACGAGATCCCCTGAACCCTGCAAAAAAAGTGATACTCTTCTTCTTTACGCACGTATAGGCGCGCGCTCTGCTAACCGCGCAGTTGCTGCCGTGGCTTGCGGGTGGGTTGGGCTATACTTTGAACTCCTATAACTCCATTTCTAGATGCATGATCTTAATGAAATTTTCAGAGTATATTAAGAATATCTAAATGTATCTATGTGCCAAATTTCAAGTCTCTAGTATTTGAAATGCGTGTTTTCCAAATTGGGGGCGAAGGGGGCGTGGCATCCAAAATCTGAAAATTACATAATCTGCGTATTCATAATATCTATCTAAATATACAAATTTGAAGTCTTTCGCTATAACGATGTAGAAGTTATGCCCGAAAAACATAAAAAATGGAAACGAATTTTCGATTTTTTATCGATAATTTGGAAATGGGATGAGTTATCGAAAAAACAAAATAAACTCGTACTGCGTAGCTAACATATGAGTGTTCATGTAAAATTTCAGCTCTCTAGCTCTTGTAGTTTCCGAAATCTCGACGTTCATACGGACGGACGGACGGACGGACGGACGGACGGACGGACGGACGGACGGACGGACGGACGGACAGACGGACAGGGCTCATTCAACTTATTTTTTTATGCTGATCAAGAATATATATACTTTATGGGGTCTGCGATGTCTCCTTCTGCCTGTTACATACATTTTCACAAAACCATTATACCCTGAATTCCCATTTTCAATGGGTTCAGGGTATAAAAATGATGTGGCAAATAAAACAGAGCGACGTCTGCAACTGGACAGTTACCTGGGACTCAGACTCCGACACCGACTCAGACTCAGTCTCAGTCTCAGACTTCGACTTGGACTTCGACTTCGAGCTGAGAGATCGAAGACGCAGGCTTTGGTTTGCTTTGCCATCTCGGTTTGTGTGTCTTTCATTGTGTGGTGTGAATGTTATGGAAATTTGTTAAGTTCTGCATACACAAAACTCGAAACCCGAAAAGCACTTGGCAATTTGCACGAAAGTTGCCCCCAAACGGCATTGCCAGCTGCGAGTCGTGCTGCGAGAGGGGCGTCCAAAAGGGGGCGGGAGACTTTGGGTATTAGGGGCATATGCGAAGTAACTTTTTTTGATTTTCACACTCAAACAACGGGGCAAAGGCATACAAAAGGCTTCTTCTTGGTGGCGGGCACATGTGACAGCTTTATTGGATTCCCATACACACCCAAAAGCTATTTAACAGCCCAGGCAATTGATATATATAGACAGAGCTGGCGAGAGAGAGAGAGGGAGTGGGAGAGGGAGCCCAAGTGGCCAGAGATTTGTGTTGGGACTTACTTAACTCGCTTGAAAATGATTTGTCAGTTATGGATTTGCTTAAGGCGACGGGCGACGGGCCACGGGCCACGGGACCCGAGGGGCGCTAAGCCGCCTAATGCATTTGGCATTCAATAATTTAAATGCGATTGGAACTTGAGGCTGCGTAGCTGGTTTTCCTCTAGTCAATACAATTGGTTTAGCCAGCTGCTGATTGATTGAGAGCTCAGCTCGTTATTTCTTATGATTTGAAGAATCGCACTGATGATGATGCTGCTGCTGCTGCTGCTGCGGCTGCTGTCATGGCCAACTCCTTGTAATCCCTGGAAAGCATTTAGCCTGTGCCGATTTCAAAAGCAACTTTATGCTAGATCACGTCCCCATAAGGACATATTATAATTTTTTGAAGAGACTCAAGTGTGGATAAAGTTGAACTTGAGGCGATTCCCTTTTTACAATGAGAATCGATTTAGTGCTTTTTTTTATCAGAGGACTCAGCAGTTCTTCAATCAATGGATCCCTAATGAGAATGTTTTGTATTTGAGTATATTTACATAGATCTTAATCAAAAATCTATTAATGATATTCAATGCAGATTTGCAGAGTGCCAATTAGCTATAGTAAAGGCGAATAGATAAGCGTATTTTTGATATAAATTATTAAAAACAAATAAATATATATTTTATATACTTATGCATATATTAAAGATATTTATGCTGTGCTTATGATCTAGAAAAAAAAGAATCTAATGCAAACTGCCAATGTATAACTTAAATAAAATAATAATTAAATGAAAATAGTTAAATTAATGAACTAAGCTTCGCTTTAGTTGTGTTTGTGTAAATGAAATGCAATTTATTGCTTGATAATGAAGTGGAATGTAAACAGTATAAAGTGAATATTTGTGGTATGGAATTGATCAATTGAATCACATCATATTGCCTATTAACGTGGCTATCTATCCGAATCACTTTTCTCTTTGCAACTGTAACTGCGGCATTAAAAGAAATAATCAACTCCCTTTTTCTTATAGCCAGTATCGGATGTCAAAATGGTTGAGGCCTTCTGCTTGCGCAGCTTGAGCATGACGTCGAAGTAGTTGGCCACAATCTTTGGAATATCGCGCCGCGTCTGGTCTGGGAGCAACTGCTCTTCGCAGCGCATGTAAATATTCTTGAGGATACCGCCACTGGAATAGTATTGGACTATTTTGTCGCGATTGAACCAGTTGTTTAGCTTTTTGGTGCTGCAGGACTCGTAGATGCGGAACACCCTGTAGAAGTGATCGTACTGCTTCGACAGCCTGCGCAGGTTCATCTCATTGATGCTGGGCAGTGGTATGCCGGGCTGTCGTATGAGATTGAAGGGATCGTACTGGGGCGAGAAGTTGGCAAAGCGCACCGATGGCCAGTCCAATGAGAGGATCGTGTTATACAGATTCTTCGGATGGCCGAGAATGCCGTGCATGAGGTCCACCAGATGCAGCTGGGATCCCGGTATCAAATACTCCATTTCGACCTGAACTATGCGTTGATCGGTGCCGCGATACTTGCGCTCGCCTATCCACAGTATGGGCATATCCTCATCGGCGACATGCTGGAGCTCCTGGATCATGGGCGAGTTCTGGACGCGACAATTGAAAATCTTGTTGTTGCGGCCATAGAGCAGGGATCGCTCGACGGTCGTGAAGTTCAGATACTGTGTATTGTTCATTAGAAAGTGCTCGGATCGAAAGAGCCGATTCATTTCCATCTCAATGATGTAGTAGGCACGCCTGTGCATAGTTATCCAAATGATCTGAGTGGTGACCGCCAGAAAGTGCTCGTGGAATGCCCGATCCTTGATCGTGGACGAAATGTTAACCACCTCCTTGGTGTGGTAGAACTTCTGCATGTCACCCTCGCCCTTTATTATGACGCTATAGTTCCTGGCCACCAGCATGCGAAAGTGGGTCAGATGGGATGCGAATATGCGCTTCACCTCGTTCGTCTGCTCGCTCTGCACCTGGGCCATGTTTCCAGCCAGCTCGTCGCGCCGTATCAATATGAACTCGACCACGCGCAGAAAGTGCTCGAAGTAGATGATGAGCGCATGCAGAAATCTATGCACTCCCGGGCAGTGCATAAACTCCACGAACTTGATCGACAGAAACTCCTTTGGCATCATAAACAGCACCAGATCGCGCACATCGTCGATCACCACAGTGTCCCCATCGTATGTGGTCTCGGGTCGCGCGAAGACCTGCCGATAGATCAGCTCCTCCTCCTGGTTGATGGTGCGCAAGAACTTGAAGCCATTCGTATCGATAAAACGTTCATTGGCATCCTCCAAATCCGAGTAGGGCGTGAAACACAAGCTCTCACTCTTCTCATCCCAGGTCCATTTGCCGCTGTGGTACTTGGGCGCGGTAGAGCCAACGTGAAGGCGAATCATTCTAAAACTGATCAAAACTGAGACTGAGTGACAATGTAATTGGTATTTTGTATATTGTATTTGTTTGTTGTTTGTGACTATTATATATGTTGCTTTATCCGATCGTAATTATGTATAAAGTGTGAATGTTGCTTGTCAGTGAACTTTCCCATTCTCTTGGCAGTGCCAAGTCTCCAGGCCTACTAAGAATCGAGAGTACTCTAGTTATTGTAAGCTGAGTGCTGGGAGATCTTTAGATGCTGCCAAGTGGCCACAGTAGTTGAATTGGACTGTCGGCCACCTGGCAAGTCATGAGAACCAAGTCTCGCTGAGCTCTGCAGCAAATCCTTGTCAAATGTTCACACAAATGGTGTGTGGACATGTGCAATTTCTGGAACTATTTGTGGGGTAAATTCAATGAATGGAAAGCGACCAAAATTAAGACTATAAATAAGCAAGCGAAGAAAGGGAAGGTCGGCAGAGAAAGCAGAGAGGGAGAGAGTGTTGCAGAGCTAAGCCAGAAGGAAAACGATCGATCAAAATAAATCAGAAATGGACAAAAACATTGGATAAAGAGGAAAGCGCTAAGCCAGCAATTGTGCGCACAATTTTCCAATTTTCCGTCTGTGTTTTGAGTAAACAAATGTTTTGCGTAACAAAAGGGCAAAAGGGAGAGACAAGACAAAACTGCCCGCCAGGCACAACGAAAGGAGTCTGAGCCAAAGCAACAACAGCAGCAGCAGCAGCAGCAGCAGCAGCTGTCAATGGGACAAGACATACGCAAGGAAAAGGTAGACAGATCGAAAGGTAAGAAAATGAGTTACAGTGAGGCATAGGTAGAACGGAATCGAAATGAACAATCGAAATTACTTTGCTCTGCAGTGCTGGCTAAACAAACTGGGCCCAAAAAAAAAAGCAAGGAAAAGGCACAACAGGACAACAGCTGGCGTGCTGTGCGACGTGTTTTGAAACGCTCCGCAGGACCCTTGCCTAGCGAAAGACGCCTGACTGAGGTGCCCTTTTTTGTTAGACACGGCCAATTGCTTGGAAATTTGGATGCATCCTTGGGCCAGGTAGTTGAACGGCCGAAATTGTGTGGTCTGTGCTCGCGGTCACTGCGGGCTATATATCAATCCCAACTGTGGTTGACCCAAACACTGACACTAATCATAGCTCAAGCGTAAAGGCGTTGATGGCTCGGCTGGCACAGTCAAAAATTCTTTGACTTTTCGCTTCTTGAAACTCATTAGAGTTTTCCTTTAACATTTTTGGAATCTTTACGTTTGCGACGAGCCAACAGCAACTCAAAAGCAAAAACCAAAAAGCCACCAGCAAATGGCCGGCAACAAGAAAAATCTTAATAAATTCATCAAAAATCAGCGGCAAGCATCTCACGACCGAGCAACACTAAAGTTTGCACCAGGGCCGTGTCAGAGACTAGAGGGCTGACAGGCGGGTGGGGGAGTGGGTGGCTTGAGCCGAGGGTGGCGTGCGGGCGTGTGTCAGGCGTTGGCTTTGCAAATCAATGCCAGGCGATCGTCAGCAACATATTTCAAAACACAAACTTACAAATATATTTCGCCTGTTTGTCGCTGCGCAGTAAAAGAGCCAAAAAGCTGCTGCTGCTGCTGCTGCAATCGGACACGTTTCGGGCCGCAGCCAGTTAGCCGGTTTCGGACTTGCAACATGCGACTTGCAACCTCGGCGGTGGAGGCGTCTTTACACATTTGCATGCTCAAACAGCAATCGATCACAGGCAGCAGCAGCAGCAGCGGCAGCAACCCAGAAGACAACGTTCCAACGTCCCAGCACCATATGAGGAGCAGCAGCACCAGCAACAGCAGGAGGAGGAGGAGCAGGAGCAGGAGCAGGAACTGCATGTAAACTGGTTTATGCATGCTAACTTTGCGTACTATTGTGAGTGAGAGTGGGAGAGAGAGAGGAGGCGAGTGTGTTAGTGAGGGAGAGCAAGCAAGACTTGAGCTGAGATTTTTGTTGATCGTTGGCTACGTTTTTTTCGGTGTGCCAGGAGCAACAACAACAGCAACAACATGAAACGACGAGCTGCAAAGTGGAGGTTAAAAAAATTTGCAAAAATATTAACGAAACGTAGGCAGCAGCAACAGTTGCTGCTGCGTCTGTTGCTCTTGCTGCTCGCCTTTTTCCACTGCAATCTGCAATTATAGCGCATGGTTAAGCAGAGCAGAGAAAGACAGCGAGCGAGGGGAGCATGGGGATGGGGATAGCGATAGGGATAGGGATAGGGGGTAGGCCAAGTGCTCGATGCTTTTGACTGGGCGGTTTGTTGAACTTTGACAGGAAGTTGAGAGCCAAGCGAACAGACAGCAGAAGACTAAGGCTAAAACTAAAGCTGTAGTTGAAGCCTGCTGCTGCTGCTGCTGCTTCTGCCTGTTGCTGTTGCTGAAGTTGAAGCTTTTTCTTCTCGTCTTTTTTTGATGATGTGACTTGGCTTTTGTTTGTGGCTGGCTGGTGATGCGGCTGCTGCTGTTGGCTGCTGTTGATGGGTGAAGGTTGTGGAGGACATGGACATGCAGAGTGCTGCAGACAATTGACAATGTGAAAACGATGTCGATTAAGTTGCTGCCGTTGCTTGCATACGACAGACGGACATACAGAGAGAGGGACAGATGGACAGACAGACAGCTGGACAGAAAAGGGCAACACAAAATGCTCTTAACGATCAGCCGTAGCCACAACGCAAAGTTATGCGAAATTCGATTGTTGCCGAGCCATCTCCCTCTCTCTTTCCCTCTCTCTCTGTCTCTCTGTGTGTCTGCCTCGCCTAAATGACTTTGACTCGGGCTGGTGTAAATTGTTTTAACAGCCTTGAAGGATAAGCAGCCACCGAATTGCGGTTGCCAGCGATGATATTGTTGAGCAAGATTTCAGCGCGCAGCGCAGCTGAAGCTGGATTCTCAGTCCCAGGCTCTGCTGTTGATAATGTTATTTGACCTCAGAGCAGCAGCAGACGAGGCTTTAATTTGAGACGAATTCCAGAACTTATTATCTCATTAAAAGTGCATTGTTTTCAGAGAAAAGAATGAGTAGATCCGCAGCTCAATCTTGTTGATGCAAAGAAAGCTTAAGCCTTTGAAAATATCAGATTTAGTTCAAGTTCTTTATTTTCAGCTCAATTGAGAGTTTTTGATTATGCTTCGCGTGTCTTCAGCAGATTCATCCAATAGATTATCCACGCACAAGTTCACAATCTGCTGTGAATTTGCGTCTTGTCTCTTATCGCTCGCAATCAGATTTTGCCACATAGTCAAGCGATGTTGCCGATAGCCTTTACACAGCACGCTCACGAGAACAAGAGAGGGAGAGAGAGAGAGGGAGAGGGAGAGAGACAGTGTTCGGCTTAATTTTGTAATTACTATAATATATCCCTTGTGCCATGACTTGAAGCTTCCAGGCAGGCATTCTCACATTCTCCCTGACGCTGGCATCCTTAACGGCCTGAAATGCTCAAACAACTGCGAGGCACAGGCTGAACGCACCATGCCCCATGCCCCAAGCCGCATGCCGCATGCAATCATTTGCAGCAAGTGTAAAAGCAGAAGAGAGAAAATAAAAAATTGAAAACTAACTGCTCCCTGTTTATATTTATATTATATTACGCTTCGTGCCAAGTCAGCAACTGCGACTGCGACTGCGACGGCGACTGCAACAGCAACAAGTGAATGCCGATCGGCTGGGGGGTGTGTGTCTTGGCTAAAGAGCAACGTTTATGCCGCGCAACTACTTGAGCACTGCTCACACTCCTCTCACACACTCTACCTCACCCTCTCTCTAACTCTCTCGCTCTCACTCTATCTCTATTGCTTTGCGCAGGCGCGCGCGCGCGCTCGCTTGCGTCTTCAACCCCAAACAACTCTCGAAATAATTATGGAAAATGCGTTGGTCTGTGGCGCAAAGGGGTGAACGCGCTGAGCGGGGCACGGCATGTTTCCTTTGCATGGGCATGGGCAATGAGCTATGATGAAAAACAACAAGCTCATAATAAATAATAACCAGGCAGGCAAGCAGGCAGGCAGGCTGGCTGGCAGGCAACACGCGGCCAGCGAAGCGCGGGGTAACAAGCGCTAATTATCGACAACAAGCTAAAACAGTGGCCTACAATTACGCAGCGACGTCGACTGAGGCAGCGCAGCCAGCTGAAGGCGCCCTACGCACTGGCGGACTCGCCTAACCAAGCACAACGAGCCGTGCCTTCTTCGAGACCTTACCTGTTGAAAGCTGCCTGACTGACGTTCGTCTTGGAATGAGACATGTGTGTGTGTGTGTGGATGCTGCCGCTGCTGCTGCTGCTGCGGATGCAACTGCTGCCATTAAAATTTACACAGCTCTTTTTAAGCGGTCGTCAGAGACCCAAAGCCTCACAGCCTCGAAGGCCTCATCATCATCATCGTCGTCATCGTCGTCGTCGTCGTCGACGTCGACGGCCTTTCTCCCATTGGTGGCGACGGCGCAAACTTGTTAACTTCTTGGCATGATGGTCATCATGCAAGCCAAATTCAAGCGAGAGAGAACGCGAATTCAACGCAAACAACATGCAACAGCCACGAGAGGAAGCCCGGACTTAAAGATAACGAATTGTCAATGCTCTAGAGGAAGTGCTTAAGAGTTATCATAGTTGAGGTTCATTCGATGCCTGATATACTATGCAGCATAGTTTATTGATATTCCCAGTGTCAATTTGCTAAGCTGAGGCATGGAAAGTTGAGCATATGCATTATGAATATCGCATTCACATGAGATATCATAATATTATCATATTGACATCAGCGTTCATTATCCATGACGACTATCGCATGACACTTTACAGCTAGTTGGTAACTCTAGACATTTTAATTTATTAATTAAATGTTAAATATATTGTTAAGTTGGAAAACTAAAAAAGAGAAACTAAAGTAAATAAATAGGAAATCATATCAATATCACATTGAAATTTCTAATGAGGCTTTCCACTGGAATGGAAGCTACGATAATTTATAAAAAAAAGGTTAATATTATTTTTCTTCTCAAATTGCCTGACTTAGCGCAAACTCCTTTGACTTTCGCAGCATTCAAAGTGTATAACAAGCAGCCGCGGGTATGGGCCGCCGTGTGTATTGGTTGCAATTTATAGGCGCAGGATCGGTTACAAGGCAACGAGTCGGTAACACAAACCGGCGGCAGTTGCCATTCGGCAGTGGCTGCAACTGAAGCGCAGCAGCAGCGGCAACTGCAACTGCAACTGCAGCGCGGACTCGACTCGAGGACCGTGCGGAGATTTGCAACGCATCTCGTGGCATCTCGACTGCGGTCGAGGCTCTTGCTGCGGCTGGGCGTTAACTGCGAAGTAATTGCGTTTCGGCTATGCAAGTACATAAATTGGATTTGAAATATGTACACATGTTGATGGATTCCTCCGAGCAAAAGCGGTGCGGGTAGCTCGTACTCGGTACTTCGACTCGTACATAGCTGCCACCGCCTCTATCTGTGGCTGCTATCTGCCAGCGGCTGGACGGCCGGACTGCCGCTGAGTGTTGCATTTCTAAACGGATTCGATGCCGATGAAGAAGCGCCGCACCAACAAAACACAACAGGCAGTCAGGCAAGCAGAGAGGCACTAAGGCAGCCAGCCAGCCAGCACCGTACCATTTGTCTTTTGATAATTATCATTTCACTCTGATAGCATCAATTTCAAAACAGTTGATGATTTTTGCTGCGTGTGTCGCTCGTTAACAAGCCAAGGCGGAGGCAGCTGCCAGCGAGTCGATAACTAAAATGCCTATACAAAACGGTAGCCCAACTAGCCGACCCGCGCCCTGTTTCCAGAGCTCTGAACAAGTGGCCAGCCCACAAAGTGCTGCATCATGTTCGATTAGGCAGCTGCTGCAGTGGCTGTTTGGCCAGCAAACAAATTAAATATGAAATAAATAATAATTAAGCTGCTTAAATTAAGTGAAACTATATAATAATTTTTTTAATTTATAACAACATATTTGAAATAGTTTTCAAAATTAATTGTGGAATGCGATAAGATGCCAATGAAAAAATGTACGGCATACTTTCAAGCGCAATCCACAATGAAAAAACGCAGCATACTTTTAGTTGCTGACAGATCAGCGCTCTGCGTAAATGTTGGTATCTTGGGTAAGCGACAATAGATGGCGCCACTGTGTACGTAAAGAGAAACAAGGCTAAGCATACTTTCAAGCGCAACACACAATTAAATAAAGCTGTAGCATACTTTTAGTTGCTGACAGATCAGCGCTCTGCGTAAATTTTGGTGTCTTGGGTAAGGGACAATAGATGGCGCTACGGTGTGCGTAAAGAGAAGCAAGATTATGCAAGGCTATATACATGGCATACTTTTAAGCGCAACACACAATGAAATAAAAATGTAGCATACTTTTAGTTTCTTACAGATCAGCGCTCTGCATGAATATTGGTGTCTTGGTTAAGCGACAATAGATGGCGCCAATGTGTAAGTAAAGAGATGCCAGGCTAAGTAGCTTACACGCACAATGCTCTCTCAACTGTCAAAGCCGGTTTGAGAGTTACTGTACTGGTAATCAAATGCCAATAAGAGAAAGTAATTTATGAGGAATTTATCTGATTTTAGTTGGTATATAGAAATGTCACAATTTACTTTTTTATTGAAAGTTTTTATTTACTTCCCTGTGCCTTCTCATTGAGCCACATTTAGCGCTCACTCACGTAGTCCCATTGTCTACTCAGAATACTCATACGTACAGTGAACTCCAGGCAATGCCAGTTGCTAATTAGGTAATTGTAGTCCCTAGCAGTTTGCCAGCTCTAGCGCTCGGCTAGCAGCGTGTGGCATGCATTCAGAGCCACACATGGAGTGCGCTGCATCTCGGCACATGCATCGACACCAAGGCACAGTCATGCTGGCGCTTAGGGTTCAGTTCTGAGCTGCCTGCTGGGCGCCATATCATGGACAGCAGGTGAATGCGTCGATTGTGCAAATTGCTCGTCACGCAGTGGATGGGCAGCCAAACAGCTCACAGAGTGCCTTGGGCCAGGTCAATGCGTGGCTGCAGTGGTAAATGCCGCAGCAATGCAATTGCCACATCGAAGCACTTGAAGTGCAGCTCACTAACGCTAATCTGCTAGACAAGTGCATGATTAGAGACTGAAGTGCTTTTGCCTGGGCCTAATCAAATCGAAATCATACGTCTATGGTTTGAGCAAGATGCTTGCTGAGCTAACTTTGCTCAAATAACGATCGTGAGACAGAGGGAGAGATAATATTTGCTGAGCATCCTGCTAAGCTCTTATATCCTTGTAACTTTTTATAAATTGCCAAAATTTAAGGTAAATACCAATGGGCCTAATGTCAAATGATGTCAGCAATGCAAAGGCCAAAAGGTTGCCACAAGAGTTTTCAGTGTAAGGGTTTATCTATTCATTCTAGCATTAAGAAAACAACCGAAATGAATCAACTCAGAGTTTGGTCTAAGCTAAGCTAGCTATTGCCTAGATTCCATGGCCAATTTGAGCGTGCTAATTGCAATGTCAAAGCCAATAACCCAATGCTTCAAGGGCTCGAAGGTATGTAGACAAAAGTATAAGCCATCTAGGAGTATGTTAAATATTGTAATATATTTCAATTAAAGAATTGTTGCTGAAAGTGTTTTGTAAGGATTAAGCCATTGTCAAATGCAAACATGTCTAAATAACCCTTGCGAGGGGTTTTGGCAATTTGAATTATGACAACAAAGAAAATCTAAAAGAGAGAGAGAATGAGCATGAGAGAAAGAGAAATTTATGACAAAAGCCTAAAATGAACGACTTTTCCCCATTGCCCCAGCAAACAACAGTGAAAAGCCAACAGCAAAAGCAACAATAACAAATAACAAATAACAGCAATAATAACAACAATAACAAGAACAATTTCCCACGGTACAACGTTACGTATACGCCATGTGTTTGCCAACCTGAACATGTGTAGCTATCTGTAAATGTGTGTGGGAGAGCTAGGAGAGGGCGAGGGGCAGCCAAGGTGGAAATGTAGTAACAACCCATGCAAAACAAAAACAGACTGAAATAGCAGCAGCAGCAGCAGCGGCGGCAGCCGTAGACTAGTATGTAGATATCGAGATACGTTTATACAACCATCAGGGAAGCAGCTGCAAAGGCGGGGAGTTGGGGCGTCACCCACACACACGCACACACACAGAGAGAGACCAAGAGATAGTCACAAAGATAGCGAGAAATGTACATTTCAAAAATTTATTTATTTACATTGACATTTTGTGCTACTTGTGCACTTTTTTCTCTACCTCTCTCCCTCCCACTCTCAGCGTGTATCTCTGTATCTCTCAATCTTTGCTCACTTGAAAAACTGCTAACAAAGCTCTAAACGCTTGTTTAGATGCCACCAGTTAGCAGTCTCAGACCCAGCCTCCTCACCAAGGGGAGACAGAGAAACGACAATGTATAATATATTGACTCAACTACAATACGGACATTGTCATAGCAAACGGAAGAGAGAGCCAAGCACCAAGCGGAAGACAGGCCAAGGGAGAGTCCATTTCCGCACCTGGAGTAACTCTCACAAGCCAAGCCAAGCCAACCCAAGCCAAGCCAAGGCTAGGCAAATCAGCACAAATTTATGAGCAACATAAAACGAACAGTTCATACACTAACTGAAGCACAATATACAATGGAAATTAATATAGATGAGATAAGAGCTTCGTATGTAGAGTAAATATTATAAAGTTTATGTTTATATAAGTATATATCTTTTAATTTGCATTCATCCACACATTAGGTTTGGAAAGTCAATGTCAAAGTTCTTAATAAGTTTATTAAAATTCCCAACTAGTTGCAACCACTTTGCTTCTTGTTTACAGCGTTGCCACCTGACGAAATTGAAGTACCCACAAGAGTGTGTTATATGCTTGGCCTGCGGATCTGTGTGTGTGTGTGTGTCTGTGGGTGGGAGACTGAGCTGAGAGTTTAGAAAATGTTTGCAAATGCTCAACATGCCCGTATTTCATGCATATTTACAAATTTCGATAGTATTTACAACCCCATTTCCCTCCCCCAGAGAAGGGGCAGCTTGACAGTCAGCCCTGTCAGAACGTTAGCCAGCAACAAACTGAAGAGTTCACTTAACAGTTTTATTTGTCTTTGGAAAACTTTTGTCTACACACACACACAGACACAGCAGAGGCAGGCAGGCAGGCAGGCAGGCAGGCAGGCAGGCAGGCAGGACATTCACAGGACGCACACTTGAATGATTTGTGGGGCATGGGTACAGAGCATAAGAGATGGGTTGGTTTGTCTGCTCCCGCTTCTGCTCTTGCGTTTGCTTCTGCTGCTGCTTCTGCTTTTGCTTTTGACTCTGCAATGTGGTCAAAGACAAGCTAAACGTGGACCAAGTCAAAGTCGTTTGGCTGTTTGTTGCTGTTGTTCCAATATCTTGGCGCACTTGAGCAATTTGTAACATGATAGAGATAAATGCCAAACCAGCTCATTGAATGTGTGTGCGTGCGTATGTGGGTGGCTGGCTGTGTCCGTATTTATGTGTGTGTGTCTCAGTGTGTGTGCTTTTATTGTTGTTTTGTTTATATTTTATTTTGCTTTGCATTGACTTGCTGCTTGGACTCTTTGCTAGCCTCACAGCGTATTCTTTTCCAGCTCAGCTGTTTGTCTAAAATATTTGCACTCAAATGACAGCACAAGACAAGGCAAAGGGATGCCAATGCCAGGTCACATCATAGACGTACCCCACATATAACAATATTTTTGCATATGAGCGAGGGTAGTTCAAGTTTTAAATAATTCAGCCAAATATCGAAAGCAATGCTGCAAGCCTGATGAACTACATTTTATGCGGGCCTTCGCTCACAAATCACCCAACTCTGAAGCGAGCCAAAACTATGAATTGCACAATGCGCAATAAACAATAAATTTTGATGTGGCCTCAAAAAAATTAACCTACAGAGAGAGAGAGAGCGAGAGAGAGATATTGAGCGGCTGGGATGCACAAAATATATTAGTCATAACGAATTGGCAATACTCTATAGTAATTGCTTAAAATTTTCAATTTGCAGTAAATATTTATGGCACATGCTTGCATTTCAACGATCTGGCAGCACTGTGCTGTTGGCGAGGCTTGTTAAGTTGGCTGCGGCCCTTATTTATATGAAAATAGAAAGGTTAATGACTTTTTCCAGTCGGATTTCCAATGGAATTGTGATCAAAAATCTGCCGCAAACAGGAAAATATATAAAAATATAAATAAATATTTAAAATATATATTTTAACTTATGCGAACAGAAAACAATCTTTTTTTCCATTTTATTTAGAAAATTTTGCTTCTTTTAGCTTTAAACATCAAATTCAAATATACAATTTTGTATCAAATTAAATTTATAGTAAGAATAAGAGATTTGCTAAAGCATGTCCAACTATTATTCAAAGTCTTTAGGAAAAGACGGCACTTGATAAAGTCGAGAGAGTTCTTTCTCTCCCTTCATTCATTCGTTCATGCATTCGTTCTGAATGCATGTGGTTGAGGGTGTGTGTGTCTGTGTGTGTGTGTGTGTGTGTTAGTATGCCATAAAACAAATTGGGTGGGTTGACAACACAAAAACAACAACAGGCGCATCAGTAATCCTAGGGGGCAGCTGGGATGGAGTGGGAGTGAGAGAGATGCTAGATAGAGCACGGCCTGTATGCATGCATTTATGCCAAAATCAGGAACAAAACTAGGCCTAGTTCTGGCTCGGGCGTTGGACATTGGCATCCATACAAACGTCAGTGCACGGACAGGCGGCGGTGGGGTGGCAGCCAGGGGGTGGGGGTAGAGGTGGCTGTGCTGCTGTCAAATGCAGTGAAGCTGCGAGCGAATCCAAACAACGATTCGCATTGGAAGTTGTTGTGTAGATTTGTGGCTAAAAGAGTTAACAGATAAAATCAAATATGCACTGTGTGCGGTGGCAGCGACGCCCAAAGCGATTTCGGGCGTCATGCCGTGCCCCGCAGGCAGCCACGCCTACCAACGCCTACCACCTCCAGCACGGGGCGAACCGCCTCACCTCGTCTCTCCACTGCCTCATCCTGGCCAAGCAACGAATTTTTGTTTTTGGGAAACGCATGCGAATTTATTGTTCGAGACGTTTGCATGCAGCGCACACAGAGGGGCCAGTGGACAGCAACTGACTGAGAGAGAGAGAGAGAGAGAGAGAGAGAAATGCATTTGGCAGGACAACTGTGGTAGGCGTGGCAGCCGGCACGCCCCCTGTCACAATCACATATCCAGCAACGGACGCCCCAGTGACGCATCTGCGTGCGCTCGCCGACGACGAGCAAGCCCGAGCTGAAAAGAAAGAAAAACTCTGCGTTTGACCTACAAAATTGCAGCCTGAATCTCACTCTGAGCGGAGAGCGGGAGGTAGCTGATGCTGCTGCTGCTGCTGCTGTGATTCAAGCTCTGTAGGTGGCAGCAGTCGGACAGGCACACAAATCACAAAACTGCTGCAGCTTGCGCCGAGACGAGCAAATCACATGCCCAAAAGTGTTCGCAGCCCAAATAGCAGAGCCACGCGAATCATGAGAGCGTGGAGGACTGGTTGACTGGCCAGCTGAATGGAAATTGGACAGCGGCGGGCGAAGGCGTCTGCGTCTGTAATGAAAGCGCCAAAGAAGTGAAATCGATTGGCGATTTCTATGGCACAAAGCAGACCCAAAAGCCAACACTTCTAAAAAAAAGGAAAAGAAGCTGCAAAGGGAGACGCAGAAGTTGGCCAAATGAAAATTGAGCTATGTACCAAGCAACGGGATTTGAGTTGTTGTTGTTGTTGTTGTTTCCTTTGAATTGCTGCTTTCGGCAAACTAGAAAGCCGCAACTGAAGGTTAACAGCTCGATATATAGCTACAAAGAGCAGCTCGTTAGGGCGAAACTTAAGTTTTGAATTGATATTGATGAAATGCTTTGAGAAATGGAAAGTTTTCAATAGGCGACTGAATATATAGTAATAAAATGAAATAAATTAAAGTTGAAATTATATTAAGTAAACCTATTTTAATAAGATTTTTTATTTAATTTATTTAATATAAATATTTTTATTATTATTTTGTATATTTAGTTATTTATTTATATTATTATCATTATTTATTTTTTATTTTATTTTATTTATTTTACTTATTATTTACTTATTTTATTTATTTTATTAAAATTACATTGACAAGACGTGATAAGTTAATTCAAATAGAATTTTTAGCTTGAAAAAGGCCAGATAAATATTTCAATAAAATAATTAATAGCTACATGTGGTCAAAAATATTATTGAACGATGATAAGATAAAAAAATGTTAATGGTAGCCAAAGTATCATTTTTTACAAAGTAAAAATTAATTAAAAGAGAAATATTAATAAAGGAAAGTGACAAATTAAGAGACACATTATATTAATACAAAAAGTTATACACATATTTATATATGTATATGCACTATGTATGTTTGTATTGTCTAACTAAGTTGTTTGGCACACCCTTAGGCCTTAGCCACCTGCCCTGCCCCCAAGTCCAATAACAATTATACACTCTGCTCTACTAATGCTGTCTTTTCTATGAGACGTTAATTGCAGTGTGCATGGGTCAAATATTATAACTAATGCTTACTTCCCCCTGTAAACGCCTACCCTTCATTGTCATGTGTGTGTGCGTGAGAGTGTATTTGTGTGCAATTTAGCACCGTTGGCCAAACAATTTAAGAATGAATACGCTCTGCGCCCACACTCCCACTCCCACACCCATATCCCACACACACATTCATTGGCAATCCCATAAAAGGAACAGCCCAGACCCAAGCGCAGCGGGTTGCATTTATGGAAAAGAGCGTGCAAATTGGGGTTGGGCTTACCCCAACAACAACATCAACAACAACAACAACAGCAGCAGCAGTAGCAGCAGCAAGAATAGCAACAACAACAACCATAAATGACAATAAGAGCGCAGTTCAAGTGTCAGCCGTGGCCTCTTATTGTCACGCGTTGTCGTGGCCCTGGCCCCTGCCCCAGCTCCATTCGATGCCCAAAGGAATGCCTCCGCATACACACACTCACACACACACACACATGCACACACAAATATGGTGGCATTTCCGGTGCTGCGGATGGGCGCCCCAATGTGCTGCTGGCATAAATTATGAATAAGGCAAGAGGCGCGTGTTGTGTATGTTGTGTATGTGAGTGCGGGTGAGTGTGTGTGCATGTGTGAGTGTGTAAGTGTGTAAGTGTGTATTATGAGTGCGTTTGTGGTGAACAAAATGAAGTAAAAGCAGCGACCAGAATGAAATGAAAGCAAGTGCTGTAAAGAGAGCGTAGGCCAAGGGAGGCCCGAAGGCGAGCACACTATTTTATGCGCTTGCAATCTAGTCGAAGTCTTAATACACTGCAATAACTAATAAGAAAAGAGCAAGACTGTGAGCCATATGCGTCAGATAAGAGATCTTATCAAGTATATATTAAGATTTTTATCAGCTGGCAAGAGAACAACGAAACGATGCTGAGTTGAGCTCGAGTTACTTAAAGCGAACAAAATTGTCCACTTTCGCTCGCAGACACAGGGCTGGGCACAGCTGCCAATGGAGACGAAGTAGGGGAAGCAGCGGCAGGGCGATGGGGTGCGTGGGGGGGGGGGTGTCATGGCGGGCAAGACGGCGGCGCGTTGCAAAAGCAAATGTGTCTGGGCTGTAGGCAACCGCAAACGAGCTTGACTTCGTTTGGTACGCTGCGGTGCGGTGCGAGCGAGAGAGGGAGCGACGGAGCGAGCGCTTCAGCTACAGCTTCAGTTTGTTTATAGTATCTCAATAATTAATGAGCTCTTAGGAATTTTTGTGGCGTACGCGAAGGATGCTGGCTGCTGAAAGAGAATGAGAACGAGAACGAGAACGAGAACGAAAACGAGAATGAGAATGGAAGCGAAAGGAACAAAGTCAACTGCCGTCGTATGCTGAGTTTCGCCTTTGGCTGTCGCTGCAAAAACTTAATGTACAAATATAATTTGCCGCACACACAAACACTTATGTGGCCACCCGAAAGCGTAGTTGCTGTGGCAGGCAGTACCCCTAATGGCAACCAATCCGACCAGCATTCTGGCAGCACTGGGCTACAAAGCTACTATTAGTTAGTTAGTTGCTCGGCCAGCCAGCCAGCCAGCCAAGCAGCCAAAAAGGAAACTGTCTGCTGTCTGCCAGTTGTCAGAGAGAGTTCATATTTTATGAATATAACCATATTATAAGGCGCGATGCTCGACAGACAGTGAATGTACTGCAAAAGAGGAGAGCAACAGCCAGAGGGAGTGGGTGGGAGCAGAGTGGGAGAATGCGAAAGCAAATGACATTTCAGTTAGAGAAACACATCAAAGCATTTGACAGACAACATACAATTCAACATGTCCGAGCGGTGGTCGTCTCTGCAGCTAAGTAGATTACGTTGACTGCTTGATACCCTGTAAATTCAATTAACCTGCTTATAATGTAAAAGCATTAAGCCAAAGAGAGTCATTCATGTGTTGCTCAGCTGCAGCTGTTCTCTGGGCAACCTTCTTATTCTGCTGTATTTACTCGTACTTTTAAGCACTTTAAATACATATTCTACATATAATATATTTCATTTAACTCTCTCTCTCTCTCTCTTTCTCTTGCTGCTTGTGCTTACATATATATCATTCAATCAATATTCTGAACAAGCTTTGCAGCTATGCTCTGTAGACGTTCTCATATCTGTTTACAACTTCAACTTATTTCTCTCTCTCTCTCTTCTTTTATTTATCATATCCCACATTCCCTTCAACTATCTACATTTACGGGGTATTTGAAACAACTTTACAAAAAATAAATGAAATAGAAGGGGCACAACGCTAACATCTCATTATTTATGCATTTGCGACGCTTTTAGCGCAAAACTCTGCGACCTCTGGCACGCCCTCTATTCCCATTCCGCCTTCGCGCTAATTTGAGCTTTGCCTTTGATTTGCTTAATTTGTAAATGGTTGGGCTGATGCAGCGTTGAGGCGATCCTTTTACATGGCTTTTAAACGCTTTTCCTGGGCAACAAAATGACCAAAAGGATGCGCCGCATAAAATGCGCATAGTCCGAAAAGGACATTAAATGTAAGAGCCATGCAATATTTATGCGAGTGTGTCTGTGTGTGTGTGTGTGTTTGTGAGTGTGGCTACATATGTTTTAGTGTAATAAAAATAACAATGCATAACAACAAGCGACACACTCTCATTCACACACACACTCACACCTAGCGCATACATATTTTATAGCATATTTTATAATCTAATTACCGCGCAATATCGTCCAAAAATAAATGATCGCACAGCTGGGACCGCTGGGCGCAACGCGAAACTTCCGTGTGGGCGTGGCTGGCACGACGGGGGACGGCGGCGGCGGAGCTGGCATAAAAATGCCACAAAATTAGCTCGACGCGTTTGGCATTAAAAGCGACGCCCGAAGCGTGCGGCATTAAAATAAATTGCACAATACACGCAAGCACACACACACATACACATTCACACACACATACTAATACACACGCAAAGAACACAAATGCGCCGCACACCTAAACAAATCGGCCTGAGGAGCTCGCACTCAGCCTTACCCAATCGAGCGCAGGTGTCGACGCTTTCAACGCCTTTTATGTGAACCAACCCCTAGCACCGCCCCTCAACTCCCCCTTCCCACCCACCCTCAAACCACCTTAACCAAAAGTGTCATATGGAACCACAGCGAGAGCCAAGTTAAGGCAGCGCCTTCACTGATAATAACAAAATACAATTTAACGCATTGGCGGCTACTTAAAAAGCGTCGCATGGCCAAGCGATAAGGCTCGAAGCTGGCGAAGATTGCCAGCACAGGACAGGACAGGATAGAATAGGACAGGAGGGTGGCTCGTGGCTTTGACCAAATGAATGTTAAGCAGTTGCGCCCAGCGAGCTGCTAATATATGTATTATAGAGAGAGGCACGTGTTGGCCGGGCGAGGCAATTTAACTGCCAGTTGACAGGCAAAGGACCAAGCGCACAAAGGAATTTAAGTGTAGCACAGTTTGGCAGGAACTGTAAACACTCTGGGCAGCATAGAGATCGTTCGCTGTAGATACACAAACTAACTGATGATATATCTGACAATTTCTGTTCAATGTGTGTGTTTACTTACCCCTTGCCCCTATAATGTGATCTGCTAAACGCTAAACACCGTCGCTAATAAATGCAGTTTCTATTTTTAAAGGGTTTCCACATCATCTGCTTGACTGAGCTCGCGCTCTACAAAGGTTGAAGTTCAACTGAATCGAGTTGAGGGTTGGGCTATTTACAATTCATAGCGTCTATGGTATTGCCATTGTCGATATCTACTTAATATGCATTTTCAATTGTTGTTCTATCTCACACACACACACACGCACACGCACATCTGCGTACAGATGAAATAAGTGAAGCGCGTGCACCTTCAAGCATTCAATGCAAACAATACAAAGGCACACACACACTCACACATTTGCATATATTTATTTATTTTATGTCTCTTCTATTATACTATAGAAGAAATAGAGTGAAGAGGGAGGGGCAGATAGGGACAGAGTGGGAAAGGCCATCACAAGTAGGCATCAAGTAGAAAACTGCACAATAAAACTCAATGCGGTTGATGACTGCTTTTTATGCCAATGACAAACACGCACAAACACACAGAAAGCGAAATATATACATAGTGTGCTATCTCTCTCTCTCTTTCTGCCCCTCTCATTCTCTTTTAGTCTTCGTCTTTCGTATTCAACATTTATTGGTCTATTTTATGATCCTTTTTGATATGTACTTAAAGAAAATTTTACATTTATTGGTTTGACAAGCGCAAACAACGACAAGCAACAACAACAACAATAGCAACAACGTTGTTGTTGTCCTTGGGTTATAGTTTGGCAGGAATATGATGGGTCAAACTCTGGTCAATGTCTTGTGCCATTTTCGGTTTGTAATCTGCTCATTTGCTTATAAAATTATTCACCTCATTTGTTGCCCCTTTTCTGCTTGCTTGCACCGCAGTCGACCCAACCCCATTCGAAGCGAACCGACGCGTCCCAATCCCTGCTGGCTTTGACAACGTTGGTCATTTGATGAATTATGAAATTTGGCTTGGGGGTAATGCAGGAGGGGGCTGCCCGTGCCCGGGCATCTGTTTATGGCCATTTTGTTGTTTTGTTGCCAAGTGGCAACGCACGTAAATTGCGGCCCATAAAAGTTGAAGTGTGTGTGCAGCCTCTTGCCTCGCCTTGGCAGGCCTTCTTCAGCCCGGAAACGTTTAATGGCCAATGGCAATTACAATTTGAGGCTGTGGCAAGTGCCTCGAAGCAATTGCAAAGGATTCGCAGCACACTTGAGCAGCAGTCTGAGTCTGAGTCGGAACGGGAGCGGGACCACTCAAGTGTCAATTAGATGCACTTCTCTTCATCATATGGCAATGCCAGCCAAAACCAGCCAAGTCACAAGTCTTACGCGCACTCTGCGCACCGCCCCCATACGCCTCTGACCTTGGAGTTGCCTTAAGTTCGAGCGCTCGCTTTCAAATGCCTTTGCTTTGAAGTGTAGTTGACGTCATGATGAAGCAACTTCCTGTCGTTAAAACCGACACCGTCCTTCATTTGCTTTTCCTTCTTCTTTCAGCTTTCAGTTTTCTTCTTTCTGCTTCTGAGTCTGCCTCTTCAGCTTCGTTTTGCTGCTGCTGCTGCTGCTGCTTCGACAACAATTTGCAAACGTTGCGACGTGCGATGTGGGCGTGGCTGGGCCATGCATATATATTGAGCTGGTTAACGTCTTCGTCGTCGTCTCGTCGTCGCCCTCATCTTGACTGTAGTTTCCTGCCGTCGCTGTTGTTGTTGCTTTCTTCTATTTAGCAAGCAAATTAAATCAGCGCCATGATTTTCGACATTCAGCTCATTTGTTACGAGCGAACGTATACGCATACGTATGCCCAATGCGGCGTATGAGTAATGAGCCCGTGATGACGATTGGGCAAGTCTGTTAAGTGGGTCAAGCATGCTTAATAGTTGTTTAATTAATATATTATACAAATATATATATTATATATGAGGATATAGATATATGTATATATAAAAGACAGCAGAAGGTCAAGTAGTTTATGTCTAAATATATCACAATATATCGCTCTCTCTCTTTCGCTCTCTCACTCTCTCTCTCTCTTTAAGGCTCCCTGCCTACTTTTGGTATTTACTTTTGCTTTTATATTTGTTATTAATTGACAAGATGAAAAAACATTTCTTTTTTTGTAAAGTGACTAAACAAAAAACATTAAAAAAAATAAATGAAAAGACAAACATTTTTTGTTGCTGTTGTTGCCTGTTCGCCTAGAGCAAAAGTTTGCTGTGTGTGTGTCCTGTGTATCCTGCCATATCACTTTGTATGCAACCGTCGCCCCGAAGCGTATCAAATTGACGCATTGATGCGGAAGCGGCGATTGCCACGGCAAATGGCGGCCGCTTCTGTGCGGCAAATGCGGATGCGGATGCGGATGCGCCAAACGGGCCACGGAAGACACACACACATAGATACACAGATAGATGAAGTAGAGGACGGGCGAAGAGAGCGACTCCAGCTGGCTGTCGAGCAGGTCACATGACTTAGACGCCAATTTTTGTTAGCTCAATGGCCTAAACACAAAACGCCTTATAAATTAGCTTGTTGTTGCATGCTGCGTGAGCTGGCAACATTTGTTGCTGCCTGTGGTCGAGTAAATTGTTCAATAGATTTAGTAAAGCAGAGCAGGAGCAGAGCCACTATGTAGAGAATGACTGACAAAAATAAGCATCATATTATACAAGCATACAAGAATGAGCTGGCTTAAATTCACTTCAAGCAGGTTTTATGCTTCAACAATTTTGTGAAATTCAATTTATGTTACCCAAGGACATAAAACATATACTGAATCATTACACAGAGACAGAAAGCGACTCAAGAGAGAGGCAGAAAGAGAGAGAGAGAGAGAGAGAGCTGGGAGCGGGAGTAACATGTGTGCTTAGTTGGAGCACGTAAAATATCAGTTATAGTCATGCATATATGTGTGTGTGTGTGTGTGCGGATACTCCCCCATTACAGACGTGCAATGACGTAGTCAAAGCGTCAAATGCAGCAGCGTGAGCCGTCTGTCAGTCGTTGTCGTAGTCTGGCTGAGTTGCTTTCGTTTTCCATGGCATTGGTTACGCTCGACTCCTGCTTCGCTCTTCGACTCTCTCTCTCTCTCTCTCTCTCTCTCTATTCTCAGTCAGTGCAGACGATACAACTTCAAAGTCCAAATGCACAACGACGCCAAGTTTAATGATAACCTCTAAATAAAAAGGCCAACTGAACAGTTTGAGCTCTCGGATTGCAGGTCGACTCGATAGGGCGTCGTCGTCGTAGTGACACTCACACGTAGCAAACATAAATTTCACTTTATGGTTTGTTAACGAGTTAAATTCGAATACAGTGCAAAATGCACAAAGTTTGTCATTTGCTGGCAGCCGGAAGAAAGCCTAGAGCCTTAGCGAGAAGGGATTCGGGCCAGCAGTCGTGTTTGTCCTTGTCGCAGAACGTGCCAGAGTGTGGAGCGTGATAAGTATTATTGTTAATGGCTCTTCGGCTGGGGCTAGGCACCGAAACGTTTTAGTGGAAAACTTATTTTGCATTCACAGTCTCTTTATGAAGAGCTTTAAGCACAACTTACATCTATTTTATTTCAATTAGTTTCAAGTTTCAGAGCTGCCGCCATATACTAAGTCGTTGCTCTGTTGCCTTAGCTAATTAAAGTCTGTTGCAACATTTGCTCAGCTGCTTCGCAATTGTTATTCTGTTTTCTACTTGATTGTGAGGCTCACTCATATACGCAGCTCTTTATTTATAGCTCTCAAACTCGTTTCGCTGCTTGTCAAGTATTTTCCCCAAGGCCTCAACGTTTCATTTTTTTGATACAATGACAGATTACAGTTACAGCCCCCGAGCTGCTAATAATGCTAAGCTCCTGTTTGGGGTATTATATGGCTATAATCTACCTCACTCTCACTCTCTCTCCCCCTCCCTCTCCCTGTCTCACTCTGCATTGATTAGCCTTTGCGAGCTGCGATTGCATTTGAAGTTCTCATTCCTTGACGACTTTGCTCATTAGCGTTTCATAAATTTGATTAAGACAATCCCCTGAGTATTTGTTGTGTCTGGCCTGTCTCTTTATTTGTTTGCAACCAGCAGTTGTTGCTGTTGTTGTTGTTGGAGTAGAAAGCAACCCTGCAACATCTGTCAAATTAGCACAGAGCCAACCACCAACTGCAATATATGTAGAAAGGCAGTGAGAGCATGAGGCGGGGATAGAGGTAGCTAGCTGGGTATAAGGGGCTGCAGACTTGGTATCGTCATATATATCATAAGGTCTTTTACAATTTTGACGCCAGTTAAATTGGATTAATTTGCATTAATATTTATTAGACGCAAATGCTAAAGGCAGTCGACTGACATCAGAGGGATTCGGAATCCGGCTGGTTGGGGAGAGGGCTACCCTCTGGCCATTTAAGTGGCCATTTTCATATCAGCCGAGGCAGAGTACGACGAAGGACTGAATGAAGCATTTGCAATGCAGAAAAAGGCGCACACAAAATGGCAAAAAGGATGTATAAGCAGCAGCAGTAGCAGCAGCAGCAGTGGAAGCAGTCGTAGAAGATGCAGAAGCTGAAGGAGCGCCAACAACGTGGCTAAAATGTGCACTTGGAACTGTCAAAGCAAATATGTCAAACATCGTCGACGTTTGTCCTTCGTCCTCTCGAGCTGCAGCAAATTTTTCTATTTGCTTTGCTTTCCAACGTTGTTTGCGCACATATTGAATGAGTGTGTGTGTGTGCGAACGCGCGCATATATACATATGTGTATGTGTGTGTGTGTCTCCTGGCGCGACTCCTGCTCCTGATGTGTGCATTTGTTTGTTAGCAAACATGTAAGTTGCCTTTGGCCAGCTACGGGTAGAGCATAGCCCTCCAGGGGGTAGGCCATAGAGAGAGATGGGGAGAGAGAGATAGAGTGAGAGGGGAGCCAGACAACAGAGCCAGTGTACGACAGGCAGCTTGCTTCAATCATCTGGCACTTGGCTCGCCCCGAAATCGAAAATTCTCCTTCGCTTCTACATCTTCTTGTTCTTCTTCTTATACTATTGCTGCTGCTGCTGCTGCTGCTTCTACTTCTGTTACAATGCAGGGAAATTCCATTCAGTAGCTTTTCTTGCTGCCGACTCCACTTTTGCGACTGCATTGTGCCCATTTCGTATAGCGTATCTTTTGCTCTCATTTTATACCAATTTTTCTGTATTTTGGCAAATACTTCATACTTTGGGGCCCTGTCTAAGCCACGCCCCCGTCGCCTGTCAACTCGCTTTTGGCCGTTGCTGTATTTGATTTCTCAAAGTGCGCGTTTGGAAATTTGATTTTGGCTGTTGCTGTTGCTGCTGCTGTTGCACTCGCAACTGCTGCTTTAGATGCCATCTGTCAACTCATCTCAACTCAACAGCAATCACAGACACACTTCTCAGGCGTCCGCACACAGAGCGCACTCCAGACACCATTCATTGTCATACGAGCGTTGAGCTCAAAGCTCGCAACTGCGACAGGATGCAGGCAAATGGCGAATCCTGCTCTGGCTCTCCCTCTCTTTCTAATTGTCAGGCAAAAATACTTTATATTCATATCTAAAATTGAAATACTAATGCAAGTCTATTTTACAACTAAACTATCTCTCTCATTGCTCTACTTATTGAATTCTCTAATCAAGTCTTGCATTCCTTTAGAATGACATTTCAATGGCAAAATCTCAAACTCTCAAGCAAAATCAATTTGATATTAATTTGAATAATCTAGACACTAATTACCTTGCATACCTATTATACTCCATACCTACACTCCCTGTCTCTCCCCCTCTCTTCTCTTCTCTTAGCAAAAGCAATAATTTCAGCTCCATCAGCAGCATTCAGTAGCATACCCTGTGTAAGTCCGAACTGCATCATTTGAGGTAACAAATGACAGTCCGTTTATGAAGAGCTGAGCAACAAATGAGGCATTCATCATTCCGAGAGCCACCCAATCAATTATACAAGTTCATTGTTCCTTTCTCCCTCTCATTCAGGCTCCCTCTCTTCCTGCCTCTCTCTCACACACAATTAGAGGCATTCATAGAACTGCCCTTTATGGCAATTAGGAGCTCTTGAATGCCTGCTTTGTAAGTGGACGAGTATATCAGCATAAATCTCAAGTCCTCGTTTGCCCTGTTGAACTCTAAATATGAGCGCCAGCAGCCAAAAGGCAAATGCCAATCGTCGTGCCTTCGACTGCATTAATAAGCCATGGCCCAAAAATGAAGAGAAAACTTCTTAAGCATTTGCCTTGCTCGGTTTTCCCTGTTCCACAGCAACGAAACTCGTAAACATAACAGAAAACAATCGGGCTAAAGCAAACTCGAAATATGATACACTACCTAAAAGGATATTATGCTTGCGAGTTCATGAGAATTTTAATGGCTAAACCAAGAAGCAGAGGCATAAACATGAAGATTCAGCTTATAGCTCTTGATTATGAATATTTTTATCAATATAATATTTTCATCATCAGTTTCTCAGCTTCTCTAGTGAAGTGCTTTATTTAGCCGTTGTTCCCAGCTTGTTAGTAAAACAGAAATCCGAGCATCTCTCTCTCTCTCTCTCTCTCTCTCTCTCGCTTTCAGCGCAAAAAACTTTTTTTTTTGCAAAAACGTAAAATTTTTTATCCTGTTTAACTTGGCGTAAATTGCGCGCGATATAATAGGAGGTGCTGGAGGTGCGAGCAGGTTGCCGTTGGTGGGGCTTGCTGTACAAGGTTTAAGTCCATCTTCAATTAATAATGAAGGTGTTAAATTGTCGAAATCTGTGCGGTGGCGCCACCTAGCGACCTACATTAAGCACACACTGCGAATCAGCAGCAGCAGCAGCAGCAACAGCAGGAAGCGCAGCAGCAACAACAGCGCTACAACAACAACGAAAATGGCTACAACAGTAAGAGCAACAACTAAAACAACAGCCACAGCGTCGGCTAATTAATGAAAATGCTTTGAAATAATTATGCATAATTTTTAGTGTATACATTGAGCAGTTTATGCCTGAGTTATTACAACAGCTGCTGTCGAAAGTAATTAGCATATGACCGAAGGGCCATATTGCAGGCAGTGGGCGGCTGTGCAGAGGGGGCAGCGGCGCTGCTCGATAGGTGATAACTGATGGGCGGGCCCGCAACTTTTTGGTGAGCATATTTATGGTATGGAAATGCATTTGCAAATGTCGAAGTCTCCAAGGCGAAAGCAGTTTGACAACTCGATTTCAAAGTAAACAAATGAGCGACACACACACACACAGACACTTAAACACACACACAGACTCACACTCTCTCTCATCTACAAGTTGCATTGCTCAACATGTTTTCCATTTCGAGTGTAAACAAAATTCTAATACGTAGAACATATTGCTGGAAAATTGCTTTCCTTTCGGCAACAGCAACAGCTACCAGCAATGGCAACGGGCAACGGACTAAAGGGAGCGGGTAGGGGGAGCCAAACCGAAAAGCATTGTTAACAACAACAGCAGCCAGAGTAGAGCCTGCAAAGCAGAAAAGGACGGGCGGCCCAAACGGGGGGCGTGGCGTGTGTGGGAAAACTGAACGAAGAACGTCAAACTTTTGATGTTGCAATTTGTAATTCAAGCAGAAAACGAAGCGAGCAAATTTTTTCCTTTTTCTTTTCACTTTTTTCTTCTTCTACTACTTCTTCTTCTTTTTGGCTCTGCTGACGAATATGTGAATGGCTTAATGTGTGTGAGTGTGAGTGCTTTGTGGGCGAGCGTATATGAATTCTCTTCCAGGAATTCACAATCGAGTTGAAGCGAAAATGCTCTGCAAAAGTGAGTGGAATAATGTGAAGAAATTATTTAGTGAATAACAAAAAAAGATAAAAGGTGGGCTAAGACAAATAGTAGACCAGTTAATCAGTTAATATATATATAAATGAGTCACTATTTCTCTATATTAGAAAATCATTTTGTAAATAATGAAAAGTCTGCAAGGTGGAGATCAGATTGATTTGACTTATATGAATTTATTCTGTATTTAATTAAAGGTTTCAATGTGTCAATAAAGTAGAAAAATAATTCATAAATAACAAAAAGAATCTAAGTTGACAAATATATCTATAGATCAGATTGATTGATCTATATTGGTAAAAGTTATTCAGGAATTTTCTCATGGAAAGTGATTCAGCTGCCAGTTTGGCGTACTAAAGACGTAATATTTATATTCTTGTATATAATAAGAAAGTCTTATTGCCCAACTATAGCTACAGTTATAGACTTGCAATATGAGCTTTAATAAAATTTCAATGCAATTTGTTGTTGCTGCTGCTGTTGGTTGCCGTGGCATGCCTCGGCGAGTGCGCAGAGGAGTTTGCCTGAATTTTGTTCATCAGATTTAGCCCGTGGAGTTTTCTTTTCTTTGGGCTGCAAATGTAGCAAATTCCCTTCTCTTTTTTTTTTGGTTTTGGTTTCTGTTGTTGTTGTGTGTTTCGAGCCAACCATAAGAAAACTTTGGCGCTTGAAATATTGTTAGTCCTGCTGCCTTGCCTTGTCTTGGCCTTCTCGGCCCAGCGTTGCCTCTTCAAGAGGTAGCCGCAAATAAACAGAGACGAAATGCGGCCCTGTGGATGGAGGCGACACAGCTGGCAGTCCGCCGAGGCATTTCGAAATGTTTTTGCAAGTTTTCAATTTGGCCATAATCCCGGGCACTTGTTTAGCGGTTCAGAGTCCAAATACGACCGGCCAGACCATGTCTGGCAGTAAGTAAGTATTTTTCATATTTCAGGGATTATCATTGTTAGGCTCTGCCGCCTCAGACCCGCCCCTGTCATTAGACCCGTTCGAGCATTAATTGCTTAAAGATTAAGACTGTTGCCTTTCAGCGTTTCATCGCCTCCCTCTCTCCTCACATGTTTTGCTCAAACTCAATTGATGTTTGCTTAGGCCGAGTACCTAGCTATAAGTGGGGAGCGACTCGATCAAAGACTTCACGCTTCGGCTACCCTCTAAGAGTTTCGGCGCAGCTGTCGACGACATCTTCAACCCTTTTTGTGAGCGCGCAGCACAAAGGAGCCTAAATTTCTATTTATTGGCAATTTAAGTGCGATATAAATAATTTGCTATTCAGGTAGCCAAACTTCGTCTGACTTTGATGAAGCATGTGAACGATCCAGCGTAGATCCTGCCAGCGTAGATAATGTTTTTATCATACTCAATTTGCTAGGGTTGAATTAGCTCGATTTAAATGTTTGCCTCGCCTCTGAATGGAGCGAAGAATTCACTTTTGTTTGCGGCCGAGCCCTGACGATTGGGTTTAATTGATTAAGCGTTATTTTTCATAAAACATTTAGGGGCGGATCTGCGCTGCGGTTCACTTACTGCTCCAGCGGTGCAGGGTGGTGCATAATTCAAGCAATTGATTCCCATGTGTGCTCATTATGTATTCCTTGTACTCTGCGCATCTCGCTCAGTGATTATTTTCAAGCAAAGCCTGTTGTGGTTGGCTGTACAGCTTCATTGCCCAACAACGTCTAAATGGTATAATTAATTAAATTATTTAATTTCGCTTTGTACTACAAATAGATGCGTTCACCCAAAAAATACAAGAAAACCCCTCAAAAGCGCCCCATCATACCGCCCAGCCCTGGCACGCCCCCATCTGCCCGCAGTCAACAAAAACCTTGTTAGTAATTGCGGTAAATGTGATTAGAAACTTTGGTGCAACGTCCTTCTCCTTGGCAACGCTTTCCCCTATTTGATTTTTAGCACCAGAAAAACCAAAAACTTTTAACCTAGACACCAGCACACACACTTACACACACACACCTACACACACACACCTACACACGCACACACACACGCAGCCGTAAATAGTTGGCCTTTTACGTGCGTTAATGATGTTTTCTCAATCAAAAAGTTAAATCTCTCAGAGCGCAAGAACGAATTTCTCTAGCTGCCGAGGCACGCAAAAATGTGTTGCACAAGTGGCGGGAGGCGTGGCGGAGGGGCAGGCGAGGCTGCTGGCTGCTGGCGTTTACAAGGCCTGCGTGTTAAGCGTTTTAGGAACTGTCGCTGCTAGGACCGTGGGGTTCGAGCCAGCGAATCGAACAAGAAAAGCTAATTACAAGTAGCGAAAAAGTTGTGCGTGTTGGTGGACCAAGGACTCAGGTAAGTGCGAGCTGCGAGGGAGGCGGAGGCGGAGGCGGAGGAGGTAGACGTCTGATTTAGCACTGAGAGTGTATGGAGTACAGGGTGTTTGCTTTGGCTAAAACACCTGTTCGAAACTGTTTGAAACTTTGATTGGTTTTTATACGTTTTTCTTTTTTTTTTTTGCTTGGGCTCTTCTTCTGCGCGCTGGCAACTTTGCCAAATGTGTCAATAATTGGCATAGAATTCTTTTCGGGGCCAAAAGTTTGTAAAAAAAAATAGAAATACAGAGAGAGAGTGAGAGAAAGTGAACAAAACTCTTAACAAAATGCTGATTAGAGAGCCAAACAAATTTTACAATTTGATAAATATTTCCAGTGAAGCAGCTTAAATAAGGCTCATTAAAGCGCGTGCTAAGCCCAAATAAATATGAATTCTATAATGAGTTTAACGTTCAGCAACATGCATAGAGATAGAGAGAGAGGGAGAGAGAGAGAGACGCGCTCAGCTGCTGCAGCAATTATGAATTCCATTCTAGTTGGTCAACTTTAGTGTGCTTGCCAACCCAACTCTCATTCATTCAGCTATCCATTCATTCATTTATTCATTCATTTTGTGTCCTAAGCTTATGTTGCTGCTGCTGCTGCTGCTGAAGCATTCCAATGCTTTGGAGTTTCCCCAGTTTCGAAACTCTTCGAGTTTGCCATAAACTTGTGCGCCAAGCAGTTGTGGATATCTTTTTTTTTTTTTCTTTGGCTGGCTAAAGCCAAGTCGAACACTTACTTAAAATTTGAACCCCTTTTTGCTGGCTGCTCAAAAATCGTTTTCAGCTCAGTTTTCAGTTAGCTTCACTTTTAGTTCACTTGCACTCATTTTGCGCTCCCTCTCCCTCTCTCCCTCTCACTCTCTTTAGCTTTTTGGGAATTTTAATATAAGTAAACGCAGCTCGAACTGGAATTTGTGCTTTGCTCGACTTGGGGCAAAAAGTTTTTTATCTACGACCAAATAGTTTCAGACTATTTCCCCATCAATTTTATTGGTAATACTTAGACAAAAGTTTGCCCACATTACAGAGCGATATTTGGTCGAAGGGAAAACAAATCCAGCCGTTTTAATTTAAAGGATTTAAGACCTCAAACTTGATCAAATTTGGCCCGCAATACACTTGACAATACATAAAGCGAGCAGCTAAAGAACTTCTGACTGCAATTTTGTTGTGCTCCGCTCTAATTGCAATTACATTTGGGCCACTGCCTGCTCGTCTTGGCTGCAGCCCTGTAATTGTGACAATTGACTGTAAAAGTTGCTAACTGTAATTATCACCTCCCACACCCACCCCACTAAAAGAGGAGCTTAATTAATAGACAGAACACACGTTTCGTGAACCAAAATCCGCACACAATCCGCCTCTGGCTTTGGCTTTGGCTTTGGCTTTAGCTCTGGCTGTGGATGTGGATGTGGCTCGCTGCTTCATGACGCACGCAACTCTCTGTCCGCAATAATAATTTACATTTTAAGCCAATTCTGAAAATGTAAAACAACACAGCGAGCTGGAGAATACAAAAAAAGAAGCAAATTCCATTTTCACAGTTAAATAAAAATTAATTACAACAATTTATCGTTCGCACAACAACTAAAATGGGACGAGCAAAAAAAATATAAACAAGCGCGCTCACAAACGCAACGCAACGAATGAATTACAAGGCATACAAGCCCTCAGGACACATTGCCACGCCTCCTTCGTCCCCCCCGCCTGGCGTCCGTAATGTGCGGCTTGTTGTTGTTAAACGTTGCCGGACGTCGCTTTCGGTTGAAACTGGCTAAAACGCCAAATGTTAAACCCTTTTGTTAATGCAGAATAATTGCTACGGGTCCGAGTTTCCAGTTCCGAGCAGCGATGTTGCACGGCAAAAGCCAAAAAACAAAACGTCAGAGTATTTCTCTTTTTTTTCTGGCATTTTTTCTGTCTCTTGAAATTAGAGCGACTGGCGACTGGCGACCGGGCAAAGTGGGCGTATGCCCAGTTCCGTTTCATTTAGTTTTCAGTTTCCACCTAATTTACCCAATTGGGTAAAAGTGCTTTGTCATAATCAGCCCGGGAGCAGGGTTCGCATATCTAATGAATGGGGCTCAGGCTCAGACTCAGGCTCAGGCCCGGGCCACCCTTTGCCATTCAGCCAACAAAAGGGGCCAAAGAGTAGGCGCCATAAAGCAAACTTTTCGCTCAGCTAAAAGAACTCTGCTTGCTGTGCTGTGCTGTGTGTGCCTCTCCACTCACCACTCTCGACTCTCTGCTGGGCACATATTTATCGAGTTGCTAATAGGCTGTCACATAATTAGCCTGCTAACAACCAAATCGGTTGCCCAAAAAGGTACAAACACAGGCAGAGACAGCGAATGGAGATGGAGCGAAAGGATATTAGCATTAGCCGGGCTGAAAAGTCAAAGATCTTTGCGATAATGTCCAACGGTGTCGTTGCCAGCGACTAATGCGCTCGGCCTGCTTTTGGGGTTAGATTTCTTTGAAGGGACTATTGCGATGCGCTGTAAACGGATTTATCTCAGATTCACGATAGCCGGTAGAAAAAGGAGAAAAAAACAAAAACAAAGTTTCCAATTCGAATCACCTTGACAGAGCTTCAGATGTTTTTGTGGCACGTGTCACACAGCTGACAAAGATATATAGATATATAGAAATATTTCCCTGGCAGCCTTATCTCTCTATTAAATTATATAAAGCAGGCTTTTAAATATATTCAAGTGTCTGCATTTAAAAAAAACTACCTTTACCAAGCTTGTTGCATAGCTCATCACTGACCGAAGCTACCCTCATTGCTGCCTGTAGTTGGCAAAGCCTTCCCAGAGGTGTCATTAAATTACCAAAGTGACTTTGAAAAATGGTGTGAAAAATGAGTTCAAATCGAATCATGGCCCTACCCTCTCTCACTTTGTCTCTCTCTCTCTGTCTCTGAGCATTAAACGCATTTTGCATGGCTGTTGCAATTAACATCGGCGAAGAGCAGCAGCTGCAATCAGGCAATAAATATTCGATATGGGGCGATGCGAGGCGATGATTATTGTTTCAACGCCTCAATAATTCGAACCATTTTTTAAAAATCGTTCACAAAAAAGCCAACACACACACGCACACGCAGTCAGGATGCAGGACGAACAGGCAGACAAATATTTGTTGCCGTTGGCCAAATGCAAAATGCAAACGCAGACCGCGCTGTAAGTTGTGCGTGTGTGTTGGCCTGGCCATGTTGCTGGCTATGCCAATGGCCAGTGCTAATTGCCAATTATGGACAAATGCGTTCGTGCGCGAAATTAAATTAACCCCTTTTTTGTTTGACACTAGCAGAACAAACGCCTCGCCATGTCGTCTGCCCTGCCCACCTCACACATCACACATCACACATCCTGCTCATGATCCTTTGGCAAGTGCAGTCCTCAAACGCTTGTTACCAAGTGCCCGGCATGTCATCAATCAGCCCAGCCACGTGACACGAACAAAACATAACTACGCGATGTGCAAATATGAAATATATTTATGTCCATTAATTGATCCGAGCTGCTGTTTGGGGTATATGCGAGGGCTGACTGCAGATGCGACAGAGAGAGAGCTGTGGCTGCCGTTGTTGTTGTTGTTAAGTGCAATGAACTACTGGAAGTAGATTGAGACTGAGCTACTCTTAAACTTATATTTCCATATAAATCATAGAAATCTTAACTCATTATATATTCATATAATATAAATTACATTTAAAATATATCTGATTACTTATTCATATAAAACATAGAGCATGCTGTAGTTCAGTTCAGTCTTTAAATATTCTCATTCAGCAATATCTTTGTCGTTTTGCGCTGTGGTCAACTGACAATGTACACATCGATGTGCAATTATTAAAAATTGACTGATTGGCACAGGGTATATGCACACATGCAAAAAATACATGTGAAAAACAACAGCAACAGCAGCAGCAGCAGCAGCAGCCGTAGTTAAGTCAACACCCAAATGAGTTAAATGGCAAAGTGAATCGAACCGCATTCAACCACATTACAAGCGCGCATTAAAAATAATACAATTTTGAAAGTTTCATAAATAGCGACTGTCATTACAATTTATTTAATATTTTTTTATTTACCCAAAAGCTGCTGCAGCTGCTGTAAAATGTGAAATGTAAAAGCGAAAAAAAAAAACAAAGATAATAACACGCGTCGTGTCAGATTTTCAGATGTTCAGATATGTTAATGCAAACAATGAGCCATTTCATGTGCTATTTTTGTCAGATGCCAGAGCCGAGCCAAAGAGTTAATAAATTATTATAAATGGCAACAACAACAGCAAACTGTGTAACTTAACCCATCAATAACAATTTAAGCAGCAGCAGGAGTTGATGTAGTTCTGCGTGCTTTGATTCAATTTCATTTCACTCGTATTTATCTGGCTTCTTGTTGGCCGCATCGGAGTCTGGCTCCTTGTGGTGTTCCTCCTTCTCCTGCTCCTCCTCCTCCTCTTCCTCGTGCTCCTCCTCGATCAAGGAGTGCTGGCTAGAGCGTGGTGTGGGCGGACGCAGTACCGTAACCACATAGCCGCGCCCAGTCGAGGACGGTTTGCGCATGTTGAGGAAGCGATGACGCAGTCGCTCGCGTCGCTCTCTATTGCGCTGTTCGATCAGCTCCTCAAAGTTCACTGCGCAGCCAGTTAAACACTATATATGTAAATACATGATATCTATTGATACTCACTGCTGGTGCTGCTCTGCTTGTCGTCGGACTCATATTGCTTCTTCAGTATCTCTCGCAGCTTCTGCAGCGAGGTAGTCATGTCCACTTGCGAGGAAGTGTTCTGGGTCAAGAGACTCGGCGTCGACTGTGGCATATAGAATTCCTGCTTGTTAGCTGCTGGTAGAGCTAAGTGAGTGAACATAAAAGAGAAGAATATGATTCCTTTAAAGCTTACTAATGGATTCGCTAAGCCTTGATGGAATCAGCTTGGCTGTGGAATGTGCTGGGGGCGCAGGGCGTTTGGTCTCGTCTATGTAGGGCAGCTCGTTGGGGAATACTTCGTCCCAGTATTGATCTTTGAGTAGTTCGGGATGCTCCTGATGCATTTCGTCCACAATCAAGTAAGAAACCGTCAAATTGCGATCGATCATCCAATTGACCTGTAAGAGGAAGAGAGAGAGAGAGAGAGAGGCAATGAAGCCATGCTCAAATAGTGTTCGGTTTGGCTACCTCAAAGTCATCATCATCGTCTCCAAAGGGATTCATCAACGATTCAGCCACCTTCATCCAGCCCATGTAGAAGAAAAACCGAAGTACCTCCAGTATCGGGAAGTACTGAACGACTATATTGTTGACCGTGCTGCTCTCCTTATTATCTATCCACTGCGAGCCAATGACGCTGCACAAAAAGAACGTGTAGGTGGCCAGCGTGACCACCTGAGTATAGATCAACGGCACGCTCACCCAGTCGTAGTAGAGCAGGAAGCCGCAGAGGCCGCGAAAGCGATTCAGCTCATCGATGATCGTCTTCACGGCATAGTCGTCGCGTATCTTGTTCTCCCTGCGGGCACGCATCACGATGCTGGCTGCCCACACGATGGGCATCCAGTGCTTGGGATAGTGCGGAAAGGCCAGGTCCAGCGTCTCAATGATGAGCTTCTCGTTCTCCTGCAGCAGGCCCGCCTCGATGATTTGATTGTAGGTGGGGAAACGCTTCTTGACGCTGGGCGAGATCATTGTGAAGACAATTGTCTGGCACAGGCAGACATATCGGAGTATCGTGCGTCGCATGGCCCGGGCACGATCGTCAAAGCCGTGCACGCTGCAGCTGACCAGCGTGGCTATCGAGTCCGGCCACGGAATTGTCGTATATTGCGCCCACCAGCGCGTCATCACAATGGCCACAAAGTAGCCCATCACAAAGGACAATGGAATGAGATACAGCTGGCTATTGCAATACATCACAGCAAACTCGAAGTAACTGAAGGAATGGCAATAGCTGAGCAATGTTCAATTACCAATAGAACCAACAACAACTTACGTGCGCAGTGTCTGATTCAGACAAATTCGATAAATAACAGCCAGGCATATATATACACATATAAAGACAAACAAGTCCACCCAGATCAGCTTATAGATGCTGCCGCGCCATCTGTAAGCAATAGAAGATCAGCGTTTGCTATTATTGAATGCGTTTCCAATGGATATTTACCTTAGCAATAAGCGCAAAAAGTTGCTTATAATCCTTGTGGAGCAAACGTCCGCTGTATAGGTGACAGTCATGACTGAAGCGCTTCAAATTACAAACTGAAATAAATGTGCGTAAGAAGCTATAGCAAACTATTTGAGAGCCTACTGCGTTAAAAGTTGTAAATTTATTTGCAAATGGGTAGATGTCTCTGATGAGTCAGACGAAGGCGAGAAGTTCCTCAGCCAGAAATAATTATTTTTAGCTTTTTTAGTCCCTGTGAATTGCATACAGCAATTGCGAATTGCGATATAAAAAAAATTAAAATTTATATTAGTATCTAATCAATTCTTTTATTATTTTTTCTGATCATCTGGCACTTTTGCTTTGTGCATATAGCTCTTCTCAGTTTGAACTTCCTGTTCGGCAGAGATATTGGGATCGTTGGCATAAGCTGCGCTGTCGGGTGAGAACTCAACATCCGATGGGTTAGGTGATTCGGGCAGGTGTTTCAGTTCACCCTTCAGCAGGTCAAAGGTCATGGCCGCGTGCTGCAATTGCCGAGCATGACGTTCACGTTCCCGCTCTTCGCGCAGCCTGTCGAAGTCATCTTTGCTCGTGCCACGCGATATCAAATGATCCGACTCGTACATAGTTTCTTCCTCATCGCACTCGCCCTCCTCCATCTCATGATCATCACTCGCTCCAAGGTCCAGCATGGAAATGGACGATGAGCTGCGATGAATGTTGAAACGAAGCGAGGCAAACTTGATGCGCAGCTCGCTGCTGTTCTTCAAAGACTCGTCCTCGGCATTGAAGTCCGTAAAGTCGCGCTCACTTGTCTCGCTCTCTGTTTGCTTACGCAACTGTGAAGATGTTATTTTGGACAGATCCAACTTGGCGGTCGATGCCTCGGGAGGATTCTGACGTTGCGACTCGTCGGCGTAGGGCAGCTCGTTTGGAAAGACCTCGTCCCAGTACTGATCGCGAACCAGAGTCGGATGATCGTTGTGCATCTCGTCCACGATCAGGTAGCTGACCTGCAGATTGCGATCGATCACCCAGTTGAGCTCGAAGTCATCGTCATCATCGCCGAAGGGGCAAATCAATGTCTCGGCCACCTTCAGCCAGCCCATGAAGAAGAAAAACTCCAGCGTGCTGAGCAAAGGAAAATAATAATTAACAATGTTGCTATTCCTCTTCCCGACGTACTGATGACCGAAAATGGCAGCCACGAAATACGCGTAGACCGCCAATGTGACGACCTGAGTGTAGACCAGCGGCACACTGATCATATCGTAGTGGGTGAGCATGTTGCAGCCAGCACGGAACTTGTTCAGCTCATCGATCATGGATTTCAGCGAGAAATCGTCCCAGATGCGGCCCTCCTTGCGGGCACGCGTCATAATGCTGGAGGCCCACATGAGGGGCATCCAGTATTTGGAATGCTTGGGAAACTTTTCGTCCATTTTCGTGATAATGTGTGCCTCGTTAGTGTTGAGCAAGCCCGTGGTTATGAAGTAATCGTAGGTGGGAAATCGGCGCTTGATGCCCGGCGATATCATGGTAAGCACCATGGTCAGTGAGAGGCAAACATAGCGCATAATGGTGCGACGCATCAGACGGCCATGCTCGTCTTGGCCACGCACCAAGGCGCTAACATAGACGGCCAATGGATCCGGCCAGGGCACCGTGATGTATTGATTCCACCAGCGCTCCACAATGATGGCCACATAAAAGCCGAGCACGAAGGACAGCGGAATTAGGGCTGCATAGCTGCGACAATAATCCACGATATCTTCGAAAATGCTGAACAATGGATGAGGCAGGATTAAAAGCGTCGCCAAAAGAAGAGAGCACACAGAGCTTTGCTCACCGTTTGCCCTTTCCATGTAGGCCATAGCGGTACAGAAACGCCATGGCATAGAAGGCGGTCAAGAACACCAAGAGATCAGCCCAAATTAGCTTGTAAATGCTGGCACGCCATCTAAGCAATTGTTTTCTCAAGATATTACACTGGCAGCAATATTTACCTGCGACTTACCTGCCCAGTAGCTTCCAGAAGCAGCCAAAGCGACGGCATGTAGCTACCTCGGCGGTATAGGAAACAGTCATGTTTGAACAGGCTCGAAAAACGGATTAGTTCAATTGAAGCAGCTGCAAATTATTTGACTTAAAGTCAGGTACATAGAGAAAGGCCTGCTCAAGTTTTGCATTGAGTTTGTTTGATTTTGTAGCCTTACTTCACTTTGCTTACGATATCATTAGAGAATACCGATTTCCATTGACTTTCACTTACTTGTGGCTATGAATGACAGGAAAAATTTGCTTATTTCAATTGAACTCTTCATATCTGTTATCGACAATTCCGCAATTTGGCAATTGCCAATTGGCAATTGGCAATTGGCAATCTCAGCCACATGCGCCAAGCATTTCCGGCCATTTTCTTGCACCTGACTAAGCCAAATTGTTGTTGCTTGTGTGTGGCGGAATTTGCTTAGTAGTAGGTAGCTCTGTTGGGGTAATAAAATTTTAATGCCCCTCATCTACGACGTGAGTTGCGTGATTTAGAATCCCCTCTCTTGCGCCCGGCCCTGATCCGATCGTATCATGTGCTTTGAGTGAAAGTGTGAAGAGCATTGCGAGTATCTTATCAGCAGAGCGCAAATGTATTATTCGATTGTGATTACGATTACGATTATGACGCTGACTTTGAGCGTGAGTGCTTATACTCTGGGTCCCCATGTACGTATGTATGGTGAATAGCTGGGCTACTTTTGATTGTTTGGCCTGTGACTGCGACTGTGTTTAAGTGACGTATGCACTGAGCGAACAGGGGCAGCCGAAGTAGACTAATATGATTATACTATGATTAAGTAGAAGTAATAATGATTGAAAATTGTTTGAAATTGAATATCCAACTTCTTTCTCTCAGTGTATTTATTAAAAAATTATATTATAATAAAGTAATAATAAAATACAGTTTAAATTTGTTTAAAAATCAATTGATTTATATTTGATATATTTCTCAGTCAATTTCTCAATCTCCAGCCTCTTTCTCTCAGTGTATAATCCCATGTGACGAATAGCTATAAAAGCCAGGGCGTAGATCGCTTCGCTTTAATAATGCTCGTAATCAGTTTATAGATAATTTAATTGTTGCTAATAGCGAAGCGTTTATCAAACATATGAGAAATAACAGTATTTCACAAACAACAATAATAGGTGTCAAGCGGCGGGGCGTGGCGTGGCGGGAGTGGGCGTTACCATTGTAAATGTTGTTGCATCACATTTGAGACAATTCAATTTGTGTTTTCGTAAATCTGCGATAAAATCTTAATAATCAATGCACGGACTTGAATGACTAATGTCAGCAGCCTTATCAGCATTCATAAATTAGGCACTTTATTACAATATATATGTATATAAATATTAATTAAAATCACTTATTTAACACGAATTTGACACTTGAGAATGCGAAGATTGCATTTGGCAGCTCAACAAATCTTATCTGTGAGAGTGTCAGAATGAAAGTCTATGAAAAGCCAAATGAGACTCCAATATAGATGGCTGAATTATGATATAATTAAATTTCTGAAAATGTTTAGTGGATCTAGCGATCGAAGAGCTTTGGCTATTTTTGGAAGTGCATTAAGGAATTAATGCTCCAGCTATAAATATCGCTCAACTCGTTTTTAGCTGACCCATAAAGTAAAGTAAAGCAAATATTTATGACCAGGCTGAAGTGCTATTTAAGAGCTGACATGAAGACTGCTCACACACACTCTCTTAGCCTTACCGCTCTCTCTCTCTCTCTGTCTCTCTGTTGACTGATATTTTAGTTGTTGCTGCGGCTGGAGTGGGCGATATAGGCAACTGTTTATTATCACCTAGTTTCAGTTAACGTTATTCGCTGAGCGCGTCAACAGCTGCCGTCAACAATAATAACTGGCCTCGACTCATCAGATCGGAAATAAAGCAGCAAATCAATACGACGCATACAACAATCTTATCTCAACAACATAAATAACAATACGAGTGTGCCTAAGTTTTGCAGTCGGCTGCTAGCGGGTGGGCCAGGGTCTGCACCTGCCGCAACAGCTGAGCTGAGAGGCTGAGTCGAGCCGAGATATGCGAGATCGTTAAGAGACGTCACAGCATCCGGATGTTTTATACCTGCTAATTTACTCACTCTCCGCCTCTTCAGCTCCCTCTCAACGAGTTACCTGCAGCATTTGTAGTTTTAGATGTTGTTTACCGTTCGTTTGCTCTCGCTCGACTGCTCTGGCGGCGCTTTTGTATCTCTTATCAGTATCTGATGCTCGCGGCGCACTCTACCTATCCCACTCACGCTCTGTCTCTTACGCGCTCTATTTGCCGTCTTCTTATCTTAAAGAACAATACGAATTCGCGGCTGTAACTCGACGTCCGCTCGGCAGACGCATTCAGAGCGCGGACTCAGTCAGTTGTGTTGTCGCGAATTTCGAATCATCTGTGAATACATTTCGAATACACTCGAGAATACGTACTCTGCTCGCCACAATCCGGCCAACTCAAATATTTGCACAGAGTTTGCAGCAATTGCAGCAACAGCAGTCGGCAACTGTTTCAAAGTTGGTAAGTCAACTAATTAACTATGTACTAGACAATTAGCAAATGCTTAAAATATGATTATTATATAAATCACACACACACATACGCATCTACATATAACTCTTCATTCGACATAGAGCCTGCGCTCACCTAGACCCACATCATTATCTTTATAAGCAGCAGTATGAAGAGGAAGCAGCAATGTAAACAGACCGCAGCAAAGTGGCCTTAGAGCCAAATAGTTGAGCATCTATGCTTATCAGTGTTAGCTACCTTAGTCACTGGATAAGCCAAAGAAACAGAAGAAGAGCCACTCAAGAAGCGACATTCTGTTATCACACAGCGCCAACGTCAGCCAGGGAAACACTTTATTTCGTGGAAAACTAAAGAAAACAAACGTTGTTCTATTTATTATTAAAATACTTGTATATTTATATGTATGTGTATTTCCTCAACTGCAAGCTTAAGTAATTTTCCTGCTGCGTCATATGCCATTGATTGCATCTAGTATAGCCAGGCTGAGCTCTGAGCTGCAGCACAATGGCCTAGCTGCGACTCGACTCGACTATGATTGCAATTTGAGCTCAATAATTTGTATAATTAAATAATGAATTGATAAGAGCGACTGGGACAATGCAAGACGTGGGTAGGAGTCACTTAATGTACATGATCTTGGCAGTTGAGACTGCGCGATTTGAACCCTAAGCCAAGACTTAGATAGATGGAATATTTGTGTCTCGCATCGCAAGGTTTAACGAACCCTCATTCGCAGAGATATCAGAATGGTTCAGGAATATTCGGCGTGGAAGGTTCTAACACGTCGCAAACACCTGGCCCCCGATGGCAACGAGGGCGAGAGCAAGCTAAATCGTGTCCTGGGCCTATGGGATCTCACGGCACTCGGAGTGGGCTCGACTCTGGGCGCGGGCGTCTATGTGCTGGCCGGCCAAATAGCCAAGGATCAGGCGGGTCCATCGGTGATGCTGTCCTTCGCCATAGCCGCACTGGCGTCCCTCCTAGCTGGTGAGTAAGCAAAGCAACCCCACCCGGAATCATCTACTTACGCAGGCAAATCCATCCAATTTCAGGCATTTGCTATGCGGAATTCGGAGCGCGCGTGCCAAAGGCGGGCTCCGCGTACGTCTACAGCTATGTGTGCATCGGCGAGTTTGTGGCCTTTGTTATTGGCTGGAATCTGATGCTGGAGTATGTGATTGGCACGGCGAGCGTGTGTCGCGGCATCAGCCTCTATTTGGACACGCTGCTCAATGATACCCTCAAGCAGAGCTTCGCTGAGGCAGCGCCCATGAATGTCAGCTTCCTGGGCAGCTACTTTGATTTCCTTGCCTTCGGCCTGGTCGTCGTCTTTGGCAGTGAGTTGATTGCATCAAGATATTTAGGGGACAACTTTCCTAATCACATCTCTTTGCAGTTGCCCTGGCCTTTGGCGTGGAGACATCTGCGATGGCCAACAACTTTGTCACGTGCGTGAATATATTCATCTTGGGCTTTGTCATCATAGCTGGCGCCATCAAAGGTAAGACGAGTGGCTCACTTGCTGGCTTGGTGCACTAATCTGGACTTTGTTTATTTTTCCAGCTGACTTCAGCAACTGGACTGTGGATGCATCGACAGCTGTCGACAATTCCACCGACATAGGCAATGGCGGCTTCTTTCCCTTTGGCTTTGAGGGCACATTGCGAGGCGCCGCCACTTGCTTCTTTGGCTTTGTGGGCTTCGATTGCATAGCTACCACCGGCGAGGAGGTGCGTAATCCGCGCAAGAACATACCACGCTCCATTCTGCTCTCGCTGCTCATCATCTTCCTCTGCTACTTTGGCGTCTCCACTGTGCTGACTCTGATGCTGCCCTATTATCAGCAGGATGTCAATGCCCCGCTGCCTTATGCCTTTGAGTATGTGGGCTGGCCGGTAGCCATGTGGATCGTTACGATTGGTGGTTTGATTGGCCTGCTGGCGAGTCTGTTTGGCGCGCTGTTTCCACTGCCCCGAGTCATGTACTCCATGGCACAGGATGGTCTTCTCTTTCGTTTTCTGGGCAAGATCAGTCCACGCTTCCAGGTGCCCGTGACGGGCTCCATTGTGGCTGCGCTCTTCACAGCTCTCATTGCGGGCCTCTTCGATCTGGCGCAGCTCGTCAATCTGCTCTCCATTGGCACTCTGCTCGCCTACAGCGTCGTTGCCGTCTCCATAACTCTTTTGCGCTACATGGAGTACTGCGACGCCGAGGAGCAGACATCGCCATCGGCAGCCATCTCCGAGACGACTTCGCTGACAACGAGCAACGTGCGCTTCACCTGGAGCTCAATGTGCACTCAGCTCTTCAATGTGCATCGCGTGCCGGAGCCCAATCAGTTCTCTACGCGCATTGTGGGCGTGCTGACAACTCTCTTCTGTAGGTGCACTCAGCGAGCAACGAGCGGCAACAGCTTTACTCTAATCTCTTATCTACTTGGCAGGTCTGCTCTCCTTGGGTCTTGGAGTGCTGCTGATGCAGGCTTATCCCGCCATCAGGTCCCAGAAGCCCTGGGCCTTGACTCTGCTCATTCTGCTCATCCTGCTGATTGCTGTGGTGCTGCTGCTCACCTGCTTGCAGCCACGCGAGGCACGCAGTCGCCTGTTCCGTGTGCCCTTCGTGCCCGTGGTGCCGGCTATTAGCATCTTTATTAATATTTATCTCATGCTGCAGCTGGATAGCTGGACCTGGATACGCTTTGGCGTCTGGATGATTGTGGGTGAGTCGCTCGTTCAGCTCCCAACTAATTGTTGTTGTTGCATGTTAATCTGTGTAGCCTTTGACTAATGCATGTTCTACTAACCGTAATGCCTTAGGTATACCCATTTATCTTGCATGCTGGTGTCTCTATGACATTAAAGATCCCAAGAAACGTAATCCCGAACGCCTTGCGTTCTACAAGGCATTGAAAATGCCCAACGAACTACCCCTAGCTCCCTGCAATGCCAATGGCCATAGCAATGGCTTGGGCCATCCATCCAAGCAGAGCACGATTACGAATGAAACTCAGATTAAGCGAAGCTCCAGCAGCTTGGATGAAATTCAGAATTTAAGCGAGGTGCTCGATGAACTGAAGGAACATAAAAATGCCAATGGCAAAATATTTTTCGTAGAGGACACGAAGAGCGTGCATTCGAGGACTACGTTGAGCACCAACGAGGCTGAGGATGAGCGCTCAGTGATAGCCATGCTGGACGATGTGCTCGATGCAGAGGACTCGCAGCAGCAGCAGCTGGACGAGCAGCAAATCTTCGAGCGCAACTTCAGCATCGACTCGGAGCTGCTGCCCAGTGTGATAGAGACCACGATTGTGGCCACTGTGCATAGCAGCAGCAGCGATGACGATGATCTGAGCAGTCAGAGATCCTCGGAGTTACCCAGGCTTGAGGACTGCAAGCAGGCGGCTAGCGATATGTTGCGTGAGTTATTCGATAGCACAGCTTTCTATGAGCAGCTAGAGGCGGCCAAGGCTTGCCAAGAGGCCAGCCAAGAGCAGGCAGAGCCGAAGCACTTAACTCCAGTGCAGCTCAGAGTTCAGCTGAAGCGAGTTCCCTCAATCAGCTCAGTGGCCTCGCAAGCTTCGATTGCCTCCTCTGTGGAGGATCCATTGCACTCGGAGAAGTTTAAGGATCGACTGAGTCATATTATAATGAATCCCAATGCCAATAGACACAGGCGCAACGAGGAGCCTGCGCCACTGGAAGAAGCAGAGGAGGCGCAGCCCAGCAGGCCGCAGCTGAAGCAATCGAAAAGTGAAACCGATGTTCGCCTGCTGTTGCTGAAGGCCATACGAGAGCTGAAAACGGACGACGATGAGGCCGATAATAATAGTAACGGTAATGCTAATGCCAATGCCAATGCTGATGACCCAGCTGCCGTGGCCGTGGCAGCGCCTGGAGCTGGCCACATACCGCGCGCACCGAAATTCGATCCGGTTTTGTACAAGACCATAAACAGCATTAGTTTGCACAAACAGCGACCCAGTTTGAGTCGCGAGCTCGTCGTGGATGCCAAGAATACCAAGCTTCTGGTTCAGTCGACGCCCATGCCCACATCCGGACCAGCAGAGTCAAAGCCAGAGCCAGAACCCGAGTCAGAGCCGGTGCCATTCAAAGCGAAATTGGAGGCCATATTACAGCGGGGACCCTCGCATCGGCTGCAGCAGCGTCCGGGAGCGGATGCGGTGATGCGCCGGCGGCCGCAATCGTTGTACGTCGAGGAAGCGGCAATTGAATGAGTCAAGCCAAGTCAGAGAGGATTGCCATTCAATTCTCAATTTTGTAGCATACTGTCAGAGTAGCTACACACACACACACAACACACGCTCACACACTCACCCACTCCATCGACTAATCTGTAGTAATCAAATGTTGTTTTAGCAGCGAGCAGCTGGAAGTTAGTGCAATGGAGGCAATACTAGATGTTAAGTGCTTAGGTTTACAGCGCGCCAAACGCGCGTCGGCAATTTGATTGCGAAATTTTGAAATTACAAAATGACGAGTTAGGCGCTCTATGCCAATTAATAGCAGCGGATGGTACTCGAAATGTGTTGAATGAAAATGAAAACGAAAATGAAGGAGCTGACTCCGGGAAGCAATAAACTTGCTGATAATATGAGAAACCCTATAGAGCAACGAATATCAGAGTTAGAATTTAGTTTTGTTAAAGATGAAAATGGTTTTTATTATGTTTATGGAACCTTGTGATATTAACCAAACACTAAGTGAACCAATTGCTCCAAAGAAACTATCAGTAACACCTGACTGCTTCATCAGGTGCTAGTTTAAGTTCTTAAAGTGGTATTAGCTCTCGCATGTGCATGATGTTTGTCAAGTATTATAATGTTAAACTAATCTAATCAGTTCGATTTCCCATCACTTTAGGTCTCTCCATATACTTTTTCTATGGACTGCCCAACAGCTATAGGGAGATGCGAAGGCAGCGCGCCGGCTGGCAGAAGCTCAAGTATAGCGATCAGTTCTAAGCATTTAGCAGCAAAGATCAAAGCAGCTGTGGGCGGACCAAGGGAACAGAATCAAAACTTGAATCGTTAATGTATGCATCGATGTATGTGTCCTAAGCCAATTTGATAAATGTGAACAATTTGTTGTTATAAATAAAAATCTAGTTGTAATTAATAAAAGTCAAACTGCATTTTAGATATGTCGAGAGCAACTGCAGCCGCTTCCGGACGGCGAGCCCAAGACGATCGTTAGTTTATTAATAACTCATGAATGGATCGTCATTGTCGTTTAATTCCCGAAGGCCTTGTCTTCGGACTGACTTTGATTAATTAATTGATGTTCGGCTGATCGTCTGCGAAGAAAGAGAAAAATCGAAGCTGGGCTGGGGGTTAGAGTGTGCCAAGAGACTCGTGCAGTTGTCCATGGCCCTTTTGCCTAGCATTGATTTTGATTAAACTGAAAAACATCCCCTGGGCCCCTTTCCACTTGCCCTTCCCCGTTGCCCTTTACCTTCTCTATTGCCCTTTCCCTTTCGCTTTCCCTTTGACCCAATCGATTGGAGGCTGTGCTGCCTGATTTATGCGCTCGTTTTCTGGGCATTTCTCTGGTCAGGTTGATGAGACCAGATTCCGGATTTCAGATTTGTATAACCGCAACTGGCGACTCTCTGGCATTGTTTCCACTACTTCTCTGTTCAGGGGGTTGGTCGCACTTTTTGTGCTGTGTAAGTGTAACAAATTGTAATCGCATTTGCTGGCACCACTCCCTGCCGCTGTATCCACTCTGTCTGGGGGCGTGCCAGCGATCCCCGCAACACCCGGGCCCCTCTCAGCTCAGCCTACGTCACCCCAGACGCCAGCTCCCTTGCTCTGCTTTATTATTATTAACTTTGTTATGGTGCACAGTAGTCTCAGAAGTCTACGCAATTCCCCTTGCGCTCCACTCCACTCCAGCTGGCGTCCCGGTGGTTGGTTTCTGCGTCTTGTCTTGTCCGTTTGCCACACTTGCTGTCCGCGTTGGCCTAACCCCCTTTTATCTAGTCGGGGCAACCAAATAGTTTTATGGCATATTTATGGGCGCCAAAACTTAAAGTCAGTCTCCCGGGCTAAGACTTTAAGACAGCCACACTGACTGACTTACAGACAAATTGCAGAAGCCAAAACTAATTAACAAAGCAGCCAGCGCATTAGATTCAATAGAAGACGCTGCGCAATACACTAACCAACCCAGGGGGAATTGTTAGATATTTGGAGGTCGATTGGCTATGAAAATTTCCATGAATAACATGGAAAGTTTACGCAAGAGATCTAAAGATATTTTAATATATATAATGATATTGCGAGTCGCATTTGATGTGATCTATAAAATCAACGCTGAGGCCGTTAGGGTATTCGCATTTGGACTGAGCTCTAATAGCATTCCTGGACTTCTTTCTTTCCTCATTTCTTTTTTGTTTGGTTTTTGTGTTTTGTAATGTTTTGTTTGAAGTTAGTTAGTTCTGCTGGCCAAAGCGGCTTTTCATATTCATAAAAATTGCGAGTTTCCATTTCCATTTCCTCTGCATGCACGAAAAACATAATCCGCTTATGGTCGCTACAAATGCGTATTGGACTCCACTTGGACGCAACTCTCCCATTTTCCTCTACTCTTCTAAATACATATGTATGTACAAATGGTTTTTTGTTTCGAAAATTAAAGTGAGTGTGCAGCTAGAGAGACAGCTAGCTAACCGAAAGCGGAAATTGTCAACGTCGGCAAGGCTCAGGTAAATTATAAATATGAATGTGAATGCGGGCTGCTCGTGTATGCAACCTGCATGAGCAAATAGGGTATAGGAGACGCTCTGGCCAGTCAGCCGGCATGGTCTGGCTCTGGTTCTGGCCAGAGTCAATGGGCACTCAACAAAAACATTTTGTCAAAACATAAAGGCGGCTGCTACTGTACGCAAAGTGGATCAGTGGATTTGTCGTCTCAAAAATCCAGTCAGTGGCAAACAGCAACAGCTGCTCGGCGCGGCTGGCTGACAGGTAGAGAGAGGGTCTGGGATTGGACTACCGAAAAAAAGGATTAGCAATTGGTTTAGCATTTTGTTCAATCGGCCATGGCCAACAGCCAACTGAGCGAGTGCAACAATGAATCCGAACCCGTGTCTCTCTGTCTGTGTCAAGGTCTCAACTGCGGTCGGGCCGAGCGGGCATGCAACTGGCTGCAGCAGCCGGAGTTGGATTAGTGCTCTACATATGAGATTATGCGGTTGGCTTACGGGTCTAACTCTTTGAGCATTATCATTGGCGTAGGAATTTCGAAACTTCCGTTTATGTGGATTTGAAGTGATATGGAAAAGCCAATTCATGCAATCATTACCAGTAAATGAACTCTCTGATTGGGCCCCAGTGAATTCATTCGAATTCAATAACATCTCTCTTGTCCATCTCGGAACTTCTGCTGTTATTTAATTTGTGTGCTGAAAGATGGCAAATTGTTAATCACAATTTGTTTGAATTTCATTATAATACGCTTGATTTCCCAGGCACTTCACGAAGCATTCTTTGTATGCCAGGACCTCGACATAATTGCTTCTTTGTCATTTACCACTGAAGAGAACAGAGAATAGAGAATAGAGAATACAGAACAGAAAACTGAGACAGCGACAGCAGCAAGGAGGAGCACAACAATGCAACTAGAATAAAAAAATAATACGCTTCTGATTTTGAACTCGACTTCAATTGATTTTTATGGCCAGCTCGTCGTTCTTGGCCTGTTTCTGCTCATTCTCTGCTCCGTATTCGGTGCTCTGAGCATTGCTGCCTGCCTTTGCCCATTTATCTTTCATTCCCTTGGCTTGGCGTTAGACTATTTACGACAAATGGTTTGCTTGTCATAACCTCTCTTTTCTTTTTAATTTTTTCGTATCTTGTATCCTAGCTGGCTGCTTCTACATTTTTTAAGAAGAATAATATTTACAGAGCACGCACAATAGAGCCAGGCACCCATCCAGCAGAACTCCTACGTCTCGCGCATTGTTTTCACACTGAATTCCTTGACAATGAGCACATTATTGAGCTCAAGCTGCAGTGGGCAAAAGAAAGAGAGAGGAAGACACTGTGTGCATAGAATGCCAAGCAGTCGAGCAGTCGAGCAGCCGAGCAGTCAACCAATTCAAATTCAATTTGCCCCATTATTTGAGGCCCATTGTTCAAGCAAAATTCTGGTTACAATGCACTCGACTCGATGCGACTCGCAAGCTGCAAAACCAGAGCCTCGGCTGCAGTCCAAGTTAAGTGCAATACAAAAGGGCGGCAGATTAAAAATAGCAAAGAGATGAGCACAAGATGAGAGTTACTTGCCATTCCCCTGCACTCTGCACCCTGCACCCCACACCCCATTTGCCAAATGAGGAAATGTGGTCCAGAGTGCGTCATTCGCACATAAAGGAAAGCGAGAGCTGAAAGAGCGAGAGAGAGAGAGAGAGTGGCAAAACTGAGCTGGAGTATGCTCGACTAAATGAATGCAATAAGTAAATAACAAAATGTCGTTAGCATTTGTGACTGACACTCACAGCAACAACAATAGCAACAACAGCAACAGGAGCAGCAGCAGCAACAACATCTTCCCATAGAAGAAGCTGAGAAACGGGACAATGGCAAACGGCAAATGCCTGCAATGGGCCGTTGCCGTTCTTGACGTTCTCTGCCCTTATTTGCCTCGTACTTTAACCCGATTGCAGCAGCAGCAGCAGCAGCAGCAGCAACAGCAACAGCAACAATCTCTCACAGCTGTCAACAGCAACAAATTGCGCGCTAAGCTGACATTAGATTTTGCGCTATGCAGAACCGCATGGCACAAATGGGTCTACTACAGCCTGCTGCATGGCCCACAAGCAAAAAACTGCTAAAAAGTAGAACGAATGCCAAATATGCTTTCTGGCAAAACGAATGAATGAGAACCATATGCAAATGCATATGTAGAACAAGGTTCTTATGTTTAAATGAAATATACGAGAGACAATGCCAGCTGTGGATTGAGATTCATATATTGATTGATTACAATCGTTCTTTATTCTTTAGAAAAATATAAATTATTATGGCTTAATCAATTGACTGCAATGTCGACTATATACAACAAAAAATATATATTATAGTACTCTGTAGTATATTGTAGACCTCGCTCTCTCTCTCTCTCTCTCTCTCTCTCTCTCTCTGTCCCTTTCCATTCTCCATTTAAATATTATTTAATTTATTTTAGTATATTTTCAGCTCAGCTACTGTTCGACTTTTTAGATCATTTCAGAGCATTTCTAGCTGTACCTAAATATTATTCAGCTGGCATTGTGTTAGTTTTATGGAGCTGGCTCATCCGGACATCAAGTGGCAATCATATTAACTGCGACTAATTGTCAGCACACAGGCACGAAACAAGAGTCAATGGCAATTCGTGAATGTCCAGCGGCTTGCTGCGGGTGCCAGCTTGTTAACAAGTTGCCAGCGGACTTTCTCTGCCCCCTTCTCTCACTTTATCACACTCTCTCTCCCTCTTTCCATCTCTCTCCCTCTCGTGCGTATTTCAAATGCTCATTAGCCACAATTTTTGGACACAAAAATTGCGTTAGTTGCCATTGGCGATGATGGCAATTGTCAGATCTGTCAGTTGTTGAGTTGGCACGTGAGTTTCTGGTAAAGTTGTTCCTGATTGCCTGCCACGCAGTTTCATGAGCTCATCCATCCCTCACTCGCTCTCTCTCTTTCGCTCTCTCTCTCTGCCGCTCTCTGTGTGCCTATCAGTCTAATGTGTAAGCGTTAACTAACTAACTGAGCGACTAACGTGCTGCTAACAAGGCGTACACACATCAAGCACACCCACTCACACACACACCTCGCACACACACACACACACACACACACGCACACGTCGCATCAGTGAGCAACACACCGTATAGCCACGCCCACTTACAAGCACAATTACAACAAAAGCCGCCCAAAATTCGCATTGTTCCGCATTATCAATTCCTTTAGTATTCAAATGCTCATTTCACTTGTTGTTGTTGTTGTTGTAGCTGTCTATTGTTGTTGTCAGTTGTTGAAGTAGTTAGGAATGGAATTACGCGCTCTAAGCGTGAAACCGCGAAATTAAGCACTGACGATGATGACGAGAACAAGGACGAGCACGAGTACCGCGCTGCCTGCCAGCCACTTGTCAACAAGGCTTCACTCTCATCCACAAGCTCATCCAATCTCGTCTTCATAGCAGCACATCCCATCCAATGGCTCATCCTCTGCCACCCACCGCGCAGTCCGCCCAACAAATTGTATGCAAACTAATCACACGCAAGCATTTGATGCGTTTAAAACACACACACACACACAGAGAGGGAGGGAGAGAGGGAGACACAAATAAGATGAAATTCTGCGCGTGAATGGGCGAGGGCTGTACAATAAGTTAATGAATATGTAGGCAAAAAATAATAGGGTAAATATGAGTAGTAATGGAGAGAAATATGACAAAGGGAGTTAGAAAGAGTGATACCGAAAGAAAGAGAGAGAGAGAGATAGATATAGAAAGTGAGAGAGAGGCAGAATCATAGAGATTAAGAGAGACAGAGAGAGATGAAATAAAAATGATGGCAGAGAATGAGCGATGTTACTGAGAAAAGAGAAAGATGAGGAAGAAGACAGAGAGAAAAAGTTATAGAGTGATAATAAGAGAGAGGAAAAGATATTCAAAACAGGAATGAGATCTGGAGAGAGAGATTCTGATTACACGTACAGAGTGAGATGAAAAAGAGAGCAAGATAAGCAGATACAACACACAGAGATAGGGAGAAATTAAAGACGCATTTCAATTTATATTTTTCCCCATAAACATATTTAGAATAATGTGCAAAGCAATTCAAATAACTTGATCTACATTTGTTCTTCATCTGTTTAGATTAATAGTCCACTTCATTGAGAGCACTCGAAACTCCTCAAGCCACCCACTACTTTTAACTACTGTCTAAGCTAGGAGCAGTTGAGTCGAGAGCTAACGCTGTTCATCTTTTATAATGTTGGTAATTTGAACATTTCAAATCAAATCTAAATGTCACTTGGTTAGCAGCTGCGGTTCACTTTGGCTTGGCTGATGAGGAGGATGCTGAAAAGCTGGCGCCAAATGGAAATTGTCAACGGGCATTGAAATGAAAGTGCAGATTGGAAAATGGCAGCAGCAGCAGCAGCGACGGCAGCGGCAACGGCAGCAGAGTAGAGCCCGCAGGCACTTTTGATGAGAAGCAGCCACAGCAATGCCACGACTCGCATATCCTTATACTCCAGCTCTGCCCAACCCAGCGCCCAGTGGGCGGGTGGGCGGGTGGGCGAGTGGGCGAGTGGGTGGCCAGCAGTGTTGACTTGCATAATAAATCGACTTGTAAATGCAATAAATTTTCAATTGGTGCCACAAAGGGGGCGCGCATTGAATTTAAAACGCTTTAAACTTGCAACATAATGAAGAGCAGCAAGACAGACCGACCGACCGACAGACGAATGATTGCAGAGCTGCTAGAGGAACGCCAAAAATGTGAGAGCAGCAGAATGAAGCAGTAGAAAATAGAAAGTGGAAAGTGCCAGGCGAAAACAAGAAAACAAATCACGTTTTAATTTTGTTTAACTAAATACGAAAATCGCACAGAGGCGTCTGCTCGAAGAGGTGGAAAGGGGGAGGGAAGTGAGGCCAGTGATGTGCCTGATGACGTGCAACTCTCGTCGCCATTTTGTGCCCTGTCATGGCGCACACAATTAAAGCGCCCGGACTTGACTCAAAGCAGGCCTCCCAACTCCCTGTCCCTCCTCCTCCTCCCCCTCCTACTCTTCTACACTCGCTTCCTGGTTTCTGGCTTCGGGTTGAGCTCTGAGCTGGCGCACACGTCTGTCTCGAGCGTCTAGTTCTAGGGAAATTAAATTAAAATTCACTTGTACGCAAAAGCCGAGGGGCAAGTCAGTAAGTCAGCCTGCGATTGGAAAGCAGCGCAGATTTTTCGCTTTTCATTTTCATTTTCCTCTGCTGTCTGCTCAGTTTTTCTATTTTTTTATTTTTATTTCTGGCAAGCAACAAATTAATTCGTTGCACTGTCTTTTGGCCCAGAGCGAGCGCAAAACTATGCTAATGATATACGAAATTGAAAATTTCAAGAATATGCTAAAATTTCACTAAGTAATTTTCTTGCTTTGACTTTGGACAGTTTTAATAATTTAATAATGAAAATGATGAGAAGAATAATAAATATGAATAGAAAGCAAAAACTAATTGAATACAAAATATGTAAATAGAATTTAAATGTATATAGTAACTAAAAGGAAAATAAATAAATAACAAGTAAACAATAAATAAGAACTCATAATGAGATTTCCTTTATCAGCGATGGCATAATATGTTTTCGTTTTTGGCGCTTCATTTATTAAGTCTCGACGCGGCTATATTTAGTGCAACTGCAGCAGAAGGTCTTGATAAATGACACCAAAAGTATCAGAATACACAAAACTCAGCCAGGGCCAGAGTTCGACGGGAAGAGCTCAGCTGCAAGCCGAGACGCAAAGTGTCCTTAGATGGAACACTTAAACTGTGTAGCGCCAAGGATATGACAGCTGCTGCTAAGTACCCATTGGCAAGGGCGTCAGATTTAGTGCCTTGCTATCGAAAAGACGCTCTACATACATATGCATATATATATATAGTAGTGGATTTACATGTGGATATGTAGATGTGGCTGTGATGAGCGATGCAGCAGAAAGTTTTATGACGAGTACAAGAGAAACCTTTTGCCGAACAAAAAATATTGTGGTGCAACAGACATAGAGTAGACCTTGGCCCCCCCTTTCGCTGGACCAAATGCCTGTCAGCGTCTTATTGAGCGTACATAAGCGCATTAGCTGCGGTTTTATGTGCTGCGCAGCCAACAGATAGACAACAGTTGCAGCAGTTGCAGCGGCGTCCCTTTGGTCTAACATACCAAAACCGAAACTGAGACTAATTTCGAAAATGCCAAGGCACCAGAGTGAGAGAGAGAGAGAGAGAGAGGGAGAGCAGAACGGAAAAGGATAATTGCCGAGCAAGAGTCTAACATATGGCAGTCGAGCGGGCGTGGACCCGACTTCCATCTATCTATGCTCGCCATATGGCTCAACCGTCGAGAATCGACAACAGCAGGCAAAAGAGTTTCTTCAAAAGTCATGGCCAGTCTTGAGAGTAGAAACTGCGACTTGGGAGTCGTTAGTCAGCCAGACGGCACGGATTTGTCATGATCTCGTTTATTTTGGTGCTGCTCGTGATAAATAGATGCGAGCCGATGCGAGCCGAGGCGAGCTGATGCTCGCTCGCCCATCTTTTTTTATGGCCTCTGTTTTTTGGGCATCAAATTAAGGGGCAGAGCCCAACATCGAACTTGTTAAGACAATACAAGGGTCGCGTCCCATGAAAACTGCTGGCTCATTTCCGATCAGCGATCGTTGCGATCTTGTAAAGGCATATGAATCTCTCTGCGATAAGCAACGTTGCTTGTTGTTTGGGTTTAATTTGTGGAACTTAGATAGGCTACCAGAGCAGAGAGTTTCTCGTTTATTAGATTAGATTTTATTGTTGTGGCTCTTGTTCGCTGAGAGGTGTGATGATCGACAATGGCTTGTTATGGATTGAGAACGATAACGATAATGGCATCGATGTGGGCCCGGACAAGTATTGGCTCTTATTTTCCCATTAAACTTGCTAGTTTGAGAAACTATCAAGCATTATAACAAGCAAAGAATGTGCCTAGAATTATGTAAGAACTGTGTCTGAGTAGAGGGATAAACTGTAGCTGGATTAGGCTACCTTTTGCCTGATGCTCGTTGACAGCATCAATTGTCGCAATTGAGCTAAAGCCGATTATAGTTTCTTCGTTTCTCAACAAAGACAGCAGATTTGTGAATGCAGCCGCCACATGTTGCAGGATCTAATAGGATTTACGACCCTACGAAGGGTCTTCAGCCGCACTTGAGGGCACGCCGGCTGTTGTGACAACAAGAAATTTGAAACTCTAGAGATCCTCGTTACAAAGTCGGCTAAGAAGTTAACGTGAATTTCGTCAAAATTTTCACAATGCAGTTTCGTTTAATTTAAGATATTCGGCTACCAGTTCCCATTCAATTGGCATTTCTTCCTGGTATCGGGTAAATTGATATGGGCTTCACACCAAACTCTTGTGCTATGAGGAAATGAGAATAGCATGAAAGGAGTGAAGAAAATAGAGTTTGAGTGGGCTGTATAACCAACAAATTCTGTTAGTGATATCGAGATATACGAGATACGTAAATGTATAAAAATTACTATAAAAAGTCTTTTCAATTTATGAGATATTTTTGGATTAAATAAACTAAATTTATCTGATATATGAATAAGTGAATAGCATAGTATGACATTGTCTTAAATATATGTATAAGTGATTTATATATTTGAGATGTGTAAATACTTCAAGCTGTCCAGCTTGACAGCTCTCGCTGAAAATAAATAAATGAATAAATAAATAAAAATAAATAAATGAATATATAAATAAATAAATTTAAAATAAATAAATAAAAATTATAAATAAATTAATAAATAATGATTTAAAAACCAAATTAAATTTAATAAAATTTTTATTACATATATATTTTGACTTATTTCTTTATTGACTCTTTAAATATCATTTCATCAACTGTCACATGCTCTCCATGAATGCAAAAAATCTCAAAGAACCTGCAACAAGCTAGCTAAATGCGAATATACTCTTCATATATACATATATATGCTCTTCAAGCGTAATCAAACTATACTCAATTGCTTACATTCTTCTATAGTAAAGAGCTGGGAGCTAAGTGAATTAGTTGCACGAAATGAATCGCATTTGAATTTGGCTCAACTCAACTTTCGGCTGCACAACACAAATTTCGAAATGCAAAATTCAAAATGCTATGCAAGCAAAGTGCGTCTGGTCAATATAATCGAGGTAACCTAAATACTTGACTTATCAATGCCAAATTGTTGAACAATTGCGTGCACTTTGGTCAAATATTTGGATTTGGCTTCGTATTGTGTTATATAAATTTGATTATCGAATGCATGAAATTTGCAACTTGATGTCAGTCTCTGTCTCTCTGTGTGTGTGTGTGTGTGTGTGTGTGTCGCTCACTTGTGTCAAAATGTTTGTTGGCCAAAACCGAAATGTGTCAAATCGATAATTGCCAAAAATATGGACAATCAACTGGTCAAGAATCTGGCTTGAAATCACAGTCAAATTTTGTCAACTGCTTGACAGAAGTTGATGATGATGATGAGGTTGCTGTTGCTTGTAATGTAAATGATGATGATGATGATGATGATGGGCTATGGACAAATGGAAGAAAATACAAAAATTGTTTCATTATTGCCAGCAAACGCACTTAAAATACGTATATGAAAATTACAAGGCAGAGGCAGACGCAATGCGACAAATGTGTGGAGAGTCTCTCAGTCTGTCGGCTGATGTGGTTGAGTATACAGATTCGACCTGCGACTTCAAGCAGCAGCAACAACAACAACAACAACAAAGGCAACAAAAACAACGACAACAACTATGATGGCAACTACATAAATCGAATTATGTGAACACAACGAGGAGGCACTTAAGTGTCCTTCTTGCCTTCCTCTTGTGCACTTTAAACTCGAGTGTGTGGGTGTGCGGGTGTGTGCGAGTGTGAGTGAGTGTGTGTGTGCCACATACAAAATTCTACTTCATTTGTCTAATTCTCGTTGTCGTGTAGAGCCCTCCACAAACACACTTACACTCACTCTCACACACACACACGCACAACTCGAATACAAATGAAAGTAAATCCTTGGACTAAGCCTAGGCGAGTGTAGTTGTGCGTGTGTGCGAGTGTGTGTGGGTGCGGCAAAGGATAATCTGCATTTGAATAAGAGCATTTTAGTGTTTTTTCCAACTATATGTACACACTGGAGTGTGTGGGTGTGTGTGTCGGCCACGCCCCTGCGCCCATGTGTTGGCAAACTGACAAAAAGACAGACTGGCAGATCATCGGCCTTTTTGCTGTCTCTGAATACCCTTTTCGGATAGCCCATTAAAGCTTTGCCTCGACGTTGGTTAAGTAACAAAATGATTTCATTATCCTGCTACATAAAAGGTGTGACACTTGATAAGCGAAAAATTCAAATGGAATTGGCATGTTTATTAGCATGAGAACTGTTACAGGTCTCTAAATGAGAATTATAAAATGAATCATATTCCTAAAGATTGAGCAAGTGTTATTATTTATCACTGAATAGATAGGGAATGAGCGAAATAGAACGCGAGAGAGAGGGATCCAAATAGAACGATGGAAACAGGGAGGGAATTAGATTGGAATTCAAGAGATTTGAGCATAAATCTGGGATGCGAAAAGTTGGATAGATATAAATATGAAATGATATTATCTCTTATTGTTTAACAATTGGAATAATTTTATATCAGTTAAGTAAAAGCAGATTTTGATTTTGATTGTTGCAGCTTTATCAATTTTAGTTAGCTTTCAGAAATATTTATATTTCCTAAGGAGATCAACAATCACTTATTTTAATCTTAATTTTCGATTGGATATCAAACAAGTTAAGATCTTCAGTCCTTCTCACTTTTTACCATACTTGATCTAGTGGAAGAGAAGAACATCTGCTAGTCGATCAACTGGCGCAGCTTTACTTGCTTTTTTTTCTTAGCCATCTCTTTCCTTTATTTCATTTGGTTGCTGGCATTTTTGGTCCATTTTGAAGAGGTTTTTTTTTTTTCGTCTGGGTTTGGCTAATGTCCCAAGTTGGAATCCGTTTTTCTTCCTCTCACTCTATCATCTCGCTTTCTCTATCTATGCGCTTTAAAATAATCGATTTTCTAATTTTCTTGTCTGGAGCGAAGCATTTGGCTTGGATTTCTTGTGATTTGGCATTTGGTATTTGTGTCAAAGCAGCTGACAATGTGGAAATTAATATAATTTGCCTGATTTGGGGGCTGTCTCGATGTCTCGCCGTGAGATTTGTTTGGCACAAATCGAAAATCAAAATCAATTTTAAGGATTTTCATCTGCCAAACAAGAAATAAAGAAATGGAAAAATGCAGACGTTCAAAGGGAAGAGGGAAAAGGGAAAACAAAAGCAACCGCAAAGCGAGTTCCTTTTTTCGGATGGGGGGCTGTCAGCTGCTGCTGTTGATAAGGCGTGGCAGCCAGCTCCCTGCTCCCGTTTCCCACCTCTCTATTCCTCCCTCCCTCTCTCATGGCTGGCAGATTAAACTAATTGATAAAAATGTCGCCCGTTTTCTGCACGTTGGCAACGTACGTGGCACGCCACAGGCTCGGCTCTCTGTTGCTTGTTTTTGTAATTTATGTAAAATAGCAAACGTGTAAGTCGCAATTTGTTTGTGCCCGGGTCAACGCTGTGGCCCACTCCCACTCGCACTGCTGCGCCACGGCACTCTCGCCGCTTCCTGCCTGGCAACGCAGCAGCCGAACAACATGTCTTGACTTTTAAATCCAAATGTATTAAATTTCCATGGCAAGTTCCAAGTTCTCAAGAGCGAGACACCAAGTCCATGGCCCTAGCTGCCGACTGCTGTTATTTGTTTGCCAGCCATGGCAGCAACGGCAGCAGGCAGGCAGGAAGGTGGGGCAGGTAAGGAAGCGGTGAATGCTGCAGCAAGTGCCCCTGGCATTGCCATACATACATATGTGTGTGTGTGTGTGTTATGCTCATCTGGCTTGGCTCCCCGGCATTCGACATTGGGCATGGCAGCAATTATTCAACAAAAGCTACTGACAATTATGGCACACCAGCCATACAACATGCCAAGCATCAAAGGCTGGAGCAGAGGAAGATGTGGAAGTGGCTGGGGGGGCTGGGGGCTGGGTGCGCATAAGAAGAAGTACAGAAAATTCTGCGCTGGGATGTAGACTATGGTTACCACATGCCAAAGGGGTGGGCCAAGCAGTTGTGGGAAAAAACATGTCAAAAGATTAAAATAAAAATGAAATCATGTGAGCTTTAAGCAAAGCAAAGCATTATTTATGTGTAAAAGTAACTAAAGCAGTCCTGATTGGCATTAGAGGTAGCTAAGGGCGAAGCGCTCTGACTAGAAATTCGTAGAAACTTGAGCGGAATTAACTGATTTCTGAGAAATCAAAATAAAGAAGTGTGCTGAGCAGGCTTTTAAATTGATTAATTATACACGTTTCTATCATGTATACTTAAGATACTCGCAGCTCTATATTATATATATCAGCAGCATCTGTGGGAGAGACAACTGCTGAGTAGACCCTCTGCTGAGTGCACCCACACTTGGCAGGTAAAAACCAGAGTAACAACAACTGGAACAACCACAGAGCACAGCTGCTGTTGCCGTTGCTTCTCCTGCTCTTGCTGCTGCTGCTCCTCTTCTTTCCTCTCCTGCTCTTGCTGCTGGTGAGGCTCCTACGCCTGCAGCTTGGTTGTGTGATTGTCTGCGTATGCAAAAATATAATTTAACACACATTTGCGCAATTAGATTCATTCGTGCAGGAGAAACAGGTGTGTGTGTGTGTGAGTGTGTGGCAACTGACATACAAATGAATATCTATGACTGTGGGAAAGTAGAACACGTGTAAGAGTATGTGTATGTGTGCATGTGTGTGTCTGTGTTTGTGTAAATGTCACAATTTGAATACATAAAATGCAAATAAAAAGCAAAACCCGCACAGAGTCCGCTCACTCATACATACAGAATTCAGAATCTCGACGAGCAGACTCCCAGCCGCTCATACTCCCAGACATTCTAAGAATCGTGCACATTTTCAAAAATAAATTGCTTCCAAATGCAGACATCTATTAAAAGCATATAAAACCATATAGCGGAAATGATGTATAGGCAGCCAGCGCGCTGGCTAGCAGTGCCCGAGATCCAATTGCAGCAGCAGCAGGAGCAGCAGCAGGAGCCGCAGTGAAAGTAAAAGCAAGCCAAAATTGTCACACACACACACACACAGTGGAGTTCTTAGGACCTGTTGCCCCACATTTTGTGTAGTGGCTCTTTGCTAATTTAAGCGCTGCAGGTAAAACTCCGCGTGCGACAATACACACACACACACACACACACACACATAATGAAATTTACACACTTGCAAATGTTGGGCATGTCCTGGTTGAGCTGCCGCTGCTGCCCCCGCGCCCCGCTTCGTGCCACGATGAAATATGCCTGGGAAAATGCTTACAAGTGTAAACCGCAGTCCGGGCACATGTAGAGCTGTCAGGGTTTGAGGCTTGAGGGGGCGGCGGCGAGCTGCTGCGGCGGGGGCGGACTTTGGCTATACGTAATTGTTTTTCATAAAATTTAATTTATGGCATTTTTCCACACACCCCCACAGAGATGGGAAATGGGAGCTCTCTATGCTGTGTGTGTGTGTGATTGCACTTGAAACCTCAGCCATTTGGCCATTTTTTCTGTTTGTACAACATATGCATATATGTATATAGATGAATACATACATATATTTTTATAAATTTATATATTTGTGTGGTGCAGCTGGCATTAAAATTTATTTGCGCATTTTCGAATATGCAGTTAAAGAAAGAGAGCAAAAAAATATATAGAAATGCCTAGCAATTTTTGTGACATTTCTATTGAAGTAGTGCTTATGCACTATATATATATTTATACATGCATATATACATATATTTATCTGGCATATCGCTAAAGCTGTCATGTGGCGCCATGACAAATTTAAAGCCCGCAACTAAAAGCTGTCCATAGAGCTTAACGCAGAGCAACAAGCTCAGGTTGAGTATGATGCGATTATTTCTACGAGATATATAAAAATTTAAAAAAGTTTTTACTATTTGATAATTGTAAATAAAGTCTATTCATAGTCATATTCAGTCCTCACATCTTAACTTCAATCAGCTAACAATTTCTACTTGTTTTCAGATCTGTCTAGAGTCGGCTTTTTGCTTGGTAGAAATTTCAGGTATTTGCTACATTATTGCTTTACAGGCTGGCATTTGGGAGAGTATTTAATTGGAACCCATTTGCAGAAATATTTTAATTAATTTTCTCACTCCATTCTGATTTCTAATTGCGCTTGCTGCCGCTGGTTTTTTGATGTTCTCGCGCTGCTCGCTATTCGAGTCAATTATTTGCTCTGAATATGCCTGAAAGATTTCGTGATGCCCCCTTCGAGTACCCTGCTACATTTTAATTGTTTCCATGGTGCCTTTTCTCATCATTTTTCACTTTTCATTTACGCATTTTTTTTCTCCTTTTTTTTTTTTTGTTTAATTTTTTGTCAGTGGGGCCCAAACCCTTTTTAGCCGAGGCTCCGCCGTCAGACAATTGATGTGCAGCGCGCACCTTTGACAGAAATCAAAGCCAAACGACGTTCCACAAACTGCCGCCAGGCACTTTAATGGCAGTTGTCGTAGCTCTTGCTGTAGCTGTTGCCGTGCGTCGAGTCGAGCCTGAGTTTGAGTTGTTGCCACCTGCTCGGGAGTCGCCCCATAGCTGGCAGCTCGTGCATATTTGCGGTTGCAGAGCTGCTGGAGTGTTTTCAGCAGCGCGTCGAGTAGAATGCTCCACTCAACTATTTGACTCAACCGAGCATAAAACTAAAACTTGCCTCAAAACTGTGTCAAAATGGAGGCGCCACCAACAACTCCAACTGAGCACACAGCACGCAGCCAGCCCAGAGCCGAGTGCGAACCGGCGAGGAGCCGGCATATACATGCATAAGTGCGGGCGGCGACCATTGTGATTGCCAGCGAAAGTTTGTAATAAAAGGTACAGCATGGCAACCTACATGGCAGAGGCTGAGATTTAGCCCACATATTCCTCTACATGACTTGAAGTCTGCGTGACTGAACCACATAGATGTGGATGCGTATGGCAAAAACGGATAAACTTTGATGGGTGAGCAACAAGATTGAGCAGAAGGTTTGAGTAGTAGCTAACACAGCTTCTAAATGAGCGTGAGAATTTATTATATGCAGTTAATATCAGATTCTTAAGCAGGAATGCTTCTAGCCTTCGATAGAGTCAAAGGATAAATATTTTTTTATATATTAATATTATTAAAAAATTAAGAAATTCTTTAATAAAACTGCAACACAAAAGAAACTTTTGCCCAAATGACTTTCTTGCACACAGCAAAAGCATAAGATAATCAAGGTTACTTATATCAAGTTATAATAACTTGTCTTTTCTTACCTTTTAAGCGCAAGTTTCACTATTTAAAACTAGGAAGCTCAAGTACATATCTGAGGCTTATCATAAGGGAAACGACCTTGGCTCTAGTTAGTTAGTTTGCGTCAAGAGAAAACGGCCAGCCTCTAATTAGCAGTAAAATATCATGTTCAAGTTCTCTCATCTTTCGCCATTTTTTCCTCCTCTTTGCTGACTGTGAAAGCAGCTTAAGATGGCGCCTACTGTGTCGCCCACTTCCACTTCCACTTCCACTTCCACTTCCATTTGCACTGGCTCTTGCTCTCTCCCTCTCCCTCTCCCTCTAGCACTCTCGCGCGCTGACTGCAATTGCAACTGTAAAAGTTCAATGACTGTCAATAAATATGAAATTATTTGGAAACGTGCGCGCGACACGCTGAAAGGGACGTGGAATGAAAGAGGGAGTGCGAGGTGCGAGGACGACATTGACACCGAATTGGTGCGAAAAGTAAGTCACAGGACTTGAGCGAAAAGTGCAGCAACTGTAAAAAATTCCTCAAAAAATAGAACCGTAAAAAAGGCGTTCAAACTTATTTTCTCTCACACTACATCTCCTATCTCTTTCGCTCTTGTGGCAACTGCAGTGCACCATGTGGCAAATGCAGCTTAATCGCGCTCAGAGGGAAAAATGCAAGCTACCAGCATAATTAGAATGATTATGCATCAATTAATTAAAAGTTATTTTTGCTTTTGCCAGCACCACGCAAAAGCAAAACAAAAGCCAAACAAAAACAGAAACGAAATACGAAACACAAACGTGCTGCAGAAATGTGTCACCCACGCGGCGGCGGCAGTCGAAGAGAGGCGTTCAAAAAAAATTTCCCTTACTGACCCAGTGTAGCAGCAAACCCGAAGCAAACACGAGAGCGACACAGCGAGAGAGAGAGAGAGTTCAGTACGAGAGCGCGCTATGCTGTGGTGAGTTTCTTGTGTATGAGCTGCAAAGGCTGCACAGCACAGTTCACCACACCGAACAGCTGTCGCGCTCTCAGCTTCATTTACCTAACCAAACACACGCATACACACACACACACACACACACACACACACACACACTCGAATTTCCAGAGGCATTGCACATGGTCTTGGTCAGAATTTAGCATCCTGCGTCGCGTAAGGAATTCTGTTTCTGCTTTTCTTATTCTTTTTGTACGCAAATGCTTCATGCGGTGCAGAGCTAAGGAAATATTTTTCGGTTCGAGAAGAACAACTGACTTTTCATTTTTCTAACGCTTTTCGTATTGTTTTCTTTTTCTTCTTTTCTTTATTCATCTGGCCGGGGGAGGGGTACGCATTGATTTAATGAGTTTTTGGTGTGAAGTCCTGCGGCGCTGCGTCCAGGCTGTCCATGCTGTTAATGGCATTAGAGTAGCTGTCATACCGAGCAGTCACACTTCATGGCTTGGCCGGGCCAAAAGGACTCCTAGGCGGACAATGTCGTGTCCTGATTGACAGCCAAATGTCAAGCTAAACAGTGTGAAATCTGTTGGGCCCGGGGACAAAGCAACACTGATTGCTGCCCCGCAAATGCAGGACATTGTTTTCACGCCTTTGTTTCGATCGCGCAAAACTTGTACCTAGAAAAAAATGAAATGAAATAAACGAAAAACGAAAAAACCCAAATGCAAGTTGGATTGAAATCGCTTGGAAATTGACACCTTCTCTTAGCTAGGGGCGTGGCCCAGCCGCCTGGCAGCCCGTAAATTTATGAAACCGGAGCAGGCGCTAGTAACGAGCTACCTTCAATTGATTCAGATATGAAAGCATTGCGCACGATAGAGCTGAAAAATAATTGTGTCTGATTGTGATTTGTTGCCCATGGTTCTGCCATAGTCCTTGTTGTGCTTTGCTCAATTCCGTTTGCTTTGACAGCAGGCACAGAGTACACAGCAGAGAGCACAGACTCCTTTTGCTGCATTCGCATGTTTCTTAATTCAGATTGCAATTGATAAATGATAGCCCTTAAAATACAGTTATATCCAAATCAAAATGAAGTTCACAATCTCCACGAGGCCTCGAAGCAAGGCTTGTGTATTCCTTGGATTCGCTGTCATGTGCTTTTGATGGATAACATTCCAAATTATATGATGGATCGCCTATTGAGCGTTCCAAATTGAAATGTGCTCAAAGCGATTTACACGAAAAACGAAAGGAAAACTTCTTTGTTATTGAAAATCTTTTCATGGGCATTAATTGATTTGAAAACCTTTTTGGACAATACTGAGACTATCGAGTGGAGGCAAATATTGAATTGATATTAATAGAGTGTGGTCTTCTTTTGTCAGGCCTCTATATGTTTATATACATTGAATAGGCCAATACGCTAATAATTCTGTAAATAAATCTTTGTGCATTTTTCCCACAGTTTATCTCAAAAATTATTTATTTATTTAGTAAGTTTTCTATAGTATCTGAGTTGATTTTTATAATTTTAAAATAACTCAAAATATTCATTAGCTGAAATCTAAAACAATGTAAATCAGACTTCAAACTTTAGACATATATAGATTTGGCATATAATAAATATTCATTAAGAAAGAGAATCCCAAGTGATTCTCCAATATGGGTCACTTATAGCTGAATCACCATATCAAATCTTTTCGTTCTTTTGTACTTTACTTTTTTTCTCCCTAGCTTCCGCTCTCAATTAGGCTTTTACTTCTGCACACAGTCTTATCAAGTTTTTTTTTGTAGTTTTATTTATTATTAATTGAAAGCTGTTTTCTTAGCAAGTTTTCAAGGCAATTGACTTGGTGCTCTTAGGCAGTGGTTGCCTCACAGCTGCACCACAATCTGGCCCAGTTTCTTTCTTTTCTTATCTTAACGCTGTTTGGCCGCTCGTAAGTCAAACTCCTTGGAAAGTAGGCTAAAAATTCTTGTTTGGCCTAAGCAAACAAGCGAAACACGCCGCAAATTACGTCAGCCAATGGCCCAGGCTCTGCCATTCCCTCCGCCCCAGTCTCAGCTTCTTCCTGCTGGCTGGGCTAATGATTTGCCTAATGTTTCTAACAATTATGTGCCTGGCACCACACAAAAGAATATATTATGTAAGTTATTAAAATTATATCACCAGCACCAGTAGCAGTAGCAGCAGCAGCAGCAGCAGAAGCAGCTAAAAGCGAGTCCTAATAAGCCGCAGCTTCTTCTTCTTCTTCATCTTCTTCTTGGCATTTGGAAGAAGGATGCCCAGACTTGGCGAACGTCATTGTGCCAGAGGCTTTTGGCTTTCAAATGTAAATGGCGTCGCCTTCGTCGCCGCCTTTTTGTGTCCACATGCGAGCAACTTTTCGGTGGTTATCAATTTGGGCTTTCAGCGAGGAGTGTGAGAAGGCGAAGCAGCAGGAGTAGGAGCAGCAGCAGGACTCAGCTTCGTCCTGGTGGGCAGTGGGCAGAGCTTTATTTATGCGCTCCTGGCGCGCATTTTTATTTTCTACTTTTTTATTATTATGCGAATGACAAGATTTTCATCAACGTCATTAATATTAACTTTGGCAATAATTCTCGGCTAAGAAAAATTATGAGAAATGACCAACTAGATAAACGCCGCACAGGGCTGTCCACTTTTCGACAATGCCATAACTCTCCACCAAGGTCCCGCCAGGACCACTGTCTCTATGTGTGTGTGTGTGTGTGTGACAACAACAATGGCATTAGCCAAGCAAGCGGCTTTCAAGTCAATCTTAATTGTGCGTAGGCTGCAGCTGTAGCTTCAGTTCCTGCTCCAGCTCCTGCTCCAGCCCAACTCCGACTGGGAGTCTGTAGAATCTACGCAGCGTCTAATGACAGCATTTCGGATTACTTTCAATCAAGACGCACGCTCTGCTACACTGTGCGAAAAAAGGCTGCATATTTTATGGCCAGCCCAAGAGGCGAAGCATGTGGGCCGATGCCAGCTAGAAGCTGAAGGCTGATGGCTAAAGGCTGAAGGCTGAAGGCTGAAAGCTGAAAGCTGCTTTAGCACGAAGACAAAAATCACAATTAAATGTAACAATTGCGTCGCTCTCTCTGGGGGCATTAAACGACAAACGTAGCGGGTCTCTGGCATCCTGCCATCCTTGTAGCCTCACATCCTCTTCATTCTCTACGACTCTCGTTCTGCTCGACTGTCAGTTGCTTGTCCAATGCCAGCTTAAATTGCCCATACACGTCAGGACACTCCACGGCGCGCACTGCTCTGCTGATGTCCTTAAACAGACTGCGATACAGATACGCATCCGTTCGTCCGTCCGTCCGTTCGTCTGCGTTTCGTCCTTTTTTCGCTCTGTGTGTTTGCGTTTATTAATTGTTGCCTTTATTTGGCCTCATTTTATTTGATTTGCTTTTCTTTTTGTCGGTCTGCTCGCCTCGCCTCGCCTCGCTTTGGCTCGCTTTTCACTCTCCTTCTGTCTGCCTGTCTGTGTCTTTGGGCTTTTGTTTTGGTCGCCATTGGCAGCTATAAAGCCAAACCTAATTGACTTATCTTTGCCGGGTTTGCTAATTTCTCGGCCATTGTATTTGAACCGTAGTCCTTCGTCCTTCAGGCCTCAGCTACAGCTACAGCTACAGCTACAGCAACTGCATTTGCGTTCTGGGTTATAAAAATGGCACGATAAGTCAGCCAAAGCAGATAAAAATCTTCAGCGCACTAATTAGCAATTGACATGAATTGCTCATTAGCAGCAAACTAAAGCTGAAACTTAGAGTCCAGTTAGGACTCTGCCATTAGCTGTAACTCAATTCGCCAAAGGAATGCTACGAATTGAGAATGTAAATGGGGCTCACTTGGCACAGGGCATGGACTAAGGCAATAGACAGATTGTGAGTGGGGATAACGAAAGCTGTCTGTCTTTGATAAGACCATTTCAACTGAGAGCAGTATAATATGTCTTGTAAATAATGTTCGAGTTGAGTGCGAGAGCCGTTTGCCCTTAGAGGAGTCTCTCTGGGGAATGCGTATAGAGAAATACTTAAATAGTCGCTTGCCAGTGTGAAAAGAGAGAGAGCAGATAACATAGATCTTTCTCTCTCAAGTTCCTATATAAAAGTTGTATGAGAGAATGATACGATTGCATATATAATATTTAAGAGATGATCTGCTGATACATGATTCAAACAGATTGATAATTACATGATATAAAAGAAAACTAATCATGTATCAAATAGTTTTCTTCACTTGACCAGCTCAATCTTCTCCTTTCAACTTTCATCAATGAAACGAGTTAAGGACAGCTGCTGCTTATCGTATGGCAGCCATAGTCATAGCCAATGGATTGGCCTGGCCAAATTGCACAAGTCAAGGACACACACACACATGCAGGCTGAACAGGACGAGCTGTAGACGGTAGCTTAGATCCTTGGACTGCAGTTGCTATTAGCCGTACAAAGTAATTGCTTGGGCGACCTTCACGGCGATATTCCGCAGGAGTGGCCACATTTCTGTGGGTAGCACAAAAAGCCAAGGAAAGAAAAGTCGCACACAAAAAAAGGAAGCGAGGAAATGCGACCGGAAATCGAGCCATGTGTCAACCCAAATGGTCAATAACTGTACGGCTGACATTTAATTTATAAAGTGCACGGCCCAGGACCTGGCCACTGGGTGGGCCCAACTCGAGCAGTTGGCTGCCTGGCTGTCTAGCAATTTAGTTGTCAAAATACGCCAATATGTAAACAATCAAAAGCCAAACAATCAATAGACATTAAATGTGAGATGGAGATGTATGTTATGGGAACAACAGGACAAGGCCAGACTCCAACTGGGTGACTTGACATCTTTACCTACATGCAGGCGAGCGAGTTCTACTTCCTGTTTCCTTCCTAACCGAAAACGAACAAGAAAAAAAGGACATATTTCGCACAATGCAACCTTAAAAAGACATTTGGATGAGCCATTCGACAGCCATTGAGGCTGACAAACAAATTTTTTATTTTCTCAATGCAGCCGAGTCCTTCGAAGATAAATTGCTCAGAGCATAAAGTGTCCTTTAAAGCAAACATCGATGAACACAACTGTGGACCACCTCGCTTGCTCTCCCTCATCTCTGTCATCTCTCTATAATCTCTTACATCCGCAAGTGTTTACCTTGGACTTCCCTTTCATTCCCATTGTGAATTGTGAGTTCTGAATTGTGAATTGTGCATGACTATTGGCTTTTGCATTACTCTAACTGCAAATCGGGTTTCCTGGTCCTCACTCTGTCACACTATCTTAACTCTCTCTCTCTCATCTCATTTAATCTGCTCAGCTCAGTTGCCAAAGGCTGCTCTTAGTTTAGTTCAGTCTTAGCGCATTTCTTAAACGATTTCCCTGCCCGATAAGATAAGTTTAGCAAACAGCCTGTGAGGCTTTGCTTGCTGCTGCATCTTGATTAGAGCATTAGGCCCTATGTTTAGCAAACAACGAGGGCAGGTGTCACATGCACTCACCTGAGCGCCCAACTGATGAGATGCTTAACTCCAAGATGGTGCGAATTTTTACAAACTGCATTAGCTCTGCCTTGGCTTAGTTTCTGTGCAGAGCATAGAGCACTCTGATGTGTGGGAAAAGTGAGCAAAGGTGAGTGGATAGATAAGGCACGGTAATGAAGTTAAGGCTGGAGATAGTATTGAGAGGGAGTGTGGAAAGTATGTGAAAGTAAGGCAGAGCATATATTTTTACAGAAAGTGAGCATATCCTCAGCTGATGTATATGATATATTTAGCAAAAAGGCTATATATAATCGTGAAGAGATTTTCTTTTTGAGCCTAAGAAATTTTCATTTGGTTGTTAAATTTTATAGGAGTAGCAGTCTAGATCCTGCAGTTATGTACATATGTCTTTGAAGCAAAATGCATTGCTCATCTCTTAATCTTAGTCTCTTTCTTCTTCACTATAACTTTTCTAATGGTAAGACCTACTGAGATTCTTTAGTCCCTTATAAAATGCCATCCCAAAGGGCATTCACATATTGATGCTCTTCTAGAGTTGAGAGCTTGACCCGTTTAATGCCAACTGGCTAACAGCATATCCATGTTTGCCAACTTCCTGTTTGCGCCTAGAGCTTCCACAGCGCCATCATCATCATCTTCAATATCATAATCATCGTGCTACAAAGCAAAGCTAAAATGCAGCATATTGATTTTTGAGCCTATCCCAACCCCACAAAAAAGAAAGAAAGAAAAAAGGAGTTTTTGCTGTTGCCAATTTAGAAATTATCATAAAGGCAATGACAACACAAGCCACACAGGACAATGTGGATAATGATGATGAGGATGGTGAGAGCGAGTGATAAATTGTGAATGCAAAGAAAGTCATCAAGCCAAGCCAAATTGCTAAGCTGAGAGAATGTTACCTCAAGCGCAAACAAAACAGTTTAATTAAAATTATTATTGTAATTTAATGGAATGTAAGGAATTATTATTTTTATATGTCACACACACACACGCAGGCAGACATAGACATATACACGCACGCACAGCAGACAGTTAGACTGAGATAGCAGACACACACACACACACACACACACGTGGGTATAAAAATAAATTACATTTGTATGAAGATTGGCGCTGGCCTGCACATCATATATTTTCATTATCAAAACAGAGACAAAGTCGAAGACTCGCCTCGCCTCGGCGGCTCTCGGCATAACTGAGGATGAGACGAATAGCAAAAAAAAAAAAAAAAAAAAAAAAAGGAAAAACAACAACAAAATGTACCGTAGCCAAAAGGAACGCCAGCTGTTTGATGCGATTAGAAACCCTCTAAGCAGCAGCACCAGCAGCGGCAGCATCTTTCGCTCTCTCTCTGTGTGTAGCGCACTCAAGCGGAGCAAATTTCCTTTAAGGCTTGCGCTCCCGCTGCGTAGCGCTCTCTGCCTTTGAAATTTCCCTCTCTTGCGCTGTCGTTGTCGGTTTTGTTGTGCTTGCCTTTCGGCTCGGCTCTGTGTGTTTGGCATTCGGGCGACGCGACGTTCGCCTTTGGTCCGTCTCTCTATTTAAGTGAGAGTTGCGCACGTTGCGGCAGTCAGTCGACACTCAGCTAACGTGCGCGCCACACACATAACACAGATACGACGCTCGCTCGTCGCATGCTAGCACCACAACGTGAACCGTTACAAGTTAACCCCAGCGACAGCAAAAAGAAAATACCAAAAGTGATAATAGAACGTCGCGAGTGGCCCGCAGCAATTAAAAATTCCAACAAGGTTCCTAAACAAAACGAAAATAAATAAATTTAAATTCAATTAAATAAACTGTGAAAATACATTATTGTGTTAGTGTGTGATGCGTCTATGTACATTCTATATAATGTGTGGCCGGGAGTAACTGTAAACCGTAAAGTTGGCCACGCCAATTGCCATTACGTTTAACAACAACTCAAGTCTCACCCAGCCCCGATTTGTGAACTGTGAGCGTGCAGAAGGGCAGCGGAAGCAGCCGCAAATATGTGTCCAAAGTTTTTGGCCAACAGCAAGTGGAATTGATTTTCGTTACGTTCTTTTCATTTCAACCCGTTACACCCTCCGAGCAAAGATTAACTAGTGGAGAAACTAACACACACACACTCACACACAAACCCACACACATATACACAAGATGTTGAATCCATGGTGCCAGTGCCTTCTACTTCAGCTGCTGCTGCTAATTGCAAGCGGCATCAGCAGCCAGGATGCAGTGACAACTCACTCGGAGTTAGTGCCCGGCAGCAGCAAGAAGCATCAGCAGCAGACGCATTCGCACTCCAATGCCATTATGGGCGAGGCGGGCGTCTCCAACTCACAGCTGCTGCCACCCTCGACGCCGGCACGCACTCTACGCCCGATTTCTGGCGCAGATGCGGGCCTGTATGATGCGCCCGACGACTGTCACTTTATGCCCGCTGCCGGTCTGGAGCAGCCGGAGATTGCGCTCACCTGCAATCTGCGCACGGTGAACAGCGAATTCGATACGACCAACTTCAGTGTGATTCCCGCGGAGCACACGGTGGGTCTGCACATCCTGTGCAACGACGAGATCATGGCCAAGAGCCGGCTGGAGGCGCAGTCCTTCGCCCATTTGGCACGCCTGCAGCAGTTGTCCATTCAGTACTGCAAGCTGGGCAAGCTGGGTCGCCAGGTGCTCGACGGGCTCGAGCAGCTGCGAAACCTCACGCTGCGCACCCATAACATTCTCTGGCCCGCGCTGAACTTTGAGATTGAGGCCGATGCCTTCGCTGTGACCAAGCAACTGGAGAGATTGGACCTCAGCTCGAACAACATCTGGTCGCTGCCCGACAACATCTTCTGCACGCTGTCCGCTTTGTCCGTCCTGAACATGAGCGAGAACCGCCTGCAGGATGTCAATGAGCTAGGCTTCAGGGATCGCAGCAAGGAGACTGCCACCTCCACGGAGGCCAGCTCCAGCTCCAGCTCCAGCTCCACCACCGAGGCGGGCAGACGTGCTGCCAGCTCGTGCTCCCTCGACCTCGAGCTGCTCGATGTCAGCTTCAATCACTTCGTCCTGCTGCCTGCCAATGGTTTCGGCACGCTGCGCCGCCTGCGTGTGCTGCACGTGAACAACAACGAAATCTCGATGATAGCGGACAAGGCCTTGAGTGGCCTGAGGAATCTGCAGGTGCTAAACCTCAGCTCCAATAAGATTGTCGCCCTGCCCTCCGAGCTGTTCGCGGAGCAGTCCAAGACCATTCAGGAGGTCTACTTGCAGAACAACTCCATCAGCGTGCTGAGCCCTCAGCTCTTCTCCAATCTGGATCAGCTGCAGGCCCTCGACTTGTCCTTCAACCAAATCACCTCCACGTGGACAGACCGCAATACATTCGTGGGCCTGATTCGGCTCGTCCTGTTGAATCTCTCGCACAACAAGTTGACCAAGCTGGAGCCGGAAATCTTCAGCGACTTGTATACGCTGCAGATTCTCAATCTGCGCCACAATCAGCTGGAGAACATTGCCGCCGACACCTTCGCGCCCATGAACAACCTGCACACGCTGCTGCTCTCCCACAACAAACTGAAGTACTTGGACGCCTATGCCCTGAATGGGCTCTATGTGCTCTCGCTGCTGTCCTTGGACAACAATGCGCTGATTGGCGTGCATCCGGATGCGTTCAGGAACTGCAGTGCACTGCAGGACCTGAATCTGAACGGGAACCAGCTGAAGACGGTGCCACTGGCACTGAGGAACATGCGCCTGTTGCGCACCGTGGATCTGGGTGAGAACATGGTCACCGTGCTGGAGGAGAACGCCTTTAAGGGCCTGGCCAATCTGTATGGCCTGCGGCTGATTGGCAACTACCTGGAGAACATAACCATGCACACGTTTCGTGACCTGCCCAGTCTTCAGATCCTGAATCTGGCCAGGAATCGCATCGCTGTCGTCGAGCCGGGCGCCTTCGAGATGACCTCCAGCATTCAGGCCATTCGCCTGGACGGCAACGAGCTGACCGACATCAATGGCCTCTTCAGCAACATGCCCTCGCTGCTCTGGCTGAACATCTCCGACAATCGGCTGGAGAACTTCGACTATGGGCACACGCCCAGCACGTTGCAGTGGCTTGACCTGCACAAGAATCGCCTGAGCATGCTCTCGAATCGCTTTGGCCTCGATGCGGAGCTGCACCTGCAAACGCTCGACGTTAGCTTCAATCAGCTGCAGCGCATTGGCCCCACCTCCATACCCAACTCCATTGAGCTCTTGTTCCTGAACGACAATCTCATTACGACTGTGGATCCGGACACCTTCATGCACAAGGCGAACCTCACACGCGTCGACCTGTATGCGAATCAGATCAACACGCTGGACATCAAGTCCTTGCGCATTCTGCCCGTGCACGAGCAACGAGCTCTGCCCGAGTTCTACATCGGGGGCAATCCCTTCACCTGTGACTGCAACATCGATTGGCTGCAGAAGATCAACCACATCACTTCCCGTCAGTATCCGCGCATCATGGACCTGGAGACCATCTACTGCAAGCTGCTGAACAATAGGGAACGCGCCTATATCCCGCTGCTTGAGGCGGAGCCCAAGCACTTCCTCTGCACCTATAAGACGCACTGCTTCGCCGTCTGCCACTGCTGCGAGTTCGATGCCTGCGACTGCGAGATGACGTGCCCCACCAACTGCACCTGCTTCCATGACCAGACCTGGTCCACCAACATTGTCGAGTGCTCCGGCGCCGGCTACTCCCAGATGCCGCGCCGCGTGCCCATGGACACCACCGAGCTCTACATCGATGGCAACAATTTCGTGGAGCTGGCCGGGCACTCGTTCCTCGGCCGCAAGAACCTGGCCGTGCTCTATGCCAACAACTCGAATGTGGCGCACATCTACAACACGACCTTCAGTGGACTGAAGCGTCTGCTGGTGCTGCACCTGGAGGACAATCACATCGTGTCGCTGGAGGGCAACGAGTTCCACAATCTGGAGAACCTGCGCGAGCTCTATTTGCAGTCGAATCGCATTGCCAGCATTGCCAATGGCAGCTTCCAGATGCTGCGCAAGCTGGAGGTGCTTCGCCTGGACGGCAATCGCCTGATGCACTTTGAGGTCTGGCAGCTCGCCTCGAATCCCTATCTGGTGGAGATCAGCCTGGCGGACAACCAGTGGAGCTGCGAGTGCGGCTATCTGTCACGCTTCCGCAACTACCTCGCCCAGAGCTCTGAGAAGATCTTGGACGCCTCCCGAGTCAGCTGCATCTACAACAATGCGACGAGCGTGCTGCGCGAGAAGAACGGCACCAAGTGCACCCTGCGAGACGGCGTCGCCCACTACATGCACACGAACGAGATCGAGGGCCTGTTGCCGCTGCTCCTGGTGGCCACCTGCGCCTTCGTGGGCTTCTTTGGCCTAATCTTTGGCCTCTTCTGCTATCGGCATGAGCTCAAGATGTGGGCCCATTCGAGCAGCTGCCTGCTGACCTTCTGCTATCGCTCGCCCCGCTTCGTCGATCAGCTGGACAAGGAGCGGCCGAACGATGCCTACTTTGCCTACAGCCTGCAGGACGAGCACTTCGTCAACCAGATCCTGGCCAACACCTTGGAGAGCGACATCGGCTATCGGCTGTGCCTGCACTATCGAGACGTGAACATCAATGCCTACATTACGGATGTCCTGATCGAGGCCGCCGAGAGCGCCAAGCAGTTCGTGCTGGTGCTCTCCAAGAATTTCCTATACAACGAGTGGACCCGCTTCGAGTACAAGAGCGCGCTGCATGAGCTGGTGAAGCGCCGCAAGCGCGTCGTCTTCATATTGTACGGGGATTTGCCACAGCGTGACATCGACCTGGACATGCGGCACTATCTGCGCACGAGCACCTGCATCGAGTGGGACGACAAGAAGTTCTGGCAGAAGCTGCGCCTCGCTTTGCCCCTGCCCAATGGCCGAGGCAACAACAACAAGCGCGTGACGGGCTGCCTGGCTGCACGCGCCTCCTCGGTCAACATGTACGCCTCGGCACATGAATACCAGGCGGGCGTGGGCGGCGTGCCGGTGCCAGTGCCTGCTGCACGCATCGCCGACAAGCTCTACGCGGACTGCAGCAGCAACAACTATGCCACGATTAACGAGTGCGGCGCCCGCGGCTACAAGCCCATACCCACATCCGCCTCGGCTGCGGCGGCTGCCTGCAAATTCAATACGATGAACCAGCTGACCAAGAAGCAGCGCGAGCTCAGCGTGGCCGGCATGGCCAAAACACTCGAGCATCATCCGCATCAGCAGCAACAGCAGCTGCAGCAACAGCAGCAGCACCGACGCAGCCAGCACGAGTATGCGGTGCCCGCGTATCTAGCATCTGGCCAGGCGCCCGCCTACGACAGCGTGGACTATGCCAAGCAGCAGCTGCAGCAGCGCGGCAGCAACTGCGAGTGCATAGGCACAGCCAAGCGACAGGCGAAGAGCCAGTCGTCAGCAGGAGCAGGAGCATCAGGTGGGCTGCCCAGCTCATTCAGCTCGAACTTTGTGCCGCCCGCTGTCAGCGCCGGCGCCTACAACTGCAAGAAGCCCTGCAATTGCAATGCTGACGACGAGCTGCTCTGCGGCTGTGGAGGATTGGAGAGCGGCACTCAGAGCAGCGCCACGATGAGCAGCAGCAGCAACAACAGTCGGCAGCCGGAGCTGACGCACTATGAATCGAATTTGAGCCTCAATGAGCTGGACGATGGCGGGGCCAGCAAGCCGCTCCACGATCTGTGGGCGTAACCTAGCCAAGCGAAGGGGAAGGCGTGACCAGTTAGAAGAACAACCAGTGAATTTATAAGCAAGGCAAACTAACCTAAACTACAACTAAAACTAAAGCTACAACTACAACTAAAACTAAATCTAACACTAAAGCTAAACTAAACAAATCTAAACCTAAATTAAAACTAAATATAGTCAAGTCTTTGGGTGAGCGAAGGGATGGGCAGAGACAGAAAGCATAGCATACATTTGGGGGCAGTGGAAGAGACTGATACTTTTAGTTATTTGAATTAATTAAAATTGACTTAACCTGTACATAATACCCACTTGATACACTTAAAACGTTCGCTAATTTATTGCAGTGTATAATATATATATAAATACTAATATACTATATAAATGAATATGAATATAAATATGAATATGAATATGAATATCGATATACGAAAGGAAGTTCATTTAGCAGTCACATTTGTACATACAAAACTACGATTTAAATTATTAATGCATTAATTATAATTAATTAATAAATAAAATAACAATTGCAAAAATAAATCGATAAAAGAAAAATTTGTTCAATAAACCAAACAAAAGAAAACACAAAAAAAAAAAACAACTTTATTTGCCTTGCAAAAAGTATGTCATAAATATATATATATTTGAATATATATGTATATATATGAGTGCATTTTTTACAGCAGCGAAGGGACGAATATTTAACAATTGTAGTTTTTAAATGCAAATTAATTAAATAGACCTGAGACACAATTAATGACAAAATCCAAGTCAGCCACAGAACAAAAATACTATATGCGCCCAGCAGAGAGCGCTGCGAACAGACGCAAATTAATTAGCATGTAAGGAAATTGCATGATGAAAATCAAACAATTAAATGCAGAAAAGAGCTGAGGAAGAGGAAGCATTAATAAATACACAACAATGGACGGCATTATAGTAACTGCGATGAAAAAATAATAATAATATTCATAAAAATATTATTATTAATAGCTGACACTCAACGAATGCACAAATAAATATCATAGTAAATCAAACACACACACACACACACATACAGACATTTGCCTATGGCTATGCGATAATGACGCTCAATGCTGATAACAATTAAGCTTACGAACCGCAAACAATGAACCAAACACACACTACCGTATCAACAACAATCTAACCGAACAGAACTCGATTGAGACTAGGCTCAGCTCCTAGCTGAATAAAGTTAAATATGATTTTAAGCGGATCGAATTGAAAAATTTATTATCTGAAATTTGCATACAAATTATGTTATTTAATTTTACATAAATTAATTTGTATAGCTTATTTAGCTTAACTAATAGCAAATTAATTTGAACAAAATTTCAAATCTAATAAGAACATTTATGAAATTTAAAATTTTGAGCTTCCAAGTTTGTATTTGATATTTTTAATAAATATTTACTAAAATTTCTTCAATATACAAATTGAATAACATTTTTTTATGCAAAGAAACTATTTAAAAAAAAGGTTTTTGTGCAAAGAAACTCAATTATTTCCAGCTAAATTTCTTTTAAAATTTTTATACTTTATTTATTATTTTTTTTAAAGAAACTCTTTGAGGCATTCGAGTATTTGAGCATCCAAAGCTCAAACTGTTTCTCTTTAAATTCTCAACGCACTTTTAGCTCTTTAAACTCTTTATTTATTCTTACATTTCTCTGTTTTACTAGAGTATTTCAAAGCCAGATACAAAACATGTGTTGAAACACAATTCATATTTATGCATCATTTTGCATGCGTTCGATTAAATTTTTATATTCTTTGTAAACTTTTGTTGGTTTGCTTTTGTAAATTGATTGAAGAAAACTAACGAAATTTGCAAAAAAAAAAAAAATAAAAAAAAAACAGAAACAACAGGATAAAAAACAATGAGACGACCTTTTTTATGCCGTTCATGTCTCATACAAAGCATTTAATGAAATTATTTAATGGCATGCCATTAAAACAACAAAAGACAAAGGCAGCAACGACAACAACAACAATGGCAAAATATGTGGCAGTTCGCAGGCATTTATTGTTGATTGAATTTTCGCAGCGTTTGGCGTTTGGCGTGGGGCGTGGCCCAAAAGGCGCAAAAGGCAAATGCAAACATATTTCAAAAAAACAAAAAAATAAAATAAATGATGGGAAAACATGAGAGAAAGAAAAGCCAAACACACGCAAACAAATACACATATGAATAAATTATAATGTATATATATAAACACACAGAAACACACACTCTTATATATATAAATATATATCAGACACACACTCATGCATTTTATTGTACAACTGCCAATAAATTAAATGCGAATAAGACAAAACAGAGAAGAGAAAAACACGTTTCAAAACATTCCGAAAAGAATTTAAATGCAAGCAAAGCTATTAAAAAAAAATCAGTAAAATATACTAAATACGAATATTTACTAGCATTTTAATTACAAATTAAACAAATGAGCCATTGTAAATTGAGATGAAACCTTTATTATTTTTTTTACATAAATATATAAATATATTTTATATTATTATTATAAAGAGTGGAGCAGCAGTTGCTGCGCATTTTTAGCTAAATTTAATCAAAAAATCAACTGAAAAAAATACTTTCACTCGTACATAAAATATTATCACATTTCCCACTTTTTAAGCAACTCCAATGAAAAACTAAGAAGAAAGTAAGAAAACCCTTGCAGAGCAGGCACGAGCTAAGATTTTACTTTCCTTGTTAAATAAAAAATTAATTTGTAAAATATGTCTTTACTTGATTTATTGCAAAGAGAAACTTTTAACATAAATAAATAATCAAATTTATTATTGTATATTTTTAAACATTTGTTTTCAATCGCATTTTTATTTTACTATTTGCATTTTCCTATTTTTCAAGTGCCCGCAAAAGTATGCAACGAATTGTGCAGCCAGCAAGAGCCGCCGCCAAACATAATTTTAATCATCTTTTTGGGTTGCTAAAGCAGCCACAATTATTACTTTATATAAATATATATACACTCATATTTATAAACTAAATTATAAAAGAGAAAATAAAATGAAAAGCAAAAGTTTTGTTTCTGTTTAATGTAAACATGGCCCATTATTTAGTTTGTAAGCGAAAATTTTATTTGAAATAATCGAAAAGCAGTTGCTAACTATGTGACAGATATAAAATAAGTGAAGCTAAGAAAGAGAACTAAGGAAAAGGAAAAACAAAAAACAAGCAAACAATAAACAAATTTATTTCAAAAATTTCAAACATTTCAAATTGCATTTTTATTCGAATATGAATTTAAATTTGCTTCAGCCAAAATAACTTTTTAGTTTGCGCTTTGGTGGCTGGCATATGATTTTCCAGGAATGAATAAAATATGCTCAAGGAAAATCTTGTAAGTGGGAAGAAAATACATACACACAAATACACACAGCTAAGCAGGCCTGCAGCCACTTAGACTGGCGAATATTTTGATTAGGTTTTACTGACGAAATTCGGAGAATTTGGAAAACATTTTCTCGGTAATTGTAGATATTCTATAGCTATGTGTAGCTTAGCAGCATATTTAGAACTTTTTGTTTTAAGATATTTTGTTTTTATTAACTGCAGTTAATAATTAAGAAGTCAGCTGTAATTTTCTAGGATTTTTCGCTGTGGCAAATGGATATTTAAAACCAGCTTAATGTTGGCCAGCAAGAAAAAATAAATATAAATAATAATAAAGATACCTAAAATAATTAATAAAATAAAATGTCTACATTCTTTGGCATTTAAATAAAAATTGAAATTTCTTATATAAGTATCTTGTGGAATTATTTTTATATCCCTATATAATACCATTCAAGATAAATAAAACTATAATCTTTTTAAAAATATTTAGTTAACATTTATAAATAACATTAAACAAAGTGAGTTTTAAGCATTAAAACAGCTTCTCTTTGCACAAAGGCCAAGAGCAGCTGCAGCTACAAAGCTAACTTAAATCTCAAATAGATCTACATAACGTGAATGACTTTTAATCTAACATTAAGTATGCCATTAGCATAATAGATATATATACATATATACTATCTATATCACATAAATCAAGTTATGCATTTTATACAATTTTTTTTTTGCCACATTCTGAGCCGCTTTCACATTTTCATCAATTTGCATAATGCAATTGAATGAAACTCTTCGCTCTGTCTCTCATTTTAATGTGCATTCGCTCAAAAAGTGCGTGCATTTAATCAACTTTATATGCTGTATATATGTATTTACTCAGATATATATATATGACTGTAAACTGTTTGACATGCACGCACACACACACACATAAGGATGCATGCACAGAGAGACAGATACACTCACGTACTTTAATGAACTCTGCCACTTAACACAACCGCAAGCAATTCATATTCATATGAAAAGTACTATACAAAACGCACGTTCAACTGCTGTCCATCCAGTGGCACGCCCACTGCCTGCCTGCCAGCCTTTCGGACAGCTCGCCCGCAGCAATCCCAAAGGCTGGCTGTGTTTGTTGTCCTTTTGGTCTTGCAGCCTGATGCCTGCTGACCGTGTAGGTGTCGACTGCTCGAGCCTGTCGAGTGGATGCTGCGGCGGCAGCGGCAGCAACGTTGGCTTGGCACGCACTTACGTGGGGAGGGAGTGGGAGAGAAGCGGAATAGGCGTGGCCTATTGTGGAGGCGTTATCCGACAGGGGATAACATGAACTATGCATGCAGCTCAGCAGCGGATTAAGCTGAACACAAAATTTAATTTTATTTAATTGCTTTTCGCAAAAATCCATTTAAATTATAATGCGCGCACAATCGTTAAAGGGCTGCCGCATCAAAGGGGAATTTAAAGCCAGCGTGGGGCGTGGCGTGGGTGTGGGCGTGGGCGTGGGCGTGGCTGGGGTTTAGGCAGTTGGCCATTCATTGATGCATATTTGTGGAGCATGCACAGACAGTTGTCGAATGGTTGAATTCCTTTCATTTGGCTGCAATTAGACTGCATTTGCAGCATAAACAAATGAGCGAGAGAGAGAGACAGAGTGAGAGAGAAAGGGAGCATAATTTATGTAACATAGCAATAAATTTGCTCTTTTTTTCGTTTAGCTCATTTGTTATTGTTGTTGTTGCCGTACTTTATTAACGGAATGCAATTAGCGAAATTTGTCAGTTAATGGCATCGAGCAGCTGATAAATAAGCCTCTCAATTTAATGCATTTTAGCAATAAATAATTTTTTGGCATTCGGCCGAGAAATGTGAAATTAATGCGTTTGCAATGCGAAAAACTCATTAATAAATGGCTAAAATTAAAAGCATCTTTTTTTTAGCACATAATTAATGGGCAGTCAGCAAATTTAGAAAACTAGGTCTCCACAAAGCCCTTGACTCAGCAGCTGCAGTTGCATCAGCAGCAGCAGCAGGAGGAGCAACCAAGCAACCAAGCCAAAGCCCACATAAATAGGCAACAATTAAGAGCTGAGAAAAAAGAGAAAAAACTGTATATAGAGAGAGAAAAAATAGCTGTTTTAGCTGTAATTACGATGGCTGCTCAAAATTGCAGTCAAGTTGAGCAATTACCAAAAAGCAATTGTTCAATTGTTGTATTTTTGTTACATTTAGAAAAGCCTTGACAATAGCTGTGGGAAATAGAGAAAGGGAAAGAGGAAGAGAGTGAGAGAGATGGGGAGCAGGAGAGCAAGTGCAGGCAATGCTCATTAAATAATGGCTTAAGTTAAAGAATTTCTAAAAAGTGTTAAACTGCAGCGTGGTTGGCTATAAATATGTTTGCTTTAGTAATTACACAGCGCAACATAGTCTGGGCAAATAGTGCTAATGATATATTAATGAAAATATAATCTTACAGTTCGTCTCAGCGGAAGACTTACTTAAGCATAAATATATACAAGAGGCAAAAATTCTATTTAATTATTTTGAAATCTCCTTTTAGATGCTTTTATGTCTCAGTCTCATTCTGATAGCAGCATTGAAGCAATACTAACAGAATCTAATCAGATAATCTCTTAATTAAAAGACTTGCAACTGCTTTCATTTAGTCAACTGGCTAATAAAAATGATAAATCTACTATATGTTAAGAGAAATACGTGTCTGTTATGGTCAAATTGATGCTGTCGAATATTGAATAGCGAACAAAATTAATAAATCACTCGGTTAACCGACATCGTTCAATCAATTACCCGCGCTGCAGTCAACTGTGTGCAGGTAAAGCTGATTGTTTACAACAGTTGGCCATCTTTGATGGCTCATCGATGTGATGTGATATATAAATATATACATATATATATCTATATAGATCGATACTTTTCGGCTTGTTGTTCGTCGGTCCATTGGTTTGTCATCAATTTCGCAGTGAGCTCATTTGTTGAAGCAAAAGGCTGTGTGTCAGACAGCAAATCAGATTGGCTCAGAGACGAGCGCTTTGTTTGTGTCGTGTTCACAATTTAGTTTTTGGTTCACAATTAACACACAGCAGCCAATTACGTTGGCCTGCTGCTTGTGTTTCATGCTGACGTTTGCTTAATTGTAAATTATAAGCTCATAATTCGGGCCAGACACACATCAAGCACACATTTTAATACTCCCTAGTCAAACATCACACAGCCACGCCCACACACCCACACACCCACACACACACACACACACAGCTCTCATTTCGCTCCTCATCTGTGTTTGTGGCTTGTTCTCAATAAAAATCTCATTCGCTGACGCATAACTTTTAGTTTTAATTAGCTGTATTATCTCCCTTGTTGACTGCTAATTGCTTTATTGCTTGCTCTGCATTCTCGATAGTATTCACGATAGTATTTCCGTTTTTTGGGGGCATGTCCTTGCCGTTCGTAATCTACTTCTCTCTCTCTCTCTTTTTTTTGCGTCTTTATTTTGTCGCAACTTTATCAGCTTGTCCCCGTTGACATTTATTGATTTTTGTCGTCCCTTAGCTGCTTGAAAAATGAAAACAAAAATCCAGCTAGCCAACAACAATGAGCCAAGAGTCAGCTGGCAATTCATAAACCCCAACCTCATCTACAACAACAACAACAACAACAACAACTGACCTACATATGCTCGCTGCTTGACTCTGAATCTGACTCGCATCTTGGGCGTCTGTCGAGGCGATAGCGCCTCTGTTTCAACTCTGCTGCTGCTATGAAGAAGAAAACAAGCTGCAAACCCACAAAACCGAAGACTGAATGCTCTTTAGAATATTTATATACAAAAATATAAATATTTATATTTACTGTAGCTAAATTTGAGGCATAAGCAAATTCTTTTAGCTCAACTTGAGCAATTTGAATCATAAAATATTTACAAGTTTTAAGACATTTGAAATTCTCTAAATTATTTAATTTAATATTTTCATTTTACCTTCATATATTTGAACTGCATTCCAGAAACCTACCTCAAGTCGATCTCTTTAAATTTTGTAGTTAGTTTCTCCAAGACTTTAGCTTAGGGCATGCGTTATGTTAGCCACAGGGGCCATGTTTTTGGTTTCAGCTCTGGTCCAGCTCTCAGCCCCACTCTGCTCTCCCTCTCTCTCCCTTTCTTTCTTTTTCTCATTCTCCGTTCGTCGCGTCTTTTATTTTATCGCCAATTTTGGCGCATTTTCGCTCCCCGCCCCAGCATATCGCCAATGTTTTTATGCCAAGCTAACCCCTCGTAACCCCATGGCGTCACTTTAGCTACTATCGACAAAAGATTTGGAGGCAAGTTTGTGCGTTGCACATGCCGCATGTGGCAAGTCGCTTTTAGTTTTTAGTTGTGTCTCGGGCATCCGCTGCGTCGAGTCTCGTTTCAGTTTGGTTTGTTTGTTTGTTTGTTTGTTTCGCTTTGCTTTGCTTAGCTCTGTTCTGCCTCAGCCTTTGCGTATGAGTGCGTTGTCGTCTTTTGGCACAACTTGTGTCCTGCCACGCCCACCGTCGCACACACATCGAGCTGAGGACCGAAAGTCAGCGTACTCTCATTTCATTCACAAGCAATTTATCCGTCCATTAGAGCGACGAGGATGAACGGCAGGGCCAGAGCCAGGCGAGACAAGGCGAGCGTTCGTCCTGTGCCCTTCTAGGATTACAGCTTCTGAACTAAGTGCGTCTGTGTGAGTGCTACACTCGGCACTCACATGTGTGTGTGTGTGTGAGTTTGTTTTGCTTTTATTTATTCTCTGTTTTTGCTGGCCGTTGTCTCGTGTCCTCTTTGTTACGCTTAAGTGTGCGTATAGACATACACGTGTGTGTGTGTGTGTGTTGGGATTTCCCCTCCATGTGTCGTTGTGTAGTGTCTAAATAAGTTGAGAGTCAACTTACAAAGTAAACCAAAGATTCTTAATTGGAATTTTACAAATTCGTTGCCTCCTGTCTGTGTCTCTCTCTCCCTCTATCTCTCGCTTAGTGTGTGTGTCCTTGTCCTGCCGTTGGGCTGCTCAAATAACTTATCGCCAGCATAGTTGCATATATGAAAAATGAAGGCATGAAGGCAACAAAAACACAACAACAACAATAAAAAAAGAAGAATATATAAAATGAAAATAAGAACAACAACAACAACAACAAGTCGTACTTAAATAAGTATGTAACTTATATGGGGTGGGTTTTCATGAGGGGGTTGGCGTGGCTTTATTTCTATTTCTATTTCTATTTGTATTTTCTTTTTCTTTTTTTTTTTGCTTTGCCCCGCAGCGATAAGTGAAAAATTTCTACGTCTTTTGAGCAAGGATTACAAATTTGCAGCATCTTGAGTTTTTGTCTAATTCGAAGGGTTTGCCAAGGCTGAGGCCGGGGGTTGTCGGGTTGTAGGTTTATTTCTTAGCTTATCTTATGTGAAGTTTCCCAAGCGCGTGTGTGTGTGCGTGTGTTGAGCGTAGGATTGACTTGGATTTACACCAAGCAACAACGTGACAGCTGAGTGCACCCTTGAACGTTTCGTCGTCGTCGTCCGCCTTAGATTGATCGAAGAGCTTTGCAACATAAGCTGAGCTGAAGAGAGAATCGGGAATTGGGTTACAATGAATGACAAAGGTCTACGTGAAATATGAATAGGGTAGGTCGCAGTCGCTAATCTGATTAGAGTTATTCCCCCACACCGATCTACAGCTAGGATTATGCTGCTGCTAGTTTCCATAACAATTCAATTATATTTCATTCTTCATTCTAGTTTAATCCTTTAACTTTTGCCTGCTTTCCACTATTTTGCTGCACTTCCCATATCAAATAGTTCATATTTGCGACAGATTTGTGCTGCTTATTAGATAACTTCCAGCTGCTTTAACTAAGCTCAGCTTAGGGCTTCTAAGGCATTGCCCATAACAGTATGTCCTTCCTCTTCACTGGAGGCGGGCGCAGTCTCATAGCGTACGCAGCAGAGCGAGTCATGGCAGCCAGGGCAAATGGACAAGGAATAATGCCTAGCAGAGCAGATCCTAACTTACTCTCGCCTAATGTTATTGTTAACGGCTTAATGGAGCATTCCATCTTGGGGTATATAGCTGTAACTGCTGCTGCTGCTGCTTCTCATCCACAGCGACAAAACAGCAATAATAAGGATTATACACGGGCAATAATTACTAGATATCCCGCTTCTATCTCTCTTACACTCTCCCTGTTGTTGTTTAGTGTAGAGTGCTCTGGGTCGCCGCCGTCTTGTCGCCCTGCTTCTGGCTTGTCCTTGCCGCTGGCTTCGTCTTTCAGCAGCTCCTTTTTACGCTCGAGGTTTCGCGGTTCGTTTGCGTTCTGCACTGGGTGTGCGTGTGTCTCTCGCTCTCTCTCTCTCTCTCTCTCTCTGTGTTTGTGTGTGATTCAGTACCATCGTAATATGCACCTAATCCTTTTTACAAAATCATAATCACACAAAGCACTGAGCGTAATCACAGCAACGCAGCAGCAGCAGCGGCAGGAGGATAAGCAAGGACTCTGCGTTCTAGGTCTCCTCTGCGGCTCCTTTCGACCCACTTTCTTCCCGCTCTGCCCTGCTTCGGCATCTCTTCTAACATTCGCTTAGTTTGCTACTTTCAGTTTTAATGCCTTTAATACCAGTTTTCATAACTCGTGCGCTCACTGGGGCGCACAAACCCAGCAATTAACGCCAACAAGGCGTCCCCCTATTCTGGACGAGAAGATATATAGTGTGTGCGTGTGTGTGTGTGTGGCAAACCCAGGGTTGGCAAGCATCGATTGCCGTAGCCTTGAAAATACCAGACCCGACCGACCGACCGACCGACGGAGAGACCAGAGTACAGACCATCAATTAATCAAGGGCCAGACAAGAACGACTCAACCTCAGTCACGCTCAACTCTTCTCTTTCATTTTCCATACTTTATAGGGAAATCCAATACGAATAGGGGTGTTCCCTTTACTCGCCTAATCAAGCGCGCAATAACGAAAAATTATAAATTGATATAAATTTAAAAAAAATGAATTGCGCGCTCCCGTTTCTCGCCCTTCACTGTTTGTGACATTTGACAATAAATATTTCTTTTTCCCCTTATATATAGCGAGAGGCGGAATGCGGCGGGGTCAAAGGGCGTGCAATGATGATGGATGACTCTGTGTTTCAGTTTTTCATCTGCTTGAACCGCTTTTTTTTGGGTCTCTGTGTTTTTGTTTCTGCATGATAAAAAGTCCAACAGATTGGCTCTGGATTTATTTTTGGGTTTGATCTTGGGGTTGGCTTTGCATATGAGTTTCAAATTTTCGTGCATTCGGGAGTAGAGGCAGCCAAAAGAATTAAATATAAATTAATTAAAAATTAATTAAATGAAATTGCAGCGGTTGAGGGCCAAAATAAAATAGAATTGAAATAGTTGAAATTATAAATTCCAGGCTCATGTGGGCACAGATTGCTAATGGACTGTAAAATATAGTTGAGCGTGTGTCTTTAATGAGTCGAAAGTAATGTGAGGGATCATTGATTGATCTATGATTGATAGAATAAGTGAAAGCAATTAAAGTGGGCGGTTAAAGAAGTTGAATGGCCTGGAGAGAGGCTTTAAAATGAGGGAAAGGCAGAGGAAATTGTATGCAGGGGTTTAATCTGATCTATAGAGAAGGAAACTAATTGATGAGAGAGTTGACTGTTAAAAATAAAAACATTTAAAATCATATATAAATATTTGAGAGAGCCAGCTTGTTGTCTCTCTTGTGTAAATTGCCTGGAACTAATATGAAAGGAAATTTTATCCGCATTAGGGAAATTTATTTATTAACACAAAATATATTAGTTTGAAGCTATATTTAAGGGGAGATCGCAATAGAGAGCTCAAAGAAAAAATATTGGAAAATTAAATTAATAATTATAATAAAAGTAATAAATTTGTAAACTATTTTGATATTATTCAAGCCATATTTCGACTTGAGACTCATGACAAATATAAATTGTAGACTTATATAAAATATTAATATTAAATATTAAATTAATTAGCTAATGCAACTGCTCTGTAGTCCAATAATTAACCTTCTCAGTTAAGCTTCTAGTTACATTTCTTCTATAAATGATTTATCCCTTGTTACTTTCTTTACACCCTCTATAACTTACCTTGCTTGGCTCAGTATTCTGATTAAATTTTAGCATATCCATTTGTTGGCATAAATACTGCAATATACATTATCTATATGCAAGCGAAACCCCAACCATATATATAGCATGCCAGAACATCTCGCATTGATATTGAGAGTTGGTATTGGAAGCTGGGGAGCTGGGAGCTGGGAGCTGGGCCATACATATCTCATGTACATTTGCCTGATGTCAGACTCGAAATTTATGCACATGCAGTCGCCTTCGATAGACTTTTTCGACAGCAGGCTTTGCACATGATTCTTGTTGTTGTTGTTGTTGTTGCTCTGTCTGCTATTGTTTGTTGTTGTTTTCTGCTGCAGTTGTGCAAGTCGCTAAACTTTGGCCACAAAAAAAAAAAAAATTATATAAATAAAAAATAAATAGAAAAATTGTTATTGGATTTAGCGTGTCGCATGGCCCGGCTTACATTTAGTTTTTGAACTCTTCTGTTTCTGTTGTCGATTGTCTGTGGGGTTAGCGCTTGTTGTTGGCATTGTGCCAATGGCTTTTTCAATTATACTAATGACATTCAAAAAGAATTTGTAGATGTGCCAAGCAAAATGTCTGCATGCGAATAGCGTGCGCCATTTTGTATCATCATTGCATATGTGAAGTTCTTGCTCTCTGCGACCGGTCTTAATGCCGAAGAATACCCTGTAATAAGTCTGCAGCAGGCGAGACTTGCTAACTGCACAAAGCCATGACTTGATAGTGGGGTAATCAAAATTTGCTGCTGAGCATGTAAAGTATTCTTATGATATAGTAGACCTCAGATAGATTTCGCCTTTTAAAGGGTATGCTGTAGGCAGCTTTGCCTTTAGCTTAACTTTTATATGCTTTAGTTGTTTTTGTTGCTGGCGACGCTGACGGCAAATAAAAACAATTTGCGCCAAATTAAACTTATGAGGCATAAAGATATTTTTGGCTGCTGCCGCTGTTGCTGTTGCCCGTTAATGCCGCACAAAAACAACAACAGCAACAATGGGGGCAGCAGCAGCACAAAAAAAAAAAGGGCCACACAAAAAGCTTTGACAATGCGAAGATGAGCAGCCCAGGAGCCATGTGTACTATAGCAACATACACACACACATACACATATACATGCATATATGTATGTGTATCTGTCTATTCATGTTGGCTTGTATCTATGAGTCTCTATATGTGTAAAAATAATGCCAAAACAACAGCAACTGTGGCAAGTTATAAATCTAGACAAGACTTACACACACACACACATATTCCCTTCAAGCAGAGGCATATCCTAAGACAAGCCGTCACATAGAACGTGACAATAACAACAACAACAGCACAGTAGGGAGAAGGAAAAAAAAAAACAACTCCAACGCTTTGGCCAAAAGACCAAAGTCAACGCCGAGAAAGGATATTAAAGATTAAATGATATAAGCGAAAAGTTGGGGTTTCGCTTCCCCCAACGTCGCCGTCTCATATGAAATCTGAGCCAAGGGTTGGCGATTTGGTAGTCGTAGATAAAAACATGATGCGTATGTGTCTGAGTGTGTGTGTGTGTGTGTGTGTGTGTGCGCCATTGAAAAGGATAACAGAGCAACGGGAGCAGCAGCGGGACTACAACACGCGCTGCTACCCCAACTGTGTCCTCCCTTCTGCTCCGCTCTGTGTACCTAATTAACCGCGTGCGTGGCGCATCATAAATCGTTCCCTGCACATGCCCATTAAAATATGTGCGTAATAAAAGTACCCAAAATCTAAGAAAGTCATTCCAAAATACGTCAACAATTCGCTAAATTTAAGGCATGAGATGAGAGATGAAAGGCGAAAGAATAGAAGAGAGAGTAAAACTATAAGAAAGTAGAGATATAGAAGAGATAAAAGCCAAGGGAGAAGATTTGCTATCTCGATTTGCTATTGGAAGTAGAAGATAGAAGAAAAGAAGATATAAAATAGAATATAGCAAAAGGTAGATAGAAGACAGTACACTGAAGAAGAAAGATAGAAGAGCTCTCCATATCTCTCTCTCTCTCTCTTTTTCTTTCTATATCTTTCCTTCATCTCCTTTTCTCTTTATCTCTCTCACTCTCTCGCATTCATAATCTTTCAAAAACTTCTCTACCAATTAAGAGTTAATTCAGAGAATTCTCCTTTGGGAACAACCCTTCGACAGGCTCCACTTACCCAAAGTTTGGCCACACTTTATGTTCATATTTGAATATCATCGTATCGTATAGCTGACATTTTTGAATAACCTCGGCCACATTAATTATTTGACGCATACTTGGAATATATTTTTTGTTTGGGTAACTTTAATCGCTTTGACCCAGCGTAGGCAGCACAGAGCAGAAGCCGGGCAGAGCCGAGCCGAGTCGATGTGAGTCGATGCGAGTCGATGCGAGTCGAGTCGTGCATAGTTGGAATGAAACTCTCTGGGACCACATGCTAGCACTTGTAATTATAATTTCCACTTAAATTATTATTATTTCTCCTGCTTTTTGTTTAATGTTAATGTTAATGTAAAGCACCAAAGCTGTTTTCGACATTTTTGCGACAATTAAATTACTTTTCTCGTCCAGACATTTTCGGCTGGTTATATATTATGTGACTCTGCTATATAACTGTGTGTGTGTGTGTGTGTGTGTGCATGTGTGGTATGTCATGTTGTGTGTGCCTGTGTATTTACAATTTCATAATTTTCCATAGTTGTGCATGGAAAAGTTTGTGCGCCACAGATGTCCTGCTGTGTGTGTGTGTGTTTGTGGCTTTATGCCATACAAATTATGTGAGCCTGCAGGATTTCAGCGCGTGTTTCGAGTGGACCCAAGAGCGAAGGCTCGAAATGGAAAGGTATACAAAGTGCAGAGTGTTGTTATTTATAGAATAACACGCGTGTAAAATATTGATATTTATTAATATTCATTAAAATATCTGAAGATATATCATTATCTAGGCTAGCAGAGAACTCTCTGTTAAGCATTGGTTGGTATATTCCATTAAAGATAGGCACAGCTATACTGATCTATATCACAACTCTCTCCATCTCCCTTCTTTATGTTCTACTCTCTGCTCACTTTTCATTAAGCCGTATGCCTCAACATAGTTCATTTGTCGCTCCAATTTCTCATAGGTACACTTCCTTCGGCGTCCTGGCATGTGGTTCTACATCAACATAATTGCAAGTTGTTGCTCGCTGAAAGCATTTTGCGAGTGTTTCCGCCTTGTATTGGCATACACACACGCTGCTTCCCTCTCCGCCACTTGCAACACCACGCTGAGTGGCAAAAACTCGACAATATGTTGATCCACGGAACAAAGTGAGTGAGAACAGGAGGCGTTTTACAACCCTCTGCCTCTGCAGTGCATAAAAAGTGGTGAGAAGGGAAGGAAAGGGAAGAGAGCAAACGAAAAGTGGCAGAAAAACTAAGTGTTTTGCTGATTTTGGGCAAAAACACCCCATTGATATTTCATTAACGCTTCAGCGCGACCACGCCCCTCGCCAGCGGACTGTCAATTACAGTTGCCAGAGGCGGCACAAACTAATTGCTCAAAGAGAGAGAGAGAGAGCGTGAGAGACTGAGGGAAAGTAAGAGAGTGAGAGGGGGGCATATTATTAATCCATAGAGCTGCAGTAAATTTCGATAGAGAAATCTGCTTGATTTGCTCAGCTCTAATGAGCCAATGCAGTCGCTGTCTATCCAGCTGTCTATTCGCGCTGTCTCGCATTGCTGATCTCTTGCCTAATACTTGGGCGCACACAAATCTCCTAAGTTTAGCGGAAGCTATGACAAGTCAAGTCATTATCCTGCCCTCTGAAATCTGCGGCCTGGGCGGCCGTTCCTTCCGTTCTGCTTCAGATATTCCGCTTTACTCCGCTCTGCATGTGCTGGCGTGTTGACGCTGTAATTACCAGATGATGGATTGTTGCCTAGCGTTTAAATTTAATTTCTCTGGCATTTGGCGCATTGTAGGTTTACCAAATGGATTCGAGAAGTGCGTGCACGCATTTTGTTGCCTGCCACGCCGACGCCTGCCCAAAGAACTGTGAAATTATCTACAGTAACTGCGAGTGCATGACTACACACACACGGACATACATACATATATATGTGTGTATGTATATGAGCATGCTTGCGGGTGTGTGCGTAGGCCAGGAAGCGGAAGTTAAGTAATGTGTCAGTCAGTCAGCCAACCATCTGCGGTACACACACACATACGCACGCATAGCAAATTGAGCCTGGGTGCGGGCCCTTTCAGAGAAGTTAATGATAATGCCATAAGGCAGACGAATGCAACATTTGTTACTTTAATGCAAAGGCATTTTCATCATTTTTATAGATGACAACATCTAAGTGAATATTTAAGAGATTTTAGCATTAATAAGGATACGTAGAACAGGTTTCTATGCCCACAGGAGACAGCTCTTGAAATACTAAAACATGTTTACACGTTGACTATTTGAGCAAAACATTTGGTTTTTAATTATTCTATGGCCTTGTACGCGTATACATTAAAATTGTTTTATGGACTTGCCACCCAGCCAAAGGCATTTTATCTTTACGATCTAATGCCTTCCTGTTCAGTTAACTACCTACGGCACACACAGGCACTCACCCTCAAATTTGAGAATCATTTATGCCAAGTTCTAAGCCACAAGTAGCATTGCATATCGAAACGAGAATACTTCGTTTGATTTGTATTGTCTTATAGGTCGCCCTTAATAGCTGCGACCGCCCGCATAGTCTCGGGTCGAGTCCTTTAGCGAGCATTATCAAATAGCTCACGCAACAGTCAATTGAATTAGACGGGAGCTGCAATTTAAGATTTCACACAACTATCGCTCACTCACACTCGTTGCCTCTCTTTTGATATAACACCTTTCATCTAATCGAATGTGAAAACAATGAGCAAAGCCACAAGACACAATATAAAACAGGGAAAAAGGTACCACAAACACAATAAATTATGCATGGCTGCGAGAGAATCTTTCAACAGGGGACCCCGAAAAAAAACTGCTCTATAGCGTAACAAATTAAATAACCCAACTCAGAGAGAGAGAGAGAGAGAGAGGGAGGGAGAGTGAGAGTGAATGAGCGTAGGTGGAGTTGAGCAGCGAGTTACAACGGTCGCGTTTTCGATTTCGTTTGTGGCACATTTGCCACACTTGCCGCATTTTGTACCTGGCCTGACCCAGCTCAACGTCGAGGCTCGTCATTGTCTCGCTGAGCTGGCGCTGGCATTGGACATTGATGGTGGTCCTTGGGCCGACGCTCCTGGGCATAATTTGTAATGTCCGACACGTCAGCGGCAGCCAAGGTAGCCCAGACACTGCAAGGTGCACACACATCCCCCATCTCCCATCACGCACCACGCACTTTCTGGCCAACTCCGTCACAGGAAACTGGCAGCAGTTGAATTTCTAATGAGTCTTACTAGCCGTCTGCTAGGTAGATCTCGACCGGGTCTCATTATGTAATAAAAAGGCGTCGAGAACAGGAACTGGACTCAGTGCTCACTCCCAGCACCGCGGCCAGTCTCTGGCCATGTGTGAGCTGACGCATTTACAAGCTTTTTATTAAATTAAAGCGCGTGTAATAAGGCGCCAATGAACATGAGACACGCAATCCCACGCGAGCCTAATCGAGGCGTTCAAGGAAATGGCATACAAAAATGTCAAAGTAATTATGATGTTGGCTCTTTATGAAAGCGTGCATCTAATGGGCAGCATAATCTAACGCCCCTCAGCTCATAATATTTAAAAACAAGGGCTCGACAGAGGGTTAGCTAATAATACAGTGTTCTAATGGCTGTTGGGTCTACAAATAATGAAAGGGGCGTACAGGGAGAGTTTTTACAAATTTATGTTGAAGAATTAAGACATGAAAGCTTTGGAGTTTGGCACAATTAAAAACATTTTGCATGAATTTGTGAATGGGCAATGACAGTGGAACGAAGCTGAAGTGGGAAAAGTTTGAGCAGCATTCAAGTAAAAGAAATCTATATCAAGCTAAAAGCTCAATTAGAGAACTAACTAATAAAATAAGACTAAACAAAACAAAGACTTACAAGTTCTATCTACATAAATAAATATAAAAATGATTTAACATTTATCTTGGCTAAAAATAAATAGCCTAAAATATATTGATAAATGTTCTTAATACTTGCCAATTGCTTATCTTCAGCACAAATATTTTGCTTAAACTTAAAACTTGTCGTCTCTCTCTCTCTGTTTCTATCTCTTTTTTTTTTTTGCTATTTTGAGCTCTAGCTTGATTACGTCATCCGAGTTGAATCTGTTATCGTTAGGTAATTAAGGTAACTTTATTACACTCACTTTGCTGCCCACGCAGTGAGAGGAGAGCGAATACTCTGCCCTGCCAAATAAAGACAATTTATGACACTCGCATATCAAACTCAGCACAAATGCTTTAAACTCGCTCTCTCGCTCACACGCACACATACACCCTCACACATTTCCTATCTCTTTCCGCATATTGTGAGCTTGTGCGTTCGATATGCCAACATCAAAAGCATTTCATATAAAATAAATAGCATTTTATGATGGCAAAATATGTACATATCTATGCATAGATCGAGCAAGACAGACAGAGAGGGGGTGTGAGAGGGAGAGGGAGCGAGGGAGTGAGTGAGTGAGAGGGAACTACTTCAATTTAGTGAAAAGCTTGCTTTGGTTCGCTTTACTTTTTGCATAATATTATTACACAGAATTTTATGTAAATAGTGGATACAAGTTTATTATACTGTTTATCAATTGATTTGATCTTAAGCACTCTTGTATATTTATTACACACACACACACACACGCTAGCACACACATAGGACACTAAAAGGAAGTTACACGGAAATCACAGTAACATATTTCGATTCACTTCTCATCCCCTGTTCCCGCTGCTCTCACCCTGACCATAACCTAAAATGTTATGTAAGTTCAATAAAAGAGCAGGAGACCTCAATAGATAAATATATATGTATATGTATATGCAATTGCATGCATGTGTGTGTGTGTGACTGTTTGTATGTCTGTAAAGCTCTTAACTGATTGTTTGTCTTGCCAACTGCCACTAGACATGGCTCTCTGCCTTGTACTCGATACTTGGGCTACTTGGCAAAATATTCGCAACTATTTTCTATATTAGAAGCACACAGCACAGCAATTCAAACAGTATAGACAAAGGTATAGCGATGTCTCTGTCTGTGTCTGTGTGTGTGTGAGCATTGTTGATATTTATTTGAATCTTGACTGTCTCCTACATCCTGTGTATACATATGTATCCCTCTCCCTCTCTCTCTCCCTCTCTCTCTCCCTCTCTCTCTCTCGCTATCCATGTATGTTTATCTAGTTGCCGTTGCTGTTGCTCTGCGCCAAGCGAATTTCATTTGAAATTGAACTTGTTTTTGCGCCAATAAATTGTATGGCCAAAGTATTTTGATTGCGTTTGACAGAAAGAGACAAAGCACCAACTGATAGAGAGAGAGAGAGGGAGAGGGTGATTGCTTGTTGTTACCACCAAAAACGTGTGCTGTACTTATTTCCGGCTCACAAATGAAACACAGAAACTAAAAACTAGACATTCAACTAAATGCTAAAGCAATAGGCTAAAAGTAAATCAACAGGAAAGGCAACTAAACCAAGTCAACCATGAGCTGGTCAGCAGGAGGCGGGAAGCGGGAAGCGGGAGGCGATAACTGTTGAATTGAAGAGTGGGTTTAGCAAAGTTTTCTCTTCACTTTTTTTTTATTTGTGCTAAGAATCTCTATCTGTATTTATTCTGTGCCGTAAACTCGTTTGAGCAATTCAAATAAATACGTCGATCTATTTGTTAGGGGCTCAAAGGCAAAGTTAATGTACTTATTTCTCAATGCATGTCAAGAGAATCAAGTGCATAGCTGTTGAAAATCAAGTGTAGGCAAAGCTGAAAAAAGTAAAAGAAATAACCATATGGAAACTGCAATACACTGATTAGAGTAGAGGTTAAATATTTGAGAGGCAATGCTAAAGCGAAGTAGACTAAGCGTAAGAGTCGATTAGGTAAAGGAATCGCAGATAAAGCTATCTCTCTTCATCGCTTTCTCTCATCAGAAGATCGTGATAATATGTGAAAATCTACTATAATTCAGAAGGGAATATATTAAAGTTTCATATTCATATACTTTTTATCAGAACCACACATCAGACTATGTATATTAAACCATCTTTTTCATTTACACCAAACCATTTCTATTCTCTCTGTTCATCCCTTTCTCTCTTGCAAAAGATCATCAAACTGGTTAAGAAAGCCGCAATGCTGAAGTAAAAACTTTGCTGCTGTTTAGTTTTGTTTGCACATCGAGTGCAAAGTTTTGTGCTGTGGCTTTAAAACTAAACAGCGCACTTATCTATTGAGCAGCATCAGCCGAGGGATGTCGAAACTGCCAAAAACTATACAAAGGCAGCCCCCATAGCACAGTCGAGCTCAAGCTCAAAACTTGCCAAACGACTTTCAATGGGCGCCTTCCATAATAACACTCATTTGCAGTATTTCCTGCAGGACATGAGCGAGAGAGCGAGAGAGCGGCATAGCGAGAGAGAGGGAGAATTGAGCTCAAGTTTGAGTTTGGGTTTGGCAAATGGGCTGGTCGATTGGCAAGCTCGACTTTTACGCTTTGCCGGGCGTGCAAACAAACAAATCAACTTTGGATAATTATTGCACATCAATCGTTCAGTGTCTGGCAGCTGCCGAGTCAGCTCCAAGTTTTGCAACAAAACAAAGCACACAACACAGAACAGAGGCACAAGTGGAGTGAGTGGGGGAGTAGAAAGAGTAGATGGATGGAGCAACAATACAGGAACAGGAATAGGAACAGGCCAAGTTTGGATGCAGTCACACCAGCAGCAGCAGCAGCAGCATTGGCAATGCCCTGAGGTGCTGATGCTCTGTGCATTTGGCGAAAAGTTTCCTCTGCGGTTTTTGCGTACATTTGTCTGATTTGGCAGTCATCAGTGGAATGTGGAATGTTGAAGCTCATCATGAGCACTCTGTGCATCGTCATTATCGGCATGATTGTCATCATCAGCGTTGTCCTTGGTCCATGTCATCTCTTCATTGATATCGTTACGAGCAGTTTCCGTTTCGTTTACAAATTTCGTGCGGCAATAACCGCAGTAATGTTCCACTTTCCACTTTCATCTCATTCTCTTACTCTCTCGAGTTGATTGTCGGTTGAATCGGTTGGGAATACGAATGTGGGTTGGCGCTGCAACTGGAACGGGGACTGGGGCTGGTTATGCCCTCATGGAACTTTAACTAATACATTGGCATGGCACATCATTTAGTATAGATGCTGTTGGATCGTAAATTTTTACAGTTATGTCATGTAATTGGGCAAATGAAGCTATTCGAATGCGAGCAAGAGCAAAAACAAAGCAACTTTATATATAAATATATGTATATATCTGACTTTAGTTTGCCAGAGGGAAATGCAAGCACAAATCCACTTTCTATACACATTTATGAGTTAGACAGAGTTTTGTTGCCTCACATCAGAGGACAGAGAGCAGAGCTTTGCCAACTTGCACAGAAATCAAGATTCATCAACTAGATCTCAGTTCAGCTCTGTTGCTACTTTATTTAAGTTTTTCTCTTATTTTCTCGACACACCTCATTACCTCAAAATTTATAGGTGAAACTAGATTACGAGACAACTTCAACTGCTGCTGCTTGTGACCCACAAACCTCAATAAAAAAATCAAAATCAAATGAAAACAGCAACTTTGATCTAGTTGGGTAACGTATTTAGTTAAAGGCGAAGTACCCACCCGCTGCGTGGAGTGGATGTAAAGCGTAAAGCAAAGCTCAAAAGCACGTCTCGAGTTTATTAAATTTTTGGCAACACTTGCAGCAAGCAGCTGATAGAGCTGAGGGGGGAACGAGGGGGTAGCTGCTGGCAGAGGGATTGCTGTCTGGTATTGGGGACTGCCCCTGACATTTACGTTGCGTTGGGGTCGCACAGCTCAGACTCGTAAAATAATTGCACGTTCTAAATATATTCGCACACACACACACATGCATCACATACACTCTCTATCACATACTCCCGCAGCAGACAGAAAAACACTTAGCGACAGGTGGAAGGCCGCAGCTAAGGCTTAAGTCAAAGACAAATGCGAACGCTGCTGCTGCTGCAGTAAAACTGCGTCCCGATCCCTAAGCTGAACGAAAACTCCCAGGCGTCACCATAAACATTACCCGATGCCGTAGCCATAGCCATAGCCATAGCCATAGCCATCATCAGAGCAGTCATCATCATCATCATCATCAGAGTCTCGCCCACATTAATGATAACATGCCGCACGCCCTCTCTCTCTCTCTCTCTCTCTCTCTTACACATTCTCTCTGTGTGTGTGTGTGTGGCAAATATGAAATTTATAGTTTTATGATGACTGCTGAGTGTGCCACTGCCAACGCCTTTTACGGCTGTTCCAACTAAACTTTACGAGCCACCGACCGGCGGCAAGTCCTGGTTGCTCCTGGCTCCTGGCTGCTGACTCTCGGCTGCTGCCTGCCTTGTGGCATAAATAAAATCATACAACGCGGCACTCTTTCTCTTGCTCTGTCCCTGCTCCTGCTCCTGCTCACGTTAGTTTCCGCCTACTTGGACGCTACATAGCCGATTGCCGTTGCAGTATCAAAAATCTGCGCCAAAGAGCCAAACGCAAGCTGAAACCGAAATATGAAACCTTCTACCATTTGGCAGGGCCAAGCAAAGTTGAAGTTTTATGTGGAATATTTCTGTGGTAACACTAAGAGTGGAACAGAGTAAGTGAAAGAGCTGTATGAACTCCTATCATCGTCATCACCATCGTCATGATTGTAGTCGTAGTCATAGTCGGAGTCGGAGTCGGAGTCGGAGTCTGCGGCTGCGGCGGTGGCGGCAGCAACTGCATGCCCGCAAATATGTTTTTGATTATTATGACTCTTCGAGATTATGCAATTTTATGAATATGAATGGTAGCTGGCGTTATGTGTCTGTGCGCAGGTATTTTACAGGCTCCCAGGTTCGCATTCAAAAGCATAAAATGAATTGCGATGCAGTGCAACGTTCTACAAGCTGCCAACACGATGCTACTGCTGCTGCTGCTGCTGATGATGATGATGATGATAATGATGATGATCATGAAGCTGACGATGAAAATTTACTTAGCACAAAAGCACATTTATGTGGACGATTTTCTCTTTAAATTCGAATTTAAATCTAATTCTCCTGCTGTCGACATTGTCAACGTCACATGAGTGACGTACTGACTGACACCAGTCACTTGGCCAAGAGCAGAGCAGGAGGCGGGCCAGCACTGATAGAGCAGCTTTAATGTCACTGGCGGGCCACAGAGGCCAATAGCTAGTTGATAACCAAGTACTGAATGAAGTTTAAGCCATAGTGATAGGCTAATGCGCTTTATTAGAGCTTTCGATATAAACGGCTAATGGGAATTTGTGATAGGCAAGGATACTTGGAGGTAACTGTAACTCCTGCTGAATGGCTCAGAGAATTCTTCTCTACATCTCAGCTATACTGAGATCATAGATACTTTATTCTCTGCTGCATCTTCACTGTTTTCATTCTCTTTTTCCATATCTCTTCTGATCTATATTAAACCTCGCCTCTTTCTTTATGCCATTATAAAGTCTTATCATACCCATATATACCCTACACCTTTTGTCAAGCTCTCCACACAAAAGCAAACAATGCAGATAACCCAGGCACTACTACAACAAAAAAGAACGCACACCAAATAGGACAAAAAAAAAGGGGGAAAGGCAAAAAAGTGGTAGCTGAAATGACTGCAATCTGTCGTCTCAACGTTGATGACATTTTGAGTGAATGAACGGCGCACAAATGTGACCAGCCTATCCGCTGGCAGCTCCATGCGGCCCCCCTGTAGCTACGTTTTTTAACAAATTGGTGTGATCCCAGAGTGACGCGTCATATTCGCAGACACTTTAGCTGACTGACTGACTGGCTGGCTGGCTGGCTGGCTGGCTGGTAGGTTGGGCTGGTCGGGTTGGTCCGTGGACAAGGCAAAGTCTCTCTCTTGCTGATAGAGCGACAGCAGAGAAATTGCAAACGAGTTGAGTCGTTGAGCCAAAAAACCAAAACATACGCAGCATTTATAAGGCAGCCAACAATGAAAACTCCACCCACATCAACACCCGCCCATCAGCTCAGCCCGCACTTCCTACGCCTCCTGCGCCCCTCGTGCCCGCACTTGGCATATTGTTAACGCCCACTCAACTCTATGCCATTTTGTATTGATGGCCTGTCTGCCGCACAGCTTTTATATAAAGCCCCACAGCTTCGGCGGGGCGCAGCCTTTGGCATCATGTTTTTGGTTTTTCTTCTAGCTTTTCTTTTTTCTCGCCTCGCCTGCTGTTGTTGTTGTGGAAAACAAATCACTAAACAAAAAAGCGCACAATGCAGTTAAAGGCAAAGGCATAAAATAGGGCGAATTGCGAACTGTAGATGAATGGACAGCGTTATCGATCAAAGCAACGCACTCGAAATACTCTAAACCAATGTATTAGGTGTTAATTGAATTGAGCTGACTTGAATGGCCCACGCAGTGCCAGAAGTCAAAGGTCTACCATCGATCGAGAGGCGTGTCACAAGTCTCGGCACATAGTCAATTGACTCTGTTGATTTAAAGAGAGTATATTTGGCATGAAAAACAACGCGTCTATTTTCATCAAATGCGAAATTGCTGTGAATTTAATCCACGTGTGTCCCTTCCTCTCTCTCTACGTCTCTCTTTATCTGTCTCTGTCTCTGGCTCTGTCTGTGTGCTTTGTTTGCTCATGTTGTTTATGTCGTCCGTCTCTTTGTCAATTTGCACGCGTAAAGTGCGCCATCTAGCGTCGTTTATGCGCACATTTGCGCACATCAATTTGCGGTGCAGACATTAGAATCTGCATTTTTTATTAAACGCGCGCGCCGCGCGACACCACACGGCGTATGCGTAATTTGGTTGAAGTGCGGCAGCAAATGGCGTTTGCGAGATGAGCTTCGACACGTTAATTGTTGCACATGTATAAAGTTATACTGAACTCCCTCTCTCTCTCTCACTCTCTCTATCTTTGCTGTGTCTTTTTGTCTTTTGATTAGCCGCAAACATTGCCAGACAGCGAGGAGACACAAAGTCTATGTCGTAGCTCATTGGAGAAATTGCATTTACATATTAAAATATGCCAAATAGAGATACGGAAAGACAACTCTCGACTGGCTGGCTGGCTGCCTTGCTGGCTGGCTGGCCATTGCAGCCTTTGGTCAATTGCCCAGCCATGCGTTGAATGTTGCACGCATTGCTTATGCATAGGCCCAGGCCCTGGGTGCCAAGGATGAGCCTCTCGTGCGCCTCGCTTGCTTCCCTGGAGAAGGTAAAGTCTAGTCATGCGGCCAGGTACAGATACTCGCACATGTATGCAGGCAGGACATATTGCATATGGCTGGCAGGCAACAAGGGCTGACAGAGAACTTGTGAATGAGAAGTGCAAATTAAAATATATATCAGATATATAGATCTATAGATAATATAATCAACAATTCTCTTAAGCAATTCCCTTTACAATTTATATTGTTTTTCCATTACATATAACTCTTTGAGCCACCCTCGCAGCTGCTACACTATGCTGACAATACAATTTTGCCCTTTGGTCTTTTTAGGATCTTCTGCACTTTGTAAGCCCCGTTGGCTGTTTTGCAATGATTGTATGTTGCTGCTGTTGTTGCTGCCTCGACTATTGCATATTATGCAAAATTGTTTATGCAAATAATGCAGCAAAAAAGAATTAATTTATTTGACTTGCATGCTAATTTACGAGCCAATAAATGCAAGGCAGAGTGTGAGAGAGAGAGAGAGAGAGAGGGAGGGCAAGGGGCACACGGACTCGTACATTGGCCTGGCCATTTTTAATTTATTGGCGTGCACGGCACACGCAGTCCCATATCCTATCCCAGCCCCAGCCCCTGCCCCAGCCCTTTAACATGTGTAGTCACATTTTAAATTTAAGCCACGGCAGCAGCAACAAAACATGAGCAACAACAACATTAGAGCAAAGAATGAAATTATAACGCATTGGACCCAAAAATCAACAGCTGCCTTCCCGCAAAAACCAACAAACCGCATGTCGAAATCTCCCCGGCTTCACCCGCTGAACCACTTTCAACTCCTGCGCCCCGCCCACCATTGCGCAGCGTCCAAACAGGAACTCGGCTGACCGAGCGCCTAAACGGCACTGACCGCATAAGAGAGTATTTTGTAAAGGGGCGTAGTCGGACGGGGGCCGGTGGGCTCATTCGCTGAAAATCAAAAAACCAATTTAAAAATTTGCCACAGCCGCCAAAAAGTTCAAAGTTGAGAAGCAGCCAAGCGCTCAATCGGCAGCGCTCAAAAGCAGCCAGCACCGAATTCTGCACAATTTATAACCAGGGCGAATGGTTAACTAATAATTTGATGAATTTATTTTAATAATCATTTATTTAGATGGAATGCCTAACGTGCAGCAAACCTGAAGTAATTATTTGAAAAAGTAAAAAAAAAAAAATAAATATATATTTATATAACAAATATAATTTATTTGGTTTAGTCTAGACTCAACTAGAATACAATTTTATTTTTGCCTATTTCACTATTCAGTTAAATACTTGAAATATTTATTTTATATAGTATATATTATATTTAATAACATTTTGCAGCCCTGGTGTAGATCAACAGCTAAAATGCATTGCGTCACGCCCTCTTGAACCCGCCAAAATTTATAAATATATATGTATATATATTTTCATTTGTTAGCAAAATGTCAACAACAACAACAACACGAAATTTAATACTCTATAAATTAGTAAGCAGGGCATATTGTTTTTATTCGCAAATAAAAAATTGGAGTTTATCATTTATTACAATTTCCATATAAATCTCAAATCTTTTTGTTTAATGAAGACATTTACTAAGCTGAAAATATATAAATCAATGCTTGAATATTCTTCTTTTTTTTAAGCTTTTTTTTTTAAGATACAACGTCATTTACTTAAAGTAAGTTAAGTTTGAATTCGATATTTGCTGCAAGGAATAATGAACATAAAACTGTATCACCTCCATATTGCTCAGTCTCTAATTTACATTACATAAATATAGTTTTTCAAATGTGTGGGCTAATCTTCCTGGCCAGCTTAGGGTATCTTCAAGCCAATCGCTTTCAGCCAATCGCACACCTTCTTGTTTTTACAAGAGCCATAGAGAGATTCGCTGGGCGTGGGGTTTTGTTTAATGCTGCATAATTTTAGGCGCCAAAAAAATAACAACAACAACAGCAAATTGGCAGTGTTTGTTAGTTGCGCCCCTCGGAAGGGCCTCATCAAATATTCAAACGGTAGCCACTTGCGTCCATTGCCTGGCTGCTGCTGCTTGCTTTGCTGTTGGCAGCTAAAAAAAAAGAGAAGAAGCAGAAGAAAAGCAAAAACAACAACAACAACAGAAAATGGCGTCAACAAAAGCCATCATAACAATTAATTTTGAAAACACGTGTAGATTGCTTTTTGCGGTTAGCAGAGAGCAGCGAGCAGTGAGCAGCGAGCAGCAGGACACGGCTTGGCTCCCATTGGCAGGAGAAAAACGAACAGAGCGCGACCTCGACGACCTCTCGCATGGCCTGGCAATCATAAAACACTTTAAACATGTTTTCCTACTAGTTTATTAGTGTAAAACCCGGACGCGTTTCACCATAACTGAAGTCCCGCTCCAACCCAGCCGAACCGCCTCGCCTCTCCTGGCCCGCCATTAATTATTTCAATGTCAACGGAGCTGTCCACATGGCAGCACAGCTACCCGCATCGACGAGGGTTCCACTACAATTTTAATTGAAAATGAAGTATAAATTTAATATATGATAATGTATAACATAATAAAGCTCTGATGCTTAGAGCAAGTTCTCAGAGTTCTTCTCCTTCCTTTGGCATCTACCTCAATTAGATTTTATAGTTTATCATAGTTTGAACTGCAGAACTTTTTTTGCAGTGTATTTGGACTGTGACATACACACAGTTTCCATCAAGTTTTTTTCATCTTGTATCATTAAAATGTCCAGGCCGACCGCCTGTTGGCTGTCGGCTGTGATTTCTAGCCCTCTCGTAACGCTCTAATGGGTTTTCGGACCGCTGTCTGGCCATGGCATCGTTTGCTGCCTGCGACTGTGGCTTGACTTTAAATTTATTATAATTTCAAATGGTTTTAACTCGTTTTACCCACTCTCTCCCTCTCTCTTTCACACTCGCACTGGCTCTGCTGCTGCTGTTATCCATGTTTGCTAAATAATTAATGTTTTGTTGTTCTTTCTGCACATTCGGTTAGTTTTGGCTAAATAATTTTTCGGCACATATTATGGCCTATTGAAATAATTTGCATAACATGGCCAAAGGATATGAAATGGACAAGCAGCATATGCCAGACAGACGGCCCAGACGTGCCATGCAGATATGCCGGACTCTGACTCCGACTCTTACTCTGAATCCTACTCCAGCTCCAGACGCTGGCCCGGCTAGCCTGTTTGCTTGAGGCATTGCAGAAGAGGCCACAAAGTCAACGGCTAGGTATAATTTATATGCAAATACACACGTTCCAAGTCCAAACAACCTGCAGACCAAAACAATGGCCTCCTCAGGGGGCGTGGCTGTGGGGCTGGGTGGCTGTGACTGTCGGGCTGCGACTGCGAAATGTCTATTAAAATTTATTCGAGCGTAAGTACTGGGGAGCAAGAACTGAATGCTGAAAACTGAAATCATGTTTTGCGCACTACTGAAAAGAAAATATATTCAAGCTAAATGCTAAATAATCAAATGTACCCTAGGAATACAGAGAGCAGCACAGGCAGCGCTGTCGTTGGCAAAGGTGAGCGAGTGGGTGGCTTGAAAAGTTGTAAGCGAATGCTGATGTGGTCTAGCTAAAGTCATGGAAATTGATATGCTAAAAGCTAAGAGAATATGCAAAGCGACAATGATTTTTGTGATTTTACTTTGATTGCCAATTAGGGAACTATAAGCATAAAATGAACTAGCTCTTTACGGAAAATGTTTAATAAATATGCCTCTCAGTTTTATTCAAGGGAATATTTAATATGTACTTTAAGCATTGTTCGTAGATCGTTTGATACATTACGCGCTGCTCACGAGATCATACTCATTCGCACTCGCTCTGAGCATAAGACTTCGGTTATTTTCGTTTTGGCTTTCGGCTTTCACTCGCAGGCGCTCTGAGTAGGACATTTCGGCTACTTTCGTTTTTGTTTTCGGCTAAGCGTCGTGCGTTGAACTATTCGTGCGCTGCTCTTTTTCCGAACATCATTTAGAGAGAGATACGATTGACGTTCGTACAATGAGGCTCAGTACACGACTCTTCACACTCACGCACACATGCAGACTTTCATGTTCAGCAAACATGTATACCAACATATGGATAGAAGTCTTTTTGCTTCATAAAAGTCAACCAAACGTTCGGCAAGAGTGAAAAGAGAACGCAAGAATTTCTGCCCGATCGCGAACGAACCCGACGCAATCGGTTGCGCTCAGAGTTTGTTTCATTTCAAAGTGTGAAAAACGGACAAGAGATTTGTACATGTATGTCTTAACTTCAATTCCATTCAACTTTTTATTTTTATTTTATTTACTATTTGCTTATTTATATTTAAAATAAAAAAGTCTTTAAATTGCTTGTGTTTTTCTTTAAAATAAGCTAAGCTACTCATTATATTATATTATATATATTATACACTCTAAACCATAATTAATAATGTAGCTCAAATCTCAAATAGTTTGGCAAGAAAACTGGCAAATCTGCTTAATGAGTTGAGCAAGCTCAAATGTGAGCGAAACTTTTGAGACTCTCCTGGCTGCCGTTGTGCAGCAAAAAGCGTCGTCTAGTTTTGGCCAAGGCAAGTTAGGTGCTAAACAGCGCATGTCGTTGACTGGACCGCCTCCATGGCCTGAAGAGGAGCCAGGTGGATGGCTGAGCTGCGAAGACCTTAAGGGAATGCCTGGCAGGGCTCGTCAGTCGACGTGGCTGTCAGGCAGACAGACAGTAGGTAGCGCGAGTTTTGCTAGTCGTGGATAGCAGCGTACAACTTTGTAAGTAGTTTAATTAAATTAATAAAACTTAAAGCACAACGAGGACGTATCTCTCTCTCTCTCTTTGCTGTGTGTGTGTGTGTGTGTACTGGAAAGTGCTTCAAGTCGCAAGTCGCAGGACAGGACACTCAGAGAAAGTAAAGTTGACAGCAAAACAAATGCAATGACGAGTAAAGTGCTCGTTGCGTATTTTAATTTGGTTTAAAAACATTGTTTCGCACAATCCCCAAGTGTACGTCAGTTCAACTGACGTCAAGTCACACACACAGCGGGAGAGAGAGAGAGCGAGCGAGAGAGAGAGAGAGAGAGAATGAGTGGAGCAGGCATAAAGAATCAGATGAGGGAACTGCTTCGTGTCCCAGTTGCTAAGCGTGTGTGTGTATGTGTGTGCGTGTGTTGTGACAGTAGTGCAAAAACCGCGCTGACAGCCAGGCGCCAGCTCTGGGAACTGCTGGATTCCCGGCTCTGTTCGCTTCGGTTTGTGGCGGTTCGTTTTTTCGGGTGGCTGGGGCGGGGCAGTGCGAATGTAAGAAATGTAAATTGTGCGCTTTTGGTGCGCACTTTTTGCATTCACGTGCAAAATTTTCATGAGCTTCGCAACGTCGGGGACTTGAAAAGCAGAGCAAAGCGAGACAAACAGCAACTGGGAGAGGCCGTGGCCAAGACAGAGATAGAGATAGAGGACAGTCGCGTTGGCTCAGCGGCATAATGAACTCAAAAACCAACTCATAATTAAACTGGGGAGTTATGTGACGTAGTCAACGGCCAAACAGCCAAAGGCAATGCCTAGCGGCAAGCAAACCCATTCAGAACATTTGCGACATTTTTCTTGTCCAAGTTGTGGCAGCTGCTGCTGCTGCTGTTGCAGTTGCTCTTGTTGTTGCCGCTGCTGTCCGAGGATTTGCTAGCACCATAAAATGACGAAAAGTTCAGCTACAGCCGGATGCTGCAAAGTGCATACAAAATGTGACCGGACCGGACCGGAGCGTATATGAAGTGTTTCAACCGCAAGCCAGATTGAATGGGGAGGCTCAGATGCAATAAGCGCCCGGCGCTTTGTTTACAATGAGTCCCCTTATTAATGGTCAGCCATATCTGAGAGCTAAAATACAGCTCTTCGTTTTGATAGCAGTCCAGTTGAGCTGATGCATGCGCATTCGCTACAGCTTGAATGGGCATCCATAGACAATTTCCTTAAATATGCATCATTTCTCGGTCTGCAGCTAAATGCCTTCACTCGAGCATCAAGGCCAGTGTTGTATAACACTCTCCAGTGTTAAATGAAAGCTTGTCGCGCCCTCATTCCGGGCCACACAAAACTTTTCGCACTGCCACAAAGCCCAACTCATTAAAAAGATCAGCTATATAGCTCAGCAGGCGTCAGGCGCCGCACGCCCTACACCGCACAGCGACACGACTGAACAATCGAACAATATCAACGCTTCATGGCAGCCCGCAAAGAGCGACAGCTAAAGAAAACGAGCACAAACAACAAGAACAAAATGCCAGAAAACACAAACTGACAAAAGGCGAGCCTGCACCACCCGACGCACCACCTACAAAATTCTATATAAAAAGAAGAGGAAAAATAAAAATAAAATTAGGGCACTTACGCGTGTTGGCGTAAAAAGCAGCAGAGCCAAAGTTTTCTCAGAGTTACGCCAAACCCTTGGACCATTCCTCGCTGGGCGCCCATTCAAGAGTTTTAAGCAAATGTCAGGCAGTGTGCCTCCTGTTGATGACCCCACATTTTGAAAATGTGTCAGAGCTACAAGTGAGGAGCAACTGTTGCAACAGTAGCAGCATGACCACGCCCACGCCCATGCCCACGCGACGGATAATGCTGATGCTGATGATGCAGCTGATGATGGGTGGGCTTTGATGGTGCTGCTGCCGCTGCTGCTGCTGCTGCATGCCACGCTGATGTTGCTGCATAAATATTCAAAGCTTTTACATGGCTGCAGGCTGAGTAAAAATGTGCAACACAACTCTAGCAGCAGCGGCGGCAAGGGAGGCAACAGCGGCAGTGGCAGCGCCAGTCGTGGCAGGGCATCGGGTCAGATGGTGTGGGTAAGTGCATATAGCCATGGCCCGCATAAAGCCACTTGCAGAGAGGGTCGCCCTCAAGTATTTTATGCAGCATCAAGTGGTAACTAAGAAGGATAATTAATTATTTTTAGGGATACTTAAATGCCAGTCCAAAATGTTTTCAAAGCAAGCGGGTAGCTTTGTGTGAAAATATATAAATAAATATGCATATTTCTGTAGCTTGTCAATATAATGAGTGAGAAAGAGGGAGAGAGACGGAGAGAATAATAGAAAGAGATGTATATGAAGTTACATTGCTGCTTGTTTGCTTAATTAGAAATAAATATTTCTAGATAAACAAACAATTCAGTATTAAATAAGCAAAGAGACGGAGAGAGAGAGAGAAAGAGAGAGCGAGCAAATATTTGCAATTACTTTCTTAGCTAAATATAAATTAATATAAGCAAATATTTTAAGAGAAATTTTGAAATTCTGTGAACTCAGCTAAGCAAATTTAATATCGGAACTACTTTGGCAACCCTCGCACTAGCCAGCGTAAAATTGTCTTTCAGCTTGTCCGCTGTTGCAATATAAAAACGCAACACTCTGCGCCAACAACGCTGCCAACAGCGGCAACATGAGCAGCGAAACACTAATAACAACTGCAGCGGCCAACAAAACAGCAACAACAGCTACAACAACAGCAGCAATGGCAACAAAACAGGCACTCGGTGTTGCCTGTCCTCTGTCAGGACAAACTGTCAACGAGCTGGCAACCACTTAAAGCCTTCAAAATGGCGCAAGTTTAAATTAAAATTTTGAAGTACACAATCCCAACACCAACACCAACAGCAACAGCAACAAGGCAAAACTTTGTGTAATTTCGTTGGCTGGCTAAAGGCCGAGAGCGAGCAGTGGGATGGAGATAGAGGCGTGCGCGTGGGCGTGGTGCGGCGTCTCGTAGCGGGATCTGTGGCAAGTGCATTTGTGAAAAACTTTGACGATTTAGGCTCAACATGTTGGCAAAAACAGCAACAACAAGTGTAACAGCAATAGGAGCAGCCGCAGCAGCAGCAACATTCCAGGCAATTGTTGCTACGCGCGCGCGTGCCCCAAAAAGCATGCAACACATTTAATGAAGATTTTTTTGCTGTTGCTGCTGCCGTTGTTGTCGTTGTTGTGCCCTTTGTATTGGCCTGCTGTCTGCCGTCGCTGTTGTTGCTGCTGCTGCGTTGTCCTTGGTGCTTGCTGTTGCCGCACTTTAGTGGCACCGCATTGGCAAAAGTTGCCATCTGCCGCGAGCCTCAACACACACACACAATCATACACAAAATGTGATCTATGCCGCTTTTGTGGGGCAGCCCAAAACAAAATGAAACAAACTGCAAAATTTCGAATTCAGCAGCCGCAGCCAGCACATGCGATCTGTAAAGAACTTTGCAGCAGCAAATGCGTACAGCAGCAACAGCAGCAGCAGCAGCAGCACTGGCAGCAGCAAAAGTTTGTCTTTGCCTGGCAGAGCCTTCGTTGTCGGCTGCAAGTAATTTTGCAGCTCTTTTGCTACCCGCAAGTTTTTACTGCACTTTGTGAACTAAACGAGTTCTGGACTCGGCTTCAGCCTTAGCTTCAGCTCACTGCCTTGAGGCTAAGGCCTTACATGCGATTGGGTGTGGTACGAATCACTGTTTATGAATTTACTAGGCACATGACAAAACTGCTGCTCTTGTTGCTGCTGCCTCCTGCTGCTGTCTCCTGTTTATGCTGCTGCACTGAAAAAGTCTAAAATGCAAAACTCTGTAACGCCATTTGCGCCGCAAAAGCAGTTTTGTGGCTTTCGCTGAAAGTGAAAATTACAAAAACCAAAAATAGAAGAAAAGCAAAAAAGAATGTAGTTTGGAAAACTTTTAACAATGTTAGCCCTTTGCATTGAGAGCTGGATGTTCTTTTTATTGGATATGCATAGCTGATATGTGCTCACAAAAGCACTTTAGCACTGCTCAGGCATTGCGCTCTTGGCTCTAATTAAAGCATCTGCGATGCGATGCGATGCTCATTAAATTTCAGTTCGTGTTTGTGCAGCATATTAAACATATAGAGCAGAAAAGCTATAAAAAAGCTGAAATTAGTTTTACATGTCTGGCAAGTTAGGCGCCCACGCACACAGCTGGGGAGGATTCCATCATATTATTAACTTGATTCATGTGTTTTTATTTGACTTGAAAATTCAAAAGTTTTGCTTAAAATGCAAAGAAAAACAAGTCGTAAACAAACTTAATCTCTTGCCGTCTGCACAGTCTGTGCCGTGGTCAATAACCGTTGCATAAACAACTCCCAGCCTCAGCCCGCACTCGAGAAAACCAATTGTAGTCGTTAAGTCCTACTCAAACAGGCCAAGACACATATCAAAGATACACAATGCGTGTGCTGCTCATCTTCATTACGCAGCTGGATTATTGGACTCGATGCGCTCACCGAGTGCAAACAATGTCCAGTTAGCGAGAGGTTCTCCCACTCAAGCACTCAAACACTCCACTTCAGCTAAATTTGCTTGGCACACAAACGAGCCGAGCTGAGTAGACGAAGAGTCGATACTCAAAAGCCAAACAAGAGCGCATTAGCGCTCACTGCAAAAGGCTCCGTGGCGCTGCTACCTGCCCCAACAGCTCACAGATTTACCAATTTAAAGTCACGTGGGATGCCAGCCAGAGGGGTGGAGGGGCAGCGGAGGCAGAAGGAGAAAACTTTATGAACTACTACTACTAGGGTGAAAAGGCAGCATGCAAAACAGAGCCGAGACACCCAGAGCTGAAGCCGTTCCGGTGGCATCTTTCCGGGCTGTGACCTGCGTTCTGCATCCGGTGTCCGTCTGTTGCGGAAGTCAAGCAAAACTCGACACGCACACACAGACACATAGAGACACTCACACACACAAACACACACACACACTCACAGTGCTAAAGGGGACGCACAAGAATTTGCAACACCTGGCAAAAGTTTTTAATTATTTTAGGAAACTGCAAAAGAAAATTTGTGTCAGAGCTTGAGGCGCATGGGCGTTGTGCAGGGCGTCAATTGCTGGGCGTGGCATTGGCGTCTTTGCGAATTAATTGACACGAATTGATGGGTCTCAATGTCAAAAGGCAGCAGACCAAGCAGAAGCTGCCCCAGCAGCCCCAGCAGCAGTAACAAAAGCGAACAAAATAAGTTTTTCAACTTTACCTTCAATTTGTTGGCAGACGTTGCGTATACGTTATGTCCTGGCTAGACAATTTTAACAGGGCTCTCTTTAATTGGCGTAATTTTGTCATCGATTTAATTAAATGCCCATAGCTTATAGCCAGCTTACTTCCTCTCACTCCCACACTCTCTCCGTCTCACTTTTTGCCATTCGCCTCTGAGTGCGCTCGCCCAACAGCGTCAACAACGGAAGTTGAAAGCTCTTTCATTGCTGCTGCTGCCGTTGGTGCTGCCTTTGGGGGCTTTGAGCGGGGCATGGGCGAGGCTGCTTGGGCAGGCGAATCGAGGCAAGAAGTTTGTTTGCAAAGAACTCTTGTGGTTTCCATTGCTTGTTGTTAAACAATTGATTTCTCAATAAATCGTGCAATGCACTGAGCTCTCGCTCTCGCTCTCCCTCTCTCACCATCGCTCGCTCGCTCTGGCATGGCTGCATGAAGCAAAAACAATTAATTACAAATAGCATTTTGACTTGCAAACAAAAAGGAAAGCGCTCGCCATCCGGATTACACACACAAGAGCCCAGGAGCACTGTGGAGCTGCTTGACAAACGAGAGTGGAGCAGCGGAAGGCTTCAAGGATCTTTTCAATATTGTTATTGACAATGGCAGCTGAGACTCCAGCCGATCTTTACTGCACTTTAAGCAAATTTCAAATCATAAATAATACAAAAAACAAGTGTGAAACAAAATCAACTTTAAAATGTGTCAGACTTTGAGCGACAGAGAGTTTAATCTGTTTCAGCTGAAATCCACTGTTAATTGGCGACAATGTCAAAGCCAGTCGAAACAAAAGGCTCTAATAGACGGCGAGGAGTGGAGCACGTTCCAGGCTGACTGAATGTCTGAATGACTGGCAAATAGAGATTCGGTCGGGAGGGTTTCAGGCAGTCAGGCACGCAGACAGGACTCTGGCTAGACAATAAACAATTTCGAATCCTTTTAATGCCAATAATGATAAACAAATTCACCAGCAGCTACAGCAGGAGTAGCAGCAGCAGTAAGGTGGACGGCATATCCTGAGCACGACATGAAAGGCAAATAGAATGAAATGAAACGACAGCAGCAGAAGGAGGACTAAATGAACGAATCGACTGAACGAAGTAGTCGAGTGTTTAAGTAACTCGCATCCTGCAGATGCTGCAGAGCCCAGCACAATGCATCAATATAACAAAAACGTACTTCAAACTGTTGAGCAAAAGTGGCAGATAGGGAACAGAGAAAGGGAGAGAGAGAGTGAGGGAGAGAGAGTGAGGGAGAGTGAGTGTAGAGGCTGTCGTCTCATCAACTTAATTTAATCAGACACTCTGTGTATACAAAAATGCTGCAAGTGGAGAAGTCAACGCAAAGCCTCAATACAGAAAATGTTCCAGCTCCACCCCCAGCTGCCGCTCCCATCACAGCACTCGCCCTCGCTCTCGCCTAAAGTCGGGTCTAGCCTATGCCTACGCGTGGACTGTGAGTGGAACTGATGATGGAACTGGTTGGCAACCATTGTTGTCCCCGTGTTCGGTTTGGGTAGCATTGCCAACGATGGCTTTTGGCTCTTGTGCTCGTCAAGTATTCCAGCAATTTTCCAATTGAAATCATTAAACAATTTGCATTCCACTTGAAAATTGCGTTAAAATAACAACAGTTTACAGCGCACTCTGCTTTTCCTATCAACAGCAGCAGCAGCAGCAGCAGCAGCAGGAGTAGCAGTAAAAAGAACGAAGAGAAAGTGTATGGTCTGACCATGTCCTGTTTGCCCAACTGTTGCCCCAAACTCCAGCACCCAGCAGCACAATGCGTAGCACATTTCAATTGCTCAAAAATGTAAAATGTTCTCGTCCGCTCTCGCTCTTGCAGTGCCCTGTTTGGATTTCGACTTTGCCCTCAGCCGCCTTTGTTGCACAAATTGAGCGTCGACGCTTTGAAGCAACAAAGTTTAATTACGGTGCATACAATAAATACAGCAGCTCCCAGTCAGCTAGCCAGCTAGCCAGCAGGAGTAGGAGTTGAATAGAGCACGCCACCTACTCTACTCTACTCTAAACGGAACTTCAAAAATGTACATTTTGTATGCAGAGCAAATGCGAATATTGTGCAAATATTGCGAAGCATCAGCTTCTCTGGCCATTGCCTATTAAAATACAAAAATGTTGCCAAATGCCACTGCAATTTCGTGTCAAAGCTTTGCTTTTTAGTTGATTGACTATGGCCAGGTTTTCATTTGGAATAAAAATCAGCCGAGTGTGTGAGGCAATCACTCATTGGAACAGTTAACGATTGCACTCTATCCATATAGTTGATATTAAATTCTGGCAGAATTGCAATGCATTTGCATTATTGAATACACGCCCATTTGGCCAGCGCCCACTCAGGTACACAGACTCTAAGACAATGCCCATTAAATTAATCAAAATCTACCAATAATTCTTGTATTCAGACGACAATTGCCATTGGGTATTATTAGGTCCTTGGTCGTAATTCCTCAACCTCCACTCTCCACTCCAGGCTCAATGCTTAACTAAGCACTCTGTGTGCCGTACAATAAGGCACTTTAGTCGACTCGAGACGGTTTGGAGCTCTTTGGGCGCATTTCCAATCGAACTGCTAAGCAATTCATCAACTGTCAAATCCCATTTAATTTTAGATTATAGCAAATAATTATAGAGCCAGTCAGAGCGAGTGCGGCGACCACTGGAGGCACAGCTAGATGCGCTCCCAGACCCGACCGACCGCGCCTATCAACCACTCGAACGCCACGACTCGAACAACGACAACAACAACACACTCAAAAGCCACTTGACCAGACCAAAGGAGCAGATAACGCCTACCTATGTAGCTCACTGTGGAGAATGGCAGTCAAGGTTGCAATTGTTGCCGCCAGACCGAGTGGGCTTTGCATTTGGCACAGTGGTGCAAGATGTGATGAAAGGTGAAATAGAAATTTGATATTAAATATTTGAAAAAAATATTGCAGTTCATTTATGGATATTGCTAAAAGAATTTCAGTTCAATTTTGTACATATTTTATAGATAATTATTAAAAATAAAAGATTTTAACTCTCAAATTGAAATCTCACATCTCTAACACTGCTCTCTGCTTTTTCATATCTTTTGCAGCACTGTGCCTTGTGCTCAGGCGAGAGAGTCAAATTTAATGGGCCAATGTTGCTGAGCGCAGCGAATTTTGAATTGAGGCTGTGACGACGACAAACAAAGTTTTGTCTAGCGATTGAAAATTGCTCTGGCTACTGCCGGCTGGCTAACTGAAGCAAACACTTGGCCAGGCAATCCAAAGTGTAGCCAGACGCACAGTGGTCTGCTCTGCTCCCTACTGCTTGTCTAGATTTATTTACATTTGAATTTTTGAGCAAGTTGATGAAATTTGCGCACCGAGCAAACTACGTCTGGCTGGCCAGCCAACCAGCCAACCAGCCAGGCAGTCAGTCAGGCAGTCAGGCAGTTGGTTGCTTGTTTTGGCCAGCAGTAGCCGGCAATGGCCATCAATAAAGGTGGCGACTGTTTTTGTGGTGGCCTTTTGTGTGCATATAATTAAAAATGCTGCCAGCCCCTAGCCAAAAGGTAAATACACTGGAGTGGAGTGCAGCAAGAGACAGAGAGCAAGAGAGAGAGAGAGAGAGAGAGAGAGAGAGAGAGAGAGAGAGAGAGAGGTTTTGGCCAATGCAAACAAACAAACAAACAGCACACAAAAGCCCAAACGATCGCAGGCGGCAAGTGTGGCTGGCTCTACTGCCGCTGCTGTTGCATTTTTGCAAGTGCTTGCAGAAATTTGTTTGGCCATTAGAAATATTCATGGCTGAAAATTATTCAATTAAAGTTTCAGCCAGGTCAACAACAACAACAACAATGGAGTAGCATTCACGCAGCCAGTCAGGCAGACAGCTCGACCAGAAGTCAAACACAACAAATACATAATGAGCAGTCAGCCAGCATAGCCACACATCCACACACACACACAAACACACACACACACAAGCACACACACACTCGCACATTTAGAGCGGATATCCGGGAATGTGCGCGAATCGCTTCACAAGCGGCTGGCAAAATTAACAGCAAATGCGCTTTAAATGGCAACAATGGCAAATACCAGAGCTCTATTGACCCAGTGCACTAGCGTAGAGAAGATAGTGGTACACATAGATATATCTAGAAAGGCACACATACATACACACACAGCTATACATTTAATATATGTGCGCCTAGCGGAACTTTGGCCACGAGCGGACATGGAAATGACAAGGGGGCTCGTTTTGACGGCTGAAAGGAAACTCTAACAGATTAAACTTGGCACTTGCCTGCTACGCATGGGGGTTAGAATTGTATGGGAGGTTGCAGTGCTGCAGTAGAGGAAATATAAGCCTGCCAACAAAATAAGCTTTCGGCTAGCAGAGACCGAGAGAGAGAGAGAGAGAGCGACTGGCAAATGCTCTTAATCAAAAGTAAAGCAAATTGAAGACGTTAGAAGAAAATGAAAATTTATAGCAAATGAAAAGTTCTTGATTCTAATTGCTTGTGTATCCACAAAAGAAAGTTGCTAAACAAAGTTGAAGCCAACAAAGTTTCTATTCATATTGATGAATATATCGGCATTTTTGATTGATGAATGAATACATATGAATAGAAACTTTTGTGCTCTTAGCTTAACTTTTTCGGGGCAACTTTTTTGAGCAATTCTAAACAATTTATTGACTTGAGATTGTATTAGATTTCCTCTATAAAATTTCAACCCGTTCTGTAGATTATTTTATATAAATTTTGAATAATATTTACAGCAATTTAATTCAATCTTCTGCCAAGCTATCATATTCATGTTAATTTACATTAATTGTAAATCAAGTTTTAATGAATTTTAGTCGATTTCAGCCTTCTTGCCCTTAGCAAATACCCAGCTAATCGACTTGCCTTTAACCCAATGCGCATTAATGTAGTGTATAATAAAGGATCATAGAGCGCAATGCAAACAAACGTTGCATAAAAGTTAATATGGAACGCATTGTGGAGTGGATATGATGGCGGACTTTGGCATTAGTAATCATATTTTACCAAGCAATTGCAAATAACACACGCACACATACAGAGAGGGAGATGGAGAGAGAGGGAGCACGATATGAGCAGTTTTTAGATTTATACATATACATATATATATAGTATGTTATATATAGTATAATATATGCCAGACTGGCAAACAATAAGAGCTCTGAGCTGTATGAAGGGCGTGATGTAATGCAGTGAATGGGTAGGGGAGGCTTGGGGTTGACTGTCATAGGGGTAGTAGTACGTAGAGCGACTCCAACTCGTACTCGTTTTCATCTCTAGCTTTCTGTTACTGTATATGCATATATTAGTTATTAATGCGTACGTGTAACGCATATTGAGAAATGCCGCAGCGCCAGATACCCAATTTGCCACGAGAGACGACGGCAGCGAGAGTGAATGAGAAAGAGGGAAAGAGAGGGAGAGCGAGTCATGTGTGTGTGTTTGCGTGGCAGATTTATGTGGTTTTTGCAGTAAAGAATGCATAATGTTTACTTCAGCCATATTTGAAATATGCCAGCTATGAGATTTGCGGCGCGACTTCGTCGTCGTTTGGACTTGCGCGCTTCTACTTCGAGTTGGACTTGGACTTGGAGTTGGACCCCATTAAAGATTCATTCATTTGCGCCAACCTTTTTACTTTTGACTCACAGCACGCCGTCTGTTGCGGTTGCACTTTGCCAATGTCGGCAAATGCTGCGTAAGCCCCTTCACGGATGTGGTTACACTCGGTGGGGTCAGGCCACTGTGATTACACAGGGGACTGTGCACATAATGCAGCTTTAAGAGTCCGTTTCTTTAAAGGCACTTAAACACTTGAAATTGGGAATTTGTTGTAGGAGAAATAGGCAAATAGTAATAGATGAGCTGATGCCTTGATTGATGACTTTAATTTGAAAGTCCCTGGCCTTCCCGTTGGGCATAATCATATGATAGATGGTTAGTAGACTTAAAGCGTAAGTGTAGAGCCTCAATTGCAGAGAATATATATTACACAAGTTATGAGAATTTCCTGCTTCGTAATAGAAATTTAAATAATATGCCTTGAGATATCTGCATATAATAACTTTTTGAGTAGCCTCCGCTCTCGCTTTAACTTTTTCTATTAACCAAAAACAACAGCTCTGATTAATTCCAGCTTCGTTTATTGAATTTACAACTTGCATTTGACCATCAATCATTAAACTTGAAAAGTTGTTGGCCAGCGGCCTCGTAATGGGCTGCCTGAAGTGCATGTAAATCAAAATATCGCCACTTATTAGTTTTTCATATAATTCCAACAGAAATTCAACTTTTGCCAATTATGAAAACTAGAATAAAAATGCAAATTTCAAGCAACTCGTGTCCGCTGGCAACCTGAAAGAGCTGAAAGGAGATGGAGAGAGAGAGCGAGAAAGCGAGTGAGAGATGGAGGCAAAAAAAAAAAAAAAAGTAATGTAAAGCGTAAAATTCATATAAAATGGCCAAAAACTTTACTTTCAAGAGCTGAACCGAACCGAACGCCAACCCAACGTCAGATAAGCCTAACAAATTTTTTAAAATAAATTACAGAGTAGAGCAAACAAATTTGCATATATACGAAGGGGGGCGGCCAGTTGGGGGCCGACAAAATGGTTTATTTTTTCCTTTTCACACCACAAAGCAAATCAAGGAAATTTTTTGAAAGCTCTCACTACCCAGACAGAAAAATGAGTTATTGCACATGTTGTTAGAGTAGGACGGGCGAAAGAGGGAAGGACGATGCTCAAATGAAAAGAGCCTAGAAAAACTCCGTCTAAAGGTCGCAACACTTTTGATTATATCAAGGCAAAGGCAAAGGCACAGGCAAAGCATCCGAAAATGGGCTGCCAGACGATGCCAAAAAATTGTGGGGTTAAAGTAAAACAAAAATTCGAGCTATACGCTTAATAAAGTGGCCGGCAGGAGACATGGACCAGGGAATGTCGGCGGCGAGGCCCAAGAAATGCTTGGGCGCAAACTTTATTAAAACTCTTGAATTAAATGAATTAGTCAACCATATAGCCCGGCTTGGATGCTGTCCAATGCTGGACAGGGTATGTGGCTTCAGCTTCAGCTTCAGCTTCAGCATCGGCTCCACTTTAACCCTTTGACCCTCTCGCCCACTCCGGACTGTTGGCTTCATCTTTGCCTTTATCTATTTCTTCTTCAGTGCGGCTTGAAAAACAATTTTCGTAAGCAAAAGTGTAATGAGCGTAGAAATGAACTTTAGACTCGGCTGCTCTAAGCCCCTTCGGGGGCGTTGCTGCGGCTGGGCGTGCCAGGGGCAGGGATAGCAAATTAAATGAAATCCTTGTGCCAGCGTCTTCGTGGCCGCCGCTGTTAAAAAAAAAAGGGAAGCATTAAAATATCAGTGCAAAGAAGGAAAGGGCTAAACGACTAAAACTTTACCAAAAGTATGGCCAACCAAAAACCCGCACTCCAACCCCCTTGCTCCAACCCACAAACTCAACCCCAACACCAACTCCAGCCCCAAACTAAACCAGTGGCAAATCCAAGTGAAAAGTTTTCTGCCTTTTTGTAACTGATTTGTACAGTTTTCTCTGCAACATTTTTCTTATGATTTCTTTTTTAATTTAATCCAAAAGACATTGGTAAATTGCTGGTAAAATAATAAAAAAAAATGAAAAAATAAAGAAAAGGGAAAATAAAATAACTTCCGAGGCGCAAGCTGACCCCAGGCAAACACTATGCTGCACGTCTTGTAATCTGCGAAAATAAAATTGATTTGGGACTTGAGGTTCGATGGTGCGTATACAATATTTTGATATTAAGAAGATTAGCAGGATTTACCAAACTAAAACAATGTTATAAATCGAAGTTGAGAAAGTGTTGAGACGAGACATCTGAGAGAAGAATTTGAATGATAGCTTGAGGAAGCTAATTTGCAGTTCTCTATGAATGGTAATAGTTGAAAGCCTTTGAGTGAGAGAGAGAGACATATACCCTCAATTGGAATAGCAAGGCTAAGCATTTGCTTGACAACTCTCTCTCTCTCTCTCTCTGTCTGTCTTTCTTTGTTGGACAGTGTAATTACGCGCAAACCTTTTTGGGACAACCCACACACAAAGTTGCTTAGCCGTTGACAACTGTTGGCCAGTTGCAGGGCAGCTCGGATTCTTTGCTCGGGTTTTGCATAGTTTCCATGAAATCTCTTCAAGCAACAACTGAAAATTGAAACTTGATGATGTGCAGAGAGGCTGAAAAAAAGTTGCACTGCATGAGCAGGCAGACAGAGAGAAGGAGTGAGACAGCGTGAGAGAGAGAGGGGGAGGGGGTGCCTGGGGTAGCGTAGATATTTATGCTCTTTGCCAAAAACTTTGCAGCCCTCTCCCTAGTTCGTTCGCTCCTCCTGTTGATGTTAAAAGAGCTCTCAAAACTATTTGCTGGCCGGGCAGCGCATTAAAAGCAACTTCCTTGTAGTTTATGCTGTACATCTTTTCGGCATCATAAAACTTGATAGTTTATGTTTGACTTCGTCGTTTGCAATGTTTGCCAAATGAAATACAAACCAACAAAATTTCGTCTAACTGCAGAGAGACTGAGACTGAGAGAGAGAGAGAGAGAGAGAGAGTTTTATATGCGCATTATTTATTCATGCCAAATGCATGCGCAATTAAAATTTGTGAATTAGTCACAAAATCGATTTGCACAAATTGGCAACAGAAGCAACAGCCATTGCCATACACAACCCTCCCCCTCCTCCTGACCATCCATCGATCCTTACCCTACAGTTTCACCCAGTTTTAAATTGCCAGCTCAAATGAAGCAGCAGCAGAATTTCGATTCGGTCATAACTTTTTATACACTTCGTTTCATATGAGATGCTGCTGCTCCACTAGAATCAAAGTTTTCCTGCTGCTGCTGCTCCTGCTGTTGCTGTTGCTGCTCCAGCTCCTGCTGCGGGTAGGTGTCTTATTTTTATGGCAGTTGTGAATTTAGTTGGCCAGCAGGAGCTGCTTGCACTGAGCGAAGGGCGAAAGTTGTGCAAATTCTGATTCAGTTACATAAATTATGCCTTGCATAGCGCCCAAGCTTAGCTAAATCATCGGACAAAGCGACTTTTATAGCAACAATTTTTAATCCCATAGCAGTTAGCTTTTGCTCACTGATTTATAGCCGGCAGCTTTTGTTAATGTGTCTGATCTTAGCTAAATGATCAGTATTTATTATTATTGAAAGCTTTCACGGCTCTGCATACTATATACTATATAAAATGAAGTCTGATCTTTAGTCTGGCTTTAACTAGTCAACTATGGAAATGATTTGCTCTCGCTCTTTTCCACTCGATTTATTACTTTGGCAGCTCGAAAACTTTTGTGCTCAACAACTTCTATTGCGAAATACAAAAAAGAAGAGAAGAATGTGTCAAATGGCAAATGAAAAACTTTTGCATAGTCGACTCGGCTCAAGAGTTTAAAGTTCAAAGCTTTGTGTAGGCTATGCAAATTAGAAATTAATAATACGACCAGTAGACTCACACACACACACACTTACATAGATAGTAAGCTCTAATTCCAATACAGACATAAATTAGGCTACGGTTCAACGTTTTTATCAACGTGCGTTCGGCAAACGGAAGAGGGTGCTGCACAGGCAGTGCAAACGGGGCGGCACTCAATGCCACAAAATTATGATAAATGATTTGGAAATGCGCACAAGCAGGCAGCAGACCGACCAGCAATAACAACAGCAACAGCAACAGCAGCAACAGCAAGCCGCAACAAGAACAACAACACAACGTGACAAGAAGAAGCAGCAGCAGCAGCAACAGAACCACAACGCAGAACCGAACATATCCTTTTCCTGTGCTGTTGTTGCTGCTGCTGCCGCTGCCGTTGCTGCTGCTGGTTGTTGTTGCTGGCGCAAAACTTTTCGAGTTGAAGGAAATGTAATTTTTTTTCATGCTTTGCCCTGCTTGTTGTGCGCCCAGCAAACACACACTCAGCAAGAAGATGACAGCGCATTGAGAGCGCTGAGTAGGAAGTCAGCGCCTAAAATCAGTGAACTAAAACGCTGAGAGGGTGTCCGCAAAAACTATTTGAGTATTGCTACAAGTGCATGCTGTGCTGTGCTGTGCTGTGTACTGTGCACATGTAGCTGGGACACCGCAGCGCCAGATATTCGTAGGACAGGAAGCGCACATCATAAAATATTGATATTTTGCTGCTTTGATTTTTCAGCGCAGTGTTTAAGTAATGGCAGCTCTGGAGACGCCATGCTGCTTATGTCTGGTTGTTGGGTCTGAGTCAGAGTTTGAGTGGAGGTCTGCTGTGTCTGCAGCTGCTGGGTCTCTGATCTGCTATATCTGCTATGTGTGTGTATGTGTGTGTCACATAAGCAACGACGACAATTCTCATTCTAGTCATCCGCTCTGCACTTTTTACCAGCTCCACCTCAAAAATGTTGAGCGACACCGACAAACGCCAAAGAGCGCAACAATCCACGAATTTAGTTTCCTTTTGGGGGTTTACCAAGCGATACTAAAATGCCAACTGTGTGTTGGGCAGACAAAGCGCAAGACCAAAGTTGCCTGGATAGAGACAGGAAGAGGGAGAGAACTAGTTCGAGATGCCTCATGAAATAGGCAAAAGCTGTGCTAAGTTACAGAGCGGCCAGACAGCCAACAGATAGAGCAGACAGAGCAGACGGACCAGACAGGGCGGACAGGACAGACAGTGAGAGTGTGAGACGACCGCAGCCAAAGCACTCGGCTGGGATATACCAGACTGGAATAACTTGTATAGAATTACATTGGGACCAGGTTGCGCGCTTGACAAATTTCGCTAATATCCAAAAAAGCACAACAAACCAACAACACCAAAATGCATGTTGAAGCATGTTGCAATTTCATTCAAGATATTTAGTTTAAAGTGAGACACAAATTTATATTTGATGCGGGCTAAAGAGTGAGCAAAAAGGACAATGTGAAGCAGCTGCTGATAATCCAAAATCAGAAATGTTTATTTATATTTTTCAAATTAAAAGCAAAATCAAACAATGTCTTAGAAGTAGAGCTCACGAATATCTCTTTTGATCGTTTTGCAACGTTTACACATATGTAAGAGACTTGCACTCATACTTTGAAAAGAAAAGCTCAGAGAGCAGCAGATGGCATTGGTTCTTCAACGAGTTCGCTCTCGATCGGTCGGAAACCTTTTATTTTACTCTGGCCTCTTGAGTATATATGAAAGGGCTGTGTTTGCGAGAGTGAATATGTAAAAGCAGAGACTCACTTACTGAGTCTCTTGTACGAACATCAATCGTATCGCTACCGAAACGATATTCGGGAAAAGAGCAGCACACGAACAGTTCAACGCACGACGCTCAGCCGAAAGCCAAAACGAAAAGATCCGAAGTCGCCTGCTGAGAGCGAGTGCGAGTGAAAGCCGAAAACCAAAACGAAAAGATACGAAGTCTTTTCGCTCAGAGCGAGTGCGAGTGAAAGTCGAAAACTAAAACGAAAAGATCCGAAGTCTTTTGCTCAGAGCGAGTGATCTCGTGAACAGAGTTTATGATTTAAAAGATCGCTGCGTTCATATGACTCGACCTCATCTCATTATTCCAAGCAATAATATCTATACTTTATGTGCGCTGCCACGCCTCCTACTGTCTTTTACACAAATGCCCACCACTCTCAATGTAAATTTAAAAGTAATTAGTATTAATTTCCATTTCGCATAACTCGTCAAGCAAAGCCAATCATAATTATTTAGCTCTATATAGCATATATTGCAATATCTATCATCTCTCTCTCCCTCTCTCTGTTCTGCTCACTCTCAGCCCTATTTAACCTTTTATTGGTTTGCAATAAAATGTATAAACTATCAATGAGCTCAGCTTATTTGGCCATAACTGTCTTTCAATTATGATTTAACTATTAAATATGCTTGCAACTGCACATGAATATGCACTTAACGGTCGGGGATTAATCGATCCAAATAGTCAGCCTCATTATAAGTGTGTGTGTGTGTGTGTGTGTGTGCGTATGTGTGTGCTTATGAATCTCACTACACCAAAGCAAATTTGCAGTTCGTTTGCATTACATGTACATGTGTGTGTGTGTGTGTGTGCCAGCAAATGGCATTTCAATAAACAAAATCAATTGAGAGAAGCAACATGGACTAACCAATAGATACCCAACCCACACCCACACCCACACCCAGACCGACAGCCATGCCAACTGCCACACCCACTCTGCCTGTTTGACTTCCTCCTCTGCTGGCTATCAACAGCATTTAATCAAAACCTAAATAACCCAAAGTTCTGGCCCAGCAGCTTGTTCCCGCTTCATAAGTAAGTATATTTTGGGAATCAGCTCATTTCGACAACATTTCCGGCAAACTAAACCATGTTAGGAATGAAAAATGAACTTGCTCCCAATCCGCAAGCAACTGCCGCTCTACAGGATGTGTGTGTGGGTGGCTTGGTCGGTCGCTCGGTGCGATAATATACGATTGAGGCAAGGAGGCGAGGCGAAAGCAATGCCAACGTCAAATCTATAATATGACATAAAAATGAAAAGCAAATGACATGGGTTCGCTTCGACTCGGATGCTGTACGGCCTCGGGGGCTGCGGTTGCTATAGCCATTGCCATTGCTATCTGGAGATATGCCAACTATTACAAATTGATTCTCCACACACACACACAACAGCAGCAAGTTGACTTCCCTGTTGCGGTTCTGTTTAAAATGCGTGGCTGCATCAGCTTTAAAAAGCGAAAATTCCCTTAGCTCCTCAAGCGGCGCTTGGTTAATGTTGCAACAATTTTTTATTGGCACCGTCAAAGGTTTTGCTCTTTTTACATTTTATTGTTGGCCATAAACCCGCAACAGCAACAGCAACAACAAGTCACAATTAAAGAAGTCTCGGGGGCCTAGTAACCAAAATTGACTGAATGGCAAGCAACGAGTGCTGCTCCCCCTCCTGCGCAGCCCCCTGCTGATGCTGCTGCTGTTGCTGCTGCTGTCAGTCAGCCAACACACAGCGCGTCCTTTGAGTGGTTCGTCCTGCACAACAAGTGACAAGCTGTAAAAATTACAGCGCCTGCAATAACCGAAAATGTGTAGCATAGTGTATATATAGAGAGGGAGAGAGAGAGAGAGAGAGCGAGCGAGGCAGCATCTATGCTAGGTGTACTATTGTAGCCCCAGGGCCAACGATTTGCACACTTGAACGTGACTCACTTTGCTAAATGGTGCGCAACAACAGCAGAGCGCGTCAAGGGGGAGCGGGAAGAGCGAGTGCTGAGCGGGGTCCACTCTACACGTTGTCGCCTCGAAGACAGTTACGAAAAACAATGAAAACTTTTTAGATGCCAACTACAAAAAGCTTTAATATCTCTTTGCCCACAGAGCATGATCAATTTGTCAAGCAGTTTGCGGGCTGAAGGCAAGAGCAGCTATTAGATAAGTTATGGAGTTAAAATACTTTTGATTGCATAACTAATTATTAAATAATCTAGAAACTGTATCATGCTCATGATCCACTCTGCTGGGTAAACACGAGCTGTTTGCTTAGTGTATTTCGGAATTCGTTCTGTTGCCAACTTTTTCGTTGACTGCTTCAATTGCTTTTGCTGTTGTTATAAAATATGCAGCAACAGCAGTCGAAACAAATGTACAATTTGTTCAACGCTTGTTGTTTTCAAACTCTAATTAACCACATCAAGGAATCTATGCGAAATTTGCGTGAATGGGTCGAGTGTCTAAGCGACGCTTATACAAATGTTCTAAGTACGTGTTTAATATGCCAAACAGACAGAGAGACAGACAGACAGCCTGAGAGACAGACGGCAGTTAGCAACGGCATTGTCATTGTATTTGTACGCACCAAGCCGAGCCGAGTCGAGTCGAGTCGAGCAGAGAGAAAAAGTAGGGGATGCCAATTTTGATTTCACGTAATGGACCCCAGAGCAATTTCATTGGAAATCATCATCGAGTGCCTCGCGCTCCAAAATCATTACACAAATCAATAAAGTCCAATTATCCGAGAGCCAGAGAAAACAACAGGAGTCTGCTCGTATTATAATAGGAGACAAAGCAAATACTATTTAAATCTTCAAGCTTTCCAGGTATGATGCATATAAATTAATTGAAAACAGGTCAGTTGAGGTTGAATATATATGTAGCTCTTACACTGTGCTTTATTTACAATTGAAAAAATAAATTAATAAATAAATAAATAAAACAAAAGTCAGGCAGAATGTCTGACTCTACTGACTGCATTATACTCAAGCAAAAATTATTGAAAAAACCAAAAAATATATTTCAGATTTCAGATTTTTAATTAAAAATTATCTGAGACAGATATAGAATTTCCCATGAGCATATATTCAAGTATTCACGAGTATATTTCAAGTCTTGCTGGCTTAAAATGCTTAATGGACAGCCTAAATTAATATATTGATAAAACCAATATACCCGCTTCACTTCTTATACATTTGAATATCAAAAGTCAATATACAAATAAATGTATATGCATAAGTCTATAAATATGTCGAAAAACCGACACATTTGCTTGGCAATTTTATTAAAAGCTTTTCTGCATTTCAAATGTGAAAACCTTTAGAAACGTGCTTCAAAGGCCGCAGCGTCGCCCTAATATGGCGGCACTTTATTTAAATTTATATATTTTTCTGTTAGTTGCCATTTGTGTTTTGCGAACGCGCCTCAATTATGCACAACTATGTGTATTTGAAATGGTTGCTCTTGAAATTTTAAAACGAATTAAGGCACACACACACGCACTCATGAAATATTTAAATGGGCCTTGAGTGACGTGAAGGTTAGTTCAACGAATTATAAATCTTAGCTGAGAGCACCCGCGCAGCACTTTGCCTCGGCAAACTAATCAAAAGGGCAGACGTGCCACATAGAGCAATTGCCATAAGCCTCTGCCATCAGCTAAAGTATGCCGATAATAATATTCAAATATAGAAATGAACAAACAAATTTAGCAAACGCCCACGCAACGGACACACTGAAAGGGTACAACGAGGCGTATGCTCAATATCTCTGTTGTCAAATGAAGCTGTATCCATAGCACGCGCTCAATCTCTCTCTCTCTCTCTCTCTCTCTCTCTATTACGTACTTTCCGTCCTTCTCTCTGTCGTTTGTTTTAAGCTATTCTTGGCAAACAGCTCTCCACATTTATTACATGGCCAGGGAGTGGGCCACGTTGTTCAATTACCGCCAAGAATAATGGAGTACAGCCAAAAGGAAAAAAAGCAGCCAAAAACCCGAAAGACGAATCCGAAAACGAAATATAAAAATGTGCGCAGTGAAAGTAAAAGAAAACAGCAAAGCAAACGTTGCAAATGATCTTCGATGCTTGTTCAATGGCTTTTGGTTTATTTTGTTGTCCAATATCGAGCTGGGGAATGCGCAAGAAAAGCGCAAACCTTTTGCCCGCAACAAAACTTATTTGCCAGCTTTGTTTTTCTTTGACCCACCGCGCCACCACTGCGGACTGTGAACCCCACTAAGCCCGCAACCACTCGCCCACCGCCAACGACCTTCTTGCGAATGCTTTGCATAATTCTTGGCATGCAAATTTTTCAATTGAACACAAAAGGAATAAAGCAAAACGCCCACACACACACACAGAGAGAGAGAGAGAAGAGGCAAGTCAGTTGCCCGGGAAATGCTTGGAAAAGTGTCGAAGCTGTTGCCACGTACCCGCCCAACTCTCCACCTGCTTCAAGCTCCTCCCGCTCCACCATTTCGCACTGAAACTTTGTTCAATATTTTTGCATGCCTGCGCCGCCCAATTTTTTTCTCATACTCTTTAATAAGTTGAGGCCGTTTAGCTATGGCAAGTCAGATGGCATCAAAGAATAATACAAATTTTAAAAAATTTTTTAAATATTAAAATTTAATTTATAAAAATTCATTTTTTTCTAATTAATTACCCAGCTCAATACTCTATAAATTCAAATTGTAGAGCATGAGAAATTCTATATTCGAAAATATATTTTCAATTTCGTAAAACTTTTTTTTTTGTCTTTCACATTTTGCACTTCTTTGAGTGCAAAGTGGAGAAAAAACAAATTTTTATTGGGTAGAGCTGGGGCATAGGCTAGGGTGGAGTAGGGTAACTTAGGGCTGGGGGCACATCGACGACGTTTGGGTTCGTGCGGCGTAATATTATTATTTGATAAAGATGCTAAAAGTAACGAAAACACATTTTCTCAGTTAAAAGGGGTCGTTAGGGAATGAAATATGCGCACGTACGCACAGGGGCTGCTGCCAAGTAGGGTGCTAGCGCGAGGTGCAGGGACGTAGGGCGGAATGGTGTGGGCCGTGGGGCGTGGCAGGCGAACTGCACTGTATTGGAGTACGGGGTATGCTATATGTTGGCGTGTTGGGGGCGTGGCTTTGCACAGCATGCGGCTTTATAGTCGATTTTTATCACAGCATTTGAATTATTATTTCAGGAAGCGCGCTATTTGCGCATCGCGCTTTTTGCGGATACGATATTTCTCGTCGTCTTTTTTTTTGTTGATTTTCTGTGTCGCCTGCCTTTCATGTATTTGCATATGAATACGGCTCGCCAGCGACGGCGACGGCAACGGCCACGGCAATGGCGGCCTGCTTTGAGGCGTCGCCATCGCCTATGCGGTACGTGTGGAAAATCAGTTTTAATGCTAAAATATTAAACGTGCACTCGCCGACTGCGTCAGAGGCGGCTCAGCCATATTTTCAAACAGGGCTGGCAAACAAAATTATTGAAAAAAAATTATTAAACTAAATATATTAATTTTGTAAATAGTTTTGTGTAGCCAAAGCCAATCAGATGAGCAGGAATTAAACAAATATTCTATATGTTTTTGGAAAAATAATATAAATGAAATATATATAATATTGAAATATGCATAATAAACTAATATGCAGTGTAAAGAAATATCTTTTATTTAAATTCAAGTAATTTCGTTAAAGAAACATAAGTTTTGAAGCTAAAGATATATGTACACATACAATACCCATTAGAAGAAATATATGGCCTATGGATATATTAAATTTACAAAAAGTATTTATTACTTTCTCAAATCATATTAAATATCAAAGTTGATTTTGCAGCCCTGATTCGCTTTGTGTTTGTTTTGTTTGACAAATTAATAAAAAAATGCTTGGAATGGGCAGGCAAAATCCAAGGCAACAATTGAAAGGGGCCTATATATATGTATATTCTTTCTGGGCAAAAAAGGAGTCTTTGTGCGAATCTGGGGTCGCATCAAAAAGCATAACTGTTATTGTAAGAGATTTCATGTAAATATTGCATGTAAACGTCGTAAATAAGGCGCTTTTAGTGCCGGAGCTCGCGCTGCTCTATACTATAAAAGAGCTTCGAGGCAAAGGGGCAAAGGCAGTGAGCGAAAGAGGCAGAGAGGAGAGAAGGCTGAGTGAGGTTTAATGTTTACCGAGCAGCGAGAGGCAGGTATGAGCATGGGCATGGGCTCCCCCCCAGCCACAGGACGAAGGTAAATAAAAATATTTTGTGCGTGAGTGCGGTTTTTAAGCTGCGTGAAATTTTTCGCCCCTTTTAAACGCAACTGTAACTGTTATTGTTGCTGTTGCTGTAGCTGTTGCTGTTGCTGTTGCTGTTGCTGTTGCTGTTACTGTAGCTGTTGCTGTATTCCTTTTGTTGTCATAAGTTGTATGGAAATGCGGGAATCTCTGCTTTTTTTACCTTCTTTTTTTTTGTATATGTGCATTGTGTCTGTCGTGAGTGTGTTGGGCACTGCTAGCACTGCCAAAGGCAAATTGACTTTTAAGGCGTGCTCTCTGTTGTTCCCTTTGTTTGGGGAGGTGTACTGGCAGCGCCGCCGGCCTTTGTCTGTCCGCATTGATTGAAGTTTATTTAAAATATGTGAGCGTGTTTATAAAATGTCAAAAATACAATTATGCCAGTCATGTTTGAAGTCGAGCAATTCGAATTTATTCACTTTCTCTCTCGCCCTCTTTCTGTGTGTGTGGAATTCCAATCTAAGCATTAGCTTAAATTTTGTCTAGACACTGGCATTATTTGGATTATTTGTAGCACAAATCTTTTCGTTATTTGCAATATATTTCGCATACACTTAATTACAGTTAATAAACTTTTTACATATTTGGCTAAAAATTTATATTTATGGAAATTCATGTTTCGGGCCAAACGAATTCCTGCTGTGCATTAAGGGCAATCTCGATGGCATTAAGAACTTTGGCTAGCTAAATAAATTTGGCCAAAGTAAACACAATTTGCTCACTTGGCTGAACAATAATTTTTTCATATTACTCATCCGCGTTCCGTTTGAAATTTTCTAATTGCGTTGCTTTTGCTGGGGCCAGCGAAGCAAAACATATCGAACAAATGTTAATTTCGTCACGATACAAAGGGAAACATAAACAAATAAACAATAGGAGAAGAGAAAGCATTTCTTAAGTGATTCCAGTCCCATTGGTGGCTGGAAAAAAGCACTTATAAAAGCGTAAATACATATTTAAAATGATTTTTGCCTTGTTTTAATGGGGGCGTGGCCGTGGCATGGGTAATACAAATTCATGAGCTCCAAATGAAATATTAAAATGCACACTGAGTGGCACTCGGCGGGCCGAGCCGCTGACGTTGTTCATTTTACAGCCAATTGACGTATTCTGAATACTCAGTCAGCATTCAATTCTCTCGGCTACATTTTCTGACAAATATTTCAGATGTTTCCGTTTCCGTAGTTGCTCTCAGCTTAACAGCCAAATAATTATGAGTGACAAAAGTTGCATAAATGAAAAAGAAAATAATAAAAGCAAAGTGAATATTACGACAGCTTTTGCTTGTCTTGCGAAACGAAGCTGAGATACTCTATTGAATATATTGGAATTTATATTATTCGATATATAATTTGAGGAAAATATTTATGAATTATGATTTTGTACTTATTAATTTCGTAGTGAATTTAACATATATTAAAGAGTTAAGTCGAGTCATTTTAGGTACTATTATAGCACTATTTTGATCAGCAATTGCATTCATATTATATTAAATATATAATTATTCTGCATACATGAAGAATTTAATTATTCATTTTAAATATTCACTGAATTAATTTTAATCTCAATTATGAAAAGAAAATGTTTCAGGCTTACTTTAACAGATGCAGAATAAATTATTTATTGCATTAAACTATAAATTAATAATTAAATAATACATAAATATATATTAAATAATCGATAAATTATATACCATATAAATATTTTAAATATATATTTTATATATTGTTTTTTAAGTAACATTTATTTAAAGCAAAATATTTCTATATTTTTTTTAAGCAGCTATTATCATATGCATATAAAACTATTTTCTATAATATATTTATTTTTTTAAATATTTTATTTAATAAATATATAAAAAGTTTTCATACACTTTAAATTAAAAGTTTCATTCCATAACATTCATAAATTGACATAATGCCGACTAACACTGGAATCCTCTCTTGCTTATCCATCTTTCAAGCATTCATCCAACTACGCAACTCATCAATACATGCAGATCAAAGAGAGCAGCAGCAGCAGCAGCAGCTGCTCTCGATCAACTGGCAGACCTGTTGCAAAGCTTGCCTCTTAGTTGGGTTGGCCCATGTTCGAGGCGCTCGCAGAAAAAAACAGATGAGTGTTTGTCAAGCGAAGTTCACCACCCAAAATACGGCCCGACTCGCTCTCTTTGCGCGCTCGGCCCCTGCTTCGGCTATGCGAGTTATACGGCTCGTTGGCATTTTACAGTCGCTGGCTCATTTATAAATTTATGAGCTCAACTGCCAGGGGAGTTATCGTGTTAAAACGCTGCGCTCGCTGCTCTATTGCGGCACACAGATACGAAAATGAAGCAAATGAAAAAATACAAAAAGGAAGAAGACGAAATATATGTATATATACAAAAAAAAGTATATAAAAATAAAAATTAGCAATAAAAAGTAGAAAAGCGTGTTTGTTTGTTAACAACTGCAGAACGAGCGAAGTAAAATGTTTGCAGCTGAGCCAAGCTGGAATAAAGGGAGGGGGTAGCAAGGACATCAAATGGATTTCATGTCACGTTACACAAATGTGCCAAGGAATTAAAAATGAGTCGAGAGGCAGGCGCCGCTCCCAGCAACTGTTGCTGCCTTGTACTTGCTGCTGGTCGTAGTTGTTTGTTGCGCGCTGTTGCTGTTGCTGTTGCCTCGACTGCTGCTGCTGCTGCTGCTGCTGCTGTTGTCCCATTAGCGTGCTGCAGCACGCTTAAATGCGAAAAGTGTGTTCATTACTTTGCCCCAACCCGCCCCGCGCAGCCCCAAGCAGCACGCACCCATGACTCCTCCCCAGCGTCTCAGCGTAATGAAAATGATTTTCATTTCGCTTTGGTGCGCTCGCTTGCCCAAAAGCTAAATACTTAGCGTAGAGCCAACTCTTTAGTAGCTCTGCTCTGTCTCCATGCCATCTCTCCCACCATCCCATGTTGCCTGTTTTCTGATTGCCTGCTTAGTGCTCTTTCGTCTCGTTTCGTAACCTTTTGCTCAGGGCCCGGGCCCACAGTGAATATTTCAATTATTTATTGTCCCATACTCACGCGCTTCCTTAATGGCTGTCTAAGGAGCCCGAATAGCTTCTATAAGTCATAAGCACTCAAAAATATATTTGTAGCCCAACAGCGTATAATATCTTTTTAAATGAACAAGTCAACTTGCCATTCCCAGTCACAATGTGTGTTCTTAATGGAGACACATTTAACTGGATAATATTACATTTCCAAGTGATTTTCACGAATTCACACAAGTTTTATCATCCAACAGAATATACATATTATTTCTCTCTCTCTCTCTCTCTCTCTTTTATCCATTTCTTGGCTTAACAAGCTCACTCACTTCTTTTGTTCTTTTAATGATGTGTTTTTGTTTTTCTCTTGCAAGTGAAAATTTATGCTACAGAAATTTCAGCTAGCAAAATTTGATGCATGTAAAAACTCTGAATTTCTTCCTACATATGCACATGCTTAAAGCAAAACTTCAATTCCCAATCTAGAGCTCAACTGAACAAAGCCAAAAGGCTGAACTGCCAGTTATTCTTACATCTCTCGCTCTCTCTCTCTCTCCACGTCCCTCTCTTTCACACTTCAATCCTTCATGCTGTACCTCATCCATTTACCTTCTACATTTCAAGCTCTGTCAAAGTGTGGCGAAAAATCTTTCCCATTTTGATTGGCATCATTGATTGAAACAACACGAAACGTTTAACGACAAAATGTCATAAAACTTGGTACCAAAAAAAAAAAGAAAAATCTGTGGGAGAGAGCGAGAGAAAGAAGGGGAAAAGCTAAAGGTAAAGTGTGCTAGTTTTCACTTTAGCTGATTTCGTTTTATTTTCCTTTATTTTTGCTATATTTTTTCCCAACGTTGCGAAATTATTGAGTGAGTGAGTGAGTAAGTGATTGAGCCATGACTAAAGCCAGTTGCAACTAATTGGATTTTAGCCAGCAGCGGGCAGGAAATGTTTTGACAATTGTAACAATTAAGTGCGAGTCGCAGGCGACGTGCCAATGTCCTGGACAAGGCCACTTTGCCAGTTCATTGCACCCCAAAGGCATACACGGAGACCTCAACAGTGACACCGAGTGCTTTGAATAATAGCCGCACGAAGAGAAAGGGAGCGACAGAGAGAGGGAAAGAGAAAGAGAAACAGAGAGACAGAGTACCATGGCAATGTTTTGCCGCATAATTCACATAAATTATGCAATTTATACGCAGCGTATGCTAAGCCTCGAATGGACAGTGAGCACAAGGACAATGCAAATGTTATGGAAGATGGAGAAGGGCGACATAGGGCAGGGGGCAGGGAGCTGGGTCAGGGGGCAAGTAGTCGCAGTTCGCTAGGGAAGTTAAGAACTTGCTAAGAAATATGTAACAAGTTGTCGTCGCTGTCGACACAGCAGATTTTTCTGCATATGCTGTGCGCCAAAGGATGAGGTTAAAGGGTTGACAATTGCATTGTATACGGGTATATTACCCATGCAAGATGACAATTGAGTTAACTAAATGGGGAGCGAGAGACGATTGAAGTGAAGAACTTCAACTGCTGCTGTACTTGGCGTTGCCAGTTGAGGTTTGGCCTGCACTGAAACTGTTTAAAGCTGACGCAAGAGAAGATGAGAAGACTTCCTATCTCTCTCTTACTCTCTGCTTTATTACTCTCTCCTTTCTCTTTGATGAGTATTCTATTCTCTCGTCTTTTCTCTATGCTTCTTCTATTTTAGTTTCTTCTCTTCTGGTGCCTTTGCTATAACTCTTTAAAGATTTCATTATCAAGTCTATTTTGTTTTTTCCATTTTAGTTTCTTCTGTTCCAATCTGCTTTCGTTGCTTCTCTTAAAAATTCCTTACTTCTTCTCTAAATCTCTAAATCTTCCAAATCAACTCTGTTCACTTTTAGTCTCCCCTGTATGTTATTCACTTATTCACATTCTCTTCGCTTCATTCCCATCTCGTTCCACTAATTTTGTTTGTTTCCCTCTGCTCAATATCACCTCTGTATGCGCTTCACATGGCTTAGATTTCTATTATGATGATCCAGTTGCCTTATTGATATTACTTTAAGCTCTATTAAACATATTCAACCCCTCACAGCTCTAATCCCACACAATGCCGCACAACTTTCCGGTCATATGCCATAGATTTCTAAATTCAAATAATAAAAGCCAAGCAGCCAGACAATGAAGTCCCTGTCCAGCACCCGAATCAGCAAAACCAGCACCAACACCAGCAGCAGCCTGTTGACAACAACAAGAAGAACTGGAACACGAACAACAATAAGGACAACCACACGTCGAGAACTGCTGTGCTGGTGGGGTCATAAGGACTGGGCCGAGATCAAGGGTCGTTTAGAGAATGGGAGCTGGCAGTTGGAGTCTGTGGAGCATGTGGCAGAGTGAATGCAGACGGCGAAACACTGCAATAAAAGTGTGCTGCAGATGCATGCAATGCAGAGGGCGGGAATTTACATTTAGTTTATGAGTAGACAAGCGACGACAATAGTGGAGAGCGTCATGCTGCCCCGGATCCCGTTTCAGTTCCGTGTCCTACCACTTCCACCCACCGCCAGCCAGCTCCAATAGAAGTTCCAGTTGCAGCAGCAGTTGCCGCAGCTGCTGTTGTTGTGGCGCGCCGAAAGGTCATACACAATGAAATGCACAAATGTCAACATTTAACGGTCAAAATGGTCGTACAGACAGACAGACAGTCAGACAGTCAGTTAGGGCGAGCGAGATGGAGATAGATAGAGAGGGAGAGAGAGAGCAAGAGAGATAGGCCAGAGCATTGTGTGACTGTGCGGAAGCAACGAACGCTCCAAGTTTACAGTTTATGGCCAAAGAAAAGTCCGCAGACAATGGAGCCAATAGAAGCAACAGCAGCAGCAACAGCAGCAACAGGAGCGCTACTTGGAGGCTATGCGGCATAAAACTGATCAGGTTGACAGCAGAGGAAAGATGCTGCTGCAACTTTATGACATTTGCTGGGCACAGAACTTGCAACAAAGTGTGGCCAGGCCATTATCGGGCAAAAAGGAAAGGCGAAAAGAATGCGAAGACATTTGCACACACTAAGCTGAGCCAAGACGCTTGATAAGAGCGCAAGAAATGTGCAAGGATATAGATTGTACAGAAGATTTATATATGTATATATGCAGAGTGAGAGGCATAACTAGCTTTGTACTCTTGACTATAGCTGATCCACGCTTGGCTGCTTTAACCAGCTTTGCTCCCAAGCCAAGTTGCCATGCCGCAAAGGAAGAGCATGCACGAGAGTCAAGCTGCAAATTGTGCTAAAATGGAAAGTTTAGCCCGCAGCGACAGTTCCCTTTTTACAGTCACAATCACACGTGTGTATGTGTGTGCGCAAAAAGGACCTTTGTGGCAGTTCAATCGTAATGAACTATGCACAAAAATGACCTCCAGGCGAATGCGAATGCTGCAATGGTGGACAAAAGCAGCAACAACAATTGCAGGCAACCAAACATAGTTAACAAGTTTTTCTCTCTGTGCTCGAGCAAATTACATTTGCTGGGCGGTTTTTTAGGGTTGCCAACGTTTGTAAATTTCACATGTTCGCTCGCATTTTCATTCCACTCTTTATTTTATTTTTTTCTATTTTATTTTATGTCATCCACTACATGGGCAAAGACTTTAGAAAAGTGCAGAGAACTCAAAATTATGTCTAGCCAGGAAGCAAAGTTTTGCCTTTGTCATTTGTTTTAGCTAAAGTTCAGCATTTTTTGAGGGTTTTCGTGTTAGTTGCTTTGCTTAAGCTTAGCTCGCATGAAAAAACTTGAAATGAATTAGTCTGGAATGGAATTGCACACAAGCATTTCAAATGGAATTGAATAAAAGTAAAATGGAACTAAAATCTAGTGAGTTATGATAACTGAGAGAGTGGAATGCATGGGCAAATATGTTCCAGATGGACACACTTCAATACGTAGCATATGACATGAGTCATAAGAGAGACTACATGCCAGGTAGTTGAGTTGCGAGAGAGAGAGAGAGAGAGTGAAGTCTGTTGATTCGATTGTTACGCTAAACTTGAAAGTAACAGAAAAACTCTTGTTGCCTTAACATGAATTCTTCGAAGCCTTCAATATGGATGTTCTTCAACTAAATTGCTTTACTCGGAGCTCAGTTCACTTAGATAAAAGAGTGAAATGCATGGTAATTTAAAACACTTGCTCTGCTGCCATTCAGTATTTCAAGTGCCGAAGCTTCTTTGCTGAATCAGCTCGAACATCTATGAAAATTCTTGGCACTACGCTAAATTTTCAGCATGGCACGGCATACGAATGCCTTTTTCCACATGCAACTGCAGCAAGTGCACTCTATGCACACACACACACTCACTTACACACGCATGCATACAGTTAGCAAACAACACGCACTGCCAGCTTGGCCCATAATCAGCCATTACAGAAAACTGCAGCTGGGACTAACTGTTTTGACAGTGCAGCAGAGCGGAAGAAAGAGAGACAGAGAGAGAGAGAGAGACAGAAGGGTAGAGAGTGAGCGAGAGAGTGCAAGCCAAACACACGTTTGTTTTGGCTTGTTGCAGCAACGACGACGACGACGACGTTGACGTTGACGTGGCTCGTTGCCACATTGCCGCAGTGCGTCAGCTGTAGCTGAAGTCTGGTCAACAACAGGCGCTGCCGGAAGCGAGACTTCAAAATTTGACACTCGCGCTGGCAGCGGCTGTGAGGCGTTGTGGCTGTGACTGCCATGTCGATTTGCATTCATGACCATCGACAATTGCTCTAATACTTTCAGCATTGTTGGGGGTGTGCGTGTGTCTGTGTGTGGTAAATTTATTCACACCCATAATTATGGCAATTGGTAGTCAAGCAGCGACTAAAAGTATGCAGCTCATATGAGTTGGCTGAAAGAGTAGGCTGGTTGCAGGCAGTGAAAAATGGGAACAGCATCTGCGGCTGCTGCTGCTGCTGCAACTCCTGCTGCTGCTGCTGCTGCCAACAGTTGTCGTCGTTGTCGTCTTTTTGAAATTTAATTAAACTTTACACAAGTAAACAAATGACAGTCTGCAGCCAATGCCGATGTCGACGCCAGCGCCAGCGCTGCTGCAACTTATATGAATGTGTGCATGCATGTGCATGTGCATGTGTGTTTGTGTGTGCATGTCACATGGCCACAGAATGAATGCAGCCGGCAAGCGACAAGTCAAGCGAGCATTTTATTAAAGAAAAGTTGCGGCTGGAAAATCGTTGTGGGCTTAGGTCAACCAAGAGTTGCGCAACGGCAACATTTCTTGGTTTGTTAATTATTGAAATAAGTTTTTGGAGCTTACAATTTACAAAATATATATAAATGGTAAACGTGGGCTGCAAAGCAAGTAAATGGTATTTATAATTAAGAGACCAAGAGCCTGCAACATTGCTGAAAAATATTACGCAATGTAAATCTATTTTAAATTGAACAATTATGCAATAAAATGTTGGGAATAAAGGAGAAATGAAAGCTTAGATGCAGACATGTTGCAATTAAATTTGGCTAAGAAATGTGTCAAATATATTTAAGAGCAATGCTTGCTGGAGAGCAGAGAGTCTCTATATACGGTAGCTTGAGTAGGTTCCTCTGTCAATGGCTGGTCGAAAATTGAAGAATTGAAGAGATGCTAGAATTACAATAATTAAAAAACAAAGCTAGAAAACTATATTAAAGACTGCACGTAAGATTACAGCAATCAATCAAATCCAAGCCAACGCTAATACTATAAATGCGCACTTTCAGCAATAATATATTCAGCCCTCGCACCATGGTTAATGTTGCACGTGTGTGGCATTTGCTGCAGCCGCACAAAGTGAATGAAAACCAAAACAAAAGCAAAATGAACACAGAGCAGAGAAGAGAGAAAACCGCTTGGCATTTATTGGTGTTAGTGTTGCAGCAGCCGCACTGCATGGGACGCGCCGCATACGAAAGCTAATCCCCCAGAATTATGCAACAAAAAATTAATTAAACACAATTTAGTTTACCGAGCGCCACCGTTGCGAAAAACCGCGTTGCGCGAAAATCGTTGCGGTTTCGCTCTATATATATAGAGAGAGAGAAAACACAACAACAACAACAGCAACAACAACGGCAGCAACGTGACACAAATTATTGTTATGCAAAACAACGCAACAAGGCAACAGGCGCGGCCAGCGGCAGGAAACCAAAGCAAAAGAGCGACCACAAAAAAGAAAGAAAAAAAGTAAATAAATAAAATAAAAATAAATAAAAGTAAAATCAAGCATAGCAACGGAGGCGGGACAGAGGCTTTGGGCCCACTTTTTGTGGCTACTTGACTTAATACCTGCAATAATTATTATAACGATGCAGAGCGAAATCTTTTTAACGCCATAAAAAAGGCCAAGCCCAGGGACTGCCAGGCAATAAAAAGCGGCTCGGATAAGCACTTGGACTTTGCATTGAGCGATTTATTCTCGCATATAGAAAACAATTTATGTTCAATGATTTGGGCCCGGCAAACGTTTACGCTACAATTTCGCCAAAGTTAATGGCAATGAAGCTGGAATGCCGCAGTTATATGAAGAGTCGATGGATGTCAGAGAGCGTTTTAGACATTTTAGATTTTCTCTGGCTTAACATGAGCTACGATTATGAAGAAATATATATGTTCGGAGAATATCAAGAAGTTCAAGGTTAAGGAATTTTTCATTTATATTTGATATACATTTTGCATATAAAATTATCAAATTATCAAATATGACAAGAATATTAAAGCTTTTATTTTCATAAATAAATATATGTAAATAAATAAAATATTATTTAATTAAATATATATATAAAGATATTTTTCATATGAAATAAATAAATATATATAAAACGATATTTAACATATAAATTTATATTTACTTATTTATTATATGGAGAGTGAAAAATATAGATGACTTTCAAAGAATAATCACTCTTATATATATTCCAACTGAATCAAATAAAAATTCTTCATAAAACATACGCTACGCTTCACTATAAATTCTTTTCCCTGCCCTCTCCAAGTAATATATTTATATAAATATATTTATATATAACCTTCTTAGTCCTTCACAATTATTGCCATAAAGCAATTCACGCAGATATCATAAATTGGAACACTTAACGCATAGATCGTATTTAAGTGCCATTTGAATATGGCGCCATGTGCCTTTGGGCGTTCCACACGCCTTTTCATTAAATTCAATTTAAAAAAGAGAAATTTTTAGTGCCCGGCCATAAAAACTGGCCAGGAGCTGGGCACACACACCAAAAAGAAATGAACGAAAAAAAAAGAAAGAAAGGATCCCGGACGACGTATCGCGAAGGTCATCAATTACAGGGCCCACAAGGCACGTCGTCTGCATGGCTAACAACAGCAACAACAACAACAACAACAACAGAGCTACATGAGGCAGTTGCAAATAACTTTGCTGAAGCTTACATTATCCGGCCATAAGCACAAGTAGGAAACAGCTCAGCTTCTGGTGCAGGTCTAGGGGAGCTCTCGCCTCTACTCTGGCGCATTTGGCGGCTCTCTGGACGGGCTGCCTGGCTGGCTGTCTGGCTGGCTGGCGGGCAAACACAAAAATGAAATGCTCTGCAGATATTTCAAAAGCCATTGACACCCTTTCGGCGAGGAGTGGCAGCGGCTGCTCGAGGCCTGCCTTTGAAAAGCTGAATGACCAAATAAATCATATCAAAGTGTCATATAAAAATCGTAATCAGATTTTGAAGCACACACAAAGAGAGGAAGAGAGAGAGAGAGAGAGAGAGAAACGCAACGCGGACACAGCGACAAGACAGAGAGAAATATGTTCGCCATACTCATACGCCCCGTAAGCCAACTCCATTAAAAGTGCTTATAAATAAGGTGCTTGAAAGGCAAGTGCAGACACACACTCACACACACATATTACAGAGGGCACAATGGAGCATTCGGGGCTCCATAACCAACAAGCGTTGCAGCAAATGTGATAGCCAAAGCCGAAATACGGAAACCGCCGCCCATCGCCCAGTTTTGAGTGTGTGTAAATTGCAAAGACTATTTGACAAACGTCGGTCAAAAGCCCAGAACACGGCACACACACATGGCACACTCTCAGAGAGTCAGAGACAAGTCGACGACCTGCTCTGGATTTTTGTTTAGCACTCGCTGTGTGATGGCATCTCTTGGATCTCAACTCGACTCGCCTCTGCTCGGTGCACAGTTAATAAAAAATAATGTGCTTCAATGCGGTTTATTCAATTTTATGGTCGACTTTTCAAAAAAGCCAGCACACCAGCACACAACGGCCATCCAGCATGGGCCCTGCCCCCCACGCGCCCCTTGCTCCTTCAACTTGGCCATTATTAAAAAGAAAATAGAATTTTCGGTTCGGTTCAGAGTGCCATGTGGGCGTGCCCCAGCACTGACTGCTGCTGCTGCTGCTGCTGTTGCTGTATGGTGAGCGGTTTGTGCAGAATTATATAATACATACTCACACTCACACTCACACTCACACACGCCCATAATGCGCTGTTGGCCGCTGATGTTGGCCGCCTTTTTTGAATATTTATGAGTTTGCTTTTAAAATTATAGATGCAGAGGGTAGCCAAACGGCTGCTGGGCCACAGTTTCGGTTCGGTTCGGTTCGGATCGGATCAGTTTGTCCATATTGTCCACTTGGCACTGCGTGCTGAGTGCGTGCCAGTGTTTGGAAAGTGCACAAGACAATCTCACTTGAGCTATTTATCAAAGCTCTGGACTCCAGCAGCCTGATGGCATTTTCGATGGGTGGCTTAACTCACATGTATATTGAAAGTTCTGCCAGAGAGTGAGTGAGTGAGTGAGTGGCGTAACTCTATAAATTTAATAATAAATATGCCAAGGAATTTAAGACTCTGCACGTATCTAATAGAGCAATAAAATCATGATAGATAATTCAAGGAAATAAATTCAACTTGTGCAGAAATATAAATTTTCAAAAATATTTACACAAATTGCATGAGGTCAACTGAATATATATGTATATATAAATGTATATTTGTGTATTTATAAATCAAACTCTAAACTATACAAAGCAGAATCTAAACTGCAATGCGATTAATGCAAATATCCAATTTCAGATATTTGAGGCAATGCTTAAAGCGTTTAAAATTGTATGCATCGAGTGGGCCTGCGACAGATGCGGCAGGTGTGGTCGCTCGGGCAAAACTCCAATTGGAATCGGAGTTTAACGTCAATAATTGCCTTCAATTACATTTATTTATTTGCACGCACTCGCTGCCTCACTCTCCCTCTCCCTCTCTCGGCACTCTCTTGCTGCTGATGAGGTCCTGTTGTTGTTGATGATGCCTACGCTGGGCTCTGGCTGTGGCAGGGCGATTGGTTTCGCTTTGATTCGCATTTCATGTATGCATGGAGCCGGGCACGTCTACTATTTTATTTTATTTTATTTCACTCCGTCTCTCACACAGAGCTCACTTGCTTTATTATGATTATCATGTTTTATTCAACAATTGATGCGCAAATTGGCAGTTGTCTGGATCATTTACAACTCTACACACGTGGAGAGCAACAACACGGCTAGCTGTCGAGCCAATGAGGACAGCAAAGCGTACTAGAGTTGAGCATAAATCATACTGAAAGTATTCCCAAAAGCAGCAAAGTCGGAGTAAGAGATATATAAAGATATATATTCATTTCACTATGACAAATGAGTCTAAAATCCCAGCCAATTAGTTTCATTAAGAATAGTCTTGCATCAAAGTAAACACGGACAGTTTTAGAGTTGAAATCGCAACTGGGAACGGCTTCGTCTGATTGCCATGACGGGGCGTATGATTAATTTGCAATACAAACAGCAAACGCTTGGGCAGACAGTAACCGCAGACGAGTGCGCGGCCGGGGCTAAATGGTAGCGCGTAAATTTGTAGAAAATACTTGATTTCCATGCACGTAATTAAGTCCATTTGTATGACACCCATTTGAACCCACGCACACCCACGCACGCCCTCACCCACACTCAGGCGCTCCGCCACAATTGCATTGGCGAGAGCGCAGAGTGAGCGTGAAGTTAAGAGGTGACAATAAACTTAAATGAAATTAATTGCGCATACTGCAGCAATCAGACAGCGGCGTGTACTGCTCGCTCCTCCAATACGGTCAGCTCATGCATTAATTAACAGTCAAGTGTCAGAGAGGCTGGAGCTGGTGCTGGGGCTGTCTCCGGCTCTGGCTATGGCTCTGGTGATGTCACAGCGCAAAGACTCCCAGGTGGCCGTCTGCCCGCACAGACGAGCAGCAGGCTATCACAGTTTCAGCTAATTAAATAGCTTTTGATTTTTAACAGCATATTGCGAATTTCCAATATTAAAGATATCGAGCGACAAAGAGCAGCAGCAGCAGCAGGAGCAACCGAGCATTTCCTCTGGCCAGCAAACCGCCAACATATGTTCAATATTTGCATAAATATTTTAATAAAAATTAAAAATGTATAGCGAGGGCGAAAGGGAGAAGCAGCGACACAGCTCGAAGCAGCAGCAGCAGCAGCAGCAATGTTCAGACATACGCAACGCGTCCATTGAGATACATTTTTTTTTTATATTAAAAACCAAGAAAGGCAAAATGAAATTTGTTGGGCCAAGACAAGTGCTCAAATGCCCTAAAAATATATCTAATAAATATTTTTTATTTAAAATATAAAGCTTGAATTATGTATACAATAAAATAGCTCAGTCTAAGTAAGAGTCAAAGTATTATTTTGTACTTAAATAAATTTATAAATTAGACAAAGGCATGCTGCACGCTTGAGCAATTCTCAGATGTTCAGAACTGAATTAAAATTGATTTTCTTCAATTATGAAAATCATTTCTGTCTCTCTTATCTGTGCAAAGGCATCAACAACATTTGGTAGAGTATGACAATCGAGCCTGAACCCTACCCATGGCAGCGGCTGCTAACCGCAGCGCGTTGTAAAAATTTGCGCATCGATTTGTGGCCAGACGACGACAAGAGCCAGACTCGAAAAGAGAAACCAGCCAGACAGAGGCCAGCCAGCCGGCACAGGCCGTACGAGCGAGCCGAGGACAATGCCACAATGCAAGCAACGTCCAGTTCCCGCTGGAATAGGAGCAGGAACAGCGCTTCGCTGCACCGTGGGCAACAAATGCAAATGACGTGAGGTCGTTGGGTCGTTGAGTCGTCAGGTGGCAACGCTTTGATTAGCGACCAATTTAAATGCAATCGAGTTGGGCGACAAGCGCCACTGCACCTTGCACAAAAATTGCTAAACAGCTAATTTGGCTGTATAATGCCCACGGTGCACAGAACGTTGCACATTCGACCAAGGCACGGCCAGGCGAATGCTGGACTGCAGTTTGTCAAGCGAACAAAAAAAAAATGAAAATGAAAAATAAGAGAAGAAAACTAAAGGCAACATGCAAATGGTAATGGCTCGCCTATAGACAATGAGCTCTGGGTGGCAACAAAAAAAATTCAGATATTAAAATCATGCAAATATATATATAAAGAAAAGTTTTGTTGATGGCATATAGATAATGTGCCAGACGAAAGAAGTGTAAAATCTTAATGGCAACTTTGTCTTTAATTACGCTAACTGCAATTGCATTTACAATTTCTATGAGCTTTGAGCTTGCTGTAAAAGCTTTAATGTGCTTGAGAGTACATGAGAAATGCTTTGAGCTTGCTGAAAAAAAACTTGTAAGAGAAATGTTTTGAGCAAAAGTAAATTGAGAGAATAGGCTTATTAGAATGCAACATAAATTTAAAATATAAATAAATAAAATATAAATATAAATAAATATATTTATATAAATATATATAAATAAATAAAATAATAAAATAAAATAAAATATTTTAAATATGTTGATTTGACACATGGTAAATTTAAAAATATTATAGCAGCTTTCACAAATTTTATATATAAAAAAACTTTTACTTTTAACTGCAACTATTATGCCGAATCTTTGAGCTAATGTTTGACTATATTGGCTTTAGCTCAAAATCAATTTAAGTTTCATTCAGTTTATTATTAGCCTAATTTAAGCTTCAAGCTTTAATGTGCTTGGCTAATGCATATATCTACAGCTGCCTGTTCAAGTTCAGTTGCATTGAGCAGCAAAACTCTTTGAGCAACCCTTTTCTTTTGAACACCCACGCATCAGCAAGCTGGCAGAATTTATATATACTTATATATATATATGTGTCTGTGTGTGTATGTTTGAGGGGCACTCCGTATTTGGTGAATGCCCGGAAAACCCAACGCGACGCGCCAGTTATTGTTTTGCCACTTCAGTTTCTATTGTTATTGTCAGGCGGCCGCAGCCATCGCTGCTGCTGCGTCGACGCCGGCAGCGCCGGCTCTGAAGGCAACGACTCCATATCCGGGCACTATGCAGCGTTTTGTGGTTGGTGCTGCAGCGGCGATTATGCAATTTAATTTTGATTTAAGTGCAAAATGAAATGCCAGCGCTAGTTGCAACCTTTTGTGGATGCAACAAATGCAACAATTGTAATTGCAACAACGGCTAATTCTATTGACTTTGCTAATGACGTAATTAAGCGCATTTGCGCAACAATTTTGTGCTCTCTTGTGATTTTAATTAAGTCTCTTTTAATGATTGGTCACAACAGAAAAAAATTCAAATAAGATAGAGCGTAACTCGGCTCTTTGCCTTGTCTTGCTTCGTTCTACTTTGCGTCTCTTTTTAACAGCGAATTATTTTGACAGATTGCACGAACGCCGACGTCTTCTGCTGCTGCTGTTGTTGTTGTTGTTGGCAAGTGTAAATTTATGCAAATTACATCAATAAAAACATTCCGTCTTCGGTTTTTTGAACATCAGGCCCGTTATGATTTGGCCAAGATGGGCGGCCGCGTGTAGCTCATTTTCTATTAACAACTGCGTCCATAAAAACAGACAACGTTGCTGCCATTGGCTGGCGACGTCGACGTCGACGTTGACGTTGGCGTTGGCGTTGGCAAAGGCAACGAAGCGTCCAAGCAGAAAACCAACTACGGCCCAGGCTCATTTGCATGTCCACCCCACAAAAAGGCAGCCGCCTGACCCCGAATAGCATCCCCGCTTTGCCGTTAGCATCAAAGTCACAGTCACCATGTGGTTACGTCTGTGACAGCATCGAGACTGACAAGCAGCCGCACAGTGGGCATAGAGTGAATACAAATGGCAACACAATTTGAATATATATAAACTCTCCGATCAATCCAGCCAATCAAAACTGTCTAAGATCTACGCAGAGCTCATCTCAGTATCTCACATACTCTCAGTCTCCTTCAGCTTCCTTTTTATGGTACTTTCCTTTTACCATTGGAGTGCCCAATTTCGTACCACTGTGCAGCTGTCGCATCAAGTTTCGCTTTTGGGCACGTTTTGTCTTGGCCCTAATTCAAGCTTCGCACAGAGGCTAATCAACGCCAGGCAACTTGGACGGCAATCGTTAGACAGACCATAAACAGTGGGTAGAGCTGGGCGCCAGCAGTTCTCAGAGTTGGGTTGGGTGCTTTACTCACTCTTCTTCTTCTTTCTCTCTTTTTTTTTTTTTTTTTGTGCTGTTGAACAGCTGACTGGGGCAAGCAGACCGCTAAATTTTATTTAATTTTTGTTTAGCCGCGAAAAGTGGCGTATAAAATTTACTTTGGCTTCGACGCTGATGGCGCTGGCGATGCTGACGACAAAGACGAGGACATAAAATAATGGAAATTGCCAAATGTGACAGCCACAAAGCTGCGCAGGGGCCGGCCAGCGAGGGGTGATCGTATAATGCTCGTATAAATTTACAAAAATTCAACTTTAATGCGACTCGACGGCTGCTGCTGCTGCGGCTGCGGCTGCGGCTGCAACCGCAAATAGAATTAACTTTTCTTTTTTTTTTTTGCTCACTTGTTCTGGTTCTTCTTCTTCTTCTTTTTACCAGCTACACATTTTTGGCTTTGAAGCCGCGCTGCTGACTGCTCTCTCTCACTCTCTGCCTCCCTCTCTCTCACTGCCTGGCTGGGCTGTTGGTAATCGCCGCACATTTAAGCGGGCAATTTGAAGTGCAATAGCGCAACGTCCAAACTGAAGTGAGAGGCAGGCGTGGCAGGAGACGGCATTAAGGCACACAGGAATAGCTGGCAAACGATGCTATAAAAGCTCGCATATGAGCCGGCAACAGTTGCAACAGGGGCCGGCCACCAAATTGGCAGCACATTGGCGGCACTATGGCAAATGGCCACAATAAAAAAGCCGTTTGCTGCATTCTCATGCGCAACTTGGCGGCGAAATCAAAAAATATAAAGCGCACCCACAGCAGCAGTAGCAAAAAAAAAAAACAGAAAGCTAGGAAAAGAATGAGCCAAAGAGCGAACTGCAAGACCAGCAGCTACTTACAAAAGTTTGTGCCATCGACGCCAGCACCGCAAGGCATAAAGCAAGGCCATCTCCTTCTGACACACACACACACACACGAACGACTAGAGCTCGGCTAGGAGCAGGGCAGTAAAATGGCCAAACGCATGGAAACAAACGAGCATTGAAATTGAATTTAACAGCAAACAGTTTTAAGTAGCGACCATAAGAGTGAGAGAGAGAGAGAGGGAGACTACAAGAGGGGCGTGGAGCGGAGCCAACAGCTCATATATTTGACAGAGAGCGAAGAGTGAGGTGGAGCAGAAGCAACATCTTTGCGTCTCTGGTGAAGTTTGTATGCGCTAATGGAGATGGATGCGTATAAGTTGGCTGCGGCCACATTGCGTATGCGTCACGCCGTATTGAAAATGGTAATTTTTCAATATTACGCATGCGACATGTGGTGCGAGCCAAGGTGCAAGCATTAGAGTGAGTGTGCATGCCACAGTTAGATAAATAAATAGCTGGCATTAGCAAGCCAAGAAATAACAAATGTGTAGATATGGCAAAAGAGTGAAATGAATAAGAAAGAAAGTTGCAGAAGAGAAGGAGATCTAAGAGGATCATTGATAGATATGCTGAGCATACTCTATATAAACTCATTTCACTTTAAACTTTACTTCCTCACACATCTATTCACTTTGCTACTGCTTTGACCCAAGGGCATGGCACAGCCAATGGACTGCACGTATCAATTGTAGTGCACTGCCGCATTCTGGCTGCATATCAGCAACAGCATCATTTGCCATGTCTGCGACTTATCGCCCAAAGAAATGTGCAGCAAAATAGATTTCACAAAACTCGCAGCCAGCAGCAGCAGCAGCAGCAACAGCAACAACAGCAAACAAAAGCATTTCAAATGGAAAAAACTGCAATAACAGTTCTCCAGTTGCTGTTGCTGTTGTTGTAGCACGGTTGTCGAAGGAGCGCCAAACGATACGAGCTTATGTGGCGGATAATACAAGGGGATTTCATTATTTCGGCACTTACGACCGAATAAGCACTAAGCAATTTGAACAACGTAGCCAGCAAGGCATGCCAAATCCTTTGGGATAATGACAACGACAGCAGTTATAGACTTTAAACCTAAACATAACGCCTGCTGCAGCAGCAACAGCCACAGTCATAGCCACCCAGTGGCTCCAACAGCTTGAACAGCTCGAGCTGCTCGAGGAGCCAAGTTCGAACAACGAGTAAATGAGCTGTCAAAGTTTTTAATGCAGCGACCTAGCTGGCGTTGCTGCGGCTGCCAACAACGGCGACGCCACTAAATGGCAACGGGCACGAGCTAGACAAGTAAATCTTATTGTGCAGAAAATGGCAAATTTCCCCAGACAGCCAACAGCAGCAGCAACAGCAGCAGCAGCAACAGCAGCAGCAGCAGTGGCAGCGGAATCTTAAATACGCTTGGCTTTGGCTGAAAAGGTGGGTGGTTCGAGTGTAGCTGTTGATGGGCGTGGCTGGGTGTGGTGTGACTGCAGCAGCAGCAGCAGCAAACACTTTGAAGCATTTTTCAGCATTTGATTGAGAATGTATTGTATAATTTCCCGAGCGTATTTAGTGTCAGCAGCGAGACGCCAAAAAGCGCAATACGGAACGACCAGCAACAGCAACAACAACTAGCACAACAACAACAGCAGCAACAGCAATACTAAGAAGAGACAACACCGAAACAAGGCAAAACTTTCGCTTTGCCATGCGACATGAATGAATGAAAATGAATAAATACAAATATTCTATTGTGATGAGACAAACTGCTCGTGATTGATTAAAGCTTATGTTAAACTACATATTTATTTAGGCAGCGAGCGTAAAAGAGTCAAAGAATTAGAGAGAAGGTTAAAGACTGAGCTAGAGCGAGTTGGTGAGAGTAAAAATAGAGCTTGGCTTAAAATTTAAATTGATCAAATGAAATCAAATCAAATCAAATGTAGACTGCAAGCTGCTCAGCGCCAACTGAAGAGATTTTATTTAAACTAAAATAAGTGTTAAACAACAAATTTTAAATTATTTATATATTTGTCTTTAATTAAGGAGAGTCCTTTTCGGTCTTAAAGCAAATATATATATGTCGTATCGGTGTGATATTATGATGTTGTGATTGACAGTTGCAGTAGTATTAAAGAGAAACTGAGCGTGAGGTCGACTTGAAGAGTATTAGAGCGCGTGCTACTGATAAAATGAATTCGTTGGCGTATTATGATAAACAAAGGTTTGATAAGAGAAAGGCAACAGTCGTTAAACACAAGGTTGGTGATTACGTTTTGCTTAAGAACGAGGAAAGAAACCAAACAAAACTAGACCCAAAATTTAGAGGGCCATTTGTAGTTGTAGAAGTTCTAGATGGTGACAGATATTTGATAAAGTCACTTAAAAATAATCGATTGTATAAGTACTGTCATGAAAAGGTCAGAAAAATGCCAAGTGGCTATGTACCAAATGAGTTGGACATTAATAGTGAAGAGCTTAGCCCGCCAAAGAGTCTAAATATGAGTAATCCGTCAGTTGTGACGATGAGTTATCCGTCAAGTGTGACGATGAGTTATCCGTCAGTTGTGACGATGAGTTATCCGTCAAGTGTGACGATGAGTTATCCGTCAGTTGTGACGATGAGTTATCCGTCAAGTGTGACGATGTGTTATCCGTCAGTTGTGACGATGTGTTATCCGTCTATGAGAGGCGATGTGTTATCCGTCTATGAGAGGCGATGTGTTATCCGTCTATGAGAGGCGATGTGTTATCCGTCTATGAGAGGCGATGTGTTATCCGTCTCAGAGAGACGATGTGTAATCCGCTATGTATGGCGATGAGCTTGAAATAACAGCGAAAATGGTGTACTGGCGGAAGACCAATTGTTGGTATGAAGATGAAATGTTATAAGAATTGTTGTATCCGTCTAGGAAAGACGAAGAAATGATTTTGTTGAGTTGAAAAAGCGAAGAATAATGTCAATAAAAATAGCTGATAGATCAGAAGTTAAGAAAGTACGAATGTAAAATAGAACAAAATGTAATAAATAAAACGTAAGTGTTAATGGAGAGTGATTCCTTAAATAACACGGGGACGTGTAAACGTCAGTATGGCCGAGTCGTATCGGAATGATAATTGAAAAAATAATTACACTGGGACGTGTAAATGTCAGTATGGCCGTGTCGTATCGGTGTGATATTATGATGTTGTGATTGACAGTTGCAGTAGTATTAAAGAGAAACTGACAACTAGCGCTAATCGAATGAGTTAGCATTTTAGTGACAGTTAAAGGACGTGTCATTATAAAAGAGACAACCATAGGTTTTGCTGAACGTGGTCTTGGATGTCGCAGAGTGAGAGTGAGAGTAAGAGGGATATGCCCTTCACACAGAGTTGCTATGATATTGATGAACGAGAACATGCAACCGAGAGAGAGTTGGACAGAAGGAAAAATTAACATTCAAGCAGACACAGTCGAAGGAGAAAGAGCTGGCGTTTGTTGAAATCTGCGACTCCAAGAACAAGTTATTTGGCAAATACCATGGAAGGCGAGAACGACAACTCTAACGCTACGACATATATATATTAATGATAATTTCTGTATAAATCACTCTAGTCTAATAGCACATATTTCTACTGCGACTCAACAGTCACATCAGAGTTTGATGTAATAATAGCTGATATAAAATTGAAAAAAAATAAAAAAAATAAATATATATATATATAAGTAAACAATTAAAACAATTAAAAATAAAATTGAAAAAAAAAAAATATATAAGTAAACAATTAAAAATGAAAAAAAAAAAAAATATTTTTTAAAAATTTAAATAAAGATAATGAAAAAAAATAATTATTTTAATAAATAAAATAAAATGTAAGAAATTTAAATCAATAAATATGATGATTAAAATAAGTAATTAAATTATATTTCCCTCTTTTTAGAATGTAAAAAAAAGCTGAAATAAAATAGATACAATAAGGTAAATAAATTAAAAATAATAATAGTTATAAAAAGAGAATTGATAATAATTAATAAAATAATAATAATTATTACAATAAATAAAATAATATATAAAAAATTGATTCATATCAATTTGATGATTAAAATAAATAATTGAATGAAATTTCCCGCATGGTAAACTGAGAAACAGAGCTAACAAAATATCAAACATCTGTTAAACCTTTTCTTAATGTCTGGAAATAAATTCTCTCAGTGTGAGTGACACTGTGAAATAACTCAGAAAGCAACCGAAGGCATCGGCTCTGTAACGATTTCGTTTGCAATCGGCACGCAACCGATCATTTCATTTGATTAGCTCTGCTGTCTCTTGAGTTTTATGAAGCAAAGAGTCTATCGCATACCCCAATAGACTCTTTGCTTTATTGATATGCATGCGAGGGCTGCCTTTGCTAAAAGTGAACATGATTAAAATTGTGTTTATGTATATGTGAAAGTGAAGCACATTCGCATCGACTCTTTACGTTATCTGCTCACTGAAGTTCATTCTACGAACGTCAAGCGAATCGCACCCGAGAAGATGTTCGTGAAATGAGCAATACACGAATAGCTCAATGCTCAACCGAAAAAGAAAACGAAAATAACCGAAGGCTCTGCTCTCTGAGAGCAAAAGCGAGTGATTATTATTTTCTTTGCTTGATCTCATGAAGAATGCGTGAAGGTACGCAAAGTTTATTATTTGAGAGCTATATTTCAAAGAGCTCAACAAAGGGCGAGCCTCAACACACAATGCAACAAGATCTGCCGATATGCTCGTCGATACAAAATATATTACAAATCAAACTCAAATTGATCACGATCAATGTGTTTAAGAGAACAATCAAAGCACACCCTATTAATATAAAATCGACTACAAAGACCATACACGATTTAGTATATGGGCAAACGTTTATCGCGTCGAGTTTTATGCGACTTTTCACATGACAAACACACAAAGAAGGCGACGAAGGAGCTATCGTAAAAGCATATTTGGCATCTTTTTCGCCATATCCCGCTCTGCTGCGTCAAGAATTTGCCCAGCCAAAATACACATTCATCACGTTGAGCACGATGCTTGTGCTTTTGAAGGGCCAACAGCGTTTCGCCCGCTTCAACCTCGAACCCCCAGCCTCTAAGCTCGGCAGTTCGTCTGTTTGTCTGCTCGTCTGGCTGCCATGTCACTTAATCAATTTCGCGTTAATCAGCGCAACGTCGCCGATGGCATCTTAAAGTAAACACGCAACAGCACGAAAACGAGCAAATGCTCTTGCCCCTTATCTGGGACGCCATCTTCAAGATGCGTTTCCGTCACGCTGTACTCCAAAGTCGCTCGTTCACTTTGGCCGCTCGCTTATTGCTATAATTTTTATGTCAAAATATAAATTAAATTTTTGCTTCACACGCGATTGTCGTTTTGATGTCACACACACGCTCACACACTCGCACACTCGCACGCACATCACGTGGAATTGTGGCATAGTTGGCGGAAGGGAGCGATGCTTCTGAGTTGAAGTGAGAGGGGTGGGGCGGGGTGCTCTTTTTGAGGCAACCTTTAGACTGCCTGGGAGTCACACAGTCACGTCTCAAATGCCAGGCGAGCTGACACAGTTTGTTACTTTTAAGCAAACGCTTCCGACGATGCCTGCAGCCGACGTTGACGATGTCAGCGGGTCCAAAAAGGTTGCCACACACATATCCACACACACACACACACACACAGACTCTCTTAAATTCACCCTTCAAAGTTGCCAGCCAGTTGGTAGGTGGTCGGATAAGATGCCATCGCCATCGCCATCACCATCATCGTCGTCGCGCACCTTGCGGTCTGCCATTCTGAGCAAGAAGTTCATTACTCATAAATGCTGCACATGGCAACGTCTCCGGCAACCGTCAGCGATTCCCATTAAAACAACAACAAATACAATAACAACAAGTACATGAGCGTGTGTGAGGCGACATTTCAGTTTCGCCTCGTTATAAGTAAAGAAATCTGCAGTGCGCTTTAAGTGTTATCGGCAACACGCACACACACACACGGACGTACGGTGACATACACGCGCAGCCCTCGCATGTGCCACGCCCACAAAATGTGAGAACGTAAAGGACATTTTCATTTTATGACAACGTTTGGCTGCAAAAATTTTTTCCCGTAACCACCGAATGCTTCTACGTGTTTGCGGCTGAGTTCAAAGATTTATCAGCAATGACTTCGACAAGGCTGTCGTCAGTTCTGGTTAGCCTGCCCCACGTTCCCTAGGATCCCCTCTACAAAGCTCCCATGACTTTTTCTGCGTATGTGTGCGGTTATTTGAACAGATTTAATACTCATACACACACACACACACACACACACTTGAACTTGAGTGTGTGTGTTGAGCTTTAAGTGCTGCCCATAAAAATGCGACTTCTAATCCGCTGAGCAGCAGCAAAGGTAAAAAAGAAATAACATCACCCACACACACACACACACACACACACATGCTCACATTCACACACACGCAGTTCAAAAGAATCGCAAAGCTGGGAAGCCCTGCTTCATATGCAAAGTTAAAAGTTGAGAAGTCGCTCGACTCGTTTGGCAGCCCATCATCAAAACGGCATCAAAAGTGGCAAAATTGGAATTGCCAATTTGTGCTGCATGTGTGATGAAGTTGCTGCATGCCCCAGCCAAGAACTTACACCAAACCAACAAACAAGTCGGCAGCACAAAAAAAAAATCGAGTTAACTAGCAAACGAGTTAAATATGAAACTAGCTCGAGTTCTACTTTAGGGGAAAGCGCTTTCCGCTTGACGTATTACTCAAAGTGAGCTGTTGAAATGATGCAAACTCAAAGCCCAACTATATTGACCACAAAATTACATTTACTTTCCACTTGTTCCCTATAGGCCTCTGAGTGCAGCTGCCTGTTGTAACAGTACGAAAAAGAAGAAGAATTTTCTTACGAATTCAGCTTGGAAGTTTATATACAGTAAATGTTGTTTCATATCCCGAAGCCATTGAAAATGCTCAAAAAGTTGAGGCGTGAAACAGAAGGAAATATTTTACAGGTCATAAAATATATCAAGCATGAAAGATGTCAAAAGATGAGTGAGGAGTAGACCATTATCTGTTTATCAAAAGAGATAGTTAGAGGGAGAGAGAGAGAACAAGAGAAAATGAGCTAGAGAGGGAGTGGGAGACGAAGAGAGAGATGCAGATGCAATGAAATGCAGAAAAATAGATAGTAACGCAAAAAGAAGTCGGAAGTAATTGGGAGAGAATGAGAGGAGGAAATAGAATGAAACAGAAAGACAGAGCGAGAGAATAAATAAGAAAACAAATAATAAAGAAACCAATGGATATAGACGGAGAGGAACAGCGAGTGAGGAACAGAGAGATGGATGGAGAATGAAAGTTAGAGAGAGAGAGCGATGAAGAGGGGAGAGTAAGTGTGGAACAGAGAGGCAGATAGAAAATGAAAGTGATAGAGAGTTAGAGAGTGCGCGAGAGATAGTAGAACCAACGTTTCATAAGCGTACGAGAGATGCAGATACTGAGAAATTAAGTAATTAAAACATTAAGAAGGCGAATAGGAAGGTGTGCATTAGCGAAAGAGACAGTTAAACTGATAGAGAGAGAGAGAGAGAGTAAAAGTAGAGCTTAACTTAGCCAAATGAGCAATAGAATGTTTACATAGCTTCCATAGCTTCCTTAGCTTCCATAGCTACCATAGCTTCCATAGCTCTCTCTCTCTCCCTCTCTATTCCTCACACATTCTATCATACTCTATCATACCTCTATCATACCCTTTGCACCATTAAAAAAAACTGTAATACCTTCTCGAAAAGCACGAGCCAAAATCAAAAAGAAATAAACCACTCAGCTCTTGGGCGAGTAGGCGCACAATTACATTAATGTGGGTATGAATAATGCTGGCGGACTACTCAATGGCAATAGCATCGATAGCCACTCAATGTTTGCCCAACTGGCGGGGCAATTTAACTCGAGCTCCGTCTGCCATTTTGCGGGTATTGTGCCAATTGCGAGCTGTGGTCGACTTTCTGCAGCACATAGCAGCAATCGCAATCATTTCATTTCCCTTTTTAATATACGCTGCACAAGCACATTAGAGGACCGAGGCTGAGGCCGTGGCCATGGATGAGAGGCTGAAGCTGAAGCTCAGCTCCAATGTGCAGAGCGAAACCGAACCACGTGCCAGACAAGCGATGATTCCTTCTGGCTAGAGCAGTCTATGCGTCTGCAATTCCACCCGTCTTTATACTCATATTGTGCCACATGCCCGTTCCCTGTGCTCTTTTTCGGTTGAATGTTTGTATAAGTAGTCATTGGAGGCGTGCTCGCCATCTCTCTCACTCGCCCTCCCTCTCTCTCTCTCGTTCTCTAGCTCTGCTTCCGTTTCCGTTTACAGTGTTTGCAATTTTGCCTTTAGTATTAATGGGCTTAAATTGTATTGATGTGTAAACGCTGCTCAACATACCAAAAACCTCTGTTGCCCAAAGACTACGAAAAATTTTCACGCTGCACACGCGCGAGCCTCAGCTAATTTTGCATGCAGCTCAGCGTTTCTGACTATGCCTCAGTCCCGTGCCCAAGGACCTGATGTCCAGCTGTCCGCTTTTTATTGAGCCTGTACAACAGGGCCAACAACAGCAACAACAACAACAAATAACGGAAACTGTACGAAACAGCCCCGCGGGAGGTAAAAACGCTTTGCACTCACATTGATTGCCTGGCGTAGTTTTATTTATGTTGTTGGTCAGTTTCAGTTTACTACAACGGTTCTCTTCACTTTTTTATGAGCATTTCTAGGCCACAAAGTGCATATTAAGCTGTAAAAAAAAATAGCAACAAAAAAGCAACAACAAACGCAATGGGTTAAGAGCATAACTGCCAGCCGGGTTAATAACCCAATGAACTGGCAACCAACTGACTGTCAAATCAACTGAACTGTAAAACCTGAGCCCCGTTAGCTAAACGCAACAATTTTAACACGAATTATTTATAAGCCAACATGAAACTGCAAACTAGTTGGTTAGTTATATTTAGAATTTAGATTTTACATTTATTCCATACCCAATTCCATAAGCATAAATTGCAGCATTGTTTGAGCAAACAAAAGTTGTAAATTCTAAATATTTGTTGTTATTTTTTGCCATTGAATATGCATAAATAATAACGAATAAATAAGAGTGCCCAACAGGGATGTGGAAGTGGATCGAAGCTTATAATCTATGTGCATGTGATCAATAGGAGAAACTATTTATGACCTGAGGCTTTAAAGTTTGTAAGATTAGCTGAATTCAAAGAATCGGACAATAGATAGGAGAGATAAGCACATAGATATATAAATGATGATGGAAAGTGAGAGGAATGATGGACTGGCACTTGTATAGAGCGACAAAAGGTGAGTAGGAACAGAGAGAAAGACGTATAAGAGAGTAGAACGATGGAAGCTGAGACGCGCATACAGTGCGATATCGCACTCACTATGGAACGTTGGAAAGGCAACGGAACGTGGAACGAGCAGACGATTGGAACTATAGAACGTAGAGGTAAAAAGTCAAACAGAGAGAGATATTTCGAATAAAACTCTAGAACGGACAAAGAGAATTGTATCAATAATGTAAAAAACAAGTGCGGAAAGAAGTAGGACAGAAATACGAAGAGAAGAACAGATAGACAGTAGAAAAGCAGAAGAGATTGCCTGAAAGCTAGACGAACAGAACAATTCAAATGCTCATGCTAATAAATCAAAAATATATGCATATAATCTCTCTAATCTACTTTTAAATTTAAATACATTTCGACCAACCCTAGTTGCCATTCTCACAGTTTAATTAAACAAAAAAATATAATGACATTTTCTATAAATTCTTAAACATTCATAATCAAGAACATAAAAGTATTTCAGCATCTGGCAGCACTGGCGATTGCTGCTTGTTGCCACTGCTGCACTTTGCTGATAAACAACAACAACAAATTAGAGAGAGCATAAAAAAGAAGTTGAGCAACAACAAATGCGCGCAATAAATAACAGCAGCTCCCCAAAAACTGATAACCAACAGCGAACAAAATGAAGTCAACGTCTCAGGCAGTAAATAATTTTTGAAGTTCTTTACCCCCGGCCCATGCACCTCGGCAGCAGCAGCGGCGACGGCAACAACAGCCCTGGAAATGTAATTTTCCTCGACATTTTCCGGTTGGCAATCATATCGCACCAATGCCAGACAACAACAAACCAGGAAAAAGAGAGTGAGTGGGGGGTGAGGGAATGTCCGAAGACGAAACTCTTGGGGACACTGCGAATGGTCGAGTTCAAGTGTGAAAAGCGGCAACGCGTTTGATTTAAAGCAACAACAGCAAACGATGGCCAGTTGTGAGCCCCACTTGAGGTCATTACGAGCCATGAGATGGGCTGGGACTGAGGTAAACAGCTTTCTTCCACTGGCTACTGCTACTGCTGCTGCTGCTGTCGATGCTGTTATGAAATCAGCTTAACGAGATTGGAAATCAGAGAGAAAGTGAGAGTGAGAGTGAGTGGCTCAGAGTTGAGTCCATTATCCGGTGGTGGTTGCAGTGCATATAAGAAAAGCAGCCAGCAGCAACCACGACACGATTAATGTGAACTTCGACTGGTCAAAGCAATTTGCAGGCATCAAATCACGACCCATCCCCAATCCCCCCACCCCACAATCAACTGCACGACTCTGGATAACAAAAATTAAGCTACTAAAACTTTACGCTATGTTGCATCATAAATTGGGAATATCATGGAAAAGTTCCCTGAACTACAGGGAGTACATTAGTCGAGAGGGGGTTGCTTTACGCATATTGCACAAGCCAATCGACAGGAAAATAATTTATAAATATTTATATCCTATCTATAAATTATAAAGCGTATGAAATTGTCAAGAAATAAATTATTGATATTGACTGAAATTTGTGCTGCGTATATAATATCGAATTATAATCAAATTATACAATTTTCGCTGGCTTCAAGGCAAGGTTTCATTTCAATTGCCTTGCAAATTAAGTGCCAAGCCCACGCCCCACGTCCCACGTCCCCCTCCACAATACCTTTGCCACGTCCCTGTTTGCCTTTTAACAGCTGATGCATGCGTTATGCATGCAATCCTTTCCAGCTGCACTTTGAACGCCTCAAACAGACAATATACACGTATGTATATATGTATATGAATATGTATATACAGCTTATATATATATCTGTATTCCACTTGCGATACATGGTGTTTCCATTGTTTCCATCAACGCTGATGCACGCCAATAATTGATGATGAACAAATAAGATGGTTTCTTTTCGAGGTTGGGCCTGGGAATCGCAGCCGTTGATATCGACGTGTGTTGGCTGTTTGGTAATGCAATTCCATTCAGGCATGCGAGACAGCCAATCTATCCAATTCACATACACGCACACATGCACACACGTATACATACATACGCATAATCATCAGTATGCAGGAGATGAAAGCCGTCCTCAGCCTGTGTCTCTGCATCTCTGCCTCTTAGTCAGGCCAACAAACAAAAGTTATATCTTTTTAACCATTACGTTGGGCAGGCTTTTGGAAAATTTTTGGCAGACACGCATCACAATTGCTGGATATTGTTGCTCTGCCAATGAAGCTTACCTTGGCCATGGAGTTGCTGCACTCTGTCGAGAAGAAATATGAGAAATATGAAACATGAGATGCCAGAAATTATATAAGAGATGTTAGATATAGAACAGATTATATGAGATGTGAATTAAGTTACAGCAGATCAAAAATATGATCAATATCCTTAAAGATATATTTGAGTTATCAATGAAATCAAAGATTATTCCTTCAACAATTCCATTCAATACAGCTATAGAGTATTATCGCTTCGATTATTGCTTAAACTTCGTTGATATTGTTTTTATTGATTGCATCAATGTGCCTGCCGTGCGCATTGTTCCCTATATAATTTCCTTCTTTAGCCCTGCAAATTGACTTTTTATATTTTGTATAGTTCGCTCTGCCTTTATTTGGCAATGTGGAATGCTGCCGCGCCTCCTGCTCTGAATGGGCAACCCAGTGCATCATTAGCGCCATCGTCTTAAAATATTATTAATTCTTAATGGTCATATATAAGCGAGTGTGCGAGTGTGTGTGTGTAAACCATTTATGGCACGAGGCGCGCCCAAATGAATTTCCTGCACAGACGCTGCCGGGTAACAGGACCACAACGAACGCGAGCAGCCAGCGATGGCGACTGCTGGCAACACGTGAAAGAAAAGCAGCACCAGCACCAGCACCAGCAGCAGCAGCAGCAGCGGAAAAAGGAAAATTTACAGAGTGCAGGCAAAGTAAAAAGAAAGGAAACAAAATGTGAAATAAAATCATAGACATCCCAGACGACGTTCGTCAACGTCAAACAGCGATCGATAAAATGCTTGCATGTGAATTATTTTAATGAGTTCCGTTTCGTTGGAAAAGAAAAATATGAACGATAAACTAAATACATCCAGATAATAAAAACATAAAAAAAATCAAATAAAAAACAATAAAAGCTCTGGCAAATGGGCAAAAAAAAAAAAACGAAATGGCGTAAAAAACTGCAGAGTTTTTTCATGCTAGCTAAGGTTACCAAGCTGTAGAGTCAACAAGCAGCGCACACTCACTGCCAGCGGAGACTTGGCAATGCTTTCAAATTAATAATGCGAAGTCAAGTTCAGCGCTCCATAACCAGGAAATAAAAGATAAACCAAAGTCAAATAAACAGTTGACATTAGCAAAAAGTTATAATGTAAAGCAAATGGACAAAAAGAAAGAAATACGAAGGGAGAGAATTATAAAGTCGAAGGGAGAAGGATATGGGGAGAAAGATATGTGATGTGATTAAATGGAAAATATATGGAATATATATAATTCTATATATATTTAATAAAAAAGAGAAAAAGAAAAATGTAAATAAATATAGAAATGTATTATGATGAGAATTGAGAGACAAACAAAAATATACATATACAATACATATACAATATAAATAAAAAATATATAAAATTTTTATAAAATATATTAAGCTCAAAAACAGGCTTAATATAGCTTAATATAGTTTAGCCCTATAAACCAACCCTAACAACTATATATTTTTACACAATCCCGTCTCGCTCAACTCAAGCCTTTGCTCTATGTTGCGCTCGACTATATATAAGTTGCCGCAAGTTGTTGCAATCAAGTTGCAATCGCCTGGCTGGCTCAGTGGCCCTCAAGTTTAAGCCATAGCGTGCACCTAGCCACACAGCCCAGTTGGATATTCAACAATATCGCATCGAAGCATGGCAACCAGCAATTTTTTGCTACACTTTCCGGCGCGACAGAATGAAAGAAGTACAGAAAAACCGAAAAAAAGAAAGAAGAAAACAAAATGAAAATGAGAAAAAAAAAGTTCAGTCTATAGCGGTGACTATATATCTATATCTATATCTCAATTTCTTGCTGGTTGTCGTGCTCTGCTTTATGTGGGCCCCCAAACAACGTTTCACGACGGCTTTCCACTTTACCACTCTTTTTTTTTAACTGTGTTTTGTAGGACAGTTTTGGCGTCTCAATCAGATAGCGCAAACAGAACGAAAGAGTTGGGAGGGTGGAGCTTGGCAAGAGGGAGAAATAAGGGCAACAAAAGTTGTCAATTGACGCCAAAAGTTGACGCCAGCACCCAAAGGCAAAGCCAACAAAATTGAAAAGAAACGAAAAAATGGGCAAAAAGCAAACCGAAAGAAGGTGCAAAATGCAATAACAGTTAAGTCATTGGCCCCAAGTGCTGGCAAATAAGCGCAAGCACGGCGACCCGATCCTAACTCAAACTCCGACTAGGTTATAAATAACGCTTAATTGCAGCACAATGTTTATAGCTGCTGCCAATTTCGTAGACGTTGGCACGCTGGACGCCAAGGACAAGCAGGAGAACACGCAGAGCGAGTGCAGTGGTTACAGGGAGTCAAGCAGCGGAGCTAAGGACAGACAGGCAGGCAGGCAGGCAGGCTGGCTGGCCGGCTCTGTCTGTGAGTTACTCCACGGCAGCATTATGAGTAGTTAATTTAGAGCAACAAAGTTGTTAACTGTTTTTGCTTCAGCAGCTGCTCGAGCTACTGCTGCTGCTGCTGCTGCTAGCTGCAAATTACCCAATTTTAAATTAACAAATTCCATTTCAACATTTTAATTAGGTTTTAAAAATTTCATGCGACTGCCTGCCTGCCTGACTGCCTGCCATACTTAGCCGACACACCGACAGACCGAGCGACTTCCTTGAGAGCAGCTTGCGTATTAATATGCGCCATTTCCGTTTCCGATTAGCATAGCGCGCGCGCCAGCTAAGCAAATGGCGCCCAAAAATGGCGGCAGCTGAGCCACCAGCAACAGCAACAACAACAACAACACAAACAGGAAATGGCACAGAGCTGACTGTCTCTACGTTGAGGCAGCAGCCAAAAAGGGCTTACACTCTCTGTGCGATATGCTGTGTTTACTGTAGGCAAATGTATTTCACTTTATTTTAATTTTCATCATCATTGCGCGAAACTAGCACAGACAGTAACAGCAACGGCAACGGCAACAGCAACAGCAACAATAACGAAACATTTTCACATTTAAAATCCAAAACGATAAAAAATATCAAGCGAAAAACTGGTCAACGCCACGTTTAAACGAACAGGAAATGCTCTGCAAATGTTAACCGGAAATGGTAAAAGCTGTTAGCGCCATCTGTCGTTAATGTTGTGCATTAAGTGCAGCTAATTTAAGGCTGTGCATTTGGCTTGACTATTTGGCTTAAATTTCACTGAAATTTCAATGCAATTTTGATCATTTTATTTTTTATTTTTATATTTTACTTTCTACGTTTGAAATATTTAAATATATTTTTTATTTATTTCACATAGTTATTTAATGCTTAAGAACTTAATAGGCTGAAAGTTTGGCGAAATATTTTTGTTTAAAAATAATATTATATGTTTAATATATATGAGAATGCAGATACAGGGAAAAGCCAAAGAGCTCAAATCAAGACAACTTCACTTATGAATTTTCTCATCTATAAAGTTTCATTTGCACTCTCTTCCCTTGCATTTCTACATCAACCTTGACTTGGCAATAGCTTTTAGTGCTTCACATGGACTTAATGATCGACTTCATTCCCATTCGCAATTCGAATCAATAGCTAAGCGACCCATTTTGGTCATTTCATTGGTTATAGTGTATTATAAAGCTTGTGAGCGTTTCTCGCGTTTCGCTTGTGCAAAAGCTGCAGTTAATTTGGTGCTTCAAATTTTAATGCCAGGCCAGGGCAATGGGCAACAAGGACAGCGAAAGCAGCAACAATAACATTGGCAACGACCGCGTTCACCAAATGGCTGCCACTGGGTGCTCTGTGTGAAGCTTTGGGCGCCATTTTATAGTCAGACGCGAGCCCAGGAGCCAAGCGATGTCGTCCAATGTCTAAGCTGCTTCGTTCCGCTGCCGCCTCATTGTAGCTCTATCGCTGTTATCCTTGTTGCGCTGCCTCGTACAAAGGCTCTTTTGCATAAAATTCTCACATTACGCATACGCCGCGTTGTATTTACAGTTACTGAGCATTTTATTTGCGTCCCTTTTACTTGACGCCCGGCATTTGCTTTGCTTTGCCGTGTTTTTTGTGTGTTTGTTTTTTGCTTTTATAGATTTTATGGCATTGCCTGCGCTACGGCTACGGCTATGGCTATGGCTATGGCTATGGGTACTGCTGCCGTTGTTATTATTTAAAGCAGCAAATATTTTCAACTTAATTAAACTTAAAAAAAATAAAATAAAATAAGAGCTCTTGGCTCGAAAGATTCAAACATCTGCTGCTTCGCTCCTTAACTGCAATGCCATATAATTTTTGTGCATAAAACTCACGTTTAATGCCGCAAAGTGTGCAACGCTTTTTATGATGCCCACCCGCGCTTGGACCAAACACACAAATACACACAAGCAGCAACGCACACAGATTGCCACACCCACAATTGCTATACAAACACAAATACGTCACAAAGGGATGTGGGCGCCTCTGCGCTCAATTTATGTCCCTGGGCAACAAAAATTTATTGTCAACTGATAAGCAGGCCGTGGCAAAGTAGCCCAAAGGCCAAAATGTATAAACACGAAAAAAAAAGTTTAGAAAAATGCCAGGTCAAATGTCAAGCTGAATTTCTAATACACTTACCCATGCTGCAGCAAATGAAGTTACATTTTGTTTTCAAATATGTTTTCTCCCCAATCAAAGAGAAATAAAGCAGGCTTACTGACAATCATGGCAAATATATATATACACTTGGAACAACTTTATTGGAATTTTACATAAATATTTAAGATTAACTAAAAGTAAATTTAAAGCTTCCTCTCTTCTCCCTGTTCACTTGGGCTCTGTCTCCTCTTTATCTCATTTCCATCTCATCTCATCTCATCTCATTTCTTCTCATCTCATCTCATCTCATCTCATCTCATCTCATCTCATCTCATCTCATCTCATCTCATCTCATCTCATCTCATCTCATCTCATTTCTTCTCATCTCATCTCATCTCATCTCATCTCATCTCATCTCATCTCATCTCATCTCATCTCATCTCATCTCATCTCATGATCTCTGGAATCCAATCTATTACAGAAAGAAAGAGATTCTCGGATATGTAGTGGAACTATATCAAACCCATTTCTACATTCTCGCTGCACTCCAACAGTCAAAGTCAATGGCTAATCGGCTAGACTCTTTTTACCCTGCCACTGTGGTTAGAATTAGATGAAAACTGGAACTCGGTCGGTTCGTCAGTTTATTGATTTTGCTTTGGCACATAAATTTTGAATGGCAGAGCAAAACTTTCGTTTAGGTTCGCTCCACGTTTTTTGGGCCTTTGGAATGCTTGTTTTGCTGCCTCGTCTCCTATTTTGCTCTTTCTTATTTTTTTTTTTATATGCAAATGCATAAAAAGTGTCATGATTGCCGTGTTTGTTTGCCTTGCCTGGGCCTGGGCAAGAGCTATGTGCTGTGCTGCAGGTTGTAAGCATGTCTGACCCAGGATTGACCCCTTGAGCAGGCGCCTGGACATGTCTGGACCTAACATTTCTGCCAGTGCTTACGAGATTTTTCGGGCCATATTTGAGCATATGTTTTGGTCTTTGAAGCTGGCTTGAGTGCGTCTGTGGCCTGATAATTGAAATGACTCCCAAAGGGCAAGTTACGAACCATATGCATCGCCCACCCAAGCCTGCTTTAGTCAACATTGTCATCAGCTCTCTCAATGCCTGTCTTTATTTATTATACTTGTATTTTCTATTTGAATTTAAATAAAAATTCATTTCACATGCTCGGCATAGCTGGACACACAAGCTCGCTCACTGATGGATTTAAGAAAATATTTTAACTACAAAATATTGATTACGAAATGTTTGAAGAGCTGCCACAGAGCGTGTATCCAATGTAAGACCACAAATTACAAATTGTTTGGCAAAAGCTAAGTTTAGATAATCGACATTCTTTGTTTATAAAATGGGCGGCAAGGGTCAACATTGAAATAATAAATAAATAAACTTGAATTTGTTGTATGCCCTGCCCTGAGAGAGGAATCAAATATGCTGATCGAGCAATTGGTCATTTATAAAACTATATCTTGATATGCAGAGATATTTATGTATGCAGCTGGCGTTATCTTATTAGATATGTATAAACTTAATATACCTCTCGCATATTGGCCAAAAGCATACGAAACCATTTTTCATTTGCGTTTCGCACACATAGAATAACTCATACGCCCCGCCGCCTTTCGAACTAGTGGCACGCTCGCCCTCTCCGCTGGGAGAGCTGGGAGAGCGCCTTGTCAACTGGTTTGAAAAATAGATTTTTACGGGCTTAGTTGCGCATCGTCAGCCACGACAACGACCGAACGACGGACGGACGGACAATGGCATCGTTGGCATGGCTGGCGCATTGTGGATTGCTGGCGGGAAGCGGAGGCAACGCCTGGGAACTAGCAAATCCCGCGGGCGTTCCCTTTTGTGTCTCACTCGCGTCATTTAAAAGACATTTGCCTGTCATTTTATGCCGTGTTTGGCACAGTTTTCCACGGCAAAACTTTTTGCTTGCCAACAATGGGTAGCGCACAGAGCGAGAGGGACGAAGAGAGAGAGCGAGTGCGAGCGAGAGAGCGCGTTTGGGTCGTATGCTGCTGATATAGCCATGGAATGACAGTGTCATTAGTTTGGCATTGGCAACACATTGCCAATATATTTGCAGCAGGTGCAGCCAGAGGCAGCCGAGCACCAAAACAACAACAGCAATCAAAACAGCGAAAAAGCACTGATTGAAAAATGCAAAAACTTTTCTAATGATCAATAAACGTTCGTGAGACCGAAAATTAGTTTAATTTAATTGAAAAATTCGCAATGCGTAATATATGCAAATTATAAAAGCCGTACGGCTGCAGCCGGCGTTAATTTACCTAATCGAATTGCCTGACATTAAAAGCTTTAATTAGCCCCGCTCACACGAAGCACCCAACACACACACACACACACAGGGAATCCAATTGAAAAAAATAATGTTGCACATAATACCAAATTTATTATAAACCATTTGTAGAATGCGGCTCAAGTGACACTCGTTGAGCTCCGAATGGTTTATGTGCACCTCCCCCCAGCAGCAAGCCCCAAACCTACTGGCCACTCCCTTTGCTCAGCTTACTCTCTAAGCCTTGCTTGTGTGCGCTTGGCTTTGTGTTCTGACTTTGGCTTTCACAAATGAACGCGAAATGCACGCGGCTAAACTTCAAAAGCGCACAAACAGCGCCATTAGGAGAACATTTTGGCCATAGAATGGAATGTGCAGAAGGGGCGAGGGAATGTTACATAGTTTAGGATATGGATTTCGTTAGCTTTCGTTGCATAACATGCAAGTTTTCCAAACTGGCATTAGCTTCAGATGCCATGCGGCGTATACGCAACATTAGAATAGCAGCAAATAAATGAATAAAAAAAAAACACAGAGCATGAACAATTTTTAAAAATATTTTAACTTTATAAAAACTATAGCAAAAGAGCTTAAAAAGATGGCATATAAATATTTCTATTTTTCAAATATTATATAACAATAATAAAGCTTCATTTTCTACAGGGTATTCCCTTCACTCAAATACATCTTTCGTTCAAGCCAAATTTGTGCATCAGTTGTTGCATAAGAAAAATCTCATGTGTGTGTGTGTGTGCACATGTTTACGTTTAACTCTGCCACAATTACACACACACACACACACACTCACACACACACACAATAGCAAATGCTTTGCAAGTTTTCACTTACGTAATTTTTTGCAATGCGGTTTCCATAGCATAGTTTCTTGCGCTTTTTTAAGTACATGCATATAACTAGCATGTGCGTACAGTGAAGCCACAATTAGGTTTCACTGTGCTTATATAAGCAGCTACAAATGTCAAAATACTCTCACACACACACACAGAGATGTCGTATGTGCTTTTGCACTTGTCGTTGCACTTATGCAGCGTTCACTGTATTTAGTATTTATCAACAACATTTTTTCTTTGTGCTCCCTCACTCTGCATAATGTTGTTGTTATTTTATTTTTACTGTTATGAGCGTTTAAGCAAAACTTTGCGCTTTTACCGAAAAGTAAAAAAGCAACGCTCGTTGGGTAAGCATAAAATTATTATCAACCCGCGAGTGGGAGGACATCGCAGGCCAGGACATCGCAGCGCACGCAATGTTGTAGAACAAATATAAAAGTTGCTTTTTTTTCGCTAGCTGTTTGTTGCTGCTGTTGTCCACCATGAACACTTGCGCTTTTGTTGCTCTTGTTGCGGACGCAGTTTTTTGCATGGTGACGTTGCTAAATGAACCGAGCAACAAAAAAAACGTATCAAAAAATACAAAAAACAGCGAGAATATAAAAAAATAAATAAAAAATTCATATTAAGATGAAATGTTAAAAGCCGCAAAAGTCGCAGCTGAGATGCTCTATGAAGTGATTGAAGCCTTCAAGCTTGTAAAGAAATATATATGAACTATATATAGAAGGTAAATATATCTTTGTTAGGTTTGGCTGTGCGATGAAAGTTTTGATCTGAAATTTTCTCTATCACCAAATTAAACATTTAATCACAATTAAATGGCATTCATTGACTATTTGTTTAAAAGTCTTGTTTCAAAGGCTTTTTAGCTCTGCTTGAAGTTTTAAGAGATTTATTGCCAAGCCTTAAATGGGTTCGGGCTCCAGCTGAAAAACTCTGTGAATTAATTTTCAAATATATTGTAACAAATTTTAAAAATATTTTTATTTATTTTTTAATTTATATTTATCAGCTTATTTATTTATTTTTTTTTTTATTTATTTTTTTTTTTTTTTCATTTATAGTCCATCGTTATAATATTTGTTCATTTTTAGTATTTTTTTTTATTTTATTAATTTTTTTTCTATAGATCTTCATTTGTCTCTCTCTTCATTACTTTATTCATTTATATTATTTTTTTTTTCTATAGATCTTCATTTGTCTTTCTCTATATTCGCATACATTTAAAATTTATTATAAACCATAAATTAATTAATTACTTGACATTTTTCTACATATTCCAATCCAATTGCTTATCATATCTGTTGGACCCTTCCCACGCCATAGGGCAGAGCGATAAATGTGTGTTTAAAAGCAGTCGGCCAAGTTGAGTGTTAACAAACATTTCAACACTTGGCGCACATGGTGTCACAACATCTACAGTTAAAAAGGCAACAACAGCAACACATGAGAGGCCAACCACAGGCAAAACAAAAACAAGAAGTAGCGAGAAGAGATGAGCGAAGAAAAACAACAACAAAGTACCACAAACTGTTTGGCGGCGCTTATTTTTTATGACTGACCCAGTCCGGTCCAGTCCAGTCCGGTCCGGTCCGGTCCGGTCCACTCGAGTCGAGTCGAGTGCTGTGCCCAATCCGGTTCACGTCCGTTGTTCGTTCTTGTTCGCATCATTGTGCAGTAATTTTCATAAATTGCGTCCCTCCCGAATATTAGCGTTATTTCTAACGCGTCGCGTTGCTGAAAGCAGCACAACAACAGTTCGCCTCAACATAGATGGCAGATAGCGCGAAATAATAAAGAACTGTAGTAAAAATAAAGACAGAACCTTTCAGATCTCCAACTGAAGATAGCCAAGTAAATTTATTTATCATGCAAATGTGACAAACCAGGCAAAAACCAAATTTGAAAGACCAACTGACAGGCGGCCAGACAGCGACTCAGACAGACAGAGCCGAGGCATGCCACAAACTGTCAGAGAAACCATTCTATCAGTCAGTCCGTCAGTCCATCAGTCATTCATTCATGCATTCATGCATTACTTTACGCGAGTCAGTTGAAGCGTGATTCGTACCGCGAAATGTTTATATCAAAATATTTCGCTTGTTAACTTTTTTAAATAACGGCGAGCAGAAGTAGATCTCAGCACAAGCTCAGCGTGTTTGACTTGAAGATATCCTGTAGAAAGATTGAAGGAGCTTGGATTATGATGGGCTGATACTTATATGTAGACTTGATATATTTATGAATATGAGTTGATGAATACAAATAATATAAATATTAATAGTACAACTTTAACAATTTATAATAAAGTAAAAACAAAGCTCGCCAATAGCTGCTGACCCTTTCTCAATGTCTGCAATTTATGTGTTACTCACTCACACTTAGAAAGCAAAACAAAATACTCTGAGAGTAAAAGTCTATTGTCTATGTATTAGTATGCATGTGCTCTACATGTACGAACGTCAATGGTATCGCTCTCTAAACGATGCTCGTGTGTCTCTCACTCACACTTTGAAAGAAAAACAAAATACTCTGAGAGTAAACGTCGCGAGGTTGCTTTAACAAGTTCGTTTGCGATCGGACGGAAATTTTGCTTCTCTCTCGGCTTTACCCGAACACTGGCTAAAGCAAAAAGTCTGTTGTCTATGTATTAGTATGAATGTGTTCTACATGTGCGAGCGTCAATCGTTTCGCTCACTAAACGGTGTTCGTGTGTCTCTCACTCACACTTAGTGTTCTGCATCCAGAACATATAACAAATTTACACTGTATCGTTTATATATATATATCATAACAAACTTAAACTTTATTGAATATATATAAAATACACCAATGTTTTGTCTATTTAATGTTTTGCGTTTAATTTTATATCTTGAACTGCCGCTCTTCGGCTCATTTTCAAGACTAAAGTATCGACGTATCGAAGCTGGAAACCCAGGGCTGCGATCCCTCGATAGCTAACAGGGCTGCAAAACAACAATTGGGTTTGGAATGATCTAGTTCACAACATCCCGCCCACCGTAAAACTACGTGGGAGTTTTACCAATAACATCAAGAATAGCTAATTTAGATACGGGACGCTTTAAGATACCAGTTGCTGTTTTCACCTCCGCTATACGTATGACTCCATCCTTTGCTGAAAAGGTGTTGATTACGATTCCTTTCTTAAAACTGCCTCTCAGCTGATTGTCTTCACATATTAACACAACGTCCCCTATTTGTATAGGGTTTCTCTTCATGTTCCACTTCGTGCGTCTTGTCAGAGTTGGCAAATACTCTCTAATCCACTGCTTCCAAAATTTGTTTTTCAGTTCTTGGGAAATCCGATATTGTTTTCGATGTGGATAATTGCTGATATCTCCAGGTGTCTGAGTAGAGTTCGATTGGTTCAATAGAAAATGATTCGGCGTCAATGGCTGCGGATCGTCAATGTCGACTGCTACATGTGTTAGTGGTCTGCTGTTAATGATATTTTCTGCTTCAATAAGTAAGCTTCTCAAAGTTTCAACATGTGGTGCCTGCTCCTTTAAAGTCACCGCCAATACTCGTTTGGTTGATTGAACTAAACGTTCCCAACAGCCACCAGAGCTTGGATTTGCTGGACAATTAAACTCCCATTGAATGCCTTTATTGGCCAATTCTGACTGGATATTTTCAAAGTCGAATATGTCTTTAACATTTCGTATCTCATTATCAGCCCCCACAAAGTTGGTTCCCATATCTGACCGAATGCGTACGGGAATGCCTCGCCTATTTACGAAGTTTCGTATACATAATATACATGCATCTGTAGACAGATTTTCGGCTAACTCCAAGTGAACCGCTCTTACTGTCAAACATGTGAACAACGCGACCCATCTTTTTTCCCGATGCCGTCCCACAGTTACCATCACTGGTCCAAAGTAATCCAGTCCCGTATATGAAAACGGTCGCATGTAAGGTGTCACACGATCTATTGGTAGCTGCCCCATATACGGCGATATCGGCTTTGCATTTCTATTTTTACAGTATTGACAGTTCTTCTTAGCTTGTCTGACTGCACTACGTAAGCATGGGATCCAAAAATTTTGTCTAACTTCTGCAATAATCAATTCATTATTTTGATGATGAAAACGTTTGTGATATTGTTGTATAATTAATTTTGTAATCAAATTATCTTTTGGTAAAATTATGGGTTCTCGTGTACTTTTCGAAACTGCTGTAGCGTACCCAATTCTTCCGTGTACAATTATAAGTCCCTGATCATTAAGTGTGGGAGTTAATGAGTGTATATCGCTTTTCTTTGATACTGTTCCATGCTTCTGTAAGTCGTCTATTTCCTGGGTGAAATTCTGTTGTTGTGCCATTTTGCACAATATGACCTCTGCTTTCTGTAGTTCGATTGATGACAGTTCCTTTGTTGAGTTTTTTACTTTATGTTTACGTAGTTGATTTATGAATCTTACTATCCAACCTACAGTACGTTTCAAACGCATATAGTTTGAGAAACGCTGTATATCGATCACAGGAGTTATCGATATCGTTAATATATGCTTACGAAGTTCTATTGCTTCCTCGTTTGTATAATCTGTTTTCTGCGCTGGCCAAAGTGATTCATCTTGTTGTAGAAATGTGGGACCTGATGTCCACAGCCCATTCGGCACGTAGTTCAAAGTTTTGTGTGCCCTCGTAGCAATATCAGCAACATTCATGTTGGTTGGAACCCACCGCCAGCTGTCTTTATCAGTAGTTTCCAGGATTTCGCCTATTCGATGAGCCACGAATGGTTTATACTGTCGTTGATCAGAGTTAATCCATGACAAAACCGTCTCAGAGTCTGTCCACAATACTGATCGTCGTATGCTAATGTCGTGACACTCCATAATTGAGCTTCTGAGTCTCGTTCCTAGTACTGCAGCTTGTAATTCGAGTCTAGGTATCGATAAGTGTTTTAAAGGAGCACATCTCGATTTTCCTGCAACAAATATGACATTAATGTGATTCTTTACCATTATTCTCCAATAAGCAACTGCAGCAAATGCCTGCTCACTTGCATCTACAAATATATGTAACTCCACATTAATTCCTTTAGTTAGAAAATAAGGCGAATAGCATCTTTCTATTTTAAAATCTTTTACTTTTTCGATTTGCAGCATCCATTGCTTAAATCGAATAAATAACTCTTCAGGCAATAAATCATTCCAATCTATTCCAACTCGCCACACTGCTTGCATCAAGTTTTTTCCATATATTGTTAGATCTGCTAACATTCCAAACGGATCATATACTGACATTACTAGACTGAGCAACTGTCGTTTAGATGGGCACTTAATCCCTCTAACGATGTCTTTATCGACCTTGTTCAGCTTCAAGTCGAATACAAATTTGTCCTTTGCGCTGTCCCAATGCATGCCCAAAATTTTATCGATGACTTCAGCGTCCATGTTAACAGTTTGTCTTTTCGACCGGTCGGTATCCTTGTTTAGCTTTGCTTGTACTTCCGTTGAATTTGACACAAAGCCCCTCAGTTCGAAATGCGCCAATTTGTGCACTCGACATACCTCTTTACTTATCTCATGTGCTTGCTCTTTAGATTGGAAGCTAGCCACATAATCGTCCACGTAGTGTTTGAAGTGTATTGCATCGATCACTTCATTTCTGTATTTTACAGCATGATACGCATTTAAGTTTTTTACGTATTGTGCACAGCACGGTGAGCAAGAAGCTCCGAATATCATAACCTTCATTTTATAGGTTTCAACGTCACCATTCGAGCTAGGCCTCCATAAAAATCTCAATGAATCCTGATCTTCCTCTCGTACCGATACCTGAAGAAACATTTCTTTTATGTCAGCGCATACTCCAATCTTACCCTGTCGAAATTTAAATAAAATCTTCGTCAATGGCGGGTTTTCATCCGGTCCTTTTAACAGTTTGGAATTCAATGACACTCCGTTAACCATTGCAGCAGCATCAAATACAAGTCTTATCTTGTTTGGTTTATTTACATTGCTTACAGCGAAATGTGGTAGGTACCATGTTCTTGTACCAACCTTTTTTGCATCTTCGATTGACATTTTTACCGCATACCCCTTTTTGACAAATTCCATAAGTGCGGCATCATACTCCGCGAATTTCCCGTTACGCTCCAATTTGTATTCTACTGCTTTTAACCTTTTTAATGCTGCGTTATAGCTATCCGGAAAATGTACATCATCTTCAGACCATATAAGTCCAGTTTCGTAAGCTCCTTCAGTCTGCTTTGTAGTTTCCATCAATATTTTTCGAGCACGCTGATCATATACAGATTCCAAGGGCTTTCCGATGGGTTTTACTCCAAAATTTTCTGTTGAAAAATAGTCAGACATAAGTTTATGCAATTCTGACTCCTCCGTATTTTCATTAACATGTGTATGAAATACGACTGACATCAATGGAGACGAGACTTGTTTCTGTGATCCCAGTGACCCATATACAAGCCATCCTAATTTCGTTTTTGCTGCTAATAAGTTACTATCCAAATTGATGCTTCTCAATGTAGATCCCAGATGACAATTATTTATGCCAATTAACATTGTAGGATCTGCATTCATATATCCGTCCAATGGGATATTTCTTAGTTGTCTGTATTTATTTTTTAATTCTTGTAGATCTACCGTCTGTAGTGGTAGTTTCAAGTCTGGAACTGTGTTTGCTTTAAGACTCATCCATTTTCCATTCCCACCTGGGTTTCTTACTCTCAAGTTACAGCTCATTGTCTTTACATTAGACGCATGACTACCAATCCAGTTGAGCGTAAGATCAGACATTTTTTGATTCACGCCTAACTGACACGCTAGCTTCTCATTTACGAGTGATGCTGAAGATCCCTCGTCTATAAACGCATATGTCTTCGTTATCAAATTATTTGGACCAATGACCTCAACTGGCAAAACCTTAAATAACAATCTTGAGACTCCATTGTCAAGCTTATTTATGGCTGCCTCTGCCGTGTTATTTTTTGAAGTCCCATTCTGCATGTCATAATGCAGTGACTTATGGTGTAGTTTTGTACAACCATCCTGACCACAACTATGTTTCTTTTTGCATGTCGTCAAACTGTGTCCTCTGTTCAAACATCCGAAGCAAACTCTCAATCGTTTCACCATTGTCCACCTCTCCTTCGTGCTTGCTTTCTCAAACTTGTCGCATTTTGGTAGCGTGTGATCTCCCTCACACTGATAGCACTTTATCGGAAAATTGACATGTCTCTCTGACTGTTCAGTAGTTTGATATACTCTCTGAGTATTGTTTCGACCATTCCTAGACTGTGGCCTTTGACTACTTGTCATTGTTGCTGCTCGCGCTACCGATCTTGCCACGATACTGAGCCAATTAGTGAAGTGTCTCAGGTCTGCATATGGACGAATACCTGCTGCGTAATCTACCCACTGGATCCGCTTCGTCATTGGCAACTTCTCAACGAGTTGTTCCAAAAGTACTGGATTGTGCAAATGCTGGATTGCATTCGCCGATTGTAGAAATACTACCAAATTCTCAACTTTAGACGAAAAAGGTACTAATTGCTCCAAATTATTCTCGTTGACCGGACGAATCTCACCAATCACCTCTAATTGGCTTTTTATGAGTAACTCTGGTCGCCCATACGTAAATTGGAGACGCTCTATAATGCGTTCCACATTTATTGGATTAATCAGAAGTCCTTTTACTTCTTCTTTGGCCGATCCCTTCAAGCTCTTCTGCAATCTGAGCAAGTTTTCCAAATTAGAGTATCCATACGCTGCAGAAGATTCCCTAAACATTGTAACAAATACGGGCCAATCTTCAGCATTTCCTCTAAACTCTGGCAAATCAATTAACTTATACAGTGGTGAACCATGTGACATACTCATAGGTGTTCTATTCTGTTCATTTCTATTATATATTCTACGGCCCCGTGCAGCCAAATCTATCTGATCGCAACCCTGGAATCCCTCATGCCCCGATACGTTACCATACATGCCGACTGCAACAAACGATTCATCTGTATTGGGGACTCCACTTCTAGTACCAACGCCATAGGTTCCATAAGTAGTTGGACCATTTCCATGCGAGACGCCATACACGCCTCCTTGATTGGGTATACCGAAGCTCACGTTGCCACCAGTTGGCGCCGCTTGCTGCCCTGTTTCAATTCCAGATTCTCTTCTTAGCATATCCTGGTTGTCACATAAGTCACCCTGTGTGACTCTTTGACCATCCAATTTGGTCACAAGTGCTGCTTCATGTGAGACGCCATACACGCCTCCAGTATACGCATCCTTCTTGCCATTGCTTTTGCCACGATCGTCATTTGTGCTGAGTCCAAGGGTATTGCCAGAACCAATGCCTTCGTTTGCTGATACCACCTCGTGTGTGTCCAGTTTCGGTGTAGGCGTGACGTTTACATTTGATGCGGTCTCTAAGCCACCAGCATCCATTATAGCAATCATTGGGCCGCCCTTTGCTGCTCCAACTAGTCCATCGCCTTCACAAACTGTCGCCTGCGAAGCTTGTAGTTCCTCTATGCTCTTCTTCATGTTATTTATCTGTTCAGCTTGACTATGCTGCATCGTAGACACTTGCGTAGTTAATTGCTTTATTTGTTCCAATAAGATTCCAATCAAATCGTTATCATCATTATCTTTTTCTTTATTAATAACCATATCATTATTATTCGAATCCATTTCCGAAAATTCATTTAACTTTTCATTTGTTTTCTTATTTTCTTTCTTCTGTTTCTTCGCACTTCTTAAAACTGACATCTTGATTTGTTATATATGTACATGCATATACACTCGAAGCGTAGAAATACCAATGCAGACATTCATGTACGTATGTATGTATCACTGCATTGCGCCGAATTTCACAATTCCATGTAATTGCGATTCACATGCATATAAGACGGTTGCTAAGCCAATACAGACACACATGTACATATATATGTGTGTATCACTGCATTGCGCCGAATTTCACAATTCCATGTAATTGCGATCAACATATCCAAAGAGCGCCAATATCATGATAAAATTAAAACTGTTCTGCATCCAGAACATATAACAAATTTACACTGTATCGTTTATATATATATATCATAACAAACTTAAACTTTATTGAATATATATAAAATACACCAATGTTTTGTCTATTTAATGTTTTGCGTTTAATTTTATATCTTGAACTGCCGCTCTTCGGCTCATTTTCAAGACTAAAGTATCGACGTATCGAAGCTGGAAACCCAGGGCTGCGATCCCTCGATAGCTAACAGGGCTGCAAAACAACAATTGGGTTTGGAATGATCTAGTTCACAACACTTAGAAAGCAAAACAAAATACTCTGAGAGTAAACGTCGCTTCTTCAACGAGTTCGTTTGCGATCGGACAGAAATTTTGTTTCTCTCTCGGCTTTTGCCGAAAGTTGGCTGAAGAAAAAGTCTGTTGTCTATGTATGCATGCGCTACACATGCACGAACGTCAATCGTTTCCCTCTCTAAAAGATGTTCGTGAAAAGAGCATCACACGAAAAGTTCAGCGCAAAGCGCACAACCGATAACCGAAACGAAACGAACCGAAGGTTCCTGCTCAGAGAAAAGAATTTAATATTTATCGTTTATTATCGTGAATAGAGTGCGATGCTAAAAACGCTCAAATTTATTTGCGAGCAATGATTAAAATTGCCAAACGAGATTATTAAATTGATCAATAACTTCTATCCTGCTCTCTCGCTCACAACTTTGCCACAGGCAACACTTTTTTCTCTGTAGGATATACCCATCTCTACATCTATAGGGTATAATTAAGATGCTGCTGCAGCAGCAAGCTGCCCCATCAGCCCAGTTCAGAGCAAGCAAGCATACAAATGCTGAAATGTGGAGCAGAGCAAACTGAAAGTAAAAGCGTCGGCAAACTGAGCACTTGCCACACGCAAGTTGCAAGTTGCAAGTTGCAGCTGAAGCTGAAGCTGAAGATCAAGCTGTAGCTGTAGTTGCTGCTGCTGCTGCTGCTGCTGCTGCTGCTGTTGCCGGTGGCCAGAATTGTCAGACAGAGCAGCAGCCAGGGTGCAGTTTAAATTGAAACCCAGAAGGGAAAAACAAACTGGAATATTTAATGTGTTATGCAAAAATGCGTTCACCGTTCAACGTACTCGAGGGAGTTGAATGCTGTTGCATGGCAAGTGCAGCAAGAGGAGGCAACAGCAGAAGCAGCAGCAGCAGCACTACCAGCAATACGTTTAAAATAACAGCAGTGAGCAACAACAACAACAACAACAAGGCAACGCAACACACAAAAGCAACAACAAACAAGTTGATGGCAATGCAAGCACTGCTGTCAGCGAGGTGGCTTTGACAAGTAGTTGGAAGTTCAGATAAGCGTAAACTACGACGATTTTGATAAGTAAATGGAAATTTAAGAACTTCGTTCGCAAAACTTTCATTTGTCACTTGAGGACAATTGCGGAAAGTACAAAAGTCTTTTTTTAATATTTCTAATTTATTTTGGTATTTAAATTGGTATTTTTTGTAGAGTTTTAATATCTATGAGCAGTTGATGTCATGTTGCTCTCTCTCTCTCTCCTTTTTTCTAGACACTAATATAATCCTTTCTATAGAAGATTTAATTAATCTGAGACCAGATAAACTTGGCCTATTCTAGGCTGCTCATTCAGCTTTTTTTCTAGCCTATTTTTTATATATCTATATCTCCTCTACAACTCCTCACTCCACCCTCGTTGCACTTGCAATTGGGCTGTCACAATTTCGGCAGTTCTATCAGTCACTTTTGTGTGCCTCTTGCCCAAAGAGCTGTTGATTCACATTTGTATACCCATTAGCCAGGGCAACCCATACACGGTCAAGCTGTAGTCCTTGCTCTATATAAGACCCAAAAACCAACTCTGTTACATAGATACACAGTTATATATGTATATAGGTAAACTGGAATGCAAGTGATTAACTTTGTTTACAGGGTATCGAGTTGCAGTTTGTTTGTAGTTTTACCAGCTGAAACAACAACAGAACTTCAGACAACAATCACGTGGGACTCGTTGAACAAGGCAAATACACACACACACACACACCCACGCACACATACAAACACACACACGTACACTATTTTCCCTTGCCCCTGCTGCATTAATAATTCACATGCAAAATTGGAAATAAGTGATGGATGCCGTCAAAAAATGTAACGCCAGCCCAGGCCCACGCGCAGCCACATTTGCAAAAAAAAAAAAAAGTGAAAAAAGAAGAAAATAAATTAAAAATAAAGAGCAGCTTGTGGGCGTGGCAAGCAGCACATAGCTGACATTAATAAATCGATGTATGAAATTCCAGTTGCAGCAGATCCCAGACTAGCTGCAACAGCCGGCGGGTCACTTTAGGCCGCCCATTTGACAAAAGCATGCCACAACACACACACACACACACACACACATACACACTATTCACACACACATACACATGCGCACATTTTTAATTAATTTCATGCAATTTGTACGAGTCTAGGCGCATAGCTGGGCGCGAGGCAGGCGAGGCAGCCGGTAGCTGTGCAATTTGCCCGGGTTAAGCCGATAAGTGCATTTTTAATGTAACCCAATGAATTTTCTATTACATTTTAATTTAAAATAACAAAAAGAGCACAGCGAAAGAGAGAGACAGAAAGGGACAGCAGCACAAAGAGAGCGAATCGAAGGCAGACGGTCTGGGTCTGGGTCGGTCGCGCGTTTTGGTCAACGTAATTTGATTAAAGATTTAGATTAATCGTTTTTATTGAGATTTAATGGCAAATAAATCTCTTTTCCCAAACGCATTTCCACAGCTGCAAATCAATCATGTCGGAAAGTTTTCACTCGATTTTCCACTTTTTGCCATGTTGATTGAGTAGCACAGAAAAATGCAAAAAAAAAAAAATAAATAAAAGCAACTATCCATTAGGCTAAATGCGTGGGTTTGAATTGAGTTGAAACTCAAAGTGAATTAGTTAATGAATGAAATGAGTGAACATTAAATACAATTTAAAATTTATATAATTAACTATACAAATATAATTGAGGGATTATAGCAAGAGTCAATGAACAGAATTACTTGCAGCACTGCGAATTGTCTTTAAAATAAAATATAAATAATTAAGTAAAGCGAAGCTAAAAAATTTGTGCATTAACAAAAACTCTCAATATTATTTTTTTATAAATATATTTATATTTTAACTAAAATTTTAATCAAATTCTATGGCAGCATAAATCAACGAAATATCTACAACAAATATTTAAAAAATTTATATAAAATATTTTAACAAATAAATAACATAGATTTTCATATTTCAGCTCAACTTTAACCAAATGAATTTAGCTCTAACAAAGACAGCTAAAATCGCATTAAGCTGCAGCTGCTTTTGTTATACAATTTCCATTTCAGTTTTCTTTCTAATATTTCTTGGCAAAAGTTTCAAGTGGACTATAATAATATATACATATTTATTTGATTATTTTATTTTTTTTTTTTTTGTTGAGATGACATTGATGTATGTCTGCATAAAAGCTATCTTGGTTGGGCATTTAAGAGATTTCGACAAATATGTCGTATCTGCGCTTCAATCAAAAATTTCTTGCGTGTTATTACCGATTCATAAAAATCACACTCAAATGCTGCTGCTGCTGCTGCTGCTGCTACTCCTGCTGCTGCTACTCCTGCTGCTACTCCTGCTGCTGCTGCTACTCCTGCCCACTGCTGATTCAATATATGTGCATGTATTTCGTTTGCGTTTCGTTTTGGCGCCGCTTTGACTGCAAAAACAAATTCATCAAAAAATGCGTATACTTCATTTACGGCTAAACAATTTTTATAACCAATTTTTACGAGATGGCGCAACAACAGGAACAACAACAGCAGCACGCATAAAAAATGATGTAAATTTTTTTAAAAATGCCAACTTGTTTACAAATAAATAGCCCGGGTTTTTCGTGCAAATATTAGAGGAGCGACTCGCAAAGCGGAAACAGCTAAACAAAGCCAACAACAGCAACAGCAGCAAAAACAAAAGAAGAAAATGAAAGAAGCAGAAAAGAAAAAATATAAGTGAAATTTTAATCCGAGCGAAATGCCAACACTCGACTACAGTGGAGCTTCGACTGGAGTCTGGCCACGCTCTCCCTCTCCCTAAACAGATTTATCTCGCTTAATTTACCGTTATTTGGGAATCAGCTTTGCCAAGGTGCGCGGGGCTAACGCAAACGAAAACGAAAACAAAATGTATATAAAAATAAACCTTCGCATGGCCCATAAAATTTCATTAGCGTCATATTTTCAAATAATTTTCTCTTCTTACTTCTTGGCGCTGCCTCTCTCGAAGCCAGGCCCGAATCCATGTCGCCTCTACCTCTACCTCTATTATAGAGTGTCCCTAGAGCCGCTCGCCTGTTGAATTGTTGCGGCTGAGTGGGCGTGCGCCAAGGTATAATCATAATTTGAAATTGCTCATTCGAATCTTAGATTGGATTAAGTGCGAATTAGAACATCAATAAGGCGTAGCTGGAGATGGAGGCGCAGCTAAAGATGGAGTCAATGAAGTTGGGCGGGAAGGGGGCGTAACGCAACACTGACGACAATGCGGCAAAAAGGGATCAAAGCGGATTTGCCAACACATATTTATTGTGCGCTAGGGAGAGAGACAATAGGTGTAAATGTGATAAATTGTATGTGTGTGAGTGTGTGTGTGAGTGTGTGCAGCAAGGTGTTCAAGCAGGCAACTTAATGAGCGCTGACTATTAACTCCACAAATGCGATGACTGAAATTATGCAGCATAAAATATTAAATACCCTAGCTTATTGAAAGAAATGCTAAAGGGTAGCACAGATATCACACGATATAAAATTATGGAAATTTGTATAAGGTATAAGAGTAAAATTAAATGCTACCAGGGTATAAAAGCAACAAAAAACAATGAAGTAAGCGAGCTCAATACCCTACAAATTTCTAAAATGACTGAGCTTATGTTAGCATTGGGCTTACATAGGCTTACATATAGTAAAGAAAAGGTATTTCGTTCATAGAGAAAACAAACAGAAGCTAATGTTCATTTATCAATTAAATATAAATATATTTATAGACAATACTCAGCTTGACCACGCATCCCTCCCACTATATAAAGGGTATTTAAAAACTACTTTGCTGTTGCACTCCATAAAGCCTTAACTCCAACACCTCTCTCTCTCTCACTCGCTCTCTCTCGGCCTAGCAATTAAAATGTTTGAAATTCTAAAAGCAAAAGCTGTGAAACTTTTTTAGCTCATCAAGCTGGAAACATGCGACAAAAGCCGCTGGGCAGTGCCCACACAGAAGTTGAATACCCTCTCTCTCTCTCTCTCCCTCTCTCACTGCCTCTTTTATCAAAAATGTTTGGAGCGCAAAGTTTGGGCAACGGCATTACGCACATTGACAGCAGCACAAGCCTTTGGGCAGCATTCGGTATAACATAATGCAGCTGGCTTCAGCTGAGACAGTCAACTAACAAATTATCTCTGCATGTGTGCATCACTCAAATGTCTACAACTCGCACTCGCCCTCTCTCTCTCTCTTCTTTGTGTGTGCGTGGGCGTAGAACTGGAACTGATGCCATCTCAAGCATGTGGTCAACAGCGTCAACAACAACAACAACAATAATGATGATGATGAAGGCAAAGCCATCAGCTCAACGCTGTTGTCTGGGAAATTAAGAACAATCCCGAGCAATTTCCGGTACGAGAAACTCGAAAATTGTTCAGCTTTTAGGTCTGTTTAGTTCTGTCAAGGCAAAACTTTATAGTTTTTAATGCCCTGCAGCGATTAGATGAACGGAAGTCGTCAGAAGCCAAGTCCTTACTAGATTGTATTTATTTTTGATGGCATTTGTCGATAATGAGTAGGAATTGAAGTCGACTTTATGCTCTAAGCAAAATTTGAAATAAATAAAGTCTAAGCTTAAGCTTCATATATTCTTCGATTAAATATGATTTATGTTGAGACTATTCAAATCTATGGCTCTATCTCTCTCTCTCTCTCCTTCATACTCACACACTCCTTCTCTCTATCTTAGTTTATATCTATTTTTACATTTCATTGTCCAGTCGTTCCTATTTCACTTCATTCCACATTCTTCATACTGCCTCAGCTATTGTGCCTATCGATAACAAGCAGCTCATCTCTGACGCATTTCCCTTTGCCATTGTAGCGCATTTGCATGTCGCCTAGGCTCTGGCCCTGGCTGTGCATTTGTCTCTTTGGCTCTGGCAAATTTCAATCCAACCTACTCCTTTTTGTGCGCAAGCTTTGAGCTGATTTATTTTTCATTCAAAGTTAATTTATTAGAAAATAGCTAGTGAAGTTATTATCTAACCGAAGACCATATCAGCAGCAGCAGCAGCAGCAGCATTGGGTCTTAGTCTAAAGCCGGGCAAACATTTTGCGACAGACTTTAAATGAAGTAGAAACTCCAAGCCATAAAATTACGCGCATCGTTAGTGACAATTTGCACCGGACGACAGCAGAGACAATGCCGTAAAGGCCGGACACTGCCAGCAGAAAGAGACAGAGTGGAAGAGAGAGAGAGAGAGAGAGAGGGAGCCTGAGTAAGCTATGTAAATTAAGGCGCATAGCTGTATAATGTGTAAAATCTTTGCTGCAGAAACTTGCTTAAATTTCTTCAATTCATTTAATTTAGTTGAGAGGCCGACAATGTCCTTGATAAAGCAAAAGTCAAGGGTATGGCTACGCCCCAGAAAAAAGAAAAGCTTTAAATTACCAAAGCACACAGAGACCAAAAGAGAGAGAGATAGCTATATACCTATAATGAATTCAATGATTTTATTGACTTTTGTGTTGTAATTTATTAGTTGGAATTCGTAGCTAGCCACGCCTCCATGGGGCCTGAGTGGGCGTTTGCTTTGCTTGGCTTTTGGCAACGCTGGCTATTTGTGTCTTCTTCTTGGCATTTTTTTTTCTTCTCTTGGCAAAGCTAAAGAAATTAATTAACCCAACACTGAGCGCAGACCCCAAGGAGCCGCTGCAGCCAGCACTCAATGCCACCTTTGACCTTTTTTTTTCTCATGTTGCTGTTGTTGTTGGCAACCCCCCAACAGCCCGGCCGCCACCGCCACCTGACCCATGTGACCTTGTGTGCTCTCAAAAGCAAAACATGTGTCGTCGTCATCCTCTCTCCCAACTCAATCAAAATGTTGCAGCAGCCGCAATCAACTTGAAAGAGGCACAAAATATATTCAATACAAATAAAATCTTTATAAACACATATATTTATGTGTTTGTGTGTTTGTGTGTGTATATAAATTAATTGAAAATCTTTGACAAACAAAATGTAATTAGCTTTGCAGACATCGAGCGCGTTTTTCGGTTTGCGGTTAGAAGAACTCAATTTGTGTAAACAGCAGGTAGTATTTGATAATGGACGCAACTTTTTGATTAAATGCGTTTCAAGCAAAAGCAAACAAGAGCCGAAGCTCAGCTATAACCAAGTATTTCTCAAGTTTAGCTTGAGGGCATTTGCTTACCTGCAACTTTAAGGCGATATAAATCTAAATGCTTAACCAGTTCCTTTGGCTAGTTTATCAAAGCGACTCATATACCGTAGCCAAGTCAAAGTCAACTCCCATTTTAGTAAGCACTTTGGCAAATAGATATTGATGTTCGATGTTGCCACACCCCCTGATAGATTTACCTAACACATATATATGTATCGCCGTAATCTGCAGTGCATTTGCCACACCTTGGCACCTTGACAATTTGTTCGACAACTCAACTCGCTCGGGTTGTAAACAAAACCGAAAAAAAGTATAAATCGCTAACATGCGATGCACATTTCTCAAATAGTCGCTGGCAAACAACATCACGAAAGCATTACCCACTAATATACCAGCAGACTGAAGCAGATACAAATGCACCTACACATATAGATAGATGGAGATACAGTTACTAAAACTGAAACAGCAGCAGAACCAGAACCCGATACAGATATAAAGTTGTAATTTAAGAAGAGCGTGCACAAATTTCCATTTTTAAGCTGCTGCTGCTGCTGCTGCTGCTGCAGTAATCCGTCAGCAGCGTCTGTTTGGTTTTGTATCAATTCTCAATGCCAAAAACAAATGCCAGAGACTTAAGCTAACAACGAACTATAAATTCTCTTAAATATTCAATTTTTAAAATATTTTATTTAATTCTATATTTACATTTAATATTCTTATAAAATACTTAATATTTTGTTTGAATTATTTTTAAATTATATTTTTTATAATTTTTAATTATTTGAAATTATTAAATTTTTTATATATTTTATATTACTTTTTAAATATTTTTATAATTTTTAAATATATTAAACTAAATGCTAAATTAGATCCAAAACAACTTCTTAGACTCCATTAAAAGAAAATAACTCTTTGACGCAGTCAGAGCAACTAAAATCTTATATAAGTTTTGGCCTTGAATGAAACAGAACTTAACTAAATCTGCACACACGCTCAGCAGAAACTCAATAGAGCATATTAGTTTTGTAAATATCTATAACAATAACTGTTTATGTGTTGCGCAATATGTGAATGATTAATTATGCTTAACGAACTCTACATATAATAATTTAATAAACAAGAAGTAAATAAACATTTTTGTATTATAGCTAGAATATCAAAGCTCAGCTCTTTGAACACACTTTCAATAAATAAACGGGTATTAGACAGTCTGGCATATCCTTGACAACTTAGTTTTTAGGGCTTGGCAAGCTGTCAGAGCAACTGACGCCTGGACGTATGCAATGCATTTTTATTTTTATTTGTTTTACCTCTCTGCTGAGCTATCACATTTGTGACTTTGACTGAATTGCAGCTCACATGAAGTTAGAGCTGCGTGGCAAACTTTGCAGTGGCTTTAGCTACTTTTTTACTCTGAATGCTACTAACAACAGTTACTTAGGATTAGTGCATAGCGCAGAGCGCAACTAAAAGCAAACGCCATAGCACGTAGTAAGCCGAAAAATCCAAGTGCAAATTCCAAGACACAAAAAAACACACAAAGAGACAGGGAGAGAGAGAGAGAGCGAGAGAGAGACAGAGACCAGCAGAGAGCGTCCCTTGATATATGCGTCTTTGTATTCGTTGCCGCATGTCTGAGTACATAACCAATAGCAACAGCAACAGGCAGAGCTGGCGTAAGGCAGGTGGAAAAGCAGCACCTGCAGCGTTGACCTCAGCATCGACAGCTGGAGCAACAAGCAGCACTTAACAAATGGTAAAAGCATCAACAAGCTTCCGCATCCGCAACGGAACGCGCTGCCAACGCAAAGGCACAGATAAAATGTCTTAGCTGCTGCTGCCTCACCTGCCTTACCCTCGCTCTCTCTTTCTCTCTCTTCCTTTCTGCCTCTCTTGCTGTGCTCTGTTGTTGAGCGATTATGCCAAGGAGCTGTTGCCGGTTGCAGCCACTTGAATGGCGTAGAGCACGTGTAAAGCGTTTGGAGTGCGTCGGTATGGGATTAGATGACGAGCACAGAGCTAAGTGGGCACCAAGCAGGTGGAATGCGAGTGTGAACTAGCCGCCCAGGCGACAAGCCGACACACACTCGCATTCATTGTAAAATTGCATGTCTCTCGCCCTGTGTGTATGTGTGTGTGTGTGTGGGCATGGAAGAACGGCATGACACAAGCAATGCACTGTGATATGTCTGTTGTTGATAAAAACATGAAAAAGAAATGCAAATATGCTTTCTGAAATATGAACATGTGAAATATAGCTAAGGAACAACTATAGGAATATTGGTTAACATTTAAAACCAAATATTGCTAAGCAAGAAAAAATGAGCTGAAGAAATGTTGTGTTTTGTATAAGCAACTAATAACAGCTATAATAATTTTTTTTTAATATTTTATATATCCAAAACTAATATATTTAAAATTTAATAATTTAATAGCTCTTATTAATTCAATTCTATTATATAATTTATAATAGTTATCTTCTTACTTATTATTATTATTTTATTGTATACTCAACAAGTAATTACCAATTAGCTTAATTGCCAAGTCAACACTTTAAACAAACAAAACTTGTTCAGTACTTGAGCAAATTGTTTCTGACACACTTGTCGCCTGGCAAGCGCTTCTCTTTTTTTTTCTCCCGCTCAAGTGCAAGTTAAAGCAAAGCATGTGATGTGAACTTTAGACTGAGCAGAAGATGAAGCAAGAAGAATGGCAAACGGCGACAAATAGAAACTGGCGCAAAACAAAGCGCACCAAAACCACCGTTAAAATGCTCGCGTTTTGTTTTGTTATGTAATGCATGTTTATGGTTGCTCATCATTAATTTGTCGATGAAACTTATGGCAATATTCCCAGGCAATGTTTGCTCAAGCTGAGAGCTTTTTCAAGCATGTGTGGGCGTGCATATGTGTGTGTGTGTAAATTTTTAGTAGCATTTGGCGCTTTTCTGCGTGCGTGTTATTGTTTGCCAAAGTTTTTGCATATTATCAACGGCAGCAGCAACAGCAGCAGCGGCAGCAAAAGCAACTGAATGCGTTCATAAAATAATGTAATCTGTTTAAAAACAAACATGTCTTGAGCAATTTCGCGAGGCTAGGGACATATTAAAATGGTACTGGCTGCCGCCACCTAAGAAAACAAAGTGGGAGAGCGTCAGCCAAAGAGCCGTTAACAAGAGTAAGTTGACAAGAAAACAGAGGAGAAACAACAAAAACCAACAACAACAACAAATACTAAAGCAATTTGAGCGCTGCGTAGGAGTCGACGAGATGATAACCTGTAATCGTTACTTAAGCTTCGTTTGCCAGACTCTCGCTCGCTCTTCTAGGTGATGGCAATCGAGATTCGTATGCGGTTAATGCCCTTTATTACAACATGCAATTCCACTTACCATCATACTCTCTATGACGCACTCTGCTTGCGTACAGGGTATGACGAACCCAACTCATCCGAAGTTACCCGACTGCCTTGTGGAAACAAATTTTATGCCAAGATAAGTAAGACGACGACTGCGACTGAGACGGCGACGGCAACGGCAGATAAGAACTTTGCTGCTGCTGCTGCTGCCTTTGCTGTTGCGGCTGCTGCAATTTTAGCGAAGCTCGCGTCAAACTTTCTGAAAATTCATGATGAAAACTAAAAGTATAAGAATCGATGCAGGAGGGCAACGACAACGGTAAACGAGTTTTCTATGGCTGCCCAGAAACTTGAGCGCCTGGCGACCAGCACTCAACTCACGACTGCTTATTGACAACCTATTAAAGAGATAACTAAGAGCACTATTAAATCAAAACAACACCAATGCTAAGAGAGAGGGAGAGTGGCATGTATTTTATAAGGCAAATATGAGTTCAGCTACGATTTTATAAGAAATCGCGCTGGCAGGTAGTTTGAAATTGTAGAAGAATAACTCTTATACACCGATACTCTGCATGCTCTTGATATTGTGTGCATAGCAAAAAGACACTCACCAATACATGAGCATTTTTTAGATTTTATAAGTGTTGCTGCTGACGCTCTCCTGACTGTGTATGCCATTGTCATTATAGAAATTTGTAGCATGCATTCGCTCACTCTTAGAATGGCTGAGAGTGAGAAGAAGGAACGAAAGGAAATGAAATTCAAGTGTCTATTTGCTGTATAAGAGTTGAGGTCATTTGGAATTCATTGGAATATCGTTATCAAGTGATGCATATTCAAATTCAAATTTAATGCAATGCGAAATGCAGTTTGACATTGAGTAAGAGACAATTATAGCTTAGCAGCCACTTTGCTAATGCAATTACATTTCAAGTAGCCGAACATTTCACTTACAATTCATATCCCACACTCAGCGCAAACAATAAGCTCTTTGTTGCAACATTCGCATAGACATGCTGTGCCACCCACCCACTCAGCCTCCTCCTCCTCCTCCTGTTACTTCTACTCCTGCTGAAGTTAACTCTTTCGTGCAGCAGCTTTGTTGAAGCGTAACAGTAAGCAAGAAGCTTCCTAGCCGCTTGCCACTACTTAAAATATGAGCACCCATTTCCTATGGTCAAGCAATTGAAAATGATTTGGAGCAGCAACAACAACAACAGCAACAACGAAGGCAACAACAACTGGCTGAAGCAGAGTAAACGACGACGACAAAGTCAAAACAGACAGAATTTGTCGAAAATTTGCTGTGAACAAGCTGAGGACAAAGTGCTGCACATCGCCAGGCAAAAAGGATTACGTCAAGCATATGTATTATATGGGTGGCTGAGTGCCCCCTTCCGACTGCCTCCACACCCAAATCTATGCCGGCCCGGCAAACTTATTCGTTTGCTCGTGTCCCAGGCTGACTTGAAGGACTCGAACTGGAGCACACACAGATTTCAATTTTGCGATACGAATTCGATGGCAATTGTCCTGGCCATCCCCGAAGCTTCCTAATATGACATTTGAAGTGATTTTTATGTGAATCTAGCTGCTGTTGCTCGAGGGCTTCTGCTGCTTTTTTTTCTCGCTTTTTTACGACCAGCGATTGTCCGGCGGACGCGCGTATGTGTGAGTGTGTGTGACTGTTTGCAAAACTCATGCCATGCGAAGCGCGATAGAGACAAAGAGACCACCCAACAGAGTAGACAAAAAACAACAAATAAAAAAAAAAGACACCCTTGAAAATTTCTAATCTCTTAATGGATGACAATCTGCGTTTTAAATGGTTTGCACGAGTCCTGGCCAAAATGGAGCCCCATCAAAAATAAAACTAATTCCATCAGAGAAAGAGAGAGAGAGAGAGAGACAGGGAGCGACGTGGCCATTGTTTGCCTAATGAAAGAACGCTGTTCTGGCAAGTTTTTAAAGGATTTCATTTGATATATATAGAAAGACAGAGAGTGCGAGAGTGAGAGAGAGCAAGAAAAATGATTTGGAAAATTGACATAACATGTCAGAGCTAATCACACGCTTCACTGCGAGTCAGTTAGACATTCAGTCAGTCAGTCTGACGGCAAGTTCATAAATCATTGTGTCTATAATCAGTAAATAAATCTCGCGTAGTTGTCAAATATTTATGTTGATGGCTCCCCCGAAAGCTGAGGCAACTAATCAAATTATGTAACGAAAACCTCAAAGGCGCAGGCTTTCTCGCTACACAGCCTGAGCCTCAACATGAAAGCATCTTTGGCATCTGCGGGCCTGCGCTGAGCTCTGCGCTGAGCGCTGCGTCAGCCACCAGACATGCTGGCGACACAAACATGTCATCGATGCTGCGCCATGGGTAATGGGGAATACGCACATCGTATGCCACTTCAATGCCCGCAGGATAATCTTGAATAATAAAGCGAACAGCACAGACCAGACCAGACCAGACCAGACCAGCCAGGCGACAAGCAAGCTGAGATTTTGCTTCCAGACGACTAAAGATGGCACTCGTGTTAGATAGATTGGAGTTGGACTGTTTTAGATATATATATATATACATATATAGATCAAACAGATGATAGCAGAGTGTCTGATCTCTCAATTATTTCAACTTTTGCTCAGCATGCATACAGCTCTCATATCACACAAAGAAATCTATAATTTCTCAATCAACAGAAGAGTATTTGAAATCTTCGTGCACTATCGATATGACAATCGCAACTATTTGTCGGCTGTGCAATCGCGAGTGCTTTAACATGCAGAGACCTAAGAGCAGCGACTGCGACAGCGACGTCGACGTCGACGTCCGAGACTGCGACTGCGACTGCGACTCCAACAAATAGAATTCAACACACTCAACACACAGATTCGCACTCGCACTCTCGCTCACATGCAGACTCACTCAACCACTCGCTATCTTTGTCCCACTCACACGCGCGTAGGTAAGGACTAACTGTTTTTACACGTCTATGCGCCATTTTGTATGTCGACGCGCCATTTGAATATTTAACAGCAAGCAAAGCCGAGCTCGTCTAGCTTTATATCTATATATGGGCTCTATAGAACTGTCTGTCTGTCTGTCTCTCTGTTCGTTTGTCTCTCTGTTTTGTCTGACTGTTTGGTCGCTTTTTAATTATAGCTTTTAAATGCCACCATCCTAACGTGTATTTTATTTATTTCACAGCTGCGGGTGGCTCATCAAACAATGTGCCGGAAAAACGCGTCATGTTGTGGGCGTAGCATGTGGGCGTTACGGGAGAGAGTCGTAGTGGAGTGGAGTGGAGAGGAGAGCATTGGCTGTATGCAAACTTCCGTTTCCGCTACGCTAACCCATACCCAAGCCCCCATATCTATATCGCCCTGTGGCCCGCCATGTGGGAGCGAGCGCTAAAATTACTCGGGCGCTTTTAATTTGATATGCAAATACAGCAAAAACGAAAGCAAAGGCGGCAAAGGTTGATGTGATGGAAATGTGAAAAGTGAAAAGCAGACACGATACCCAGCCAGACGCCCAACCAGACGCCCAATCAGACTCCCAATCAGCCCAGCTGCCAGCCAGCCAATCCTTCAGCTGTGGCAAAACCCAATTGCGATGCCAACACGTTCTCTATTTGCAGTTCAAAGGCTCAAATGAAGTGCGGCAAGTGGTGCAGGCCCCACTATCAAACCAATTACAGGGTATGGGTAATGAAAGAGACCCTAGCCTGCCACTGCTGCTGATGCTGATGATGATGAGCTTGATGATAGCAAAGCATGGCAAATGCCAGTTTGCCAATGATGGCCATGGCTGCCATAACGGAAGCCAAAGAGACGCCTGGCGTTGCCACGTTATTTTTTTTTTCATCTTATTTTACGAGGTGGCTAAAAGTTGGCGATAGTCTAAGCTGACTTATCCGTTGCCAAGGCAATTAAAAATGTGAAGCCTTAACTGCGTCACAAGCTGTTGATAGGCCCTTAAGTCGACAAGAAATCGTCGAGCGTCGTGCGTCAAGCTCCAAAAGCCAACGGAAGTGAACTCAACTCAGCTCAGCTCAGCGCAGCTCAACCCAACCAAACCGACCAACTCCGCTCAACTGCTATGCCTTTTTATTGTGGGCATAAAGTGGGCATTAAAAAGGCTGTGAGGGAAATGACAGTTGTGAAAACTACGAAACTATCTTCAAGTTCAAAGAAAAGCCATGAAGTTTTCATTTAGAAACAATTGAGATTTCAATTAAACATGTGCAGAAGGTTTCATGATAGGGAAAGGCAGGTCAATAAAATCGTACGACAAGACTTTTAAAATACTTCTAGCCAAGATATAAGTTTATATATAAAAATTTAATATTTCTTCTAAAACGAAATAAATAATATTCTTATATATATAAATAGAGTTGAGTTTAGAAAAACCAACCATAACATTTTAATTGATTTAGACTTGACAAAGAATCATTAGAACGAGTTCTGCTATTCTATACTATGTAAATATAATATTATTTCATATCTCAAGCAATTCATATAATATTCCAAATTACACAAGCTGTCAAAATCAGAAACTTCAAATATTCCCCCTCGCACCACACTTCAAATAGTATATTTCGAATTTCAAATCAATGTTTCGATGCATGGAAGAGCCACCCTCGATGTGTTCATTGCATGGCCAAGTGTTGGCTTTGATCCGCTGGCCTAATCGCGTTGACACTCGGAATGTCAATTGCCAATGCCCCCAACTCCACCCCCCGCTCGGACTAAACTAAATGTAATTCGATACCTTTTTTTCATGGCTGCCTGCATTTATCGAAAAGGGCCAACGAATTAATCGACACACGCTCCGCACTAATCGCTTTATGAATGCAGCGCACAGGCTAACGAATGCCTAACTGATGAGATGTGCATGCCACGTGCAGCAGCAGCATTCCAGCAGCCCCTTCCACCACGCCCACTCATTGACAGAGGTGGCAGCATCATCATCAGCAGCAGCAGCAGCAGCGGCATCGCAATCGCTGTGCACTCAATCACATGCCGGAAATCAAACGAAGCGGATATCCGTTCAAATGGTCGCTGGGCTAACCGCAATGTGAAATCGAAAGTCCGCTGATTAAAACTCGACTCCAGCAACAGCATCATGATGAGCATCAGTGCCACATCATAATGAACATCAATAGTCGCCATCGTGTCGTCGGCTTTTCCGGAAATTTATGCATGTCAATCAGCAAATTAAGCGTGTAGCACGTCCAGCAGCCAGGCAAAGCATCATCATCTTCTACAGCTTCTACAGCTTCTACGGTTTCTTCTTCTTGCTCATCATTGCGTCACATTTTTAACTGCTATGGAAAGCGTTCTCTGCAACATTCAAGTTAACTTCAAACATTTATTGCATTCTGAAGTTGTTGTTGTCCGTAGATATTTCGTATTCCGTATTTTTTTCTTCATTTTTATTACCCGGACTCGCCAGACTAAAGTCCGGCGCCAGCTTCCCCATAAACAGAGAGAGACAGAGATAGGGGGATAGACAGGGAAGGAGCTCACATTCATATATATATGCTGGCCGATCCCCAATACCGGCCTGACAGAGGCCACACCCAACCCCAGACGCCTTCTCCCTGACTCCTGTCGCCATCTTCTGCCTCCTGTCTGACCCCTTCGCTGCTCTCGCTAACCCTTTCTACAAGTTCGCACTTTTAGTCGCACGTAAGTTGAAAGTAAAAGCAATAAAAATAAAAATAAAATTTGGGACTACTGCAAAACGCTTTCTCGTCTCCACAAAGACAAAGTCCAACTGTCAACTCGCTTTGCATGTGTGAGGAGAGCCAATCGCTAGAGATGAACGTGTGAGGCGTTAGGGAGTTGGCATGGGAACTATGAGAAAAAATCCTATATTACAGTTGCCAATAGTTGCAGTTTAATGCTACTTTGAATTCTGTGTAAGTTTTCAAACTCGATTCATATTAAATAAGAATATTGAAATATTTGTAATTTGACTAGCTTTCTGATTCCCACATCATCTCAATTTATATTTATATATTTGTCTCGTATTCACACTATTAGCAGCTCGTCCTATATTATACTCTGACTCTATGACATATGGACATATAATAAGAGCTTATCTCAATCGCTTAACAACTCGAAATTCATTCCTAACTCTCTCAATGGTTAACTATCGCCTCACGAACTATGCCCATCTCTAATACGATTGCTCCGCAAGTGTTTTCTTCGTATAGTTGGGCGCTTTTATTGTTTATTCGTTTTCGATAAGGCAACGGAAATTGCGAAGGACCCCACTTTGACGTTCATTGGGTTTCCTGTGAACAGAAATGAATTAAAGCCAGATAGTTGAGACAGATAGACAGATAGAGATAGGCAGATGGAGAGAAGGAGAGCGAGACAGAGAGACAGCATTGAAATGAAAAGAAAAACAAAGTGCGTAAAACTGACAAAATTTTCTTTTCTTTTCGTTTTTTTGTTGTTGTTCGGAACGATTTGTGTTTTCGGAACGAAAAGATATTGGAGCCGGCTCTTTGATAGGCTTTTGTGAACTTTTTGATTTAGAAAACAATTAGAGAACCCTTGAGCTGCAAGCAGAAGTGGAAATAATGAAAATATTGTGCTTCGACTAGTTCAGCAACAAAAGTGTTCAAATCGAAAGCAAATACGTTGCTGTGAGGCAAGGTATTCTTGCTCTGACAATTTTCATAACGTATTTATCGAGCTCTATGCAAGGGCACAGGCAATTCTTATTTCATAACGAATTCGGGAATGAAAGGAAAATCTGCTTGAAAGCGAAACAACAAAGCAAAGATTAATATTTACAGCTATGGCTAGTATCTATTATCGAAGTAGACAAAACTTGATTCTTGCTGTTCAATTTAGCTAGAGTTCAAATTGAATAACAAATAATATTTGATTCCTTCTAAAACTTTTATTTATTTATTAGATTATTTTTTTCTCTCACTGTCAATCTCACATCTAATTCTAAACATCTCTATATTTCAATCTATCACTATCTATCCCAGCTCCTCTCTCTCTCTCTCTCTTATTTATGTCTAACTCTCCCTATCTTTTGCTCACATTCCAACAATCGCCACATAACTGCGAGCTTACTTCTGCTGCTGGCCTCGCCGTAAGGACATTCATTAGCTGACATAGCAAACGGCGCCCATTGAGGGGCAAAATGCTGTTGCATAACGCTAATTACGCATTTTGTAGCCATTTCTAAACGCTCGCAACGCATGCTGCATCGCTACGGCCATTGGCCAACCAGGCGTATGAAACAAAAAAATAGAAACAGATAACAGAGAAACGAGCAAAACTCTTTACTCTGAACAGGCGACAGACGACAGAGGACAGAGCGCACAGAGGACAGATGATGTGGCGACTTTGTAACATGAAAATCGCCAGGACAACAGCACGCGACGTTGCCACCTGTCTGACTGGCTGCATGGCTGCATGGCTGCATTGCTGCCTGGCAGGCAGACGCACCTCCCAGCCAAGCAGGCAGTTTACAATGTGCCGCACACCTGACTTTATAGCCTGCGCAACACAGAATTTTTGCTGCATAGACACAGAGTATTCGGAAAATTGGTTGCAGCACAAGCGCCGGACGACTGTCTGCCCGCCATTATCCAAACGAATGCGAAACCAAATTCCTGGCAGAGAAACATGCAACGCATGCTGCGTGACTGTGTGACTGTGTGACTGCGACCCCTAACTGTGACTGTGACGGGCTAACGGCCGGCGAATGCCTTAGGCTAAATTGCTCCAGGCGGGGAATGCTTGAAAGCCTCTTGCAACAGACAAGTCTACAATCCCAAAGATCTAATCCTATTTGAGAATATATATAGTGGCATAATCAAACTCATTTACTCATTTAACAAGAGACTTTTGCCTTAACTTCTCCTCAGCTACTGGGTATCTTTGCGTCTACAACACTTTGGGCCAGCGCATTTTGTCTCTCTCTCGCTCTCTCTCTTTGTTTTGTTCTCGCCCGCCCAGTTGAAGTAGTGTAATTGAAAAATTCTAGGAAAGTCAAGTCCAAAGTGAGAGTGACAGCCGGGCAGGCGGAACGGAAGGCGTCTCCAAAGTTACGCTGCAGAAAATGCGCCAATGTGCGTGAAGGAAGGTGGCGCCATCAAGCGGCAAGCAGCGATGCAGTGAAACATGGCCAAGTTGCAAGTCAACTCGACGGAGCACACTCGCTGGCTGAGTATTTTCAGTTGCCTGTTTTAAACGCTTGGCAACAGCAATTCCCATTTCATGGCACATTATTTTGCGGCTTTTGTTTCGTCTGCGCTTCCAATAGCTATATGTCTCTGTGTGTGTGTCTGAGTTTCTGTTCCAGGCACGTGCCTGGGCAATTTTGTCTGGCTTTGCCTGCACATATAATACGAAACAAAACTTGGCATATTTCTAATGCTTATTTATGAAAATGGTGTCTATGAAAAAAATATTCAAAATAAATAATATTTAGTTTTTATTCCTCTTCTCTTTTTTTTTTTTTTTTTTTGAATAGCGAAACTAAATAATTTTTAGTTGAGAATGCAATTCCAACATTTTCATTTCAACAGCTGCTTAATGTATTTGCAAGCAACACTCTATGGAAATCAATTTAATTAGATTTTTCAAAGTTTTTTCTTTTTGCAACCATTTTCACAAACACTCCTTTGAAAGTACACAAAAACCAGCCGAACTCATTCAATTAGTCAAAAAATAAAGCAACTGTGTTAAAACATACACATATATATGTATACACTTATTGACCATTCCACCATTCCTCTCATTCCGTTCGTTCCGCCTCATTCCACTTCGCCCCTTTTGAAACTGCAAGACAAAAGCATCCAATTTGCAATATGAACTCTAACTCTCTTATTCCATTTGAGAGCCTAACAAGCCGCACACACACACATAGAAGAACTCTCACACTCACACCAACACACACATGAGTCATGACCTGCTCCAACTTTAAATTAGCTGATTAACTAAATAGTAAAACAAACTGGAAATGTACAAGCATAACAACGTTAGTGTGGAGGTATGAGATAGAGCGAGAGAGAGAAAGAAAGAGAGAGTCAGACAGACAGAGCAACAGATTTCTACTACGTGAATTTTGTCTGCAATGGCAACTGCCAGCAACAACAACAACACCGAGAACGGAGGCAATCACAAAATACCGAAAATAATATTTTTTAGCGCTTCGCTGCATAAAACAAAACAAGCTACCCAAAAATAAATAAAATACAAAAAAAAAAAAGATGGCAGGCAAAAATAAAAGAAGAAACGTAACAAAAACAAAACATTGCCTGGCTAAAAAATCAACAGCTCAACAAACAGAAGAAAAAAGAGCGAAGCAGGAGTGTGAAGTAACGGAGCAACTGCAGCAAAACTGTAACCAGGCTGTGCAAATGAAAAACGTATTTTATCTTTCCACTGGCGAGGCGAACGAGCAGCGCAAAAGGCAGCAGCAGCCGCCACGAAAGCTCCAGCAGCAGCAAGATGATAAAAGAGTAGACCATTTATCAAAAAATACTCACTGTGCCCAGCGCGAACGAACGACCACCAAAAATATATGAACGCACACTGGTGCATTAATTGCTAAAAATAAACAACGCCGCAATGACGAGGCGAACAAAATGAATGGCTACACACATAGCGTTCACTTAGGCTGACGCTGTCATGCTGAATGCCAAGTCGCCCGGGCTGCCTAATTTGCGTATTGCTTTTTGCGCCTCGCTAATTGAGGTTGCACTTTTGTTATCCCCGTTGCCACACTGTGCGCTGCGGCGTCTCTAGCAACGGCTGTTCGCTGTCTATGCCCTTTAGCTCTGACTTTTATGTTTTCGCCGCGCAGATATAAAAATACGAAACTAACTCTCTCACACACACACACACACACGCACAACGAGCAGTGAGTGTGAGAGTGAGAGTAAGGGAGAGCAAGGCGAAAAGATAGCGGTACGTGTGCGGAACCAGGTATTGATACCCTTGCAAAGCAAGTTAGAATTTTGAAGTCTTCAGTATAGAGACTCTATAAGACTTAAGAGACACTACACATACTGACTGATATTCGAAATACTCATTTACAATTAAAAATGTTATAAATAATAGTTGCCTATAATATACTCTTGAAAATACATAAAATATATACAAATTATCATCAACCTAACTACTATTCGAACTATTATAAAATTAACAGTAATAATAATTGGTAATACAAAAAAACATTTTTGAATGAAATATAAAAGTATCCAAAAGCCATTTTAACATATAGAGTCAATTGTAAGATTTATAGGGTATTCAATCTGCGACTATTCGCTGATAGCTTCTTATACATTCTTATTACATATTTTTTTCGCTATGGCCGAGCCAAAATATTTTGTACGCGCAGAAAAATAACAGTAAATGTGGCTTGCTAACATTTTTGGTGAAGAGCGTGTGTTGAGCGTGACGGGGAGAGAGGGGCGATGCAAAACCGGGATAAAATAAAGCAAAATATGAAATGAATGAATTTTTGTTACCCACTGACACGATTTATTTACGAGTGTCCTGGCCATTGTACATATATCCAACATGTGTAGCCTAAGCTATTGCCCGATTGTATTTGTTGTTGTTGCTGTTGTTGTTTCTTGCGGAACAACAATAACAATTTTTTATTATCCCTTCTACAACGTTGCCCGCACTGTGTACATCATTATACAACAATTGAAATGTTGTTTGGCGTCGCCTCGCCTCAGATTGCGGCGACGACGACAACGAGTGGCGCCCCCTAGCGGCGAGGGGGATTTCATTGAAGTTCTGGGCTTTAGCCAGAGCTTGACGGAAAGCACTGCCAAAGGCAGCCAGGGGGAGTAATACAGGAACTTTGCCAAAATAAAAATCATATACACACACGCACACACAACACACACACACAGAGAGACGGCTTTTTCAATTACCAGCAAAATATACGAGTTCTGCCTGTTGTCATGACCTTTGGCGAAGTTCCACATGTGGATTTGGATTTGTTTAGTGGGCGAGGTTGGGTTGAAGCCAGGTCTGAAGTGTACGCGTTAGGTGATATATATTAAAAATTTATGATACACACGACTTGGCCATTTTCCTAATAAGGAATTAGTTTGATAAACAGCATAACAACGAAATGTACTCTCATTTATTACATTTTCAAAGTCTTATAGAGAATTGTTGTTAGCTTTAGATAACCGAAGCCATGAAGATGAATTTGCACAAGTTGTTCCAATTTGTTCAAATTCGAATCATAAGATAGCAAAGTTATAGTATTTAAATGAAACACTTCCAGTAACTGTATTTACTCTGAAGTAAGCTAAATCTCCCTTTTAATGCTAGACTGAAGACATCTCAACTCTTTACTGCCTCACATTCCATTTCGAACAACTCTAACTCTATGCAAAACTTCAGTGTAACTCCCACCTGAACATATTTTCCGCCTCGTCTGCTTCGGAAACATTCATTAAAATTCAAACAGCAAAATTGACGAAATATGAAAAGTTAATTTAAGTTTCACTTACAAATGGAAATGAAACAGAAACGAAATGAAATCCATAGACAGTCCGCACTCAAAAACAGTGCCCAATCATATAGAGCAGGGTGACCCAAAATAAATAAATATAAAAAAAGATGAAGAAAATGGAGCTAACAAACATGATGCGGATCCAGACGACGCCTCGTCTGGCGAGCTGAAAAGGGTTGCAAGCTGTCTCTCTATGTTTCCCTTCCGCTCCCGTTTCCTCGCTCCGACTGCCGCCTAATAGATTCCGCATAAATTTATGCGCCCCTTTTTCTGAAATATGAGCCCGTCGAGTTCACGACATTTGTTTAGACAGCAAAAGTTGTGACGTAGGCGGGGCCCGGCGGGCTGGCGGGGCTTTGTGTTTTTCATCCATCTATTTGCACAAAATTAAACACCCGACGCGTAAAGCAAATAAGTTTCTCTGTGCTGAGCCAAACAATTATCCCTTGTACAAATTCATTTGCCGCACTATTGTCTCTTGCAATTAACACGCCCAGCGACGAATGAAAATCCGATTTTTGATAAATGCTCCCAGATAAGAGCAATGGCGTGTGCAAGAATGAGACGGCGAGCAGGAGATGCGATCGTAACTTTTGGCTGCTTTACGGCTTTGGCATAATTGCGACGTCATTGTCGAGTTGTCAGAAATTGCGAATTTCGCAAGCTGCGAGCCAAAAAGGCGAATTTAGTTATAAAAAGCAAATTGCGTTCGCAAATTAGTTGCCATTTAAGAAGCCAGCCAACGTTGTCAAGAGCAAAGCCATAAACATGAAGTAGCAGAAAAAAAGTCTTCGCGCTCAACGAATTCGCTGTACTCTTTTAACATTCATTTGAGTTATTGGAAAAAAGAAGATGGCCGTATAAGAACTGAGATGGCAATCGAATCTACAATACACAATTCATGCAGAGACATATATATGATCAACACTAGTATCAGTATGAGTGCAAGAGAGACAAGCAGCTGTGCTGCGCTCCTCCATGTTCATTTGAGTACTTTAGAGCAAAAGATGGCTGCCTAAGCTGTTAAAGAGAACGGCAGGCCAGCCAATAACATTCGCTCTCTTGCTCATGTTCGATCTACACCAGTGACTGCATGTGCATGAGCGAGACAAGTAGCTAACTCTTTGCATATTCATAAGTTGGAATGGAACAAACTCTCTTTGTATGTGTGGATATGTACAAGAAGGAAATATAAAGTGTATAATATGAGACCATGAATAAATTCAAGATAATCTAATAGAAGTGCAACAAACAGACTGGCAAAGCTATATTACCCGCTCTTCTTGCGACTGTTATAAAAACTGCACTCGAGACGGTAAAATTCTTTGAGCAGTTTTCGTTGTCGGGGCAACAATGTGACGAGACCATAAAATTTTGATTTGACAAATGCATGTTTGAGCGCATGCAAACGGGCGGGGGGAGGGTAAGAGAGAGGGAGTGAGAGAGAAAGGGGGAAAGAGCAAAGGAATTTGTAGATAAAGGATCTGGGAATTGAGTGAGCTACCTGCCTTTTGAGTTTTTTGAGTTGTAAACAAAGTTTGTCGCGTTCTACGCGTTGCAAAAAGTTAGCAGTTAATGCGACAAAAGGGATTTACGTAGCAAAGTTTTGCGGCATTGCGCAATGCAATCTGCAGTAGCCGCAACCACAGCAGCAGTAGCTCTGCCTCAGCTTCTGCCTCTGCCTCTGCCTCAGCCTCTGTCTTTTTCGCTCTCTTTCCCCCTCTGGTATATTAGCTGAGGCAAAGGCTCTTGTCAAGTGCTGCTGCACATGTTGAGGACTTCGCTGACAAGCTGGGCTTGGGAAGCGGCAACACCCTTAGCAGAATAAAGAAAACGCACGCACGTCACGCCGTCGGCTTTGGCGCACTGCAAAGCCCCAAGGCTGTGTGGCAAGTAAGGCAGCGTTTGCCACGTATGCCCGATTCCTAGAACGCCACACAAAAGCCACATTGTGTCGCTTTAATGAAATGAATGGCCTAAAGGATGGCGTCCTGAATTGAGAACTTTGCACGCTTCCAACGTTGCAAACAATCAAAAATTAAAGCTGCTCTAAGATGCAGACGCAGAGCTTGAACGTGTGCCGCAATACACACATGACCTACTATCAATCAAATCAGGCTATGATAATAAAGCGGAAATTTGTTTTCAATTGACTCATCAATTTGGCCATGCATTTTTTATATTTCGATTAAGTACTTGAGGTGCATGGAAAGTTGAAAGAGCGCGCTCAGTCATAGGAGAGTAATTACACACATGTATGCCTAATGCAGTGGTCAGAGCAGTGCAGCTATATGTAACTTATTTAATATTCAGCTAGCTTTCGTCGGGGCAAACAAAGAGGGGAACAGTCAGATTGAGAGACATTAGGCAGCCAATTGAATAGGTTTTTAGACAATGCCAACTATCTTATTTTTCATTGGCTGCAATGCAATGCAAACCCATGATGGCTGTTATTACTATTTTTTTTTATAGACTAGCTAAATATACTCTGCATACTTTTAGGATTACTTAAGAAGTTTATTACATATTACATATTTATCTAATGCTTGTTCATTTTATGCTCCAACTTTAACCAGCTCTCTATTGATTAAGCATATGATAACTACTCTAGCTAAATACTCTTTTATGTGTATTTAAACGGTTCTTAATTATAATTTTGCAACAAAGTTTAATCAGTATGCATTGCCGTTACAAAACTTTGAATTAATTTTATTACAACTCTCAGGAGTTACGTTGGAAAATCTACGTGGCTTTGCTGCAAATGTCTACACTTTGCTTGTTTATGATGTTACCTTTATGACTCGCCGCAAGTCGAAGACAGCTAACGGTTAAGTTGCGTGCAATGCTCAAAACTTCCCTCAAATATATATGTATATATATATAACTCTATAGAGCCCAATTTCCCGCACTCCCACACGCAGGGCTCTGGCCAACAATGCGCTTTGACTGCGCCTTACTAAATTTATAACTATGCGCTTTTTATTATTATTATATTCGCTCTTTCTTTTACTTGCTGTTGCCTTTTATTAAAAACAGTCAACAGCAACAACAACAACAGCGTGGAATGGCCGAAGCTAAAAGGCAAGTAAGCCACAAAGTTGAAAAGCAAAATGCCAACTCCTTGCCAAGAATGAGAAATCGCAGAACAGAACTGAGCCAGAGCAGCAGAAAGAAGCAGAAGCAGAAGCAGAAGTCCTCACGCAGCAGAGTTTAAGTGGCACAGGAGCTGCGCCCCTTATAATATTTTTGCATACGTATTGCAAAAAACAAAAAAATAAAACCATTTTATATGCATATATCTCTCCCTCCCTCCCTCTCTCCCTCCCTCTCGCTCTCTCTGTTTCTGCTACTCTTTGTGCGTCACGAATTATTTTCTTTTGTTTTTTTGCATTTTTTTCGAGTCTTTGGAGCAAACAACTTTGCATTCTGTGACAAATTAAGTTGGCAGCAAATAAGAAATTTTTATATACCCTTGCAATGAGTGAAATTCTTAGAAATTGCGCCATAAAGACTTAAAAGGTTCATTACCAAGCAGCAAGTGGCAAAGCAGCAATGCAACATTACGGCTCACATCATTCAACTATGGCCCATAATTGCGGGCCAACGACTTTTGGCTTTTAATGTCATTGATTTATTGACTCCTTTGACAGACAGCATTTAATTTGCCTTTTGTCAAGAGTAATGCAGCAAATCTGATTAGAGCAGTATAAAAATATGCAGCATTAAGTGCATTCGATTCGTTTTACTCCTTAAGATTAAGCGAATCGCACTTCATACGTATTCTCCTCCTCTCTCTCTCTCTCTTTCTCTCTCCTATTTTTGAGCCCTGCAAATATTCACTTATCCAATTGCAAATATTGCCTTTCTATGCAATTCTCAAAATGTCAAATTAAATTTCCTTTATGTACAATAATATATTATAAAATATATTAAATTGTTTAATGACCTATTCTGAAGCTCATTAAACTTTTAGCTTTTTAAAATTCCGTTTTATTACCCCGCTTATTTCTTGCTTCAAAAATTTTATCGTGCACTTTTGCTCGACAAAGTTGTAAGATTTTAATCAAATTTGCCAAAGTGTGTCTAAATTGGCAAACATTGAGAGCAGCTCACCCCTCGATATCTGAGTTACCCCATTACGCGCTCTCTCTCCCCCACATCTCTCCCTCTCACTCTGGGGACCGCCTTTGCATATGTCGTAATTTGCGCCAGCCAATTTGCATGAACTGCACACACACACACGAGTGAGTAAAGGTGTGTGTGTGTGTGTGTGTGTGTGTGTGTGTCTATGTGTTCGCTTTTTTCTTAGCCTTAGCCTTTGCCTTTGCCTTTGAACTTTTTGCAGCTGCGAGAAAAATGATAAGATGACAGCATGTGAAGCACGAGCAGCGGCAGCAGCAGCATCAACAGCAGCGCTAGCTACATAAAAAAATGGCATCACATTTTTTAAAAAATATTTTGGGGCAGACAGTTGGTAAACAGCAGCCAAGTGGCCAAGAGCGTCTGACGAACTTTTTTATGAATGGGAAGGGGTGGTGGTGAAGAGGTGAAGAGGAGAAGAGGAGGAGGCAGCACCTGGCTGAAAATTCTTGCGGCAGAAAACACAAATTTAGACGTGCCAAACATGATGAGCGGGGTAAAGAGCGAGGTAGAGAGAGGGAAAGCGAGAAAGCTAGTGTGTCTAGGTAAGTGAGAGTGGGTGTGGATAAGGGGTATATGGACACCTAGCTGCTGTATGCGACACGTAGCCTTTGGCATTGGCCTCCCTAATGAGCTAACACTTTGAGAAGACGCCTTGGCAATGAACTTGTGTGTGTGTCTGTGTTTGTGAAGGTAAAGGTGTGTGTGTGTGTGTGTGTTTGTGTAAAAGATAATGCTGATGCAGCTGTAAGTTGCTTGGAAAAAAGTTTATGTCTAGCTGCGGAGCTAGACTAGAACAGAAGCCAAATGAGCTAAGCAATGACTCAATTTTCACTGGAATAGTGAAGGAATTTTGTAGAGCTATGCAGAAAGATATAGAGAAATAGAGAGAGAGAGAGAGAGATAGAGAGAGAAAGAGTGATACAACTGTAATGTTTCAATTTCCATTGAAACGCGAGCAAATGATATTTGCGTGAATGAGAATGCTGATGACTCATGAAGCAGACTCATGAAGCAGACATTGTCGTAGCTCAATGGACTGTTTATCAAATAATGGAGATTTGTCATATATAGAACTATATATGCTATATTTTTCATACAAGTCACATAGATAAGTGCATATTCAGGACGCCTAAAATTTCAAATTCAATTCTAGAAAATGAAAGCTGTAGAGCCCCTACCTGACCTGATATTGGTTCAATGCTCTTATCACATATTATGTTGCTGATAGTTCCCATAATACAATGACTTATTCATCAACATATACCAACAGTCACTTAACAGCTTAAAGGCTAGCTCCTAGCTCCACTCTGCTAAATAAACCAAAACTTTAATTGGTTTTCCGCATTCCTAAACCCATTTCAAATATATTCCATGCACAAATACCCTAGCATTACGTACAAAGCTTCAATTGCCAGCTGTCACACTTGCCTGCTCCCCTTCCCTCTCCCTCTGCCACTCTTCCCATCGCTCTTTATATATAACGCATAAATAATAAGGCAGCTGTCCAATATTCAATTTAAACTTCAATTTCGCAACAAGACCAAAAATCGATGAAATTACTTTTTATGCCAATATACATACACACACAATATATATTGTTCATCTGTATGTATATAATTGTAAAAGCAAATCGCCAAAAACCCCAGGCCCTGGCTTTAGCCCATTAGCGCTTAACGAGCAAAAGGCTTGGACTCTAAGCCCCGCAATGCCCAGCCGCTCTTGATTGGCTTTATAAACAAAAGTTTTTTGTAGTCATTGGGAATGCTCTACTCATCAAAAATTAATGCAAAAATAAATAATAAAATAATACACCGTTAAATAATCCGAAAACCAACACCATTAATAAAGTGAAAACGCGGACGGCAGCAGACGGGTGGCAGGAGGCAGGAGGTAGGACATTGGAGAAAAATACGTAACTCGCGAGCCAGCCACTCGCCAACACAATGAAATATTGGCAAATAAAACGATTTTGACGCTGAATTTAAAACAAGTGGCACGTAGCAGACGAAGCGCCAGGACACAGCGCCAGGACGAAGTGCGAGCAGGAAATACGAGAAGCAACCCCCAAAAAAACACAAGCCTCAAATTCAAAATCGCATTTATTATACTTACATTCCAATGGAGCGGGACAGGGAGCGGGAGGCGGAGGATGAACTGGATCAGATGCGGGCGCAGGAGACGGTGGACTGTGCACAGTGCCGTGCGTTTGTCAAATATTTATTCTTTGGATTGGATCGCTGGATTTACTTATTAGCATGCGCGCCCGCGCGAGCTGCCCGGCCCCAAGGACCAAGGACCGACGACGCAGGACCAAGGACCAAGCGGCAGGACGCGCCCCCACTCGCTAACGAATATAAGTGCAGACACTCCAACTCGATTTCTGTCTCGCGGCGGAAGGGCCACTCGCTCGGCACGGAAATAGGCTAAAGAGCGCGTGAAAAAGTGCGCCAGGTAGTCGAGACACCTGAAGTGTTTGACGTGCCAGGACACTCCTCGCAAGGATGCGATGTGATGCGCTGTCAATCGTCGCTGACACAAGCCAAAATCAATTGTGGAAGGGCAGCAAAATTACCAATTAGTTAAATGGCAAAATGAGTGAGCAACGGAAGGGAGCAGCAGTGACGGAGCAGAAGGAGGAGGAGCACGAGCAGGAGCAGGAGCAGAGTACAGAGTGTGGAGTAGAGCTCCTGCCTGGGTGTCAGCATTCGCTGGCATTTGTCGTTCAGCTTGCGCTCAATGCTTATTTAATTATGGAAGCATCTGTGCGCGTTGCAGGTTGCTTTGATTTTACGCTCCTCTGCGCATTTTCCACATGCCCCTCTGACACGCCCCTCCCCTGCCCGGCGCTCACACTACTCCAACACTCTGGCTCCTTATTTGGTTTGCCCTTCACTCGGAGGTTTTTCTTTCGTTTCTTTTGCTTCCGCCTTATTCGCGTTTGGTTCGTTAATTTCATTGTTTTCGCATAATTTTCTGAGAATTCCTGAAGGATTCCTTCGTGTGCAACAATATATGAACAAAAAGTTTATATTTTTTAAATGAAAATCCCTTTAAATTTGATTATCAAATTCAAAAATAATTAGCTTAATATGTAATACCTTGCATAATAATTGAAAATTATAATTCAATTTTAATTTAATTGAAATTATCTTGACACAAAAATGAAAGTAAAATTAACATTAATTTAAAAATATATTTATTTGAAATTAAAAGAAAATCGTAAACACTTTTAAATTAAATTAAAGTTAATAAATAAAATAAAATAATAAAAATATTTTTAATAAATAGAATAAAATAAAAAAAATTAACATTAATTTAAAAATATATTTATTTGAAATTGAAAGAAAATCGTAAACACTTTTAAATTAAATTAAAGTTAATAAATAAAATAAAAAAAATAAAAATAAAAATTTCATTTAGAAATAACAAAAACAACTAAATTTAATTAAGTTTTTATTAAATTAAATAATTGATATACAAAATCAAACAAAATAAAATATTTAAATATAAAATAATTTCGCATTCATCATTTATTTACAATATTTATAAAATAATGCTAAAAATCTCTTAAATGTTCTCTTAAAAATTAATGAAAACTCAACTTAACCTCAGTCAGACCTTAACCTTACTTTAATCAACAATTCATTGAGCTTCTTTTAATTTATATATATATTTATTTATTTACTCGCTCATTCATCAATGTCAACGAATATTCACGATTAGGAAAAGTCAAGTCTCCCGTACGTCGCGACAGGCAAATTAAATTTTCCCAACTGACGCCTCAATTCAATTGCATAGTGAAAGTGCCGTTAAGCAGCCACCCAGCCACGCCCAGTCCCCTGCCGCGCGCCGCCCAGCGCAGACAATGGCATATTTTGATATACTATATGTCAGGTGAGATCAAGGGCAGGTATTTGATTTGTTATGTGGCTGGCATGATTGACACAATGCCTTACGTAATTTTCAATTCAATGTCAATCAAAGGCGCTTAAGACGTTAACTCTGAAGCGTCTGGAGTCTGCGGGAGATGGATAGATTAGAGTTAGGGTTAGGCCATCGCCTGCAGATAGCTCCCAACCAATTTCTATGGGTTTTTCTTGGCAAATTTTTGACACAGGTTGGCGGAACAACGTTAACTAACGAACAGCCGTTTGGTAATTTGTTAAAGCGTTTCTTAGCGGATGTCACGTGCGTGCTCTCTGCCCCCACGCTCTGATCCCCCCACATCCAAGGCATATCTCATGTATTTAGTGTAGCTGCCGAACGCTAGGGGGCGCCAGCGCATTAAAATCAACGTCGCGACGTTTCAGGACGATTTGACACGTTGATTGATCCGCTCATTGGCGCACAAAATGAAACCCAAATGTTCTGACTAAACTCCAGACACTGCGCCCAATCTGCATGAGCTGCCTGCCACGCCCAACTCCCTACGCCACCCGTATCCCCACCAACAACATCTTTGTCGTTACGTCTACGATGTGGCATTAAACAAAGTAACAACTTCATGCAACAAGAAGTGAAAAAAAAAACAGGTATAGATAAGTAAGCATAACTAGCAGATACCCTGTAAAATGTTTTATAGGCAATGTTAAGTGGAAATACAACTTTGAACTAAATGAAGTTAAAGAAACATACAAAAACTTAAGCTTAGATTGAAGTTGAATCAAAGTACTCTAAGTTGAATACACTGTAAAATGTTCATAACTGGATAGATCATATTGTCTAACTGGAGAAACAGAAGAGCAGGCTATATCACACTTAAAGATATATTCCATTCCATTCCATTTTCATTAAATATTAAATTTAATTATTTCTATATTCCCTTCTTCAAAAGTACAGGGTATCAAAGTACCATCAGCACAGCGACAAAATATCTTTTTTTTTTTGTCAGCTCCGCCTTATTTAAAGGGCGTGTCAGCGCCAGCCACACGCAAAAAATGCTTGTAAAAATTCCGCGCAAAGTCGCGTCATGTGCAAAAATTATAGGGTAATTAACGATGAGCAAGAAACGCAGCAACAACAACAGCAGCAAAAAAAGAGCGTATAAAAAAGCGCAGCCAGACATTGGGTTGACTAAACGATTTCAGGAACTGGGAGCGTGCTAATATTGGACTTATCGCTGGCTCTGCATGTCCGGATAATTAATAGATAAATGATATAGAATAGCTTATGGCATGGCAAGGCAATCAATTGGAAAGCATGCGAAACTTTAAGAGAATGCCAAATGGCTTGAAAATGTTTTGCGAAAATAATCAACATGAAGTGAGAGAGAGCAGGTGGGAGAGCAGGTGGGAGAGCAGTTGGGAGAGCAGGTGGGAGAGCAGGTGGGAGAGCAGGTGGGAGAGCAGGTGGGAGAGGAGAGCTGCAGTCAATGTCAAACTAAGCTATAGTTAGCTAGAAATTGATAATTTGAGCATTTTCACGTTGCTGCTCTTTATGGGATGCTCATGAATTCAATTTAAGATTTTTCAACTTTTTGCTCTCTGTTCAATTAGCAAGTGGAAAAACAATGATATTGAGCTTTGGCTGAAATTAATATTGGAAAGTCTCTTTTGCACTGATCCTCTACTTCCATATCTGCTGCTCTCCATCTGCTTCTTCCAATCTGTCTCTTCCCATCTCTCTCTCTGTTTCCATCTGTTTCTAAATTGCAATCTGCTTCGATATTTTGGTGTCTTTTAAACGTTTTTCTTCTCTTTTCATTCTCTCTCTGTTTCTTTTGTTACTCACTATATACTATCTTTTGGACTATATATCAATGTCTCTTTCTTTCTCAGACCTTCTTTCCCTCGCTCTCTCCCTCATTCTCTCTCCCTATCTATCTATCTCTCACTGTCTCTTCGACTGTATGTTTCTATATCCCTCTCTCTATCTCTCCCTTTTTGTCTCTCTCCGGCACAACCTCTCTCTCTCTCTATCTTTCTGACTCCCTTTTCTTCTACTCTCCAGATCTCCCTTCCCTTTTAGCTCATCCTGCAACCTCTATAAATTTGCATTTGACTTTTCATATACTATATAAAAAGTCATTTCCGCTGCTTCTTAGAAAATCGTTCACCTGTATAAATGTGCATAAATATATTCAGATATATTAATCTATGCCCATCTGTATGAATCGATATATACATATATGTTTGCTCAATGTGAACAATCTCACATATTTATTCGCATATAAATAATAATAATAATAATAACAATAAATACATGTTAAGGCAATGCAGATCAAATTCATTTTCATATTGTGACTTAACAGCAGCTGTGTTTATTTCAACATTGGCAATATTTGCTTGAATGTGTCGCTCAATGGAATCCCAACTTGGACATATTTGGAAAACAATAACAATGAGAACACACATAAACACATCCACACACAAAGGCTGGAAAATCAAAACAGATGCGTTGCCAAATTGAAAATTAGTCGGAAAATAGAAACGAACGAACGAACGTTTAATGCAATGAGTGCCTAGCTGGCTGGCTGGCTGGCTGGCTGGCCGACTCTTTGGCCAACTGGCCGTTTTAAATAGGCTTTCATTACACAACCAATTGACAGTCACATGCCACAAACAAAACCAGCGACACACACATGCAGATATTATGGCCAAAACTGAGACGAAAACGCGGCTAACCACAGCTGAAGCGAGAATAAAAATTGTTTCATGCGAGCATTGTTTAAATATTGCTCTCTCTCTCTCTCTCTCTCTCTCTCTCTCTCTCTCTCTCTCTCTCTCTCGTTCACTCTCTCGCTGCTTTTGCCCAAAAGAGTTACCAAAAATGAACTTTGTCAATTAATTGTTCAGCTTTGCCATCGAATGCCCAATATTAAAATGCGACTTTCCAGCCCACCAAATTCACTGCATATACACACATGTGTGTATGCGTGCGTGTGTGTGTGTGTAAATTAGCAATGTAAATATACCAATTTAAAATGCCGTACAATAAATATGAATACAAAAGCGTCGCACTGAAAAAAAAAAGAATGAAAACAAACGACGATATCAGCGGCAAATAATTGAATTTACCCACAGTAAAACAACGCGTAGGCCAAAGCCCGCAGCAACACACACGCACACACACACACACATACACACACTCACACAGACACAAACTTACACTCACACATATAGACAATTGTATGCTCTGGCAAATAGACAGACAGACAAATAGACAAGCCAACATATTGTGTGCCTTTGTACGAATCTAATAAACCGAATACTGCATTCGCATATATGTAGTTATATGCACACACACACACACACACACACATACGCATGTGCACATGTATGCAAAAATAACTTCAGCGTGTGAGCCTGTCTGTGTGCTTGTATATTTGCATATATGTACATGTGCGTGTGCCTCGCTTATAGATAAAAACACTAGACAACATGTGCTTGAATGCAGATAGTTTGTGAAAAGTCCAATGAGAATGATACATATATATGTAGTTATATCTATATCTATCTATAAATATAAGGAACTGTATTTTGAAATTAGATTTACGCTGCTATATAGTAAGAAGTTGATCGATAATCATATTATTACTAATAAATATATAAATATATATACAAAGAATATATATACAGCTCTGTATGTTTTCACTTTCCTCTCTCTTCGATTCTCAATTGTTAAAGTGAGCTTGCTCTATGCATGCATTTCTCTATGTATGCATGCTAATACACATTCGTTTTGCTTGTTGTTTAGTGTAATATTTAAGGGAGCGTTTGATTATGCCAGCCATAGAGCCAATACTCATGAAATATTGAAAAGCTGCGGGTCCGGGGCAGGTATGCTTCACCATGTGGGCGTGGCCAGGCAAGAGGCGTAAGTGTGGGCGAGGCGTGTGTGTGTGTGCGTGTCACGCGGCGCACACGAATGATGAAATATGCATGAAATTGACTTTTATGCCAAGCTAAAATCACGGCATCTGCATAGAGCTCCTACATCACACTGTGGGGGGATCTGGGGGACCAGCCCAGCCCGTAACCCCAAACATTGTTGTTTTGGGGTTATGTAACTTTAATTGAAATGTAAACTGAAAGCCGCACGCGACTCAAATGAGTAAAGCGACATTTTAATGTGTCAAACAATGGATCCTGCCCACAGCTAACGAGCAGCGAAAGCGACCCCCAATAAATTGCCCATTTTAAATAGCACTTATACACATATATATATAAATGTATGTTTTTTTTCGCATGTTAGCGCATTTTAATTGCGTCAAAAAGTCAAATGAATATGCGAATGGTTCAAAAATGGTTAAACACTCGCCAACATAGGCCACATTATGCATAAACATATCAATGTGTTTATGGCTTTGCTGCTGCATAATGAATATCAAATGAGAACAAGCCTAAAAATGTTAAATATTAGAATTTTTTGTAGCGCAGCAGTGTGCATGGGAGTGTTTAAGCAATTAGTAGTCTCAGTGGTTAGTGAGATGAGAATGAGGTTGATATAGTGGAGTGTTTTTAAAGGACTCTTTATATGAGCGGATAGAGAGGCTCAAGACATGTAGACATTTCAATAAACATTTAGCATTAATTTATTCATAGGCTAATCAATAAAGTGAATTGAAATAAAGAGACTCAAGGCATTTGATAAACACTAAAGTGACTTTAGCAAAAGTCTAGCATCAATAATATTTGTACATATGTATGCTCAATTTGAAACATTCAGCTGAGCGCTCTCTGATCTTAGGTATTCTAATTAAGCTGCGTTTTTGTTCGTCTCTGCATATGACTGCCATTTCTCTTATATTACAGTCAGAGACTTGAAATGTGAAACACATACTCATTAATGCTCTTGATCAGCCACAAGATGCAGCAGCAGCAGCCGCAGCCGCAGCCGCAGCAGCAGCAGCAAGCACCAACTGCAGCGGCTCATCATCGTCAGACTCTGAGAGCAATCGATTGCATCGGCTTTTTAGTGAGCTCGTTCACGATCGGCTCGCTACGTTTTCTTTCAGCCCGAACATTTGACTGAGTTGAGTGAAGCAAAAAGCATTTTGCATATGTATTGGTATGCCTGCGAGAGTTGCGTCGACTAAGCACATCGATTGCCTTCGTGAATTGAGCGTGTGCTTGTGAATGTGAACACGAAGACTGTTTGCATAGACTTTGCTCGCTGAGCAGAGTCGCAGTGAGCGCAGGTCAATCGTATCGCTACCTAAACGATGTTCGGCAAGTGAGCGTCACACGAATGGTAGTTTAAACAGAGAGAGTGATTGGCATGGGGAAGGGGGAATTGAAAGAGAGAGAGAGAGAGAGCGTTGCGTATTATATTCCTTTTCGGTTGAGCTCACGACCAGAGTGTGAATAATAAAGCGCTCAAATCTTATAAGCAAACTTTGGGAATATGTAATCGTATTGGCAGCTTAAGACGTATATATATATATATATGAATGAAATTCGGGATTTCAACTAGAGCTTTGAAGCTAAAGAGAGTTTAATGGCCGTTGAATCCCTCTTCAGATCTAACTAAGAAGAGATTCAACTTTTGTTATATCAAATGAAGTTTTTGTCGTCCGATATCAGTCTTCTTGCTTGTTTATAATATTTTTGTATTATCAGTACAGACCAGAAGGCTCGTCAGAATGCTCTTTAAATTTTACAAATATATTTATAACAAATATTTTGTAGAACAATTTTAGTTTGAACTTTAGTTGCAGCAAAAAATTACAGAAAACTGAGACTCAATGGCCATGCATTAGCAAATTTGAGCAAACACTTGTGAGCTCTGCCATCTTATATACAATTTGAAATATAAGGCAGCTTTACTTACTATGCATATATAAATATGCTCATAAAGTAATATATTGTTATATATATATTATATATAGAGAAAGAGAGAGAGAGCGAAAAAGTTGCAAGCCTTCTGCATGCGGCCCGAAACAATGTCGCCTGTGTCGTAGCTGTTGCTGTTGCTGTTGCTGTTGTCGCCGCTAGATAATAAATGACCGGCCATTAAATTGCAATTAAAAGCTCATATGTGCACATAAACTTTACGCCAGCCAGCCCAACCAGACGTCGACAGACGGTGGGGCAGACAGACAAACAGACAGACATACAGGCTGGGCTGCCCAAACCGAGAATTTGCCTATAGCCCGGGGACGAACGCATTATAATGAAAGCCAGAAGCATTCGCTACCAGGATAATAGCCCGTATAATAGTAAATTTAACAGTTGGCTTGCTCCAGCCATTTTCCACTGCAGCAGCTCAGCGCTCAATAGTCGGCAGGTCGCACAACTGGTAAACAAATTACGCGTCCCAACCGCCCAATGACTCAGGCCAGCTGCAAACTCAGCCCAAGCAAAAATCCCATGCCAAATGGCCATTCGGCTACTTTTCTTACATAATTGACATAACGTATACGTAATATGCAGCCGCCTGGCCGCACAGCCTATGAGGGTTTATGAGTGTGTGCGAGTGCATGTGTATATGTGTGTGTGTATGTGTGTGTGTGTGTAGTCAATTAGAAAATGTGCATTGTACATAATTAAGATTTATACACACATTGAACAACAGTCAATGCGAACAGTATTCGTATATCTGCATAGCAAAGTGACCAGATAGCATTTCAGTTCTGGCCACAATGAAATGCGAAAGCCCCTGCAGGGCATGTGAATATGTATAAATACATAATTATGGCATGTAGAAGTCTAGGAATGCCCTTACTATTCCTCAACTCTCTCTCTCTCTCTCTCTCTCTCTCTCTCTCTCGCTCTCTCTCCCTCTTATACATATCTTAATCAAAAAAGTAAAACTTAAATATGAATATATTCTCAAAACAGATATCAAAGAAAATATCTTGCCTATTTTCACAAATTTATATATAAATATATATATAAATCTGAAATCAATATTTATCGATAAACTGAATTAAAAGCTAAATAGCAATAGCTCTACATATAATCTCTATACTGCCTTCATAATGCCACCTGCCACCTGTAAAGTCAACTCTTGTGCCCATCTCAACTAGCTACAGGGTATCGCAGCTAGGAAAAATGGAACGCTTAGCGCATTTTGCGAACGCCGTTGACTGGATGCAAATTTCCATTAGCCATGCAAACGCAAAACTAGCCGCCATTTATCTGTCCAACTAGGCGGGCTGCGGAGCCAGCAGCGGATAGTCATCGGCCTGGCAATAGTTAAAATTTACTGCCCAGTTACCAAACAGCAGCGCAGAGGCAAGGGCAAAGGCAAAGGCAGAGGCAAAGGCAGAGGCAGCGGCAGCGGCAGCGCCAAGTTGCAAGTTGGCAATATGCATACGCATTTTATGCGATGCAGCAAACGACGCGACGTCGCAGCAGAGAATGGAGAATGGGGCCATTTTAATGGAAATTTTTATTGAAAGCCAACAAAGCGCTCAATGGCCCAGCTAATGGCGTTAGTTGGCCAACTAGAGGAACCATACTAAAGTAGCTTAAAACTTCAAATGAAAGCAGCGGCTCTCTACCTCTCCCTCTCCCTCTCTCTATCTCTCATTCACTTTCAGTAAAAGTGCTTCAATAATTCTCTTGAATATATTATAAATATGCTTTGTAACAGAGTGTAACAGAGGAGTGGCTGAAAGCATAAGAAAAGCGTTATCGATTAATCGTTTGATGTATGGATAGCTGGAATATGATCATATTAATTAAGTCTATATGAAATTAAACTATGCAAATATGAATAATCAGTAAGAAATATTATATTTATCATAAAATAAATATTCATAGATAACAAAATAATTCAATTAGAAAGTTAATATTTGTTTATGTCAGAGTAACTTTCGTAGAGCAATCTTAGAAAATCGACTAGTCTGCCACTTATGTAACGCTAAACCTCATTAATCGATAAACACGCTCCATCTCAAGCACTCTTATCGATAAAAGTCCATTCATGTACCAATCACCAGCACAACTATCAATAAATTTATCGAATATGTGCATTAAAAACGTCAACTTCAAGTGCCTTTAACATTTCCTTTTATAACTTACTCCAGCAAAGTCGCATTTCAAGCGAACTTGAAGCTAAATGGAATTTCATAGTATCTGTTTCCTGCCTCCTGGTAAACAGCTCTGTGCATACATATTTATTAAAAAGTGCCTTTGTCTTTGAGCACAGCAGGAGGAGGGACATAAGGAATGCAGCCAATAACGTTATCGTTTCCATTTTTTTGCACAATTCATTGCCAAAGGCCAAACAAATAGCTTAAGCGCTGAGTGGACGATGCGGGGAGGTGGGGCGCAAAAGTATTTGCTGCTCGTAATTACATGGAAATGCGCACGCATTAAAAATTAATAACTAACTGCCGCGGCGCCCACAATGCTGTGGGCGTGGCAAACAAACAAATATTAATAAAAACAAAAGCAAAAGCATGGGAATAAATAAGAAGCAAGCGAGACGCAGATTTAATAAACTGTACGAAATGAGAAGAGGCAACAAAGGCGCCTTATTAAGTATATGCCACGGCGGACAGACAGCAGCAGAAATTGGAATTTTAATCGCAGATTACGAAAACTATTTAAATTGATTAAAATATATATGTATATCTCTTGGAGTGAGTAATATATTTTATGCGAATTAAGAGATAAATTAAGTGATTTAAATGAATAAAAGCTTAAACAGTCCAAAGGCAAGATGTGTGAGGCTCAATGTGTTTATTTGTTTCTCTTCTTCTCAGCTCTCTTCTGCCTCAGTTTCTTCTCTTCTTAATTAATATTTTCTGATCTGTTGAGGTTTCAGCCTTACTTTTAAATGATCTACTATTCCAGTTTCCTTCTTTCTTCTCTCTTCTTCTTCATTGTTGTCTCTTCTCGTCTAATTATTTTCTCTTATGTCTTTTCTCTTCAGCCGACTCTTACGATCTTATAACTCTACGAAATTATTGTCTCTTCTCTCTCTATGTTTCAATTCAATTTTATTTTATTCCACGAATCTTAAGTCACTCGTTCTCTCTCTCTCTCTCTCTCTCTCTCTCTTTATCTCTGTCCTCCTCGCTCTCTATCTCGCTTGTCTTCCGTCTCCTGCCATTTCTTCACTATCCTGACCTCAATTGCCATTTTCATATTTCTACACTGCTATTTCTTCTCGCCTTCTATTCTTCTTCTTTTATTTGTTCTATCTTCTACCTGTTTCCCACCTTCTCTCTTGCTCTCCCTCTCTCTCTCTCTCTGTCTCTCTCCCTCTCCCACCACTGTCTTCTCTACCATATCTTCTCTTCTCTCTTGTCTTTCTTCGACTTCCACTTTCCTGTCTTTCTCTCTTTCCCTCTTACTCCAGCCCAAAAGCTCTAGCGATTGCAATGAAACATTATCTCTTAATTTGATGATATGCAATATTTCGCCTTAAAAGTTATTAAATAAATTGTAAATATTAAGCCCGAATATTCGGGCGCAAAAAGACATTCAAAGCTAGTACCAAATAAACAGAAACAGAAAACAAAACAGAGTGCAGAAAAAAAGCATTCCAAGTGAGCGCTCAGCCCACAGCCCCATTCAAAAATATTGCACAATTTCCATAAATCGCAGAGGGAGAAAGAGACCGAGAGAGAGAGTGAGGAGGCGAGGTAGAGGAAAAGAGAGAAAAACTCTTTTTATCGATGAGCAAAGGCAAAATGCAGAAGCGAAAGCCTCACCAATAACAAAAGGCAGGCAAACTGCTGTTAAACTGTTGTTTAAACGCATTGCCAGTGGGAGCGGAGGAGGCGGAGGCGGTGGCGGTGGCGAGGGGAAGCCTATGGCAGAGGAGCGCCGAGTGAGGGCAACTGCAAATTGGAGGAGTTTTGTGGCCCATTGTGAGACGACGCCGGCACAGGAACCACAAGCCGCACACCCACAACGCAGCACTCAGGCCACAACAACCACACACACACACATGCACACATATACAGTCGTACTCACACATGGCTAACAATGTATTGGGTATTGTAAAATCCCTTTGATTTTTTGCCGCACCGTTGCAAACAGCAATTTGGCAAATCCTTTCACAATCAAAATCAACCGCAGATGAAATTTTACCCAAAAATTGCTAGGCAAAAGGGCGTGAGTTTGAACTGCGTTTGCGGCGCTCCATAACTGTGCCATATGCTCGACGAAGATTAAATACACTAGGCAGAGAAACGAAGCCGATTACACTAAGCTCATCTTGGCCACAATTCGTTTTGCAACAGTTTAAAGTCGACCAAGTGTAGCACAAAGCGCACTTGGCTCAATCCAAATTCGAGAGTAATCAAAGTGAGTCACAAATTTATCGATATTCATCAGAATGATATTACCCTTGTGCTAGGGTATTTAAGCCAGGTTTTTCTCCAACTGCAGTCAAAAATCATTCGACAGTTAAACGAAAAATTAGCGTTAAGTGTAGCGCTCGCTGGCTACGACTTTGGCTCTTGACGTGGCTGTCGTTCATTTTACCTGTACAGGTGCTTAAGCATTTTACGAGCAACTGTATTCAATTGGGGACTGCAGCTGCCAGAGGCTGTCAGACTGCCTGACTGCCTGACAGCCTGACTGCCTGCATTACGCATACGCCGCGTGTTAACTGCGCTTAAAAGTCAGGCCAATAAGTTGCAGCTTGTAAATTGGCTCATCTCGTTGACTTGTTGTTGTTGTTGTTGCTGTTGTTGTTGCAGCTGCTGTTGCTGTTTGTGTAATGAAAACTTTTACAACGCCATATGCAGGCTATTAAATAACAGCTCACACACAGGCACACGCATACACACACACGCTCACGCTCACGCACATGCCTTGAAATATGCAATCAAGCTCATTTATACTCATTAAGCGCTTATGTGCAAAGCGCATATAAGAAGCACAGAATGTACAGGAGAGGATGAGCGTGATGCAGGGTCTATACATATGTGAGAGTAAGATAAAGTAAATGAAAATAAGCAGATTGAGAGGAGAAGAAGATGCGAAGAGTTGAAAGAACTTACTTATAGAATAGTTCATAAAACAGATATGGCAAGGGGTATTTACGAGAATGTTAATAGCAAAAGTTTCTGCAATGGAAAGGCAACAGACTTTACTAAGATCTAAGAGATAAGATTATATGAGAGAGATGAAAGATGTAAGAGATAGCATATAACAGATAAGAGGCTAAAAGAACAGCATAAAAGCTAAGATGTTAGAGTAAAGAAAAGAGAAAAAAATAGATAAGAAAATAAAGAGAAAAGATTCAAGAGATAAGCAATAGGAAATTAGCCATAAGAACGTTACTAAAGAATATTAAAATATGAAAAATTTATATAGATTATGTGGATTATATATTTGTAGTTCAATTGAAAACTTCCAGACTGCCAAAGATTTAATAATATAATAACAAATAAGAAACACAGCAAAAAATAAATATTTTATATATTTTTCGAAAAATTTTTTAAATAAAGAAAAAGTCATATAAATATTATATCAATTTGTATTTATATTTTTATAAATATCATAATTTAATAAAAATGTATATTTCTTATTATTAATATAATTTATTAATAAATAAATTTATAAATTTATATTTATTTTAGAATATAATTTATATAAATTTATAAAATATTTTATATTTTAAAATCTTGTAATAATTTCATTTTTTTCATACATACAAAACACAAAAACATTTAATATGTATTTAAAAGGAAATAAAAACTTCGTTCCATCGATGACTTAGGGCGCCTCGTCACATGGCAAACGTCCCTGTTGAAGGGCAATGCGTGTGTGCGCAGCATTTGCTTGGAGTATTTAGCTTCTTTTTTTCTCAGTCTGCCCAGTTCTCTGCTTAACTCGACTTGCCTGCTAATATGTTTCTGATGTCTTCCAGAGGGGAACTGCGTGCGCCTTAGCGTAGGCAACACTTTTTTTGCTTTGCTTTCACTTCTACTACAGAGTCTCGGTAGCTGCGCTCAGTCTGCTCGGTTGAGTCTTGGGCTCTATATGCTGATTACTTTGCAGCTGTAGCTATTTGGTTTATGAATTTACTGCCGCCTGCTGCAGCGCCAGCTTAAGTAATTAACAAATTAAAATATGTATGCGATAGAGAAAAATGCTCAGCTCGGCTCTGTTCCGGGCAGTTCGTTGCAGTTCGTTGACAAGGGCGAGGACTAAAGGAAGCGCTTGCTGCCAGCCGAAGCACTTGCATAAAGGAGCAGCAACTTGAAAGCATTTCAACTTGCCATTGCCATTAACAGTGTTACGTATACGCAATGTGATCTTTAATGAAGATAGCGTCTGCCATAGACAGAGCAGATATCTCTGTATATATGTATATAGTTGGGTAAGTTATTGAACTTTAATTTGTAGCAGAGCGAGATGAATATGCACTTTAATTACTTAGATGCATATCTTGTTTTAATGCTAGCCGATAACTATTCGATAAGTGATGATGATGATGAAGTAGTCTATTGTAATCATACAAAAGCTATTATATAGCTTACCTTGATTCAATTTGTTAATCTCGATATAATCGATATTCACAATTAAGAGGAATCAGTTAAAATTATAATTATATTCGATAAATAAATTCAATTTGCAATTTATGGAGAGATAAGAACACAGCTTTAATTATAGTTTATCAACGAAATAGTCCAAATATTTCTATCAAAATGATGTAATTGGCAAACGTTTAGCGACAGCTGCTGGCTTATAATAGTTTCTGGGCGGCTCTGGAAATGTAAATCCCGTGTCCGTAACCGGCGATTGGTCAAAAAGCTGTCGCATCAACAAAAGCCCCATAAATAATTTCATTCGCAATTCAATTTCCAGCTAAATGCCGGCATCACATTTGACAGAGTGTTGGAGTTATGCCTCAGCGAACACCCTCTTGGCCAATTTAGTAGTGGCAACTGTTGCAAAATGCGCACTTTTCACACCCGGCACACACGGACTCACACAAACAGCATTTAGAGTGTGTCTGTGTGTGTGGGCAAATCGCATAAATCATACGGCCAGTTGTACACGAAGGATACTTGGATACTTGGATGCTTGGGGCGTTAATTGTAAATAAATAACATATTAAAATTTCCAGTCAATAAGTTTAAGCCGTAATTAAAAGTAATAATGTGCACAGCAATACGAATAAGGCGTTCGGTCGACTTCAGTACCTGCTGGCAGGATGCCGAGCAAGCAGCAGCAGGACCTGCCAGAATTGCCCCTGCTGCTTCGGCTGTTGCTGCCAACGGCAGCCGTCGCAAACTTTTGCGAAAAAGGTCAATTAAACTGCATTAAGTTTAATAACTTTTGTGCAAACGAACGAACGAAAGGACGTTTCGTAAGTACTGTTACCATGTATCTGCAGAGCAACCAGCAGCCAGCCCAGCCAACCCAGCCAGCCCAGCCCTAGACCATATTAAAACGAAGGCAAAAGGCTTTTGGCCAGCGGATTATGTACAAAACAGACATAGGGGCCCACAAAAAAGAGAGAACACGCAACGAGTAGAACGCAACATATTGTGCGGCTGGCCGCACGCAGCGACAACAGCAACAATAACAAGCAACTAGACAAGGCATGCGTGGCTATAGGAATACCCTGTCTTAGGTGAGGGCATGTCGAATAGAGATATTGGTAAATAGGATCTCTAACTGTTCGATAAGGCCATGTTGAGTTGAAGTTTATATAGGATCTATATCTGTTCTCTCTCTATCTCTCTCTCTCTCTCTCTCTCTCTCTCTCTCTCTCTCTCTCGCTGTCTCTTCTTATTTCTTTGTCTCATTATCATTCTTTTTAATTGTTCATTCTTCTCCTTCGCCTTACCCGCTCTCTCTAATTCTTTTAATTTAATTCTTTTCCCTCCATTACTCAAATATATTGTATCCGATTCTCTCTTTCTGCTGCCTTTCTCTAGTTATTTCTCTCATTTTCGATTTCGCTATCTAAATATTGCTTTCGTCTTATTAACTTCTACTCCTCGCTCTATATCTCTATATCTTCTCTATATAAGACATATTTTTGCTTTAGTCCCTATCTTCCTCTTCTATCTGTCTCTCTCACTCTCCCTCTATGTGAAATCGCCTTCTGTCTCTCTAGCTGTTTTTCTTTCTTCTTGCTTTCTCTCTCACTATCTCTGCCACTCTATCAGTCTCTCTCTCTCTCTCTCTCTCTCTCTCTCGCTGTCTCTTCTTATTTCTTTGTCTCATTATTCATTATTTTAAATTGTTAATTCTTCTCCTTAGCCTTACCTGCTCTCTCTAATTCTTTTATATTTATTTCTACCCTGTTTTTCTTTCTTTTCCCTTCATTACTCAAATATATTTTATCCGATTCTCTCTCTCTGTTGCCTTTCTGTATTTCTTTCTCTCATTTTCTATTTCGCTTTCTACACATTGCTTTCGTCTTATTAACTTCTACTCCTCGCTCTATATCTCTATATCTTCTCTATATAATACATATTTTTGCTTTAGTCCCTATCTTCTTCTTCTCTCTTTCAATCCCTCTGTCTCTCTCACTCGCTCTCTCTATGTGAAATCGCCTTCTGTCTCTCTAGCTGTTTTTCTTTCTTCTTGCTTTCTCTTTCTTCTTCTCTCTCTCTCTCTCTTTCTATCTCTCTTCTACTCTCCCACTTGCCCACTTTTTAATACACTACTTTTTCCCAGTCTCGCTCTAGATCTTGCTTACTTTTCCATCAGGTCTCTTTCTGTGCCTCTCTCCTTCTCTATGTCCCATTTTATGTCGCTCAGCTTTCAACCTTCTGACAGTCAAAAACTACATTATTAACTGCTTATGCAATTTAGAGGCTAAACAGATAACATCTTCTGGTAAACACGATGATTCATTTTACGGCATCCGTATGGCCTTCTGTCTTTTTGCTACACAGCTTTATTATACCCCTTTGACCTTGGTGCTACTTGCTGGGTATAGCAATAACATACATAGGTAGCAACACCTGTTTATGGTTTTTCGGCACAGCATTTTACAACTGCCAAAGAGAAGGATGCACACACAAATAGAAAGAGAGAGACAGAGAGAGAGGGAGAGAGGGAGAGGGAGACAGAGAATGGTCGTCTGTTGTGTCGTTTGGTCGAGGCCAAAAGTTTTCGTAGCCAACTAATTTTTTCCTGTCAACTGCACAGACGACAACAAAAAAGCAAAAGGCGACGGCGACGGCGACAACGGCGTCTTGGCGGGAAACTCGCCAAAAAAAAGAAGCCAACAGAGGCAAAGAGTGAAAGAGAGAGAGAGAGCAGTAAGGAAGCCCCAAAAAGAGCTGAAGGTGAAATTAAATGTAAGCAGCGTAGGATATACGAAGGATATGCGTGTCTTGGCTCTGCGTGCGCCATTGTGTATGTGTGTGTGTGTGTGTGCTGCCATTTGCTTACGCCTGATTATGCGTTTGCATGCACATAAAGGCAAAAGTCAAACAGGAGACAAACTTCCTCGCCAGACCAACGGCAAACAGCAAACAGCAGCCGTTCGCTTTGGCTACCTTTTTTTATTATCATTATTTTTATTTTTTATTTATTTACGTGCGCTTTTGATGGGCTTGACAGCAGGTGTTTGCTCCCTCTCTCTCTCTCTCTCTCTCTCTCTCTTTCTCTTACTGTGTATGTGTGCGTGCGTGAACAAATTTGATGGCATTTTATGCCATTGCAGATCAGCTCAAAAACTGCCGACCAAGCTAGCCCCTGCCCCAGCCGTGCCATAAAAATAATGTGAACTTGTGAGCCTTGCGTGCCGCCCATCCGCCCTCCCGCGCACGAGCGAGCATCTTGCTTCCTTCAGCTGTTCATTTGCAGCACATAATATGTATGGCAATCTTGTGTCATGCAATCTGCCAGGCCTTCAATTCTACACAAACTTCATAATATTATGAGCATGAGCTTTTGGTAGAGAATGTTCGCCCGTTTGCTGTTCAAACGGCTTGACAGGGTAAGAGCAAGCAGAGTTTTCCTTTGTATATACATAATACCGAATTAAATTCTGATCTTGATCCGCCCAATGATTTGATCTCTTCCTCTCTCTCTATCTGTCGCTGTCTGTTTCCATTCTCCCTTCTGTTCTGTCACTAGCAGTCTCTATTTCTGACAGTGTAATAAGCTTCCAGTCTCTCCCTGTCTTTGCGTATTTCTCTCTCTCTCTCTCTCTCTCTCTCTCTCTCTCTCTCTCTCTCACTTACTCAATCTCTCTTGATCTCTCTCTCTTTCTCTCTCCTTATGCCTGTCTTATTCTATCTTTCTCTTTTCTTCAACTCTCTCAATGTCTGTCTGTCACTATCTCTGTCTCTCCATCCCTCTCATTATCTATCATTCCTTTCACTCTCCCCATCACTGACCATTTTACTATTATTAGCTTCTCTCATTCCCTCTCTCAATATCTGTCTCCTCTCTTGCGTTTCACCCTTTCTCCCACCATCTCTGTCTCTCTCTCTCTCTTCATCCCTCTCATTGTCTCTCATTCCCTTCACTCTCCCCATCACTGACCATTTCATTATCATTAGCTTCTCTCATTCCCTCTCACAATTCCCATAGCCTCCAGCACTCTAAGCACATTTCATACCCGCCAAATTAGTTTACATAATATTCCCACAAATATTCAAGCATTCCGCTAAAGTGTTCCCGCTTTATGTATGATTTGATTTCATTTATTTTTGCTTTCTTTTAATAATTTGCTACGCGCCCACTCGAATGCATTTCGAATTGGCGTTGCCAACTGGCGCTGGCTGGGCACTGGGCGCCTGGTGCTTTAATAGGTGTCATGCCAACAGTTATCCGCTTTTATTTGTTTTTCCTTCTTTTGTTTTCATTTTTCGGTGTCTTTTCTTTAATTATGAATACACAGCCAGACACACTCACGCTCGCACACTTGTTATGCCCATTGGCCCATCAAATTGTCTGCAAGGTAACAGAGTATTAAGAATTTTTCAGTTTTTGTTTGACCAGCCCGAAGAGGCTGTCCGAGTGGCAGCGAGGGGGCCTGGGAGCTGTGTGGGGGGACTTGGCTCTATGGCAACGCAAGCCGCTTAACGCAACCAACTGCCAAATGTAAATATACTCCAACCCCAAGTAAGGACCAGCCAGCATGGCATGAAAAAAAAATACTTATACTATATAAAACTTTCTTAATAATACAAAAATAAAAAAAAACAAAAAAAAAAAACGTTCATTCAAGGCGCAGCAGAGCCGCAAGCGGAATGCGCATTCTTTTCAGCTTTTCGGCAGCAAAAACAACAACAGCAACAACAAGTGGGGAAATTCAGAACGGAACTGAGCAACTGGAAGCAGGAGGCGGCGCGAGGCACGGCTTGAGGAACTTAAAAACTTTGGCCATATCCCGCAGCTATGAACAACAGCAATCAATTTTCACATGCCGGCGAACAAATGTGCCGCAACGGGCGGCCCATCGGGCTACGACTCCAACTCTGGCGAGGATGGCTGTGGCTGTGGCATGGTGAGGTGGCCCACTGGCCTGCCCTGCCACTGGGTATTTTTTAAAATTATAATGCGGCAGCGTGTGCGCGTGTGAAAGCGCCGTCATGGCCATCATCAAACTGGGCAAACACACTGGACACCAGTCAGTGGCGTCCCCAGTCGAAGCACACTTTATATATATATATATATACGTATATATTTGCCAAGCGCTTCACATTACGTCCGGTTCCATCAAATCTGTGTGGGCACGCCCGCGCACGCCATCAACGCCTCCATCGTGAGCGCGTCGCTGATTAATTTCTCGTTTTTGCGCCATTTTCTATTTGTCTTGGTCTTGGTAATTACAACAAGTTCCCTCGCACAAGATAAACACAGCATCTGAAGCAGCCGTGGCCGTGGCAGCATCAGTAACATCTGCCGGGGCCAGCAGCTAGATAGCCAGATAGGTTGCCTGCCGAGAAGTGATTCGCAGCTGGGTGAATGCTTCCGGTAATTGAATCAAATGAAGCAGCATTAGTAAGTATTAGCTTCTTATGCAGCCAGCCGGCGCGCCGCTACACATTGCATAACTCTGTTTGTTTTTCTGTAAATTAATTTTTAATTTAATAAACGTGTTTTGAGTTCGGCGGTCAGAGCGTTACTTGGGAGCTTGGCTACTCGGAATTAGTTTGCCCACAGCAGACAGGCACAAAGGCGAAACGGTGAAAGAATTGAGTGTGTTTATATTTCATACAAGTATCCATAAATATGTGTGTATAGGGCATGCTCGGCTATAAGATAAGCTATATAAGCTTGATGTAAATCTGAAATCTACAATTCACAAATCAAATTGCTTAAGAAAAGCAAATAAATTCTTATAGAAATATTTTAATAGATGGCAATTATATGACTATAATATGTAGGGTATAGCTTAGACCACAACAAAATATCCAATCTGCACTAGAAATGATTTATATCAATGCATTCTTGAACTCTTTCATTTTCTACACATCTACCTCGCCTGCTGCATGTTTACAGGGTATTGGAAAATTATTTTTAAAATAGAAAAGACTCTCTAGACAAATGCTTGCTGCGGCAACAACGTTGACTTAGCTCTAAGTAAACTTAAACATTTCTTTTTTATTATAATTGTTTAACGGACTTCATTAATACAATCAAGCAAAAAGTTTGTGAAAACGCAAAACTTTTTTATGCCTTGACAAATATCTATATATAAATGAATATACAAATTTATAGAAATATATACAGCAAGTAAATTTTTCAAATGTAAATTGTACAGCTGCATATTCGCAGCTGAGAATAAAATATGAAATCGTCTTAAGCCTAATTTGAAAATCTTAAAAACCAAAAGAAACAAAAACAACAAGAACAGAATTTTTAAGGATATCCATTTAGCTATTATTACGTCTAATAAACCTTATGACAATGTAATACCCTAATGCTGGTCTATGCTGCGACTTAAAAGTATATAAAGTACATAAGTAGCGGACGAATTCTAGGGTGGCTAGGGTGGGGGGCGTGGCAGGCAATTTCAGTTGGTCAGCAGAATTTCGCTGGCTCGCGAAGCCAACAAAAAAAATATCAAGAAAGAAGGAAAGAAAGAGACAGCAAAACGAAAATAAAACTAAAGCAACAAAGCACAAAGCGCAACGGGCAGCAGAGGACATAGCGAGAAGCAATACGTTTTCCAAGATAAACGGAAACAAGCCAAGATGGAATTAATTTTCCGCTTTGAACAAACAAGCGGATGTAAATAAAAAGCGAACCAGCGAACGTTTTCTACGTCAAAGTGAAAGCGGCGAAGGGCAGCAAGCGCACCCAAAGGAGACCAAAGTAGGCGGGCAGCCGCAATGGCTTAGACATACCTTACTGCCCTACGCCGTACGCCGCCGCCCCCCACACTCCTGCAGCTGCTGCTGGTGTTTTTGTTTTTCGTGAAGCTGTTTAGGCGCGCGCGTCTGCCAAGTTTTGGTCCACGGCGCGACGGCGAGAGGCTGGCCCAAGTTATGTGCTGTTAATGACTGTACAAGAAGTTTAATTGTATGCCCAGCCTTAAGCCGAGCAAGTAGAAAGATGGGGCGATGCAGATAGCGAGAGCGAGCGAGAGGACTGAGAATGAGAATGAGAGCGACAAGGCTGAAGAAAGGCGTGTGGTTGAGTAGGAGATAGATAGAGAGAGAGTGTGGGTGGGGTAAATAGTGAGCATACGCACACACACACACACACGCACGCAGATGCCTATTGACAAATTGCAATTTAAATAGACAGCAATAAGTTAAACAGAGACGCACATGAAGCAATTGGGGGAATATATATGAGACAGGCATAAAGCACGCAAAGTCTAATTAGTTTAGCTGCTCAGGCGATGGGATGAAGATACAGCGCTCATAGAGATGGGCAATGGTTAAACTATCGATTGAGTTGACGTGTCTCAATGAGATTTCATTAATAAGCTAGTGAGTATGAGTGGAATGCATATATAGCTAAATTACATCTATATATGAAATAATCAGGGATGAGCTGTTCTGACAATATAAACAATAAAAATAATCAGAAAGATGGAGAGCGAGAGGAGAGAAGAACGAGCTTTGAGGAATACCTGTGTATCTATAAACATTATCTTAATTTATATTCCAACTCTTTAATTCTTTGTAAACCCCCCTCTCAATAATTACTTTAATAACTTTAAATAAATTGATTCTTTCCCAACCTCATTTTATTGCCCATTTATCACTTCTTCGATAGTTTGAAAGTGTCATCTCTAGCTGATAAATGCATTAGGACATTATTTTTGCGGCTAACTTACTTACTTGTATATATTATATTCTATTCTATTCTATTCCATTCGAAGCTAGACCAGAGTCGCTTCCTCTTCTTCTTGCTGTTGTTGTTAGTGTGCCAAATATTGATGAAACATTTACGCACATACGCACACAATTAAACACGTTTACTCACGCGGCACACACACACACACACACACACAGAGAGAGAGTGATGAGCACACAGACAGACTTGTCTACATACATACACGTAAGTAGTAATTGATGGGTTTCCTTTTATAACAACATCAATCATACGCACTGTGTTGCCCAGGTCAAATAATACATTTGTACGATTGTATACATATATGCAGAAGAATGCGTATGTGTGTGTGTGTGTATATATATAGCATTTGGAATGTATTTATTTGGCAAAGCATCTTTGCACTATATCAAATATACATATACATATATATCAAAATAGTACCATATACATATATGTATATACACACATATATACATGTGTGTTAAGCTACTATCTAATCCAATCACGCCTAGGCATTGCTCTTGTTACTGTTGCTTGATTGTTGTCGCTGCTGTTGCAGTTGCTGTTGCTGTTGCTGTTGTGGTTAGAGTCTGTCGCTTTATGTAGCACAGTATGTTTACCCAAATCATGCCGCATATGCCCATATAGATAATACGAAATCGTGGCGCTATAAACATAAAATTCAATGCCTGCGCTGGCAGCCAGAAAATGCAAGAACGAAAGAAAGTGGGAACAAATTTTTCACGCAGCTCGGCAAAGGGATTCTCTGCGCCCTCCATCAGAGACATGCCTAAGGAAAAAAGAGAGAGAGAGACGAAGATAGATAAATGCAAACTTGTATCTAACTTTTTCTTACCCGTATAAAATAATGTCAGACAGTAGGGCGTCAATACAAACTGATCCAGTACCAATTTTTTGATAATCGTTTTTTTCAGTGTACCCGGAAAAGTGCTATCTAGCCATTTGTACCTAAGATATACACATATAACCCTAATTATTTAAACGCAAGCAAAGCACAAAGAGAATAATATATACAGTGTGAAATGACAAGCAATTATGTTAATAGAGTGCTCTGTTTAAGTGTTACTTTGTACCATATATATGTATATGTATAAATTCGTGAACTTCGGCGCTTTGTGTTTCATTGCATTTGTAGTGTGTCTATGTTTGTGTGTGGCTTTTATCTGACACTTACATATCTGGTGGATTAACGTGCATATATGCCTCATTTGATGGTGCGTAGCGTGCTTGCTTGGAGCTTTATGCACAAAAGCTTTGCGCTCTCACCGGTGCTGCTTAAGAGAGAAAGAGTGAGAGTGATACAAAAAAGAGCACAGAGAGCAACTGTGAGAGAGCGAGAGTGTGTCTGTGTGCGTGTGTGTGACATACACGTGCTGGACAAATTGTAAATTGTAAACAAGTTGATAAAAGAAATGAAAGAAGCGACAAAACAAAAACATGCGACATTTACCGTTGCAAGAATGAATGAATATATATATATATGCGTATGTGTGCGTCAATTGAGATGTGTTAATATTATTATGGCTATGCGTGAGCGTATGTGTGTGTGTTAGTTCGGTAGTTAAATATATGTATGTTTGTGGGAAGTGTGGGGCGCACGAACCAAGCGTATAGCGATGGGGCATAGAGTGTGGTGCCCATTACAGCATAGCGTCCTACAGTTGCATAATCGATATCCTCACGCTGCTCTGGCTGCTGCAAGACACAAACAAGACACATAAATCAAATTAGCCCCGGCTGCTGCAATTAAATGCATTTATTCATATGCACTGCCACTTACCGCCAGCAAGCGCTTGGAGACATATTGCTGTGAGAACTCGGCGGCCACATAGAGGCTGCCATAGATGGCGCTGTTGGTCACGAAGGGATGGCGTTTGAATGCGCTGCGGGCGCTGGCAATGAGGCGTGACATTGTCTGGACAAATAATGGAAGCACCACAGCAACAGCAACAGCAGCAGCAGCAACAACAAGTTCAAGTTTTGATTTATATATATTTAATTAACAGTTACAATTGTGTGCCTTGCCCTTGCAAGAGAGACAGCTGCCAGCGCCGTCAAAGCTTCGGAGCAGAATGAAGCTCGCTGCTTCGGCTCAGCTGTTACAAAAGCTGTTATGCCAACCTAAGAGAGAGAGAGAGAGAGCACATCGACTTAGCTCGGCTTATCAGCATAATGACGTGAGAGCGAGAGAGCGCACTTTGGATATGCGATTTTCTGGTTCTACTTGATAAACTTTATCGGTCCGCTACAACCGCAGCATAAATGATATATTGATCAATAGATGAAAAGTAAGTTTGGCTAAAATTAATATTCACTCTTTTAGTTTGCTTTTTTATGATTGCAATAAAGTAATAGTTACAAGGCGAGCAAATATTTTACTATCTGTGCATAGAGATAAGATTGTTTAATTAAAACTGTCATTTATTTATGAAGTGTTTTTTGTTGAAATAAATTGTTACACCCATGTCAATAGTAGCGTACAAATGGAAAATACCGGCAGATAAAAATTAAAGATTGTGAAGGGAAAGATTTAAGAGTTGAGATATATTTCTAGATATTTTTTAGAGTAAGTCTAAAGAGAAAGTTTGTTAAAAGAGAATAAATGAAATGTTTAATAAAATAAGAAACCAGAATTTTCTTAAAATTATAAAATATTTATATTTATATTATAAATTAGTTCGAATTTTCTAATAAATCTTTAACAGAAATGCATCTATATTTAAATATATATATTAAATAATATACGAATTCCTTTTTTCTTTATTTTTATTCTTCTTTTTCTTTTTATTCTTCAGTAAAACTATTTTTAATTTCGGTAAAATACTCTTACACATGCAGCCCCTACCCTTACCTTAACTTCTATACAAATCCGTTTCCTTTTATCAGAAACTTCATCAATCAGCGCGTCGGCTCATGCCTTTGCCATTTCAATCAAGGACACACACGAAATAAAAAAAAAAAAACTTTTAACCATAAAAATGCAATAAGTGTACTTACTAACTATACCAGAACACTCTACCCTTTCTGCCTATGACTTTCCCTTTGCTGTTGCCATTGCCATTGCCTCTGCCTTTGCCTTTACCCTGGTGCTAACGGCGATTCACGCACGACTAACAAGCGACTGCAGCAAAACTTTGATTGAGTGCCAAAAGGAACTGTTTGTTGAGTGAGAGGTGCTAAAAACTGAAACCAATTTAAAAAGTTGGCCTAACCATATGGAGAAACAGAGAGAGGAATGTAGAGGAGGGGAGCCTTGGTTAGGAATGCCAACAACAACAACAGCAGCTAGAGAAAAGCAAGCGATGACAACGCAGTCAATGCTAATAGCACAACACAACAACAACAGCAACAACTAAACAAGGCAACTGAAAATAACAACATTAACAACAAATTTGTACACACGACAAACACTCAAACACTTCACATAGCAAGAATGAACTTTGGTGCATTGGCGAGAAGTCTAAGCCACAGTCTAAGACTTAGCCTGGGCTCTAAGAAGCAGCTCAGCAAGAGAGCGCCCACCGAGAACGACGTCTCACAGACAGCGAGCAGCAACAGCGACTCCAAAGAAGAGGACGAACCGAATAGTAAAGATCTCACTCACGCCGTTGCACTCAATGAGAGACGTGAGCCATATAGACAAACGGTTGAGCTAATACTCGATAAGGTGAGCGAATTGGAACACACGTTATACGAAGATCAGCAGCAAGAGTTCAAGCTGCGCATGGCCCTGGAGCGTCAGACGGATCGCATACACGAGCTCAACTTCTCGCTGGACACCGAAAAGCAGCGCAATGAGCGACTCGTGCAGCTTCTACGTGGCGTCGACACCGATTCCTGCAGCGAAAGCGAGCCGGAATCGCAGCAGCTGCTGAACGGCATGAGACTGGGCTCTAAGGGCGAACTCTATGGCTCTATTAGTCCAATGCTGATGCAACAGCGGTAAGATATGGAAGGTAGAGGGAGAGATGAAAAGGGCTATTCAGGCATTCACTCTGATATATGTACATATATACCTTTCACTTAATCTCTTTGCAGCTATGATGAGCTGCACTCGTCGCATCGCCAAGCGCATCGGCTACTGGCCAAGAAGGATAAAACCATCAAGATGCTCAGATGCGATTTGGAGGTGCTGCGCGGCAAATATGATTCCATTTGCAGTGACTATCGTAACGAGCATCGGCGTTTGGATGCGCTCTACACACGCTATTTGCACCTGCAGCAGAAGAAGAAGCAGCAGGTGCTCATACTCAAGGAGACGCTGGGCTATGCCAGCGAATGCATTCTGTACGCTCAACAGACCATCGATGGCTGCTCGAGAGGATTTCCCATAAATCCACAGCTTTTGCATCACTTCAATCAGAATTTTGAGTTCTTTATGCGTTCGCTGCGCAGCTGTTGCTGTCGACGGCGTTTACTGGAGCTGCAACAGGAGCATGGAGTCCAACTGGAGCAGTTGCAGCAGGAGCAGGCGCAGGCGCAGGAAGAAGAGCTGGAACAGGAGCAGGCGCACGAGCAGGACAGCCAATTGCAATTGGAACAGCCGAAGCGAAAGCATCGAAGCCATCGAAAACGTCAAAAGCATTGAAAATGTTTGAAAATTATTTTCTTAATTTAATTTTTTTAATTTTTGGAAACTTGGCAGAAACATAAAAAAAAGTAGTTAAGTTGTGCAAAAAAATGAAAAATAATAAAAATTGATAAAATTGTAAACGTAATCAAAGAATACGTCTAGTTCGTTATAAAAATATTTTTAGAACGATTTAAAATAAAGTTAGAGAAAGAAACTTCAGAATCTGAGATTTGAGCTCAGTGATCGTTGTGTTGTTCATCACAATGGATCAACACTGAAAAAAGGGGGACAGCAAATTACTATTAACCGATTGGAGTTATTGTATAAGCGAAGGCAGAATGTCGTCACTGGATACGAAGCCCCAAGAGGGGGCCACCGAACGGGAAGCAGGTGGTCAAAAATCCCGTTCGACCAATCGCGCGACAATGTCCGATAAGAAAGCTGAATCTGTGTCAGACGTAGCGACTGCGCCGACGTCATTGCTCAATGAGTCCGAATCCGATTCAGAGAAGCATTCGGAAGCAAATCCGGCCACAGATGTTACCATTTATAATGCATACGATATGGGACCTGCCTTCGGTTGCAAGTTCCCAGTGGAATTCATACGATTTATGGTTGAGCGTGTCATGAGTGAAAAATTGAAAGGTAGGTTAAGGAGGCCAGATATCCATTTGAGTTAAAATAGACTTAATATTTGATTATTCTACAGGTAAACAATATCAAATCGAGACTGCCGGAAAGCTAACGCGCGAAGTAGCTGATACTGTGAATTCGAAAATGAAAGGCTTTTGCCTGCAACACCGTTACAAACATGTGGTTAATGTCTGCCTATATCAGCAGACAGGGGCTGGTTTCTTTTATGGTTTTCGTGCTGTTTGGGATACGCTTTCTGATGACTACATAAGTCTGACCATCGATATAGGCTCTTTCATATGCATTGTCTCTGTATTTGGGTGTTACCAATATTGAATTAAATTAGCTGCACGCAACTACGCACAACATTAACACCTGTTGCACTGATTCAAGTTTTTTTTCGCTTACGCGCGTAATAACAGCTGTGGTAAATCGATACAAAAAATATCGATGTGCAATCCAATAGCATAACAGCTGGGAATTTACTATAATAGCTATCGATATATTATCTTCGTTTATTACCATATCTAATAAAAATTGATGCGCACATGTTTGGAAGTTTTGTTTCTACTTTATAAATAAATAAAGCACTAGTTGAGCAATTTCGATTAATGCGAATCACAGAATGAAGGTGAAAATGATAAGCCGCAACCCGGACAACTATGTCCGGGAAACTAAACTGCAACATCATAAGAGTAAGTTATTAGACAATTGTTGACTACATTGAACAGCTAACAAATTGCAGTTCCACGAAATTATGATCCGGCGCTGCATCCTTTGGAGGGTCCCAGGGAATATGTGCGCGCACTAAATGCCACCAAACTGGAACGTGTATTTGCTAAGCCGTTTGTATGCAACTTGAGCGGTCATCGCGATGGCGTCGCCTGCTTTGGCAAACATCCCAAGCTGCTTTCCACGCTGGCCACCGGCGCCTATGATGGCGAGGTTCGCATTTGGGATCTGGCTAATCGCACCAGCCAGCGCAGCTTTGTGGCACACGATGGCTTTGTACGTGGCATTGCTTATGCGCGGAATGGCCAACGTTTGTTCACTGTGGGCGACGATAAGACAATTAAGGTGTGGAATGCCGAGGCACCAGATGTGGGTGAAGAGGAGGAGCCGGTTAACACAATACTGAGTCGTCACATTTTGCATGGCATTTCGCATAATCGTAAGAACAACAGCTTCGCCACCTGTGGCGAGGTCTGCGCCATTTGGGATGAAGAGCACAACGATCCCATCAAGACTCTGAAATGGGGCGTGGACACACTGCACACCATTTCGTACAATCCAGTGGAAACCAATGTACTCGCGTGTTGTGCCAGCGATCGCAGCATTATCTTGTACGATGAGCGAGAGGCGCAGCCACTGCGCAAAGTTGTGCTGACCATGAAGAGCAACAAACTGGCCTGGAACCCCATGGAGGCCTTCAACTTCACAGTGGCCAACGAGGATTGCAAGTAAGCAGAGTCAAGTACTAAGAGGGAATATATAACTAACAATCGTCTTTCAGTCTCTACAGTTTTGATACGCGCAAACTGCAGACGCCTCTCAAAGTGCATTTCGACCACGTCTCAGCTGTCACGGATGTGGATTACGCGCCGACGGGCAAGGAGTTTGTCTCGGGTAGTTACGATAAGACTGTGCGCCTATATAATGCCCATCAAAGTCACTCCCGTGACATCTATCACACCAAGCGAATGCAGCATGTGGTCTGCGTTGCCTGGTCGCTGGACAATCGTTACATATTCTCCGGCTCGGATGAAATGAATGTGCGCATGTGGAAGGCAAATGCGTCCGAGAAACTGGGCGTCATTCGTCCACGCGAGCGTGCCAACTTCAACTACCAGGAGGCACTCAAGGAGAAGTACGCTGCTCATCCACAAATCAAGAGGATTGCGCGCCATCGACAGGTACCGCGCCATGTGATAAATGCACAGAGGAAGATGCGCATTATCAAAAACAAAGAATTGGTCAAGGAGGCAAATATACGCAAGCACTCCAAGAAAGGCAAGGTGTCCTTTGTCAGCGAGAAGAAAAAGCATGTGCTTCGTGAGGATGTTTAATAATTGTAAGATTTCTAGTGTTAAAGTTCAATATAAAAATATACAATTCAAATTTCCTAACACTCATAATCGATATATGCTTGTAGTGCCACCGATAGCGATAACAACGTGCGATTATTTAATCAGTTGTGTTTATAAAAGGTTGCCATCTCCAGCTTAGGGAGCCAGTTCTAGTTGTCAGTTGTTACGGCAGCGGCAGTCCGTTTTGTTTGGTCGTTAGGTTTTGGTTTCGTTTTCATTATTTCGCATATTTGTTTATAAACCTGTCCCAACCAGTGCCTGCGCGTAAAACAAGTTTTCCTTAGAACCGAAGCACACAGCTGCGTCTAACAAAATGGATGCACTTAGCGATTTATTGGCACCGCACAGTGAAACCATCGGTAAAATAGCCGGCACAGTAACTACTCTACAATTCCTATCCGGCATAGCGCTTTTAAATGACATACGCAAAAAGGGTAGCAGCGATATTTATCCAATTGGACCCTTTCTTGGTGGTATAGTGCTGTAAGTGCTGAAAATCTCAACAAACCATAAACAAATTAACGCAATTTCACGCTCAACTGCACATAGACGCAAAATAGACAGCAAAATATAACAATTGCAACTGTGTGTAATTGATTAAATTTTTTGAATTGTCGCCATGACGCTGCCAAATGGGTTGGAAAATGAGTGCGATATGTGAGGGGGAGGAGTAGCGTAGTTCAAGGCTAAATCAAAAGGCTGCTCAAAGCGGTTCGATAGATCGGTCAATGACAATTGACGGTTACATAAAATAAACTCTCCCCTCTAATTTCCCAATTAGAATTTTGTCAGCATATTGAAACAAAATTGGACAACACATTAAGAGTTCTTATCGCCTTAAGCCTACAGCACACGTACATCTTATCTTCCCATACATTCATATGTGTAATATTTGAGGGCTTCTTAATATGCGATAGACGACATTTGTGAGAGTCGCATCTGATTGTCTAAAGCTTCCAGCTTATCTATTCACTGAGCTGGACAAGCCCAGTTAGGCGCAGTTGTCGACCTCACCCACTCCACGTACTGCTTTTCTTTAATGAAATTGAAAATGCAAATGCGAAATGGGGCCAAGTGCCAAGCGACACGCGAGAATTTCCGCTAGATGCAACAGTTGCGTGTTTCTACTTACCTGAATTATTGTTTCAAAGGGGGCGATGGATAAGCGGGCGTAGAGGCTGCCCTTAAAAAGGGGTCAATCTTCGTGTTAAACCTTCTATGTTTAGACTATAAAGATTTAGAGCTTATGATAAAGTAGTTGGGTTAGTTTAATTAGAGTATTTCATGCATTTGCATAATATTAATAATGTTGTACAGTAGAGCCTGTCAAAGCTGAATATATAGATATAATTCTCAATACTTTTCGCTCTATTGAAATATATAGGAAATATTTAATATTTTATTTAATAATTATTTTTCTTTTAACTCCGGCAAGCATTATTATAGGACACGTATAGCCCTTGTTAATGAGTTGCGAAAATCTTATCTTAGCTCTTATCAATAAGTTACCAAAATTTAGTTTACAAATGACCTAGGAAAAACATAGATTATTGTTGTGAAATTCTACTGGGACTACCGAATAGCTATAAACATTTGTAGATAACTAAAGATATTTATATTACAAATATGTGGATTGATAGATATTTATAAAAATTCATACATACAAATTTAAATCTATTGATTTCCCCTATTTAATCCACTCACCCATAGAACCGTTCTGAGCTTAAAACTTGGTCAAATTATGGGCGATCAGCCCATGATCAATGTGAATGTCATTGGCTTTGCGATCAATTCGATCTTCATGGTTGGTTTCTATTACTATGCCTCGACTGAGAACAAATCCAAGATCTGGATCAAGATTGGCTATGCCGCACTGTTCCTGATGGCCTGCATAGCCTATGCGAACTTCGAGGATCCCAAGCAAATTGAGTTCCGTCTGGGCATGCTGATCACATCGATACTCGTCTGGCTAGTGGGCTCGCCGCTGCTCAATTTGCCCGACATTATCAAGAAGAAGAGCACGGAAGGCATGCCCTTTCCCATTATCTTTGCCGGACAGCTGGTTGCCACTGCCTGGACCCTGTATGCGGTGTCCATACGCAATCATGTGATGGTGGTAAGTGCTTCGACTTGATAGAGTACCAGTTCTCTCTTACCCCCATCTCTCTTCCCATTTTGTAGTATCAGAATTTGTTCCTGTGGGTCTTGGGTGGCATCCAGCTGGTCATGTTTATTATCTATCCCAGCACACCCGCCAAGAAGCCCACTGCCAAGTCCGAGAAGAAGAAGGAGAAGTAAACAACTCAACTACAAGTACCTAAGAAAGGCATGGAAGGTATGGCGCCTCTGACATCTACTAAAATTTTCTACTTATCTAATTATACCAGTTACCGAGATTAAACGCTTCTAGTACAATTTTAACTAAACAATAATCAGGCAGGGTTCCATTTTATAATAATAATTAGCTTAACAAATTCAAATCTTGTACATATTCGATTTCAAACGCAAATTCTGAATTTCCGATTAAATTTTGTATTATGAATATAAGCTATAAATAATTGAAAAGAGATTTTACATACATATTATATATAGAGAGAGAAATTTGAAATGCCTCAACTAATTTAATTGTTATTTTTAAATAAATAACATTTGTACAAACTATATAAACTATTTGCAAATTTTGACAATAATTCAAATCTTCCAAATGCATATTTATATATAGTATATAGAAATGTCTATATATAAAGTCAATATATTAATTGAATAAACATGTTACAAATCATTTAAATTTCGTTTCTTTTCCGCTTATATCCTACTTTCTCCTACTCCACTGGAATTGTGGAGTTGTAATGAGCACCTAGCTGGTAAATATGGCGATGATAGCAAACGACGAGTGGCGCCCCGCCAAACTCATCCTGACCCAGCAGCGTGGACGAGCCTTCGGCCTGGATGACCTCAATGGGCACGCGCAGCAGCGTCGAGAGCGCCTTCAGCTCGATGTGCCCGCCCCAAGCATGGGTCTTGGCTATGTCCCTGCAGTAGGCTTCGAATTGCTCGTCGTTGAGCAAATCTCCTGTGTCCGGATGAGTCATATAGCAGATGAGATCATCTTTGTGGGCACGCACATAGTTGCCCGTCTCGGTTCGCAGCTCCTGAACACTGTGGCCGGGCAACGCGTGCTGCTGCAGCTGATGGCGTATCGCATTATAGAGACAATCGCCATCTGAGGGTATCAGGTGGAGCGCCAACTGGCGTGCCTTCAACTTGGCTGTAATTTGCTGCAGTTCAATTTGCTTGGGCGACGGTTGATTGGCGGCGTTTTGCAGTTCTTCCTGTATTTCCTGCTCACGTTCGCGCGCTTCCTTCTCCTTTTTGTTGCGACGCTTTTGGGCCTTGGACAAACGCTGCAGTGTTGGCTGCACGACATCCTCTTCCTCGTTATCGCTGTCCGCAGCTGCTGCTGCCGTTGGCAATTTTTCAGCTGCTGGCTCAGAGGCAGCTGGAGCTGCTGCTGCAGTAGCATCTTGAAGTTCCGCCTTTTGACGCTGTTCCAATTCTCCTTCTAGACGGGCCATTTCCTCCAGAAATTCTTTGCGTTTGTTTTTGTTGTTCTTTGGAGCATTCTTCTTCATGGCCTGTAATTTGGCTTGCAGCTCTTTGCGCTCTCGACGATGACGACTGGCCACATCCTCTAGCGTGGCCTCGCCCAGTCGCGCCTCCAATTCACTAATTGCTTCACAAGACATTTTCCTTAAATTTTAATAAACTAGAAATAGATACATATGCTCGCCGGCGCTCAGCTGTTCTGTTAACGATGACACAAACTGCTCAATGTTAACGTAACAGTGATTATCGCAGCGCAACGCTGTAACGTAATCGAAGATTTATGGTTACCGTTAAAACGTAATCTAGAACACTGAAAATTTAAATTGAACAGTTTAACGATTGCATGATAACAGCCAAAAAATTTAACGGCCTTGCAAATTGGATTTTACTTATGCATCAACTTTAATCATACAAATAATTTCAATATAAACAGGTCTATGTATACTTGTATTTTGTGCTCATTATTACCATATTTAAACCAGACATTCTAAGCTAAAAGTTCACTCCCGCCAGGTAAATTTGTCGTTTTTAAGTATACTAGGAAAATATTGTTTTCTAGTAACTAAAGTGATATATATTTAACATTTAAATGAATTTTATATTTGATATCTACAATAAAAACATATTTAGCTCGGCAAGTGTCAGGTGTGAGCTCAAAATACAGAAATTTAAAAATCCTAAAAGCTTTTCGTTGAACATGCTGTAGACTTTTATATTGAAAAGATATTTAGTGACCAGAGAAGACTATTAACACGTTTATCTCTTATGCATATATGTATATGTATGTATGAATATTTTGTAACAAAAACTTAAAGATCAATCTTAATTTATCATATCATACAATGACTTTTGTATCGAATTATTTACACTGCCAACCCCTGATACGATCTTTAAATTTATATATCCTTATCGAAGGGCAAAAAAAAAAAAAAATAAAAAACTTCTGGACTTATCGAATTACCATTTCAAATGGCTAATCTAAAATTGCAAAAATGATCACTTAAAGGCTATTTAAATCTTTTATATCTAATGTGAATTTGTTTTCCAGTCGAAATTATATGCAAAAATAATAGAAACGGAAGCACCGACTACTAAATTTACGTAACCCAGCGGCCAATCAGTCTATAGGCTTTTGGTGATGTTGTGGAACAAGCGACGTCCCCACCAAGACTCCAAATCGAAGGGTTTAAAATCGTTCAGTGCGGGACTTGGCGGCTCTACCCACACGGCCGGCGCTGCCGATGCCGAAACAGGTGTATTGGCAATAATGCTATCCACTGGACTGGGCGTGGCCAAGGTGGAGGCGCTGTTGTTGTTAGCATCGGCCTTGCCATCGAGTTTCACAGTGCTGGAATCATACGGGTTTTGTGCGACCAGAATGTTCCACGCTGCAAATTTGAATATACATTGAAATTGTTAATGAATTAAATAGAACAAAATTCAAGTGCGTTGCTTACAGTCGTTTATGTAGCGTATTATCTCCTCATGTTGCGGCGTTATCACCTCATCCTCAATGAGCTTTGTGGGCGCAATGCGTTTCGAGGCAAAGCTCTGTTGAAATACCGGACGCGGTATGCTGATGAATTCAAATAAAATACAAAATGCGTTACATTACATGACAATACGAAGATGCAGAGCCACGTGCATGCACACAAGCTGACGAAAGAAAAAACAGTTGCACACACACACACACACACACTTAAAACGAGTACTTATGCAAACAAACGTCAAGCACATGGTGACTACGAAAATAAATCTCGTAATGGAAAATCTTTCGGCGAAACACTTTCTATGACGTAACGGGCAGAGAATGGCAGACAAAAGTCAATGCGCCTCTGCTGGCGATAACCGAAACTGGCCCACGTGTTGTCAGCTAGGCGGTTACTCTGGTTACTTAATTAACATGCTCCTGTTATATACAAAGGTCGATCTATTCGACTTATTTTACTTTTAGTGATAAAAATAAATGATCTGAGATAAGCCACAATGCAGCGCACATCGTTTGCATAAGCCGCACACACACAAACACATACACACAACTTACGCATGTCGCTCACTTACTTCTTGTTCTTCTCGGGACTGTTGAGATCAAAGTTGTTGCTGATGCTCCCATGTTTCTTGCCGCTCTCCTTAATGCTCTCGAACTTTTCAAAGTTTTGCGGCAGACCTGTAGGCGTTTGTTTTGTTTGTTATTGTTTGAATGCAAATTTTGGTTTACCGGCAAAAAGTACAAAACAAAAGGCAAAGAGCGTGAGCGTAAACGCGAGCGAACGCCTGTGGCAACGCGCTGCGGGAGAGTTTAGCAGCGCTGCCTCTGCCGGCAGCGGCGGCGGCACATTGTGACATAACAGCAACACTTTTTGCAGGCGGTTGCCTTTCCCGTAGGGTTTATTGTACTTTTTACACCATTTACATATATTTCATCAAGTAACTTACCACGTCGTGTTTTAGCAACAATTTTGCTGGGTCCCTTGTTTACTGTGTACATGTCAATTTAATTAAATTAATTATTAATTATTGTTATTTGCCAACGAATATTCTGTTTTCTGTTATTGTTTATTTTTACGACTATATAAATACGCTTTTTTTTTAGAAAATCATATGATTAACGAAATTTTTTAAAATCCAACTGTTGAAAAGCAGCTCTCTATTAAAGTTGTTTTTGTTTTTGTTGTCTCTGCTGTCTCATTTCAAATTCATCTCGATCTAGCAATTACACAATATTCACAGTTAGCTTTGACTTTTATATCAATCGATTTATTTGTCTTATTTTTGTTGTTATTGTTATCGCTATTGATATTGCTATTGCTATTGATTTACTTCTATCCAAATCAATTGTTTGCATTAATTGTCAGTGCTGAATTATTACTATTGCCAATTGAATGTGAAGGGTTCCGACTGCCTCACCGCTCGCGTAACAAAATTCTAATGAATTCCCACACAATGCAATGGGAGCTCACGCTGTGCTCTGGCATACTCACAGACACATACACACGTGCACTTGAATTTCGAAAACATATGGTGCGCTGCTGCCAGTGTGTACACGCCAGATGGCGAATGTAAATTTGTACCTGCTTCATTTTAAACTCATTAAACGGAGATTAGGCACTCTTCATCGGAAATCATAAAATAATATTCAGTTATTCTGTGTTGATTATTATACCTGTTACCTGTTACACTAATCGTAAACAGCTGTTCTCTGAAAATTTGCACAACTTTATGACGGGCTGTTTCAAATTTGCGTGGACGTCAACTGTATATAAAAGTCAGGATAAAATATTTGGAGAACTAGTTGCAAAGCAGCATCCGTCAACAACGCTTAGGCGAAATCGGCAAATAAACGTAGAAAAAAGTTAACGCTAAAATATGGCCGACATTGACGCAAATCTAATCCTACACCGCTTAAATACCCTGAAAATTGTGGAAACTCCAAGGCAGACACAACTCGATAACGGAAAACGTGAATGTTACTCGGAGGACATTAAGAAGTCACATGTGCCTGCTACACCCTGTTCAGGCCCAGTCGAATATTTGACGGAACTAAAGAAGCGACGAAAACTCAAACTGAATCGTGTTTACAGCTATGAGATGGACAAGCTTTTCATTAAAGCACGGAAATCGCTTAATTTTTAACTTAACATGTTTGGATGTAATCTTTAGAATTAATAACATTTGATTTTAAATCATTGTTTTTCCCAAATCAAAATAAATACCTTCCTTGTTTTAATTGTTTACGTTCTATTTCATATTAACTTTGTCAAATATCTTTCCGACCGCTATATAAATATAACGAATTAATTTTAATTTAAATTTGGCTGCCTATTAAATTATTAATATTGTCCACAAACGCTGTGGTCACACTGAACCTGATGCACCCCTGATAAACAGCTGTTGGGCTGTAATAATAGAATTGCTTTTGTATACAGCTGAGTTATTTTAGACTAATTTTTTAATAATTAGAATTAGCACAAATAACAATGGAAGATATTCCTATGGGAAATGAAACGAATTCGAACAGCAGCGAATCGTTTAATGAGACAGCAAATCCGCAGCAGCATCATACGCCAGAGTTCTTGCAACGTAAAATATACTTCCTAAGTAAGTTTATTATTTTCGTAAATTATACAAAATGTAATTCCATCAACTTTTTTTAGTGGATCAGCTTAAAGAAATGCATTCCGAGCTGCCAGAGTGAGTAAATGCTAAAGTCCACTGTTAAACACTTTAAAAGAGTATACAATTTTAAATCAGGACCCTGCAGACACGAATTTCCTACGACCTGCTTACCGAACTGGCAAATTGTGTTTTAAATGAGAGCATTTTCGATATAGTAAAAGCGTTGATGGAATTGCAACATGTAACAGAGAAACATTTGATACAGATGCGTGCACAAGTGGAAAATGAATACGAAATCGAGGTGGCTGACTGGCGTGGCAAAATCAAAGATCCAGAGGAATTGCAGCACATACTTGGACTTATGAAAATCAAGCATACGAAAAAATTATTGGAAACGGACAAGAAAATAATCGAAGTGCTAGATCAGAAGGCGAGTTGAAAGAATATTTTCTTGATTAATAAAAATTAAACACCGATGTATTAATCATTTAGGTTTTTGACCAGCAATCAATGCTACAAAAGGCGGGAGTGCCTGGCTTTTACAACACACAGAATCCCAAGGAAATCAAAATTCAAATGTTTCTACTAGATTTCATTTTGCGCTTAAGTCTACTGAAATACGAGCCGAACAAATAACGAACAGCCTAAACTTTGATAATTACAAGACTGCACCGAATGTCATTATTTGGCTTCTCACCAATGACAAAATACTATTTTTATATATATAAATAAAATTACCCGTAGCTAAACGTTTATACTCCACTGTAAAAGTTTACTTTATTGAAAGCCCACTAGACTCGAGCTTTACAAATATGTAAAAGCTTTTATTTGAGCGCACGCTCGTCTAGCTTTACGGCATACGCGAATGTTGCCAGCAACACTTACCAGCTGCTCTCTCGCTCCCGCTCTCACTCACACTCGCCACCCTCTTTTTGGGTATGTGTGTGGCATGTTATCAAGACAACCTTAAATGCGCCTCGTCGCTGGCGTATAAATTGAGTAGCATCTTGCTGTAAGTCAACAGTTGCTCGCATTTCTTTAAGCACAGCGCTACAAAACTTCTTAATAAAATAAAACATGTCGCTAACCATCACCAAAGATGTTTCCACTCCTGAACTCAAGGATTTGGTAAGCATGCGAGATGAACAAAGTGCTATTCTTAGTGTCATAAGTCCAAATATGTTAGGACGCGCAAAATTTGAATTAAAACACAATTTAATTTCCGAGTGCTTTGAACTTTTGCCAAGGCCAGTATAGCAATTTTTCGAGCTTCTCTATTGCCGCATTGTTATGGCCAGCTTTAGTTACCGCACAACTAGCAAAGAATCAGCAACAGCCAACAAATGTTTGCTCGTCTGTTTCGTAATTTCAAAGCAAGTATAAAGTGATTTAACGTAATAATTAATTAGTATTCAAATTGAATGCCTCGCTGTGAAAATAGAATATTAATTCAATAAATTCTACTACTGTAAATAGCTGCGCGTAACTTTCGATTTTATTCGCTTTAACTATTTTCACTGCCTACCTTAGCAGTGACCTTGAGTCGACGCTGCAGCGACGCATCTGTGACGTCACAGCTGCAGCAAGCAAACAGCTGTGCTCCGCTCTGTCACTGCCGCCCTCTCTCAAACAACTGAACAGCTGAGCGCGCCTGAGAGAGCCGCGAAACATATCAAAAAGCAGTCAAAATGTAAAGAGCGTGAGCACAGTTATTTCAGTTGTCGGCGTAGCGCAGTTTGTGCTAAAGAACTTCAAAAAGCGACGTGCTGAAAGTTTTTGCAGCAATTTCTCGTCTTCTTCTTTTGTGTGATGCGCTGTCTGTCTGGGTTTGGCTACGGCCTCACCTTCCTGTTTCTGGTGCGCTGGCTGTTCGCAGTGCATTGAACCCTTGTGTCGAATCTAACTCATCAACTGAATTTCTTTCATTATTTGTCTCTTTCTAACAGAGTACCGTGCGCAATGAGCAGAAGGAGTTGAATCTTTCTCCTGTCCATCGTGTGAATGTGAGCTATGCCACGGCGACTTTTGGCATGGGATGCTTCTGGGGCGCTGAATCGCTGTATGGAGCCACGCGTGGAGTGCTGCGCACCACTGTCGGCTATGCCGGCGGCAGCTCCGACTTACCAACGTACCGTAAAATGTAAGCACTGTGAAATGGGACATCAATTGGGCTAACAAATATCTATCCCTCTCTCGCTCTCTGTCTCTCGCCCCCTCGCTATCTATCTATGCCTCTGCTTTGCCTCTTGATAACGCTTATCGCTTACTAACCGCTCAACTCTATGCAGGGGCGATCACACGGAAGTGCTGGAAATTGACTATGATCCATCGGTGATCAGCTTCAAGGAGCTGCTGCATCTGTTCTGGTTAAACCATGAGTATGGTTTAACCAAGCCCATGAAGCGGCAGTATGCCTCGCTGATACTCTACCACGACGACGAGCAGAAGCAAATCGCTGAAGCCTCCAAGCTAGAGGAGCAGGAGCGTCGCCTGCCTGAGGTGATCACAACGGACATTGCGCCCAAGCAGAACTTTTTCGCAGCCGAGTCGTAAGTTTATTTAGCTATTTCCAGTTCAAATATATAATAATATCTATATATGTCTATTTACAGCTACCATCAGAAATACAGACTGCAAGGACACAAGGATCTGGCTGCATCACTAAATCTCAACCCAGAGCTTCTGAAATCCAGCTACGTGGCCACCAAGCTGAACGGTTATCTAGCCGGCGTGGGCGGCGTCGAGCAATTTAAATCGGAGGTGGACACCATGGGGTTGACGCCTACTCAGCGGCAATACTGCAACTACCACATTGAGCAGAACGAGGGCCAGGGTCTCTACTGCTGACCGGGTTACATAGATGTTAAGCGTAAATCTTATACTTAAGGGGGTTCATATGCTAGTTGTTTTAAAAAATGTCCTGTTTTTCCAGTTTTGCGTAGTGCAAAACGTGTATTACTTAGTGCCTAGACAAATTTATTAATAATGATAATAAATATATATATAAAATGATGCTATACACCTTCTTTAATTACTCAACGTCTAGTCAAAATCTGATATTGCAGCTGAAATTCCATATAATTGGAGCTTCGCTATGCAAAGTATCGTATTATGATATCTGGAATTTTGATTAGACTGGACTAGTTATATAAATGTAATTTTATAGAAATCTTCTACTTCTATATCAGTAGCCTAGATCTAATAAAAACGCTTATTCATCGATTTGTAGTAAACATTCCACTTACGAATCTGCTATTCACGTTCATAAATGTGAATCAAATGACTAGCGTTTTATGATATATACTATATATCAAATGCTATAAAATCTGAATAGTCATCGGAAATTAGATTAGGGACCTATTATAGGGCGCCGTTTATGGGCCACAATTTATGCATGCAACTTTTAGGGCACTTTTGGCATGTGCTCAATATAAAGATATTTAGGTACCTGCCTACAACTGGATATTTACTGGATGCGTCGTAACGGATTTTATGGCCTTTTTACATGAATACTTTACATAGATACAAAGTTTAACAATACTTATACCTAATGTACCATTACTTATAAATAATATACTATTAAGATATAGTTCTTGGTTATTTCTATAAGGATTAATAATATATGTATCTTATATAAATTAAACTGATGTACTAAATACATAAAGAGTTGGATACATCGAGATATATATGTTTGTATGTTTATAGCCCACCTTTATTGACACTTTTCTCTTTCAAATTATATACTGCTCAGTTATCTTAATAAGAGATTTAGTATACCCTTGATATATTACTAAGATATCTTAGTTAGAGTTTTATTTAAAGATAACCTATTTCAAAAGTTCGTCATTTGAATATCACCTTATTAAACACTGACAAGTTTATAATGATGGCGTGTATATAGAGCTTAATTAAAATATATTTTTAATGATGGGGTGTATAAGTAGATATACGAGCTCTTTCAACTAAATTCAACCTAAAACGTCAAAAATCAAGATATCACTGCATAAACCTATGTAAATATAATATAATATACATATATAATCGCATATATGTAGTGCATCTATTCCTAATAAACTTCCTAATATATCATAATATTTGGATACAAATACTATATATTGGCAATATCAAAGTGAAGTCTGATTACCCCCTGATCAAGTTCATCAAACAAGTCGCGACACACGCCGCCTCATTCCGCTCCTCACAGACACCCGAAGCCGCACACAGCAGAGAGAGCTTCCATATATGTAACACACATACGTACACATACATTCATGCACGTTAAGTCGACGCTCTCACCAGTACATTCTCTATACTTGGAACTGTCTAGCGTGTCAACCGGCCGCGTGTCTCATTGATGATAAAGTCAAAAGCGAATTCCCAGCGAAACTCTGAAATGTTTTTTGTTTACAGCAAACGGCACGATTTAAATTGTATTTCGTTAAATGATTTCTATATGTTCTTCTACATAGATTTGGCCAAAATTTGGTCCAGCCATAGAGTTGGCTGCGAAGTATCTGATTTTTGAAGAATCAACAAAATCGGAGAAGCCAGTGGCGAGCTATAAACATTTGCGATTTTAGGCAGTAATAAAGGAGTCAGATCTGCCATTTTTGGATATATGATAGTTGAAAGCCTAGAGTAGCTATATACCAAATTTCAGTTAAATCTAATCATCCGTTCGACGTCAGGGATTTTTACAAAAATCTATGTTATGAGCTTTTCAGCAGAGTTCCGCCTCGACACGAGACGCGCGGTAAGGCATTATGTGTATATGCCTTAGTTGTTAGTATTTGTAGACATAGATTGTAGATTGCTCTATGGTCTGGGGAGGCTGTGCTGTGCAGAGTGCATAGCTCGGCTCTGTAGACTTGGCGAATCATGGTGCTGATAGGGGTCAAAGAGGCTTCCGTCTTTGATGCAATCAAAATGATTTGCATAAAATTGAATTAAATGCGTGATATGATTTTTATATAAATTTCACTTGTGCTCATAAACAAATCGAACTAACTGACTGATAAGCTCTTCAGTAAAATCTATAAAAAAAAAATATTTGTGAAAGTCACGCAGCTGATAAAATGTTATGTAGAGCTGGTGCAGTGAACTCACTCAAGGATTGCCAAAAATAAAATCCGAAAGATCAAGTGATTTCAAGTGAAGCTAATCTAGGATCTACTCAAAGATAAATCTAATCTGGACATTTAGCAGAGCTAAATGAACGCTTAAACTCAACTTTCATTAAATCCTGTCATAAAAGAGCGAATCGGGGATTTACAGGGATTAGCAGCTCTGTTTTGAGGTCTGGTAAATGTACATCAAGGCCAAGAGGCAACGTCTTCTAACTTTCTTTTTTTTTTTAACAATTGTTATCAAATTATTTTTATCAAGGCTACATGAATTTAAGGCTAATCAACGAATAGAGCGAGCATTGCTCCAAGCACTCGCCCCAAATTGCTGTCAATTGAGCCTAAGATAGAACATGCGATACAGAAGATATTATAATATAGTATTTTTATTATCTATACTATATAAGATATATATCATATTTATCACAATGGATATCGAGATGTAGTTGCACCTAAAATACATTTTCAACTCTCAGTTCTTTACAGATATAATATCCAAAATATTATGATATATACATATATGTATCTAGTTCTTGCATTCCTCTGCTGCCGCTAAACACTCATTCAGAATAATCACAAACATTTATCTAGTAGCTATTTCACTCACTTTCGCTTATCTCTTTTGTGCCCACTTTTTCTCTCAGTGCATAGCAATAAATTCAAAAGCTTTCGAAAGCTTTTAGTTTTATAAATTCTTCTATAAGGTTTTTGTATTAACTGTATTTGTAATCACCAATTGCATACTTAGCGGAACTTAGTTGACTAAATCTTAAAAAGTAAAGCATAAAATAGGGAAGCACTGCAATCGATTGCCTAATCGATTGCTTGTTATCGATCACATCAGCGGTAGTTCAATGGAATTTCCCGCTCGTCACTCAAATTCGCATTGTGAGGCGTCGCGTTGGCTTCCTCTGCTCGGCCTCCCAGCGCTGGCGACGCAGTTGCATCAGCTCCTCGCCCTGGCGCTCCTTACGCAGCTCCCGCGTGCTGGGCGACAGATCTGTGGTCTTGGGCATGCGGCGATATATGACGAAGTCTTCCTCCATTTCCTTGGCAAACAAATTCTGTTTACGAATCCGCACTAGACGTTTTGGCGTGGTTGACAATGGCGCCTCATTCTCGGTCACCTGGTCCTCCTTGCTGGTGTCCAGCAGCATCAGCTCCTTGAACATATCGTCGATGGCAGTGTAATACAAGGTGGCATTGGAGCTGGACATGGCTGCAAGAACCTGACACTTGGCTGGCAAACAGTGAACTGTGATTGATTCCGAGGCGAGCCGAGCCGAGACGAGTTTCGAGACGTAGTTGCACCTAAAATCCATTTTCAACCCTCTATTCTTTATATTTTTTTCCGACTACCTGACCAGCTCTGCCTAGACAAAGGCAATACAGTTTGTTTACCTAACAGCTGCTTACAGATGAGGGTACGCCAGCGGGTCATCTAGAACTCTCTCTTGCTCTCTTTCGTTCCCTACTCTCTGTCTTTTTCACTCTAGAGGGATTTCCGCATACAAATGAGGTTATACCAGCGTGAGGTCTGCTCGGTCTCTCTCTCTCTCTCACACACACGCACAATCCCACCCTCTAGTAGTACCCTCATAAATGAGGTTATTCCTACGGTTCGTCATAATATCAAAAACATGCTTCCTCTCCTTCCCTGAAGGAATTCCCTCTCTAACATTCACTCACCTCTTGAGACTTTGCCTAATTGCTTTTACAATGTGAACGATTTACAATCCCAATCAATTTTGGAAGTGCCATATATGAGGATTTAGCTTAACCATAAACCAAAATTTTTATGATCTGTGCAAAATCTTTTTTCTGTTGAGCTTCCAATCTCTTGGAAGTTATCATAAAGTTGATCCTATAATAACCAAAACATAATCTCGCTCCTCTCCCTCTGAATTCCCTCTTTTGACTCTACTTCAGCAAATCCTAACAATTTTAAGTATTATAAATGCTGATTCAGGGACCAACTTACTCAAAAATTTAATCTAATCATAATCTGTTTCGCTTTGAGTTCATTTGCTTGTTCTCTTGCATATTCAGCTAATTTTTTTTTGGTACTCGCTAATTGCTTTTCCAATAAAAATATATGTCACTTCCTATGAATCACATAGCGTGCAATAGTAACTGTTATCTGACATGCAAAGTAAACCAGGCCCAGGCCCAGAAGTCAGTCGAAAAAAAACCCCATATAAATGGGCTATACCAACTATTTTGGCTCAAACAATCTCACTGATAAGGCCAGAAACCAATAATGGGAGCGTGATTAGATTATGTCCACAAGTGAAGTTCAATGAAGTTCTTCTTTATGTTGTTATTGTTATCGTTGTTGTCGTTTTTTTTTTTTCGTTTTTAATTAACTATTTTAACTTATATTAAATTATAAATTCTTTGAGCGTGTATTCTCTATAAATAGTTTTAGTATTCCTTGCTAAAGTAATCGCGTATGCTTCTCTTAACAATGGGAAGCATTTTCTGCAGCTGCTTCTGTTTATCGTCGTTGCTGTCCTTGTTGTAGTAGACGGTGAAGTAGACGATTAATCCGATGATCACCAGGAGCACAACAAAAGAGCAAATGATGCTCATTAGCATTTTACAAGCGCACGAGCAGCAACTAGAGGAAAAAGGAAGAAAAAGATTAGATATTTAGTTATTAAGTGGGTTAAGCTAGTAGTAGTTGCTATTGATAATATGCGATGAATGGGGTAAATATTTATAAAGTTATTTTACTCTAGCTTAAGTATTAGTTCTCAACCAATTGTTATAAGAAATCTATGCTTTCCTTAATGAATGTATATGGACCAGAAATATATTATTCGTGACTAACTTTCTGCAATTACCTAAGCTCGTTCATAGCTGAAGTTGTTTAAGAAGGCATGCTTAGCTCTATAGAGGTATATGATGCTATGTATATACATACATCAATTTTGTAAATGTTGTAGATTTCCGAACAGAGATTAATACAAAGAATGTTTATATGTTGTTTCTATAGATATTTAGAGGTATAATTTATCTTTTTTTTGGAATTATCGCTCACAATGTATGGATGTCAAAAGCTAACACCTGTTTTCTTTTTATTAACACCTGAATCACCGTTGTGAAATATAGAATTGTAAACGTTATGGAAAACTTACCAGCAAACCACCTTGCCAGGGCACTTGAGGCATTCGCACAGAGCATTGCACATTTTTAATTAGTTTGCCGTTCACGTAAACCCGTCAAAAATATATATATACAAGTATATCTATTTATATATATATTTATATATTTATCAGTATAAATTGTATATGCTTATATATACACCGATTTGAACGATCGATCCGTTGAGGGCCAAAACAAAATAACAACTGAAATGCACAGCGCCGACAAGTCAAGTTGTAGCATTTAGGCGTGAAAAGCTTTAATCATATCGGGGCACAATAAAAAACACATACACGCAGAGAGAGACTCACGCACAGAGTTGGGGCTGATAAGATGATATCGGTTAATCAGTGCCAACAGCCCAACAGTAAAAGCTTCCCGATGTGATAGAACTCGTTATTCCTGAACTCGTGCGATTGACTTTGCTCAAAACTTTGTCGCATTCAAAAATTTTTAACGGCTGACGTTATAATGGAGAGCCGTCAGATTGGCCTTAATGTCTTCTTCATGCACTTCGGGTTGATTAGAGGCCGCACGCAGGAAATTCGTTAAACCGAATATGGCCAGGCTCCCAGCCGTTCCGAGGATAACCAATATCCAGACCACCCTACTGATAGCCAGCCCAACTATTAGCTCGATAATTCTGTGTATATAATTTGATAATATATTATAATAGATGCATTCACATTTCCGTTCAGCTCACCCCACAACAAGAAAGCAAAAACCTTGGACTAGCAGACACGATGCGTTCAAAATGGAGCGCAGACACATCACAATTGTAGCAATTATACTTAAGGAAATAAATATCCAAAAAAGGAGATTACAATCAATTTTTTGCTCTACATATCCGAAAATTTCATGTGATTAATTTGGCATTGAATGATTTTCTATAAAAATGACGAAAACTCTAGAAATTAAACAAATCAATTGCGATGATTAATTGGTTTTAACCATCCCAGATAAGATTGCTATGAGTACATAGACATCGAAATATTTTATATATAAATATATATTTATATATATAGATTGTATTGTTTTGGGGATCTACATGAGCACAGGAAACTTTTATCGCCAATTGTGTAAATAGAGAGCGCAACTGGCTTAATTGCGTCAAAAGTTTGAAGAGTAATTCAAATTGTTTTCGATTAGATATGAGCTCCATTAATAGTGCGTATAAATCAGGTGTGGTATATAATAAAAATAAACAACCATTAGGTCAGTAAATACAAAAAACTGTCTTGCTCGTGCTTCAATTAAGCAAAGCAAATTCAAAGCTTAAGACTATGTGATAAGCGCTCTTTTGACAGAAAATCAAATTATGATAACAAGATATGAGAATACATAATAGACTATATAAAGTATTTATAAATAAGCACTGATATATAACTATGCTGAATTTAAAAACTATTCAAATGCTTCTAGACGTTATTTAAAAATTATATTTAGCCAAGGCAATGGCTCGAAAATACATATATATATAAATATATATACGACGAGCTTATCTCCAATAAATATACAACTTAATAGATACCCTGTCAATAATAAATGATAATGCCTTTTCAAATGAGTCAGTGTTGGCTCACGCAAAATTATCGTATCTTCAAAATACGTAAACAACATTGTCTTAGCAATCAATGAAGCACCGATGATTTAATACTCTACAAATTCAGCAGACTTTGTCATGTTGGTTCCTTGCCAACTACTTGCTTAATCTGAAACATTTTTATCAGATCATGTTTGCTGCAAATGCTCTTATATGTATATCATGACAACACATAGGGTCTAATCTATTTATACAGCTATTACCAATTTCATATTGGTATATTGACGTTTTTTCTGTTGGCCAAAATTGCCGGTTGCGTCGTCTTATTTAATTTGTCGGCTGACACACGATACGCCAAATGCTGAGCTAGACAAATTTGACGAATTTCTTAAACTGCCTTGACTTGGCCAATTTCCATGCCATTTTCATTTCCATTTACAACGTAAGCAATGGCCTGCTTAGCATAGTTCCAGTTGCAGTCCGCTCGCTAAACAATGGACACACAAGTGCGGCTCCGTCTATACTTGGCACTCTGTTTGCTGTCAAAAACGGCCATCGCTGTAGGCTGGTCAATGTCGGAGGCGGGTCTAAACGACTCTAGTTATAATGTGCGTCACTTGTCCACACACTTTGCGCGCGTCTTTCTCAGCATAAGCGTCGAACAGAATGATTTTCCTACACTGATCGAGGCGCAGTGGCCCGTCTCCTATTTGCCCATGCGCACGGCCATCTTTCCCAACAGCGAAGTCCATGCGAACAGAGGACAGCTGGAGTCAGACTGCACGCGACTGCAACAGGCGCATTGGTCACAGGTGGATAGCCTCAGTCGTCTGTGGGTTATGGACGTAGGTTGGCCCAACAGCGAGTGTCCACCTAAACTGTTCGTCTTCGATTTGATTAGAAACAATGCCGAGTTGCTGCGCATCGATTGTGGCCAGCACATTGACAGCAATGCCACACGAAGTTTGGTCGTGCAGCTGGGACCCAAGGCAAGCAGCTGCGAACTGGAGCGTCATATATTCTTCATATCGGACAGTCGACCGCATATCGTGGCTTATGATATACTCGAACAAACCTGGCATCGACGTGAACTGAAAAGCAACAAGTACGAAAATATGAGTCAAACGTTTCCCATTAAACCAATCGACTTTACCTTCGGACTACAGGGCGAACTGCTTGTTTCTGATCAAGATGGTGTGCTCTACAGCTCCAATAATAGGCTGCAACTAGAAGGCTCTACACACGGATCCAACTCCAACTCTGACTCGTTGCACATACAGCTAACGCGGCTGGGCAACTTGTTGGGTCCCAGCCGAAGCATGATAATGGACTACTTCGGAGCTCTCTTTTATGTGATGCCAAAGTTTGGTGCAGTTGTGCGTTGTGCTCAGTTGAGAAATCTAACCGCTGAGGGCAATGAAATTATCTACCTAACTTCCAAAAATATACAGCAAATATTCTTCGGCATGGAAGGATCTGTCTGGGTACTCAGCGATCGTGTGTTGAAGCCGCAGGATATATGTTACTCAGGCATATAGAAATAAATTATCTATAAGGTAGATAAATAACATAAGCGAATCAAAGTAACGGCATTTACTCAGCTGTTTAGTGTATGTGAACGTAATTATTATCGATTGCTGACTTGGCATACAATAAACATCGATAATCTATTTTAGATTCGATTTATTTGCGTGTCGGTATATTTATGTATTATTTTGCTTTTTAAATTTTGTTTTGGTTTATATCGCTATTGCCTATTAACATAACTTATATTGGCGGCATACTTGTAGCTAGTAATAAATTAATTGGTAACAGTTTGCTTATTTAGATAACCCATTAGGGCCTGCAAACGTTTCTTAATATTCTTTTGATCGTCAAGAGTGCAGCCGAGAAGAGCACTTTCGAATTTCTTATCGATAGGCCCCACATCCGCTTCATGCAGCGTACCCATACGTCCGTTCGGATCCATTGTGTTGCTGCAGCAGGCATTTAAATACATCTGACAGCGCTGTCGTCCGATAACTGGATCACCCATTTTGATCATTATGTCAATTAAGGCATTGATCTGGCTAAGCGAATCCTCCTGTGACGCATCCCTCACGGTGCGCACGTTCAGGTCCACAGTGGCAAGGCGCGAGTTAACGCGCTGAATATACAATATAATCTCTTCGCGCTCTCCTATTAATAAGAAGTATATCATTTTAATGTTGAGCTATAATAATCAATTCTAAATTGACTACTTACCCTCGCTCATATTTTGCAGCAACTCGTTGCTCTTGATGAGGTCCATGGACATTAGGAGATAATCTTTCTTCTCCTGTAAATTCAACGCATCCTTGCGAAACTTCTCCACGCGCATATCCAATTGATCAAGTATTGTAACGAATCTATAAATGGGAACGCAACGTTATTATCTACACATTTCTACACATAATTATGTTTATGATTTTACCGCTCGTTTGCATTGAAAGGTCTACCCAATGTTGATTATTAAATGTTGATGTTGGTTGGTTATATGAAAAGAGAGAAGCAAAGTTATTGTTGTTTAATGGTTAGATTGTCAGCTTATAGAGAAACTTAATGATACTTATCGCGGCACTCACACAAAGCTCTTTTCGGGCATTGTGTGGGCGACAATCGAATTCAAATTTGGTCTGCCACCTCTCTTATATATATTATTATTATAATAACGCATTACCAAAAATATACATAAAAAAATAAATTAATTATTGTGACGATCTACGTAAACTGACTAAACATAAGCGTAAATTTACGGTAGATAAGGACAAAAGCTGATAAATACTACGAAATTAAAATTTTCAAATTTAAATATTAGACTCGAGGGTTTCTTTTGTGTGTTGTGTTGTCTAGAAGTAGTTTGCTTATTTTGTGTATGTAGTTTGGAATAACAACCTGTCCAACGCTCTACTGTCATCGACCAATCCATACGAGATGTTGCCAGTGCCACTCGAACCGCCCAAGGATGTTGAGGCCGAAGCTGCATCAGCATGCAAGCCTTGCAAATAATCAAAATTCATCGAAGATTCGGAGTGGTAAACGTGCGATGCGAATGCGCCGCTGTTGCTGTTATTGTGATGGTTCTCGATGTCGTTGTTCTGATGGTGCTCCTGCATGCCAAGCGCAATAGGAGCATCAATATCCATTTCCTGCGGCTGATCCAGTGTGCCACTGAAAACTGCTTTAGTCGCCCGGCTACACTGCCAGAGCGAACTGTATGGAGAACACACTCAAAAGCTGTTCGCCGATTCTCTTGTCTTCCTTCACTCCCGTTCTCCCTCTCAGTCAAGCACTCACACTCTATCGCTCGCGCTGTTACAGTTTCAAAGTTCGCTCCTTTTCAGCAAAACTCGATTGGCCTTCTCTGGCTATTTTTTGGAATGTGTTAAGCTTTTTTGTTTCTTTATTTTATTTTGTATATTTTTTTTTCGTGTGTGTGGGTTTGTTGTAGCTGTTGTTTAACTTGCTGTTATTTTGGCTCTTAAATTTGTTTGTACTATGGCCACACACACTCACGCACTCACGCACGAGCACGCACGCATACACATACACTCACCAGCTGCTGCAAGAAGAGAGCAAAGAGAACGTTTATTAAGTAAGCTTTAATTACCTATTGATTTGCAAGTTGCTAATATATGCGCCTGTCCACTCAGGTGAGTGCGTTTCTCGCTCATCATCGTCATCATCATCACTATAGTTGCCATAATTCACATTGGACCGGGTGGCCAGATGCGGTTCGTCGTCGCAGCGTCGACGTTTTCGAAATATCCCTAACAAATTCTCCAGCATATTTCTATTATTCTCTCACGGTCTCACACAAACGTGCACACATAGACAAACAAGTATACAACTAAAATTGATACGATGCTTTGCTTTTATTTGTTGCTTGCAATTCAATGACTAGAAATATGTTTGTAGAACTTTCCAGCAGCTTCGATGTATTTCGCAATAAAGTTGTATTTCGTCGAAATATAATGGCTAAAACAATTTACCTGATGGTGTTAGCTGTTACCAAATTAATTTTATCGTATTGATTCGGCTTCGCAGCGATATTTTTCAATAAATATACTAACTTCGTTCCTGTTTACTTTGTTGTTTGCCGTAAATCTGGTTCACTGAGTTTTCGTAAGTACTTATCTAAGACCTTTCTTTTTTATTTGAATTAACTTGATAGTACTTGGGTTTACAATTCGTTTATTTGCTTTGTCTTATATTACTACGGTGCACAATTTAACATTTATCTTTTTAACAAAAATTCGGGTAAACAGTGGTCAGGTTAAAACAGTGTGACCGAGTTATTGAATGTTCCGGTGTTTTATATGGCATGACATCACAACAAATACTAATCGACTCGACAGTTCAGATACTCAGTATCGAATAATTTACACCGATACGGCCACCTTATTGCGTTCGATACCGATTTACTTACGAGCTAATGGCGCGGAAAATTCAAATCTCGCACACACAGCGCCGTCCGTGACCATTGACAGGATTTGGTTATCACATCGAAAAAGTAATAAAACGGGCACTGCTGCAATGTAGCGTGACCTTTGACACAATAAATAAAGAATTCGCAACGCTGCATATGTGGATACAGATGCTGGCCATGGGCTGGACAATGCAATAGCTCACTCGTAATATCACTTGGTGGCCGCACATGCCCTGTATTTTGATCCAAGGTGCATTTCGCTCGCTCCGGCAGATCACATTTGGCCGTCACGGCATTCCAATGTAACTCTTGACTGCACTCCTGCAGTATCGCCTGTCCGTAATAGCAGATGTAATAGTTATTGCAACTCGACGAGCTGCCCACATAAACAATGTGATCATTGCTTGCCTGCGGCGTCAAGGTAGCACAATAGTTGGCCGCATCTGTGATCATGCCATTGAGATTAAGCTCATTATTTGTAGGGGGATTCATAATCTCTTCGTTCGTCTTATTCTGGCACCTGGCATTGTCGGCCGTGTCACAAATTTTGTTCAGCTTATTGTAGAACATATTTGACGGACACGAGGCGAGCACAGCGTCTCCATTATCCTGGCAGAGATAGAAAAGCCGGCAGTCATCCGGATGCTCCACAAAGCTGCCACTCGCCTGATTTCTGCACAGCCCCAAAGAACTCTGCCTTATGCTCACCGAATTGGTGGGCTTCCGGATGCTCCAATGCCTTCGTGCTGCCGACAAACACGACAGCAGCAACAGCAACAAGAATTTGTCTAAGAGAGAGTTGTGGAAAGTTTTAGTTGATATATATATATATATGCATTGGGAAAGAAATTGCAGGATCAACCTAGAAATTTAATGATATACTCCATGGCTTTGATCCAATGTGTGTCAGGCTTCAGTAGACCGCAATTTTATTCTAATTTCGTAATGCGGCAAGAACTTGGCATATATTGCGAGCGCATAGCATCAATATCAGAAAATTAAAATTTTTCCATATCGTGTCAACGTCAATGTCGATAAGGCCTTCAACCAAAACATTCGCTGCCGCCACAAAAATATTTCTGCACTATTTTTTGCCATCCAATCGATCGACATATTGATTCCCGTCGAATCGAAGCACATTGCGACGCGGCACATTATTAATTTTACAGATGCCGATCCAAGAAGACATAGGCACAACTCAGACATCAACTAGAGATTAGCTGAAATAGATTGCGTCTTACTACAGTAAAACTTCAATTAATTATGTTGATGTGTTGTTCGCAGGAAAGACAACAACACGCGCGATTGTCCTTGGGTTAGAGGGGTGGCATATCGGTCAATCGGGACTTTATCTTTCGCTAGCGAAAACATATTGAGATAGCTGTCCCATTTCCAATATCTTTTGAATTTCCTACACGCAGTGACTCAACAAATGCATGTGATAAAAATTCGGATTGGCGACCTTGAACGAACCCTTGATAAACAGAACTTTGTCTGGGATGGCGAAATACCATGTGATCTTACTTGAAGTTAAGCAAAGATTTCTAGCAACTCTTTATCATGTGAGCTAGAGCATTGCAGTGATCTGTTAATAACATGTTCTACAAACCAGATATATGTGTGGGTGCTTGGGAATTTCCTTTCAACTAATTGAATTTATCAACGGAAATTCGTGTAAACTAATTGAACATGAGCTCTATCAAGAGATCTGATGTTGCCCTAGAAATATAGAAAAGGCTGAAGAACAAAATTCCTCTAAATTAATTGAAGATATTTCATAAACTGTTACAAAGCCATTTATAAATATGATGTGATATTTTGTATTTTTCTAGAACCAAGGTGATCTTACGACTCTTTCTTTGCAAACATAAACAATAGATTAGGTTTTTGCCATCAGAATAGAATGAACTCTTGAATATATTGCTCATATCTTATCGTGTTTCTTACATGAAGTAAACATTCAAATTCTGCTAAAGAACGGAAGTGATCTAATGTATCAAAATACATACCCAAGGAATGAAAGTGAGCTTTCTAGAAGAAATGTTAAAGAAATTTCTTAAGTAAATAATATTAAATAAGTTCTTTCTATTTGTTATAGAAGATGAGCATAAATTTTATTGATATTGATTTGAGATGATCTTACGTATATGAGTAAAAGAAACAGAGGCAATTTGCTTAAGTTTATAATAGAAATGATCTTAAAAGTAGTAAACAAAAATATGTATATTAAGAAACTTCCTTATTTGCATATTTTCATCAGAAAAGATCAAAGCCATATAAGGTATATAGCTTTAAAACAGTTAATATAGGCAAATCTTTAAAGTAAGCTGTGATCAGAGCATTTAAATATCCTTGAGCGGATCTTAAAGAAAAACCTTCATTAGGAATGCTGGAATAAACTAACATTTGATATACAATATTATTCCAGTCCAATGGGAACGAATTCAAATTTTAATAAAAACAAAATATATAATTTATATTTATTTGTACTACTCAACAGACAAACTTAAATTAGCTTTTTAGTTTACAAATTAGATGAGCAGACGTTGTCGGCCATAGCACTTGGCATGCGCGATCGCCACGCAGGAGCGCTTCTCGTAGTCCCAGCCGTAGAAGAAGGGGCACTGCTGCAGCATGAGGAAGCCGTTGCGGCAGTAGTAGAAGTAATTGCAGTTATCCGGATGCGGATAAATGTCCACAGTGTGCGGCTTGCACTGCTCACGCACGCTGATCGTGGAGCGCTAGGCGAAGAGGAAGCAGATATATTAGCTATAGTTGCTATAGTAATGAAGTCCTCAGGCACTCACCATGCAATTGACCACCTCGGCCTTGTCGCACTTGGCCGTGTGCACATTGAAGTGCAGCATGGAGGCACAGGTCATGGGCAGAGGCTTGCCGTGATAGCAAATGAAATACTCTGTGCAGGATTTGTCGTGGGCCAGCAGCACTATCTGATGGGTATTATCAGCCGGTGGGCATTCGTTGGCCAGCAAGGTGATGACCTTCTGGCTGCTGCTGACACTGCTCGTAACTGTGGATGCTGCCGCAGCAGCAGCTGTTACAGTTTCCGTACTCACAGTCGCAGCTGAAGTCACTGTGGCTGGCAATTCAGTTACTGCGATCTGCTGCACTTCGTTGGTTTGCAGCGGCAGACCTGTGCGACAGTCCACGTCCTGCATGGGCTCACACATGGCCAGTTGCCCATTGAAGTAGTCGTTCTCCTCGGGGCACTCGCCCTCGAAGGAATCCTCGCCGCTGCAGTAGATAAAGTGGGTGCAGCTCTTGTTGGAGGCAATGAAGTTGTTGTTGTTGCTCTCATTGCACTCCTCAAAGATGTCCGCCGAGGCCAGGCCAAAGGCAGCCAGCAGAAGCAGAAGAAGTAGATATGATGACATCACAATGACGATGCTGTTGCAATTGCTCCGCTCTGAGAGGTTGCCAGGGGTAGACTAAACGCCGCAGTTACCACGAGAAACGATTTTAAAGCGAAAACCCCGAAAATACAAGCGAGGCTTATCAGAAACTCATTTACGCTCTGCGCGCTTGACATGCCAAAAACTGAACGTTTTTATTATTACTCTTACAATTGATAAGACCTTGAGCTAATGCATTGCCCCTGGGCCGCACTGAAATGGAAATGCTGCGGGCACTGCTGCAGCAGCAGATAACCGGCCAGGCACTGATAGTAATAGTTATCGTTGGCCGGATAGGGATAGACGCCATTGTGGCCGCTGCTCCTGCAGATTGCTTGAGGATTCGCTGCGGTTGTGCTACCAGTGGTGCTGCTGCTGCTGCTGGGTGTAGTTGGTGGAAATTCTGTAATCCAGCTGCTCTTAGCCGTTGACTCTAATAACACAGTCGTTATCCTCGTCGTGGTCACCTGCTCCTCCTTCTCCTGCTCCTGCTCCTGCTCATTGGCATAGCAGCTCACGGCCTCCGTGCACTCGCCATTGCAGTAGTAGGAATCGTCGCCATCGCAATAGACATACTCACTGCACTCCAGATTGGGATTGGGTATGCGCCGTATGATGACGCCCTCGCATTCCTGCAGAAACGCCGCCTGCGCCCACTCCAAGGGCAGCAGGCAGCTCAATGCCAACAGAAGCTGCAACATAAAATCAATTCGTTTCGCAACTGTGATCCAGCCGAGCTGGCAGCGTGTGCTTTATAGCTCCAAGTGCTTAGATAAGGTGATTAGCTAACAGTTTGATTTTTGTTTTTTTATTTTGTATTATTAATTGTTGTCGTAATTGTCAATTAAAAGAACAAGAAGATTCCAAACGTAGCCAACAAATGAGAGTCTTAATTGAAACATGTTCGCGGCTGCTGATCCGCAATGCGTCCGCTGCACGTGCCGAGCTGCTCGCTGTAGGCGTAGCCAATGGGGCACTGCGCCACAACCAGATAGCCATCCATGCAGTAGTAGTAGTAATTGCAATTGCCTGGATACACGTACTTCTGTGTCACACCTCGCCGGCACAGACGCCGCACATCGCTCCCTGGCGCCGCTGTGCTAGCACTGGAGCTGCTGCTGCTGCTGCTGCTGCTGGTGGTTGTGGTGCTGCTATTGCTGCTGCTGCTGCTGTTGTAGGTGCTCTCAGTGTAATCGCTGCTCTCATCCTCGCCACAGGTGTATGCCAGGTCACACAACTCCTCAGCATCGCAAAACTGCGAGCTCTCCCCGTCACAGTAGATCAGGCTGTGCTCGCAGTCGGGTCGAGGATTGTCGATGTAGGTGCCGGAAGTGACGCCATTGCATTCCGGGAAATCATCTGCAGCAACTTGGTATATGATTCTGCCGCTGCCCAGCCACAGGACAACGATCAACGTTCGGATGTCAATGCCTAAAGATGTGCCCATTGTGTGCGACAGCTCCACAGCCGTGCTTAGCCCTTTATATGTGTGGCCCCAGCAGAGATTGGGGGCCAAATTAGTTGTATTTAATTAGACGGGTCGTGTTTCAGCAACTTATCAATGGAATTCTGCAGGCTTATCAACCCAAAACAGTTTCGCTATAAAAACCAACAGACATCCATATATCAAATGTCTTCATCTACTACACTGTGCAGCAAGGCTTAAAGATCTAAAAAGGATTATTGAAAATTAAATTCGATATTTTAAAATGAAAACAAAATAATTTATTTAATCTTGCTCTTTTCAGCAATATATAAAATAGTAAAAAAGGAAAAGGAATTCAAGTTTGATTTACTGTTAATTGACTAAAGATTTATTAGATCATTTTCGAATTTTAATAAAAAATGTTTAAACAAATTGTGGGTTATCAAATTTTGAAGTGAAACCTTAGACTTTATTAAAGGTTCACAAAGCTTAAGCTAAAAGCTTTTACCTAACACTAATTACAGGCTAATAGAGGCTACAACTTGAGCTAAACTTTGATAATTTCGTCAATTTTATATATCGAAATTCTTGTTCATTCAAAGAGTCATGCCTTGTTGAATAGTGTAGTGTAGTTAAGATAAAGTTCTCAATAACTAGGTTGGTTAAGATTCCTGGGGCGCTACGCACGCCTGGCATTGCCATAGCACTTGGCCACATTCAGCTGGACGCAGCTGCGTCGCTCGATGTCCCAGCCGTAGTAGAAGGGGCACTGCTGCAGCGTGAGGAAGCCCTTGATGCAGTAGTAGAAGTAACTGCACTTGTCCGGATGCGGAAAGAAGTCCGTCATGTGTGGCAGGCACTTGTGGGTGGCAAACTGGTCCAGCTATAATTGACACAGAGAGAGAGAGAGAGAGAGAGAGAGAGAGCGAGAGAGAGATTAGCTAAACTTAAGCTGCTGCTCGAGAGACTTACGGCACAGTGGGCGTTCTCTGGGAGATCGCATTGGCCCGTCTTGGCATTGAAGTGCAGCTGATTGGGGCACTGCATTTGCATGGCATGGCCATGGTAGCACAGATAGTAGTCCGTGCAGGAGTCGTTGTTGGCCATGAAGATCACTTGGCTGGGATCGTCGGTGATCGGGCAGCTCGGCTTGACCATGGGCGCTGCCTGCACCACCTCCACCTGGCTGGGTGTTTCCATGGTGGGCGGTGTGGGATCTAGATCAGCTGCTGGTGTTTCCGGCTCATCGGGCTCCTCCTCCGGCTCCTCCTCGGTCTCATCGACTTCGTCCAGAAAACACTTGACATTCTCAGCATCATCACAGGCGCCCGACTCCGGATCAAAGTACTGTCCCTTCTCGCATTCACCCAGGATGGAATCGTCGCCATCGCAGTAGACATACGACTGACAGTTCTGCCAGCTGGCCACGAAACTCTCCGCTTCCGCATCAGAGCACTCCTCAAAGACCTCGCCCCACACAGAGCCTAGGCGGGCGAAGAGCACGACGACGACAATACTATATAGGCACGTTCTACGCATCGTGTTTGATTTGATCGATCGATCGATCTCAACTCTGTTCAGTTAACTGAGCTTCGCTTGCAGCGATTGCCTCGATTTTATGGCCAAAACACATTTTGGCCAGAACATGCATTTCTTTTTAGACTAATTGAATGCTGCGCTTATCAGCATGGCCTCAAAAAACCACAAAATCAGAAATCAGAAATCAGTTTGCATGATTCACTAACTATCTATATGACATTATGTCATCGATTGACATTACATCGGTTTGCGGGAGGAGTGGCGGAAGGGGGGGAAGAGAGGAGAGGGGGTATTGGTCCATACAGACTCTTCAAATCGAAACACTCTCCGTTGTTTACACAAGTCGAAGCTATGCTTCTTCTACTCCTTCTACTTGATCTTCCTCTTCTTTTAATTAATATTCAATATATGCTCACCAAGTGTTTTCTGTCCCTCTTCCTCTGCTCTTCCTCTCCTCTTCTCTTCTGTTTCGTCTTCGCTGGCCAAAGCCAAAAGCGTGAAATGAAAGAAATCATTGACCTCAACACAGCGAAGCATTTTGGCCGTATTTTGCTTATGTCGGTAGCCCGAAGACCAAAACGTGCCCCAACTTATATATATATATATCTGTATGTATTTATGTAAAGGTATATAATATATGATGAAATATATATAGTTATTTCGGTGCAGGTGCCTCGAGGGCCTTTGCGTTGCTTTGAGAGCTTTAAGCCCTTAAGATATTTATCAGTGGTTCGGTTTATGGTTTGCAGGAATTACCTATCACAGCGGTTCAATGTGTCCAAGAGCTTATTTACCTAACATTTCTTTTGATTTGATTAGGATTCATTATTTAATAGACAAGAGAGCGTGACTTGAACCGATTCGGCTTGGACATTTAGCAAATACTTTTCACTTTAAACGGTTCAATTTTTTTTACATTTCAAGACTTTTGTAAATATTTATCTATTAATTAGAGCTCCTGACTCAAACAGGTTTTCCTCTTTGTTCTTAGAAACCTCCTCTAGCCAAACAATCTCGAGAGCTCAATTGATTCACGTCTTTTGTTTTATTTACTAAAAGTTTTCGTACAATTTTAGTAACGAATTTAAAAATTTTTGTTTGTTAATTCGAATTCCGTTTTTGGAACCGTTTCAATGTGGAATTTCTACCATAATTCTCTCTTTGAAGAATTTACAGATCTATAACGAATATTCTTTGTTACAATTTTGAACAAAAATTCCGTTTAGCTTTAGCTCATTATTTGGTTTATGTAAATGGAATTTCGTAATCGAAACGGGTTTGCTATGTATTTCATATGAGTTCTGCTAGCTGGATTATAGCTAGAACTTTACTGAACAGAAAAAGCTAAATAAAACTCTGACTTAATTTAAGTTCTAATTCACAAGAATTGCATATGCAAAGAACCACAGCAAAGCCTTGCTTAGCGTTAAGTGTACTCTTCATAAGACCTTAACGAGTTTCAGTTCTATATCATCTCTTTGCTAAAGAGCATCTACAATTCGTTCACTCTTTATCGAAGTTTCTCGGTGTTCCCGCTGTTCGCTGTGATATAAATCACACAATTATGTGAATAGCTTTTTTTTGCACCATCATGGGAGCAGGCCAAATACCATTCGAGTGGATGGTATATTGTTTTCATTACCCATTAAGCGAGCAGTTCGGGTATATGGATGTTATGCAAATGAGTAGCGACTGAACTCAGCTCTAGCTTTAAATGTGCTCGCTGAAGATCAACAGAAAATAAAATATTAAGTTTAAATAATAATAAAGTTAAGACAATAATAAAATAGTCTATGATACAACTATCAAATTTACTTTTAATTTGCAATAATATATCTTTGCAGATCACTTCTCAAATGTCTTATAGATTATATAATATTCAATTCAATTCAAGTCGCAAACCATCTCTGACTCCAAGTAATTATTTTTGCTAATCGAATTCAATCGATCAGGCGAGATCCTCACATACTTCTGCTGCCATTAGCATACGATCTATTAACAAAATATATCGAAATATATACGACGCCAATTCCAGAGTATTTGCCAGTTGAGCTCATTTACTTAGTGCATTGCTCTTTCTTTTATTTTTGATTTCATTCTAAATTTGCACAAAATCTAATTTATAGTCAAGCATTTGGCAAATGCGATAAGACAAGAGCGTCTGCCTCTGCCTGCTGGCCAGTAGTTGATCGGTGCGTCTCCGTTAGCTCACTTTATCACCTTTGTGCACCTCTTACAGGTGCAAACAGAAATTTAAAAATGAAACCATGAGAGAGAGCGAGAGCGAGAGCGGGAGCGTGAGTGGGGTGGGAGGGAGACAGAGTTCGAATGAGACCTTTTGTATGTGTAGTGCACGTGTAGTTATATTTGTTTAAACAAGTGCGAACGTAACCAATTTATTTTCATAGATCAACGATATACATAAATATACGTACATATGAATACATATTTACTTTTTATAAAATGCACTGACAGATCGGACAAAAGACACGATCGAGCCAGCACAAAAGGCTGATCAATGCAAGCGCTTTGTGGACTCAGTTGTAAAAGTCGACGAAGTCGAAGTCGGCAAAACGTCTACCGAGATCTGTTTATATGTTTACGCACACAGGCAGGTATAAGGTAAGCGTATGTGTGTCTGTGTGTGTGTCATAGATGGATCGATCAGTGAACTGCATGTTTAATTTACAATACACATGTACATTTATTTACAAGCATGTGTTAATTTCATTGTACAGCTTGTACAAGACATTTATATTAAGACTGGAAACAAGTGTGCGTGTGTGTGTATCATATATACAAATATATATGTATATATATATTTCTATATATATATTCCTAGCTGTTGACAATGACTGTGACATTAAAGCGAGTCCTGAGGGAATCGAATAAAAAACCCGTCATTGTGTTCATAATGAAGTCATGGACTATTATTGAAGATGTTAACAAAAGATCGGGAAACAGAACAGATCGGACAATCAGACAAATAGACGAAGATTAAATAATCTGCCAGTTGGCAAATAAATAAAGAAGATAAACAAAGCAATAGAAGACAAGTTAGAGAGTAGAAGAAAAGATCAGCTATGCAGCAAATACAATAAAATAAATTTCTAACAACAAATCGAAGACGAAGATTAAATACCCTATTATCTTACAAATAGATTAACTATCATACAAACATGCAAAGACAAGCATTTGAAATTAGCTAGAATTGCTTGGGGAAAAAGATCGGTAAAACTTGATCGGAATGTTAAATGGATGTAGATTGAATACGCTGCTATCTAAATGATAGATAGGGTATATAAATAGCCAAATAGAAGCAGCATATGCAACCATAAATAGAAGGTAATTGAGCTTATATCGAAGCAAAGTGATCGCAGGACGATTAGACTAAGATTGAATGCCCTTCTACCTAAATGATAAATAGAACTCAATATGATATAAGAGTAGAAAATTGAAATGATAACTCAACGAAGATTTAATGCACTGCTGAATAAAAAATATATATATATGATATATATACCACTATAAGATCAGTAAAGCTAGTCAAAGAGGTAATAATAATAATTTTATTCCAAATGGATCAGGCTATAAAGAACACTAGCAAAGAGGAAAACACAGAAAATCGCCAGAAAAGTAGACACAAATTATAATAATAGCAGAAGAACAGTTAAAAGCCGTTAAGAGTAGAAGAGATAATTTTAAATGCAAATGAATTGGAAGAATTATTAAACAACGATCACGTAACGAAGATCGTAAAAGGGAAGATCGTAACGGATGATGATCAAATGTGCTGCTAACTAGATAGGACAGATTATATATGTACATATATAGAAGACAGTTAAGATTAGATCGCACACATAAATGTATATAGAAGACAGTTAAAATTCGCTGCTAAACAAGGCATAAGAAGCAAAAGAAGCAGAGGGCTGATTACTATATGCTATAATGTGTTTTTATCTATAAATGATGCCCGCCGCATACAACCTTGTGACCCGCATCTTGACTCAGTTCAGGGTTGCACGAAGGCTCTTTGAGAAAGCATGTCAGTTGGTCACATGAAGCACGATATGTGTTTAGGTCAAGAAAGGGAACACAACTAAGAGAATATAGAACAGCTGTAGGACGAGGATTCTGAAGGGGGGAAAATTACTCAAAGAGTAAATGTTTTATTAATTAAAGATCATTTTGCATATTATATTATTATTATTAGTACAACTGGAAAGATATAGCTAACCTACCCAAAAATACCTACCTAAAGAGCTTTGACTCATCGCAGACAATGTGATAATAAGAAAACTATGTCAAATTTAAATTTTGTTTATTATTTTTTTATACCCTGAGCCCATTGAAAATGGGAAATCAGGGTATAATGGTTTTGTTAAAAGTATGTAACAGGCAGAAGGAGGCGTGGCAGACCCCACAAAGTATATATATTCTTGATCAGGATGACGAGAAAAGTTGATATAGCCATGTCCGTCTGTCCGTCCGTCCGTCCGTCCGTCCGTCCGTCCGTCCGTCCGTCCGTATGTATGAACGCGTCGATTTCCGAAGATACAAAAGCTAGAGAGTTCATTCTTTTTGTGTTAGGTTCGTATATTGCACGCGCAGTACGAGTTTGTTTCAGAAATTCGATAACTTGTATATTGGGAAAGTTATCGATAAACGAATTTATCGGGAACCAGTTATAAAATTCTAGCTAATTCATCTTTAGAGTTAGAGTCTCCAAGTCTTCAGCATATATATAGATACTAATTTAATACAATTTCGGTTTTTGTCAGATTTTGGATTCCGGTCCCCACTTCGCCCCACCACCCCCAAATATGAAAAAAATGCATTTCAAATACTAGAGACATGCAGTTTGGTTTAGCATATAGATATTAATATCGTAATCATAATCTGAAGATATCAATACGATTGTCCATCTAGAAACAGAATTATTGATCATCAAAGTTTTCTCATCAAAACCCATGTGGCGCAGCAGCAAAGCAGCGAGACAGCAAGACGCTTGCAATGCTTACCCACATGCATACACACATACATGCATACAACTGTAGATCAGTGTCTATGTGTGGTTTTGCATGCGTGCAGAAACGAATCGAATAATTCTTGGAATATTATTCGTTCGAAGAAGGGCTCAGGGGATTTCGTAGTCGAGCAGTCTCGACTACAGCTTTCTTACTTGTTTTCTTTTGAATTTTATTTTAGCAAAAGCTGAAGATAAAAGCTCGAATCTTTATGAAGCTGGATACTGAGTAGGCCAAAGTAATATTATTTTATTATTATTTTGGTGTTGTTTTCTTTGGAGATCGTAACTGTAGCTGAATGCAGATGAACATGTGCAGATACAAACATATTTTTAGCTGCCTGACATATGTTTTTTGTTTTTATTCTTTAGTATCATCAAATATTACAAATAAGAACAACAAGAACAAAAAAAAAAGCTGCGGACACAGCTGCGTTTCAATGCAACTAATTATAGGCATTGAAGAACAAAAGGTATTGTTTAAATAAATTTTCAATTTCAATTTGAATTTCAATTTCAGTTTCAGTTTCAGTGCCAGAGCTCGAAAAGAAGTCTCAAGTATATGAAAACTAGATAGGTTTATCAGCTAAGTGGGCGCTGGCATTATCTTTGCCACAGACTGATCTATAGCTTCCTCAATATTTTTTGGCAACTAATGAGGTTTTTCCCATAAATTCACATTTGTCGCCCGCTGCGAATGGCTAATGAAGCCGCTGATTTACGGCGCTGTCCTGCGAACCTTTCTGTGGGCCTCATTAACTGCAGTTCACTTAGGGTATATGAAGGAAATCATAAAGTAATTATAATTACGAATTTAATCATATCAGCTGTGCACAAAACAATTGAAGAAAAATCAATTTCTAAACAATTCTTATAGATCAACAAATTGTTTTCTTTTTTTTTTTTAACTATCATCAAGGAAGTCATTAAATTATCACATTTTTTGCTCTTGGCACTAAAATCTAATCTAAATTATATTTTATTTATTTTAGTTTTTTGTTTTTATTTAGTTGTTGTCGTTGCTGTTGAATAAGTGAAGTACAGATTAAAATGTTGCTGCAGATAAACAACATGCGAATCGCAGTAAGCGGCAGACCAACAGACACCGACGGCGACACCTAAATTACAACAACAACAGATACTATACGTAAGTAATGTATCTTGTTTTCCAGTGAAACCCAAAGACTGGCACACACGCACATACATATACAAATACTCTCACACAATTATATACACACCCATATATCCACGGCTTTTTGTTGTGATTCACAAATCAAATAATATAAAATAATAATAAAGACTTGGGCGCTGCGCGAAAAATATTTGTGCCAGCCAAAGACTGTGTCTCTCGCACTCACATACACACGCACACACAGAGAGAGACCCACGCCCTCTCTTTTTTATGCATGCCTGTCTATACTATATAACTGTAAAATCCACTTGAAGCGCCAGCGCACGATCAGCAAATCCAGAAAAGAGCACGCGCGCGAGCGCACAGAGAGTTAGATTGCTAGACAGAGTGAGAGAGAGAGAGAGTGATGAAGAGAGCGGAGTCAACGAATGATGGAGCAAGCAAACAAAAGGCGTGCAAAGAGCGCAAAAAATGTGTATTTGTTGTTGCTTTTGGTTTTCGATTTGCTTTTTTAGGGGCGGTGTTGGGCCTCTGGCCGGGTTCGGGTTCGGTTCGGCCTGGTAGCTATGCGGGTTCAAATGCGGCCAGCATGACGAATTATTACAGACACACACAAATACACTAACAGACATATACACGCATACATATTTGCAGCTATAAAATGAAATTAAACAGACACACACGAATACAATGCACATTCTCAATGATTCGCGTCTGCATGTACTTAGCTCTCTGTGTGTGTGTGTGTGTATGTGACTGTGTACATTAAATATTAAAAGATCTCTGGGGCGGCTGGCGTCTTGCCCGAGCTATCAAAGCTCATTGATCTGGGCTAACGACGACGCTCGGTTTGTGCACTGCGCTGCTCTGCTCTGCTCAGCGCTGCTCAGCGCTGCTTTGCTCTGCGCCTGCCTAGGCACCAAGGCATTATTTGAGACTTTCCCGCACCCGGTACAGGGGGACTTTTTAATTTTTGTTATTTTCTCGTGCGATAATCACGAACAGGCGACCGGTTTTAGCCTGTAAGCCTGGCCAACAATTCGATATACATATGGGTTTTTAGCTTTGTTCAAATACAACAGAAATTTGTAGCCAAAGCTCTCAATATGTAAGTATGTATGTGCATATGTACGGTACATATATACATATACATTTGTATCTGTATTGAGGCTCTGCGTCTCCATATGTATTACACAAGCATTTGTGAAAACGTCGTCGCCATCGCCGTCGTCATCATCGCTGTATCTGTGCCTGGCTTTAAACCGGATCTTTGGTTTGAAAGTACATTCACTTTATGCCACTGCTGCTGCGAGTGCTGTTGCTGCTAACGCTGCTGACGCTGACGTCGCTGCAGCCGGGCCCAGGCAAACAGCCTTCAAATGACAAAAGCTAGCCAACTCGCTATGGCTTGACTTGGCTTGGCTTGGCTTGGCTAACTGGCTAACTGACTGGCTTGGCCAGCTAGACGTCGACTGCACATGCGCATAGTTCAAATAACTTGGTCAAGTTGACAAGATCAGCAGCAGCAGCAGCACTCACAGCATTCGCAGTCGACGTCGATTTAGTAGTCGCAGCAGCCATCATAGCGCAAAGTGTTGCCAAGCGGCAGCGACGAAGCCGGCCACAGCGCGCTAGAGTGCTGCAGAGTGCGCTAGAGCATGAGGAGGGGGAAAACCAAATCAAATACCAACAACAACAAAGAGTCTATAATAAAAAATAAAAAAACAGGTTAACAAATGTTGCCGCAACAGGCAACAGCAGCGGCAGCAACAGCAGCAGCAGCTACAGTGGCAGCTAACGTCAACGTCGGAAGAAACTTGTTTTGTTTTTTCCTATAAGTCTTGCCTTGACGTCAAAGCCGGCTTACGACTACGAAGCCAGCGACGGCGGCAGCGAGGAGCGACGCCTGCTTACATTCACTTTGCACTGAGCAAAGAGCGTGAAAGTTAAACTAAGAGAGCGGCGCAGCAGGCAAGCCGGCAACCGGCATTGTCAACGCCAACAATGTGTGCGCGGCAGAGGGAGCTAGCGAATGTACGTTAAGTCATTCACATGCGCTCTCTTGTCTGACAGCGTGTATGCATATGTATGTGTGTGTGTGTGTATATGTGAGAGAGAGAGCGTATCTGCTACGACGACGTCGACGATGACTGTGGCTGCTGCTCGCAGTTCGTTCGCATTCACAAGAATTTCACCGACATTTAGTTTAGTACCGTTTTTGGCTGCAGTCGCACTACGGACAATATTCTAATTGTGCTAACAAATCATATACACAAATATATATATACAATATATATATATATATATATATATATATGTATGTATGTGCGCATTGTATGTATGTAAATGCAAGCATATACAATTCAATTAAAATAGCGGCAACAGTTAATGATATTAACTACACATTTTAAATGTTATTATACATGGCCAACGCCAGCCATATGGAAAACGAAATCAAAATCAAAATCAAAAACCAAATGCAAATGGAAATGGAATTGTGCTGCTGTACCAAACACAAAAATTAAAATCATAAAAATCTAAATACCTACGAAATAAATAATCATTAATAACAATTTCTAGTGAAAATCGAATGTGTTTTTTGATTAAATCCTATACAATTTATAATTACAACAAATCGAAAAAACAAAAAAAAACAAAATCCCCCTACAAAACGCGTGCAACAAGTTAAATTCAGCTACAAGTTGTAAACCAAGTTAGAACTACACACACACACAGTTACACAGACGCGTACACACAAATACTCGCTCGCTCAATACACACACACACACACAGAGAGACTTTAACAATGTCAAGTGAAAACATTCTTTGGAAGCAACAGGTTTCGCCCTAATAAGTGTTATAAAGAAGCGCGTCCAGAATTGCTGTCGACTTTAGCCAGAAATCTTTATATGTCTAAAAACACACATACACATACATATATATAAATGTGTATATAACATAGTTAATGGATTTATCAGTAATACACACCGACATAAATACAAAGCAGAAATTGAGGAAAATAGAAAATAAGAATTTTGTGTGACTGCAACCAGTTGGAACGAAAGTCGAACAAAAAATATATATACAAAATAAAGTAAAAGAAAAACCTGAAAAGTTCTTGGAGCGCGAAATAAAAGAGACGAAAGAGCAAAACCTCAATATGGATTCGTTTTACGATGGCGACCTCAAAGATATATGGGACTCCGATTTAGATCCGGTAAGCGAAATACCCAAAGCTTTATCAGTTTTTATTTCATTTAAGTTTCATAATCAGATACGATAAGCAAACGATCTTAAATAATAGTCAGATATACGTACATACATACATACATATGTAGTTACTACTCGAGTTGTGTACATAACTTTGAACTGTAGTCATAAACCCCTTGACATCTCAAAAAGGAAAAAATGTTATGTAGTCATGAAATTGCATTAAAAACTGAAATTTATGAAAGCAAAAAGCTCTATTCATAAAAGCTATGCAGCTAGGCAATGTGCGCCCATTTGTGAGAATTACCGAGAGAGGTGGCAGTTAGAGAAAATTCATTGAAATTAAACAATAAATATGAATAATGAAATCAAGTTTGAATACCTAGAACTGAACTGTCAATACAAGAATCACATGGAGGTACACTTAGAGATATTTAATTGCAATTTAATTAAATTCGATTTGCGCCTAATACAATAAGAGAAGATAAGTTGGACAGCATTTAGAATCACATGGAGAGATCATTAGAGAGATCATAGTATACCAAAAACTCTGCTTTGAGAATCACGTTGAGAGCAGGCAGTAAGAGAAACTTAATTAAAATTGCGTCCAGCTTGATTTGCCCTTTCCAAATACAGAACAATCTTCGTGCCTGCATATTAAGCAGTCGCTACTCTTAGAGACCAAACAGCAACAACAACAACGAAAACCTGTCCAATAAAACAACCTAATAAAACTGTCTGTACGTCCGTCCGTGTGTCTCTCGAAAGTGTCGAGTTCAGAGTCTTTTGTCAGAGTCACCTGAAAAGGCAAATCTAATCGTGTGCCACTATATCGGGCCCTAGCTATGATATACGACAGCGCACGCAGCCCGCTGATCGATACACTATTATTATTTGAATTTGATTTCGAATGAGAACGTGCCAAAAATGAAACAAATAGAATGTTATGATATGATATGATATGAGTGGAAAGACTAGGCTAGGCACGGCGAGGCCCAGCCCCAAGGTTTCTCAAGATATCTCAGCTACTCTCTTACCTCTAGCATCAGAGCAAATAAAAACAAATAATGCTTTAGTGATTTCTTATGTTCGAAAAGCAACAATAACAAGAATCATTTACATGGGGTAGGGCGATAAGGGGCTAGGTACATAGGTAGCACTATTTCTGCTTTTACGAAAGTGTCTCCGATAATGATAATTGAAGTTTTCCAAGAAATTAAAAAAGCAAAGATGAAACAAAATGTCTAAAGAAATTTATCATTTAGCGAGCAAAAATATCATTTCTTACCACTTGTAGTTCGAATATAATGAAATATATATGTGAATGTGTGGGTGTGTGTATGTATATATAAACATGTATGTGTGTGTGTGTGTGTGTGTGTGTTTCTTCTGCTTTTCGTTGAGCCTCATTTGTGGAGGCCTGCTTATCGCTGCGGAAACAGTAATGAATACATGTCGCCGGCCGAGGAAGCGTACATTTATGAGTACTACGACTGACTACAAGACTCCAAACCTAAAAGAATCTATTACGGCATACACACACACACACAGACTGAGAAAGATAGAGCGGGAGAGGGAGGTAGAGCGAGATAGAGAAAATATACGCGAGCGCGGGAGCTGAGGCGCTGCAGTGATAAGACGAACTGCTGCTATCAGCTGCCCCAAATGCAAAGTAACTAATGACTTTTTTGTTGTTGTTATTTCTGCTTCTTCTATTCAACTGCACTTTAAACTGACAAAAACGTTCGACCGTGAGTGTCATTAAAGCCGAGAGATAATGCACCACAGTCCGAAATAGGCTCATGCTAAAAAAAAGCAACTACAAGTATTTAGTGGGCTAGCAAATACCCTAAAGAACATGAAATGGTTTCAAAAAGGGAAAATATATATTTTTTATAAATATATCAATAATATACGTAGTGTGGATTCTTTTATGAATGACTCTGACGAGATATGTTGATTATGTGCTAAATGCAATTGTTGTCAAGATAATAAAAGCAACTTGAAGTGAATCTTAATTAATAAACAGCTTCTATAGTTTACTAGAACAGACAGCTTGACTTATAGATACCTTAGATCGTAGAAGAGATAGATAGATACACCTGTTGGATGCACTTTGAATCAAACCAATGTACCCCATGCACAATACGCTAAGATTGCAGAGTGTAAAGACAATCTAAAACACAAACAAATTCCCGGGGAAAACGCGCGTGCAGTTTTTTCCCGCCGTAAGCAGAACGCCATAGTAAAGACCCGGGGCGTGCGCCCTCGATTACGTCAGAGACTGCAATGTATACTCACGCACACATGCAGACTTGGATGTATTTGTGTTTGTGTGCTATGTCTAAGGCACAATAAATATTTATAATATATTGGCCCATACGGGACCCCCATTTGAACTTCACTTTTGGCATTATTTCTATAAAAATTTCTATAAAATTTAAATTATCATCGCTTCAAGTTGAAGTCGAATTTTTTATTTATATATGTATATATATTTTCTTGGGTTTTTGGCCAAGGCATATCAAACATCTTATCACAGGCCCATTTTGTAACCGAAAAAAAGCAGAAGGAGCCAAGTGTGAGATAAGGCCAGAAATAGTTTTGATTACGCGAATACAATAAATATTAAAAAAAAAAAAAAGAATAGATGTATATGTACATAGTATATATATGCTTGTATTTGTATAGTAAATAGAGCTGCAATGGGACTTTTCCGCATGTTAAGTGGCAAAAACAAAAACAAATAGTTGAGTTGAGATAATTCACTTCGTCGGAATTACTTGGAGCAATAAAAGTGAAAACAAGACAAATTAACAATGAAATCCCAGAAAATTTGTTATTGTTTTTATTTTTATTTTGTTTTTACTTTTAACACTTATACGAGATCCGCTCGACTTGGGTTCATCAGCGCGCAATCTGTCAATAGACTGCGAAGGGGAAAAACCCCCTTTGTGGGGATTATCATTGCTGCCTGATTGAAGTGCTCGCTTATCAGAGCTGTCAGTAACCGACCGTATTATACTATATGCGCATATATATATGAGCACACACATAGAGATTATTTCAAGTATTATTGAATAATTAGAAAAATTCTGAAAAATAATTAGCATTCTAAGTAATTACGATAGGCGTAAAGCAAATAGAAACAAAATAACAAAATATTTATTATTTTAAGATAAAAAGGAAAACAATTTCAATAAACTTTCAATTTACATTTTTAATGCATTTTATGATAAATCGAATTTTAAAAAATATTTTTTATTTTTTTATACATTTGATTTTAGTTAGATTTTTCAGAGCATTGCCTAAAAATATATTTTTAAAGTCATTGAAATTATTAAAAATAAATATACACAAAAATATAAATAAATATACTTGCACATATATAAATTTAGTGTATGTAAATAATAATAAATACATATATACAACTACTACTATCAGAATAAACTATTTTACAGTGAGCTCTAGTATCTTTAAAAACAAACGGAACTCTGAAAAAAAAATAGATTTCAATTTAACTAAACAACTTTTTGGATATTTGTAGTAAAAAGTTGTTGTTTCCTTTCAAAAACGTTGGAGTACATAATGCCTATGCCTCTGCCCATGCCCATTCCCAGGCCGTAATTCATTATAGTGGTCCACTGTTGTTAGCATTGTATTGTGAGATGTATTGATAAGGACTTAGACATATTGCTGCTGGATGCTAAAACGAAATTCTATTTTAACATTTTGTTTAATGATAAGGCTGCACACATGTTGCTTGGAAACAAAAACGTTACGCTAGACAGCATTCCAAATTAATCTTATACATGTATGTATGAATATACAAAAGTCGGGATGTAGATGCATACATAGTCTCTATAGACCTAGACGAATAGCGCTATGAAAGGGTTATTCACTTCTAAGGAAATGAGTGCTATATAGTATATACTATATAACATTCATATATCTTTATACAGAAATTAAACTTGGGGTAATTTATGTTAATGTCTGTTATTAAATAATACTGCAAAGATTAAGATTGTAAAGATTGCATATCGATTGTTCTTCGCTCAGCAAGTTGAAGTGATGAATAATTATATATGTAGTTAAAGATTAGTTATCCATTTTTTGTTTAGTGAACTAAACTGATATTTTATAAAACGGTAAAGCCATTAAGATATTTTTGTTTATCGATCGTTCACCTTATGAATCACATTAACGGCTGTTCTTATGAAAAGGTCTATAGAAATCGTTAAATCATAAAGAAACTAAATGCAAGTACTTGCTGTTCTTTGTAAGCTCTGTACGACTATTGACAATAGCAGGCATATAGAAGAAAAAGTTTATGTTCATCAGTTATCGATTTTTATCAATTATCGATTATCTACTGTTTCTCGTGTAACAAAATGAAATATCTTTGAGGCTCATTTAAGAAATGAAAAGTTGAAAGCACAGTTGCAGTCGAAATTAACAAAGAAGAAAGAAGACTAACTGAAGACGTTTCAGCATTCAATTAGCCAAGAGCAGACTCGGGCTACAATTTCTTTCTCATTTTCTTGGCTTTTTTGTTATTTTTTGGTAACATGCAAAAATAAAAACTAAAGAAATACAGTAAAAATTATTACCTTGGCTTCACGAAAGCTTACAGCCAAAAAAAAAAAAAAAAAAACAAAAAGGCAATCGCCTTCACAAAAGAATGCTGACCAAAATAAAAAAAAAAAGTAGAAAAAGAAGAAGACAAAAAGTTGAAGCACAGACGAAAACTGTGAAGTTTTTTCCATAAACCGTTGAGCGGGGCAAAATTGGTAAGACCAAAAGTCAACTCAAGAGAAGAAAATTGCAGCATTAACAAACAAGTTCAAGTTAATAAGTCAGCAAGTTTATTTAAACACAGAGCTTACCATTATTTATACACATACATACATACATATAATTGCCTGTGTGCATGTATATATGTGTTTCTGATACAACTTTCGCTGATATAAGCAAAAAGATGTTAACAAATTTTTGCTAGCTCTATGAGCGTATATAATAATATTAACCATTTCATTTGACACCCTTAACGGAAACAGCAACAAGACAGCAAGGGGCAACAAAGAACAGTTAACAAAATGCATGCATATAGCTATTAGCTATGCATGTACGTATGTGTGTGTGTGTGTTTGAGGTTATGTTGAGTTTTCTAACGGCTTAGTGCAGCGCGCCGCTATTTTAAATGCATACGAGAACCCACAAAACTGAAAAACGTGCTTGGCAACAGTGGCTCAAGAGACGGTTTGTTCAGCATATTTGAATAACTAGTTCGAGCTATGTGTGTGTGTACGTGTGTGTGTGCACGATACTTTCAATATGGCATAAAACTCAACTTTATATACATATACAAGTGTGTGTATGTGTGTGTGCTTGCGTCTGTGTGTGCGTATGTATTGCTTAACTTTGACATTTCCAATGAGCGTTGCAATCTGCAAAAACAGGTTAAAAATCCAAAGCGAATGCCAAAAATAACAAAAGACATGCGATGATGGCAACACTGCAAATTTTGTGGCTTGTTTTGCGGCACATTTCTATGAAAAAAGTTCAAACATATGGCAAAAGCGCGCATAATTAAATTTGTATACACACACACACACACAATCACATATGCTGGCACATGCACATTTATAATATCATCGTATTACAGTTAGAAAGAGAGTGTGTGCACAGCAAGTGACCGAGAGAGGACTCCCCGCACATCATTCATTGAGTCAACTTTCGCGTCCATTCATGCGAATTTTACACGCGCTGCGCAGTGCAGGATGCGCATTGCACAATTTATAGTTGTTACTGTTGCTGTTGTTGTTGTTGTTGCTTTTGCTGTTCGCTTTTGGTGCTCTCTTTTCAGCGCCGAGTGCAAAGAGCACAAAGCAGCCTGCTCTTAAGTCCATATGCTTACGATTTTTGTATGTGGGCGGCAGACCGGCAGACCGGCAGGCAAGCAGGCAGGCGACCAGCTGTTTAGCTTACTCTTGACGTCAATGTCAGAGCGAAGGAGTTGGCAGGCTCTGTGTGAATTATTCATAGATTGAATTTACAAAACAAGCTGTTCGGCTTGGTGCTGTGTGTTGGAGGCGGTGGCGGACTGTCTGACTATGTCGTGGGCGGCACCATATTGTTTTGTCTCCAATGTGCGTTAATGAAGTGTTATACGATAAGTGTAACACAGCAAGCGCTGGCAACAAGTTGTGCAACAGTTGACGCTTATTACAGGGTGCAAATGGCATGTAAGGCGATATGTAGGGCTCATTAGCTATGCCAGCCAGTTGGCGAAGACTCTCCAGGGAGCAGTTAGAAAACAAGAGAAGATTGATATATGTAACTGGTATTACTATATTGACTATAAAAATGATGTAAAGAATACTGTGAACTATAACTAGCTTGATACGATGGTTGAAGTGACTGAAAAGTTATCTATCAAGCTGCAAATAAAAGATATAGAAATTTTAATTTAATATAATTTATTATATTTATTTATTTAGCAAAGAAATAATAGGAATATGAATTGATTCTTATATGCAAGTCTGAAATGTTAGTATTTATGGATTCGTTATTATGTAAAGCCCTTTGCCACTCGTAATTAGTTTCTGGAATTGCGCTTATCGCAAAATTACTCTTTCCCACAACATCTAGCCAATCGAAAATGTTTACTGAGGTGACTCAGGCAGCAATATTGATGATCCTCAGTGAGTCACCCTGTGTGTTTGCTAAAAATAAAAAGCTCACTTGATCAATTGGTTGTTTGGCGTTGATCTACATAAATCTAGCTTCCGTCTTTTTGACTATCGATGTTTGAATGAATTATTTATTGTTATTTCGCTTCTGCCTTTTTTTTTTGTGAATGGCGTCGAAGTCAACCGCTTTAGCTACTTGTATAGAGCATTGAGCAACCGCAATGCCGCAACGTGCTATTAGGACCCCAACGAATTGGTGGCCATGGCTACTTGCTGGAGTCTTCACGCGTGGGTTGTGCGCCCATTCGTAACTTTCACAACATTTCCGTTTTGCGAATTTATATTGTTGTTGTTGTTGTTGTTGTCTAAATTGTGGGGGAATTGGTTAACTGGCGGGTGGCTTTTACGTCAGGGGCGCCTGGCTGCTTGCGTACATTTCTCTTTACAAACACATACATACATGAATGTGTGTGCTTGTGTGTTTGCAGTTTGATAAGGTTAAGCCCGCATAGGACGCACGCCCCCGCGTGCCATATCGCAGCGATTGTTGTTGTTGTTCTTGCTGTATTTGCTATTAATATAACATTATATTTATAAACGGAATATGGTCAAAAAACGTCATTTTGTTGCCAATTCAGCTCCCCTATAGGGATTACCCATGTCTAGAGAAGGTCAATTAGATGCCTGGCCGATAACAATCGTGAACATGGGGCTTATCGATTATTATGTAATCATAGACAAATTAAAGGCATCGATCATTTGTCGTTAGTTAATTAACATGGCCAAAAATGAACCATGCAAAAATATGCAAACAAAACAAAATTTCCAAATTTATTTTTTGCAACATTAATTTACAACAATAGCATTTGAAAGGCAATCAACAGGCAGCAACAGCAACAACAACAAATTTTGGCCAGGGTTGCCTTTTAGCATTCTTCTACGGTTTCGTCCACTTTCTTTTTGAGCCACTTTACATTTACCAATTACCATTTACCACGCTCTTTTCGACTGCCAGCGCAACAGGCAAAAGTCGAAACCAAAGCGCAAGCCAAAGCGTAGCAATTTTTCAAGTTAAAAAGCATTTTTGAATTGTGGGAGCACCTTTCACTTTACGCCGATGATCAACATCATCATGATCACGACGACGACGATGATGATGTTGATTATGATGATGAAGAAGAAGACGTAGTAGCAGTAGTAGCAGCAACAGTGAGACAGACAAGCATTAAAATTGAAAAGAAATAAAGAGCAGCTAAAAATGCTGTGCACACACACAAAGAAAACCGATACATACACACGTATGCATGCCAGTTGATTGTGTGTGTGTGTGTGTATGAGCCCACAAACATAAGTACACATGTACACAGAGGCAGACATACACTCACACAACTGCATTTTTATAAATGTGAAAGGTTTTCGCTTGCTGCAACATTATTTAATCAATCCAATTTGTGGAGCAAGCGAAAAAAGCAAAATCGAAATATGTATATATAGACAATACGAAACTAAAAAGAAGAAAGACTGAAAGAAACTATAACCAGTTTAATTATTTTATGAAATTGTATTTAGCTTTTTTTCCTTTCCTCTTTTTTGTCATTTACACCCTTCTCGCTTAGCCTGAAACAAAGAAAAATAAAAGAGAAATAAATTTAAATAAAATTGTATAATGGATCGAATGCGATATGTTAATGTCGACCAGATAAGTATGTACCTACATACATACGTATGCATGTACATACATACATATGTATATACATATGTATGTTTAACGCAAACCCTACGGCGGCTCATTTGGAGTTTTATACATTTGAATAGATTTGGAAACGTTAAAAATGTGAAAAACGTTCTCATTAAATGCATACCTTACGTCGAGCTGCACGTGTGTGCAACAGGTGCTCATTTGCATCGATAGCCAAGCGTACAATCGATATACACTGTATCTGTGTGATGATCATTAGATGCTTAAGCTATTGCTTAAGCGCTTTTTGCGGCTTAAGTGTCCGCTGAGCACTCGAGGGCAGGTAGCACTTGACTTCACCATTCATCGAACCTGAAGACAGCAACAGAGACAAAGCTAAAAAGCAAAGATCACCTGAAACCTGCAGCAAACGAACTGCTCGATGCTCCACATCTTTGATTTGTTCGTAACTTGGCCCCCAGCGCCGCTTTGCTACGATCCACAGCATCAACAACAGCAACAGCTGAAAAGCAGGGGGCATCGAGAAATGCCTGTGAGCATTTATTTTTTGCCGTCTCTTGGCTTTCTTTCATCATCGAGCTCCCCACAATATCTCTCTGTATATGTATGTATGTATGTATGTGCCTCTGTCTGTATATTTGTCTGTGTCTCTGTGTGTATTTACGTTACCCGTTTTGGTAACATTTTTCAAGAATTGCTAATTCTCAACAATTCCAAGGTTCGTTGAACTCATCATAAGCATAGACACACACACACACACACATAAATACGCTAAAGGCACGCACAGACACACACACACATACCGTTTATTTACGCTTCTCTGCTGCCGCTGCTACTTTGCCGATTCTTGGCCGCTGCAGAGAGTCGGCTATAATATGGAGAAAGCACTTGTGCAGGGATATACAAACAAACGAATGTACATACATACATGCAAACGAGGGTGGATCATAAAATGTGGCTTGCAAAAACATTCCTCAGCTTTTATACTGTTTGCCTGCGCGTCACTCTTGCTATCTTTTCCTGTACATACATACATATGCATATCAATGCAATTAGTTCAAGTCGAATACTATCGCTGCATAGCTCAACGACATTACATTGAGTTATCGATGCAGGCCTCATCGCAATTATAGCCGCATTTACGATCACACAGTGTCATCTCAATTGCACGTCACGTTCGTTCGTGTCGTTAATGTACGAATACTTTTATATCCACCCTCGCGCATACCAGTGAATGCCTTTACATGCATAAGAATACGTTTGGATGTACATACATATGTATGTAGATATGTATGTCTGTATGTACACAAGGCATATACAATGCACGCGTGCAAACGGTAATCAATGTTTAAGTTTACATGCCGAGTACGAATAAGTGGCAAGCTTGAAAGAAGACCCACACAGACAGACAGACAGCGCAAAGAGAAAGAGATAGAGTGGGAGAGAGAGAAAGAGATTCATACCAGTGGCAGCACGCAAGCCGGCTGACACACAGGCACACGCACATACACTTATGCATATATGAATGTATGACCGTGCCCGCGACGACGTTCCCTTTTCTTATGGCCAAAACTGGATTTCCCATTTGAGTGTGGCTTAGAATGTGAGCATTTTTTTTTGAGGCAAAAATATATATATATATTTTACATACTAATGGGCTTTTAAAGCCAAGCGTAATTACATGCACTTTTTATCATGCTACATACATACATACATACATACAAATGTATGTATAGTTACAAATACAACACACACGCTTAGTCTCATGCAGAAAGTGTCGCATTTATATGGGTCAACAATTTATGGCCGTAGATTTGTTTACAGCAATTAAGTAAATTCAAAATGTCTTGCTTTTATTCTACTCACACATAAGTGTTTGTGTATCTGTATGTATTTATATTTATATGAGCGTTTATTTTGACAAAAAACTGGCACATTGAGATTACATCATCGCAGCCAATTTCGCGTTCTGGATATTTATTTCGGGAGTAGAAGAAGAAGCAAACTTGTTCCTGGCAAGCGGCAAATAACAAACAAACACTTGTTGCAAATCGCATTTGTGCTCATCGTCAGCTCTCTCCACATGCACATGGCTGTTATTCAAGGTTGTTTTTTGTTGCGACTAATCGCCCTCACGGCACCACAAAATGCGATCCATTTAAATTTAATTTATTAATCTGTTACACATTGTTTTTTTTTTTTTAATTTTCAATTAACTTTTTGCAAGCGTAGCAAAATTGGCGATGTGCGATAACAAAAATTGCCTGCTGAACTTCATTGTCATCGATGATTTATGTAAAAGGACATGCAAACGATTACAATAAAAAATCAAAACTTATCGAAATGTGTGACAGGAAGGCGCTCTTTTTGAGTAGTTTGTTAACGTTGACATACATCTATTTAAAAGAAAAAGCAACAACAAATTTCAATGCCCTGTCCACTTCAGTTTTTATGAATTGATAAAGTTTAAATTACTTTTATTTTGATTTTGTTTGAATCTAAGAGAATTTCAAGGGTACGATAGTGGTGCTGTCGCCTTTTGATAAGATTGACAAACAAAAATACAAATACAGACTTCGTAGACGTATGCAAGGCTGCCCATCTTTATATATATACATATGTATATATTTTGTGTCTGTGCATGTGCACATACATATGTATATGTATATTTTAAAATATTGTACTTATTGTTATTGTACTGAGCTATCTGCATGGGTCGTATATCTGTATCGCTGCGTTTTTGGTTTTACGTGTGCCAGCATTTCGTGCGATTTGCTTTTTAAATTATTTTTAGTATATTTGTTTTTATTTTATTTTTTGTATTTTCTTGTTTGCACAAATAAATGTATAAATATATATGTATGTATATTTGTTTCCACTTTTGTTTCTAAGTTATATAAGCGCGCGCTATCGCTGTGCAACACGACTACGACTCCCCATGCCGTGTTTTTCATTCATTTACTAATTACCTTTGCTATTGTTTTTTTTCTCTATTACTATTTCGTTACAGACGGAATCCTTGAAAATTAGCAGCGATCATGATATGCACGATTGGTTTTACGATCGTGATGTCAAGGATCCAGCTGTCATACTTCACGACAAGCTTATCTCCGATGCTCTGCTCAATGGCACGGGCCCAATCAAAACGGAGCATTCCTACAGTCTCAACAGCGATGGTGACTCCCTGCCCGATTCACCAAAAAGCCTGCAGGCCAAAATCGATGGTACGTTTTTGTTATCGATATTGGGGTTTTTGTAATTGCATTTATCAAAGCATACAAATAATAGCATAGACAGCTGATATCGATTACTTTCGCATAACGGTTGATTTAACGTTTTCTTGAGCTGTGCGACTCTCTGTGCCAAGACAAATACAGTTGCCAGTTGGTGGCTCCATTGTGAATTTAGGCCATGTACATAGTAAACGACAAAACATGACAAAAAAAACACAGTTGAACAGCTTCTGTGTTTTATTTTACTTTTTTTTTAAACTGTTGCGGTAGCATTTAGCAATTTAACGCAGTACTCGTGCATGAAGTTTTGTACTTTGACGCGATATCAGTTATTGTTGTTGGTAATATTCCCGTATATATGTATGTCAGTACATATATGGGCGCAGCGTGTATGTATATAATTGCTGTTGGCCTGTTTTTTTCTTTTTTTTTAATTCAATTTTTATTATTTGTAATTTTATGGAAACTGTACAACAACTGTGTAAATAAAATTAAAATTTATTAAAAAGTAGAGAAAAACGTAGCTGAAAAAACAACAGAACATTCATAGCAATTAAATGCAAACACAAGTGGCATGCCACAAGCACCTGATGACGCGCGCGCCGTATCCCACAGCCAGTTGATTCAAGTAGCTCCAATGTTTGGAGCTGTTTGCATAGTTACAGAGAATAATATAAAATTGTTGTATAATATTTGCCAAATAGGCCAGGCCCGTAGCGAAGAAAAAATTCAACAAATTTAGGTTGCTCAACAAAATATTTGTTCAGATATTATTTAATTTAACTTGTGATTAAAAGACAGACGTAAGAAAGTTGACAAAATGTTGAATGTAGTTTTCCACTTGCGTCATTAATAGGAATTTTAAAAAGAGCTATAAAGAGTTTAGTTCATTTAAAATTTGTCAAGCCTAAAAATATTCAATTCAATATTATAAATTTCGTTTCAGTTTTATAGACAAAATTTTTTACACTTGTGCCTTAACTTATTTTGGCTTACGACTTACAGTGTTTCCACTGGGCACATTTCATATAGCATGCTTACCATGTTTCCAGTGTTCACATTTGAAAATTTACAATATTTCCAATGAAAATTTTAGACATATATTCAAATTTGCCATTTAGATATAAATGATTGCTATATCGAAAAGTTCTGTTAGTCATGCCTTATATTAGAAGTAATTTTACAGTCATTAACTTTGGGACAATTGTTATTTTATCAAGCAGGAGTAGAGAAAAATGTGTTTTATTTTGTTTTGCCACTGATTGTGGCAGACCTTTGATTGGGGTGCAGAAATGCTAAGTGTTTCACTTCTGCTCACTTCTTTGCAGATATGGATGACGAGTGCTACTCTGGCAGCGGTCGCATCACCATCGATCCCAAATGCCTCACACTATACCCGCCCGCAAGAAACAGTCGCAGCAGCGCCATGCTGAGCAGCACGAGTGGAGCCATGGCCAGTGCCTTGAGCACAGCCATCACAGAGTTGGCAGCGGCGAGCACAGCGCGAGCCAGCGAGCTGCAACACCAGCAACTGCAGCATCAACAGCAACAGCAGCAGCAGCTCCATCAGCAACACCAGCACCACCAGCAGCACCAGCAGAGCAGCAGTAGCAGCAGCAGCAGTAGCAATGGTATGCACGTGACGCTGGAGCACTGTCAACTACCTCAACACTTGGCGGATATGTACGAAGACAACGATTGCAGCTCGTCGGTATCGTCGGCAAGAGAGGGCAGTATATCGCCAGACATCTGCTCTGATATTGAAATCGATGAGGCAATCATCAAGGATGAGCCCATGTCGCCCGACTCCAGCTGCCCCGCCAGTCCAAACTCACAGAACAGCAACGCCCAGCAGCTGAGCCTTAATCTGGCTAATTTACAAACAGAATTGCTCTTCGGACAAAAGGTGAGAATGAATACGAAGGAGACCAACGTCGGGCCAAGACTAATTCCTCTTATTTTTGATTTCAGCATGGTGGCCTTCTATTGGCCACCGGCAATCAGAGCCTAATCAAATCACAGCAGCAACAGCAGCAGCTCCTGCTGAGCCAGGGCAGCCCGAGCCTGATGTTGCCCAAGATCGCCATCAAGAGTGAAAAGCAAAGCAATGCCAGCAGCAACAGCAGCAGCTCGGGCAAGTCCCATGCCTATGGCATACCCTTGACGCCGCCCTCCTCGCTGCCCAGCGACGACTCCGAGGGCAATTTGTCGCCAGAGCATTTGTTTGCTCCACTCTCACCCAATGCCTCGGCGGCTGCCACAGCCGAAGTGCCACAGACCTCAAGTGCGCGACGAACGTCGGCTGCAATAACTCGAGCGGCGAGCAACAGCAGCAATGGAGGCGGCCTTAGCAATGCCACACCTTCGACGAGGCAGCCCATCCACACGCCACTCATCAGCTCACAGCCAGTACGAAAATAAAATAGAATCAACTCGACTATTGGTTACTTATACGACCCTCTCTCTCTCTCTCTCTCTCCCACTCACAGAAAGGCTCCACGGGCACGCTGCTGCTGACGGAGGAGGAGAAGCGCACGCTGCTGGCAGAGGGCTATCCCATACCACAGAAGCTGCCGCTAACCAAAGCCGAAGAGAAATCGCTTAAGAAAATACGACGCAAAATTAAAAATAAGGTAGAGCATATCAGAAACCTATAGAGTCTATATGTCTGTAGCTAAACATCAATCTCTTTTAGATCTCTGCTCAGGAAAGTCGCCGTAAGAAGAAAGAGTACATGGATCAGCTGGAACGGCGTGTGGAAATTCTGGTTACTGAGAATCACGATTACAAGAAGCGCCTCGAGTCACTGGAGGAGACCAATGCCAATCTACTTAGTCAGCTGCACAAACTGCAGGCCCTAGTTAGCAAGCACAATGTGAAAAAGTCCTAAGCCTGGATCGCAATGCGGTTCAAGTTTCGCCTGCCTGCCCGAGAGATATTTTATTTTACTTTAACATTTATTTCGTCTCTTTTTGTTTTCGTTTTATTTTTATTTTTTTTTAAGAATTTATCAATTCGGTTAGCACAAAGCAAAAGCAAAAGCAAATAAGAAAAAAAAACATTCCCCAAGAATATTTGAACTTACATCCTCAGCAAGTCTTAAGAGATAGCAGTCCATAATGCCCATAACTGAGAAACCATATATATATGTATCGATATTTATCGATAATTAGCTACTTATAGTTTGTATTCTATATTATTATGATTAGTCATGCATTCCTGTTATATAAACTAATATATGATAAATAGAACGTAGACACGACAAGCTCAAACATGTAGACTAGCCTCTAAATAGAAGCTACATTAAAACTAAATGATAAACTATTACACACACACACACACACACACACAACCAAAAAGGAAAAAGGCATATGACATGGGCTCTATAAGTACATTTGATTCGATTCGATTCGATTGAGGAGCGACAATATGTACATTATGTTTTAATAATGAATGCTTGAATGGTACGAACTACTTTCAGAGCTATTTCCCAAAAACAACAAAAACTAATGAAGATATGAGAAAATTGATAAAAAAAAATCAAATAGTTAAAACGGTTTTCGAATTTCATTTTGCAAGACTTTTGTTCCTTTATGCGATATTTCTCAAAACAAAAACAGAAAGAAAAGAAAAAAAAACTATACTAGAGCAAAATGTTTAATAGGAAATCTGTTCGAACGACAAACAATTCCATATATGAATTATAATTTTATATAGAACACATATACATATATATATATGTAAAACTATATGCATACATATATATATATATATATATATATATCTATATTCGTAGTGAATATTTAACGAACTATGTCTTTATGCAGCATTTAAGAATACGTTTTCTTTTGTTTACCATAATGAAAAAATGCTTTCGATACTTCCGAGCCAATTACAAGAAAGGAAAAAAATTAGTAGATGAGAATAATGAAATATTGTTTGTTAAGTTTTAATTTAGTTTAAGTGCATTACAACAACAACTCCTACTACTTCTACTACTACAACGACGACGACAACAACAAAATGATTTACTTTGCAGCAAAGATTCTTGTTTGGTTTTTTTTATTATTTACAATTGAATTTAAAGATTTTATAGTACAATTTTTTGGCATAACTAAATATTTCTTGTTTTGAAACCAACAATCAATTATTAATTAATTATATACCTATATATACATTATAAATATTTGTATGAGTCATTTTTAGTTTTTTAAATTAGTTGAATTTAGCCCATAATCGAAGCAAGATAAAAATCAAATTCAAAACGAAGAAGGTTTACTTATGCGAAATTTTGTCACGTTTTATTGATTTCTTATCAGAGAAGATTCGTATATCGTATATATTGTATAATTACTTTAGATATTTTAATGTACATAAATCACATGCGGACGAAGTTGTGCAATTGTTAGTAAAATTTTTATAAAAAAAGAAAAACAAAAATGAAAAAAAAAAAAAACAAAAATCTATAGAAAATTAACAACTTGAGAAAAGTTACATTTGTGCAATGGAAAATTTGATTCGAATGCGTTAAAACAAATTGAGAAATGAAAAATATATTTATACAAATATGATATATATATATACAAAAATTATATATATATGTTTATATATATACATATATATATATATATATTTACATATATAAATATATACATTATGTACCCGATGACCATAACGTTATTTTTGGCTACAACACTTTTAACGCATACAAAATGAGAAAAAAAAAACAAACAAAAAATATATTTAAAAAAATTGTAAAACATTTAATTGGGCAAAGTAAAAGTGCAATTCCAAATAAAATTGATGCAACTATAACGACAACAGAAACTTGTGTGACTTTACTTTAATGGGTCCATTGAACTCACAATAGAGGCAGTCACTCTACACCGTAGAGTAGCTGAAAAAGGGAGCAGAGACTAAACACATTAGCTAAACTAATGTTGGATAACAAATTCAAATTTTCAAATTTAAATTTCCCTCTTATTTTAAATTCAAGTATCGACACAATATATCGATACTGCAGAAACAGTTCATAGCTATCGATATATTATAAAAAGCAACATCAGGCCAGCAACATTTGAGCAGTGTTGGCAAACGCAACATATCATAACAAGAAAAACAAAAGTAAGCAAGAGCACCACAGTCGAGTTTTTTTGATTTTTAGAAAAGATGGGAAAGAAAAACAGTAAGTACTGCCAAAAATGTGATTATAAACTTATAGCAATACACAATACTCAATTGCAATAAAATGTAAATTAAACTTTCAGAATATAAGAAGGAAGCAGCCCCAGCTCCAGCGCAAACTTCGCAACAAGGCAAGTGATTGAAAAATTGTGAAATGCATTGAGATGTGTATTTGTATGTGTGCATGTGTCTTTGTAATTGTTTTACGCTATATGTGCATCAGCTATATGTATATGGATATGGAATTGTGTGCACCGATATATGTATGTATGCGTGTGTAAACGAATAATCTATTGCTGGCGTATTACTTTTTGTATTTGTGGGGAAAAACACGATTCGATTTCGTTGTGCATCTACCACTCTTGCTTATTGTAAGGTGGTCGACATTTGTGTTTTTGTTTAGGAGGAATCAAATAAAAAATTGTGGACACGTCATAGATAATTGAAATTTTTTAACAAAAATTCAATTTTAGATGCTGGACCTGGGCCTGTGGCAAGCACGTCTAGGTTGCAAGGTGGTGACGATAAAGCATCTGGCCCACAACGTTCCAATCAGCCAGAACAGGGTGGTGGGCAGCAGCATTCTGCTAGCAGGCAATCATCGCAATATCGGTCGCAGCAGCCAGGACAACAAAGGCAGCAAGGCTGGAGTAAGGTTGGACCATCAGGCACCCAGCAGCAGGAAGGACAATCGGGACCACCAACAGGTACCCAAGGTGGCAATCAACAGCGTGGTCCGCCGGGCGGTCAACAGGGTGGCCAACAAGGTGGCTCTCAGCAGCGTGGCCCACCGGGCGGTCAACAGGGTGGCAATCAGCAGCGTGGCCCTCAACAGGGTGGTCCGCCTGCCGTCCAACAAGGCGGCAATCAACAGCGTGGTCCACCGGGCCCTCAACAGGGCGGTCAACAGGGAGGCTATCAGCAGCGTGGCGCACCAGGCGGTCAACAGGCAGGCTATCAGCAGCGTGGCCCACCGGGCCCTCAACAGGGCGGTCAACAGGGAGGCTATCAGCAGCGTGGCCCACCAGGCGGTCAACAAGGTGGATATCAGCAGCGTGGCCCATCGGGAAACCAACAGGGAGGGTATAATCAGCGATCGCAGGGGGGTGCCATATGCACACTGCCTCAAACTGGTAACATAAAACGTGGTACATTGGGTCGCGCAGGCTTTGTGGGCATCAACTATTTGGATGTGGACATCTCAAAGATGCCAAACACTGCATATCACTATGATGTTGCAATAGTACCTGAACGTCCAAAGAAATTTTATCGCAACGCCTTTGAAGTGTTCCGCACAATGCATTTGAATAACGCCATTACCGCTTTCGATGGCCGCAAGTCCTGCTACTCTGTGGACAAGCTGCCTAATACAACCGGAGAAGTGCAGGTAAGCGAAACTTATAAGTTTTTCCTATTCCATTTATTTTAATGCCTATGTCAAATGTCTGGTTTCTGTGCAGGTGGTCGATCGTCATGGCCGCACCGTTCGATATACCTTGACCATTAAGGAAACTGATAATTCGCTAGTGGAGCTCAGCTCACTTCGCAGCTATATGAACGACAAGATTTATGACAAGCCAATGCGTGCACTCCAGTGTCTTGAAGTGGTGCTCGCTTCTCCATGCCATTCGCGAGCCATACGTGCGGGTCGCTCATACTTTAAGAACTCTAACAACGGCGCGCGCTACGAACTTGGCGATGGCTATGAGGCTTTGGTGGGACTGTATCAGAGCTTTGTGCTGGGCGATAAGCCATTTGTGAATGTCGATGTCTCACACAAATCATTCCCAATAGCTATGCCCATGATTGAGTATTTGGAGAAATTTGAGCTTAGGTCGCGCATAACTCAGCAAACAACCCTTAATAACTCTTTTCACATTATACAATTTATAAAGGGCATTAATATCGTGTACGAGCCACCAGCCAGCTTTGGGGCTGCACCACGTGTCTACAAAGTGAACGGGTTGTCACCACAGCCGGCCAACGAACAGAAGTTTGTATTGGAGGGCAAAACGATGACCATTCTCGAATACTTTCGTTCACGCAATTACAATTTGAAGTTTCCCAAGCTGCTGTGCCTCCACGTTGGCCCACCAGCAAAGAACATCTACTTGCCTATTGAACTGTGCACTATTGAGGAGGGACAGGCCCTAAATGTAAATAATATAATGAAAACACTCACATCTATATCATATCACATCTACATAATTATCTTATTCGTCTTTTCACATTGCAGCGCAAGGACGGTGCAAACCAGGTCTCAGAAATGATACGCTATGCTGCCACATCAACAGATGAGCGCAAGAAGAAAATCATGGATCTATTGCAATACTTTCAACACAATAGTGATCCGACTATTAGTCGGTTTGGTATACACATCGGCTCCGATTTCATTACGGTGAATAGTCGCCTGCTGACTGCGCCGCAGCTGGAGTACAGGAATAGTAAATTTGCATTTCCATCAAATGGAGCATGGCGCATGGATCAATGCCAATTTCTAGATGCAAAGCCAAAGGCTCACAAGTGGGCCATACTCCACTGCGAGGGAGCACGCATGCACTATAACAAAGTACATGAGTTCATGAAAATGGTGAATATTCTCGGCATAGTTACTGGAGCATCTGTAGTCATAGTCATATATATATATATATATATATATTCTATAGGTTCTTCAACAATGTCGTTACGTGAATGTTTGCCTTGAGCCCGAGGCAGATATTCGTACTTTCAAAGACGAACGCAATTTAGATGATCATTTCAAGGACCTCAAAAGCAATCGATTCGACTTGGTGTTTGTTATCATACCATCCCGGGGAGCCTCCTATGAAGTCATCAAGCAGAAGGCCGAATTGCAGTATGGGATACTGACGCAGTGCATTAAGCACAATAATGTGGACCGTCGCCTTAACGCTCAATTGGTGGGAAACATTTTGTTGAAGGTCAATTCCAAGCTGAATGGCATAAATCATAAGCTTAAGGATGATCCACGTACAAAGCTAACGAATGTCATGTATTTGGGTGCAGATGTCACTCATCCTTCGCCGGACCAACGTGAAATACCCAGTGTTGTGGGTGTAGCTGCGTCGCATGACGCTTACGGCGGCTCATTCAACATGCAATATAGATTGCAATGCGGAGCCGGTGGCGGTGCAGCCGAGGAAATCTTAGACATGGAGTCGATTGTAACCGAGCACTTGCGTGTGTATCAACAGCATCAGAAGCGCTATCCAGATCATATTATATATTATCGTGACGGCGTCAGTGATGGCCAATTCATGAAGATCAAAAACATAGAACTGAAAGGCATCTACGTGGCCTGTACAAAGGTTAACCTTCTAGCTATTTAATTTTACGTAAATAGTTAATGCTATTCTCTCGGTTTACAGCTGGGCATTAAGCCAAAGATGTGCTGCATTATTGTGGTGAAGCGTCATCACACTCGGTTCTTCCCGAAAGGCCAGCCGCATCCAAGAAACAAATACAACAACGTTGAGCCTGGGACTGTGGTCGATCGTACCATTGTTCACCCGAACGAGATGCAGTTCTTCATGGTCAGCCATCAGTCCATCCAGGGCACTGCGAAGCCCACGCGCTACAACGTTATTGAGAACACGGGTAATCTGGATATTGATCTGCTGCAACAATTGACATACAATTTGTGCCACATGTTTCCACGTTGCAATCGCTCCGTCTCGTACCCAGCTCCAGCCTACTTGGCTCATTTGGCTGCAGCGCGAGGACGCGTCTACATATATGGGTGAGCAGCAGCACAATACAAGTTTGTATTGTTCATATTACTAATTGATCTCTTTAATTATATTTAACGACAGAATTCGTCAATTCCGCTCTCCAGAGGAGGAGTACAAACGCCGTATGATTGTGCCCGATTTTATGAAAACGAATCCCATGTATTTCGTTTAAAAAGAAAACATTTTCTGAGCATAATATAAAAAGAAACTCAAAAACATTAATCTGCATTATATCACATTTTATAAACTACATAAATTATACAATTATAGCATAAACAGTGTGGAATGGAACCAACTGTATGTGCTTGATTTGTTTTGTAATAATTAAAACAACTCTGGTTTGTGAAATTATGTTAAACAAATTAAAGAGATTATTTATAAAATAATAAAGCAACTGCAATTGGTTCACACAGCTAACATTGTTATTTTTTCACTGCCTTTTACATCGCATCGAAATGGAATCTGTGCGACTCTTGCAAGCGCTCCTGCCTGTCCTCGCGCTTCTCCTTAACATACAGAACCAGTATGATGAGCACAATCACAAGACAAGTGCCGCCTAATGCGAAAACGCTCATCAGGATCAGTTTGCTGGGCGTTACGAAGAGCAGCGCCTTCCAGTGCTGTGGTTGATCGAGCGGCTTGGGTACCACTATGATCTGGGAGTTGGGTATGAGCTGTGTCCAGCTGTGCCACTTGCCATAGAGGCCGACCACCAGCTGATCCACGAAGTTGGGCGTGCGACCCAGGCCGAAGCATGTGTAGGGCAGTTGAAGGGCAAAGTAAGATGATTGAGGCAGTTGGACACTGCTGCCACTTTGCTGATCGCCGTCCTGGGTGGTTGTGTTGTACGTGATAATGGGGCCAGGTAAATTGCTGCTATACGTGCGCTTCTTTCGGCCCAAGGGTGTGCGCAGTGTGGGATTCAGGGCATTCACTAGGCCAGTGAGCACAATCACCTTGACGAAGTTGGCATCGTAGTCGAGGGTGTTGCGGAAAGCAAGTGGACGATAATTGCCATCCTTCTGCTTCTCCATGAGTATCACATCAAGCACACCGTCCTGGTAGAAATCATAGAAGGCACCAGCCACTGTATTATTGCCCATGGGTGACAATGCTGTCCAGTGCACTTCAAAAGTGCGCTTGAATTTCTTGCTGCACGTCTTGCAGGCGACGTTCTCTAGGAGAAACGTTTGCATCACAGGCTTTGCCACACTCAACGGTTGCAGGGTGACAAGCAAATCTGGATAGCCATCAAGATTGAAGTCACCGCTGCGTGCTGTGATGGTCTTTAGATACACATCATTTGGATCTGGCGGCACAAATGCCCAGGTTACGCCATGGGGATCCTTGAAGTTCACATGGACATCGTAGAACATGTGTCCATCGTGCACAAATATCGTTGAGTTCTTGCAGTACTCCTGCACGCAAAAAGGTACGACTATATTCTGCACGCCACGCAGCTCGAAGTCCATGAAAACGGCTTGGCCCACAACGTAGTCGTTGGATCCTACCAGTTCGTAGGGGATGGAGCGCTGATAGCTAAAGTTCTCCTGGCCATTCTTTTCATTGATGCCGTACCAGACCTCGTAGGAGGTTTTCGTTTGCAGGAACAGATCAGCCAGATAATCACCATTCAGATCCAAATATGCATTCGCGTTTGGGATGATCAGAGTTTGAGCTGTGCCACCAGTGGGCATAGCCTGGTGCACGACCATTGGTGGCTCGCGTTTACTGTTAAAGATCCAGAAGGTGCGCGAATCATTCGGATCTAATCCAAACAGATCAATGATCATATCGCGATTAAAATCGAGAGTCATTGCCTCGCCCCTTGTTTGGATGATGGCCTCCTTTGAGCAATTCAACATTGTGGTGTTGCCCCAATTGATGTAGACGTCATAGATATTCTTGCTTCTCTCCACATTGACCATCACATCCATCAAGGCATCACCATCAAAGTCTCCAGGTGTAACGCTCACAATCCTTTTGTCATCAAAATAACAGAAGGGACCTAGGCGTAGTAGTGGTTCCGTATCAGCTCCTGTTGGGTATAATAATAATAATTATTATTATGATTATTTACAATTCCACTTATAAGTTATGGGAATTACACAATTTTACAAATGTCTACACACATATGTGTACTACATGAAAACTCAGCTTATCACTATCAAAGTGTGTAGCATATACGCACCATATAATATCTGTAGCATTTTTCTGTCATCTTGAATGACGAATATGTCAGTAAGTTCATCGGAATTAAAATCACCAAAAGCTGCCACTACACCTTCCTTAACATTGCCAAACACAATATTTGTGATATCACTGGCTTGGATTACAGCTGCGTAGAGCAGCACCAGAAGCAGACATTGGGAATGCATCTGGTCGATTTTCCCTAATTTTACACTAAGGATTTGAGTCAGCTTTGTTATTCTACTTTTTTTGTTGTTACTCTCTGAAAATCAATACTGAGTCAGATGTAAATTATCGATAAACAGTACGTGTTGCCACTTGCGGTGTTGCCAAATCATTGCGAATCAATCGATACATAAGGCATCTCTGAGTTTCGACGGTCGGAACAGCGCAGAGAAAACTTTGCTAATAACTAGTAAATAAAAACAAATACAATAAATAAAACATGGTAAGTATCAAAAACAATGCGAGCATCTTAATTTACTTGCATTAATTCTACATTTGAGTGCGGGCAAATGTTGTTTGTTTTGTTTGCTGCTGCTTCTTCTAGCAGAGAAGCGCCAGCGCTCGCACAAATTGTAGTTGGTGTATTTATGCAATTCTCATTTACATTAAATTTGCGTGCATGTATTGGTAGTTGGCCAACAATATTCATATTGTTTATTTTTGCAGAACAAACTAAAGTCAAGCCAGCATCGCGACAAGGTGAAGAAATTCATCTCACTAACACAGACGGGCGAACAGACAGCCATTTTCTGCCTGCAACAGAATGATTGGAAAATGGATTTGGCCAGCGATAACTATTTTCAGAATCCTGAATACTATTATCGTGAGCTCGATCGCAAGCGTATCGAGCAGCTATTTATGCGCTATCGCGACCCAACCGATGCCCAGAAGATCAGCTCATCGGGTGTCATAAAATTTCTCGAGGATTTGGAATTGAGCCCCGACTCCAAACTTGTGCTCATCATTGCCTGGAAATTCCACGCTGAAGTGCAGTGCGAATTCTCGCGTGATGAGTTCATTAATGGCATGTGTGACTTAGGCATAGATAGCATAGAGAAGCTCAAGTCTAAATTACCTCTGCTGGAACAGGAGTTGAATGATGCTGGCAAATTTAAGGATTTTTATCATTTCACTTTCAACTATGCAAAGGATCCGGGCCAAAAGGGCATTGATCTGGACATGGCTATTGCGTATTGGTGCATTGTACTCAGCGATCGTTTCAAATTCTTGGGCATCTGGTGCAAGTTCCTCGAAGAGAAACACAAACGTGCAATTTCAAGGGACACTTGGAATCTGCTTCTGGATTTCGCAACCAACATAGATGATCGGATGAGCAACTATGACGCGGAGGGCGCTTGGCCCGTGCTTATTGACGATTTTGTAGAATGGTGTCAGGAGAATAACCACCTTGCCACAGATCAGACTCAGCATACGCAGCAATCAACGTCCCAGAAGAACATATCAAGCGCTTACCAGACTTCGCATAGTACAAATATGAATTATGGCTAACGATTGTTGCTCTATATATATATATATTCTCATTAATTATAATTTTTTTTGCTTTTTATTCGGATTATTTTAAATAATGAAGATAATAAGCAATGCGAGTTAAATTACAATAACACTTCGGATAAAAAAGAAAGTAAATAAAATTAGTAAATGTAACCAGCAAATACGCCCCGTTCAAGCTGTATATTTAAGGCCGATACAATAACTATGTCGTATATCGATATGCGGATTATCGATTTAATATTCAGATCTATCATCCCCAACTTTGTGTATTTAGTGTGACCGTAGCGTATAAGAGGCAATTGGTATTGTAACAACGATTTTTCGTCGCTCTGGTCGCTTATTAGACAATCTACAATTATTTAATAGTATATTATTGCAGTGCGTGCGGTGCACGTAAGTGTGCGAATCCGCTGAACTTGCAGAGTGTATAATGTAATGAGCATAAATATACAAAGTGCATGTAACGTGTGTAACAATCAATTGTCTCACACTCTCAGTGGTGTGTACGAGTGTGAGTGTGTCCAAGAGTGCGTGTCAGTGCGTTTGTTTGCGTGTGTGCGCGTACAAGGCAGCCAGTGGGCGGCCCATAAGGAGTCTACACCTATCATCACACACACACATACACTTACTTAACCACCCAGACGACAATAAGGATGTATTTGCATTGCCCCAGCCATTAAGCAAGGTGTGGAGCAGTTGCCGCTGAATGACAAATGTATGTGTCACTATTGTTGTTGTTGTTGTTATTGGGGCCTCTGAACGCAATGAAGTTGATTTTATGTGTTTTTGTAGTGCGTCAAAATCCTTTAAATAGAACCCCCCAATCAAGAGCTGCCCTTGGCGGCTTAAACAACACACTTGACAAATAATAAAACAAATTAAATTATCATGCAAATAAAATAATAACAAAATACAGTGGGACACACACACATACATGCAAATGTAGAGGCAGATTTTGTATATACTTGTGTGTGTAAATAAGTGGCACTAAACATATATAAATAAAATAAAAACAAACCCCAACACTTAACTGATAACCGCAAAGCCAGTCGTCGACGTCGTGACTACGACAACTAGCGATGCACGATCGACGGCACACGCAGTCTCTCTATATATATGTATGCATATGCCCAACTTGAAATACCCTACATCAAGGCCTTAGAGTTAACCCCACCCCATTGCAAATGCAACGGTAAACGTCGCGCTTTCGATTTTAAAAATCATATTGATTAATACAAATATGTACATCAATTTATATCCATATGTAAGCTTATATCCGAATATAATCACAATACAGTGAAGAACCTTCGCAGGCAAGCGGACTGTAGATAATAAAACAGACTTTTATTTACTACTAAGTAAAATAAAATTGTTTTCGGCTTTTGCTTTTATTCACAGTTTAATTCAAATATAATAAAAGTCTGTGTTTTATATGTATATGCCATTAAGTTTTTATGCTGTTTTTTCATTCAATTTGAACCCTGTTTTATATATATAGTAAAGTCTGTTTATGTCTGTTTTGATGTCGTTTTTGATAAACTAGTGAATTGGATAAATAATTTGCAACACGATTTCTAGCCTTGCACTTGTTAATTTTTCAATTCAATAAAGATAAAAATAGCAACATGTACAAAGACTTAGCACATTGTATAGATAGATACATATATATTAGTGATCACTTTTTTAGCAGGTGAACTATTTTATATGTACCATATACAAATATATTCATATATACTCTGTATATGTATATATGTATTTATAAATTTATAATGAAATTTCCATTGACGTGTGTGAAAATGAAAATTCAACAAAAATTATTTCGAATTTTTTGTTTGCCTGGGCGCGTGTGTGTACATATGTATATGTACATATGTTTGCGTATGTGTGTGTTTATTGTAGCAATTGCCAGTGTCTGGGACAGCGTTGTCAGCTCCATGCTAATTATTGTTTTTTGGTTATTTACAGCCACCATAGAAGCAACAGCAGCAGCAGGGGCAGTAGCTGCAGCAGTGTGAGTGGCAGCAACATCAGCAGCCGCCATGTTAAACCACAGCAAATGCAATTATAGCAACAGCAGCAACATCAACAATAACAGCAAAATGCATGTCATTTAAGTGCGGTGATCAAAGAACGTTAACATCATGAGCCGTCAGGAGAGCTCCAAGGCAACATCGCTGTCGCAAGGAACGGCAGCAGCAGTAACAACAACAGCAGCAGCAGTAGTAGCTGCAGCACCAACAACAGCAGCAGCAACATCAACGTCAGCAGCGAATACAACTGGCAGCAAAATATCAACATCAACACCACAAAAACGAGATGAATCCACGCAGGAGCAGCAAGAGTTCATTGATCGCAGCCTGGCCAGTGAGATTGGCGCAAGCGATGCTAGCGCCATCTGTGACTTGTCCATCAACAGCAGCTGCAGCGATGCCAGTCCCGTGGCTAAGCGGCAGCTAAACTCTGCCAATTTATCGCGAATACGTCCACAGTCCAGCTACTCGGCGCGTGTGCTTATCTTCGAGGACTCTGATCATGATGCAGCCACTGCGGCTGCGGCTGCGGCGCGTGCTAGTGCTCTGGCGCACGCTCAGTCGGCTACCGGGGCCGATGCCAGCAGTGGCGTTGAAATGCTGCCCATCTCGCCGGCCAAATTGGGCGCCAACAGCAACAGCAACGACAGCAACAGCAACAACAACAGCAACAATAACAGCAATAGCAACAGCAACAGCAATAATGCCTCCTCACTTATACGTAATCTCAATTTAACGAAGAGTTCGTCGGGCGGCCTCTCGGGCAGTTCCAGTTCGCTGCACTCGCGCGGCTATACGGCGCTGCTGCGCAAGATCTCCTATCAGCAGCATACAAATTCAATGCGCGCTGTCAGCAGCGGTAAGACTTCTTCTACACCTCTCTCCCTCCCTCCATTGCTTTATCTTTAGCTGTTTTATATTGTAATTTGGGTTTTGTAGAAGCGTCCAATTTGCTGCGTATGCGCCATTCCTCGCTGGGCAAATCGGCGCCTTGCCTAACGGGCAATTACTTTCGTCATGAGCTCAGCTCCGGTGGTCCAGTTCCTGGGGCAGCATCGGGCTCAACAGGAGGTGCTGGAGGTATTACTTCAACAACTCCTGGACTAAATATCTCACGCTCGGGCAGCGGCATTGCTCTGTCCAAGCACCATCATTTGCATGGCGTGGTCATGCGTGGTTCCTCTTCGGGCACTGGCAGCAGTGGATCTAGCGGTGTGGCTCATCATCGGTTGAGTCTGGTTACCAATGCGGCTGCCATGGCTGGTAGCTCACGTGCGCACTCACCCTATTCGGCCAGTCCGGCAGATAGTCCTCGCCTGAATTCGCCCATGCAGTTCGCATTTGCGCCCATCAAACGCATTGCCTCCTGTCGCGGTGTTGCTGATGGCAGGCGCTGGTCGGTGGCATCACTGCCCTCCTCCGGCTATGGTACTACGCCAGGCAGCTCTAATTTATCGGTAAATATTATACTTTATTTTGATTCCGCTAAACGCTCATGCCGTTTTTGTTTGTGCAGTCGCAATGCTCCAGTCAGGAAGCGTTAAACCATTTGCCGCACAATTTGCCGCCTGGTCAGGACGATGCAGCCGCTGTAGCAGCCGGTGCCTGCTGTGCGGAACACTTGAAGCAGCATTGTCCCAAGCACTGTGCTTTACTGCTTGCTGCACACAAGCCTCAACAACAACATCCACAGCATGCACCGAAGCTCGCACAGCTGCAGCCGCAGCCATTGAAACCACCGATCGCATGCATTAATTGTTGCGCCGATCTGAGCGCCGCCTGCAGCGGCAATGCCAATGCCAATGCGAATGCTGCTAATGCAGCTAATGCATCGACGACGTCCTTGCCGGGCGGTCGGATGTCGCCCTATTTCCGGCCACGCTCTCGTTCGCTATCCAGCCCATCCCGTTCGCCCATTGTGGACAATGAGATAGCTGTGATGAATACGCTGTATAAGGAGCGATTTCCCAAGGCTACCCTGCAAATGGAGGAGCGCTTGAAGCATTTCATCAATGAGAACAAGAGCGCTGCATGCAATAGTTTCCGTGACTCTCAGCCCATTGTGCGGTAGGTGTTGATTTAATTACATAACTTAATAAATCTCATTAATATTACTGTTTCCGAAATTTTAGATTTGTACACCATCAGGTGCTAGAAATGGCCCGGGATTGTCTGCACAAATCGGAGGCAAAGCTGATTACGTCACAGTACTTTTACGAGCTGAGCGAGAATTTGGAGCGCCTGCTGTTGGAGACCAAGGAGAAATCCCCAGAGGCGGCTGCTGAGCTGAGTGGCGTCATCAAAAAGTTGCTACTGATTATATCGCGGCCAGCGCGTTTGCTCGAATGTCTCGAATTCGATCCGCAGGAGTTTTACGAGCTGCTCGAGGCAGCCGAGGGCCATGCCAAGGCCATGCCTGTAATCAAGGCAGATATACCACAGTATATTATACACAAACTCGGTCTTAATCGTGATCCCATCGCGGAGCTGCAGCAAGAGCTGCGCGAGACGCAGCAAATATGTTCGGAGCAGGTGACTGGCGGCGGCGACAAGCTGCTGGATACGCAACCAGCAACTGGTACACTACTCCTCAACTCACCTTTGACCTGTGCGGCCAAGCAGTTGAGTAACCTCACACTGGACGGCATAACACTGGAAACAGGAACTTCGGGTGGCAGTGGTACGTGCACGCCACAGCCAGCATTACCGCAGCAGCCGCCACAGACACCGGTGGGTTGTGAGAACCAACCGACGCCCAGTTTCGCGTTGTCCATAAGCCAGCTCAATACGCCAGCAACTTCTACAAAGGCAACCGCTGCACAACAGCAGCAGCAACAACAACAACAGCAGCAGCAACAACAACAGCAGCAGCTGTTGCCACATGAACACGACTTTGACATTGTCAAGCTGATCTCAAATGGTGCCTATGGTGCCGTCTACCTTGTTAAACACAAGGCAACTCGCCAGCGCTTTGCAATGAAGAAGATCAACAAGAATAATCTCATATTACGCAATCAGGTGGAGCAGGTGTTCGCCGAGCGTGACATATTGTCGTTTGCCGACAATCCTTTTGTGGTCAGCATGTACTGCTCCTTTGAGACCAAGAAGCATCTCTGCCTGGTCATGGAGTACGTGGAGGGTGGTGACTGCGGCACGTTGCTGAAGAACATTGGCCCGCTGCCTGCCGACATGGCGCGCTTTTATTTCGCCGAAACAGTATTAGCCGTGGAGTATCTGCATAGCTATGGCATTGTCCATCGAGATCTCAAGCCGGACAATTTGCTAATCACGGCCCTCGGACACATCAAGCTCACCGATTTCGGACTCTCCAAAATGGGTCTCATGTCGCTGGCTACTAATCTATATGAAGGTTACATTGATTCCGAAACACGACAATTTTCCGATAAACAGGTAAATGCAGATATATATATATATTTTTATATATTTCTAAATCTATTTTCTGCTGTGCAGGTCTATGGCACACCTGAGTATATCGCACCCGAAGTAATCTTGCGACAGGGCTATGGCAAGCCCGTTGACTGGTGGTCAATGGGCATCATTTTGTACGAGTTTCTCATTGGTTGTGTGCCGTTCTTCGGCGAGACCGCCGAGGAGCTTTTCGCGCACACCGTCAACGATGACATCGAGTGGCCGGATAGTGAGGATTGGCCCGTGCAGTCGGAGGCGAAGGATATAATATCACAGTTACTACAACAGAATCCGCGAGATCGTTTAGGCAGCCAGATTGGTGCTTTGGAAGTGAAAGAGCATGTATATTTCCAGGGCATGGACTGGAACTCTTTGCTGCGTCAGAAGGCAGAGTTTGTTCCCCAGTTGTCGCACGAGGATGATACCAGTTACTTTGATAGTGCGTATAGCACAACTCAATTAGCTTCTTATATTGTATACTGATTTCCTGTCATCATTTCTTTAGGTCGCATGGATCGCTACAATCACGATTTGGGCGGCGAAGATACCGATGACACCGACGATACGCCAGTTTTTGGTAGCTTCAATTCCTATACGCCACAATATCGTAAGCAGCATTACAGCTGGTCTCGCCATGCAACGGCTTCGACAACGGATAGCTCCAGAGCAACGCCCACAACATTGCCCTCGCGTGCCCAAGAAAATGCGACGGCAACTGCGACTATGGCGGGTACGGGAGCAATGCCCAAACTGATGCCGTCATCTGTGAGTCAGGAAGGCGTGGTAAATAAGTTTTTGAACACGCCGCAGTTGCGTAAGCTGGATGTGAGTAATGCTAGGACATATGTTCTCTATTTATTAATATATTAAACTCCATTTCGTTTCCAGCTCTCGTCCAGTTGTTTGAAGGTACCCTCCACGCCGGACAGCGAATTTTTGCCGGAACTGTTGCATAACGTCACCATTGGCAATGATGCTGAGCTGCGCATGCTCAAGCATTATTTGCAACAGCCAACACCGGCGGCTGTGCGTCTAAATCAGCGTCACAGTATGCCACCGAATACAACGACTATCATAAGTACACCGGCCACTCCGCCGCCACCGACACTGTCGTCCGTAGCGACGCCGCAACCAACCAGCGTGGGTAGTATATCTCGCAGTACACCGGAGAGTTCGCAGACGGACAGCGACGATTTTTCGCCACAGATTAATCGCAAGCGCAAGGGTGTATGTGCGCGTGACATATTGCCACGCTTCTCAATCTCCATCGAAGATGAGACTATCAGCGCGGGCAGCTCCTCCACGGAGAACATAAATATACGCGAGCAGTCGCCTCTGGCTCTGCAACACCAGCCCAAGTCTATGGACAGCAGCAGTGGACCCAATTCATATGGTGTCAAGCACCATCGTTCCCGTTCGATTGTGAAATCCGCATCGGCTTTGGGTCTGTCGCTAATGTCATCGTTGGACAATACGCAGCTGGCTGCACAGTTGTGTGGTATTCAGTCACCGGGCAGTGCTGGAGGTGGCGGCAATGGCTCGAGCACCGCCAGTTCAAGGGACACGTCGCCTTGCCGCGAGCTGTCGCCACTGGTAACGAATCTTAAGCCGCCCATTATAATAAGGCGAGGACCACGTGGTTTTGGCTTCACGGTACATACTATACGTGTCTATTATGGCGACACCGATTTCTATACCATGCACCATTTGGTTATGGCCGTGGACGAGGGCAGTCCCGCCTTTGAAGCAGGACTCCGACCCGCCGATCTCATCACACATGTCAACGGCGAGCCCATTCAAGGCCTATTCCACACGCAGGTGCTGCAGTTATTGCTGAGCGGTGGCGAGCATGTGACTCTGCGTGCCACGCCTCTGGAGCACACTAGCATACAGAGCGGTGGTCGCAAGCGTGACCTCATGCAGAGTAAGCTCGCCAAGAAAGGCGTCAATCGCCAGAAGAAGCAAACAAAGCGCGAGCACGACAAAAAACGCAAGACGTCGCTGTTCCGGCGCATAAGCAGCAAGAGAGCAAATGCCGAGATGCAACAAGTGAGTGGAATATATCTATATAGATGATCAGATTAGTGATTCGATATATTATTCATTTCGTTCGCAGTACTCGGCGGGAACCAGTTCACCCACCACACCATCTGCGCGCAACCTGTCGCCATTAGACTCTTCGTATCACAGCAGCTGCTGTCAGTCGGCGGCTAACTCATCATCGCAATCCACTTCGCCCTCATCATCGTCACCCAACACGCCCACCGGTTCGAGTGGCGGTAATGGTGCAGGTAATGGCAATGGATCCAAGTCTATTGTCGCACCATCCGTCACAGCATTGAGCGTGCAGCTGCCTTTGCCGCCGGCCAGTCCAGTTGTGCTGCTGCCGCATGTAGGCGCCGTTGTGGGCAATAGCGCCACTTCCGTGGGCAATGTGCCTGGTTAGTCCCTTGTTATAATGCTATTATCAACTGATTTTGACAATCTTCTCTCATTTAGTTTCACCCACTGGTGTTGTGCCGCAGCTATATCAACGTCCATCTACTCTGCATGGTCTTAAGCACAAACTACATGCTGCAACTAGCGGCGCTGCTGGTTCAACTGCTAGTGGCGCAGCTGGCAGTGGCCTAAAGACGCTTCACACTTCGAGCAGCAACGCGCTGCCCAATCGCCGCAAGTCTGTGGGTCACATACCGCTGTCGCCTCTAGCGCGAACACCATCGCCCTCACCTTTGCCGTCGTCGCCCACACGCTCGCCATCGCCGTTGGCCTTTCCCCTGGTGGGCCATCAGCCTGGCGCATCCAATACCACGCAGTCGTACAGTCCAGGCAGCACACTGCCCACATTGCAGACGGCCGTGAGTGCTACAACCAAGAAAGCTGGCTTTGCACGTACCAAGTCCGCTGAGCCGAGTTCGCCGTTGCTGCGACGCGCTTTGTCTCCGGATCGACTGCATCCACGCAGCGCTGAGACAAAGATTTCGCCGCTATGCTGCTCGCCGCCAATTAAGCAGCAAACGCAACACCATCAGCATCAACGTGTCGTGGCAGCCACTTGGCGTCCGACTGGGGGCCCAGCTGTTGCAGCTGCAACTGGAGCACAACAGCAACAACCGCAACAACTACAACAGTTGGGCAGCAGCAGCAGCAGTGAGGAATCGCAAAGGCAGACGAGCTCAGCAATAACCACAGCAGCAGCACCTGTTGCCTCTGTCACAGCTGCAGTTGATAATCAGGCAACGAACAATGCAGCCATAGGCAGCAACAACTGTGGTGAGCTCTTGCCACGCATTGCCGAAGAGAAGGATTCGCCCACTAGCATACAGGACAGTAATAGCAGTGCGTCGGATATATTTTTGCCGGCTATTGAGGAGCATGGGGAGAGCGAGACATCGTCGCCACCACAGACACTAGAAAAGCCATTATCCAAAGCCGATCATCCGGACAAGGACAGAAAAAGTGAACTGGGTAAGTTTGTGATTGAAATAAAGAGTGAAGTTGAACGAATCAATGATTAAACTGATAATAATTATCTCAGGCAAAATCAGTACACCTAAGAAATCTTCGATTACAACGACTAGGCCGTTAAGCGCCAGTATCTTCCGCAAGGAGCCCACAACAACAACATCATCAATAACAGGCAAAGGATCTGTAGCTTCACCAACAACAACTGACGCAACTTTGGCTGCCAACCATAAGAAGTAGCGCCGCAGAACTGGATGCTTGTGTTTTCATTTTAATATTTAGCTTATCTACATGTTCAGCTTAAAATATTAACAAAACTAAACGAATGAAACGTAGGAGAAGCGAGCAAAGAACTAACGTCAGAATGAATTGATAATTGTATTCAAGGGATTGTTTTTTGCATCGGTCAGCTTAAATGCCGATTTAATGCAGAACATTATACAAACTTAGATAAAAAGAAAAGATTACAAAAAAAATGTTTAGAAAATTGTGGAACATATAGTAGTGTGTAGTATCTCGTATCTTACAAAGTTCTTAATACAAATTGTAAATTAGTAAAAACAAAAGCATATGCAAAATATTCCAATTAAAAGGAGAATGAACTAGGAATGTAAAGAGCGGCAGCATGCAATTATCAATATTGTATTTGTATATAAATGTATAACATTGATAGAATTAAACTCTAGTAAGGAAAATGGAAACGCCCAAGAAAACAGCTCGAGCTAGTAACAGCTGAGTAAAAAAAAAATGATGAATTGCATAAATAACAAATTTGCTTGCTTGGTTATTAATATTCAAGCCTTTTTTGCGAATCTATAATCTTTGCCGAATTCAATATATATGTATTAAATAAATGTTATGTGTGTCTATTGAAATTCATCAAAACAAATATTTCAATGTCAATATTGGGCTCCAATGCACGGATTACTGCATATTTGGTGAAGACCGGTCACACTGCTGTCGATTAAATGGTCAATATGCAGTTCACATGCGATAACACGTCTATCGATTACACATTTGCCAGCTGTGCAGTTTGTACGTAAATACTCCAAATTCACGCCTAGATTTCTGAAAAATGCTTCCCAAATTGAGAATATCTGCTTTTCTCCTCAAGGTAAACTATTTATATGTATGCTCATGATCTCTGTGTGATTCGATAATGTATTTTAAAGCGACTGGAGCGCGTCAAGCTGCAATGCAGTGGTTGTTTATATGGCGTATTTTATGGAGAGAGCACTTTGCTGCTATTGAGCTTTAACGTTGAGTCAAGTGTGGGTCAACTGAATTATGAACAAATACAGCACAAATTCCCAGCAGAACTGGATTTATGTGGTTTGGTCAAATTTGGCGACTGCACCGATACAGAGGCACACCTTAACGAGATAATCTCATCAGTGGACATAACGGATAATCCGATCCTGCTTCAATGTCAACTGGGTACCCTTGTCGGATTGCGTGCATCCTTTTTTATCCATGGCAAGCTGGAGAATGTCCCATATGAAGTCGTGGAGGCGCAACAGCTGTACAACGACTTTTGTTTCACTCGATTAAAGTGTGGTTTCTTCTTGCACACATTGCCCACACCGGAATCCATAGCCAAGGAGATGCACACACTTCGGAAGCGTGTGGCTGATGGCAGTCTGGTCTTTAATGTGGCACAAACCAAGATTTATGTGAGCAGCAACTGTGGCATACAGCATCAGAGTTTAAACTGCGATTCACTCATTGAACATCTCGTCGCAGAGATTCCCACTCCGACAGAAGCCTCAAGCGGCGACAAGAAAAAGAAAGGAGCAGCTACACCGGATTTGGCCAAATATTATGGCGCTGTGGGCTGTGCTTATGATGTGATCAATATTGATGTCTTGCGCTCTCGCACACGTGATCATGGTGCAGGGGACGCTCTGCCATTTCCAGCATTGAGCATGTGCATCACGAATGAGGATTCTATTAAGCAAGAGGTGCCTCTGGAACTGGAAGCCATGGCCATACTCTGCAAGAAGACGAAGCTGCTGCGCTTGTACGATGTGCTCATAGAGAGCATTTGCCGTTCGTTGCGCCTCTTCGAACAGTGTCTGAGCGAGCGACTTACCGAGCAGGAGACAACGTCGGACGTGAAGCTGCTCTCGCCACTCACCTATCATTTTTATCCACAGGAATTTGGGCATTTTTTGAGCTGTGCCTATCTGGAGCAACTGGGCGATGATGAGCCTAGTGTGCAGGAAAAACGTAAGCGACTGCATCGCCAGTTCGCATTGCCCGCCACTCGGCCTTACTTTAGGCGGGCCAACCAGTGTCGCTTCCAAGATGACATCGCTGCTGCGGACTCGACGACTTGGACGCCACTGCTTAATACGCACTTGGGAGTACGGCCCAGCGGCGTGACCGATGGGAAAGAATATCTGGTCAATGGCAACTATCATTACTATCACTATCTGCAACAGCAGGTGCAGGACAAGGGCTGGGGCTGCGCCTATCGTTCGTTGCAAACGATTTGCTCCTGGTTCGTACTTCAGGGCTACACCGAACGACCTATACCGACTCACCTGGAGATACAGGAATATTTGCACAAAATTAACGACAAGCCAGCCTCCTTTGTGGGCTCCTCGCAATGGATTGGCTCCACAGAGCTGAGCATGTGCTTGCAAGGATTCCTAAATGTGGACTCCAAGATATTACACATTGCATCTGGTGCCGAGCTTTCGACAATCGCCTCAGAGCTGGCCATGCATTTCCAAACCCAGGGTACGCCGGTTATGATCGGAGGCGGAGTGCTCGCCCACACAATAATCGGAGTGGATTACTGTGTGCAGACGGGTCAGGCGAAGTTCTTGATTCTCGATCCTCATTACACGGGACCCGACGATTTGGCCACCATTCAGATTAAGGGCTGGTGCGGGTGGAAAGGTTTGGACTTTTGGGATAAGAAGAGCTACTATAATTTGTGTATGCCACAGCGTCCGATTTTATATTAAACGTTCCAACTTTGCATTTAAAAATGAATTATTACCAAGCTTTAATGTTTCGTGGTATTAAATGAATTTAATGTAATTTATTATTATGTACATATTTATATATATATATATAAACACATATATAATTTGTATAAACTGAATTAGTCGATGTTGAAATAATTCCTAACCAGCAGCTTGAACATATATATGTTTATCTATATATATATATAAATATTGATAGAGGTATTCATTTTATTATTGAACGTGCGGACACGTTGCCTCAAATAACAATTTGGATTTGTGCTTGTTACAAAGGACAACTGCATCCCGATGCGGACCTAGCTTATTTGTAAAATTAAACGAATTAGCTTAAATACAAGTAGAATAGTTTAGCGCTAGCCGGCGCTCTTAGAGTACTTCTTCCAGTAACGCTTGACATCGTCGTGGCCATTCTTCTGCACGACCATGGTGCGGGTGCGCTCGTTCTGCCAGACCAGCACGTTGAGGGATTGGGCGTAGTCGCGCAGCGTTACGAAGTCATTTTGGGAGAGGAACTGATTGTAGACAACGCCCTCGGTGTAGGTGAAACGATTGCGTTCCATTTCCCAGAGTTTGATTTGGTCCACAACGGTGGGTGGCAGGCAGGATTTTGATTGAATGGCAGATTCCACCAGTTTCATGTTGGGATGTGCGTACTGTTCCAAATAGCTGACTATTTGCTCGGCTGTGATGCCGCCGCGCAGCGCTTGACGCACAGAGTCCCGGGTGAGCACGCCCACTACGAGATTAGGAAACCGATAGAGCAGCTCGGTGAATAGGCCCAGCACAGCGACCTGCAGCGGGGAGTCCGTGTAGGCATAGACGCGATAGTTAGTCTCCACCACAATGTAGCCTCGCTCCTGCATGCGCTCTTCATCCACCGAAGTGGAGGCCTTTGCTGCATCCTTATTGGTCACATTTAGTGCCAGTCGCGTGGGATAAAAGCGACCCTCTTTCCGTTTCCGTTGAAATACCAGGCCGAACTCGCGCAGGTGCTGAAGGAACATCAGCATCTGTGAGGACATTCCCTCAGAACTGTAGTCGCGCCCCAGAGTAGAGAAGCTCAATTGGAAAAGCATAGACAGGCATTCAGGCAAACTCATGCCACGCTCTTCGCACGTCTCCAAATACTGCAGCATGAAATGCCACACCTGGGCGCGTGTGTCTAACAGCAAGAACTGAAATCCCTGACGTGTGATGGTAATGCCATCGCGCTCATCGCGCTTCATAAGGTTGGCATGGAGTAGGATGCGTACGGCATCTGGACTGATGGCCTCGGTTTCGGCGCCGCCGTTTCGATTACCTGTGCCCACCATGTAATGCAGCACACAACGCCAGCGAGACATAGCATATGAGTCTAGGAACGCAATGTCCCTTGGCTTGGAGTCCCTGTCGAGAGAATTTGTCATTGCCCAGGGCTTCCCACCGCCCAACAGCACCTGGCGCACGCTCTTCTTAAACGTGGGCGACAGCTCCCAAGCAGCTAGTCCACCTGGTATGGCTGTCACACGCCACACAGACAATGCAGACAAGCAGCTTGTGGCCTCAACTTGTTCCCTGCAAAGGATTAACAAAATCAGAATTGATTGTGACCTACGGCTATAGTTCATTACTTACTTGGCCACACGTTGTGCGCCCCATGAGCTGACAACGGCCTGTGGCACCGGTTGATCTACGAACAGTATACGAATCACAAATTGTCTTGCAATTTCGGGCAATTCACGGAAGACTGCTAGGCAAATGGGTGGATAAGTGTAGAGCTTCTCCAATGTTTCGGGTGTCTGGCGGGTGCGCAGATATTCTTGAAAATTCTTGCACTCTAGGTTCTCGGGGCTCTGCACCAAAAGCGACATCGCAGCGCTGGTGCTCGCATGACGACCAGATTTTGTATCGGCCATGGCACGATGCGCCCGAATTTGTTTAACAATTTCGCGTCTGTATGTAAGCCGTTATCGTACCGGTAATCGATTTCTTGCAATTTAACCTTTTGTGATATCGCGCTAATTATGTTATCGATGTAATATTGAAGATATTCTGATATATTTTGCTATAAAAGACAAAAAGAGACTTGTTATTTGTATATCAATATCTCAAATTAATTGTTACACTTATATCAATTATAAAAATAACTATTTCGAATGCCAGTTTCAATTTTTGACTGTGATCAGCGTACCTTTAAAAATAACGATAGTTACAGCTGGCTATTGTGAATAGTTTGTTTGATGGAAATCAGCTGTTTCAGTCACCGCGTGTTTCATACAGCAGCTCGTTTTATATTCGAATTTTTTTATAATGAGTGACGATGAGGATCAACATAATCCAATTGCGCACAAAAAGCTGCTGCAGGCCATTAGTAACCTGGGTAATGTGCAACGTATTCGCAAATCAACACGCGACGAGCGTCAGCCAGAACAGAGCGAGTTCCAGTTGTTCAAGAGCGCAAAAACAACAGAGCACGCTGCTAAGGCCGTAGGTGTCAATGATTTGGTTCAAATATTGAGGACATCCAAGCACAAAGAAGCCGGCAAGAAGTTAAAGAATGTCCACAGCACCAAAAAAGTCCTTCAGAAGCCACTGGAGAAACCGGCTGCTGATCGCATCAAGCGATCAATAGGCTACGAAGGTGTTAAGAAGAAACTTGGTCGCTGGGATGCTGTCGTGGCTAAGCAGCGCTCTGCTGAGACTCAGGTGAGTGGTAATTTTGATATGATAACAAACTAAAGGCAAACGAATTATTGCAGATATTTCCCATACCAACGGAAACAATATACGTAAATACAGCAGCTCATGCAAACGCCATAAAGACAAGCATTAAGTCCGATCTAGCCAAAGAGCTGGAAGCGAGCAATAGAAAATTGCATGAATTACGCAAGGCCCAAATTGGTGACCACACTGATGAGAAGTCGTTGGCACAACGCGAAAAGGAGTTGTTACAAAGGAAGATTACCCGTGATGAGCTTCACGCACGACGACGCGAACTAGCCTATTTGAAGATGCGCGAGTCTCAGAAGTCGGCTAAAGCTCGCATGCAAAATAAGATAAAGTCGAAGAAATATCATAAGTTGCAGAAGCGCCAAAAGATATTGGAGCAAATGAAGGAATTTGAAGTATTGAAAAAGACCAATCCGAAGGCTGCCCTTGAGAAGTTAGACGCCCTGGAGAAAAGTCGTGTGATGGAACGCGCTAGCTTGCGCCATAAGAATACCGGCACATGGGCCAAGAATTTACAGGTGCGCGCCAAATACGATAAAGAGGTGCGTAAAGATCTTGCCGAACAGTTGGCTGTGAGTCGGCAGTTGACTGAGAAGAAAATGGATACGGATAGCGAGGATGAACAACAGACAGAAGGAAATAAGGAAACAAATGATAAAGAGACCTTTGATCCATTTAACCCATGGACGAAATTGAAGCCAACTGAAAATGATGAAAGCCAACCGAAGGATGAACAGTACAGCTGGCGCAAGTATTGGACACAGCGTAATGAAACTGATAAGTTACTAACTGAACATAATGCTAGCATCGAAAAAGGAAAGCTTGAGAAGAGTCAGGAGAAAAGTAAAACTGCAAAGAAGCTATCAAAAAAGAAGAAGAAACCTAAGATCGTAGTGGAAAATGGTTGGCAAGTTGAGGAAGTTAATGGGGCCGATGATGCTGAATCTGATCAGGTTTCACTTAAAGCTAAATCATTGGATGACATATTCGGTGAACAAGAGGAAAAATTGCAGGCTAAGATAAGCCAAAAGATAGAAAAGCTTAAAAAGGAAGCAAAACTACTAAAGGGGATGTCAAATAAATCAAAGAAGTCCAAGATTAAAGGTGATGAACTAAAAAACTTGAAGGATTTGACGTTTCAGAAGACTAAGCAACGCGTGGAAATCGATGAGCCACTCAACCAAGATGAAGTGGAATCTAATCAAGTTGTGCAAGCTGTGGAAGCGGTTAAGGATTTGCCAAAATCGGAAGAAGAAGAGAAACAGAATACCAGACATCGACAAATTAATCCCGATAATGTGATCACCATAAATTGGAAGCAAAAAATGCGCGCCTCAGATATCATGAACAATGCTTTGGCTGACGACGATGCAGCCGAATATGATGAAGCAGATGCTGAGGCCGAGCGCCAGTTGACCATCAGTGAGGCATTTAAGGATGATGATATCGTGGCTGACTTTAACAAAGATAAGGAAGAAGACTCAGAAGTTAAAAACACCGAGCTACAGTTGGGGATGCCGGGCTGGGGCTTTTGGGCAGGCGCTGGCATATCCCAGAGTGTTACAGAGAAGCGCAATAAGCGACTGCTGCTCAAGTTAGCAAACTCCGAGAGGCGTCGCGATGAAAACAAGGACAATGTCTACATAAATGAGACGGGCAATAAGCAAACGCGTGCCCATCTCGTCTCTAGCATACCATTTCCATTCAAATCCCTGGCCGATTATGAGGCCAGCATTAGAGCGCCCATTGGGCGCGATTTCGTGCCTGAAACCGCTTTCCGTATGCACATACGTCCATCGGTCATAACGCGCAAGGGTGAAGTCATCCAGCCCATGGATGAGAGCGAGCTGGTCAAGGCCGATCGCCGTCTGCGGCATGTGGTGGACAAGAGAATTAGACGGCAGGAACAAGCGGAGAAGGCGAAGCTTCTATTGCAAGATTAATGAGATGTAGTGTATTTAAACAAACTAGAATAAGAAAACATAGCTCGATATATGTTTAAAAATATCTAAATAAAAAAGAAATACACGAAACTTGTTTTATTTTGATATTTTCAGTTTTTTGTTTGTTTTTTCTTCTTCTTTTTAATTGTTTATTTTACAAAATTTTTCCTTGGACTAAATTAATCAGAGAAAGTCTCTTTGCTAAATTGCGCGAAGTTTGCTTATTTAACTGGAATTTCGTATACATACATATGTATATTAATATATATAGACATATATGTATGTACAAAATTGTATAAATTATTTATTTAAATAATACAATTCGAAAATAAAATTCAAATCACGCAGCGCAAAGAAAGTTTTGCAAATACTTAATTTAGTTCAATCAAGTTATATTTATATAAACAAATTTAGTTAAATTTTTAATATTATTTTTAATTGGAAGTTGAATTTTTGTTGACATTTAGATGTATAATGTACACACATTTATATAATATATATGAAATCTTGAATGGTTTATTGTAAAATTGCTTGTGTGGCAATTTATCTATTGCTTTATATAATTATTATTAATATTTTGTATTTCCATTCCATTTCACGTAGCTACAATTTCGCTAATAGTATATCTTTTATTATATATATTTATTTATTTTTTTATATATATATTTATATGTATATTGTTTTTTATACTTTTGCATAATACTTTGCTTTGCCATTTATTTTCCGTTTTTATATATATTTTTAAGCAAAAGTTAAAGAACTAGCAAAAAACAAAAGTTCTTAACATTAAAAACTACTTAACATCAAAATTTGGGTTTCTTTTCAATTTCGGTTCAATTTCTGTTGTTTTACTTTGTTTTTTTTTCGTTTTCGTTATGAACCTAAATCGTGTATATATATATATTTTTTACATATTTCGTATATTTGCTGGCTTAGGAAAATGCCACGACTTTGAGTCGTTTTCTTGTTTTCAGTTTAGTCAAATGTGGAGCTCATAGAATTGAACACCCTGCTTTCATTTACAATTTTAATGCTTTTAACTGTTTTTTCTTTTAAATTTGTTTTGTTTTTTCTTTACTAAAATGCTAATAAAAGACACTTTTTGCCAGGCATTTCAAAATTGCTAATTTGTTTGTTTGATTTTTCTCTCTTCCCCGTACCCCATTTACACACATACATACTTACATACAAAAAATCCATACATTCTCTCTAGTTTTAAAGTTTGTATTGGTAAGATTAACCGGCTGGCAATTCATTGTAATAATACCCTGTTATCCGCTGCTGCGTCGGCTTCTCACATTAGCACACAGCATTTGCGACTGGCGCTCGTGCTGTCGCTGACCACGTCGCCAGTGTTGCCACAGAACTTGTTAACCGAATTGGTGTTGCCAGATGTGGCCAGTGGCGCCGCTGTCGCAAAGTCCATCAAGCTGGGACTCATTGCGCCCAGTCCCAGTGGCTGTGTTGCGATCGGACCAGCGGCCATGTTGTTATTGTTGTTGTTGGCGCTGCTCGTGTTGTTGTTATTGTTGTTGTTGTTGTGATTAACCGTAGTGGCGGCTCCTAAAACAGAACCATTAGTTGTTGTTGTAGCTGACGTTGTTGCACTAGCTGCTGCACTTGTTGTGGATGAAAGCTCGAAATTATTAAGCACATTGGCGGTGCGGGACAGCGAACGTTGCTTTTTCAAATTTGACAAAGTAACGGCACCCGCATCCATAGCAACATATTGCGGAGGCGCATGTTGCTGACCATATTGCTGTAGCTGTTGCTGGTGATGATGTTGCTGCAACAGCAACTGCTGCTGATGTTGCTGGATATGTTGCTGTTCTTGCTGATGAAGCGTGTTGTTTGTGTCTACATGAGTTTGGGTTGTGTTGGGTGGTGTGGGTGGGTGCGTTGGTTTGGTGGGTTGATTTGGTTGGTTTATTTGTTGATGATGATGCAGGCAGGCAGACGACACAAAACGAGCGCAACGAGTCGTACACAAAAACAAAAAAAAAAAAAACATAAAAACATAAGCAAATGTTATTTAATTTTACTTCTCTTTCTTTTATATATATATAGCTAATATTTTTACAACGAATTGTGTGTACCCTGTAATTGTTAAAGAGTAGTTCAAGCAGTGTAATGTGTTGTTGCGTGAATGTTAAAGTAAAGACTAAAGAATATTATATTTATTTTTAAAGCATTAGTACCTTGTATACAGCTGACAAAGATAAAGACTAAAAAATGACAAGAGTTCTATATACATGTCATTTTTTTGCAAGCATAAAATATATTATATATGTATATTATATAAATGTTTACACACGGAACTGAGATTAGCATTATATTATAATTAGTTACTTTCATATATATTTTTTGGTAGAGCATGCCCTAGTCGTGTTAGCCTAAATGTGAACTTGATTTTTGTCTTGACTTGCGTTTAAGTAGAGTCGTTAAACAAACATTAGACAGCGACATTTGACACAGGGGAGAAGCATTTAAGCGGCGTTGCTTGATTGGAGAAGCTGTGAACTTGGGTGTATGTGTTTGTATGTGTGTGTGTGTGAGCAGGTGCTGTATGTGTTGTCAGTATGTGTATGTGCTATATAGCTAATCTTTGTGTTACTCACCCACTAGCACAGTGACCTGCACGTTGATCTTGCCATTACCTGCCGCCGCATTGGATGACTGGATCTGCAACGCCTCAGCACTGGCCGCGCTGCCCTTGTCCGTCAGTATGACCGCTGCGGTAGAGGTGGCACGCTGCAATTCGCCACCGCCACTGGCACCCGGCTCGCCCGCCTTGAGCATCAGCTGCTCATCATTCTCGCGTCCGTCGGGCGGACGACGCGGCTGATAGGAATGTGTCGTTGTGAGCGTTATGTTGTCCACGGCATCCGCGGACTTGGAGTGCGACAGGCTAGCCGTCGAGGGCCGTTTCTCGCCATTGTTAATGCTATTGTTATTGTTGTTGGTCGTGTGATAGCCATAGCCATTGGGTAGCTCAGCGGCCGCTGTGGCTGCCGTGGAGCCTGTATCGGTCGCCTCCTGTGCCTGCAGACGCAGACGAGCCTCCTCCACGGCATCTTTTTTGGTTGTAAGCGTTTTGTCGCGCAGGCTGGTGCGACGCACGGATTGCGCTCTGACAGAGGAGAGAGAGAGAGAGAGAAAGACAAAACGATAAAATACATTTTTAGTTATTACTTATATAGCTATAATCTACCTGGTATTATTGCTCTGCGAGCGCCGCACGCGCCTTCGTTGCGCCTCCGCCAGTCGTTTGCTCTCCTGTTCCGTCTTCAGCTGCTCGATACGCTCACGTATCTCTGGATCCTCGCAGATATCTAAAATAGGTAAAAGATGTAGTATGTATATCTAATTGGGCAGCCTCTCTCTCCCTCTCTCTCTCTCTCTCTCTCTCTCTCAAGCTACCTGAAGGCGTTTCATCGTCTTTGTTGCGCACATTCAAATCAGCACCGCATTGCGCCAGCATCTCCAGAACTTCCAGCTGTAAGGTTAAAGAGTAGAGCATAAATCAAAGACTAAATTTCATAGATTACTCTAATTGTTAAGCACTCCACTTACATGTCCCCAACATGCTGCCGCATGCACTGGCGTCCACAGATCCTTGTCCATGGCATCCACATTGACATGCTGCTCCAGCAAGAACTCCACAACGCGCACATAGCCATTGGCAGAAGCTATGTGCAGCTGGTAGAGAGGGAGAGAAAGAAGGGTGGGAGAGAGGAAGTCAGATTAGTTTTGTTTACACACTCTCTCTCTCTCTTGTTACTCACCGGCGTGGCGCCTTGATAGTCTGGCTCCTCGAGATCACCACCGTTGCGCGCCAGTTCCATTAGATCCTTCAGCATGAGGCGCTCCGTGGAGGAGCGCGTCTCATCAATGAGCTCCTGTGTGACACCCCGTTGCGCCATTTCACCCTCGATAAAGTCCAGGGTATTCTCATCGTCGCACAGATCGTACGGCATATTGCCATCCGTGTTGACGGCCAACAGATTGGCATTGTGCCGTATGAGTATGCGCACCAGCTCCAAATGGCCGCAGGTGGCCGCCGCATGCAGCGGCGTCCATTTATCACTGTCCTGCGCATCCACATTGGCCCCATAGTCGAGCAGCAGCCGCAGCATGTCCACGTTGTTGTCAATGCAGCACTGATGCAGCGCCGTCAACCCATCTTCATTGGCCGCATCCGGGGTGATGCCATGCTGCAGCAGTGCCGCCACCTCCGGCATATCGTTCCGAGACGCCGCCTCCAATAGCACCACACTGTTCTCGAACGATATGTGCCGCCTGCCGCTGACCGTGCCCGAGCCATTGGCATGCCGAAAATGATGTGTGGTATCGCCCGAGCCGCCGTTCATTAAGTTTGACACGCCAGCATTGCTGCCGCCGCTGCCGCTGCTGCCTCCGCTGCCCGTCTGGCCCTTGGCTCGCTGCAGCTTGAGCCACTCCTTCTCCTTCTGCCTGGCCAGCTTCAGCTGCTGCGCGCGCCTCCTGCAGATGTGCGACAAAATGAAAGCTGCATTAGTCTACAAACTTTATTTTTATGAGCTACGCTTAAGTGGATTTAATTAATAATTGGTCTAGTATTTATTTGCTCTTATGTGATTACAGCTACAAATCTCACCCTCCCTCTCCCTCTCTCCGTCTAACTTGGCTAAAAACCAATCAAAACTTGGTCTACAACTTTTCATTTCTTACTTGGAAGTTCGCATTGCTCGCCCGCCCGCAGTCAAAGTTCAAATAGTGCGAGATTTGTCCCAAAGACATTTTAACTACATTGAACGTGCGTGACATTTTCTAATTCAACCATGGGCCAAATTGATATATCATTAAATGTTGTTCATAGCAATTTCGAAATTCGAACTTGTCATGACTCCTCTTCGAAAATAGCAAACAGTTTAAACAGTTCTTTTCATGCGCTCAATTAGCAAACTTAGTCAAGTTCTTTAAGTTTCTAGTGCAACAGACAACATTTTTGACCTTGCTTATGTTAACTGCTCCATTCTGGCTGCTTTGGCATTATTTTGCATAAAATATGCAATCATATAATTGTTATTGGTCTAAAACTATTATTATTATTTGGGTTTATAATTATGGTAAATTTCTGAGAAAATTTTTAATCAGCTTTTCATGCGCCCAAAGCTAACTAAATTTCTATAATACATTTGTTTTTTCTAGATTTTATTTAATATATTTTTAGTTCTCTATAATTATATTTTTGTATGTTTAATTAATTAATTAATTATAGTATTTATATAAAAAACTAAAAATGTATATTTTTTTATATATTATAATTTTGTATTTGTCTACTGTTTTAATAGTTTCAAATTTATATATACATATTTATGTATTTAACTTTTAACCGTTTGAAACTTTGCGCTCTGCTCACGAGATCAACCGAAGTAAGTCATAGCGCGCTCACTTTCGCTCTGAGCCGAAGGCTCTTCGGTTCTTTTCGTTTCGTTTGGCGCTCAGCCGCCTTGGGTTGAACGATTCGTGCTACTCTCTTTTGCCGAAGAATCATTTAGCGATTGGCGTTCGCACAATGCGGCTCAGTACACGAGTCTTCATATTCACACACACACATGCACACATGCACACTTGCGTACGCTGTTTAGCGAAGACAACTCTCACGCATATACAGTAATGACTAATACATACACAAAAGACTGAGTGAGTTTATCTTCAAAGTGTGAGTGCAAAACACTTATTTACAGACACGGCCAGCAGATATAGCATTTGCGATCATTAAAATTATTATTATTAATTATTAAAATGTTTATATATTTTCAATTTAATTAATTTAATATTTTTATTTTAATATTTTACATTTGTTTATTTACTTTTTTTCCTTTGCTTTTATTTAATATATTATCAATTTTAGTATTTTTCCACTTTTATATATTTCTTTATTATTATTTTGTTCAGTATTTTTCCACTTTTATATATTTCTTTATTATTATTTTGTTCATTTAATTATTTTGTATACTTTTTAGTATTTTTTAATTTTTTTTATACTTTAATCTTATTTTATATAAATTCATTTTCCATAGTGTTTGTAAACTTGCATTTAATTTAATCAGAAATTCAATTGCTACTTTGTGAACTTACAGTCTGGCCAGCTGGAGTCTTTCGTGCGTGGGCAGACTCTCCACCGTTTGCATCTCGGCCACCAGGTCGGCATGCTCCATCTTGAGCTGCTTTGTGTAGCTGGCATCCTCCTGGCTTTTGCGCTGTATCAAAATGCCCTTGATCATCTTGACGTCGCTTGCTGAGCTTAGCTGATGTCAGATGTTGATATGTTGTAGAATATAGTACTATTAGTTAGTTAGTTATAGTTGGCAACTCTGGCCAAGGCTTGTTGCAGTCGCCACTCTTGTTATTGCTGTTGTTGTTCGTCTTCTGCTTCGTTTGCATGTAAATTGTAATTTGCATTTTTGAGTTTAATTCTCGTTTGTAGAGTGTCGCATGTGGTTAGGGTGTGTTTTGTTATCATTTGAACAGCTGTTGCTGCTGCTGCTGCTGCTGCTGCTGCACTGCCACTGCTGCTGCAGCATCTATTATTATTAATAACAATATTATTGTTATTATTCTGATGATTGCAGTTGTCGATGTTGCTGCAACGCTGCAGCCGAGGCAGCTCTCATGGCAGCACCTTGTAATTTCCCGTCTCAGCACCTCTGCGTATAGTTTTCCCACTTTTCCAATCTTTTCAGCTGCCTGCAAAAGAAAAACAGAAAAAGAAATGAAAAAGTGTGTGAGAGAGAGAGAGAGAAAAAAATCAGGTTAAGCCACAAATCATAAAAACTAAGTCACGCAATTGATTACTCCCAAAGGAGGCTTAAAATCAAGTTTTTCCTAGCACATTTCCCAATTGTACCTTGCCCGCAATTCTCAGCAGAAAAAAGGTGAGTAAACAGGTAAGTAAATAGGATATAAGCATAGAGTCAGTGGCTGGCATATTTGATATGCTATAAACTATAATATATATAATCTTTATTTCTGTTCACAATCAAAATCTTAGATCAACTGCCCGCAATTCTCAGCAAAAAAAGGTAAGTAAACAGGTAAGTAAATAGAATATAAGCATAGAGTCAGTGGCTGGCATATTTTATATGCTTTAAACTATAATATATATAATCTATATTCCTGTTGACAATCAGAATCTTAGATAAACTCGGTTTGCCTGCTTATCTGTCCATTCTGTTCTATCTACTTCCCTCTAATATAATTCCATTCACAAGATGCTTCTCTGCTATTCATATATATATGTATACACGATGATTACTAAATATAATATTATTGCTAACTATAATATTATCTTAATGTTAATAATATAATATATCTTAAATATTTAGTAGTACAAAATTAAAGAGAAGCTCAGGATGCCTAAGCAGCAGCAGCTCCGTTACACAACTAAAAATGTTCCTGCCGGCTCGACCTTATATAGATGTCGCTAATGCAGCTCAGCTTACGAGTATTATTTGAGTGGAATTTTAGGCGCGAACAGCAAAGGGCAGAGAAAAATGCTGCTGGCATAGGAACACTAAGAGTAGAACTGGAATAGATGGAAATGAGACAGATATCTGTTTTATTTCCATCTATTCGAGAAGAAAAGAAAATAATCATGATTGTAAAACGTATGATAATAATGATCATGTTAATTATAATGAAGCTAATTATATCTAATGAGTATAAAGATAATGATTGAAATAATTATAAGAGATATGTTAATTATCTTTATATATGTATATGTATATTAATGCCAATAATTTTTGTTGTAATATTTAATGATGATATATTGAATAAGAAGTAAGATATTGATAAAGACATCACCTATATCATGTTTAGAAGTCCACTGATAATTATAATAAGGATGCTCTGTACGCCCAACTTCCCATGTCCCATCCACATAGCACTCTAATTGCTTTTGCTTTATGCATTTTTATTTAAAATCCTCGAAGTTCGTAGCTCGGGTTAACTATCTAAAATGCGTAAGGCCAAAATCCAATTGCATGATAAAGTTTTGTTGGTCAGAGTAAGCAAGATAAATTGATGCTGGCAGCAGTGCAGACACAACAGAGCGGCAAAGGGGGAGAAGAGGCAGCGAGAGAGAAGAGCAGAGCCAGTGGAGTAGCTGAAGCAACAGTCGAGGCAATCGTGCTAATGGAAAAGCTATCAACTATCGCACAAACTGACAAACTAGACACATTTCGCTTTATATTTGTGTTGTTCCTTTTTATTTTATTTTCTGTTTTTTTTGAATGCGCTGAAGTGTATGAATAATGTCAATGTGCTGTTAGCCCTGCGAGTGCGTCGTCTTCATGTCCTTGGCTGCTCAAATGGTTCAATAGCCAGCAAAGCGAAGTTTTGGCAACAGCAGCAGCAGCCGTTGAGGCATGTCGAGTTCATTTGAGTTGATGATGAGCCCTGATGCAATGCTCTAGCATCGCTGCCACGTCGCATCGCGTTGCGACGCCTCGTGTTGCACGTAGCAAAGAGCATTTTTAAATGAGCACAGAGTTGTAAAGCCCCTTTAAACAAGCTGCAATGCTGCGCGCTGAGTCACTCATTTGCTATGCCCTCTCATTGGGGATACCTGAGTAAGTCCTTAAATAAACTGTCAAGTGAGTGTGTGTGTGTGTCCCCTCTCTCTCTCTCTCTCTCACTCTAGCTCTCTGTGAGTAGGGATTAGCTATAAGCATAGCTGCTGCACTACATAAACTTGGCAAATGTAAATAAAATTTACATTCAGTTGTCCCAGCAAACATTTTGTTGCTAGGATATAATCTGCTCGTAAAAGTTCTTATAAATAAACTGAAAATAACAGATAAACATATTTTTTATGCATTTTTTTATGTATTACATTAGAGTAAAATAATAATAAAGGGTTTTAACTCTGAGCTTGACTTAGCTTTCTTTATATTTATCTCATTACTATCGCCCTTATCTGTGATTCTCATGTTTTAGCAGCTCGCTTACATTATCTATTGGAATGTTATCCAAGTTGTAATTTTTCAGTTATCTCTCTCATTGTGCCTATTGCAAAATTGTAATGAAATATTTGTCTCTTGCATTTCATTAAACTTCCGTCGTTGCTCTTCTATGCGCTTCTCATGACATTCATTTAGCGCTGCCTCCCATCCTCACTTTCTTTAACCAACTATTTGCGCCATTCAATGAAACTGCTATAGCCTTTCTATGCGCTTCTCATACATATCAAATTACAACCGTGCAGCCATGTTCCCTGTCTAAAAAGGTTTGTTCTTTTGCTGCTGTAGAAGTACGTGTGTCATTAGAATTAAATTATATTGCGCTTCTATGCGATTCTCATTACAGCACACAGCTTCCTTCGCATGCTAAATGAGCGTTTTTTTTTTTTTTTTGCCTTTATCACGCAGCTGAACAACTACCGTTTACCCATTTGATTGATATCTACAGCTCAACTCATTAAAAGTCAGCTATATCTCTGGGGACTCGTTCGGGTCTCGTTTGTGTATGCCGCATGTGGCAGACTCCCTTGGCGCGTGCACTTTTTTCTATTTCTTTCCATTTTTTTTGCCGCATTGTGTGGACTGTTGCCAGCACGTTGAAGTTTGCCCGTTAAACGCAAAACAAACTCGAAATTGGCACAAAAAACACCTGTGACCCTTTTTTTTTTTTCTTGTGTGTAGTTTTGCTTGTGTGTAGCAAGTGCATTGGGGGAAACGAGTGCCGAAGCGTGGCGGACAATCAGCACTCGAATTTAATTTGCATGGCCAGCCATCAGCTAGAGCTACAGCCAGAGCTGGAGCTACTGTGAGTCCCTGTGGCAGGAGTTCACGTGCGCTCGCTTTTATTTGATTTTCATTTCATTTTTTGGGGCACACAGCAGGCACCAACAGCAACGGCAACAACAGCAACCTGAGTAAGAAACAACAACAATGAACTATAATTTACGTTGCCCTGCATTGCTGTGGCACAGTTTTTGGACTCCGCACTGCCACAGAGACTCCTGCGCCAGCTCCTGCTGCTTATGCTTTTGCTTTAAAGGAAGGCAACAATAATAATAGACCTTTGGCTGCTTCAATGCCTATGCTTGGCCTCGCCATCGTCGCCGTCGCTGTCGCCTCTTGGGCAAACGCTTAAAACTAACATCCTTAGCCTTAGTTCCCACTCCCCCCCCACACACACTTTCTCACTTGCCAAACACATCAGCTTCGTGCTTCCTTCTGCTCTCATTTGCATTCTCATTGCGCTTCTCATCCTTATGCTAGACGGGTGCTAATGCACTCAATGCAAGCACATAATTCGCTGCCCTCGAGAGCCGGAGGAGAGGCTGAGTGGCATGCAACACTTGTAAGCCACCAAGAGCTGGCCAAAGCCAAGCCACCGGCAACCCATCCACAGTTACACTGACTAAGCAACGTTCAGATATTAAGTTATAATGAAAATGAACTTGGAGAATGGAAGAATGCAAAAATTACTGAGCAAATAATTACGTGAGCTGCTGAATGAAGTAGATCCACAGCTAGATAGAGGGTTTGATTTATTATTGAAGAGCTGCTCTAGCATTGATAGGGAAGAAAGCAAAGTTAAGTGTGTGTGATATGCTGGAGAGAGGGGAGGGAAGAATTAGCATGAGCATATATTAGTTTAGAGATCTAAAATGGACGAGAACTACAATAAAATAGGAGAAGATAAATATAGGTAGAATGAAAAATTAAAATATATATAGATACAGATCTAGATTATGGATAAGAATTTCAATAAGAACTACAAGTACATCTGAGTAGGTCGCCCTAAACTATGCAATAATATTTTTATAGAAAGAATTTTCATAAATATATGTGTGTATATTTCAATATATAACTGAGATTATTTCTTTTCATTTCCAATTCTCTGTTTCCACTGTGCCTCAGCTACTATAAAGGCACTTATTAGAGGGTCTTTCGCTGAAGATCTGATCTAAAGCTGCGACAGCGACGCCTAAAGGTGTTTTTCTTTTTTTTCACCGCCCACTTGCCATTGTTTTTGTTGCTGTAGCTGTTGCTGATGTTGGACTCATGTTGCACATTGCGCCTGTCGAGAGGCATTCAGCTCAGTGCGTCCCTTCCGTGCCCTAGAGCAGGTCATCCTGAGCGCCGTCATCGTCACTTGCCTTGATGTTGAGGCCACTTAGTTTGAATTAAGTTTGAAGAGTTTTTCTGACGTTCCTTCTCTCGCTTTCGCCTTTCTCGTTGCTGTTTGGGCACTTTTTTATGCCTTATCTTAATGTCTTTATTTCATAAGTTATTTGCTTATGGCTTACGTTATTTGGCTGTTGCATAAATCTACAGCTCAAGCAACGGCAATATTAATAACTTAAGAAGCCAACGCACGCACAGGCATGTCACACTCCCACACACACACATAGCAAACAGGATGTGGCATGTGGGCGGGGTTCAGCTCATAACAAGGATGCTGCCTCTTGGCTGACCAACTGGAAACACGCATACACCCTGATGTACGCAAATGACTTGCCTTGAATATTTTCGGCATTCGATAGTTGCTGCAGAGAGCTGCTGCTGCTGCTGCTTGCCACAATTTGAGGCAGCAGTATGGGTTCCTCCCTTTGTATTGATAGACAACAAACATGCTGCATGCTGCACACATAAATGGAAATTGTATCACAATATCCTTGCTGGCCCGACTACTACTTTTATCGACCTTCGTCCAACTGCCACACGAGCTGACCAGATTCCAAGGCTTATCAAGCTGTCGGTAATTACAACTCGTAAGTTATTGCCATAGCATATTAAATTCAATAAATACCTGTCATAAGCCATACATATGCTTATACTTAAATATAGTTTATCGAACGAGATTGTTTATATGAAGAGATCAAATAGATTGCATAGCACTTTGGAAGCAAAGCAATTAAAGCAGCTATAGATAATTTTCACTCAATTTATACTTCTGTTTATTGCTGAATAAACAATTTTAGTTTGCGATTTCACACTGAGCGGGCAATGAAAGTTATTATTAATAAATTTTTGTTTAGCTTTAAACTTATCATTAAATCATTTGGCAAACGATAAATTGTGAGCTGCTACTAGTAATGAATTAATTAACATGCTTTATATGCTAATCGTTTACATGCTCACGAGCCGAATGTACATGCCCCTTTAAGATACCCTATCATTAAGAGATTAATCACACTTTCTTGCCTTTTACATGCGGCGATGCTTCCTCTCTACCTCTCTCTGTCGCACGACAATGCAAGCCCTTTACATGCCTTTATGGCGCCTCACACTTTCGCTCTATGCTGCCTGCTCACTCTCATTGCGCCTATTTTGCTTGCTTGCCTTTTACATATAAACGACTCAGTTGCCATCTCCCTCTCACGCACCAAGTCCATATTAGGAAACACCAGCAGCAGCAACAACAACAATGACTCAAAAATTTGCCGTTCGTTACAGTTGCTGATTTCGGCTGGCTGCCTTCACCTACCTACACCAATCTCTCCTCTGCTCTCTTCTGCTTCTCCCGTTCATTGCGGGCAGAGATAATGTATTTACGTAGCTGATGTGTTCATTTTTGCCCATGCCACCCCTAAAAGTCAACTGTTCCACAACTGATGGCATACAATTTAGTAACCGTTTTGGTCATCTTTCAAAATTGAGTAGAGCGTGTTAGGATCCAACGGCACTGCCTGATGGCACACACACACAACCACAATTACGCCCACACACAGCATGTGCTGTCTTTGCTATTGTTGTTGTTGTTGTTGCTGTTATCGCTGTCTTCCTTTTGGTGTTGTCATTGTCACTTGCTTTAAGCTCTGTCCATCATTTAAGTTCCTGTTGTTGTTTTTGTGTGTTTAACGAATGTTTTTTTAAAGCCATGAGTTAATTTCATTTAAACTGCGGCAGCTCTCACCCACTCTCGCTCTCGCTCGCTCACACCAATGCGCCTTTTCGTTCTGCTTGCCAAACACCCGCAGCGCCATCTAGCGTTCAATTGTTTACGTATCGGTTTAATTATTGCCTTGCGCCCTTTTTTTCTCTCCTTTGTCGCCGCTACTCGCTCATTTATTTATATTCACGCCCACGGCTCATTTTCATTTGACCCACTGACAAGTGGCAACACCTACTGCTTGGCTATGGCTATGGCTATGGCTACCTGCCCCCCTCCACCGATCCCCTGTGGTTTCATTCGTCCAGCTGGCTCGTGTCTTTTGTATTTTAAATTGCTGTTCCTGTTCTCATTTTTGTCGCGCTGCTCTTCATTGTTGTTGTTGTTTTGTTTTTACTGTTGCTGTTGCTGCTGTGCGTGGCTGCATTTATTTATGTGCGCGCAAAGAGGAAAATTGTGTCGTCGTCTCTTTTCGCAGGTGAAATATTTTTAATTAAAAAAAAATCTTTTATTTAAGCGTCTGTCAGACAACGCCAAATGCATTATATTCTCTCACTCACATTCATCCCCTCTCTCTCTCTCTCTCTCTCTTTCACTCACTCTCCTACTCTGCGTTACTCTGCTCTTGTCATTCAGATTTGGCTTGGGATTATGTGGCATTAACTATTTTTGAAGCAGCACAAGCAATTAAACTTTGTGCGCCAAAGGCAATTTGTTGAAATATTTCCTCAAATTATGTGAATATGTGCACATATTTTTCTTATTTTACATACATCAAAAACTTATTTATTTTGTCTGGAATTTGTTTTGCTTGACAGACAAAAAAACGAATTTTCATTTAATTTTCTTTTAGTTTTAGCTATTTGTCTCCGTTTGTTATTTATTGTTTGTTTTTATTTGTTTGTTTTTTATTTTCTTCACTTTATTTCTATACAGCTATAAATATATATTTCTTTTGTGCGCTCAGTTCAAGTAGTTGGCCAATGAATGGTTTCGCATTCAAACATTTAAAAATAAATTAAGTCGAAGACAGCAACAAGTTTTGGCCAAGCAAATAATTTTGGTAATATATACATAATCTATGGGATTCTAAAGATATTTAAAAAATGAAATAAAAATCCAATAAAAACATAAAGTAAATCGCTTATTGAGCTATTTGAGTTATAAATATTTTCTTAAGTTCTAAAATTTATTTTAAAAGGAATTGGGCAAACTTTTACGATTTAAAAACACTAAAGAAATTAGGGCAATTTTTTTTCTTTTTTTTTCAAAGTGCTATTAATATTAAAGCTGTTCAAAAATCTGCTAATCCTTAGGCTCTGCTTTTATTTTCCCATGCTCAACACTCTCTTACTGACTTTCCTTCACTCTACTGCAGTTTCTTCTAGCTCATCTATGTTACCTTAACTTGACTTTCCATCACTCACTTCACTTCAAGCACTTTTCCATTTTGCTCAATTCCCGTCGTCTGCCTCAGCTCCATTATATTCGTAATGCCCAATGTAATTTTCAGTTTTTTCATTCTCAAAATTTCATTGCATTACATTTAATGCTGGTTGCATATAAATGTATGTATATATATCTATATGCTGGATAACATATGTATGTGCGTTAGCTAGCTTTCCGACTGCTCAGCTGCATTTACAATAAGCCAAAGAACTTATTGCTTCCACTTGAGTATTTTCTGCTTTATGCTATCTTCCGCTTCGTCTTCTTCTGCTTCGTCTCTTTTTATCATGTCAGCTAATGCTGTTTGCTTGTCGGGGAATCCCCATCAAGCGCTTCTATTTCTTTTTTTTACCCGCATGGAGCACTTTAAATTGTGATATTCGAGCAAAAATGTTTTCGCTTATATTTTGTTATTGTTGCACTGCACACCAAAAATATTTCTGTGGCCCACCTGAAAGCTCTGCCCCATGTTGCCCATATATCTGCGCTCCACTTTTTAACAAGGTTAGCGACACACACACACACACACACACACACATGCTTTGGAAACCCAAATTTATGCTACAAAATTTTGCTGTTGCCGCTGTATTTTTTTTTTTTGTCATTTGCAATATGCGCGCCATTTAATGGAGCTCTACGTGCCCGTAAGCCCTGGTGACGCCCCCTAACTGTGTCTCCTCACCACTGCACTTACTTATTCTGGGGTTATTTGCGAAATGGTGTCAAACGGATATGCATGTTGATTTAATTTGCACCTTCGCTTAAACGCTCGGACGACCGGACCCAGCCATAGCCATAGCAGAGGCAAAGCAAAATGCGAATTATTTCTAGCGAGTAAATTAGACTGCTCCACATTGGCTCGATCCGTAAAGCCCGTAAAGCACAAATAGCAGTGCGCTATATATCAAATATGCATGTCCTGTGCGAAAATCAACGCCAGCTAATTGCGCGATTTTTATCACCCAGCAAACGAGGTCGTGTGCGCTTGGCCCCAAAACGTAAACGGCGAGAAGAAAGCAACTGGGGGGCATGCTGCGCCCCACAGATATCCTGGAATTATTCATTTGATTTATTGAGCATTTATCAGCAAACAAATGAGGTCTATATAGCTATTGATCCAAAAAAAGAAACGAATAATTAAAGCTGCTATTATGTCTGCACTTAATAGATACCCTGCAATTATTGAATTGTCGTATTTGGTCGACAAGCGAACTAGACTGGTTTCTGTAAGGAAAGGTTGGACAACAAGATGGAGACATATCATAAATATCGGGAAATGTCATTAATATTTTTAGTTACATATACCCTGTAATTATGATATTAAACATGTATCATTTTATTTAATATTTTATATGTTATTAACTCGTAATCATTAATAAATAAAGGAGATTTTTATCGATACCCTGTAATTTTTATATAATTTCTAAATATTTTTCTATAAACTTTTTAAGTTTTTAAAATTTGTATAACTTTAAAAGATAATATTTCAATGCATAAACAAAAAGAAACTCTATATCAAGATATATATCCATCATCATTTTGTCAAATATACCCTGTAATTAAGATATATAAAGAGCACTTTGTCATTCTTAAGCACTTTTGCTGTATTAATGAATGTAATTATCAAGTCTTATATGAAATAATTTATTGCCGTGCTACATTCGCATACCCTGTAATGCTGCTCTGCAGATTTCACTCTATCAATCTTTATTTATTCATGAATATACTCATTGTAAGCTTTTTATGCACATTTCCCATTGTCATAATAAACATTAATTTGTGTTAATCGATTTTCTGCACATATTTCCCATTACAGGGTATACAATGGCAACGGTTTTCGTTTGTACGTTATTTGCTTGGTCTTTCGTTCTTTGGCGGCGCTGATTAATTAATTTGCTTTTGTGCAAAGCGAACGATTTATCTCGCTGCGTATACGTAATATATGTTCCACGCTGCGTATGAGTAATGAGCCCAACTAAATTGAAGCACCTCGCCGTGGCCCAGCCATTGGCACTTTCCCTGGACTCGGCAAAGAAGTTTATTATTATTAAATACGGTCTGGTCCTCTTTCCTGTGAGCAGGACACGGCACGTGTCCGTATGCCGCTATTTATTTATTTAGTGGCTTAATAATTGAGCACGTGATCTTATAAATGTTATGGCCTCGCATAATCCGCCACTCTTCACATATACATACATATATATACGTGCATTTCATTGTTTTTCCTTCGCCCTCTCTCTCTCTCTCACTCTCTGTCTCGCTGCTCCTCTGGCTCTTTCACTTTCTCATTTCCGGTAGCCATTTGAGCACGTAATTGGCTTTTGGGAGTACACAGAGCGGACAAATTTGTATTAAATGTAGGTACTGAGCGAGCGAGTCTGATTCTGTGCGAGTCCCACACACAAAAAAGGGGTTTACGGGCAGCTTATGTGCGCTTAATACGTACAGCAGACCCGCAATGCCAGCGACCACGTTCCCAATTGCGAGGCGACAAGGCTTGAAACGCAACGGCACGTAGCGCCCAGACTGAATGCAATAAATGCCAGGCATTCGACTCATACAGCGGGTGGGCAAAGGAAGCTTCATTCCTCCATAACCTCGCCCCCATCCCCACCCCAAATTGCCATAGACGAACTCCGGGGGCGTTCAACTCCACTTGCCTGCCCATAATTGGAGACTGTGTTAATATTTTTAGTAATAATCGAAAGCAAACAGCAACAGAAACAGAAGCTGAAAAAGTTCAACTTAAGTTGAGGCATTTAATTTGTTAAAGGAAATTTATCTTAATTGCTGCTATTTAAGGGAAAGTTCATTAGGCTAGCGGAAATTGTAAACAAATTGCGATATATTTTTAGCTAAAATGAAAAAGATATTGTGCTGGGAATTAAACTCATTTAAAGGGCAAGACTTTCATAAAGCAATTACTGAGAAGGTTAAGCAGGGATTTAGTATAGGATTGTGTTATCAATTTAATGTTAAATAATTTTTGTTATTAAACAAAAAATTGCTTGACAAAATGAAACCAATGAAGTGACGCCACGACCTAAATTTTTTATATAAATTCCTAATACGTTATTTACTTAAAGAAATTGAACTTGTAATATCAGAGAGCACGCTTTGGCCTCTGCTCGTTGTTCGCTTTAAGTAGAGCTCACTTCAAGAGTTTTAAGTGAAATTCTTGGAAGATGTTTTGTTAAATTAAAGAAGCAAGTACGACTGACACGTCGCTCTCATTTTTTAATGCAGCTTCACACAAAGTGTCAAAATTTCGTTTATTGACAATTTGTGACGTGACTGGAAGAAAGCTTAGTGAAGTCTAGTGGCATTCGGGTGTGTCATTAGGGTATATGAGTTTGATTCACATGCTATAGCACATACATATGCTTTATTCTGATAAATTCAAATTAAACATATATCAATACCAAATACTTCTACAACAACTCCATTCATTCATTACACTTTATTGACTCAAAGACTCGTATATTTTCCATATCTATACCCAAAAAGTTTCCATTGAAAAAAAAAAAAAAACCTATCAAAAAACTCTGCTAATATTATCTCTATTTTTTGTACGCCAGCAATTACATTCATTTGCGGTTCTTTTTTTCTTTCCTTCCCTTTCTATGTGGGGTTTACCCATTGTTTATGTAATAAACAATATTTATTTATGTTATCATCAATAACTATTTGCATATAACTACGGCACATAACACGCTTATCTTTATTTATGCATGACTATGTGCGATTATATATTCCACAAATGCGCTCAGTACAATATCTTGGTTGAGTGCTCCGGATTTGCTGTATTTTAAAGTGGATTCCTTTGAATCGCTTATTCGCTTACCTTCTATTTTGGCTTAACGAGCTCTTTTTGGCCACATAAGAAATGGCCATCAGCCAGCAAGCAACAAAAAAGACTTGGCCAACAACAACAACAACAGCAAATCAGTCTTGGCTGCAGCACATGTGCTCCACCCAAACCCAACCTAGACCTGACACCGAGTGGGGCTGCACCCTGGGCAACCGCTGCTCGACATTCCACATCGGTCGATGCTACCAAATGTCTCTTAATTTGTTATGCAATAAAAACGTCTAACTGCAGAGAAGTTTTGTTTGATTGACTTTAGTTATCTAGCAATGTTATCGATTAATCGATAATATGCTAATATGATGAGGCTGCTATATGCAATCATAAATCTCTTTACTCTACTTTAGTGTTCTGTTTGATAGACTTTTTTTTGTACATGTATAAAACATTGCATGACGATATTGATCAATCGATAATTTATAATTTATCAAATACGAAAAGAAAATATATTAATAATAAAGACAAAACTTGTTTTCTATAAATATATTTTTCACTCTAAAAAATATTTTTATTAAATATTGCAATAATAATTTATTTATAAATAAAGATTAGGTTTATAGGGTATCTTTTAGTCGATATTCGTTACTATTGCATTTTTTACTTGGCATTTTTTCTTTTCGATTTATTTCTCTTCCTGCCTCCCCCATTTTTTTTTGGCGATTTCTTGTTATCAAACCTGTGCTTCTATTTCCTACTCTCCTTCTTCTTCTTCGTTTGCCACTTCCTACTCTTTCTACTCATTTTGTTGTTATTCATGTCGTCAACATTTCTGGTTTGAACTCTTAAATAAACTCTTAGATACACGAGCCTACACACAAAAGCTGATGATGAGCATGAGCATGCACATGTATGCGTGTGTGTGTGTGTGTTTGCTTTAAAGGCCTTCACGCACACTTCGACGACTTCCAGTTCCAGTTTGAGTTCCGCTTGCGCCTCTGTTCGTACAATGCACTAAAATAACTGTAAATAACAATTTGCAAGTGGGTGCAAAAGAGGAAACACATGCTCAATTGTTGAGGCGTGCCAGACGGAGACAAACAGAGCCTAAGCCAGCGAGAGCCACAGCATATGTGTGTGTGTGTGTGTGAGAGAGAGTGGGAGTGGGAGTGAGAGCGTGAGCGTGAGAGCGGATGGGTCTATAAAACTGCAAGGATGCAGCAATAAAATGTTGGCGTTGAAACGGTAAAAGAAGAACAAAATTGAAACGATGGTGGCGATTTAAGCGTTGACGCTGACGACAACCGCAGGCAACCAGCAGGCAGCGGGTGGCTGGAGTGGATGGGGCTGGGTGAGTGAATCTGCTGGCCATATGTGCAGCCCGCTTGAACGGCGCCTTGGCCAAAAGCGGGTCGTTACGTTGACAACACCCAACAATTGTGGTGTAGTGTGACCCACATTTGAGGCGTGTAGCGTGTAGCCCTTAGAGTCATGCCCCCTATGCCCCCTTCAGCACCAGCTACTACCAATCCAATTGCCAACACCCCCCATCCATAGCCTACCAATGGCATGTCTTCAGCCTTTATATTGAAATTGCAAAATTTTTTCTCACTCAGCTCTGTTTTCAATAAGCCGGCAACAATATGGGGAAGAGCAAGTGGGAGGGAGAGAGTGATAGAGTGAGGTGCGACTTCAAAAGAGGTTCGCTCACTTCGCCTTACGCACACACTTCGAGTGCAAAGTGTTTTAGAGAGATTATGAAACTCAAATAAATTTAGCAGAACTAAGTTTTACATAAAACAAAACTTTTTTCATAAGCTCCAAAACACTTTTCTCTCTCGAACATAAATTGAGCACTATACTTTGGGAGCAATTGCTAAACTTCATGTAAATTTTAAGCAGCTTTTGCTGAAATCTGAGCTGGGAGCTGTCCAAAGAGTAATGAATTGTATAAATAGACTTCTGGGTATTGTATGAGCAGTATGCGTGTTCTTGAGCCGATCTGATTTCTAATTGGAAAAATCTCTTAAAACTAAATCTCTTAGGAGATTAATACAATTGCAGACAGTATAGATTGTAATCGTAACACATATCATGTAGCTTCGCTGAAATATAGTACTACTTTATCTCTTAACTATTAAAACTCTATTTTATTGGAAAACTATTTTACTTTTACCTTTTAGTTTACGTTAACTCCTCTCGTCCAATAAAATGTTGCTTCTACTTTAACTGCTTTTTGAAATCTGCTATAGTAAATATCAAATAAAACCTTTTGCCCTTTATAAACTTTTGCGCTTATCTTTGATAAATTCGTCATTTACAAGGTTTCTAGCATTTCCGACATAAACATTAAATCTTATCTGCACGATTGAGTCAGAATTTTATTGCTCTTCAGTACATGTATAGATCTATATAGTGGGAAATCGTTGTAAAATTTAGTTTTTAAATAAGGAAACTCTGTTTTGCTATCCACTATTACCCACTCTTGCCTAGTCTTTCTATTAAGTCTAATTTCTAATAATATCTCTCTATTAATACCACTAAATAATGCAACTACGAACTCCTTTGCTTGCAAATATTTATCATTCCCCTGCCTTGCTTTAAGCTCTAAGCTAATTAACACGCCGTAATCTCAATTTATAACGCCTTAAGACCCACTGAGACCTTTTTAGCCTAATGGAATATGAGCTTTCATTTGAAATTCCTGGAATTCCGAAGCTGCTCACAAACAGCACACATAGATGTATGTATATACAACATATACAAACATATATTCACTTATTTATTTATGAAATATATAGCACGCAAAAGCCCCATCCAAATGGCATACAAAATATGCTTTAAAATATATTATTTATAAATGTCAATCATACAATCAAATAAATAAATAACGGTACACAAAACAAAAGCTAATTTCTGTGTAAATTTAGGCAAAAAGGTGAGCATTGCTGTTAGAGTTGAGCGTAAGCGACTGCTTAATACGCGCTCAAGCTTGAACAAGATGAAATTGCAAGATTTAATTGCTTGAATTGGAAAAAAAAGAATATATGATTTTATTGTTTCAGATATGCTTAGATAGAGAAATATATGCAATCATTCGTATAGCTACATAAAGTGTGAATGATATAAACTTGTCAAAGATTTGCTATATCATATATGTTCTTCAATGAGTTCTTTCACGATGGGGAGAGAAACCATTTATCTCTTTTACTCTCTTCTAGCTCTTTTACAAGCAAATTTTAAATCATTTTACGTATATCAAATGCCAAATTATACCATAGAACTAATATGCTCGCTACGCGATGCAAGCGAACTTAATAAATGTCAGAAAAATATTTTTGCTAGCAAATGCAGCGGGAATGCCATTTGGCAAATATTTAAATAAAAGCATTGACAAATTCCCGACATTTATTTAATATAGCATATTTCAACTTGGAATTTTCTTACAGCTAGATATATTTAAATATATATTTTATATAATATTTTTGCATATGCCTTGAAGTCTTTATTTGTAGACTTTGGGTTAGTCTGTGCTGTGCTGTTGGGGCCATTGAGTGGCTTAAAGTGGATTAATTTAAAGCGTTTTATTTGTTTATTGTTGTTATTGTTGCTGCTGCTGCTGCTGCTGTTTGTGCGCTGTTGCGGCTGCTGTGGCATCACTTGATAAATGAGTTTTCCATGCGCAGAATTTACCATTTTACGCAAAAATGATTACCCGTGTGCGTGTGTGAGTGTTTTTACACTTGAATAGCTTCACGCTGCAGTCTGCTTAAATATATATGTACATTTAAATATATATAAATATGTATATATATGTAAATATGTGCTTTTGCCAAAAGTTTTGCACCATAAAAATCTGAATGTGAAATTGAGTAAAAAAAAAAAAGAAAAAACAAAAAGAAAAATGAAAAGATTTTCGTCTCGCTCTCAAGTTTTCTTGCCTGGATTATGGCTGGCTTTATCGGCTGTCAATTGGCTATACGAGATTGGCTTATTGATCATCAGCGCTGTCACTTGATATGCAACGTTCATAAGCGATAAACAGATATATATATACATACCAAAAGTTAAGTAGCTCAGCTCATATTAGATTTGACTTAATAGCCCCAAATATATATATAAATCTTTGCTATTTTGTGACACACACAAAGAGAGAGTGTGTGAGAGAGAGAGCTACATTATTAAGAGCTTTCGTAAGGCCTGGCACACACTTGCGTTATTAATTAAGTTTTACGTCTGAATGCATTTAAGCCGGCCCTGAGCACTCTCTATGCGTCTCATGCTTCAAAATAGTTTGCAAGCCTCAAACCAACTTAATTAATGAGCTCAAATTTATATTTGTCTATTTGCGAAAGGCTAAACTGAGTTCTAATTGAAGTTTGGCAAGCCCAAATTAAATTCAGTTATATGTCACATTAGGCAGAAAGCTTTAAGCAGATGCTTAAGAAAGCGTCGCTTTAGGAAAGTTGTTGCATTGAGCTTTAAGCAGTTGTAAGCTCATTAACAATCCATAAAAAAGCTTTAAGTCAACTGCCAACTGCTGTGAATGTAAAATGTTATTCAACTAGCTTTAAGCTCTAATCGGAAAATATAAGAGAAACCGTAACTGATAAACGAAATAGAGCTCTGTTGCTCTTACCTCTAATAATATTAAATAATCAGCTTTCAGCTTTACTCGGTTCAAGAGCAGAACATTTGAGGCTGATTGAACTTTTTCTCACTTAACTTAAAGCTGAGCTTAGCAAGCCAATTTAGATATCAAGTTAATTGGCTGCTTTAAGCAATGCAATTAATCTACAAGCTGTGTGAATTGTAGATTACTCAAGATTAATCCTCTTTAAAGCCGCACTTAATTGCAATGTGAGAACACGTGTTGCTCTTGTCAAAGCTTTTTTTTTTTTTTCTATATCTTAAGCTTAAGCTGGCTTTCATTTAAATAACTTTACTCAGCAGGTTTGAAGGATGTGCTTCAATTATTGGGCAAAGCCGCATCGGGAATGAAGTTTATTGCACGCAACGCCATAAAGTATGCTACATAAAGTTCTTGCTTGCCTGTTAGCTGTCGGCTTAAAAGCAATGCCTAAGCTGATCTACATAAATTTAACGCAGCTAATTAGCGAAGCCCACAAAAAATTACGCCGCTACGCAAAAGTAGAAATCTCTTTGAATCTAAGCAAGCCGAGGACATTGGGTAAGCAGGCAGCATTTGCATAATGCCAGCCAAGGCAAACATAAAAAAAAAACCTCAGCAATATGCAAAATAACTAAGCAGACAAAAAATAATAGCAGGAGAAGCCAATATAGATAGAGAAAGGCAGAGCGAGGCCTGTGAACAGCACTCGTCAAATCCCAAACAAAAATAAATAACAACATAAATATATATTTATATAAACTTATATTTGTCTAAACAAAGCACAATAAAAAAGGGATAAGGATATGCAATAGCTTGAAGCCTTTAAAACTGACAGCTGGCCAACAAAAACGGGGTCAACAAATTGGCAACAGATTAGCCAAAAAGGCAGCGCCATTTGTGTGCCCATTTGTGGCCATAGAATTGCAACAACCGGAAACTGTCCCAGCAAATCTGTCACAGCGCGCAATGTGTTTCCGCTTGGCCAGCAGAGCAAGCCAAAGCAAAGCAAAGCACAGCTAACAAAAAATCCGCCAAATTTGTTGAGGGAAATTGCGACAGCTTCTGCTGGCGGAACATTTCTACCTTTTCCGTCCTTCTGCTTATCCTAGCCGATAGATATCTTTAAAGCAGCTTGACAAATTTACCTGCTGCAAACCTTGAAGCGACTTCTAATCAATAAGTGGCCCATAAATTTGGAGAGCTGTCAGCAGAAATTCTCATTGTTGTTGCTGCTGCTGCTGCTGCCAGCCATTGGTCACATGTGAATGATGAGTGTTTTGGCACTTACATACAGTCAGCAATATCAACACACGCACACACACGCCTACAAATCTACGCCCACATGTGCGTGTGTCAATTGAAAACTAACAATATCGTAGAGCACAGCTGACTGCATAATGCTCGCTCAGAGCATTCTTTGAGTAGAAGCAAGGCATCTAAGCTCAAGCTCAGCTAGAGCAATGCTCTACAGCTGTCAAGCAGATAACGCCCACAATGAGCACACATACAGCTAAGCACTCTCCCGCAGCAGACCCTATGCTATAATTTACTCAAATTTACTCAAAAGCCAATATACTCCCTATCGCCACGTCAACTGGCAACATAAAATGTTGGCCCTTTTGCTCTGTTGATTTTCAGTTAGTTTTTTGTTGTTGTGGCCAATTGGTTTCTGCAATATCTGTTTCTTTTAGATGGCAAACACACTTAAAACTTTGCAATCGGCTGAGGCAACTCCCAGCAAATAGAAAAGACTATAAAAACGAAAACTTTCATTGCGTAAATTAATTAAGGAAATTTGATGTGAATTGCTCTGGGAAAAGCCTAAATCAACGACAATATTGAAATCAATGAAGTAAAAATGCATTTGAGGCGCGTAAACGACTAGAAAATACCCTAAATGGCAAAATATATGCAGTTGTGGGGCGTAAACGACTAGAAAATACCCTAAAGGGCAAAATATATCAATTCTAATTGGAGATATAGATCAAATATAGACACAATAGCTCTGCTAGATACAAACCTCACTTCTTTTCTAATACTTGAAAACTTCCCAAGAACTGCAAATTGAGCTTCAAGTGCGAGAATGCTTTGAAGACAGGCATTAAAAATTGGTCTAAAATAAGTAAAAGTCGCAATATACCCTGTAAACAGCGTAGCAACACGAAAACTATTTCAATACAATTAAAATGCCTAAAAGTTCAGCGACAATTTATAATCAAATTTGTTTACCTTATACAATTACCTATATAAATAAAAGGCAGCGAAAAAGCTTTAGTCTCAAGAGAGAAATGAAACACATTTCTAATAGCCTTAAGTGCGATACTTAAGTATTTCTTGCAGATAAGAAACAGAACAGGTGAAAACAAATTGTTTAAAGTATGTTAATCAAGAGTGATGGCCAGCAGAATACCCTGTATAGCATATATACCCTGTAAAAACAGCAACAAATATTTTTCGAAATTAAAACTAGTCTAAATTGACTTGTGAATTTGCTTGACTAGACCAAGCTCAACACATTCTAGCAATATTATTTATGTCAATATGTATTTCTCTTAAATAACTTTTTTTTTCAGTAATTATTATTTAATTATAATTTGTTCATTCTTTATATAGCATTGAATTCACATTGTACATATGCGAATATAGAATTCTATATATTTATAACAATTCCCTAATTATATATAATGGAAAATAATGTTCTAGGTATTTATTTACTTTTATAAAACAAAATCCATTTTACCTGTAAATTTTAAATTTTCTTTTTCAAGCTTTGTTAATTTTTATATCGTTTTCAGCATTCGGATATATATTTACATATTTTTTATTGCACTAATTTAAATTTTCTTGTACACTTTAGTTTCTACTCTGTTAGAGTTTTGTAAAAAATAGTCATATGTTGCCCGTTCACCTGTCCAAAGATTCAACAATCTATCTTATATACATTTTGTTGTTGTTGACTTTTTGTTTTACCGTTTTTGCTTATCTTAGACGGTCGCGTATATCACGTGAAGAGCAACAGCAACACCAGCAACAACAACAACAACAATAACAACAATTTAGAAGTGAACAAAGCGCAGAAAAAATTTACAATTGAATTTTTACTACTTTTTTGCGGTGTTTTTTCTTTGGTTTTTTATTATTAATTTTCTATATTTTTGTTGTTTTTTTTTTTTTTTTGCTAATAATTTCAAATTGTTTGCCGCGTGCGCCGCCTTATCGGCATTGATTTGTTGTTGTTGTTCGAGTGGTTGTTCCTGTTGTTGTTGTTATTATTATTATCGCTGTTGTTGCTTTATCTATTTGTTGTGTTGTTCTGCGCTCGTTTGGCATTTACATTTTCATATTTGTCTCATATTTAGCCTGCCTTGTGACACACAAGTCAACTGTATATTGCCAAACAAACGGCAAAAGGCAAATGACGATTGAGTGGCACGCGGCGTATACGTAATAAAAATTGAAGCGACTCAACAACACACACCGAAAAGAACGCGCTTCGAATAATTCTTTACCCCGACTCGCTTAACTTTTACGTAGCCGCTGGCGCACACAACGTAACACTTACACACACACACACGCACGCACGCACACATATGGGCAACGACAGAGACGGAGAGCGCGAAACAGAGTCGGCTGCCGTTTGTCCAATTAGAAGAGTCCGTTTTGTAGCTAGCGCTGCAGCCACAGAACTGAAACTGAACGCAGTCGAAGCACTTGAAACATGGCCAAGCTGAACAGTCAAAGCCGTGGCCAAAATGCCGCAGCGTCGTTTTGCAGTCGTCGGCAGCAGCAGCGACGTCTCGTTGCCAATGGGCAATGGCAGTCGTATTAGGAGTGGGGGAGAGAGAGTGCTGGCCGCCAGACTAGCTATGAATGAGTGAATGCCAACTGACAAGTGGGCGGCAAGTGTCAGAGTGCGAGCGAAGGTACCAGAAAGAGGCAATGCATAGAGAGTGAGTGAGAGAGCGAGTGCATGTGTGAGAGAGCCGCAAACGAAGAGAGCGCCCCGAACATAGCCGAAGTTGAAAACATCGCATATTCTATGTTCTCTAACACTGTCACCAGTGACAGCGAAAAGTAGTTGAATTTGTTTTGCGCATTCTTGCGACTGTAAATATTTAAAGTAAATAAATGTATTTCAATTAGGTGCAGCTATTATATTATATATTTTACATTTAAATAACATTTATATTATGCATGAAGTGGCATTGCTTAGCAATTATAGCTCAGTTGAATTCATCAACTTTCTCAATAGATTTGCCCCACAGTGCGTATGTGCAATTCGTTGCACTGATTGATAGCGTCGCGAATATTTTGCGTGGGCAGCCGGCATACGAAATGCGTTGCTCTCTTTGCAATTGCGCTCTCCTCTCGCACTCACACACACACACACATGCACACTGGCGGCACACACTGTTTGCTCTCTGACTCTGTCGCTCTCGAAGGCGCCAAGAAACAGCTGCTTTATGTTTATTTGTTTGCTTGTTTGCCTTTGGTACCGTTGCTGTCACTGTCAAGACGTCTACGTCTACGTCGCGTCGTCGTCATCGTCATCGTCGTCGTCGTCTATATCCAAGTAGCTAAGCCTTGTCTTCGCCTGCGACTTGCACTACTCGATTGCTGTCATAGTTCTTATGCCCCGCCCACCCTGCCGCCTTCTTGTTGTTCGTTTCGTTTGCCTTGCACGCTGAACGCCTCCTTTTACTGCCTGCCGCCACATCAACTTTTATGGCCTTCAAATTGTTTCCAAAACGCTGCCTTCCCACTCCGCCCAGCGGGAGACGGTCGCCTGTGCAGCGCCGCGAAGCGCTGTTCGCTGGCATTATCAATTGCCGCCGCCCACGCTAAAAGATTTGCTCCATTTCATTTCACTCTGTGCCATTTGCAGTCTGTTTTGCTTTGTTTTGTTTTGTTTATCATTTACCGTTTGCTGCATACGTTTACGTACATATTAATATATATGTGTGTAAAAGCGGCAGCTGCTAGGAGCACAACTTGCATTCCTTCACTTCACTTCTTCCACTTGTTTTTCTTAACTGTACTACCTTGCGCGCACTATCACCTGCCATTGTTGCCTTTCTGTTTAGCCAGCATTAAGTTCGCGGAGCAGCGGTAACTAGTTTTGCATCTGTTGTTGCCATTTGCCATTTGCCCGTTGCCAGTTGCCAGTTGCCGTCAGAGTTGTGGCAAAAGTTTACTTAAATTCTGCGCATCGTTTTCATTGTTTACATTTAGCTTGGTTCCGTTATTTATTTGCTTTTCCCAACGGATATTTGCCCTCTGCTGCTACTTACTTACTGCCGCTCTTTGCTGGCCGGGCTTCCCCCTTTTGCCCGACTCCATTGTTAGACTAGGGTGAATTTTTCATGGCGCATTCAATGGCGCTTTGTTAAACAAATTTTTGTGCTTTCTGATAAACAACACCTAAGAAATGTATGAAAATATGAGGAGATGGCATATGCGATCGGATGGGCAATATATCGATTACGTTGCGAATTGAATTTGATATCGCAAGAGGATGTAAACATAATATATACATATTTCTATGATGTTACTTTAATCTTGTTGGAGATTTGCTGTAAATGAGAATCACATGGAAAGGCGTTTTAAAAAGGTATAGAGAAAGAGAGAGACTGAGAGAGAGAGGTACGAGGAATACGAAATTGGCATATAGAGAGAGTAAGAGAGAGAGAGAGAGACAGAGAGAGAGAGAGGTACGAGGAATACGAAAGAGAGAGATAAACAAATAGATCAAGAAAGACATATAGATAGCTAGATTAAGAGAGAAATAGATAAATAGAGACTGAATGAGAGATACGAAAAAAAAAATTGATAGAGAAGAGAGAGAGAGAGAGAGAGAGAGAGAGAGAGAGAGAGAGATAAAGAGAGATAGATAGAAAGTAATATAGATACAGATAAACAAATATATCAAGAAAGAGAGAAATAGATAAATAGAGACTGAATGAGAGATACGTAGATTGATAGAGCGCTACTATGCGATTCTCGTGAAATATCTAATAACTATTTTACATTATTCAATGAGTAAGCATATTAAAATTTCCTAAGACTAAGCAGGGTATATGCAAGTGCAATGATTCTACGCTAAACTTTGTTATAGACTCGTACATTTATATATTGTATTTATCTAGCCTTTAAGGGTGCAATCTATTATTATATAACGATGGGGTATTTCCCGTTTACCCATAGTCGGCTCTTAATCATTTGATTCGTGATAAGCCTCGTCGCGATATTGTGTAATTTAATTATAAGAGTATTTCAAAGTTTATGCGCAGCTGAGCGCCTTTTTATGATATTGTCTTACGAGTGCATTTCAGGGTGGCGGATGATAAGAAAATGTTCATTTTCTTTTCGTTTTCGTTTTCGTTGTTGCTGTTTTTTTTTTTCTTTTTATCAAAATCCATGTCTTAAGTGCTTCAATGACTGCGCAAATTGCAATGACTGAATTTCATAGTTCATAATTTTCGCTATGCGCAGCTGTTTAATATTCCAAATGTAATTGGATTTTCCTGAGGCGAAAAGGGCAAAAGCTAAAGGTTACCGAGAAAACAAACCTTCAAATTCAGCTGAAGAGCAAATATCTCAACTAATTGCAGATAAAATTATAAATTGACTTTATTTATAAAGAACATATATCATAAGTGCCATGGCTATAGAATTTTATACTAAAAGGGGTTATTTCCACAGCTATTGCCAACTGGCATTATCAATGAAACATAATCTACAAATTGTTTATATTATTTATGATACGTTTAGTTTTTGCCACACGCGCTTATCATTGGAATTTTATATTATTATTATATACATATTTATTTGTGTGCTTGTATTTAATCTAAAAGGCTTATTTGAAGTACAAATTCCATGAAGCAATGATGAGTGGAAATTTTTGTTGTTGACAAATTTCATAAAGTTTTCAACTAATTACGTTCATTGTTATGCTTTGTAAATATATATTTGTGCATGTCTAAACCTTGTTTCTAGAGGGGAAAACAATGTGGCAAACTTGTTGTTTACAGATCTAATCAAAATTAAAATTTTATTCACAATTAACTGTCAAAAATTTCATTAGTTTTAACAAAGAGCAATTTATAAATGTCTCAATGCCTAGGGTCAAGCACTTACATTGCTATTCAGCTGCATTCATTGCTGCAGGTGCTCAGACCTTGTCATTGCACTGCAATATCAAATTTTAAATGACATTCTTAGCCCACAAATTGACTGCGCATCGATTTACCTCAGCCCACAGTTGGCAATTGCTGCACACTGAATTCAGTTAAACAAGCAGCAAAAATTAATTTGAGCCTAGTTCATGCCACTAATAAATCGCATCCTATTATGCACACACACACACACACACACACAACCATTGCAGGTGTGTGCGTGTGTGCGTTTGCAAAATTTGCTAGCCAAAATCTTTGGAGCGCAACATGTCGCATTGTTCCACTTTGTAGCTGCTGCTACAATTGCTATCTTGCTCACGTTCACACTGCCTCTCTCTCTCTCTTCCCCTTTCTCTCTCTCTCTCTCTCTCCCACGCACATGTGACAGCTGGCCACCCATTAAGGCGTCTGGCCTTGCCAGGACACGCGTTTCCCTGTGGTTTGCTCTACGAGCAACTTTGTTTCTGTTGTTGTTATTGCCGCCGCATCTCTGCTGTGCGTGGCTTTTTCTGTTTTTTATTGTTTTTGGCTTTTTTGTTTAGCCGCCATTACATTGTTTTCCTTTTGTTTAGCGGCGGTTTTTAGTTGTCACCCCGCTGCCCAGCCCAGAGCTTAGCCACACTTCTCAAACAATCGCTCTAGCGCTAACCCAGTCTCTTGTCATTTGCTCTTGTCATTTGCCTGACTCTGCAGCTGGGTTAGAAAACTTTTACTCTAAATACGCATACCGTGTTAGGGTATCAATGCAGGGTACGTTACGGCAATGGCTTTGTTGGTGTGCGTGCAAATTGCTGTGGATGCTGTGGATGCTGTGGATTCTGTGGATTCTATATGCCTGGCTTAGCTCAAGAGTTGCATAAATGAGTGTAATGATAATGATTATGATAATTAAAAAGCATAATCATAATGAGCAATGTTTTAATATTAATCCTGCCATAACAATTTTAATAGTGGGAAAAAATGAATGAGAAAATGCAATTTTTAATTGCTTTAATAAGATATAAAAATTATATATAAAAAATAATATATATAATTAAATAATATATTTACATAGCAAAAATTTTATATATTAAAAAAAAATATTTATTAAATAAAAATAAAACAAATAATAAATAAATTGCTAAATCTTATTAATATTAGTTATGAAATATATTTGGGAATATATTACAATAATAATATTACAAAGCAAAAATTTAATATATTAAAAAAAATATATATTTATTAAATAAAGATAAAATAAATAATAAATAAATTACTAAATCTTATTAATATTCGCTATGAAATATATTTAGGAAAAATAAAATACGAAAAATAATTATATTAAATAATCTTAACTAATAAACAAACTTTACAGAATACCCCAAATTCCATTTGAGTTCCAAGTCGAAAAGGGTATTCAATATTCGCTTTGCAGCTCGCTAAACTCATTTAATTGATATTGTTTATTTTGGCGCCAAGTTTTGTTACGTTTTTTGCCAACAATGTTGCCAGTTAGCAGTGCTCGGAGTTGGCAGCGCCTGTGGGATGGAAGTTTTGCCGGGGGACTGCGGGGGCTAAATGCCGTGTGGAAGTCCTAAAGTGCGATGCTGTTACATGGGAAAATATTTGTACGACAGGATATGCAAAAATATGCTGAGTACATGAACAGGTGACGCTGATGACGATGGTGGCGTTGATGATGTTTGGGAATGATGTGCCGCCCATCATGATGATAAAGGCATTGCTAGAGCACGGCCTTTGTCTGCGTTTATGAATAGTTTGGGGCAAAATTTGTTCTGGCACGCGCTGGAAAATCGCTTTACAAGCATTTTTATTCGCTTTTCCTTTTTTTTTTTTTTTGTTTTGCTTTTTGTTAGTGTGCGTGACCGAGTTAGTTGGCCAGCAAAAAAAAAAAAGTTTACTAACTCCCAACACGCTCTCTGTGAACTTTGAGCAAACTCTCAGCGATGGATTTTTAATTGCATTTTTCGGCAACTTTTTTTTTATCACGTGCTGTGGATCCCAAGCGATTTGTGGAACGCCACAGAATTAACCTAAGCGGCCATATATGACAGTTTTTTTTCCCCCTGTGAGCGAGTTTATTAAAGAAGTTAAGTAAATGATTGTGCGAGTTGAATATATACACAGATATTTGTTGAAAAAAGGCCTAATTGTTTTTTAATTTTTTAATTTTTTATAGCGAGTGTCACATGCGTTTTTAATTGAATTTCATTTGAAGCTTTTATTGAAATTGCATTTTTTTATGTTCTTTTTTTTGCGGCATGAATAATAGAATAGAGTTTTCGTTAGTCGCTCGGCAAATTGTTGATTCAATCTAAATATTTAATTATGTGCTTTACGGTTGCCACTGGCGCCTCACTGGAATGGACGACAACTGTTGACATTTGAATGACATTGAAAGGACTTCAAATTGAGCAAAAAGTTGCGTTTTTTAATGGGTCAAGAGCTCTTAGCGCGAATTGCGGTTCGCATTTTAAATGCAAACCTTTGTAAACGCAATGGCATAAATGAAAAGGCAGCAAAGTAAACGAAAGAAATTCAATTTAATTATTAAATATATCGTAAGAGTTTGACGTCGCCAGAAGAGACGAGAAACTGTCGAAGCATACTCATATTGAGTCCCTATAAAAGATATATATAATATATGTACAAATGACATCCACTTTCGATATGAAATAGCTACACCTAACTCTAGCTACATACAGATTTACATACGTTCCACATATGTTATATATGATATTGCTTCTATATGTATACGATCCACCTGCAATGTTAGTTCTAGTTATACTACTCTTCTACAAATGATCTTACGTTCCACGTAAGCATTACACGCAATCCACAAGAGCCAACCATGCTCTCAACCCTGCTCATGCAATACACATACGTTCCACACCCCACCACTTACACTCATACAGCATAAACAAGCAAAGGGTTTCTCTAGGTAATACACATTACACATGCGTTCCACACACACACACGCACACCATCCACACAGCTTAGCTCCAAACATCATAATGCCAGCCACAACAATTGACACACATTCCACATACAACCTACAAAGTCTCTGGCGTATAGAAAGAAAGTGGAGAATAGAATTGATGAATTGATCTTCACGGCTGCCCAGAAAGTGCTTCAATTTGCGTTGAAGTATGAATTTCTGAAGCACTCAACCTATTATTACTGTGCTCATTATTCGAAACTGACCTCGATAGCGAATTGAGCCACAACTTGTGGCACCAGATACAATCAGTTCTGCTGCTGCTGGGCAGCTAACTAACTGGCCAATAACTTTTGGCTAGACTCTTGTAGTAGAACTTTTCCAAGTTAGATTTGTTGCTGTTGCAAGTGGCTACTAGCTCAACCGCCCAGTCGGCCCGCCCGCCCTCTCATTAATCAAACTTTTGCTCTTTTGTTCAATATTTCATCTTTTCCGTGTTTTGTTATTTTTCTATTTCTTTGGCTGTTTTCTGGCTGTTTGTTATTATTGTTATTGTTACGCTCATAAAGTTTTTAGCCCGAGGGCCGCAAGCCCAGTTGATGACCCCACACGCAATTCCTCTTTTGACCAGTCATGTGTCCCGCCTCTCTCTCTCTCTCTCTCTCTCTCTCTCTCTCTCTCTCTCTCTCTCAACTGCTGTCTGTGCATATTTCGTTTGTTTCACTTCGTGATTTGAAGATTTATAAAAATAAAAACAAAAAAACTGTCAACAAAAAGCGAATGGAATAGAATTTTATATTGTCTTCTGCTTGATTTTAAGCATTTAACTGTTTAAGCCATAAAAGCGGCATTTGAGCCATTTAACTATTCATAAAATACACGGAACAATGATATATTCATTTTCGTATATTTTTCATACAGTTTCAACAAGTTTTGCATTTTTAATAGATTTTTTATAGGGTATGCTTTGCTTAATTCTCGGCTATCTCTAACCTTTTTTTTTTGCATTTTCTGTGATGTCAGTTAAAACAAAAGGCTGTCTGTTCATGTATTGTTCGCGTTTGCCATATTTTTCATGAACACGCGTGACACTCGATTATTGGATAGCTTAACGCAATTTGACGCAATATTGAAAAAAAAGAAAAATTTAAATGAAAAATATTCTATAGCTGGCACGTAGAATAAAAGCATTTTAAGTGGAAATCTCATAATCGTGTTGCGACAAATACCGGAAAGCAAGAAATGACCGTAACATAGTTCAACAGATAAACCAAGAAATCAAAGTTAAGCCAGCGTCTAACAATCGTCGGCTGAGGGCTATGTGCACACAAATCAGACAATAATAAAAATACCTGATAAGAGACTATCAAATATACTACAGAGTTTATCAAAAGATATCTACATATATTCAGTAGATATTCAATCAAATATAGTTAATGTATTCATATTTTAAATAGGTTCCACTAGCAACAGGCACATAGCACTTAGACTCCACTTGGGATCCACCTGCTAATACTTGAGCTTTGTGGTCATAGAATTCATTTTGCATCCACATGTTACGTATAACTTTTACATAGTGTAATCCACTTAGGATCCACCGGCCAGCATGTGGACTTTTTTGCAGCACACAGAATCCACTTAAGATCCACGTAGCATTATATGCAGCTCTTACGGCTACTGCTGTTTAAATAAGTTCAACATGGCGAGTGCTCTGTTGTTAATATGATCCACATATTTATAACGCATATTTATAACTCCAAATACTATATTGGCTTAATCAAGCTAAGCTCATTTACTAGATTTAGTAGTAAATATTGGTATATCTACTTATGTTCCACATAGTCTCAAAAGTGCTTCAAAGCTTGCACAATCTCAATGAACGTCTAATCAATTCATATACATGTGTATATCGTCATTTAATAAACAATTAAACATTAAATACCTTCCACACATAATAGTTTCTAGACTGAACTGAGACTTCTTTGTTCTTCGAGCATATTCATTAAAGTGCATACCGGCTCATACAGGTATTGCTGTATAGAAATCATAAACAATAACAATAACAACTATAAAACGCAATCGATTGTCCCACACAACGTCAATGTTACCCACTGACAAAAGCAATGCCAGCCACAACAACAACAACAACAACAACATCAACACTAACAACAATTCAAATCAACTTGTTTCTGATTAGATCATTCGAGCAAAAATATCAGTCAAGTTGCGTCAGGCCCGTTATAAAGAAGGTAGCATGGAGGCGAAGGAGGTAGGTGAAGTAGTAGGCGAAACAGAAGGCGTAGCATGGGCAAGGTGTGAGGGGCATGGGCACAGCTTATGGGGCAGTTGCCTCGTACCGGGCAGCGTCAAGTTAACCTGCTGCGGGTGCGATAATTAACTGAAATAGACCCGTGACTGCCAGCGAACAGAAACGAACAACCGAACGGCAGCAATAAAAAATAACAAAAAGCAATTCTAAATAGAAATATTGCTCTATAATATGCTACGGCTGCACAAAGAGAGCGAGAGAGAGAGAGAGAGAGAGAGAGTGAGAGAGAGCAGCTGCTGAGTGCTGTTCCATTTGAAAAGCTAGTTAAAAGAATTGTTAACGGGAAAGGCTCATAAAAAGGGAAGGCAAAAACTTCAAGAGGCTGTCAAAAAAACTTTCCTTTGCTAAAAAGAAAATTATTCTGCAAAATACTCTATAAAGGAAAAGTCGTGCAACAAGTGCGTAATGCATGTATTCCCGATCTACTATATGAAATCTGAAGCACAAAAATTTAAAGAAATTTGCAATCTGAAAATTAATTCATTTTAAAAATCTCAGTTAATATTATTTGTAATAAATCAAAAACTTAATTTAAGAAAAACTTCATGAGATTTATAATACAAAAATATAATAATATAAAAAAATAATAATAATATAAAAAAATATAATAATATAAAAAAATATAATATACAAAAAATTTATTTATTAAATATTATTATTATTTTTATTTTTTATTTTTACAAAATATATTAGTTTCATACTTTTAGCTTTAAAATATAAATATTTTCTATATTTTCTTTGATAATAACATTTTCTAAAAATAAAAAAAGAAAGTCAAATGAATTAATAATTATAGGAAAAGTAATATTTTTTAATTAAAAAAAAAAAAAGTTTAACGTGGTTAATACTTTATAAATTTATTATAATGAATTATAAAGAGAAATTCATATAAATTAAATTAATTCTCAAGTAAATATATATTTTTAAATTAAAAAAATAATGCATTTATAAATTTATCATATTTAATTATAAAGAGAAATCTAAATAAATTAAATTAATTGCCAAGTAATAATATTTTTTTAATTAAAAAATAATAATAATAATAATGTAACATTTATTACTTTAAATAATATTATTTTTTATTGTTTTAAATAATAAAAATAATTTCACACTCTTATCTCTATCTTATCAGTCATAAAAAGAAATAATATTATTGATGCTTCAAATTCTATCTTTTCTATAATCTTCCACTTATTGAAATATAATCTAAAAATATATAAATAAAAGCTTTATATAAAGTGTTTTTCATATCAAAATCTGATTCTCTTAACTACAGGGTATATGCTCCGCATATACTTTATCTACTCGTGCTCTGTCGAGTATATATTCTGCGTATACTTCGTCAACTCGTCAACTTTATTTCAAAAGAGTTTTTCCACTTATTAAAAAAATGTATATATATATATACTTATTATAAGCACGTCAAGAACGTCATCTACCTGTAGCCGGCATTTTCAATAGCTCCTCCTGTCCAGAGCATTTTCTATAGGCCCCAATTTGGATGGTGAGTGGCTGGCTAGCTATTAATGGCCTTAAAGGCTCACAGCATTTGAGTGAAATGAAATTCTTTTGCGGTTGAAAATATTTGTGTGTGTGTGTGTGTGTGTGTATGGAAAATTTGCAACAGTTTGCTAGCCAATTTAATGGTCAACTAAATTGGCTGCCAGTGGAAATTGTGCAGCCAGGCAAATTGTTAATTGGGTTTGAAATGCGCAAGGGAAACGCGTTCGATTTCAATGCGAGAGCGCACTGAGATTGCCCAAAAATTGTGGAATGTGGGCGTGCGTGTGTTGCTGTGTGTGTATTGCGGTCTAGGACAACCGAAATACACAGACCAACACAAACACACACAGAGAGAGAGAGAGAGAGAGAGAGAGAGGGAGAGAGAGAGAAACAGTTTACGTTTGCCACTAATTGGCCATTAAATTGTTATAAATTTAATGCTCTTGGTTTTTCCGTGTTGTCGTTTCCCTCTGAGCCAATTAGTCACATAAACGCCACTGATCTCAATATATATATATTTCATTGGCAACACGTGTTACCCCTTCTTGCCTGTGTGCGTGTGTGTGTGTGTTTCAATGAACTCTACTTATTGGATTTCAATTTGTTCTTTTGAAGTAGGCAAAAGAGCAAATTGTCAGAGCATTAATCTTGTTTGCATTGAGATTTTATTATAATTCATATTTGGGCACAGTTTTTATTCGTGCTAGTGGAAAAGCAACTTCAAGTTAAGCTTGTCGGGAGACAAGCTGTTTACTCAATGCTTATCAGCTGTTAATTGAACTGTTATTGTGTAATTTTTCACAAGAAACCGTTATGTGTAAACACACAAGTGAAAATGTATTGAACAAAAAAAAACTATTCATCATTGCTGTTTGTTAAATAAATATAAACAATATTACAATTGAGACTTGTGCACTTACAAACTGTCAAAGTACATAAATAAATTATTATTTAGTCTAAATAAATAAAATAAAATTATAAAAAATGAAGATGACCATATATAGGTAAATAAATTAAAACTAACTTAAATTTATATAAATTTATAAATATTGGTAAATAAATTAAAATTAACTTAAATTTATATTAAAATTCAATTTAAATTTACATTTGAATAAAAATATATGTTGTTATATAAATATTTGTATATTATTTATTAAATAAAATAAAATAAAATAAAATATTAAAAAAAAACAAATTATATTGACATAACAACTAAAATATACTAAAAACTAGCGCCGAAAAACGGACAGACGGAAAATGGAATTCCTATTTTCAATTGGTTCAGGGTATAATAAATTATTATAATTATAATTAATATTTGCAATAAAAATAAATTATATTACAATTAAACTAGTATAGATAGAAAATATATGAAAACAATTTTATATTATTATTAAAGTTTAAAAAAAAACTTTATAAGCTCTGTTCTCTATTGCTTTTGCCATTAGCTTATTTGGCTTGCATTTACAACTTTTAGAGTTTTTTTTTGTTGTCTCCCGCAAAAGCGTCCAAAGCTGCAAGCGAAAAAATAAACAAATAACTTTCGAGCTATTTAGCTGGCAATTAAAACGGCAAATGAACTTTCAACTCAACAGAGAAGAAATAATATGTAATAAAAAGCGAGATAAAACAAATTTCGAACTAAACCAAGCCAAAGAAAGTAAACAAACAAAACTGAATGGCAGAAAGACAAACACGCGAAACAAACTAAAAAGAACAGCAACAAGACGAAGAAGAGGAGGAGGAAGACGAAGCAGTCGTAGAATTAGCCACAAATTGGTAAACAAAGCCACAATTGTTATTGTGTAGCGTGTAAAAAGGGGGCGTGGCCAATGCGACACCCACGAAAATGTCCAAATAGAAAACTTGTTGTTTTCCCAACGATTTTGTTCTCTTAATTTTTTTATTTTTTTCATTTTCCGATGGCTGCGAAAACGCAGAACAATGCGAGCTGAGAACTGAAAACTGAAACTGGCACAAAACCAACGAACAAAAAATGATTTGCTTCAGCTTCTTCTTCTATTTTTAGTTAAGATAATAAGCCAGGCCAAAAGGCCGGTCCAGTTAGCAAAAAAAAAAAAAAACAAGTAAGAAAGCTGTAGTCGAGACTGCTCGACTACGAAATCCCCTGAGCCCTTCTTCGAACGAATAATATTGCAAGAATTATTCGATTCGTTCCTGCACGCATGCAAAACCACGCGCACACATAGACGCTGATCTACGCTTGTATGCATGTATGTGTGTATACATGTGTGTAAGCATTGCAAGCGTCTTGCTGTCTCTCTCAGCCTTTGTTGCTGCGCCGCATGGATTTTGATGAGAAAACTTTGATGATTAATAATTCTGTTTCTAGATGGACAATCGTATTGATATCTTTAGATTATGATTATGATATTCATATCTACATGCTAAACCAAACTGCATGTCTCTAGTATTTGAAATGCATTTTTTTCATATTTGGGGGTGGTGGGGCGAAGTGGGGACCGGAATCCAAAATCTGACAAAAACCGAAATTGTATTAAATTAGTATCTATATATATACAAAAGACTTGGAGACTCTAACTCTAAAGATGAATTAGCTAGAATTTTATAACTGGGTCCCGATAAATTCGTTTATCGATAACTTTACAAATATACAAGTTATCGAATTTCTGAAACAAACTCGTACTGCGCGTGCAATATACGAACCTAACACAAAAAGAATGAACTCTCTAGCTTTTGTATCTTCGGAAATCGACGCGTTCATACATACGGACGGACGGACGGACGGACGGACGGACGGACGGACGGACGGACAGACGGACATGGCTATATCAACTTTTCTCGTCATCCTGATCAAGAATATATATACTTTGTGGGGTCTGCCACGCCTCCTTCTGCCTGTTACATACTTTTAACAAAACCATTATACCCTGATTTCCCATTTTCAATGGGCTCAGGGTATAAAAATAGTATAAAAACTCTAAAAAAATCTAATAAAAACTCTAAGCCAGGTCGTGGTAACTACAAAGGTGTTAGCGTTGGACAAATGATTGCCTGAGATGAAAGCGTGACTAATTGATGGTGGTTAGAGGGAAAGAGAGTGCGAGAGGGTGGGGGAAGTGGTAGGAAGACAGAGAGAGGGAGTGAGAGAGGCGTGAGAGGGAGAGGTAGCTGAAGATTATGTGCGAATTTAATGTAGTCGAATTCAATAAGAGAATTATGAATGTATGAAGTTTGTGTGGAGAAGGAGGAGGGGAAGGGGAAGGAGGAGGAGAAGTAGAAGTAGAAGTAGAAGTAGAAATAGAAATAGAAGGAGAATGAGAAGGAGAAGTAGAAGTAGAAGTAGAAGTAGAAGGAGAATGAGAAATAGAAGGAGAAATAGAAGGAGAAGGAGAAGGAGAAGGAGAAGGAGAAGGAGAAGGAGAAGGAGAAGGAGAAGGAGGAGGAGAAGGAGAAGGAGAATGATAAGGAGAAGGAAAAGGAAAGGAGAAGGGGACGAAGCGAAAGAGGAAGAGGAAGAGGAAGAAGCAGATAGAGATGGAGATAGAGTAGGACAGATAGAGCTGTTAATGGAGATGGAGATGGGATGGATAAGGATAAGGAAAAGGAGAAGGAGCGACTACTATGATCTTACTACTAGAGCTTTTCCATTTATTTGATTTGATGAATTAAATAATTTATTATTAAAAAATCTTGTATATTTCCTATACAATTCCATTATATAGAAAACATAATATTTAACGCAATATATAAATTAATATAAATTCCCAGCTATTTCTCTCAATTGAATTTTGTCATATTCAAATTAAACTCAATTTAAGTTAAGCTGTAAAATGAATTAGATTCTCAGCACTTGCGACTTTTGTAACCTGTTTTGCAGCTCTAATGCAAACACAAAGTGAATTTACAATGGCTTCATTATATCAGCTTTTATCCGAGATCCCCGCACGCTGCACGCCCTGCCGCCCCTCTAGCCCATCCTCCCTTGGCTCCACTGTTACTATATGCCCATCATCAGATTTGGGCAAATAATTCACATGGCACTAATTGAATTAGTTGACTGACTTTTGAGGTTGATGCTGCTGCTGCAGCTGCTGCTGCTGCAGCTGCTGCTGCTGCTGATGCTGATGTGGCAGCTGTTGCAGTCTCTATTACTGCTGCTGCGGCTTGTGTTGCTACTGGTTATCAAGGGAAATTTACCGTTACACGTTATAAACTTGCAAAATAATGTAAAGTGAACCATTAACAAGTTGTACTTGAAATAAGTTTGCCAACTTAACTTTTGCTCTGTTTAATCAGCTCAAACTTTTGTTTTAGTTTTTGCTTAATTTTTGTGCAGCTCATTAATAGCAAAAGTCAAGACCTTGTTTCCGTTGCGTCTGCTTAAATGTCTCGATTTGATGCCAGAGTGCACAGGGCTTTTCCACTTTGCTCTCATTCAACGCGTCGTCTGCGAGAATTGTCAACAGATTTGTAACAATTCAACCAATTAACCTTTTGTTGTAGTCGATTTATGAAATTGTATAGAGCGAAGGTTAGTCGAAAGCTGTTGCAATTATTTAGAAATCAATTTGGTTTTCTTACGTGTTTATATATATACATATATATCACATGCAGTCAAGTGAAATTTATTTACGAAATCATATATTACTTTTTTATAAACTAAAGCTCAAGTTTACATACAACTGTTTCGGCTGCTGCTGTTGAGTCTTTCTATGTGATTCTCAAGGGTTGAGTAAAGCTATACTTGTGTATAATATATGTCTCTGTATATAACTCTCACAAGTTTACGCGTAGCTGCACCTTTCTATGCACTTCTCAAGAATTAAGTATAGCTAAATAATACTTGACTTTCATTTCGAGTGCATTGAATATTCGACTACCTGCCATATTTTTTTTGTTCACACAGCATTGTTCTGTTTGAGTTTTTGGCTGGCAAGCGCAGCTGTTGCCGCAGACTAATTAAACAGCTGTCTAAGGCGACTCCTTGGAAGCATTGCGCAGCATTGAATTACAAAGGCAACAGAAGCAGAATGTTCAATATGTTTATAGGGTAAATAATAAATATATATAAAGATCTATATATACACACAGAAATGAGCACACATGTGACACCTCTTGAGCTAGTTCACTTAACTAAAAACCCAATAAAATGAAACTCATAAAAATGTGAGCACATTCATGTGGCCAGCACTGTAGAGGGGCGAGTCCTTGACTGTCAGTGGCCGGCAGGCAATTAAATCGTAACGGAGCTGCTGCCATAATTAACTAAGACAAAAGGTAGCTTGATTAGCGAACGTTTCGATTTCGGCCAGGTAAATAAAATATTTAAGCAAATTACGTCAAGAGAAGCGACACAAAATTTTGCAAATCAATGCAAAACAACTGGACAAACAACATGTGTGAAAGAGGAAGACAGAGCACGAGAGAGAGAGAGAGTGAGAGAGGGGCGGATCCTATGCGCTGACTAAGAAACTGAAAGCAAAAGCTTTTGTGATATTAATTAAGCAAATTTACGTTGAAAGATGTCAGTGTGCCACAAGGATGCAAAAACGTGTTTTGATTTTATATATTAGAAATTGAATTTGTATATATGTGCATGCATAGAAACAGGAAAAACAAGTAGACGAAAGAGCGCCGCGCTGCAAAAACAAATTGCAAATGCTCTTACATTAAGCTTGACTGCATAGAATTGCAATTCCAATTGGAGAATGGCAAATGATACACATAATCAGCAAGTAATTAGAATAATGTTAAGGGATCACATTCAATGTTAGTTAACATTATTCCTATTCATATTGAATGGCGCGCTTTGAAATTAGCTAAATATTGAGAAGCAATGTTAATTAACATTCATCCAATTGGAATGCTTTTAAGTGTGAGTAACAGCAGTAAACAAGTGTTATTCATCTTTAAGACTTGCTTGGATTAAAGTAACTGTTATGAAAAAGCTTGTACATACTAAAATCAATTCAATTCTACTTCGCGCAGACTAAAAGCGTTTGCATAGTGACGAATAGTGAATGAATGAAAAAACCAATTAGATTGCTGCAAGTGAGCAATGTCTTGTAAAGCATTTTGCAAACGTGAATAAATGCTCAATATGATTAATGCAATAGGAAAATAATTATATGTGAAACTCATTTACAGCAAAGCTGTGAATAGCTTTTATATATGAGCTTAGCAAAAACTTAAATCCAACTGGGTTTGCATTACCAATACGAATGAGATTTAAGTGGCAGAAATTCCAAGTGGATTCATGTAATTGGAATGTTATGTACTCAAATTTAGAGCAGACAATGTTAACAGCGCATTTTGTGAATGAAATATGCTTATATATCAAGCCAATATGCCCCATTTCAGCTAGGGTATGCATATTTATAGACATATTCAACTAGCTGGCTGAAGCAAAAAAACGTTTAATGAAAGTGCAGCAGCAGCAGCTGGCAACAAGTTGCACGCATGCGCATTAGAGCGAGACAATGAGGCAGAGTGAAAGAGTCAATGTGAGAGAGAGTGAGTGAGGGAGCGCGAGAGGTAGAGGCAGGGGCACAGACGATAGTAGATAGACAATGTGCATATGGCAATGCTTTAGAATTTTGTTCTTGTTCAGTTTCATGATTTCATGTAACCGGTTTTTCGGGTACAACAACAACAGCAACAACAACAAGTCGCGACTCCCATGAGAGAGGCTGCTGCCTTTTGCTGCCTTTGCTGCTGCTACGGCTGCAACTTGGGTTCATTGTTTACACAGACATAGCTGTTATAGCTGTTTTGTTGTTTATTATTGTTGCTGTTCTCGTCGTTGTTGTTGTTGTTGTTGTTGTTATATATGTGCTTTACTCTTTGTTTGCTACCTACTTAGTTACGTGCCAGCCTATCTAACTGCGCTCCCTTTGCCTCTCATTCTCTTGGTTTAATTACTTTTTTTTTCAACGAAACAACTTCACATATAGCGGAAGTTGTACAAAAGCCGCAAGAGAGACCGGCTAAAAAAATAATAAAAGGAATGAAAGACTGAGGAATAAAGAAAAAATAAAAAAACCCTCAGCCAGAGCTGAGAAGTTGCTTCAAGCCTGTGTCACACACAGGCAACAAGCCCAGAAGGGTCAAAATGTGTTCAGTTACGAGTATGAGGCCAAAACTGCTCAATTCTTTCGTAATTGGAAATTCAGAAAAAGAAGAAGAAGAGACTCATATTTTAGTTGTAATTTCTATTTTGATATTTGTTTTCAATATAACATTAATTTATATAAATATAAAGAATTATTTTATGTTATTTGTCTTTATTTATCTATCTATTTTTACAGTAACAGCAATCGACATATTTTATATTAAATTTTATTTTTTTTTTTATATTTTATATTTTATTTTATATTTAATTTTAATTTTTTATATTTTATTTTATATTTAAAATTAATTTTTTATATTTTATATTTTATTTTATATTTAATTTTAATTTTTTATATTTTATATTTAATTTTAATTTTAAAATTCGAATTGAATTCTGCATAACAAAAACTTTAATTATGTGCATTACATCTCCAATAAGCATATTTGCATAACATTTTTCCTATTGGACATGCTAAAGCATCTAGCTTACTAGCAATTCCTAAAAGTTCACACCGTTCCAATAAGAGTAGCTCCATAAAAGGCTTTTGCCTTGCTCTAATATAAATGTCTGATTTCTGCTGACCTTCACAGTTTTCACATTTGCGATTATTTACTCTAATTTAAAGTCAATCTATATTCTGTTTCATTTTACGTTTTGTTAACTTGAGTTTGAACTCAAGGATTCGCATAAGACTGAACGCTGTTTGCATAACTTAAGAAAGTGTTGCCAGAGTTAGGCTTATAAACTAGATTAAACAGGTAATTTATATATATAGTATGTAGTTGATATAAAGGCTTACCTCAATAACAAGTTAGAGCAACAAGTGACATTGGCGCTGACGCCTATTGCTGTTGTTGTCGCAGTTAGATTCAATGTTGCATTCAATCAAAATATGTGTATAATAAAAAAACACTCACACACACATAGGCACACGGATCGCGCTGCAATTGTAGAAAATTGTATTTATTATATGAACACGTTGAGCACTTTCACGGCGCACAAAAAACAATTAATTGACTAGATTTTTTGTATTTGCTTCTCTGCTTTATGCAGTTTGCCTATCAACAGCTGGCAGGCTGCACACATTTATTTTTCTTCTCTTTTTTTTTTTTGCACACTTTGGCGAGACGAACATAAAAAACTTTCGCTCAAAAACGGATGCAGCAGGCGGCTTCCAATAGGATTTGGCTTAACAGAGAATGAGCGAGAGAGAGGCGAGGGGGAGCTGTTAACAGTTTAACTGGTTTCTTGTAACAGGAATTTTAGCAGTGTTGCTAAATGCCAGGCATTTCATTTAATTTTATTTTATTTAAAAAAATAGCACACAAAGAATTTATATCCGGTAATTTATACAATTTCATTTGATATTTTTATTTTATTTTTTTTACCTGACACATTTACGCTTTCGCATGCTGTCGGCGTTCTAATTTATTTGTTGGCCTATAAAAATAAACATATTTTCGTTGAGTTGTTTTTTTTTGCACTTTCTTTGCTTGCAAGAAGTGATCTTTCTCTCTCTCTCCCTCTCTCTCGTTCGCCTATTTATAACAACTCACGCATACCACTCACACACACGCGCGCGCATAGATGCCGCTACTCACACACATAGACGCCGACACTCACACATCGAAATAGCCGAAAACCAGCCAAACGTAGCAAACTACAAAAACAACAACAGCAAGAACACAATACACAGGTGAAAATTAGTGCAGCAATTTTTGTGGCTAGTCTTAACTAAAGACGCCGTTGTTGTTGTTATTGCTATTTGCTGATATTACAGTATTTTTGCATGCGTACCACTATTCAATGCACTAAAAAGCAAACGGGTATAAATTAAATGCAAACACGCATAAACCAAATACTTTTCGGTTTATTTATCAATTTCTTTCTGTTTCTGTTACATTCAGTTGGTAATATTTAAAATTTTCTTCATTCACTTTCGCGCGCGTGACATTCTGACACGTGAACGCTTCGGCGGCAAAATAACAACTAACTTATTAATATTTGTTCTTTCGCATTATCTCGGCAAAATGTTTGAAAGAAAACTGTGAAATGTGCGCTCTCAACAATTGTTATCGTTTTATCTACTGTTGAGCTCAAATTGGTAATGTTAATGTTGAAGCGATCTGTTACAGCTAACATGATCTGCTGGCGACTGTTAAATGTGAGAATGTTTTAGCTTGTTTCATATTGTAGTAATTCTAATAATAATTAAACATTTACGTGAATTTGGACTATTTTTTAAAAATATTAATAACAAGACGAAAATTGCCTTGGAAGCAGGTCTATGTTATAAACAGTATCTGATAATGTTAACTACTTGGCGGAATTTTTGAATTTTAGATAAAATAAATCATTTTATTTTAATTTGAATTTATTTTTACAAAATAGAAATAATGAAGTTATTACAAAATACATTTAAGATAAAATTGCAAACGATGACAACTTATTAAACTAGTTTGGCAACCACAAGGACAAGGGTTATTAAAATTTACTAAATAAGTTCACACACACAAGGTTAATAAAAGAGAAACTAAACTAAACAATAGACATGAAGGGTCTTGGGTATATACGGTGGGCTTACATTGCAGTTCAGACTGATCCTTAACTATATAAAGAGAAGGGTTATTGCATTACAATTTCGAATTCATACGAAGAATGTCATAAGCGTGTTGAAGGCGTCGAGCAGCAGACCATGGAGACATCAAGCGAATTGCTGGGCAGCTCCTGGGAGCAAGCGAAATTCGAGGTGCTGTTCGTCTCATTGAAGCCGCTGTCGGTGCGATAGAAGCCACTGCGAGGAACAGGCAGAGCACCGCTCTCAGCTTGCGGTGCCTCAACTTTCTCCACCTGTCGCACTGGCTCCATATCATCCAGTAGATTAGCACCAAATGATTGCGATAAGTTCTTCCTGTTAGCAGAGCGCCGTCGTCGATGTCGCGGCGTATCCGAATTGGAACTGCAATTGAAACTTTGCGTGGATAGCTGCGACAATTGCATGCCATCTGTGTCGGTATTATCCTCCTCATCCGTATCAAAGTCCGCCTCGGTTGTTTCATCGTTATTTTGCTCGACTGTGAGCAGGTTTTCCTGCTCCAGCACCGATACATTGGCCAATTGCTTGACGCTATTCATATGCAAGCGGCTCACTCGCTGATTGATGCTGCTGTCCGTAGAGTACTCCAGGGCCATGGGCGAAGAGCTGCGATCGGGCGTAAATTTACAAGCGACTCGTGCCGTGCCTGTTAGCTCAGAGAGCGTCACGTGTTCACTGCTGTTGTTGCTGCTCTGACTCCTGTATTGGCGCCGGCTCAAATGCTCCGATGGTGCAATGGGCGAGGGCAACTCAACTAGTTCTTGCAGCAGCTGTTTGCGCCTGCGACCGCTATTTCGTCCGGTGCCATCATCCGGTGTGCCAGCTGGCAGACCACACAGATTCCTGATGGGCGATAGGCAGCCAAAACTACTGGAACCTTCACCAGCCGAATCGGAGAGCCGGCCAGCAAACATAGTCTGCTTGGCGTGCGGACTGGATCCCACCATTAGGACATGCTGCTCATTTACCGGCTGCTGCTCCTGATCTAGCTGATCCCGTTCTCCCAGAACAATAATATTCTGCAAATCGAAGAGTTTGCGGCGCATGGAACTGTTGAAGATGTCGCCGCCACTAGCTGGCTTACTGAGCTGCGCGCCCGCTAAGTGGGGCTGTAAATAAGGACGCAGTGCGTCTTCCAATGCCTTGGGCAGCACAGGTGGCAGGCTGAGTTCGGTCTGCACCTCACAGTCCCTGGAGCGTACCTTGCTTTTGTTCGATATGGGCGTGTTCGCATTGATTTCGTTAAGTATTATACGATGCTTGCGCAGTGGGCAGTCCACGGGACTGGGCACTATGTGTGATTCCTTGAAAAAGGTGCTAATTGCCAATTGTGCCTTGGATTCCTGTTCGGGATCCGGCGAGTCATGAAATTGGGTCTCATGCGGCTCCACATCAGCGGGCTTCAGCTGCGCCACCTCTTCAATGTCCCATTCGAATTGCGTGGAAGAGAGCTGTGGAGTACGCGAGCGACACTGAAAGAGTGAGGGGCTAGAAAGAGCAACAAGACATTAATAGATAGCATTGATCAAAAATGGATTCGAGGCTCACCTGGCTATCAATGGTAAATGCAGGCGCTCTGCTAGAGCGCCCTCAAAAGGATTTCGCACCTTCTGTAGTCGTTTGGGTGGCGGTGTGCACACCGTGCCACATAATTGGGGGCTACACTTTGATTTATTCGATTTGGCGCCATTCGTTGGCGTTGCAGACGCCGCTGCTATAAAATGGTTGCTGTTGCTGCTGCCGCTGTTACTGCTGCTGCGTCTGCCGCTCGTTGTAACGCGGCATTTGAGCTCATTTAAGCTGGCATAATATCGAGTCTTAAGTGCTTGCGGCGTGCTCACCTCATCCGTATACATTTTTATTTGAAAATATATTGAATAATTTTGGTTCTGTTTGATTGAAAATTTATACAATTTTTCTTGCACCGCTGCCTGGATGCAGGCAGCTGTCAGTATATTTCAAATGTGACAGTGCTGTAAAGCGATTGCAAAAATTTATCGATGACGCCAGCTCAGACGTTGGCTGTTTGAATACCAGAGCGCCAACACTAGTTTTTTTTATGTAAAAGTATATATTAACTTACGTTAAAGTCTTTTAATTTTAATGTTTGAGCATCCAAGACGTATAGTGCTTTTGAATTGAATGAATTGTTAAACAAATCTCCAAAACACTGCCCAAAACACAGAAAACTTTCGTAGTTGCAAGTAACCCCTGGCAAAATTGTACGCAGCCATCGATGCTTGTGATATCATTTGCAGCATACTGTTAAACTAAAGTTAAAAATAATTACATATAAATAAAACATATTCCATCTACAAAAATCAACTAAACATCGCAACTATGTTTATTGCATTAGTAAGAATTTTCAATTGCCATAATCGCTTATGACTATTATCGTTATCGCTTTCACACAGTTGATAAATGAGCGCCGATTTTAAAAGCAACAGAAATGATTGGGGTACTGTTCAAAGACTATTTTTATGTAAAGAGCAGTTCCGTTACTCTTAATATTAACTAAAGTCTCACAAAAATTTAAAATATGTATATATTTGAATAGTATATATCTTAATAATTTGTTGTACTGGTTTTTAAAAGAACGCTTAACTTATTGTTACACAATAGCGTGTTTTGTTTACGTTTAGTTTGAGATTACATTTGAACTTTGCTCTAAACCGCAAAAGAATATAAAATATATAAAATAACTTGATATGTTTGACATATGTAAGAAAACTACTTCCTAAACGTTGGTATCGTGAATCGTTCAACCAATTAAATTAACTTACTCAGCGTATTAAAATTCTAATTTCAGTCCGCATTTGATATCTAGTTTTTAGTTTCCCAGACTAATGCGAAACCCCTATCTCTACTCTATATTCTAAATTATTTATTTATTTTTTTTTTATTGATTTTAATCTCTAATTGCAAATATATTGTGAGTTCAAAAATCTTAACTAGCAAATTATTCAAATTTATCGTGGGATTTAGCAATTAATTTTTTTTTTTATTTTCAATCGCAATTGATTCCCAAATCCAGTTTGATTTACATTTTACACTGAGCCAAAAACATAAACAAACAAAATATATATATATATATATTTTTTTCGTCTTTCTAAGTTTGGCAGCAAGCAATTGAATTATTTGTTTTATATGCTCACACTTCCTCACTTCAAACTGTAGCTGTGCTACATTCACTTTTAAATAATAAATGCGGTGCAGAATTATTCTTATTGCGTATTTATTATAATTCTATCCAAACGTCGATCCTATTCACATTCTCTTAGAGAAGTAAGTAACAACGATTATTACTATCGATTACAACTATCGTAAAACTATGTTAACTTTGTGGTGGTATGTATATTAGTGAAGATGAGGCTGCTAGTGTGACCGCCACAGCTACTCCCCTCCTCAGTGATGTGTTGAGTTTATTGACGAGATTTAACACATCGATTTGTCTGGTATGTTTGAAGAGGCTTAACTGTAGTATCGGGATCTATGACACAGAATGCTGGTTTGAGTCTCTCTACTGATATGTTGTGTGTGGTTCCATTGATGCTGATTGCAAAAAGTCGATCAGTAATCCGTTCTTTAATTTCATGTGGTCCAGTGTAGGGAGGCTCAAGCGGTTGTTTGACGTGGTCGCTTCGCAGGAATACATGGCTGCATGAATATAGATTTTTATGTATGAAGGCTGTTTTGTTAGTGTGATGTATAACAGGTGAAGGGCGGACTTGGCGGATGTAATCACGGAATTTGGTTAGGAATTGTGTTGGATCATCTGGTTCATCATTATGTGCAAAAAATTCTCCAGGGAGGCGTATATCTGTACCGTATAGCATTTCGGCAGCGGACGAATTTATGTCTTCTTTGTAACAAGTTCGAAGTCCTAAAAGTACAGTTGGCAAGATTTCTAACCAAGGCGTTTGTCGGTTGCACATTAAAGCTGCTTTAAGTGAGCGATGCCAGCGTTCTATCATTCCGTTGGATGCAGGATGATATGGAGACGTGCGTATTCGCTGTGCTCCTATCATGTTTGTCAGTGATTCGAATAGAGATGATTCAAATTGTGTTCCTTGGTCCGTTGATATTGTTTTTGGAGCCCCGAATCGGGCAATCCAAGATCTGAAAAATGCTGTTGCCACTGTGTCGGCAGTCATGTTTTGGATTGGAGCTATTTCTGGCCAACGAGTGAACCTGTCGATCATTGTAAGACAGTATTTGTACCCTTTGTACTCTGGGACTACGATGATGTCGATATGAACGTGTTCAAAGCGTTTGTCCACTTGACGAAAGTGCTGAGGTACAAGTTGATTGTGTCGTTGGATTTTTGAGCGTTGACAGTCGTTGCATTCGTTGACCCATTGGTTAATGTCACGACGCATAAATGGCCAGACATACTTTTTTGAAATTTGTTTAATGCTTGCTTTTTTTCCAGGATGTGAAAGGAGATGGACAGATGAAAAAATTTGTTTGCGAAGTGGCTTTGGTATGTAAGGTCGTACTTCGGATGTCTGTATGTCACAGTAAATTTCGAAATCTGGTGGGAGTTTTGTTTTCTGTAGTTTCAATGATGTGCTTCCTTGGAGAAGCTGTTTTAATTCATCATCATTTTGTTGGAGTTCTTGAATTGAACGAAGAGATACTATTTCAGGCATGTTTATTTGATTGATGCGGGATAGGGCATCTGCTACAATGTTGTTTGAACCAGATACGTGTACAATATTGGTGGTAAATTGTGCGATATAACTGAGATGACGTATTTGCATTGGAGATGCTTTGTCCAGTTTTTGTTGGAAAGCATAAATCAAGGGCTTGTGGTCAGTTTGTATGACAAAATCTCGGCCTTCCAAAATATGCTTAAAATGTTTGATAGATAAATAAATTGCTAGGAGCTCTTTATCATATGCACTGTAGTTTTGTTGGGCATTTTTGAGTTTGGTTGAGAAAAAGCCAATTGAATTCATTTGCTTATTCACGATCTGTTGGAGATGCGCACCTGCAGCGATGTCCGATGCATCTGTAGATAATACAAAGGGACATCCTGGGACAATGAAATTTAAAAGGGTGTTGGCCGCAAGGCTTGACTTGCAAGTCGAAAAAGCATTTTCTAGCTCTGGTGTCCATGTAACAGGTGTGCGATCGTTTTTCTTTGACTCCTTGCATTGCCCTGTGAGCAGTGCTTGTGAGTCTGAGGCAAGTGGAATGAACTTCCGAAAATAGTTTAGAGCGCCAAGAAAACGGCGTAGCTCCATGATGTTATTGGGTTTAGGGTAATTTTGGATGGCTTCTACTCTGTCTTTAGGTGGTGACATACCGTTAATGGAAATATTGTAGCCCAGAAATGTGAGTTGTTTTTTGCCAAATTCACATTTGGAAGCATTAATTGACAAATTGAAATTTTTAAGTTTTTCGAATACTGCTTTGAGATGAATTTCGTGTTCCTCGAGACTGGACGAGAAAACGAGGATGTCGTCGATGTAACAAAAAACATGATCATCGTCTCGGAAAATAGAATCCATGTGTCGTTGAAATGTCTGTGTAGCATTTTTGAGGCCAAACGGCATTACAACAAATTCGAACAATCCAATGGGTGTATTAACAGCCGTTTTTTGGATGTCAGGTGGATTCATGGGAATGTTGTAGTATGCTTTGTTAAGATCAATTTTTGAGAAAATTGTCTTACCGTGAAGCCTGTCGCTGATGTCGTCGATAAAAGGAATCGGATAGCGATCTGGTTGAGTGAGAGCATTAAGTCTTCTGTAGTCGCCGCAAGCCCGCCACCCACCGGTCTTCTTCTTGACAAGATGGATGGGGCTGGACCATGGACTACTTGAGGGGCGGATAATGCCAAGTTGCAGAAGCTCCTTGAACTCTGCTTTGATGACTTCTAGTTTTTCTCCTGTGTATCGTCGTTTAGCTTCTGCTACTGGTTGGCCAGTGGTGATAATGTGATGAGAAATTTCACCTGACTCTGGCCGATTGTAGGTGTTGATGCTCGTTAAATTTATATATTTGTTGATAATATGATTAAATTTAGACGAAGGGTCGATTGTGAGGATACTCTTTTGGTCATCTTTACGGGCGTCTCCGTTGCTTTTGAGATCAGTGACTGGATCGATGAGTCGTTTTGATTTCAGATCCAGTGTTAATCCGAACTGAGCCAAGAAATCAGCGCCTATGATGGCTGATTTGACGTCAGCTACGATGAATTTCCATTTATATGATCGCCGAAGGCCTAAATTGACTTCAAGCTGTTTGGTACCAAATGTGCGGATAGTCGTATTGTTCGCTGCGAACAGGTTGAGATCGTTTGAGGTTGAGTTTCGGCTGTATGTTGCAAAGTGTCTGGGTAGAACTGAAACGATAGAGCCGGAGTCGATTAAAAATGTTGTTCGATTCTTGGAATCAAAAATGTGCAGTCTTTTTTCGGTATAAGGAACGCTGGATGGGCTGCCGTCAGCTGCACAAAGTGGCGACAGCTGATTTAGTTTTCCGGTTGATTGTTTGTGCATCCGAACTCGCATGGCTGTACACATCTCTTTGCTGCTCGGCCGAAACGAATGTGGTATTTGCACACTTTCTGCTGTAGAATCGGAGTTGACGATGTTGGTCGGTTGTAGTTATTCTGCTCCCGTACAGAATTGTTGTTTGTCGGCTTTAAAGACGCTTGATTCAACTGTTGAACCATTTTTTGTATGGACATCTCCATGGCACTCAGGCGACTATCGATGCTGTTCGTCTTGGAGCTTTGGATTGCTTCACAGTAGTTTGCAGTTGGTAAATTGTCATATATACGATCTGCAATTTCATCCAAGCTTTCCGTGTTTTGGACTTTGTATGCACAGAGAATGGTTCGAATGCTGCTCGGAAGGCGTTGCATCCATAATGTTGTAATTCCCTCGCTCGATATTGAATTGTCGGCCAAATCGCGCATTTCTCGAAGTAATATACTGGGTTTTTTGTTTGAGACTTCGGTTTCTGTTAGAAGCCTGACCAGTTTTTTTTCTCGAGAATCGCCAAATCTTGCAGTGAGTTCTTTTTTTAGCTTGTCATATTTGCCGGATTCTGGTGGGTTTTTGGCAACATCGGAAATCTGATGTAGAGTGTCTGTATCTAACGCAGTCATGACGGTGTAAAATTTGGCTTGATCCGATTTAATATTATGGATGTGTAACAGTGCATCAATCTGTGTGAACCACAATTCTGGATCAGTAACCATGAATTGTGGAAAGCGAATTGTGTTAATTGCGTTCACAGAATTTGAGTCAGTGGCTGTGACTAGTGCGTGCTTGCTGTCGTTTCCAACTTGTTCGTGCATGTCGTCGTTATTTGAGACTATGGCAGCGGTAGCTTGGGTGGCAGCAGCAGCAGATGTCGAGGCTTCTTCGTCGCGAGTTACAACCATTTTCACTTAATATTCAGTTCTTTCTAAGTCGGGGTCACCATATGTAGCTGTGCTACATTCACTTTTAAATAATAAATGCGGTGCAGAATTATTCTTATTGCGTATTTATTATAATTCTATCCAAACGTCGATCCTATTCACATTCTCTTAGAGAAGTAAGTAACAACGATTATTACTATCGATTACAACTATCGTAAAACTATGTTAACTTTGTGGTGGTATGTATATTAGTGAAGATGAGGCTGCTAGTGTGACCGCCACAAAACAGTATCACGGAGCGCCATCTATTGTTTATGTTTATACAACTCTATTAGTTCAGATACAACAGATAACTTTGTTTATCTTCGCTTCAAATTGTTCGTTTCAAAAAAAATAAATAAATAATATTAAGTAAGTTTACTTATATATAGGGTATTTAGTAGCCCTTCATTCGAACTGTTCTAATTGCGATCTCCGATGGGGATAAACAAATTTAACGCCTTTTTTTACAATTGTTTGGGTTCGTTAAATGACTAAATTAGGCTTACAAAAAAAAAAGCTAACAGGGCATAAACATGTTGGCCAATTTGTTATAAAAGCGGTAGTCGGGGCAGCTGCTCGAGCAGATGAAGCTGACTACAGATGAAAATAGAACGGATCGACTAGTCTAATCTGAACGACCTCAAAATGTGCGGCATCTTGGCCATATTTTCGGGAACTGGAGAGGCGATTGGAGCAAGGAGTATTCAGGGCTGCGAGTATTGCCTGCGGGAGCTGGCCTATAGGCAGAGTGGCAAGCAACGTCATCGCGGACCCGATGATACGGGCGTGCTGGTGATAAAGGAGCAGGGCGTGGCCTTGGTGCATGAACGTCTGGCTGTCATTGGCGTGGAGACGGGTCATCAGCCGCTGTTGTCGCAGGACGGCAACGTTGCCCTGATTGCCAACGGCGAGATCTACAACTATAAGCAGCTGGCCGAACAGATTGGCAAACACTTGCCTGGCTATCGGCCCAAGAGCGATTGCAATGTGATCATCGAGCTGTACGAGGAGCACGGCCAGGAGCTGCTTCAACACATCACTGGTATGTTCAGCTTTGTGCTCTACGATCGTCGCAGCCGCCAACTGCTGGTGGCCCGCGATCCCTTTGGCATTATTCCGCTCTACATAGGCCAGGATGCGCAGGGCAATTGGTGGTTCGCCTCGGAAATGAAGTGCCTGATGGGCATGTGCGAGAAGTTGCAGATTTTTCCACCCGGCCATCTGGCAGCAGGCACAGTGAAGCAGCAGCTCCAACCTGTGCGCTACTACAACCCCACCTGGCGGAAGGAGACGCCCACGCGGCCGGTGAATCTTCAGGTGCTGCGCCAGCAACTGGAGCTGGCTGTGCGTTCCCATTTGCAGTGCGATGTGCCATTTGGTGCGCTGCTCTCTGGGGGCGTAGACTCCAGCCTGATAGCTTCCATAGCTGCCAGGATCATGAAGGAACGTGATCCTGGCTATAAGCTGCGCACCTTCTCGGTGGGCATGCCCGGCTCGCCGGATTTCGAGCACGCGCGCCTGGTCGCCCAGCACATTGGCAGCCAGCACACCGAGATCAGCTTTACCGTAGAGGATTGCCTGGATGGGCTGCGCGATCTGATCTATCACCTGGAATCATACGACATCGCCACTGTGCGCTGCAGCCTACCCATGTTTTACCTGTCCAGGCATGTGAAGAGCACTGGCATCAAGATGATCCTCTCGGGCGAGGGCGCCGATGAGATCTTTGGCGGGTATCTCTACTTCCACAAGGCGCCAAACTACGAGCAGTTCCACGAGGAGATGGTCACAATCTGCGAGCGGCTGCACGTCTCCGATATATTGCGCGCCAACAAGGTTACCATGTCCAAGGGGCTGGAGCTGCGTGTACCCTTCCTGGACACCCAGCTGGTGAACCATGTGATGAGTATACGGCCGCAGGACAAGATTCCAGGCGCATTGAATGAGTTCGGAGGGGAGCGCAAGTGGCGCATGGAGAAGTTTGTGCTGCGTGAAGCCTTTGCTGGAGATTATCTGCCAGATGCTGTGCTCTGGCGCCAGAAGGAACAGTTCTCGGATGGCGTGGGCTATGATCTCATCGATGCTCTGCCCGAGTTTGCGGCGCGTCATGTGACCGACGCACAACTTCAAGCGGCAGAGCAGCGGTTTCCAATAAATCCGCCCAACACCAAGGAGGGCTACTACTATCGTTGTATCTTCGAGGAGCAGTTCCCTGGAACTGCAGCTGCCAGCACTGTGGCGAAGTGGGCGCCACGCCAGGACTGGGGCTGTCCAGAGGATCCATCGGGGAGGGCGCAGTCGGCCCATAATAAGGCCTATGGCAAGTGTTAAGTATTTGTGTATAATTCCATTTCAGTTGTTCAAATGCTATTTAAAATAATAATTAAAATAAAACTGTTATATAATGAAATATACAATTTCCAATAATAAATTCGTTTTCCCAAACCAAAACCTTTTTAATTTAATTAAACAGCAATTAACCCACAGGCGAAAAACAATTGCTATTGATCCCGATTGAACCGAATCAAAATGCAATCAAAGAACAGTTATTTAATTGCCGCTATGCTTTTGAATTTTAAATTGCACGTGCGACCTATAAATAGAACGCTCATTAAAGCAAGATAAGGGAGAGAGAGAGAGATGGCCAGCCACTCTGTTAAAAGAATCAACAGGTTGCGCAAAGAGCATTTCCCTTCTGGTGTTAGCTAACAGCTCTGTTGTGACGTCACATTTCAAATTTATTGGGCACTTCAGCAGAGATTGGACAAATGATCCAAAACAACCAAAAAAAAAAAATTTAATTCCGATAGTACGTTCCTTACGTCTGCTGATTTTAAGATACAGATATAGTATCAAAGCTGCGTGTAGTCACACTATCAAACTAGTAGAGCGCTTTGCATAACCTGTTATCACTCATTCCATGGTATGATGCAATATCTTGAATATGTACATAATGCAAAATTGATAAAACAGAACGTTCGCAGCGTAAACTTTAACAGTTGAAGTTTAGCTGCGTTTAGTGACAGACGCTTAATAGTGAAACTAAAATAACGCGATTCAAGTAACGGTTAATTAAATTTCAGAATAATGTGCGGCATATTTGCAATATTCTCCAGTGATGGAGCACCCATAGAGGCACAGTGCTTGGAGGGCTGCAAGCACAGTCTGCGCGAGCTGGCCTACAGGCAGAGTGGCAGACAGCGACATCGTGGACCTGATTCGACGGGCGTGCAGATTATACCAGAACAAGGAGTGGTAATGGTCCACGAGCGTCTGCGAATTGTGGGCGTCGAGCTGGGCGATCAGCCGTTTGTCTCGGATGATGGCAACCTAATGCTTGTGGCCAATGGTGAGATTTACAACTACCTGGAGCTATCGGCACAGATAGCAAAGAGACGTGGCCAATACAAGCCGAAAAGTGATTGCCACGTCATATTGGAGTTGTACAAAGATTTTGGCGTTGAACTATTGCAACACATCACGGGCATGTTCGCGTTTGCACTGTACGATAAGTCCAGCAAGGAGGTGCTACTGGCACGAGATCCCTTTGGCATTATACCCATGTACATTGGGGAGGATGCCCAGGGCAACATATGGGTGGCATCCGAAATGAAGTGTCTGACCGCTTGCTGCAAGCAGGTGGAGACTTTTACGCCGGGCGAGGCTCGCTTCGGACGAGTGGGCGCCATGCGACGCTGGCGATACTTTGAGCAGCCCTGGATGCAGCAACTGCCCAGCTTGCCCTGCGACCTATCGCTGCTGCGGAGCAGCTTGGAGTCTGCCGTGCGCACGCATCTGCACTGTGACGTGCACTTTGGCGCACTGCTCTCGGGGGGCGTCGATTCCAGCCTGATAGCTTCGATTGCCACCAAGATTATGCGCGAGACCGATCCGAACTACAGATTGAAGACATTCTCGGTGGGCCTGCGAGATGCGCCGGACTTTGAGGCAGCGCGACAAGTTGCCAAGTTCATTGGCAGCGACCACACGGAGCTTATTTTTGAGATCGAGGATGCACTGGACGGCATTAGGGATATTGTCTACCATCTGGAGACCTACGATGTGACCACTGTCAGATGCAGCCTGCCCATGCTGCTGTTAGCTCGCTACATAAAGAGCACCGGCATCAAGATGATCCTATCGGGCGAGGGCGCGGACGAGATATTTGGTGGATATCTCTACTTCCATAAGGCGCCCAATTACGAACAGTTCCACGAGGAGTTGGTGAAGCGAGTGCAACAGTTGCATTTGTCTGATTGCTTGCGTGCCAACAAGGTATCCATGGCCAAGGGCGTGGAGCTGCGTGTGCCCTTCTTGGACACGGAGTTCGTCAACTATGTGATGAACATTCGGCCGCAGGATAAGATTCCTGGGCCACTCAACGAGTTCAAGAACGAACAGAAGTCCAGGCTGGAGAAGTATGTGTTGCGCGCTGCCTTTGCCGAGGACTATCTGCCAGATTCTGTGTTGTGGCGCCAGAAGGAACAATTCTCCGATGGTGTCGGCTACGAATGGATTAATAGCATTCGCCGCGTGGCCACCAGCCACGTAGACGATGCAGAGTTTGCATTGGCCGCCGAGAGATTTCCACACAACACGCCAACAACTAAGGAGGCGTTTTACTATCGCACCATCTTTGAGCAACAGTTTCCTGGAGAGGCCGCAGCACGTACGGTGGTACGGTGGGTGCCACGCCTGGATTGGGGCTGCCCAGAAGATCCGTCGGGCCGGGCACAGGCAGTGCACCAGAATAGTTCAAAGTAATAAAAGACTGATTAGCTTAAGTTGCACATAAATAAATTTTTATTACTCTAATTTCAATTCCAACCAAAGTAATTTGATCACAAAAGAAAGCGTATTGTATACAATAAATTGATGGAAAAAAAAGGAAACAAATACAAAAGAAAAAATTCCACGTTGCATTTTGATATTTTTTATTATACAGACCCATTGTTGGCAGTTTTCAGACCGTATCGTTTTGCATAGTTTTTATTGCTGACCCAGCTGTCTTCCTTCCAACCTTTATCAAGGTCTTAAATGTTGAACAAAAAGCAAATATCACTAACCATACCATATGGTTAGTGCAAATATATTTTAATGAGATTAAATATATGCGCTATTTACGTTAGGTGCTACCAGACTGTTGCAATCAGATATATTTTACTACCGATAAGTGGATAGCAGCTGCAACCCTGTATATGTTATCGATGTGACGACTCGTATCGATTTATGGCAACAACCGATGAGCAAGAAGAGGAATTTTTCGCAACGCGCAACAAAATCGGTGTTAAATTAATGTAAAAAGTGTGAAAAGAATTTAAAAAATAGGCTAAATAACAACCCAACCTTGGAAATGTGCAACAAAATGTGATGTTTGTTAAATCGAGCAACCGCAACGCGGACAAATTGCCAGTGCAAATCTGACCCATGAGCAATGAGAGAGGGAGAGAGAAATAGAATAAGAGAACATACACAGGCAAACGGCGCGTCAGTGAAAAAGTTCACAAATTCAGCCAACAGCAGCAGCAGACGAGACTTTGAAGACGTTGGAATTTGTGTTGAACCCGCGGCAGCCCGACGGCGCTGCGACTGCGACGGCGACGAACACCTCTGGCAGTCAGCAATAACGGTAGACGAAAGAGCAAGAGAGCAGTGATATTGCAACAATAACAACAACAACAAATGACATTTAACTTTTTAAAGTGAAACTGCGCTCAACAACAACAATAATAATAATAAAAATAAAGAAGTGGGTGAGCGCGGAGGCAACAATAAGCGCAAAACTGTGATCTCCCATCTGGCAATTGTTCAATTGGCTGTGCTTGAAACGACATAGAATTTATTTAATACCCGTATTTGTGTGCATTACAAATTGTTTGTTCAATTTCCAACTGGAAAATCAATTTTGAACATTGCCCAAGGCGGCCAACAAGCACCAGCAGCGGCAGCAGCAGAGAAGCAGTTGCTGTTGCTGTTGCTGGCGTCAGACCCAACCCAAAACAAAAAAAATTGAGCGTAATACAAAGAGAGGGAGCCGAAGCAGAAGAAGAACCAGCAGCCGGATTTGCAAATAAAGTGAGTATTTATTTTGGCATGTGTGTGCGATAGAGAGAGCGCGAGTGAGAGGAGAAAACTGTGCGTATCTGTGAGCGTGTTAAAAAAAGATCATGCAACTATTTGGCCAAGACACGCATTCGCATTCGCCTCCGCTTCCGTTTTTTTATTTTTATTTATTTTTTTCGTTTTCATGTGACATTTAAATTTGATAAATTCGCCCTCGGACAGTCCAATTGGAACAGCTGCTGCTTGTTTCTCAAAATTAACAGCGTGGCTTCTGCCTTATATCAACTAGCCGTATCTTATCGTTTAGTTGGAGTTGAAAACGTTCTAAAAATGCTAGCAGTTACGAAAGCTACGCCCAGCGCTTTATAATAATTTCAGTTGCTCTTGCTGTTGGTGTTGTTTTATTATAAATAGAAAATTGCGTATGCAATGCTAATTTGTTGCTTGTTCGCTTAAAGTTCTCTCTCTCCCTCTCTCTCTCTCTCTCTCTCTCTCTCTCTCTCTCTCTCTCTCTCTCTCGCTTGAACAAACAAGTCGCTGTTGTTGCTTAGTAATTGTCGACACACTCTTCTACCTCTACAACTTGCTGTTGGCTGTCATATTATCTCATTTAGCTATTTCCATAAATATGTTGTTTCTTTTTGTTACGCTGCTTCGTTGTTTTTGTTGCGGTCTCTTTTTGGCTCTCTCTCACCCATAGACGGCTTGACGTCGACGTCGCTGCCGCTGGCGCTGCAGCTATTAACAGCGACGCTCGTCATTTACCGTTTATGTCGCTTCCGTAACCAGAGCCAGTAACAGCTGAAGTCGCGGCAGCGCCTCAACCTTTTTGGGTTATTGTTTATAGTTTTTTTATTTTTGTATTATTATTTTTGTAGTTTTTGGACATTTAACTGTCTATATCCAACCTAACCCACCCACCCACAAATCGAGCGGCACTCCAATCGTCACGCTCAACGCGGTGAGATGATTCATATTTGTGAACAACGACGACGTAACAACGCCCCTCTCTCACCTACAACTCCCACCTGCCCCCTGCACATTGTGTGCCACCACTACACTGTCATTCCAGCACTGCCATCTGCCAGTGTCCGTGCATGTGCTCATTCTCCCACCCGCACAGCCATTCACCTACTTTTCGCAGCCCAAACACTGACTTCATTTTTCACACACGAACGCATACGCACACACGTACGCACGCATGCAAACACAAACACACACACACACACACACACTCTCACGCATACTCAGGCACATGGATAAACACATAAATTGTTGCCCATTTTGCACGTTTGTGCGACTGTTGCTTGTGCTTCTTCTTCTTATTCGAGTTACGAATCGTAGCAGTTGCTTCTTCTTTTGCTGCATTTAATGTGCGCGCGCGCAGTTCACAGTTTGAATTGTGCGCGATATTTGAAATGGATTTATTTTGGTTTCATTTATTTTATTTTATTTTGTTTCATTTCAAAATTAATTTTTGTGGGTTTTCTCAAGAATTTTATTATTTTTGAAAACTATATTTTTTTTTAGCTTTGTCAAAATTTTTGCAAATTTTTATTTGTTTGGTATTGTTATTCTTGACTTTTAAATCATTAACTGAACAAATTAAGCAGTCTGCAATAATTCGAATGTTTTATTTAGAACGAACCAAAAGAGAATCAAATCTGTTTCCCATATGTAGCGCAATTCGTTTTCTTATGCATTTCATCTGCTCAGATTACATTGACCTGCATTGCATGGTACCACAGAGACGTGTGGCATGAATATTTAATACAATTTGCTAAAGCCAAAAGCTAAAATCAATTTTTATATCCATTCACTTTTATTGCAGCTGCATCACACACACAAACACACACCTACTAGAATAAAGAGAGAGAGGGAGAATGGCGTACCGCAAGCCAAGCGATTTGGATGGCTTCATTCAACAGATGCCAAAGGCGGATATGCGCGTCAAGGTCCAATTGGCTGAGGATCTGGTGACATTCCTCAGCGACGACACCAATTCAATTGTGTGCACAGACATGGGCTTCCTCATTGACAACCTGATGCCCTGGCTGACGGGCAGTCACTTCAAGATCGCACAAAAGTCACTCGAGGCCTTCTCGGAGTTGATCAAGCGCTTGGGCTCCGACTTCAATGCGTACACGGCCACAGTGCTGCCCCATGTGATCGATCGCCTCGGCGACAGTCGCGACACAGTGCGCGAGAAGGCGCAGCTGCTGCTCCGCGATCTGATGGAGCACAAAGTGCTGTCGCCCCAGACGCTAATTGACAAGCTGGCCACCAGCTGCTTCAAGCACAAGAATGCCAAAGTGCGCGAGGAGTTCCTGCAGACAATTGTGAATGCGCTCAACGAGTATGGCACCCAGCAGCTCAGCGTGCGGGTGTACATAACGCCAGTGTGTGCGCTGCTCGGTGATCCCACGGTGAATGTGCGCGAGGCGGCCATACAGACGCTGGTGGAGATCTACAAGCATGTGGGCGATCGCTTGCGGCCGGATCTGCGACGCATAGACGATATGCCCGCCTCGAAGTTGGCGCTGCTGGAGCAGAAGTTCGATCAAGTGAAACTGGAGGGGCTGCTGCTGCCCTCGGCTCTGCGCAATGGCAGCAATGGAAATGGACTGGACGAAGCGGACAATATCTCTGTGCGCGAGCGACCCACAAAGATTGTCAAGCGGCAGCTGCACTCGGCCACGTCGTTGCAGCGCCAGAAGCCAACGCCGAATGATGTGGCCGGTGATGCGGGCGCCGTGACGATGGAGATATTTGAGGCCAGCTTTGAGCAGGTGCCGCAATTGACTATCTTCCATGCCAAGGACATGGATGACATATACAAGCAGATCGTAGTTATTATTAGCGATAAGAATGCCGATTGGGAGAAGCGTGTGGATGCGTTCAAGAAGGTGCGCGCTCTGCTGATACTCAACTATCAGGCGCAGCAGCAATTTATGACTGTGCAGCTGAAGGATTTATCCCTGGCGTTCCTCGACGTATTGAAGGAGGAGCTACGCTCGCAGGTGATAAGGGAGGCGTGCATCACCATTGCGTACATGTCCAAGACGTTGCGCAACAAACTGGACTCGTTCTGCTGGAGCATACTGGAGCAGCTGATACAGCTGATCCAGAACTCGGCCAAGGTGATTGCATCGGCCTCGACGCTGGCCCTCAAATATATCATCAAATATACGCACGCGCCGAAGCTGCTGAAGATCTACTTAGAGACGTTGCAGCAGTCCAAGTCGAAGGACATCCGCTCGACGCTCTGCGAGCTGATGGTGTTGCTCTTCGAGGAGTGGCAAACGAAATCCTTGGAACGACACGCTCTCATCCTGCGCGACACGCTCAAGAAGTCCATTGGCGATGCGGACAGCGAAGCGCGTCGTCATTCCCGGCTCGCCTACTGGGCTTTTCGTCGCCACTTTCCCGAGCTGGCGGATCAGATCTATGGCAGTTTGGACATAGCCGCGCAGCGGGCATTGGAACGGGAGCGCGACGGTGGCAGCAACAGCTCCAACGGCAGCGTACAGTCGCGCCCGACGGCACCGTCACGCATTGGACGCAGCACCACGAACACGCTGCAGAAGTCGACGCCTAGCATGCGCTCCATCTCGGCCGTGGACACAGCGGCGGCACAGCGCGCCAAGGCACGGGCTCAATACACGCTCTACTCGAGGCAGAAGAAGCCCGTGGTGCCTGTCACAAACAGTAATCTTCATGCTGGCAGCGAGCGAGCAGCGAGCACAGCTGGCAGTGGCTCGTTACCACGGCCACGCCTCAATTCCAATAGCGGCCACCAGAACGTCTCGCCGGGCACGGTGACGCCCACCACACGCATTGGACGCACACGTGCTGGCGTCTCGCAATCCCAGCCCGGATCGCGTTCCACGTCGCCCAGCACCAAGCTGCGTGATCACTATGGCATGGGTGGCTACTTTCGAGGCGGTGCCACCGGGGCCATACCCAAAAAGGCGTCCGGCATACCGCGCAGCACCGCCAGCTCTAGGGAGACAAGCCCCAGTCGCCTGGGCAGCGGCGGCGGACTAATGAAGCGCAGCATCTACTCGACCGGCTCCAGTGCGCGACGCACACCCGAACGCAATAATCCCGTGCGCAGCACAGCTGCCTCCCGCCTGCTGGCCCAATCCCGCGAAGCAGAACTCTCGCTGAGCGGCGGCGTCAATACGGGCGATGGCGACATGGCCGACTATGTGTCCGGCGACTTTATGCGCAGCGGTGGCATCCGCATGGGACGCAAGCTGCTGGGCCGTGATGAGTCGGACGACATTGATTCGGAGGCGAGCTCTGTGTGCTCGGAGCGCTCCTTTGACTCGAGCTATACGCGCGGCAACAATTCCATGTCGAACTATTCGCTGAGCGGGTCACGGAATCGCCTCGATTGGAATACGCAGCGGGCGCCCTTCGACGACATTGACACAATTATCCAATACTGCGCCTCCACGCACTGGGGCGAGCGCAAGGACGGCCTGATCAGCCTCACCCAGTATCTGGCCGACGGCAAGGAGCTGACACAACAGCAGCTGCAATGCGTCCTGGACATGTTTCGCAAAATGTTTATGGATACGCACACTAAAGTCTACTCTTTGTTTTTAGATACGGTCACTGAGCTGATTCTGGTGCATGCACCCGAGCTCCACGACTGGCTGTTCATACTGCTGACGCGGCTGTTCAATAAGCTGGGCACAGATCTGCTCAACTCGATGCACAGCAAGATCTGGAAGACACTTCAAGTGGTCCACGAATACTTTCCGACGCAGCTGCAGCTCAAGGAGCTCTTCCGCATCATATCGGACAACACACAGACTCCGACAACAAAAACACGCATCGCCATTCTGCGCTTCCTCGCCGAGCTCGTCAACACGTACGGCAAGAGCAGCGACTTTCCCAGCGATCAGAACCAGAGCTGTGAGCGCACCATCCTGAAGCTCGCCCAAATGGCCGGCGATCACAAGTCGATGGAACTGCGCTCGCAGGCGCGCCAATGTCTCGTTGCGCTGTACAATCTGAATACGCCGCAGATGACGAAAATGCTAGCGGCGCTACCCAAGGGCTACCAGGATACGGCACGGCTGTGCATCCAATCGAATATCCGGCGACAGAGCAGCGGCGCAAACTCGCCGAGCAGCTCGCCGCTGAGCAGCAGCAGCCCAAAGCCGCTACAGAGTCCGAGTGTTGGGCCCTTCTCCTCGCTCAATATGCACATGAATTCTAGTCCGCGCTCACGGCAATCATCTGTGGAACAGGAGATGAACTATGGCTTCTCCGAGCTGGAGGTGCAGCACAATATACAAAAGACCTCCGAGGAGATACGTTCCTGCTTTGCGGGCGGCCAATACCAATCTCTCGCGCCCAATGGCTACAATGGACATCATCTGCAATTTGCCCTCGATCAGCAGCAGCAGCAGCAACAGCTGCAGTCCGGTCGGGATATGACAGCGCAGCAGGACTCGCTGTCATCGAATTCGAAAACCCAATCGTCGGCCAACACCACGCAATCGAATACGCCAGAATCGGCAACGATGCGACTGGACACAGCAGCTACGCCAGCTCAGCCAACGGTAAAGATTTCACTGCTCGTTGCAGAGAATGGGGAGCTGATACTGCCGGGCAATCTGCTCGAGAGCGAGGTGATGCGCGTCGCTTTAACACTCAATAAGGATCAGCCCGTGGAGCATCTGCAGACGGCGCTGGCCAATCTGGGCATCTGCATACGTGGCGGCAACTGCGAGCTGCCCAACAAGCACTTCAAGTCGATAATGCGAATGCTGCTGCACATGCTCGAGGCGGAGAATACGGATGTGATTATCTCTGGCCTGCACGTGTTGAGCAAGATTGTGCGCAGCGAAAAGATGCGGCACAATTGGCTGAACTTCCTCGAGCTGATCCTGCTGAAGATCATGAACTGCTATCAGCACAGCAAGGAGGCGCTGCGCGAGATAGACACGATGATACCGCGGATAGCGCCAGCCCTGCCCCTGGATCTGACCATTAACATTGTGAATCCGGTGATTGCGACTGGCGCCTTTCCAGCCAATCTGTGCGCCATCAAAATTCTGCTCGAGGTAACCGAACAGCATGGCTCCGAGATAACAGATGCTCACCTGGACACAGTGTTCCCGAATCTGGCACGATCTGCTGACGATCTGCAGTCGATGGTGCGCAAGGCGGCGGTGTTCTGCATTGTCAAGCTGTATCTCGTGCTCGGCGAGGAGAAGCTGAAGCCGAAGCTCTCGGTGATGAATCCCAGCAAGGTGCGTCTGCTCAACGTCTACATTGAGAAGCAGCGCAACTCCAGCACCAACTCGGCCGGCGGCTCCACTAAGAACTCTTCGGCGGCATCGTCCTCATGATTGCGAGCCAACATCCAAAGCTCACACACACACGCAACACACTCAACACACGACACACACACAGACACGTCGTCTCTTAGCTTATGCAAAAAGTGAAAAAAGAAAACTAAAAAAAAAAAAAAACGATATATATATATATAAACTAAAATATAAAAACAAAACACAATTGATGATATATATATATATAACGACGAACACACACTAATTAATTTATAAACCTGATTATTATTGATGCGCAACTTCGACATCAGCATCAAGGCAATAATGCTAACAAATTCAATAATTGTGTAACTGTTTATTATTAAAACAAAAACAAAAAGAAGAAAACAGGCATAAACTAAAACAAAAACAGAACAAACTATTTATATACTTCAAAAAAGAAAAGAAAACTAATGAAAAACTTGTAGCCAACTCGTAACAGTCTCCCAACACACACACACACACACACACACACACACTTACACTGTAACCAGTTTTCTTGATGAGCTTTTCTTCAATTACTTTTATATATATAATGAGTCACTTAATCATATATGATTTCCTTTAGTTCTTAAGTCTACAAGCAAAAGTCTACAAATTTGGTTCACTCTTTAATTTCAGCTCAACGCAAAACGAAAAAAAAAAAAACAAAAAAAACAAAAAAGAAACTAATTTACACAATTTTCTGCTGTTTTTACAAGAAAAACTATTTTTGTAATTATTTAAAAACAACAACAAAACAAAAACAAAACTACACACTTCTAGGTTATGTAATAATATTTATAAATTAATTAAATCAATAAAAAACGAAAACAGTTAAAAAATAAATAAAATAAAATAAAAACAAGACAAGTAAAAAATAAAAACATTAAAAAACGCTCCCAATATTTAAACTCAATTCGTTTGGCTTTTATTTTTGCTCGAGCAAAAGCAAATAGTAATCAAAAATTTCAATTTTTATGCTAATTTGATTTTTGATTTATTTCTTTGTTTCTCATAAAATTTAAACGTTCAAATATTTTTGTTTTATTTACACAAGGACTTATAATTAGCTACATGTATATATAATTTTTTATTTATTATTTTTTATGTTCTTTATTAAACTTTGAAAATATGTCATAAAATTTCAACACTACGAAGTTTTTGTTCTCATTTTCTTTTATTTTTTTTGTGAATAATTTTTTAATTAACAACTAATATTTATTTTGCAATGATTTGACTAAAAAACATTTTTTAATGCTTTTTCGATGTGTTTTTTATTTTTGGATTTGGATTTGTTTTGTTAATTCATTATTTTTTTGGGCCCTTTTGAAACCTGAACTGGTTTTATTTATACATTAAAACTGATAAAAATTTGTCAAAAATTTCAAATCTTTTTTCTTTTATTTTATGTAACTAAATTAAGGCACTTAAATCGAAATTAAAAATGAAATTAAGAAAAACTTGAGTACAATTGTTTAGCAATTGAGATTGGACAAGTACAAACACAATGAAAAATCAATTTAAAATATTTAGTGCTTTGCTTTGACTAATTACAAGTTAAAATTAAAACACTTTAATTAAGTACCGTTGTAATATGTATTGTTGTATATATATATATATATAATATATAACTAAAACCTTATATAAAAGAAATCGTCGTCTTTTCTGTCGCATTAAAGTTGTTTTCAATGGCACATCGTTTACTAATCAGAATTACGCAGAGAAATTGCCTAGAAATGAAAATGAAAAATGAAACGTGTGAAACGAAATGCATTGCTCTACGAGTATGTACAGTGGGACAAATCGGTTGCTCGATTGGCAAACTTTTTGTGGTTCATTCAACATTCAACTACTTAACGCTTAATTATCAATTTACATTTTGGCCTTGTTTGTATTTTTTCTTTCCTCTATATTTCTTCTTTTTAATTTATATATGAATTTTGCACGCAATCAACGCCAGCAATGCCCGACTATAAAATACTCTACACTTTGTTTTTTTTTGGGCATTGCCGTATTTTGACCGAAAAAGGCACACACAGAGAGAATTTCTTTGCTTTAAATGACAAAACGACATGCTTATCCATATATATATACTCTTTATATATATTTTTGTTCTTTGTGAGCCCTTTCAGTAGCCATTGCAGCGTATCTCGTTGTAGCGCGCTCTGCTCGCCGCACTGTAGGCCGCGTAGCCGTATCGCTCATACGCCGCATAGTCCGCGTAGTAGGGATAGAGCTGGCCACGCATACGACTGCGCGACATTGGACTGCTGTGCTGGCTCAGGCTGTGGCTGGGACTCTGATGGCCATAGCCATAGCCATGCTGCTCCTCGTATGATGGCCAATAGCCGTGCATGTTGCCACCCATCGGGGCATCGTAGTAGCTGCTGCTCATGTTATAGTTGCTATTGTTGCTGCTGTTGCTGTTGCTGCTGCTGCTGTTGTTGCTACTATAGCTCGCTGCATATTCCTCGGCCAGTCGCTCCACTAGACTCTCGGGCGTTTGCAGAAAACGCTCCGAGAAGCGACCGATTTCGGTGGAGCCGAATGCCTGCTGAAATCCAGGCAAAGGCTTGATGTCCTGTAAGGAAAGCAGATTGAACGTCAATTCAATTTATATTGACAAGATACAATGTGTCTTCTGAAGTATACAATGTAGCTTATGGCTATATACTCTTATTTTCTATATTTAAAAATAATTTTTGGCTATCGAATTTTCGGTCAGTTGAGTCAGTTCATAAGGAATTTTCAATGCAAGTTGCTGCTGCTTGTGGTAGTGGTATTCATGTTTTTCAAAAGGCTTTTCTTTTCTGGTTCCTGGCTGTGCGTGTGTGTATATGTGTGTGTGTGCGTGTTTGGTCTCACCCTTATTTGTTCGCGCACAGTAGACTCCATGGCTTCTACATGCTCCGTTTCCGTTTCCCGTTTGCTTGCCTTGCGCTTTGATTTCTTGCTCGGTATGAGATCGCATTCGATAATGCGATTGTTGTTGTTGTTGCTGTTTATGTTGTTGTTGTTGTTGGTGCGATTTTTGGCATTGCGCTTGCTGCTCAGCGGCTGCTGATGCGTGTGCTGCTGCTGCTGCTGTTGCAGCAGTGGCGCCAGCGCAGGTGGCACAGCGTTTGTTGCAGCTGCTGCTGAGAGTCCATAGCCGACGGGCGAGTTCTGCGGCGCGGGCGGTGTGCGTGTCCGTCTCGCTGTGGGACTCCAGTTGTGCTTGGCGACTGCTGCTGCCTCTGCTGCTGTTGCTTCCTGCTGCTGCTGCAGCTGCTGTAAGAACAACAAAAAATCGATTTAGTTTGCAGTTGCAACACAAAAAAAATTTGTTACGTTCAAGTGGCGGGCACTTGAAACTTGCCAGCAAAGGTGGCCCGTTGAGCGCGTGCTCATAGCTCGTGTTGTCAAGCAACCCAACCCTGCCAACTCCGCCCAGCCAGCCCACCGTCAAGCACAACAGCAGCAGCAGCAGCAGTGTCTGAGACAGTACATTGAAGTTCACCCAAAAATCAATAGGCGCCCGCTTTTGCTGCTGCTTCAGCATAGGCACCCTGTATTAAGGCTTCCGGCTAGCCAGCGCGCTCTGTTAGGGAGCTCAGCCTGCCCTTTCTCCTCTCCCAATACTGTTGTACCTGAGTCACCCTGTAGACTTTCGACTGCCTGTTTCGCTCTCTTTACATGCGCACGCTCATTTTTGCGCTCACGCTCATTCGCATTCCCATTTGTTCGTTCGCTCTCTGTTGTCTGTCTGGTGCTCGCTCTGCCTAGAAAGCCGGTCGATGGAGCTAAACGCATTTCGCTTTTGTTCTTCTCTTTTTAGTCGGCTGCTGCGGCGGCTGCTGCTGCGGCGGCTGCTACTGCTGCTGCTGCGCTGCTTCAGCTGCTGGGGCATCATTGTAGTTTGTCATTATCAGTCTGTCGTTACATTGCTTCTGCTTCCTCTTCCTCATCTTTATTTTTTGTTGCTTTGCCCCAATTTGTCATGGCAGCTGCGTGCCGCTGCGTTGCCTAATTGAGCTGCTGCTACTGTTGGCGCTGCTGTCACCTGTCTGTTGCTTAATTAGACAAGTCAGGACCCGTTTGCTATCGCAAACCTTCTGCTTTGCCCCATCCAACTGCAGTTTTAATTTGTAATTTTGCGCCAACTTACCCCAGCTGCATCGTCGCTGATTTGATTAGATGTCGACGGCTGTTCCCCAATATCCTGTGGCGCTGTTGTTGCGGCTGCTTCTGCTTCTGCTGTTGTTGTTGTTGGTGTTGGTGTCTGCTTGTTGGGCTTCGCCAAATTGATTTCCGCACGGTTCACAACATCCGGCTGCTCCGCATTGCTCGCCTTATCACTATCATTCACAATAGGCGGCGACGCTGACGCTGACGTCGACGTCGCTGCCGTCGCGCTTATGTCATCTGGAAAATTGGCAAAAAAAAAGGGCGCCCAGGCAGGCAGCGTGTGTTAAATAAAAATCAATAAAGATTGCCTTCCTACACTTTTTTTTTATTATTTTTTTCCCGTATATTATTTGTGAGGCGTTTTGTAATTATTTTGTCATGCGTGCTGGCGGCCATCAAGGGTTAAAAAGACAAAGGTTCAGTCAGGTTGACCAGCGCGAGAGAGCCGCGCACTTTTGTTCTTGTTGTTGTTTTTTTTTTCGCACTCGCTTATCAAATTTGTGATATTTTTATTTTTTTTCATAACGGGGGTAGCTAAGAGACTCAAAGCTCAGAGACAGCGAGCGAGAGAGAGAGACAGTTTGTATGTGTGTAAGCGACACATCAACATGCACTTGTTGAACGTGTCAAACACACACACACACGCACACTCACTCACATTCGTGTGTCATTTGGAATGTAAAAATTTATAGCATACTTTTCAGCGCATGCGACTGAGCTCTCACTGTTTACGTATTTTCTGTTGTGGCCAGCGCGACGAGTCGCGATATTCGATTTGAATTGTCGTTGCTGTTGAAATGCCTTTCACGTCAAATAAATCAATTATAATCAATTTAAAGGCTGATAATAGCGTGTGGGTGCGAGCATATTAGCTTAATAACAATTGATTGAATAACAATATTTGATTACTTTATTAATCTTTGATTATGATTTGATTGCCCATATCATATTTTTGTAGAGGTTCTTGCAAAGTCTATAGAATTTACAAATTATATTAATAATATAAAAATAATATAGTTAACAAATATAAATATATAAAACTAAATTCGACACTTAATAAAAAATTTTATTTTTTAAATTAAAAATTTTTATTTTATATCGAAAAGTATATTATTTGATATTATATATAAATAAATTAACTTATTTGTACCCAACTAACTCTTTAAATTCACTAACTAAAGAAATGTTTTTATTTTAAAATATCTAAAGCTTAAATTAAAAAAAAAATAATAATTAATAAGTCAATAGATCATTGTGGACATTCGTCATTTAATTGAGGACTGATCATATAATAAATAAAAAAAAAAAAATAAATAAATAAATAAATTGAAATATTTCTTATATTTTTTTATTAGACACACATTTCATTGTATAGATTATTCGAGAGCTTTTGTAGCTCAAGCTATCTCGCTGATCTCCCTGGGTCTTTTCATTAAAAATCATATGGCATATATCATATATCATATTATCTCTATCTAAACTACTCTTAGCATAAGCTTTCAGCTTATTGCGCATCCTTTGATGCTGCTCCTGCTGCTGGTTTCTTTTTTTCTTCTTGTACAACAGTTGACTTGTCATAACGGACATTGATTTTTGCGTCAATGTTTGATACCTCTACAGCAAATATTGCATGAACAGCCCCCATGTTCCAGGGTGTCTCTTCTCTATATGTATGTGTGTGTGTGTGTGTGTTGGGCAAACAGCAAGCAGCTACAAATAACCCACCACATTGCGTTGTAAAGTTCATTTGCATGCTCCGCTGTGATGACATTTCACGCACACACCCTTAAATCATATTCCTGTATACGTGTGTGTGTGTGTGTGTTTGTGTGTAAGTTGAGCGCCCATTGATAAGCAGAGGCTATGCCCACAAGTCTCGTTTGCATTAGGAAATATTTAGAAATGCTGTCAAGCTGCGGAGTTAGGGTCACCCAGCGAGCCTAGCAATGTGTGTGTGTGTTGGTGTTGCCTCCCTTACACACTTAACACCTTCCTTCCAGTTGCCAGAAGAGCTCAACTGAGTGTGTATGACGCGACATCAGCCAAGTTAACTTATTGATTCGCCAAACACGCCTCTGCCAAAAAGTCAAATCAAAGAATCAGCTCATCAAAGGGAACAGAGCCAAAGCCCCCCCGTGCTCCACGCACACCACTGTTTGCCTGCCTGCCTGCCTGCCTTGCGTGCCTAAATAGACAGCTAATTTTCAAGTCCTTTAAAGCAACATGACGTAGGCTCGTCACAGTTAACAGAAGACAGAAGACAGAAGACAGACGACAGCCAACAGTCGACAGGGCCCACGCCACCTTGTGCTAAGTCGTTGCGACAGGAAGCGGAAGCATTTGAGCAGTTAACCAACGCTGATTGGTTGAGTGTTTGCAAAATGTCGACTCTGCTTTACCTCGCTCTCTTTCTGCCTCTTCTCTCCTCTCCCCTTCTCTGCTCGACTGACCGTCATGTCGTCGTGTCAAATGGCTGGCTGACGGACAGTTGCCTGTCAGTGCTGCCGCCGCCCCCGCTGCTGCTGCTGCTGCTGCTGCTGATGAGGCTGACGGCAGCGTTGATGGCGACTCAAATGGACGCTCTTTGCATTCATTTGCATGCAAAATCAAGCAGACGCAGTGGCTTCGCTTACAGGCCATCCAGCACAGTGGGAACTCAGCCCAACTTGCCATTTATAATTGAATAGAAAATGTGATGTGAAAAGTTATGTTTAATATGTGCTCTTAGCTCTAGTTTGATTAAAGTTTGTGTTGCTTAATTAAATTATTAAATTTGTTTTTTTAAATACTCAAAAATGTTAAAGGTGTCACTATTTCTCTTACAATTTGTTCGTAATTATGTTTGCTTTTAGCTCTTACATGCCATTAACTGTTAAATATTCAAGCGTGCTGTTAAACTGCTTAAATGCTTCTATAATATGCATAAGCTTGGCTTCTCTGCTTAGTTTATATTCATACAAGCATTCAGAGTCACTCGCTCTGTATATTTCAATGTACCTGTAAGCTCACTTTCACTCTCCCTCTCTCTCGTTTACACGCAGTAACAGTGACTAGCTCTGTAACTGTGCATGCAGCTGTAATGGGGCTCTCTGTGTCTCTCTTGTTTGATCGTATTCTGTTAGCACTGGTATTAACATGCTTACACTCTGTTATTTACTTAAAGCTCTCTTTGGTATAACAGTTTTGCTGTTTCATTTTAACAGCCAAAATACGTTGCCCGCTTACAGCCGTTGCTGTGCTTTGGTTGCTTCGGCTGCCTGGGGGCGGGCTTAAATACTTGTTACATAATCTAGTCTGACATATGTTTGCATAAATTTACAATCATTGCGCCGCCCCCTGCATAATTGTACATTAAATGGAGCGTAATGCAAATGTTGAGAACTTACCGGGCATATCGACAACAGCTGCTGCCTCCACATGCTGCTGTTGCTGCTGTTGTTGCTGCTGCTGCTGCTGCTGTTGTTGCTGCTGTTGTTGCTGTTGTTGTTGCTGTTGTTGCTGCTGTTGCTCTTCTTCGTAGTCTCGACCATCGGCTGGACAGTGATAGGACACACAGGAGGAGGACTCCACGGACATATTCACTGGATACTCGCCGCTATAAACGGGCGTGCTCTGGCTGCTGTCGCTGCGTGCACGCGTGCTGCAATTGCTGATGCCGCTGTCCGTGCCAGTGGCGCTGATCAAAGGCGGAGATGTGGTCAACCTTTGACTTGGTGATGTCGGCTCAACTTCATGCTCCAGCTTGATTTGCTCTGGCTGCAGCTCGTCAAGCTTGGGCTGTTGCTGCAGCTGCAACTGTTGCTGCTGCTGTTGATGTTGCTGTTGTTGCTGATGTTGATGTTGCTCTGTGTAGTTGCGCAATGGCTCCAAATAATTGGGCGGCAACACTGTGCGGTTCGGTGCCGGCGTCGTTGAACGTCCGGGCGTTCCATAGTGCGTGGGCGTGGCTGGCTGATAGGCGGCAAAGCCGCGTGTCTGACCATAGGCGGAAGCACTGTAAGGCGCAGGCGCTGGCTGCTCATAGCTGCTGCTGCTGCTCAGGTGTGGCTGCTGGTGCTGGTGGTGGTGCTGCTGCTGCTGCTGATAGGCGTGTTGCGCATGTGGGCGTGGCGGATAGTGCAGCACGCTGGAGGGGATCAGCTGCTGGCCAGCGGGCGTGAACATGCTCGCATGGTGATGCTGATGCGACGATGGCTGACTGTAGTGGGGTGAGGCGTAGGGCGCATAGCGATAGTAGCTGGGCATATAGGAAGCGGGGCCGGAACCAGGGCCCGGACTGGAGCTGCCATAACCATAGCCATAGGGATTGTAGGCGCTGCCATAGCTGCTGCGATATCCAGGAGCTGCGTAGTGAGACATGGCCTGGGCCTGCGCCTGAGCCGGGTGCAGTTGCTCGTAGTAGCCGGCGGCGTATCTGTCCGACATGTTGGCCAACTGCGAATGTCCTTGCAACCTAGTGGCGCCGCTCGTGCAACATCAACCCTAAGACCAGCACTAACAATGGCAAAGTTGACTGCCCCGTTCCCTTAACAATTGCTCGGCCGGCCATATTGCCAATGCCTGGGCTATCCAATTACATGCGGCGCTTATTGATTTTGTACTCGACTGACGTGTGTGCTCTCCTCTCCCTGTCCTTAAAGGCGCCTGCAAGCGAAACGTGTAAAATGTTAGTCTGCACTTAAAGCTTGAATATTTCATGGGCCGGAGTGGGGAGTGGGGAGTTGGGGCTAGGTGTCCGGCGTTAATTTGCTCAACTCGTATGCGTCCGCAATTCAATTAATGTTAAACAATAACATTTAATGCTCATTTCGCAAGACAATAAAGCTGCAGGACATGAGGGCCGCAAGATATGCCATCAGTGTGTATCTATACAACAGCAGACGACATAATGAGACATCGTTTTAACATCAGAAGCTGCTGCCAAATTGACATTAAATTAAGCCAATGCCTAACCAAGTCTATAGAAATGTGCTGCGCCAAGAAGTATGCAATGAAAAGTTAAGGGAATGTCAGTTGACTTTCGTATTTTATCTTCGCTTTGCTTAATTTATTTATAATTGATATTGAGGGCTTTCCAACGCTTTTTTAATTTAAGTAATCAAAAGGATTTATATCTCATTGCATTTCTCTACATCTCTACAAGAATTCAGTTGATTTCAATTATTAGATGTGTAAATAATATTTGGAAATTATTCAATTGGAATGCCAAAGTAATTAACGAGCATTTGCAAACGCAAGTTAGAAATGTGTAATTGAAGTTTTGAAGGCATAAATGTGGCTTGCATTGATAAATGCGAAGTAGAAGATGGAGAAAATGGGATGAATGCTTGGTTAGCTGTTGAGGTTGCTTGGGCAGCTGCTGTAGAACAGCAAGAACTACAATAACAACAGAAGGCTACTTAGCATAGCAAACAAGCCATGCACTGAGTGTGTGCGTGAGAGAGAGAGAGGAACGGAGAGAGTGTGTGTGTGGCTGTGTGCACTAAGTGAACCGCAAAGCATTTTGGTCTCACGCAAACCGTTAATGAGCCACAAAAGTGCATACATGCTGACAGCGAGAGTGAGAGAGAGAGAGAGAGAGAGAAGATGAGTGAGAGCGAAATATAGATGGAGAAGCTGTGTGATGACGCGTGCCGATGTCTTTTCATTTATGTATATATGAAAACCAATAACTAAAACAATAGCTATTTCGGTATTATGATGAATTGGGTGTGTCAACTTATTGATTCGGCGTCTTTCAAGATGTCCTGCTGGCTGGCGGTATAAAGAAATTAGCAAAACAGCCAAAGCAAAGAAGAAGAGAGCGCAGTGGGGGCAACAGAGCAGCAACTCTATTAGCAGACACTCACACTCACACAGACACGTGCGCACATGCAGAATAACATAATCAATGTGAATGTAAACAAGCGCCGCTAAAAGCTGAGAGAACAGAACCAAAGAGAGAGCGCTCAGCCGGCAGAGAGTGCGAGAGCCAATTGAAACGGGTTATGTTAAGTGCGTCTGTCAAGCTGTAAAACTGTAAAAAATAAAGAAGAAAACTGTAAATGAAATGAGCCTCGCAAATGTGTTGAGCAACTGCAATGGGACTTATGTATGTAGGTGCCAAGTAGCACGCTCTCGCCCCCACTCTTTTCAACGCTCATGCGTTGCAAGTGAACAGCAGGAAACGGAAGCTGTATGGCATGAGATGTTGCTGTAAGTATATGTGTATATACATACATATGGATGGATGTATGTTTATGTATGGGTCGCGCACTGTTTTGGGACAGCAACAGCCGCCCAGTTCTAGCGCATATAAATCAATAAAAACATACACAGAGGAGCAGCAGCAGCAGCGGCAGAAGCGACAGCCACGCCGAATCGAGTCGAGCTGCCTGCTTGACTGTTTGCCTGCCAGCTCAGCGCAGCTTCATTAATGCTTTGCTATGCTCTCCACTTTTTAAAAGTTTCCCAGTTGTTGCCGAGCACTGATGCTAGTGGTGTACACAGGCAAGTACAAGTATGTACTCACACGCACACACACACAGACTCACGCATATGTAGTAATTGTTACGTTGACGTCGTTTCGTGTACGTCACAATATGCGAGCGCACTTGAGCTAGCAAATATTTACAGTGCCCGAATGTGTGCTGCAATGTGCTTCTTTTTTTTGTAAATGCAATTTTAATTGAGAGCTGCGTATGACTGGGTGTGAGTGAGCTTGTGTTGTTGCTAACGCATTTGTGTTTTGTTGTTATTCTTATTGATGCTTCTCAATAATTGGGGCAAGTGCGTGAAAGAGCGCAAGCATTGAATGTCTGAAAAATAATGCAGCATAGGATATGGGGCAGCGATGCTGGAAGAGCTATTTGTTCTTGATTTTTGATAATAATTAATAATATTTTTAATATTAGTTCAAAATAAAATTATTATAGTCAGTAGATTATTTTTTCTCTTGTGTTTATAATTATTAATATTTCAAATAAATTAGAACTATTATTTAAGTAAATTTTTTAACATACATATGTATATGTACATATGTGTATAAAAATGTATATACTTACCAAAAACTTGTTTTGGTATTAATTAATTAACATACAGAGTTTATTTATTTTTTCCAATAATATTTTATATTTGATTTTTCACTTCTTAATTTCCCTTAACTTGCACTCAACTGTCAGTTTTGTTCTTTTCAATTCAAAATACCGTTATATTTGAAGTGTTGCATACGAATTCAAAATACTTATATATTGTGAATGCTCAAGAGCTCGTGCACTCTCGGAGGCATTGGCACTCTTCGCACTCTCGCACACAAAAATCGAAGAGAGGCAACGATCAAATGGCAAACACTCGTAGACACATTCGCATTCGTATTCTGCTCCACACACTCACAAACACACAGTCAAATTCACATTCACATGGGCATTGCCAAGTGGCGGTGGCAGTGCCGACTGCTTAACCCTTGAACGTAAATGCGTTACGTATGCGCTGCGTGTACGACGCGCGCCAAAGTCCAACGTAGACTGAAATGTGATACGGCTGGCGCGCTACCATTTATACACTGGCAGCCAGCCTCAGCAATGTTGCCATCGTACCCCCGAAATATAAAGAAGCAAAGCTGGCAAAAGAGGGCGGCGAAATAGCTACGAAACGACACCGACATCGAAAGGGGGAAGAAGAAATAGCAAAAAGAATCAAGGAAAAGCAACAACAAAGGCAAAAAAAAAAAAAAAAAAAACAGCACAACCGCTGTGCTGCACTGGGAACCCAGAGCAAACCGTGTGACCCGATTCGATGGGCAACCTGCCCACACACTCGCGCTGCTTGCGGGGCGAGCGAGCTAGTGAGCTTTCGCTGAGGCCGCATTAGGGAGAGAGTAAAGGAGACGATAACGGGCAAGAGCAAGTGCGAGAGAGCGCTCATTTGGCACTTGCAATGGGGCGAAAACTCTCTCGCGCAAATGGCATTTGTAAATTCACTTACTTTGCTTACGAAATTGGAGCACAAAACAGAAACCGAACAAAAACAGAGCGAGCCAAAACAAAAGCTAGGAAACACCGCACACACACACGCACACAAAATGCGCACGAGAAGGTGACCAAGTAGAAAGAGAGCGTGTGCGCAGCCCATATAGCTAGCGCCCGGGGGGTTTCCCTGGTTCAGTGCTAGTCATGCTATCAATGGGTATGTATGCGGCTGCTTTATTGATGTCTCCGGCTAGCAGTGACGATAAAAAACTATAGCGCATATTAAGGGGCATACAGTACTGGGGGCTTAACAATTGGAAGTCATGCGATAATTGATTGATAACAGCTTATGTGTTTATATAAATGCCGGAAAACGTCACCCATACATTGACATAAACACACATACTTTTATATACACAGTCAATACGCGCCATTATTATTGATTAAATCTGGGAGAGAGCTTAAGAGAGTGCTTACTGCTGCCTAACTGTACGCAGCACTCTCTCGCAGTCTCTCTCTCAGTCGCTCTGGATGCACGTGTTGTTTTGCGGTTTTAGCAGTCAACAGCAAAGCCACCAAAAATATTGTGGGCGACAACGTTACAGAGGTTAAGCAGAAAATGAAAAGGAAAAAAAATGTAAACAAAGCGTGCGCACGCAACGGCAAAATACAGTGGGGTAGGGTGCTGCAGATGGATGGTGAAATACCCAGTTAGACGCATGTAGTCAAGGGTGTTTTTGTTATTGATTCGCTAGACGGCATACAGGGTGTGGAGGTAACAGCGATAACTCGCAAAGGAAGCGAAATGAATGAATGGAAAAGATAATTTATATATGTTTATAATTACACTGTGCTATATATTACAAGTTTATATTTGTATATCATAGAAATTTCGTATATGTAGGTTCATAACTTTTACAAATTTTATTTGTCATTTTGTGAAAGCTGCCGGAGCACATGCACTTTTCTTATCTTTAAAAAAAAAAACTTTTAACAGTCTTCAAATACAGCCAGCAGATTTCGAACATGAATAATAACAATAAACAATTTTGGTCTCAAGACAAAAGGAACTCTTAGCCAAACCAATGGGCGCCCATGCAGTCACGCGTCCATTCTGTTTGACAGACCCAACACCATTCGAAGCCGCAGCCGGCCCGTGTGCAGACCATGTGCATGCAACCACCTGGAAGAAGCAAGAGGAATGCTTATTGAATACTCTTGTATAAGATTTCATAATCTGCCACTCACCATCACGCTCTGTGGGCGTACGACATTTCGGGCAGGGTTTGGTGCTCACTTTGATTGTTACATTGCTGGCCTCTTCCCAACGAGCTTCGGCAGCACGCTGTGAGAAATACAATGTTAGGATTATACAAGCACTTGTAAGCCAGTAGTTACTCACATTCGGATCGACAGTGTATTCACAAGAATTGGAAGCAGCCCCACTGGTTCCTTCGGGCAGACATTCGCCAATGTGATAGCCCTGCCGGCAATTGCGACAGAAGACATAACCACAGCCATTCTGGCACGTTACTTTGCGACAGTCCGGCTCGACAAGCAGGCCCATACCACAGCCGGGCTGCGGGCAGAGTACGCCACCGGCTTGCAGCACAAACTCTTCGGTGGCAAAGCGCTGGTAGCGCTCATACTCCTCGCGTGAAAGCAGCTTGAAGTGATGAATCTCCTCTATAAAAGAATGCTCACAGCCCGCCGGACAGGGCAGCGTGTAACCGTAATCAGGATGCGGCATGAACTGGCGTTCGTTGAGACGCGAGCGACAATAATCCCTAAAGCAATCGATGCAGGTGACGTGCTGTGAGGCGCAGGGAAAGACCAGTACAGTTTCGCTACAAATAGATGGATGAGAGCCTGATCTAGGAGTTGCCACAGCACTCACCTGACGTCCGTGCAGGCTAAGCATGGCACATCTTTAATGTTATTCTTAATTAGATTCAAGGGTACAGCGAAATCTTTTTCTCCTCCCGAGACATGCTCCGCACACTTGAAATAGAATTCGGCAAAGGGCGGATCACCCGCCTCGTTGTCCACACACGCAATCTCGAGACTCTCGCAGTGACCACGTATGCGTCGCGGCTTCAATACATCATCCCAGCACTCGGGATCCCGATGCACAGTGAAGGCGCCACCTTTACATAGAGCGCATCGCACACGCAGCTTGCCCTTGCACAGCTTATTGCATTGGCTGCAATGTACGAAGAAGTGTGCCTTGGCACGCGCCCGCTCTGCGAAGGTGCGTGAGAGGTAAACAATGTTCAGTTAACTAATTGCACCTGTTGCTCACCTTCGTCGGTGATGTTCAAACGCTCTTCGCTCTCCAGCTGCAAGTCGAGCAGCGTTTCATTCAACGGCTTTGACGGCTCCTCCGGACTTGACTCCTCCTCCATTAAGGCGCTGGCCTTGCGCTCACGCACAGGCGGTCGCAAGCGAATGGCGTGCAGCACGCTCTGCTGCCCAAGATCGCATTGCTAGAATCAGAATTAATTAAATTTATATTGGTCTGCTATTCTATTGCAGGTCACCCTACCTCAATGGTCGTGGCATCGCTAAGCTCCTTGCCAGCGAATATGATTTTCACCTCTTCTGGCTGTAGGCCCAGCTGTGGCGCCACCAGTTCTTTTACGTTTTTTATGTCCCACTGCGGCTCCAAGTTCACGGACAGTGTGCGACCCGTATTGGTTTTCACGTAAATGCTCAGCGTGTGCGTTAATTTACCCCCAATTTGCAGCAGCTCCAGCATTTTGCGTACAAAAGCGGCAATAAAGTTAAAAATAAAACTCATTTAACAATGCAAAGACAAACTTTTAAGTTACATTATCTAAATTGTAGTGCTGGCAAACTATCGATAGCACTATCGATATATCGAATTTTCACATTTTTGCGCCGCCATCGATATTTTTTATCCACTATCGATAGGGATCGAAAATAACGCTCGCAGTTTGACACATCACTCGTTTTGGCGATTTGGTTATACGAAATTTATTAAAATATAATCCGGTATAAGCTTTTTGGTTAGTGGTATAGACGGTGGTATTGGCATGGACAAATTTTTGATCGATAATAACAAGGGGAAGTATTATTTTCCATTTCATTGTTAGAACCGTAAAACTAATTTTATAAGTATGTATTAACATAGATGGCGACATTTGCAATGTGGATGTTGAAAATACGGTGGCCAAAAAACCACGCATTGGCAAATCTAAAGTTTGCCAATTCTTTACAAGAATTAATGATGGTAAATTGGGAAAGTGTCGTTCATGTGATAAAACATACAAGACAAGTGGAAATACATCTAATTTATTCGACCACCTCAAACGTGTACATCCAACACTGCAAATAAATGAATTGCCAATTGTTAACAAAATCGAGAGCTACGTAAGCGCAACATGTGATTCTTCAAACAAGCGTAAAAAGGAGCTTGATATAGCGCTTATGGAGTACATTTCATCAGACATGCAACCATTCTCCGTTGTTATAATTTGCCATTTTGTTATTTTTCGTTATTTTCAAATTTAAATGTAAATAAAGACGGTTTTAGCGATAGTATCGATAGTATCGAATTTTTTGCTTAAAAACATCGAAAATATCGAATGGCGCCACTATCGATAGTTTGCCAGCTCTACTAAATTGCACTTTTAATTTTGTTATCACACACTGGTATTTTTTGGTATTATATCACAGCTGTGATTAAATACTGCCAGTATTAGATGGCGAAGTAGCAGCAGGTGATTGCTGCATCTGTAAGTCAAATATAAATTCAACTTATATATTCTAATACATATTAAAATTATCTTATTCATATTAATAATTTCAATTATTTATTTGTAATTTTATTTGCATTCTTTGCTAATCATTCAAATGGAACAGCTAAAAGTTGCTACTCCTAATTTCCATCGCTTTTCAACACTTACCCATTCTGCAAAACCAACTCATCAGGTGTTTTGTTTATTTCGCCGTTTTTGCCATTCACTTGTCTACGCGTGCTTTTGCGCGGCAATATTTGGAAATTGACTTGAACAAATTTATTATAATTGAAGCCTAAAAAGAGAGTATGAGTATGTCAGATTTCAAATTAAGAGAAGTCAATGGTGACTTATTCTCGGCTGATACCGAGTATTCCATGTGTCATTGCGTCGCCGCCGATTTACGTATGGGCAAAGGCATTGCCGTCAAATTTCGGTAAGTTTATTTATCTATTTCTGTCAATTTTAATTTCTTTTGATTTTTTGACAGTAATAAATTTGGCAAAGTTGCTGAATTGCAAAAGCAGAAAGTGCAACCTGGCGGCGTAGCTATACTGGAGTTCAATGGACGCTACATTTACTATTTAATAACAAAGCAGAGCAGCTGGGGCAAACCCACCTACCAGCTGCTCCACAGCTCCCTGAGCGCCATGCGAGAGCATATGGTAGGAGATGTAATAATAACTAGAATAGCAACTAGTTAACAGCTTGTCTCCTTCTTAGGTTAAACACCATGTTAGCAAGCTGGCGCTGCCAAGAATTGGATGTGGCTTGGATGGTCTTAGCTGGAGTAAAGTGCGAGATATGCTGGTAGAGATATTTCAAGCAGATGCTACTGAATTGACAGTCTATAATTATGCACCAGCAAATAAATAGAGGAACTATTACTGTTTGTGAACAATAAATGTATGAATTCATTCAATCATTGAGTTTCCTGTGGCGGCACGTAGTTGTACACCGTAATCTCCACATCCTCGCGCTGAAAGACCTCGTTGATAATGGCTCGAACCCTGTCCCACTGTAGGCCATCGATGCCGCAGCCGATGCGTGGTATGGCCAGCTTATGAATGTCATGTTTGACCTGCGGACAAGTTAATTTGAAAATATATTTGCTTAAGAGTAATCTATTGACACTTGCTCACCATATGATCACGCATCTTCTCCAACGACGACTGCAACGTCTGGTAAGTGGGCAGCGCCCAGCTCTGCGACTTGGTCACCAAATAGTAGATGTAACGCTCATCATCCTTCAGCACAGCCAACTCCCCGCTGCGCGCCTTCTGTGCCTGCAGCTCGTTCACCTTGCCATAGATCTCCTTGAATTTGACGGCTATGCCCGCGCCCATGGCCAGGTCGGCGCCCACGCAATGGGCCAGTGAGTGTGTCTTCGGGGCCGAGAACAGATCTCCGTCCACCTCGTGAAACTGGAAGCCACTCATGTTCTGCACGAACGAACGGCAAAAGGCGCTACGAATCTCTGTAACATTAAGAGAAGACATTTTGATTATGTAGTCTGAATAAGCGAGCAACTGCTGTGCAGAGCTTCAAGCAGGAACTGAATAAGCAAGCGATTACACATATATATGAGGTTGAGTCAGGGCCAACTATATAGAAGATTTGAAAAGTCTGTTAATCATGCTGTAAAACACATTTTCATCGTTTAAAGCCAAATAGCCGGCATTGTCTTTTTATTCGCTGTCAATATATATTCAATATATATGTATATATAAATAGTCGTAAAATAAATGTAATTCTCTTGTGCTAAGAACTAGTTATAAGTAACGGTGCATTTGGTGCCCGGCAACCCATGCAAACCCATTGCAAATGTTATAAATTAAGTTTTATATATTAAGCATATATACAAAGAAATTCCTCTTCATCAAATGGTGCTGCCGCTCTTTAGAAGGGCGTCTTCTCTCTGTGCAGCGATTGTCGTGAGACGCTGCGGGGCAGCTGCATGAGCTTCATGTGGCTGCAGGTGGGACAGATCACCTTGATGGTGTCGCGCTCCATGCTGGGCGGCTGATAGAAGAAGGCAATGATGTCGACGCCATCGCGCACAAAGACCAGTTCCAGCAGGCTGCGCACGCGCAGCCAATCCAAACGATCGATGCCGCAGCCCAGCCGTGGAATGGCCAGCTTATTGACCAGATGCTCACGCTGCAAATTGCGAATAGTCATTGGCAATTGCTATATATATGAGGGAGACAACTTTACCATATGCTCGCGCATGGCCAGCAGCGCATAGTAGAGCGCTGTGTAGGTGCACTTCTCGTGTGCCCGCTCCTTGGTCACCAGATTGTAGATATAGCGACCGCCCTGCTCCAGCACAGCGACATTGCCAGTGTGCCGCTGCTGGCGCTTCAGCTCGTCCACCTGACCATATTTGCAGCGGAACTGCAAGTTGATCCCGGCGCACATGGCAAAGTCCGCGCTCACCGAGTGCACCAAAGCAAAGTTTTCCGGTGCGCTAAACAAATTGCCCTTCGCCTCGGTTATCTGACACTTTGGCGCGACCAGCTGGAAAGCCATAGACAAAGGCGCATATACATATATATTCTATATCTGTAGCCACCTCGCCACACTTACCGCTTTGGTTATGTCATCGTGCTCGCATATCATGATCTCAATGGTATACTCGCTATGGGCGAAAATCTGCTGCATAATGCGCTTCACTTGCTTCCACTGGAGCCCGTCGCTCTCGCCGCAGCAAATCCGCGGCATCGCCACTTTTGTGATTTCATGATTCCGCTGCGATGCGTGATTGACAAAATGGAATTTGATTAATTAACATGTGCGTGCTTCTGTCTCTCATTCTCTCATTCTATCTGCCTCTCCCTCTCCCTCTTTGTATTTATAGCTGGATAAATACGTTTGTTTACATATTTATGATGCCAACAAATTAACTGTAAATTAACGAGATGCTGTGCAAATAAAGTTGCTGTAGCAGAGGTATAGCCGGCGCTTGTATACCCTAACTCAACCTTAAGAATATATATCAAATAAGGCAAAAACTCACATTGATTGATCTTGTTTATGATATATGGGTGTATTATATACATAGCCCAGCAGCTATTCCATAATTCCTATCTATTCTACATAATCGATAAATTTCCCTATTTACATATCTAATCACCTGTCTAACACACTGTCTAACTACGTAGTTACGTAGTTGACTAATCTAATAGCTATGTACGTACATACATTGCGTTGTTTATTCCCTCTTCTCTCTCTCTCTCACACATACATACATTTCCTCTCTCTAAACTCCACACTTCAATACATCTCTAACAATCTACCGTTTCATCACTCTCTCTCCTCTCTTAATCGCACACACAATTAACCTACACCCATTCTCTCTCCCGCTCTCTTCTACTACAGCCTTACCATATGTTCACGCATGCATATCAATGCCGCTTGGACATCATCGTAACTGCTGCTGGCATAGAGATTGGCCTTGGTCACCATATAGTAGACGAATCGTGCATTATGCTCGAGCACGACACAGTTGCCGCTGGTAATGCGACGCCGACGCAGATCGTCCACATCCCCATAGACGAGGGCGAACTGCCAGGCGAGGGAGCCGCGCGGGGCAGCGAACGTTGAGTCGACGGCATGGGCCAAAGCATAATGCTGCGGCGCCTGGAACAGATCGAGCTTCGACTCGACGATTTTCACGTTCGTGTTGGCCATTTCGCTTAGCTGCAATTAAGTGCAATTATTTCTGGCTTCCGCTCAATGCCAAACAACAGCAAAAAACTGAAATTTTATTTTTAAGTATTTTAAGTACTCACCCGGAAAGTTTCGCAAGGCCAAATCGAATGCCCGATTCACAAATGAAAAACTTTTTTAACGCTTTTTTCCGCTTTTTTCTTTCTTTCTTTCTCCTTTATTTTGGGCTTTTGGCAACGAAAGCTGAACGAACCGAAAGAAACAGCAAAAACAACAACAAAGCAATTAGCTGCGACTCGACGATTGGTTTGTTTAGAGCAAAGAGTTAACCGCCGTTAGTTAGTGGCTTGTTTTAAAATATGTTTCTTGTTGCTATTTTGCTTCTGTCTCTATCTCGCTCGCTACCTCCCTCTCTCGCTCTGCTACTGTTGATTATTTATCAATTTGGACGCACAGCTTGTGTCTGTCTCGAGCGGCGTTCTGCAGCGAAATGCGCTCAGCAAAATCAACTCGCAAGCGGCACCAAAACAAGAGAACGTTGCAGTCGAGCTTGAGCGACTGCACAATACGCGCTCAGAGTGCTTTAGAGTTGTGTATTCTGTGTATGTGAATCAATCTCAATTTGACTCATGCTCATGAGTTACCAGATTGATCTCTGCATGATTTGTAAACTTAATTTAATGTGAGTCAACATTTGTTCGTACTCTTAGTATTAGTAATATTATTTGTTTTAATGTGTCAAGTCTCTTAATGCACATTTATAATACTATATACTTAAGTTGACAAATTTTAAGCTCAGATATTTTTTCTTTTATTTTTTATATTTAAATTATTATAAAATGTCTCAAATATATATATTTTTTAAATTCTTACTACTGTATACAAGTATAAATTCATAAATATATCTACCAATATCAAATGTCAACTCACTAAATTCATTAGGCTGTCAAACGTCTGATAATACCTGTTACGTAATACGTAATCCCAAATAACAAATATCAACTCAAATACGTAGTTTCTCTCTCTCTCCCTCACACTTCCACAGATAGCCCATTATCAAATACACACATTCCACACAACCAATATGCCCTTTTTATGCCTTACTTGCACAAGTATATGTGGCGCGACAGAGATAGCAATAGAACAGCTGAAGGCAATGCTAAAGCCCAGTTTGGAGCCCCCAGAGTCGGCCCCAATTTGTGGCTTTTGGATGTCAACTCTGACTCAGCAGTTGGTTCTACAATATGCCATCATGTTGTTGATGATGACATATGATTACACACACACACACGCGCGCACACACACACACACAGTCGCGCATAGCTGTGCGTGTTTGTTATCGTTTGTTTGTTTTGTTAGCATTTGCTGTTAATTTATTGTTTATGTGCCGCAGGCATTTGCCCAAATATGAAAAGAACAAAAATTAATACTTGAGCTTGCCGAAAATCTTTCGGTTGGCCCTATGGCCCATTCAGTCAAGCTAGCCGAGTGATAGCGCGCACCTGTAGCGCTGACGCGTAGGCGAATCTCCTACAACGGTAATTGCCGCCAGTTGAGCAATTAAATAGTAAATAAATGAGGAATGCGTTGGGCAGTGCGCGACTGCCATATACTCAGCACTTGGCAGAGATTGGCATAAATGCCATTAGAATTATTCTAGGAGAGACAGAGACAGACAGATAGGCAGAGAGCACCATCTATGGTGCATTTTTTTACAGCTTTTTCATTGCATTCCCTACAGCTCTCTCTCTCTCTCTCTCTCTCTCTCTCTCTCTCTCTCTCTTTAGCTTCAGCTGTCTATAAGATTGTTATGATTATGCGAGCAGATAGGATAAAGCTAGCTCAACTATATATACTATATCTCTCTCTCTTATCAACATTTTCACGAAAACACACACTATTGCCCATTTACAGGGTATTACAAATAAAATCAACTCACATACCGTTCACAAATTCAGTTTGAATACTTAAATCGAAATGTGACTTAAATTATAATAATTTTTGCGCATAGCTGGTGAAAATAAATATTAACATATACACACACACACAGACACAGACACAGAAACAAACAACGCATACAAATTACCATATTAAGTTAAACATCAACAACAACAACAATAGCAGCAACAGCAACAACTTTATATTTCAAACTTTGCGTTTGGCGCTAAATTCTTACGTCGCTGGTTTGTGTCTTGACTAAATGCGCCTTTTACAGCACTGCGCACGCAATGTAAACAAATGGAATGTGCTTTAGCTAAAAGCAATACACATAACTAAATAATAAGTTTAAGTGTGTTCAAGTGTACTTCGCTTGTTGTAGCTAATTTATATACTATATTTAACGTTAATTGTTAGTTACTGCACAAGCGTCTGCTCAACTGTGCCCAAGGCCACACATTACGCTTGCTCTCACACTTGGTCTATCTCGGTCTTTCTCTCACACTCTCTCGCTCTTTCGCCTGCTTCCACACACTTCTACGCATGGCGCGAGCTGATTTTCTTGATATATGAATTTAAATTTCACTTTTATTCAATTGAGCTAATCGCGGCAGAGCTCGAGGCATCGTGAGGAAATGTGCGATAGGCGACGACGTCGACGAGAACGTCTCCAACTCAGTTCATGGCAGTTCAACTTGGCGTTCCGACGGAACACGACGAGGCGCACAAATATAAATCAAAATAGAATCTCTTTCTACAGATTCGCATTTTGACACTGATTTGCTGATTTATCATTGTCGTTGTCGTTATTGCTGAATTTCGTATTGTTGTTAACGTTTATTTGTTGTAGTAATTACATAAAACTAGCTGCTTGCGTGCAATTGTAAATAGTTTGTTTGTAAATAATTATACTTTACGTAGTATTTGTGTAGTTAATTGTCGTGCTAAAAACATTCGAATCTTTCCGTTTGCTCGCCGCTAATCGCGTTTAATCTCCCAACAAAACGAAGAGCAAGAAACGAAACGACTGAAGAAGACGCGCTTAAGAAACGTTCTGAAACAGACGCAGCTAAGAGAATAACTAAAAAGTGCAAGGCGAAAGGCAAAACGAAACTTGAGAGCAACAACACAACCCAGCAGCAGCAGCAGCAGTAGCAGTAGCAGCAGAGCTGCCCGCAGAGACGCTAGCGTTGACGCCGACGTCAGCTGTTTTGGTAGCGTTACGTAGTCGCTGATTTTTTATCGACTTGTTATTGTTGTTTTACGTGTGTATTTTTTTTTTGCGTTAACGTAGCGCTCAACTAGTTTCTGCTTTTGGGTCTTCGTTCGTCTCGCTAGTATTGTTGTTGGCATTCTTGTTTTGGTTTCTAGCACTTTAGAACGTTTTCGTTTCGTTTTTGCCATATTCGCTGCAATGACATCGTTGACATTGTGCTGCTCGCGTCGCGCGGTCGCTGCTAACGCCTACGTCAGCGTCAATCGGCGGTCTATTCAAACACTTCAAAGGCGCCAACAACAGCAGCAGCAGCAACAACAACAAGAGCAGCAATGTAGGCGTTACAGCGCAGCTGCAGCGCCTAAAATCAATGCAAATCTGGGCGGTAAGTGGAGAATTTATTATTCTAATTACGCGTGCAATTCTTTATTATCTATGCGCTATGATTTATATGCCTATCTTTAGCTTCCTTTCCTTGACGCTCACGACAGGCAGCTGACAGTCGCATTAGCTTTTGTTTGTCCATGAATCAGCTGTTCTTTATAGATATTTAGCTTGTGATACCTGAGCTGTTATTCAATGCCACCCACGTGTGATCAATGAAATTTTATTTATTACTCATAAAATTACAGAATTTGTATGAAAAACAAATGTTTTTGCTGTAAATATTTACAGCTTAAATACATAGCAATTACTCAGAAAAGTTTAATATGAAATTAATTATAAACTGGGCGGAGGAATCTTTAGATAAATGTAGTATGTTTATTGAGCTGTATATATATTTAATAAATATAAATATTAATAATTAATGCAATTTAAATTATATTCAGCTTATTGTCAATGGAAATGCATATAACTTGTATCTACATAAAGTGAAAGCTAAAACTTTCAAAAGCCAGCTCAGTTTGAGTAACTCAGAGTAGCTCATATTCAGAGCGCCAAGATATAGCTGCAGCTTCGTATTTTCTAGAGCTTGTAAATCATATAGATTCGCAGATGTTCTATTAAAAAAAAAAAACTGAATAGTACCTCAGGGGAAATTTGATTTATAGAACATTTGAATTATGATAAATAACAAAAAACAATTGGCTTAATTTACGACTGCCCATTATGCCAAATAATAGCAATAATATATAATCGAGCTAGATCTATGTATGATAAATGATATGACAATTATTCAATAACAATTCAACTCTTTCATTGTTCCAAATTTTGTTCCACTTCGCTCGCTTGACAAATGACAATTTGATTGTTTAATTGAAAGCGCAAAATTTTTTGTCCAGCCAAAAAAAAAAAAAAAAAAACAGATGTTCCACACAAATCGAAATAGGCGCTGACAATTGGCAAAAGATTCAAACTTGTTTATATATAAATTATATATACATATATTGTCATATATATGCTTGTTTATTTGCAATTTTTTGGCTAATTTTAATTCAAAATTTCAAATCAAAATGTGCAAAGAAATTTGAAGTGCAAAGCGCAGCCAGTGCTGGTAAACGCGCAATAATCATGGAGCCGGCCAAATGGATCAACGAGCGCTGTTCGAACATGTTGTCGATAAGAAAGGCAACAATGCGCTTGGCGGTGTTAAGAATCGGTTTGTAAGGTTATCAGACAGATATATGTATGTATATATATTTCTTTATACATACATATATTTGTTTGCGTTACTTCGCATTGCTTAAGCTTGCCAGACTTTATGGTACTCAAGGGACTTATCAAATTTCGCTTTCATTATCACCTATTCGATGGCTGCGTGGGGGCGTGGCAGCTGTTAAGAGCTTAGCAACATATTTAGGTGACATATTTTGTTAAGGCTGTACTCTAGTAATTCTTCCGTCATTCCGTAATCAATGAATCGAACACATTTATCAACCCATCCATCAGTTTGTCTCATAATTAATTCATTCAATGGGCACTGACTGCCAGCGAAGTGTGGGCGCCCTATTCAAATGGATATCAAGTGAAGTTCAAGGTCATTAGCAAACAAACAACAAAATACGAAACAAATGCTCAAACAGCCCACATCAGACACGAGCAACTGCGACGGCAGCAGCGGCAGCAGCAGACTTGACAAATTCAAAATAAAACTGGAAATACAAACATATAGACGCATAGCTTAACAATAAATATTTGGCTGTACATGCACACACACACACATACATGTGTATATGTGTTTGTAGCTGTAGCTGTAGCTGTAGCTGCGAGCCCCCAGCGAGACAAGTTGCTAGAGGCAAATAGTAAAAGTGTTTTTGACTAGGCGACAGAGCAAATACACTCACGACTATAGGAGAGATAGCTAGAGATCGCTTATATGTATATCAATTGTACTTTATTCAAATACTATATAGCATTAATAGGGTTATATTTTATAATGTTCTTTTAGATTAAAGTTTGCTTTGTGTAATTAAAATGAAAAGCGCTGTGGAGCTTTTGATTGGAAATTAGAATTTTTGCTAGATTGTTCATTTATAGTATTATTTATTTATTTATTATTTATTTATTAATATGTTGACAATTCTTGAATCAAACATAAGAAAATTAAAATTATATTAACATGAATCCTACAAAAAAGTACAAACTATTTAAAATAATAATAGTATCACCAACCCGATGGAGGGGTTTTATTTGGCAGACCGGCCAGCTATGCCCCAGTTCACAGCCAAAAATGGTCAGTGATACTATTGAAACTAAGAACAAGTAAGAAGCCTTATAATTATATTTGTATATTAATAATATACATACCTATCTTTTAATTATTCACCTTAAATTAAATATATATTTTTGCTATTTATCGTATATTATAGTTGTATTTTTTTTCAATTTTTAAAATGTTTTTATTAGTCTTCTAGCTTTAAATATTTTTATATTATTTTTTTCTCATATTGATATTTGAATTTATATGTAATATGCTATTTATGGTATATTATAGTTGTATTATTATTATTTTAATTTTTTTTTTTTTTTTTTAGTTTTTAAAATGTTTTTATTAGTTTTCTAGCTTTAAATATTTTTGTATTATTTTTTCTCATATTGATATTTGAATTTATATGTACTTCACTTATTTAATTATGTGTATATCGATATATTAATAATATCATATTAATATATAATATTGTATTAATTTAAAAAAATTTAATTTTCTTCTGTTTTTTTTTTTTTTTTTTTTTTTGAGATTATAATAGATTTTTTTTTATAAATTTATTTATATACATTTCAAATTGAAATACTTTGAATATTATTTGAATTCAATGTGCATATACGTGTACATTTTCGCTGTTCTATGCCTGGCTCAAAGTCCGGTTCCAGAAAAGATTAGCAAGCAGACAGCATTTGCATATATTTGATATGTTTGAGGAATAATTTGAAACAGTTTTTGTTTCTAGGCTGCTTTCATTAAATCTTATTAGAATTTAGAAAGCAGCTACATTCTAATTACATATATATTTATTAGGCTCAACTTGGATTATGTTATAAATATTATATATTCAACTATTCAATATGTTCCAACTATAGACCAAGCATGTGTAACACATTTCGTGACAAATTTCACAAACTTAATGAGAACTTATAAAAAGAAAACAAAGTTCGTGCGCCGCATAAAAAACTAGCCAAAATACATGTATGTACATGACAAACATATATATGCATAAATATGTATATATTTTCATGGCACATATCAATATAGAATATATATCGTGGCACACACACAGAGCTACTTCTATAACTGATAAGTCTATGCATACACGCCTCTCTGGCAATTTCAGGCTTTGCCAAAATACAAACAAAAGTTAGCAACAACAAATTGGAAGCTACGATAAAGAGTGAGTTCTTTACCCACCTCGTTCCATACCGCCCTGCCCCTCTCACTCGCTCACTCTCCCTCTCTGTCTGCCTGTCTCTCTCTCTAGAGATCGTTCGCTGTATTGGTGAGCATTAGTCTAATTATCAGAGCGGCTGCTTATGGTGCCTTAGGGTTAGAAATTAGTCGCTTGGCTGTCACGCATCTGGAAGCAACACGTCGTCTCCTTGCTTTCGTCTTTTGACTTTGGATCTAAGTCAAATTGTTAATTCTCAATTTCGCTTTCGTTTTGCTAATATTTTACAGTGCTATTTGGCTTATCGCGAACGATGTCGTCGAGCACGAATCAGAAACTGGTTGAGGTGGAGGAGTCGCGTCGCTTCATGATCGACTGCTTCAAGGCGGTCAATGTGCCCGAGGAGCATGCGAAGGCCCAAGCCGATCTATTGGTGGCCGCCGATCATCGTGGTCACTTCAGTCACGGCATGAACCGGCTGGAGATGTACATCAATGATTTGGCCATCAATTCGACGGACGGCGCTGCCACACCCACCGTGCTGAAGGAGACGCCCGCCACAGCCTGGGTGGATGGATGCAACGGACTGGGCGCCGTCGTTGGCAACTTCTGCATGGATCTGGCCATCAAGAAGGCCAAGAATGTGGGCGTTGGCTGGGTCTGTGCCAAGGGTAGCAATCATTACGGCATGGCCGGCTGGTATGCTCTGCGTGCCATGGAGAACGGCCTGGTGGGCATGTCCATGACCAATACATCGCCACTGATGGCACCTACCAATGCCAAGGAGTCGGCGCTGGGCACCAATCCGCTCTCGCTAGGCGCCAATGCCTGCGGCAAGGATCACTTCCTGCTGGACATGGCCACCACTGCAGTGGCCGTGGGCAAGATTGAGATCCAGGTGAGAAAGGGCGAATCGTTGCCCGATGGCTGGGCCCAGGATCCCGAGGGCAAGGTCACCAACGACGCCAAGTTGGCCTTTGACACGGGCTGCCTGTGCCCCCTGGGCGGCACTGAGCTGACCTCTGGCTACAAGGGTTACGGCCTGGGCGCCATGGTGGACATCTTGTCGGGCGTGATGTCCGGCGCCAACTATGCCACCCATGTGCGCAAATGGACCCACACGGGCGCCAACTCGGCCGCCGACTTGGGTCAGGTATTCATTGCCGTCGATCCGAATAGCTTTGCGCCACAGTTCGAGGAGCGCATGAGCGACTTCAATACCATTCTGCGTAACACCAAGCCGGTAAGAACTGAAGAGCTAGAAGAGCTTTAAGCTTTTATCTTGAAGCTTAACTAAATCATCTCTATCTCAATCTCCCCCACAGACCGATCCCAAGAAGCCCGTGCTGCTCGCCGGCGACAAGGAGGAGAATAACATTAAGGCAGTGGACAAGGCTGGTGGCATTCAGTATCTGGAGAATCAGCTCAAGACCTGCGCCGCCCTAGCCGAACGCCTCAAGATCCAGCCCCTGAGATTCAAGTGATTCAGCAATCATATCAAGCATAAACATAATCAAAATAACAATTTACATATGCCGTGAATTAAATTTGCTTTTGCATTTGTCTTGACCAAAGGATTTGATTAGTGCCTAAGTTCGAGTACAGTTAACTTTTTACATTATACATATGCATATAGTATATATAGTATATTTTCCATATGCGATATTATTGATTGATTGAGAGCTAATAAACTAGCTGTGTTACAACTGCCTAAATTCAATTGAATTATTCACGCTTATTTCAACTGAATGAAAGAATATAGATTATATGATATATACGCACGACGCACATATATGTGATGTGAATAAATGTTTGTAAGCTGATTGAAAGTGATTGAATAAATATATCTGTAAACTGATTGCCTTTTGTTTTCATTCACCTGAATTGTTGGATATGATAATCTATGCTGGTAAGTTAAGGCTAAATAATGTTGGCTAATTTTACTAGATTTCCCACTGCCATTGATAATCGCATAAGCGATGTTGATAAATAACTTTGATAACTACCTAACGTAATATATAGCCAACATTATATAGTCTGCATAGAGCAATTTACTAAATTTAACGGCCTTTACTAGATTTTCACTCATATTTCATTCTATAAATTATTCAGCTGAACAAGTGAATTGTTGGATTTTCAGATTTGTGATATATAGTTAATATTATATAGACTAAGTTAAATTGACTATATTGTACTTCGTTTTCTCTGAGCTTACTATTTAAATTCATCTGAATATCTGACTTTATAAATATGCATTTATTTAGCTAACATATATAGACAGAAAATAGATTTACAAATGTATATGTAAGCTGCCCTCACTAGACCTACACTCTTCTGTTAACTGACTTTATAGATATATATGATATATGCCTAACATTATATAGGCTTTCAAGTCAAATAACTTTGAAGAGTGCAAGTCTAGTGAGAGCAGTTTATACATTCACAAGACTTTTCACTAAATTAATCTGCCAGTTGCTATGGCAGATATTCTATATTCTGAACACTTATGTAGATATATCATATATATATGTATATATTGTAATATTATGTAAGCAATTTATAGCTCTATAAGCAGCTTAAGCTATAAATCCACTCTTATTTCACTATATGCATATTCAACTGTTCAGATCAATTCACTGATCTTATATACATCAGTGATGTATACCGAAGCTAATAAATGATCTGCCTGAACTGAATTTTCACAGTCATCTTATCTATATCTACAAGTATTCACTCATCTAATTAAATTTTTCTCATATATATATCCATAGCAGTCCATAGCAGTTTTAATTCAATTTTCACTCATATTTAACCACACATATCTGAAATGATCTCTAAAAACATAACAAAAACTAAAAAACTAATCAATTTCTCTCTCTCTCTCTCTCGCTCTCTCTCTCTTTCTCTCTCTCTGACTCCCTCTCTGACTGTCTCTCTCATTTGAAATTTCACTACTCTTTCACTTGTTCATCGTTTAGCTTTGCTAAGCTACTAAGCTGCTCTATGCTAAATTACTCATGTTCATATAGATACACCCTTCTGCTATATGTATATATGTCTATCTCTTCTAGAGCTTTCGAGTTTACTTCTTTGGACAATGCAGACTGCAGTTGCTGCTATGCAAGATGTATTTGATGGTGTTTACTGCGTCGCGCTGGGCATCTCGTCCGGCTGTGGCCGACTCGCGCTTGATGCGCAGCTTTTGGAAACGACATTGGGTATCGAAGAGCAGCGGCACCTTCTTCATGCACGGACTAACGATCATGGCGGCGCGCAGCTCCTCGGCATTGTCCGTCTTGCTCATGGACTTGATGAAGTCAATGTGACGTTGATTCTCTTCGGTCAGCTTGCGCTTCTCCTCCAGCAGCAGCATATTTTGGGCCTGGGCCATGGCCTGCTGACGCCAGAAGTTCTTTAGGCTCTTGTTCAGCATGACCAGATCCTCTTCGGGGAGATCCACATGCTTCTCAATGTCCAGCGTTTGCAGTGTGAAATCATCATCCACTGGGCCCACATCGATGGGCTCGACTACCTCGCCGCCCAAAATGATTTTCTCGGACTCTGTTTGCAGCTTGCGACAAGTGATGGAGAGAGCGAGCAACAGCTCTCCGCTCTTCACGATCTTCTCGAATTTCTATGGAGCAAAAGAGTCGAGTGAAGCTGTGAGTGAGCTGAGAGTAAGACTGCAGACTGTACCTTGGTCAGCTCGTAGCATGCAGTGCTGAGTATACGGAGCTTCTCGTGCGTTGTAATGCGATCGGCATGCATGCGATCCTCGATCTTCTTGCGCACATTCGAAAAGTACTCGAACTCGAGGCGCAGATCATTGATCGTTGCATTATTCTCCGTCTCGACACGCAGCGTTTCCTGCTGTATCTCGTTCAGCATTCCAATATACTTGACCTCGTCCTGGTTCAGCTTCTTGGTGTCCTCGACGAACTGCTGCTGGCGCTCTGTGAGCATTCGAATGCGCTCATATTTGTGGACATCGAGATCGGTGCTGTGGAGTGCATCGATGAAATCGTTCAGCTGGCGCTGCATGGAGTTCATTTTGTTGACCACCTGATCGCGTATCTCGAAGCGATGCGCGATCTTCTTGTTCACATAGTCGTCGCGCTGCTCCTGATAGATCTGATAGTCCTCCTTGAGCTGATCGCGCGTGAACAGATTCGAGGCGTGGATAATGTTCTCGCTATTCTGATGCATGGCATCAACCTCCTCGGTGCGCAGATGCACCTCGTCGTAGAACTCCTTGAGCAGATCCTCAGCCTGCTGCTCGTACATGTGCTTGTTGCCCTCGAGCATGGCTTGATAGCATTCGCCGATGTGATCGATCAGCTCCACAGTGCGGCCAAAGTTGCGTGCGTGCTGCTCATTGGTATGAGACAGATCCGCGAACAGCATTTTAATGCGATCGTTCTTGTTCTCTAGAATGCGCTCGGCGTTTTCGCCCCACTGCATCAGCTCTTGGCGCAGCTCTATCAATTTAATTTCCTGAGCTATGGCATTCCATTCCTCCATGCCGCGCAGATCCATGCGCTTGCCTATTTCTAGCTCAGTACTTAAGCCATGCTGCAGGTAGTGAGAGTGAGAGGGAGGGAGTGAGATGAAAACGACAGAAGAAATGTAAGAGAATGAATTTCCATAAACAAAGCGGAACAGAAACGAAATGGGAAAGGGAAGGCAGCATAGAGATAGTGAGAGAAGCCAATTGGAATATAGATCATGAACAAAGGTAATTAGAGAGAGACAGAGAGAGTCCGAGAGTCAACTTACGCGCAGAATCAACATTTGTTCTTCCATTTTCCTTTGGCGCGCTGCTTCTTTCTTCATCGCCTTTTTTTCCGCCTTGGTTGGTCCTTTGGGCTTCTTCTGGTCCTCTGCCATCTCGTCCAGCGTATCCTGCAGATACGTATCTGTGATACGCGTAATGCGTATTTCCGGATTATAGAGCGACATTTTTCTTGCCTTTCAATAAATATATATTGCCCGAAAATGAAGTGAATTAAGTTTGAAGTATTCAAATGTGCGCTGTCTATGAATATATTGAAAATGTTTAGTCTACTCACACTTCAGCTGGCAGTCAAAGCAAAGCTCAACAACAGCCGTTACATTTCGAACGTTAGCCAACACTGCAGCGCAACTGGAGCTTGGCGCCAAAGTGAAAAGCTCGCTCCCGCGCAGCATCTCGGCGAGCGGGCCAAGTCAGTAGACGTTGAAAGCTGGCCAAGCGCGGTTCGTTCGTTGGAAAAGCGGCAAGGACGACAGCAAGGAGCATAACAAAAAAAAATCCTGTCACTAACGGCACGTCGAATCCGTGTCTTCGTGTGTGTGTGTGCGTGTTTTGGTTTTTTTTTACCCGGCTGCGCCTTGTAAACAAAAATAACTGTGCTTGTTGTGTCTGTGTGCGAGCGACGGAGCGTGCTAGTGTGCGGCTGTGCGTGTGCGTGTGTGTGTGTGTGTGTGCGACGTTTCGGTGGTGGTTAACAACCCCCAGCAACAATAGCAACAACAACAACAACAACAGCAACAACAGCAGCAGCAATAGCAACAACAACTACAAAGCTCGCAGTGGCAAGGGCAAATCCAGTAAAGTTTTCGGGGTTGCAGACAGTTGGCAAACAAGCTGCGAATATCCGTTTAAATTGCCATAAATATTCAACAAAAATAAAATAGAAAATAAAATTCAAATATGAGCGATGCAGGCGGTCCGAATGGCTATCAAAAGCTGCCGCCCGGTTGGGACTGCAAATATGATCAAACGACGGGCAACTGGTAAGCAACAGCAGCACCAGCACCAGCACCAGCACCAACTAAAAATGCATAAAGCAAACGTCATAAATATTTATGCATGCAGAAAGAGAAAAATGAGATACAGAATGCATTGAAATGTGAGCAGAGAGGAGTAAGCGGTAACTTTCCATTGCATGCTTTTAGGCGGCGCCTATTAAAGCTGTGCAAGCAGGCATAGCATGAAAGTCGTTGGGGCACTTTGATTGCTGTGAATGTTTTTCAAATGTCGAGGGACTATAGCGTATATATATTTTTATATTAATTTTTGATAGCCAAGCGCTTTAAAAAGCTTGTTAGCATGTCTAGAATTCTCGACTTGTCTAACGGCGGGTTGTAAAAATTCCATTGCATACTTTTAGGCTGCGCTTTAAATCGTACTGTGCACATATGTATGGTGTAACTTTTGCTGTCATTCTAGCGCTGTCTTGACGTGCTATTCATTATGCCAAGCACAACACTTGATGTCAATTGGCCTCATTGGCGCATAAACTGTGTCATTTCCGCCTAATGTAGGCTTCACTCCAACTTGCGAGCGGCTTGCTCCTCTGTTGCTCTCTGTTCACATTTGTTTGCCCTGGCTCTGTGTGCAATTAAGCAGCGACTGTCATACGTTAAATTCAAGTGTGCACTTGTCAGGAGTCTCAAGGCATCTCGTCTCATTTCGACTCGGCTTGACTCGTCTCGCAATCACAGCGCCCCGATTAGCTGTCAAATGTGAGTTGCTGCTGCTGCCATTTGGCAGCTACTTGGCACGTGTCGCTGTTTAGGTCTCGTCGTACCCTTTACCTTTAGCCACAACATTTTCCCCAAATGTGCCATCATTGAGAAATTCACCACCAGCACCGGCATAGCCCGGGCCAGTGCCGGCAATCAACCCCTGTGTGCTAGAATTTTATGGCCTTTGATTTGCAGTTTTTTGCCATTTTTATGTCGTTGCAGCTATTACATAAACTATCTGACCAAGGCTATGCAGCTGGAGGATCCGCGCGCCGGACGCAGCAGCTACAAACAGTTGCAAAATGAACGCTGCTCCACAGAGTCCATAGCGCTGCAGGTGAGCTCATTCGATTGCATGTAGAGTCATTTGAGTTTGTTTGAAAACTATAAAGTTTTTATAGCATACTTTTGCGGGCTGCAGAAAATTGATAAAAGTCATAGCATATTTTCAAGTGTCATATGAAATGTTTTGTATCATTCCATTTTATTTTTATTTTCTCTGCATTTTTTTTTCATTTGTAGCCCCTGACGCAGCACTCCCATCACAGCTCACCCTTTCATGTGGTGCATCCCAGCAACAATCTAACTGCCGTGCGTGCTTTCCAGGAGCGCGCCTTGCACAATCTATCAACGAGTCCACTGCTATCTGCCTCCTCACGCGGACAATTGGTGGGCGTTAGCTAAACGGTTAAATGCGAACAATAGCTATAGCTTTATCTCTTGTCTCTGTCTAGGAGCTCTCCTCGCCTTTGCCCGTGCAGCGTGCTCGCTTGCCCTCCAACATGTCGCGTCGTTCCACCATTCAGGAGACCTCGTTTAGCGATACCCAAGCCGTGGTCACCAAGATACAGAATATGTTTCCCACAGCCGATGAGAATCACATACGGCTATTGTTGAAGCGGTAAGAGGAGATACCTACATACAAATATAAATAAATATATATCGATATACTTTAATAAGTATAGCTTAAGTAATTCCTGGCTAATCTCTGCATATATGTACATCTATGTCTTCTCACACGCCGCTGCTTAATGCACCCAAACACACACACTATCTCCCGCTTTCCCTCTCTCTCTCTCTCTCTCTCTCTCTCTCTCTCTCTCTATCTCTCTCTCTTTCTTATACACCCGCTTACTAACGCCAGCTATTATAATAGCGAGGCTGTCGTCATCAGCGCTTTGCAGGTGGAAAAGCATCCCGTTACCATGCCTGGCCCATTTGTCACGCCGCCCGCCCAACGTCACCTGTTCCACAGCAACTCCGCTTTCTATATGACACCACCGGCGCGCCGCCTGGACATGGGCGCTAGTCGAGTCACGGTTACATCACGCACGGCCAGCCCTCTGCCCGGCGGCCGCTTCGGTAGTCTCATGAGCATGCAAAGCGGACACCAGCCCACAGGAGCAGCGGGACTGGCAGGAGTTGGAGTTGGAGTAGCAGCTGGAGCTGGAACTGGAGTCGCGGCTATGGGTCTCCATGGCTCGCCGCAGTGGCGCAGCTCACCCAAGCCCCACTCCTCGCCCAAAATGAAATTGAGGTGCGATTTGGCTACAGATTGGAGCTGTAATTGCATGCGAAATGCAATTAGCTAATGGCCAATTGAGGCGACTCAATGAGCTCTGTTTGTTTAGCTTTTGTAATAAGCGGAATGAGAATGGAATATACATTATTTGAATGTGAATCTGAAACTTTAAGTTTATTTTTATTTTTCTTCATTTTTATTTTTACTCTAGCTTTAATATATATATATATATTTTTAGTTTTTTGTTTAAGAAAAAAAAGAAAAGAATATTAAATAAATTTTTTATTTGTGTATATTTTTTTAGTTTTGTTAAATGAAATATTTTAATGAAAAAGTCATAATTTAAATTCTTATTAATTTTACATAATTTATAAAAATTCATATACTATACTCTGCATATATTTATTGCTTTACTATAGCTTAGTAATCCATAGATCTTTTCTAATTAATATTGATCCTTCTCTTGCAATACTTTATTTTATTTAATTTGATTTATTTTACATATCATTATTGCATTTATTAAACTAAATTTCTTTTATTAATTTATCCTCCACTTCAGATACATGAAGAACATCTTCCCCAAAGCTGATGAGATGCTGCTGCTGGACATCCTGGCCAATGCGGACAACAACGTGCAGTTCGCCTCGGAGAAGCTGGTCTCGTTGGGCTATGTGAAGCGAGATATGCAGCAGCCGCACAGACCCAACAATCGACCGCCGCAGCTGGAGCCAGAGCAGCAGGCGCGTCAAGAGCAGGCGGTGCAGCATATACCGCTACGGCCCAAGGAATACACAGCCGAGCAGAAGACAGAGAGTGAGTGTGCTTAGCATTAGAGTTCTCTAGCTTCCAACTCAACTTAATTTACTTCGCCCCACAGTGGAGTCGCTGCTCAAGCAGAAATATCCACACATAGCTGAGCGCATCATTTTAATGGCCTTGGAGTCTGTGAACTATGCAGAGGATCGGGCCACGCAAATCCTGCAAATCGTACAGGATGAGGACGAGCAACGCAACCAGAAGCAAACGCTGAGCAAATCTCAGCCAGCAGCCAGTGAAATGAAGCTGAAGGTGGATCAAGTGGATGCCACGAGCAGGTGCGTAACTCAAGAGCTGCAACAGCTTGCTGTTGCTATATATATATATATATAGCTATATAGACACCTATCCAAACCCTTGGGTCTGCCTTTGCTGCTGCTGCTTTATTCGTTTTGTTAATCGATTGCCCATTTTCTTTGTAAAACTTTGTTGCTGCCTCAACCACCAACAACAAACAAATAAACACCTTTGCTTGCTTGCTGCCACGCCCCCGCCACCGCAACAACCAAATCAACATCATCATCATCATCATTGTTGTCATTATCATCATTGTCATTGTCTTTATCATCATCATCATCAATGAGCAGCAGCAAGCCACATAAGCAACATCGCCATTTGCCATCCATCAATGTCATCACACCCTCCACGGCCACCACGCAGATCATCCTGAGCCATGAGCAAACGCCGGAGCAGGTGGCTAACGAGGCAGCCTTCCAGCCTGAGGCGAAGGCTGCCAGCACTGACTGCCAGCTGAAGCAGCCACAAGCCATCTCCGCCTCCAGCATTTCCAGTGCATCCACGCACTCATATGCCTCGCCTGCACAATCGCCCACGCGTCCCAACTATGAACGCTTGACTACCAAGAGCATGCTAGCGCGTTCTAGCTACAGCAACAATGGCAGCAACAACAACAACTACAGCAACAGCAGCTATGCCTCGTATAGCACTTCGATGGGATCCTCGACAGTTTCGGCCAGCTCCATAGTGAAGGCATTTGAAAGTCGCGCGCGCACCAAAACCGATTCACTGAAGTATGCCTGCCCGTTTAACCGTTTAACCGTTAGCCGTTAATTTTGTACAGTTGTGCATGTTTATTTATAGCTTTATATGCTGCACGTTTATTGATTTAACTTTTATTCAACTCTCGTATTTTTTATGTGGGCATGTTACAATTTATTTACCCAATATATATAGAGATATGTGAATATGCGAGGATAGTATGAAAAATTTGCGAACTGAAGGTAAAGTTAAAAGAGAATTAATTAATTTAAAAATTAAGAACAAAAATAAGAAGGCCAAAAAGGAAATATACTCATTTTTAAATTAAACATTTATTTTAAAAATCAATAAATTTATTAAATAATTGTAGAGATGAAAATGAGAAACTTAAATTAATTTTTCGTGTTTAAAAAGTGGATAAAATTTCTTTATATTATACTTTTTTTCTAAATCAAACATTTTAAATCTATAATTTCTTTAAATAAAAATCTAAATTTTAAAAATATATATTTTTAAACAAAACACTAATAAAAAATTAATTAATTAAAGTCGAAAATAAAAAATAAATTAAAAATATTTTAAAATTTAAATAATTTAGACCTTTTATATAATTAAATTTCTTTGTTAGTTCGCAAATTTTTCATCTATATAAAAATATTGGCAGATAAATTAGATAACTTCTCTCGTCTATCACAGACAGCGACAGCATTCCTCGGAGCTGGACAATGGCCAACATGTGGAATCGGGTGAATTTCAATCTCTAATCGAACGGATGGCTACGCTAGGAGCCAATCCACAGCTCGCTAAGGGAGCCGACGAGCATCTGCTGCTGTAAATCTCAATTAAATATCGAATTTAAATATATATTAAAATAATATTTTCGTTTCAACAGAGCCGACTACGTCACATGGAATGGACCAAACACAACGCTCTGCCAGAAGCAGACACCACAAGGGTCAGATGCTGGCCTTATAGGTGGTGAACGTGGCTATAAGGCAGTTGGCCGAAATGTGGAGCTTTGCAAGGGCCCCAAAAAGGAGCTGAGCAAAGGGAGCATCTATGCGCGCAACAAAGGCGCCAATATCAAATGCAATTAGTATAAGCCTGGCCGAGATCCTTCAGTTGCCAAAAAATAACCGAGCAGCACTCAAACTTGACTTCAACTGCAATTTGCTCCCGATGTGTGTTCCCTATATATAAGATACATATTCCATTCCATTTATATATAGTTATACATATATGTCTTTACCATGCACTTACAAATTCCATCCACAAATCCAATTGATTATTTTTCGGTGTTTGTATCAACAACTTTTTTGCAGCTTAAAATATACTATAAATTGATATTTAAAAAATAACATGAAATGAATTATTGTTGTTAATTTGTGTGTTATAATTAATATATATGTATAGATATTTTTTGTATATTATTTATTATTATATATTTTTGTATTATATATTACATTTATTTTAATTATTTAGTGTATTTTTACTTATTTTTTATTGGATTGCGCTAAACTTCATCCTCGTTTAGTAGCATATTGGGTATTCCATCGGTTATTGGAAACACGCGTCCCGTTTCGGGGCATTCCAGCTGTCCCTCAAGCACATCGATTTCAAAGAGTAAGTGATGCAGTCTCTGCAAAAGCTGTTCGTCCTCGGCCACATTGTCGGGCTGCGTTGGTGGAATGTCTTCTGCCAGTTCCGCCTAGAAGGGAAGCAGAGTCAAGGAATTCCACTCAAGATATTGTTATTCTTCACTCACCACCTGCGCTGCACTATAAACCGTTGACCAATCCAGTTTGGGCAGCAACCTCTCAATAAACACTGGATTGAATTCGCTCTCTACTACATCCTTTTTGTTAATCTGCGCAAAGTACGATACTCTTGAAACGATCAATAGTAAGCAATTCAAAACAACTCACCGTTAGCTTCAGGGGATAACCCACCTTGACGCCTTTGATGGCCATCGAGGTCAGGAAATTGTATGTGCTCAGTTTCATTGTGAAGTTTTAATACTTGTTAGATATATCAATAATAGCTTTGTAATTTAAATATACACAAAAACGCACGTTTTAAGCATTCACTTGGCAACGCGTGTACAACAGCTGTTCTCTCGCCGGTTGCTGGTCACATTGTGAAGAATATCGAATATCGATTGGAATTGTTTATCTCCTGAATGTTATCGCTGCAATAAAACAATGTGACCAGCCAGCAGCGCAACAATAGAGCCAGAGCAACAACTGCTGCAATTTTACGCTTTTTAAACGTATCTGAATGTAAATAAAGTGTGAATTGTATACAAAACATTGTTAAAGTATATAATATACATTTGTAGTGCAATTATGGAGGATATTTTTCACTGGTGCCGCGAGGGCAACTCGATTCAAGTGCGCCTTTGGCTGGATGAGACTGAGAATGACATGAATTTGGGGTAAAAGCGAGTTCCAAGTGTTTAAGATTAATGCAAATTTAACAAACTAAACATAAGCGTTGCTGACTTGTGCATAATTTGCAATGAATTATTGGTAATTTCTATATTGGGCAATACTCGCCAACCAATTGGGACGTGACGTCATGATTTATTCTTGTGTTGTGTAAACAAGTTGCACACACACAATGAAACGAAAATATGTGCGTGTGTGTATATAAGTGCGTCACGCTCACGCTCTGCTTTTGCCGCTCTCGTTCTCCCTCTCTATCTTACTCTCTCCCTGCATATTTGTTATTGCAGCGATGATCACGGCTTTAGTCCGCTGCATTGGGTCGCCAAGGAGGGGCATACGAAGCTCGTAGAGACTCTGCTGCAGCGCGGTGCTCGTGTGAATGCCACGAATATGGGCGATGACATTCCTCTGCATCTGGCCGCCGCCCATGGACATCGGGAAGTAGTGCAAATGGTGAGATTTGAAATACACTATAATATATCCAACTGATTGATTGACTCTCCTTATGCAGTTGTTGCGCGAGCGCTCGGATGTCAATGCAGTGAACGAGCATGGAAATACGCCGCTGCATTATGCCTGCTTCTGGGGCTATGACATGATCTGCGAGGATCTGTTAAATGCGGGTGCTCTGGTCAGCATTGCCAACAAGGATGGCCACACGGCTGCGGACAAGGCCAAACCCAGTTTGGGCAAGCGCATACTGGATCTGGCCGAAAAGAGTGGCCAAGAGCTGAAGATCATTAGCTTCAAAGAGCAGAGCTGGCTGGGCATGAAGACGCGCTCGCGCGATGCCACTTTATCGCGCTTCAAGGGAATCAGCATGGGAGATTTGGACTTGCACACGAAGATCGCAGTGACGCCCTCGGGTGAAACATGGCGTGGTCGTTGGCAAAAGAACGATGTTGTTGCGAAAGTAAGGATGAGTTAGAAGCATATTTGTTTCGATCTTTAAATAAATTTCTTATGCCTTATAGAGTCTGGCCTTGCGTCAATGCACTTCGCGCATTTCGCGTGACTTTAATGAGGAGTTTCCCAAGCTGCGCATTTTCTCGCATCCCAACATTTTGCCCATCATTGGTGCCTGCAATTCGCCGCCCAATTTGATTGTTATCAGTCAGGTAGGTTATTTTGATTACCACGGTATTCTAATATAATACTACTCTCCATTGCAGTTCATGCCACGTTCGTCGCTTTTCAATTTGCTGCATGGCGCATCAGGCGTTGTTGTGGACACCAGCCAGGCCGTAAGATTTGCGTTGGACATTGCACGCGGCATGGCCTATTTGCATTCACTGGAGCGTATAATACCCACATATCATCTGAACAGCCATCATGTGATGATCGACGATGATTTGACTGCGCGCATTAATATGGGCGATGCAAAGTTTTCGTTCCAGGAGAAAGGCCGTATATATCAACCGGCTTGGATGTCGCCGGAGGCGCTGCAGCGCAAGGCAGCCGATCGTGCATGTTTATTTATAGCTTTATATGCTGCACGTTTATTGATTTAACTTTTATTCAACTCTCGTATTTTTAATGTGGGCATGTTACAATTTATTTACCCAATATATAGAGATATGTGAATATGCGAAGGTAGTATGAAAAATTTGCGAACTGAAGGTAAAGTTAAAAGATTAAAAAATAAGAAAGACAAAAAGAAAATATACTCAATTTGAAATTAAACATTTATTTTAAAAATAAATAAATTTATTAAACAATTGTAGAGACGAACATGAAAAACTTAAATTAATTTTTCGTGTTTAAAAAGTGGATAAAATTTCTTTATATTATACTTTTTTCTAAATCAAACATTTTAAATCTATAATTTCTTTAAATAAAAATCTAAATTTTAAAAATATATTTTTTTAAACAAAACACTAATAAAAAATAAATTAATTAAAGTCGAAAATAAAAAATAAATTAAAAATATTTTAAAATTTAAATAATTTAGACCTTTTATATAATTAAATTTCTTTGTTAGTTCGCAAATTTTTCATCTGTATAAAAATATTCGTAGATAAATTAGATAACTTCTCTCGTCTATCACAGACAGCGACAGCATTCCTCGGAGCTGGACAATGGCCAGCATGTGGAATCGGGTGAATTTCAATCTCTAATCGAACGAATGGCTACGCTAGGAGCCAATCCACAGCTCGCTAAGGGAGCCGACGAGCATCTGCTGCTGTAAATCTCAATTAAATATTCGAATATAAATATATATTAAGATAATATTTTCGTTTCAACAGAGCCGACTACGTCACATGGAATGGACCAAACACAACGCTCTGCCAGAAGCAGACACCACAAGGGCCAGATGCTGGCCTTATAGGTGGTGAACGTGGCTATAAGGCAGTTGGCCGAAATGTGGAGCTTTGCAAGGGCCCCAAAAAGGAGCTGAGCAAAGGGAGCATCTATGCGCGCAACAAAGGCGCCAATATCAAATGCAATTAGTATAAGCCTGGCCGAGATCCTTCAGTTGCCAAAAAATAACCGAGCAGCACTCAAACTTGACTTCAACTGCAATTTGCTCTCGATGTGTGTTCCCTATATATAAGATACATATTCCATTCCATTTATATATAGTTATACATATATGTCTTTACCATGCACTTACAAATTCCATCCACAAATCCAATTGATTATTTTTCGGTGTTTGTATCAACAACTTTTTTGCAGCTTAAAATATACTATAAATTGATATTTAAAAAATAACACGAAATGAATTTATTGTTGTTAATTTGTGTGTTATAATTAATATATGTATAGATATTTTTTGTATATTATTTATTATTATATATTTTTGTATTATATATTACATTTATTTTAATTATTTAGTGTATTTTTACTTATTTTTTATTGGATTGCGCTAAACTTCATCCTCGTTTAGTAGCATATTGGGTATTCCATCGGTTATTGGAAACACGCGTCCCGTTTCGGGGCATTCCAGCTGTCCCTCAAGCACATCGATTTCAAAGAGTAAGTGATGCAGTCTCTGCAAAAGCTGTTCGTCCTCGGCCACATTGTCGGGCTGCGTTGGTGGAATGTCTTCTGCCAGTTCCGCCTAGAAGGGAAGCTGAGTCAAGGAATTCCACTCAAGATTTTGTTATTCTTCACTCACCACCTGCGCTGCACTATAAACCGTTGACCAATCCAGTTTGGGCAGCAACCGCTCAATAAAAACTGGATTGAATTCGCTTTCTACTACATCCTTTTTGTTAATCTGCGCAAAGTACGATACTCTTGAAACGATCAATAGTAAGCAATTCAAAACAACTCACCGTTAGCTTCAGGGGATAACCCACCTTGACGCCTTTGATGGCCATCGAGGTCAAGAAATTGTATGTGCTCAGTTTCATTGTGAAGTTTTAATACTTGTTAGATATATCAATAATAGCTTTGTAATTTAAATATACACAAAAACGCACGTTTTAAGCATTCACTTGGCAACGCGTGTACAACAGCTGTTCTCTCGCCGGCTGCTGGTCACATTGTGAAGAATATCGAATATCGATTGGAATTGTTTTTCTCCTGAATGTTATCGCTGCAATAAAACAATGTGACCAGCCAGCAGCGCAACAATAGAGCCAGAGCAACAACTGCTGCAATTTTACGCTTTTTAAACGTATCTAAATGTAAATAAAGTGCGAATTGTATACAAAACATTGTTAAAGTATATAATATACATTTGTAGTGCAATTATGGAGGATATTTTTCACTGGTGCCGCGAGGGCAACTCGATTCAAGTGCGCCTTTGGCTGGATGAGACCGAGAATGACATGAATTTGGGGTAAAAGCGAGTTCCAAGTGTTTAAGATTAGTGCAAATTTAACAAACTAAACATGAGCGTTGCTGACTTGTGCATAATTTGCAATGAATTATTGCTAATTTCTATATTGGGCAATACTCGCTAACCAATTGGGACGTGACGTCATGATTTATTCTTGTGTTGTGTAAACAAGTTGCACACACACAATAAAACGAAAATATGTGCGTGTGTGTATATAAGTGCGTCACTCTCACGCTCTGCTTTTGCCGCTCTCGTTCTCCCTCTTTATCTTACTCTCTCCCTGCATATTTGTTATTGCAGCGATGATCACGGCTTTAGTCCGCTGCATTGGGTCGCCAAGGAGGGGCATACGAAGCTCGTAGAGACTCTGCTGCAGCGCGGTGCTCGTGTGAATGCCACGAATATGGGCGATGACATTCCTCTGCATCTGGCCGCCGCCCATGGACATCGGGAAGTAGTGCAAATGGTGAGATTTGAAATACACTATAATATATCCAACTGATTGATTGACTCTCCTTATGCAGTTGTTGCGCGAGCGTTCGGATGTCAATGCGGTGAACGAGCATGGAAATACGCCGCTGCATTATGCCTGCTTCTGGGGCTATGACATGATCTGCGAGGATCTGTTAAATGCGGGTGCTCTGGTCAGCATTGCCAACAAGGATGGCCACACGGCTGCGGACAAGGCCAAACCCAGTTTAGGCAAGCGCATACTGGATCTGGCCGAGAAGAGTGGCCAAGAGCTGAAGATCATCAGCTTCAAGGAGCAGAGCTGGCTGGGCATGAAGACGCGCTCGCGCGATGCCACTTTATCGCGCTTCAAGGGCATCAGCATGGGAGATTTGGACTTGCACACGAAGATCGCAGTGACGCCCTCGGGTGAAACATGGCGTGGTCGTTGGCAAAAGAACGATGTTGTTGCGAAAGTAAGGATGAGTTAGGAGCATATTTGTATTGATCTTTAAATAAATTTCTTATGCCTTTCAGAGTCTGGCCTTGCGTCAATGCACTTCGCGCATTTCGCGTGACTTTAATGAGGAGTTTCCCAAGCTGCGCATTTTCTCGCATCCCAACATTTTGCCCATCATTGGCGCCTGCAATTCGCCGCCCAATTTGATTGTTATCAGTCAAGTAGGTTATTTTGAGTGCCACAGTATTCTAATCTAATACTACTCTCCATTGCAGTTCATGCCACGTTCGTCGCTTTTCAATTTGCTGCATGGCGCATCAGGCGTTGTTGTGGACACCAGCCAGGCTGTGAGATTTGCGTTAGACATTGCACGCGGCATGGCCTATTTGCATTCACTGGAGCGTATAATACCCACATATCATCTGAACAGCCATCATGTGATGATCGACGATGATTTGACTGCGCGCATTAATATGGGCGATGCAAAGTTTTCGTTCCAGGAGAAAGGCCGTATATATCAACCGGCTTGGATGTCGCCGGAGGCGCTGCAGCGCAAGCCAGCCGATCGTAATTGGGAGGCGTGTGATATGTGGAGCTTTGCACTGGTTATCTGGGAGCTGACCACACGTGAGGTGCCCTTCGCCGAATGGTCGCCCATGGAGTGTGGCATGAAGATTGCACTGGAAGGTTTGCGCGTCAAAATTCCGCCAGGTACTTCGTCGCACATGGCGAAGCTCATCTCGATCTGTATGAATGAGGATCCGGGCAAGCGACCCAAGTTCGATATGGTTGTGCCAATTCTAGAGAAGATGAACTCCAGCGCAGTCAAAGGGTAGAGGGAAAACCCCGAAGTTACAAAGCCAAAATGTGCCTGTTTACAAAAGTGTGTGTAGCTAAAAAAGGATAACAAATGGAGCGAGCGTGGAAGTGCTCCCACGATGTGTTTTGCCAACTAATTATAATAACTATTTTTTGTTAATTTACTCAAAAACTTAACTGAATCTAACCGAGTGCCTTACAAAACTTACAGAACATTTACGCCATTTTGAAAATGTCTACAGGTAAAAAGAAGCTTTCAAGTTTTCTATTGTGTTCAATGTGTCTCCCTTTCTCCATCTATCTTTCTCTTTCACACTGTGTGCAGTAGTTTGTGTTTCGTCCTACTTATGTTTTTGTTCTTATGAATTTCGACGATGATGTTTGAACGGTGCTCGACTTTGTATTTGTTTTAAGTTGAAATATACATACACACAATTAACAGTTAAGCTTCTAAACGTACGTATTTATACAGCATATATATTTGTTACTAATGATGATTAAACGAAATTTGTGTAACTATAAACGAATTTGAAATAAGCTGTTTGATTCCCTTTGAAGTTATTTGAAGCTCCCGACAGCTTTTGCCGCTAAAAGGCATAACAACGAAAGCTTTCTTTCTGTGTTTGTGTGTATGTGTGTGTGTGTGTGTGTGAGGTGTAGTCAGCGTGAGCAAAACGGCCCTGACCTGATTTCCATTATGTGCACGCCATTCTGCAGCGCGTGGGCAGCGCAGCAGCAGAGCAATGCAGCGAAAAAGAGAGAGCGAGAGCAATGACGAGAGCCGGCGCGTCGCGGCGTAAGCGCGCAGCTGTGAGAGCGTGCAACTATTTAGATAGTTTTAGGCACGTGCAAGTGGAGGCATATTGAAAATATTATTGAATATGAATAATAATATATATTGAATATTAATTACATAAATATGTATCAACAATATTAGCAACACTTTTTTAGGTTTAGCTTTGACAGTTTCGCTGCAATTTTCGGCTTGGCGCTCTCATTTCGCCGCCTTCGCCCTGTCGGCTTCGTTGTAGGGCTCTCTGTTTATGTTTTTGCGGCACCGTTATATATTTGAAGTTGCTGCTGTGCCGAAGCGGCTGATGTTGTTGTTGTTGTTGCGGCGAGCTTAAACCATGTGATTGTTTTGCTAGCTCGCTCTTCGTTTAACGGCATATCCTGTGCCCGCATGTGTGCGTGTGTGTGCCGCTGCAGCTTTAAAAACTTTGCTGCATTTTGTTGTCGTCGTCGACGTCGCGTCGTCGCCGTTGCCGTCGCCATCATCATCGTCGCTGTCGCTGTCGTCGTGCTTTTCGGCCCAGAGGCTGGTCGCTCGGTCTCCAAACGGCAGCGGGCAACAACGCTGCAGTGTCCAAAAGCCGATTTACAGTTTTATACGCCAGTTATGAGTGCAACCAACAAACAGCGACCGCATTTCCGCAATGGCGAATGTGTGCACAAAAAACCAAACGCAGTGAATCATTCAAATTTTGCCAAAGGCATTAATTAACAGCAAAAGAAGAAGAAGAAGCAGAGGAACTTTAATTTGAAAAATAAAACTAAATTTCGCTGCAGTCGCAAGCAAATCGAAATCGCCGCAGTGAAAGTGTAAGGAAAATAAATAGAAAAAAAACTATTCATGGCATCTTTTAGGCGCAGCGCATAAAAGATTCGCCCCCGATTTTGATAGTTGCGGTCGTTTTTGTTGTCGTCGTTGTTGTTGTTGAACGCCCACCTCCCACAGCAGCTGTTTAAATGTATTTGAGTGCTTGCAACCAACAGCGGCCAGCCCCCTTGAGGGCCGGCAATCCATGGAGTATTCAAACTCGAAATGTTTGAATCACAACGAGCCAATACAAGAGCAGCCACAGCCACAGCCACAGCAGCAGCACAGCGAACAGCAAAGCAGGCAAGTGTTATTTATATGAATATATATGTTGTTTTTATTTATTTTTATTTATATATGGTTTTATGCATATATATATTTTGCATGTGCCCCATTTAGTGGCCACACCTGGGCTGAGAACAGTTTTTATGCTCTCTCTGGTTTTTTTTTTTCTTTTTTAATTAAGCAAACAATTGCCTAGGCACGAGTGTGGCATGTGGCAAGTCTTTTGTGTCACAGTCACATAATTTTGAAAACTTTTCAACAACCAGGAGCTGATGCGGTTGCTGCTGCTGCTGCTGCTGCTACTGATGCTGCTGCAGTTGCTCCTCATCATCATTCATTTGGCTGACGAGTGAGCCACTAACCTACATCCTGCCCCCAACAAGGCGCTGCTATTGTTGTTTGCCGGTATGCCAGGCCCACTTGCACAATGCCAGTTGTGCGGGTGTTGATAAGCGAACAAATGTGAAAAGTGACAGCAACGCAGCAGCAGCAGGAGCCGAGAACGATGCCTAGAAATAACCGTTGCCAGGCCGTCGTCGCATAACAAATGATGAGATTGTGCCGATTCGTTGCTAAAGCCGTGTGCCCCATCTCTATGCATAAATCAAAAGTTCAATTTTGCACATTTCAGCAGCAGAGCAAAGAGAAAACACACACACACACACGCACACAGAGACAGAGACAGAGATAGATAGGCTCCTTGGCATCATCTAAAACGCCACATGGGCAAATATTTCACTTCTGCTTTCGAGCAGCGCATCGAAAAGCGAAAATATTGTGACAACATCAACAACAACAACAACAAGAACAAGAACAAGAAAATCTCTAGTTTGAGTGCTTGTTGGGATGCTGCACTTGTGTGAAGTGCATAACAACGTGAAAATATTGTAAAAGCAAACTACACGACAGTCGGAGACAGAGTGAAAGAGAGAGAGAGAGAGGGAGAGGGGGGGGGGGGGGCATGGGCTGGAACAGCAGGCAATGCCAAATGCTTTGGCTACAAAGCAAAATGCAATAAAGCTCAGCAACGGCATAGAATACATCAAACGTGCTACATGCAACATGGGGCATGCCGCAGCTGCCGGAGTTCTAAATCCTGCCGAGCTGACCATGCAAACAAAGTGCATATTGATTTTTGAAAAGCTATCAAAGAGTTGATACAGAGGGGCATATGCATTGCGAGAGCATATAGAAAATAAAAGAATTTTATAAAATTAAATCAAGTATGAAAGAAAGGAGGAGAAGAAGGGGAGGGGAGGAAAAGGGGAAGAGAAGAGAGAGGGGAGAAAAGAAGAAAAGGGGGAGGAGGGAGGGAGGAGGGAGAAAGGAGGGAGGGGGAGGGAGGGGAGGGGGAGGGGGGGGGGGGAGAGGGGGGGGGAGGAAGGGGGGGGGGGGGAGAAGGAGAGGGGGGGGGGGGGAGGGGGGGGGGAGAAGAGAGAGAGGAGGGGGGAGGGAGGGGGGGGGGGGGGAGAGGGGGGGGGGGGGGGGGGGGGGGGGGGAGGGAGAAGGGAGGGGGGAGGGAGGAGGGGGGGGGGGGGGGGGGGGGGGGGGGGGGGGGGGGGGGGGGGGGGGGGGGGGGGAGGGGGGGGGGGGGGGGGGGGGGGGGGGGGGGGAGGGAGGGGGGGGGGGGGGGGGGGGGGGGGGAAATCAAGTATGAATAATACATATTAATTATTATATTTTATTTTTCTAAACTTGATTTCCTTTATTTTACATCACAATACTAAACACAGGGTATTTTCTTAGTCATCCATAGCCAACGTTTTTTCTTGCATTTGGCTGCTGTCAAATGCAAAGGATGCCACAAAGCAAGTTGGCTTGTGGCTGCCTGTTTGTCTAGAGTTGCCAACGTTCGGCAATCGCAACAACTGCACTGCGCACGAAAAGTAAGCAAGAGAGCGAGAAGCCTAAAAGCCAACACACAGTGCGTATACTTCATGCGAGAAGAGTTACTTTGAAAGCGAAGTAAATGTAGAGTTCTAGAGCTGAATACATTGGGGTTAGAGAATATGGGGAAACTTTCGCTAAACAAATTTAAAACATTAAAATTGGTTTATAGAATTTAATTATGAGAGTTAGAAGTAAAGCTGAGCTATGTCAATATATAATTCTAAATAAAATTGAAGGGAGGCTGCAATAAGCAGCTTTAGAGCTCTCATTCAGCACAAACTAAGCATAGAATCCGAATGAATCATTCAACTTGAAGAGCCTTAAGCTTTAGTTGAAGTAGAATTCAACTTTCCACTTTTATCACTCAACTCCACTTTCAAGTCCCATTTAAATGTTCTCTTGTGCCATTTATTTTGCTGGACGAGTTCGACAGAAACTATTGATCAAAGTGGTGCCTCGAGTATGTAGCTGTGGCTGTGTGGCTATGGCTGTGGCTGTGGCTGTGGCTGATATTCAATAAATTCTGTGTGTTGCACTTCGAGGAAAATGGCAAATGGAAAATGGTCAATTACGTGGCATAACGAGCCAACTAGAAGAAGAGCAAGAAAAAGTATGCCACTCCATATAAAAGTGGGATGGGTTCGGTTCGGGAACTTTGCTTGCTGTCTAACCCTTCGATAACAACAACAAACACTGACTGACTGAGCACTTTTCCAATCAATTACTTGTGCTGGGGCGAGTCAATTGACAAAACGATAACCATTTCGCATTGGCTCGTAGGTCACTTGATTGTGCTAAAGGCAACGGCATGTCACTTAAATTTACATTGAATATTTCATTTCACAAAAAAGCTTTAACTCAATCCTCTCTCTCTCGCTCTCTCTCTCTTGCAGGCTACCCGTGCTCAACGGCTATTTTCCAGCAGTTAAAGAAACGTCTGAAACTGCAACGGCAACTGCACCTGGCCAGAGTCAACGTTGCCCCAATACACCGCCCACAACGCCCAGCAGTCCGCTGCGAGAGCCGCCTCAGAGCCCCTCGGATGGTCAAACATCTTCGCTGAGCTCGCATTCGGTTTCCAGCGACATCTTGTTGGGTAAGTTCCACATGCGCTTATTTTAATTAATGTTCGCATTGTCAGAGTGCAATGTGAGAAATACTCTTCTTGAACTCTTTATTATTATTCATAATATTAACTATGCTGATGTATCATTGTGATTTAAGTAACAATCACAAATATTATATCATTCGTACTCCAGACCTGTTTAGATTTCATACAAGACTTCAGCCCGACAAACCAATACTCCCATCTCTACAGGCGCATTTTATGCAAGGGTATTGCAAACGTTTGTTACACTTTGCTTGCAAATCTTCTTAGTTTTTCTATTTTTTTCTCTGCGCTTTAGTTCTGTTATTTATAGCTGCCTGGTTTTCCCTCACGAAACAGATCATGACCCAGGAAAGGAACGCCAGCTAGCTATAGCAACAACACATGAATTCGCAACATTTTATTGAGGTTGCTGACATTCAGGCAAACATTGCACATGCCTCTACTCATGCCACCCGCCCAGTCACAGCCTCCTGTCTCCCGCCTCCTGCCAAATGTGTGCTCCAAAATGTTTTTTGTGTGTTGCGCTTTTGGGTTTTTGGGGGCTTGAGCTTGAGTTACGTTTTCGGTTTCGGTTGCGCTGCCAACGACAGATAAACAGCCGTTGCAGCAGTCAAAGTGTGTGCCACAGGCAACATTGTGTGCCACAAGGCCCATGTGTGGCAGCTGCTGCTGTTGCCGCTGCTGTTGTTGCTGTAAATGTGTGTGACATTTATATGGATTTTGTATGCCAGCCATGCGACGGTAAATTGTAGCACGAACTGCAGGCGGTCGTCTCTCCAACTCCTGCTTGGGCTGCTGCTGCTGCTGCTGTTTTAGATGGCTATCCCTTTGAGAATCCTGCTGCCAGGCATGTTGCAGCTACATAAATGGCCTGCCAGTGGCTGTGATAAGTGTCTCAAAGGCAAAATGTCTTTAATCGATTTGTCTTGACTGCAAATAAATTGTTTGCATCATCACAGCCTCGATGATCACCATCAAATAGAAAAGGAAATTAATAGTTGTCAGAACTAAATAAATATTTAACAGATAGATAGTTTCAATACAAATTTAGAATATAACAAATTTACTTGTTTTTTTCAGCTCATTAAATTTTCTTTTATTTACTATTCTAGCAACTTTTTAATTCATTTTAATTTGATTTAAAAATGTTATAAATATTCTTTCTATTTTGATTTGATTTGCCCAAAAGTATGCTATAATATTTGCTCTCTAATTGCTTAGAAAGCTAGAGGAAATTCATGAGAGATATAAATATGTATTATAGAATATGAATAATAAAAATTTATTTATAATTTCTGTAGAATTTCTATTTTTAATAGACTTTCTATATAATCATATTCTATTTAAAAAACATAATATCAAATAATTATTTAGAGAAGGTGGGCCAAACTATAATTCCATAAGATAAGGCAAATTCTTGTGAGCAAACTTTTTGAAGAATTTTAGGTTTTTAATTATTTCAAATTCCGCTGATAAAATTGCTGAATAAACACTAATCAAAGTTGCGCTCTTCGTACAACTTAGCCCAACTAAAAGCCAATTAATTCTTGCTTCAAGTGTTAATTTACTGCGCCTACTCGAGAACTTGTTTACAGCTTTTTAAGCTATCATATCAGCGCAGCTCCAAGCGGCAACAAGAACAAGCGCCATCTAGCTGACAACAACAACAGCAAGAACGACAACAACAGCGACAACAAATACAGAAGCTATGGAAAAAAATGTGCAAAGTAAACAAGAATTTAAGAATCTAGCAGCAGGGGCATAATAATGAGCAAATAAATAAAACTAAACGCATTTGCGCCACTTTGTTGCTGCTGTTGTTGTTGCTGCTGCCCGTGACGTTGCTCAAGTCATTGAACTTAGAGACAAGCGAATAAAAACGCAAAAAAAGAAAAAAATGAGTAGCAGCAGCAGCAGCAGCAGCCGACGTCGCTTTGATAAGTGAAATGCAATGGGCGCATGCCAGCAAATGGGCATGGTCATATTGGCATAGGCAATGGGCACAGCAACAACAACAACAAAAGCAGCAGGCCACGTGGTAGCGGCGAAGAGGGCGACCCGCTTCAAATAACTCTCACTCAATGCACACACACACACACACACACACACACGCACGCTCACACTCTCTCACACGCTCTTTCGCACTCTCTCGCAGCTACACTCACAGCGATTACACAATCTTCGCCTGCAGCTAGCAGCAACAGCAGCAGCTGCGCCAACGAGCGGCATTTTCATTTTTCTCTTCCTGGTTCGTCGGCGTCGGCGTCGGCGTCGACGTTGCCGTCGCGTGTCTTATGGCGTCGTCGCCGTCGTCGTCGTCGTCGTGTGTGTGTTTGCGAAGATCAGGTTTTATCAGGCAAATGCAATCGAACATGTTACGATTGTTGGGGGCGGTCGGCGGTTGGGCGAACGCCTCGCTTCGGCTGTATACGAAGCATTCCCGTTGCGCCCGTCTGCGCGCGTTCTTCGCCTCGTTGACTTTTCGCTTTCGATCCTCGCTGCCTTTGCCGTTTCTTGTTATTTACAGTTTCTGCTGCTTTCGCTGCCGTTGGAAAAATAGCAATACTAGTCGCAGTTGCGGACGAAGCCGCGCCGTTTCGCCACACGCTGATCATTGACTTTCGTTGCTTCTCTTTTGTGCCAGGCATTCGTCATGGAAAATGTGTGAGGCGGTTGCGCCACGGCGACCGTTGCGAAATGTGGAAAACTCTGCGCACAAAACACTTGGCTGACATTTCTATTCTTTAATTTTCCTTTTTATTTCTTTTTGTTTTGGCTTTGTTTGTTTCCCTTTTGATGGGCGAAGAAGCCAGCTAGAAACGAGAAAGTTGAAAAGGCCAATATTATTATAATTGAATAATAGTATGACAAATAATTTTTTAAATATTATATATATTTATATTATATAATAGATAATATTAAAATTCATATTTATTAAAAATTAATTTATATAATAGATTTCAAATAATAATTTATCATAATTCATTGCTCCAGTTTCTAATTAAGTAACCGAAACATAAACTTTTGTTGTCTTCTTTCAATTAATTACTTTAAAATTCTCACTCATTTGCAACTGGTTCTCTCTATTTCTTTCCCTCTCGCTCTATCTCCCTCTCTCTTTCTCTCTCTGTCTGTCTTTCATCTAAGTTCTTTCCGCTATGTTGCGGGCGTCCGCGCACTACTGAAAATCTTTTGGCACCAAAACTTGTTTGCCACTTTCTACTGCATAGCAACAAAAACAACTCCAACAACAGCAGCAGCGGCAGTGGCAGCGGCAGCGGCAGGGGCAGCAGCAACAACTACATCGAGTGCAATATTTTTCAACTTCCGCATTGTAGAACTCCCGCTCGTTCGCTGCGCTCTTGCTCTCCCACTCTGGCACGCTCAACAGACGCAAAAGGTTCTTTGACTTTGCTGCTCTCTGCTGCCATTTTGTTTACACTCTCTCACTGTGCATCTCTCTCCCTGTCGTGCTCTCATGCGATATTGCAAACTTTGTAACGGTTCTCTTCTCTAGGCCCGTTGCCGTTCGCTGTGTGTGTGAAATTGATCTTGAGAGAAAGAAGTGTGTGCACTTGAAGTGAACGTCAACATCGACAGCGACGCTGACGTTGGCGTTGGCGTTGGCGTCGCCGTTGTTGCTGATGTGCTGCTGCCCACGGGCAATAGAAATTGAAAATAGCAACCAGGAACCGAGTGGCCCCAGCAAATGGAAAAGTGCAGCAACAACAAACAGCGAGAGTGCCAATGCGTGTTGCTGTTGTTGTTGTTGCAGATTAGAAAGATAGAAGCAGCTCCCAGCTCCCACTCCTCCCTCTGCTGCTGTTGGTGCTCCTCTGCTGCTTCTGCTGCTGCTGCTGCGACTACTCCTCTGCCTCTGAGTCAGCCTGGTGCCCAGTGCGGCGGTCGCTCAAACGGCGCTAGAAAAGTTTTTCCTACTCCATGCAACCACACCACAAACACACACACACGCACACATACAAGCACATTTACACTCACACTCATACATGCATGCTATTTTCCTGCTCTTTTCACACACACACACATACGCACGCGCCTTCTTCTTATTCTTGTTCTTTTCTTGTGCTCCATCGCTGCCGTCGCCGTCGCCGTCGTCGTCGTCGCCGTCGTTGTTGTCGTTGTCGTAGGTTCTGCAGTTCTGCAGTTTGGTTTGAATTTCTGTTGCGCATTTGGAGCGCTGCGAAGTTGGCGCTTGGATCTCGTCGAGACGAGAGTTTTGTACGCGCGATCGCACATTTTCACAATTTCCATTTGGCATTTTCCTAAACGCTGTTACGTCTTCGTCGTTGTCGTCGTCGTTGCCGCCGTCGCGCTCTCTCCCCCTCACTCGCATTCTCTATCTATCTATCTATCTCTCTCTCTCCCTCTGTTTCTCTTTTTCAATTTGTTTAATTAATGAACGCGTCCTGCTTATCCAAGTGCCGAGATCTATGGATACTTATCGAACAGTTCCAACAGCGGGTCTAACAAACATGGAAGTGATTCGAAAATTATATTGATGCAAATTGAAAATCAATTTTAAGCTTGTGTGAAAGTGAAGTGTGAAAATTGTTTAGCTCTTAAGCATATGTTTAACAAATAAGCGGAGCAGATAAAAATGAAAAATATTCGAGTTATTAGAGATATAAATTTAGAAAGATTACAAAGGAAATTTCGTTTTAAAAGAAGAAATAATATATAGCTTATATTTTATGCCAAAAATATCTTTTAAAACAAAATTTTTGAGAATCGTAAAGAAGAGTTTTCTTATTAAATTTTTTTAAATATTTCAGCGTTAGATAAAAAAGTAAATACATATTTTTAGATTTATATAAATTATTATAGGAATTTAAAAAGTTTTGGACTATACGTGTCATATGTAATTAATTAATTAAGATTAAATCAAAATATTGCTAAACTGTTTATCAAGTGCACAAAGAAAATGCAAATGTTGCTTGAATCGAATTCAATTTGCGTGATGATGTTGTTGATGATAATGGATGCGAATGCGAATGCAGCGACGCCAGCAACATGGATGTATACCAAATAGAGCTGGAGGCACAGGCACAATTACGCTCCCAATTGCTGATCGATACTGTGGTCAAGAATCTGGGGCAGCCAGTGACACGCCCACACCAGCAGCAACAGCAGCAGCAGCAGCAATTGCAGCAGGACAACAGCAATATTGCAGATTTGGAGGCAGAGCAAGAGCTGCAGCAGGCCAACGACGACGACGAGGACGAGGAGGAGGAAGAGGAGGAGGAGCAGGAAGAAGAAGAAGAGGAGGAGGAGGAAAACGAAGAGGAGCAGCAACAGCAGGAGCACGAGGAAGTAGATGAGGAGGACGAGCAGCAGGAAGAGGACGAATTGGAGGAGGAGAACGAAGCATTGCCAGCAGTCGGCTTCGATGCAAATTCTGATTTCAATTTGCATTTCTTTGACACGCCCGAGGATTCATCGACACAAGGTGCCTTCAGTGAAGCGGGTAGCCTAGACACCGAACCAGAGGACGAACAGGAACAGCAACTGTTGCAGCAACAGCAACAGCAGCAGCAGCATCAACAGCATCAACAGCTAACAGCAGCAGCTGGCCCAGCACAGGAGCTGCAGCATTGTTTGAGTGCCATTGAAGCAGATCCATTGCAATTGCTGCAGTGCGACAGCTTCTATAGTGCAACGCCAGCAACAGTTGCTGCCGCAGCGCCAGCAACAGCCGCGGCAGCAACAGCAACACATCTCACCTGCACGGCTTTGAGCAATGGTGGAGGTGCTCTGTACGCCATCAGCAGTGTGCATCAGTTCGGTCCAGCCAGCAACAGTTGCAGCTCGGCCGGGGCACATTCCTCGCCAGACAGCGGACGCAGCAGCGGCTGCAGCTCCGGCTCCAACTCAGTCAACGTCTCATCTTCATCCTCATCCTCATCGTCGGCATCCAGTGGTGAGCACTACAGTCGTTCAACCCTACTCAATGCCAGCCATCAGCAGCAGCAGCACCCACAGCTACAACAGCAACACAACGGCCATTCAGCAGCAACATCCTCACCAGCGATCAGCTCCACGTCAGCAACTGTTGCGCATTTGAGCAAAGGACACACAGGTATGCCACAGCCAGACAGCGTATCACGTCTCTCTTCCGTGTTGCTGCAGCAACCAGCAACAATTGCTGCCTCAACTCATGTTTATCTTTTCTTTCCTCTTTCCATCTTTGCGTTGCGGAAACTATTAAAGTGCAGCATGGAAAATGTGAAAATGAATGTAATTCGTTTTTCTTCTCCTCCTCGTTGTTGTTGTTGTTGTTGTTTTCACAGCCAGGAAAATTGGCTTTCATGTCAATATTGTTGCTGCAATTGAAAGCCATAGCAAAATTGTTTTCATTTTCATAAATGACTTTCAAATTGCATTTGCCAATTGTTGAGTTAATTTTAATTTGATTGCCGCAAACATTTTAATTAAGTTAAATCAGGCTTCGCTTGGCACCAAATCAATTCCAGGAAACTGAATGAGTTGCAGGTATTGAAATTGGCTTGCCATGTATAAGAGAAGTTTCGAATAATCTTTGGCATTATACTTATGTAAGCAGAGTTCACTGTTGCAATGCTGCCTAGCTGGCTTAACTCCTTGTGGTTGGTATCGCAGGTTCCTCAGCTAGGCTTGGCTTTGCTTGCTTTCCAGCGAAGATGAGATTTCCAGTTGCCTTCTCTTTCCATATATTATAGTAGCTAAAGAAATCTAGAAATTATAAATTATTTTTTAAGTAATTCAATTTCAAATGACTATATATTCCCATCATAACTTGATGTTGCTGAATTATATCTGCGTAGTTTTCTCGCAGCTCCAAAAGAGTTTGCTACTTAGCCAAAGGAAACTTGTGCGCGCTTTCTAATTGGCTGCAGTTGTTGCTGTTGCTGTTGCTGTGGCTGCATTTGCAACTGTTGCTGTTGCACTTGCATTTGAACAATTGCCAGGATTTATTTGCAGCATTTAATTGCCGCAATTAGCGAGGCGGCAAAAGAAACTCAATTGCTGTTGAAGTGGAGGCTGCGGCCATGGGGCCCTGTCAAAACTCGTTGCTGTTGTCGTTTGGCCTTATTCAACTGCCCCCTCTGAAGTGATTTTCCAAGCATTCAATCAGTTTTCCTTCAACTTTGCGTCTTTTATCGCTGAATGCAATGGAAAGAAGGAAAATAAATACGAAATTATGAACTGGTCGCTGTTGTTGTCGTTTGTCTATCGCTTGCCACTGTCTGGCAACGCGGAAATGCCAAGCGACAGCTGCCCCACCCGCTGCCCCTGTCCCTGCCCATGGTCTTTCAACACGCCCCCTCGTCCGTGCCCCTCTGCTCAGCCCAGCAACAATGGCATCTAAATTGTCAACTCACAAAGGCGGCCAAGTGATTTGCATTTGAACGCGGCGCGAAAATGAAGCGACAGCAGCAACAGCAGCAACAGCAGCAACAGCAGCAGCAGCAACAACAACTATGGTAGCAACAACAATAACAACAACAATGACAACAACAGCCGCAGCAGTTGCAGTTGCTGTTGCAGCATTTGTGGCAGCAACAGCAACTGCCACTTGAATTTCCTTTGCCGTTGACATTTTCCAGTCAGCCCTCGCCCCGACTCTTGCACTCTTAGTTGAAAATTCAATTTGCAATTGCACAAGCCCGTAACACTGGGGCATATGCACCACACAAGCCCCAGCCCAGCCCAGCCCCTGTCCCTGCCCCTGCCCTTGTCCCTTGCCCCGCCCTCTATCTACAGCGCTTGCGTCCAGTTGCCAGTGCGTCGTTCGTTGGCGCGTGCAAGCTGCACATTAATTTCATTTCATTTCGCTTCGCATTTCGAGGTGTGGCAATGCCGATTGCTGCAACAACAGCAACAGCAGCAACAGCAGCAACTGCAATTCGCAGTTCAAACTCCGCGCTTAGTTCATTTGCCTTTTTTTGCATTAGAAAAAGGCAAATTGAAATGAAATGAAACGAAATGCTAAGAAGCCAGCAGAGTTTCTCGAGTTGTTGCTGTTGCTGTTGCTGCTGTTGTTGTTGCCTCTTGTCTGCCTCAATTTTTCCTGCGCAATTTGCATTGCAAATTTTCGGCGCTTGCAGTGGAAATTTGTGTGCGGCCTGTTGAAGAGTTTTCCTGCTGCTGCTGCAGTTGCTGCTGCGCTTGTGTAGGTGGTTGTCTGTGTCGTATACGTGATTTTTTGGCATTTTTGCTTATCTCGCATTCAAGCAGCCATCAGCATTGTTGTTGCCGAAGCTGCTGAAGTTGCTGAAGTTGAATGCACTTTTGTAGCTGCTGCTCGCATTTGAATTTGATTGCTCTCAGTGTCTGTTGCTGTAATTGCGTTCACTAAATGCATTTTAGAGGCTGTTGTTGCAGCTAGAAAAACCAACAAGAATTCGCTCTAAAAAGCTGAGCAGAACTTGAAAAGTTGTAAATTTAACGTGCAGAAAGTAAGAGAACAGTGCTAGACTAGCAGATACCCTAAGACACTGAGCAGAGCTGCTGCTTGGCTTTTGCTCTTGTCTTCTGCTAAGCCAAAATAATTTTCGAATAACTTTTCTCTCTCTCTCTTACTCTCTCTTTCTCGCTTTTGCTTTGTAGATATTGAAATATTTGTATACGAAACTGATTTAATACAAATTAATAAAAATAAATGTATATTAAAATATTTGTAATATATAAATATAAATAATAAATAAATTAAAAGCATAAAAATTAAATAATTAAAATAAAAATTAATCAACATAATAAAAACAATTTAATTAATCAAAAATTTATTGATATATTTACATAAGAAAATAATTTAAATAATAAATATGCATTAAAAATTAATTTAAAAAATAATTCATTTAAATAAATATGAAATCAATTTTATAAAAATTAATTGTCATAAAAACATTATTTATCAAAAATTAAATAACAATTAAATATAAAATAATTTTTAAAAAATTATTTAATATAAATATATATTAAATTAAATATAACATGATAAAAACAATTTAATTAATCAAAAATTTATTGATATAAATATACAAGAAAATAATTAAAATAAATAAATATGCATTAAAAATTAATTTAAAATATAATTAACTAAAATATATATGAAATCAATTTTATAACAATTAATTGTGATAAAAACAATATTAATAAAAAATTAAATAAGAAATAAACTTGAAATAATTTTTAAAAATTTATTTAATATAAATATATAATAAATTAATTGATTAATAATTATTATAATAATATATAACATTAATTTATTAAAATATTTTTCAATCAATTTAATAAAATCCATAATTTTTCGTCAGTTCATATTCCATGTTTTCAAAGTCCTTCTCCATTTTTTTTTCTTTGGCACTTAATCGTGGCGAATGCCAACTCGATATTGCCACAATCGCGCTGTCCATTAATATAATTTGTTTGCACCTGAATTGAAAGGCCGTTAGATAGCCACCCACAGGCAACGTTCAGGCTGGGCAAGTCTATTGACAGGCGCGCGCTGGCTGTCAGCGTTTGTCACTGACAAATGGCAAGAGATATGGAGCAGGCGATAGACGATTGACGCTCGCTCATTTGGCCAAGTGGCGTATGAGTAATGTGGCAAGAAGCTAACAGCAAATGCACTTTGTCATTGCAGAGCAACACTCACAGCAGCAGCAGCAACAGCAGCAGCAGCAACAACAGCAACAACAGTTGCAACAGCAGCAGCACGCGCAGCAGCAACAGCAATTTGGCATTGTTGACTCGAGCAACGGCAGCAGCAACAGCAACAACAACAGCAGCAGCAACAACAACGGCAACGGCAACGGCGTCTCCTCCAAATCGTTTGTGCCTTGCAAAGTTTGTGGCGACAAGGCTTCGGGCTATCATTATGGTGTAACCTCCTGCGAGGGTTGTAAGGTAAGTTCCATATTCACCTTTAGCAGTCGACAGACTTCATTCCAAATCTCTCTCCTATTGCAGGGCTTCTTTCGTCGCAGCATACAGAAGCAAATTGAATATCGTTGCCTAAGAGACGGCAAGTGCCTGGTCATACGACTCAATCGGAATCGCTGTCAATATTGTCGCTTCAAGAAATGCCTGTCGGCTGGCATGAGCCGCGACTGTAAGTACCCCAGCCACTAAATAGCCATAGATTAAACGAAAAGTGACTGTCAACGTGAACAGCTTTATTGGCCAACTATAGCTGTGACTATGCTCAGATCATTGATAAGAGATGTGGAGACTGAGATAAGCAGCACTCGATGCTGTCTTGGCTCGGCCAAGCTGCGAAACTGCAGCAATGAAGGCTTTGGGTAGTTTGGCGTGCTAAATGCTGTCATGCTAAACTGGATTACGATTACGCTGCATTATATCAGCATTCAAAGTCATTTAATTGAGTTGTAAATGAAGTGGGAATTAGATAAGCAGATACAGATATTATGTCTATAGAGTTGAAAAATCAATTTGATTTTGCTATTTATATCTGTTCTAGAATTGCAAAGTGAAGTTTCATACTGTGCTTGACAATCGTTTGTTTTCATATCGCCTTTCTATGCGATTCTCATACATTTTAAATTATTTTATGACGTTTACTTCATCTCTAATCTAACAAAAATATAGTTGATTAATTTATTTAAGTATTGCGTCAAATTCTTCTTTATTATAATGGAATATAAAAATACTATAAAAAAAAATCAAGCTTAAATCAAGTTATGTTTCTATAGATATATAGAAAATATAATGTAATTTTTAAAAAATATTTTTTATATATAATTAATATTAATATGTATTATAAGTAATAAGAATATATATCTCTGTGTCTTGTAAATACTTTACACTACTCTCTTTCATCTTCATTCTTTCAATCCATTATAATAATATGCATTAATAAATGCCTTAACGAAGTTTGGCTATAAGCAAGACAATAAGACAATTTTTAGCTCACTTTATACCCTATTTATGCCTGCTGCCATTTACATTTCTATATCTCAATCTCTGCTGTTCTCACTGACTTATTTGCTACCCAATTTCTCACATGGAAAGCCTACAGCAATTTATCCACCTCATTTCTCATGAGAATTGCATAGAAAGGGCCCAAGGCAAGCGCTAATCGCTTGTTGTTAACACAGCAAGTCGCAACATCATAATCCCTAGCATTTCCTGGCTTGTCTTGTTGTTAATAAAACTTTAATCTAAGCCCGAAAATCTCATTCATTCAATGCGATGATCGCAGTTCAGCTCGCTAACAAGCTACACGGCCAGCAGCAGCAACCGCATCGGCCTATTGCATAGACATATTGTGGCATAGGTGGGCGTACTTCCTGGTTAAGTTTATACGATTGCATCGAAAGGAGCCTGGAAAAAAGCAAATTAGTTTTATGAAGCTTGTCAGAGTGAAATGTTGCTGCGAGCTGCAGTTGCTGTCGTTGTCGTTGCGTCTAAATGCAATTTATTTGATGTTGCACAATTAATTGCCTAAAAAAGAGGTGGGAGTGTGACAAGGGCAGAGGCAGGGCAGCATGATGTGACTTTGTTGCATGCTCAGTGGGTGTGCGAAGAGAAAACTTTGTTGTTGCCGTTGCTGTTGCTGTTGTTGTCACTGTGAATCGCTCTGGCTGTTGCCGCTTGCAACTTTTATTAGTCGCGCTGCAACATTTGTTGCCATTTTTATGGCCTGCGTTCGCTGAGCAAAGATTTCCTTCAATTTTGCCCACGCCAAACAGACAGAGTCAGCCCGCCCACACACACGTGAGTAAAGAAAGAGAAATAGAGAGGCAAAGATGGAAAATATTCGTGTTTGCTTTTCCAGTCAGGTTGCAGCTTCCTCAATCCTTGCTGCATACGAAAACGTTTCAATAATTCACTCAAATTGCTTTTGTGGCAGCTTGTGCTTATTGTTGTTGTTGTTGAGACTGCAACAGTTGCTGCTGTTGCTGGGCGTTTTGATTGGTTGTTTGCCTGTTGTTTAATTAAGCTTTTGGCCGGGCTTTAGCGAGTTTATGGCAATGCCAACTCTGCCAATCGCACGCCGTGAGAGAATTTCCAATTAACTTTGCAATTTTCATTACGATCCACAAAAACACAAAGCGCAAATCTCTCAAATTATTTACCAGGAAATTTTGGTTTACATTTTTTGGGTCATGCAAAGCGGCAACTAAATGCAATTATGCTCGGAGCGGGCGTGGCACGCTTTTGTTGCAAATGCGGCAGGAGCAGCGACGCGACGTTCAAAGTGCAATGACACGAGCTGAAAGTGGCACAAACTTTTGATTTGATGAATAGCAATGGCAGCACTATGTGAGCTAATTAGAGATGTGAATGTGGATTTGGATCTAGATGTGGCTCTAGATCTACAGAACTTCAATGAATTTGGAATGTTTATTTTATTTTATTTTATTTTATTTTATTTATAATATGTTGACAATTCGTGAGTCAAACTAAATGTAATTAAAATTATATAAACATAAAGCCTAAACAGAAGTACAAAACATTTAAAATAACAATAGTATCACCAACCCGATGGAGGTGTTTTATGTGCCAGGCCGGCCAGCTGTGCCCCAATTCACAGCCAAAAATGGTCAGCGATGCTATTGAAACTAAGAAAAATAGAATGTGTTAATTGAAAACCTAAATTAGAATTATTGGTTCTCTGGTATGATATTAACCTAACAATTTATAATAATTTTTAAAATACAAAATATTAGTGAGAAAAAGGAAAATTAATAAAAATACAAAATTAGAGATGAAGAAAGAAAATAAAGCTAGGAGTAGAAAATATAAAAGTCAGCAGCATCCAAACTCAACTCAGGGCATTTCGAGTAACTGCAGTAAGATGAGCTGAAAGCAATGATTTTATTAGAGGATGAGAGAGCTCTGAGGAAAATACGTGATAATATTTATTACAATTAACACATAAGCATAATGTAATGAATAATATGAATTGCAGGTGCTCATTCTATGCGCTTTACATGATGTGATCTACTTTTTCGTTTCTACTGCCATGGAATAATGCCTAATGTTGCAGCTCAGCAGAGTTCTTGTATTAGAATAATATATAAATATACCTAAAAGTTGCTTTAGATGAAATTAATAATGAAATTATAATGATAATGATGCTGCTTTAACTAGCCCTAACATATTTCACAGATTTCATTTCAGCATTTGTCATTAGAAGTTTAATCTTGCAGCTGCCACAGAATTGGGTCACAGTTCGTAAGCCACAAAAGTTGTTGCCCCATTTAGTGTGTGGCAGCAGTCGCCATGCGAATTGTGCGCTAATTTAATTTTGTGTATTTCATTTGGGCTAATTGCAAAAGTTGCTCGCATTGGCAGGACTAACGGCAGCGACGTGTCGCATGCGTGCTGCCAATTGAAATGCAATTAAAATGCCAAATTTTTGTGGGCCAGCTTTAGCAGCAGCAGCAGCAGCAGCAGCAACTAGGCCCACTGTGCCAAGTGTCTTGGCTTGGGAATGAGTACAAAATTGTCGCCTGCGGCAACAGCAACAGCAATACCAATACCAACATCAACAGTCATAGTGACATAGAACAGCTCGACATCGAGTCTGACTCCAATTGTAGTCAATTTGAAAGCAAACTATCAAATGTCAGCAGCACATAGAGATCTGCTTGTTGGATGACTCTTTGAACAGCCAAAAAAAGAAACAAGCTCTTGTTGTTGCTGTTGCTGTTGCTCTTGTTGCTGCTGCTGCTGCTGCGTCTGCGCAGCTCGAGACAAACAGCGGAGCTTTTGAGAGACGAAATTGTAATTGTGGCTTTAAACTGGGTCAGCTGCCAGTTCTAGACGAATGCGAATTGCTATTGCTGTTGCTCTAGCTGTTGTTGTTGTTGTTGCTGTGGCTTTTTGGCCCATTGTTGCTGTGCACTCGTGTTTTTTGCTGCTCGACAATTGCTGTGCTTTGTTTGCTTGGCTACATTAAAGCGCAACAGCAAACACCTTTGGCCATTGTTTTCTGCCAAATCCAATTGTTTGAACTTTTCCTACTTTTATTTGCCAATTGAAATTGAACGAAAGAGGGGAGCGTGTGTGTGAGAGTGAGAGAGAGGCAGTGAGAGAATAAAGTGAAACAAAAAGCAAATAATTCGCTCTATTCGAGAGGTTTTTGGGGCGTTATTTGTATGGCTTTTATGATGGAATTATGGCAAAAGTGCTTGCCAAGCTGTCCATAAAATGGATTAATATGCTCGTTAATATCAGCTGAAGTGCAAAAGGTATGTGAAGCTCAGCAAATCTATAGATTGCTAATGGGCATCAATTGTGATACAGATTCAGAAGATAGATGTGCAGCCAGTATATCAAATGTATATTGATGAGAAGAGTAGAGAAAGAAAGCTCAGATTTGACAATGGGGATAGTTGAATTGATAAAGCTTAACTGCTGAACGAGCAGCTGATAAATAAACAAGAAATTATTTTTTATTTTTAATAGCCTAATAAGAAATCGTATATATATACATAATCGTATATAATCGTATATACCTAGCTTTAATGGCTTATGAGCTATGCTAAAAAAAATCCAAGGCTTCAAAATGGATTATCATAGATATTATGACTAAGAGCATAGCCATTGATAGAATCAAGATTCCTTTAGGTATTAAAGGTTTCTTTAAAAACTTGAGACTTTAAGACTTGAACTTATATACAGGGTAGCTGCTAGTCGGCCTAAGCGTATATGAGTTACTTAAATGAGTTACTCCATTAACTCGACTTCTCTCATAACAATTTGTATATCTTTTTTTTTAAAAGGTTTATTTTATTTTATTTTAACATGCTTTCTACTACCTAATTGGCAGCTTAACAAGTTGAACATAATTTGTATATCAAATGCAGTTTATATTCCATAAAATCAAAGCTTATTGATATCGATTTTGATTGATAATTCGGAAGTGCTTACAGTTGAAAGTACTTGAAATTTGTGTGTTCCGTTCGACTCTGCTTAATGATTTCACACCTAATCTGTCTGGGCATTAGCTTCAGCTCAACTCGACCCGTTCGCTCAGGTGTGCTGCCGTGTTCAATGACTTCAACGAGCAGATTACAAAATTAAAGCATCTGCTTTGCGCTTCCTTTACATTCTTCCAGTGCGCCTTTCACTTTCAGTCGCACTCACTTCCGCTGCTGCTGCTGCTGCTGTTGTTGCTGCTGTTGCTGCTGCTGTTGTTGCTGTTGCTGTTGTTCTGTCATCTCTTTTCAGTCGGCAGTCGTCGAGTCAGCAGCAAAGTCCAATGCCTGCAATTTTTTACGACTTTTCGACACAAAACGAACTGCAAACATCAACAAAGACGAACACAAAATAAATACATACATTTTTTCTGAATTGCTGCCGAAATATCATTTAAATTTTAATTATGTATTTAAAATGTGTTGCTGTTGCTGTTGCTGGCGTGTGCTTTATTTATAAACATTTAGCATTTCAAATAAATGCGCGATTAATCGCTGATGACAATTGGCGTGAAATGTGAAAAGTTCAGTCAACACAGCAGCAGCAACAACAGCAATAACAGCAGCAGCAGCAGCAGCAGCAACAACAGCAGCAGCAGCAACATCTGTTGCAAAATTCTAGCTGCTTAATTGCAGTTGCAAGTTTATGCAATCTACATGAGCAACACTTTGTCATTGTTGACTGTTGCTATCACCTGTCGCCTCTCGCCCCTCGCCCCTCGCCTCTCGCCCTTCGCTTGTGACTGCTGTTGTTACGCATGCGCGCGTCTGGCAGCAACATCGCAATTAGATGCGCTCGTTTGCTGCACTTTGCCAGCAGCAATTGTTGTTGCTGTTGTTGGCTATTTGTTGTTGAATTAACACATTGTCGCTGCGCAAAACAAATTCGCAAGAAAAGTGCCAGAATAAACAAACGAGCGACGTCAACAACAGATTCTTTTTCTTTCTTTCTTCTTCTTTTTTTTGGCTGACAAAAGAGCGAAAAGCATTTTGAAAAAAATATGTAAAAAATCCAAATTATAATAATAACAATTGTGAACTGCAGCACAAAAGTTCAATGCACACAAATTTGTGGCAAACTTATTGAAATTGCGTTGGCAGCAGCAACTGTTGCTGCTGCTGTTGTTCAATGACTAATCGTATTTACGCTGCCCAAAAAAAGTTCTTGTTATCTGCTGCTGCTGCTGCTGCTGTAAAATTTGCACATTTCTGCATCAATTGCAAATTTATTTGCCCAAAAAACAGCGAGAAATGAGTCAACGGGTGGCATTCAAGGCAGGTCGTTTGCATTTGCCTTGCTGCTGTAACTTTCCACGCGGCGTATGCGTAATTTTGTTTGCCTGAATAGTCAAATAACCAAAAATAAAAGCCACAGCACAATTCTGAAATTGTCTTCAAATTGTCGAGCAGCAGTTGTCATTGTTTGATAAATGAGTGTTGCTTTCACACCTGAAATTCATTCAATGAGTCGGCCTGAGCTGGGCTAAGGCAGGGGCTGCATGGGAGTGTGAGTGTGAAGGCAATGAATGAGGGAGATGGGTGAGAATAGAAGGCATTCTTTAAAGGGAGAGGGAGAGTGGAAGTGGGTGCGAGAGAGCCAAAGGTTTATTTTAACTGCAGTGGCTTGAACTATTATAGAGCAGAAATATCTCAAAGTGAGAGAGAAATGCGTAATGGAAATATGATTTTCTTGATTTACATTTGCAGGAGTATATAGAGAAGCGATTGTGTAAGCAGTTGGACAAACAAAGACTTGTCTCAAGCCAAATAGTCTTGTTTATTGACTTTCATTCTGTTTTTTTTTTTTTTAGCAAAATTTCTATTTGCTTTTTTTTTTTTTTTAATTTTTAAATTTCCATTCATATTTTCTAAATTATCTAATAAATTACCTAATTTAGAAAATAAATATAATAAATATAATAAAAAAATATAATAAAAAATAAATTATAATAAATAAATTATCTAATAAATTACCTAATTTAAGAAATATGAATTGAAATTTAAAAATTAAAAAAAAAACAAAAAAACAAAAATAAAAAACAAATAGAAATTTTGCTAAAAAAAACATGTGTTACGTTGCCCATAAAGGAAGCAAAACGCATGTTTAATTATTTATTATTATTCTTTTAATAATTAAAAAAAAAAAATTAAATAAATAAAGCTCGTCTTAGACTTAACTATTAATGTTTGAATTTCAAGCTAATTATAAATTAGTTCAAATATTAACTTAAATTAATTATTTATATATTTCAAATCTACAGTCAAACAAATTCTAAGTGCCCAAGAAACGAACTCTAAGCTTCGCTAGATTTGCCAGAATTTGTCTATATTTTTTCCTTTGCGAAATACAAATTATAGAATTTTAAAAATTTTTTTAAATATTTTTATTAAAATATATAAAGTACTATAAGGTCATAACAGCAGCTTCCTTCCCTTGCGTATCTTCCCCACACATCTGCCACCTTCAACTCGTGTCAACATCTTTAGCACTCATCGCTGGCAGCCAAACAAATACCTGAGCAAATTGCACACAACTATCTAATGTCAATTAATGCGAAAAAGTCAAGCAACAACAAAATATCGCCCACACACACACTCTACGCGACTGCTGCAGATGATTGCAGTTTGACTTTGCACCCAGACCTCGGCGTTGCTGCTGTAAGACAAAGACGGCTGCAATTGCAATGTGCGAGGCGAGCGTTGACTTCTAAATGTCAATCAGTGTATGCTGAGTGGGAGAGCCAGCGGGGCGCGGTGGCGCTGGCAACGCGCGTTGCATACGAAATGTTCCTAGTAAATATCATAAACAGCAGCAGAGGAAGACGAGGAGGAAAATGTGAAGCACTTCAGCTAAATGCAGCAAACATAACAAACAAAACAAATCACTGCTAAGAGCGTAGAATGAATAAAATAAGTTTATAAAATTAGCCAAGGCACTTGCGAGTGTTGTTGTTGTTGCAGCTGCAATTGTTGCTGTTGTTGCAGGCATTGTTGTCGCGTCTAGTGCAAAAATAAATGATTATGATGCGCTGCCATTCGCCATGTACATATAAATATATGCTGTTGCGTATACTTAATAGTTGGCGACTCATCGCAGCAACACAAACAGCAACAGCAACAGCAACAACAGCATAAAGTACATTGACAATTGCACCCGCTTGGCTAGGTTCATTGAACTGCGCTTTAGCAACGTGACGGGCGTTGCACGCATTTTTCTTGACGCTTCCGCGATTCTGCTGGACTTTTATCAGCTTTGATAAAGCTGCCAATTGCAACAGTTGCTGCTGCTGCTGCTGCTGCTGTCGTTGCTGCCACTTCACGGGTCGTTTGACATTAAAGATGCCACCCGGAAAGCATTACGCATTTCCATTATGCAGCCAAAAGTGATTGCAACATTATGCGAAACTATAAATTGATCAAAGCGAGCTGCAGCTGCCGCTGCTCCTCCTGCTGCTGCTGCAGTTGTAGCAATCAGCAGCTGTTGCTTCTTCTTGCTTACAAAGTTTAAGTGAAAAAGTTATATAAATACTTCAAATATATGTTGTTAGCTAAAGTTGTTAAATGCTTCAGAGTTTTTTCTTTGTTGCAGAGCAGACAAGACTAATGAGTTGTTGTTGACTTGAACTGCTCTTGGGATGTAATTAGTATTATATTCTTTTTATACTTCTTCCACAACATGTATTTAATGCATTAGCAATTTCTCTATAACTTTTGTAGTTAAGTTTTGTTGAATCAACTGCTTAAGAAACAATCATAAATTCGAGCTGGAATTCCCTTCAAAAGTATCCATAAAATAACATGAACTCATAAATAATGCACATATTTTGTAGATACATTTTTATCTATTTTATTGTAATTTTATTTAGGTCTCGAAATTGCAGCGCAACATGCATTAGCTGAGCAGCAGCTAGACTTATTCAATTCAATGCAAAGCACTTGGCTGCCTGCACTTTGGGTGTCTGCTTAATTGCAACAAATTTACGAGCGACTGTGCAACAAAGATAAAGACAAAGACAACAAGCAGAAACAACGAGAGCAGACCAACAGACAAACAGACGAATCAAAAGATTTGCACACAGATCAAAGTGCGGGCAGGCTGCAAAGCCAGAAGAGCAGCAAGGCAAACGGAGCATTTAAGTTATGCGGCTGCACATGCAACAAAAATGAGGAAGCAAACTGTAACTGCAACGGCAGCAACTGCAACAGAGCAGCGCTGATTGCAACAGCAACAATTGCAATTGCAGCTAGAGTTGTTGCTGCTGCTGCTGCTGCTGCTGCTGTTGGCGGCTAACGCACGAATCAGTGAAGCGTTTGATTTTTACCAGAAATACGAATAAAACGCCCAACAAGCAGCACAGACAACACTAGCAACAATTGCTGCTGCTGCTGCTGGCTAACAACCTCAACCTCAGCTTTGGCCTGCCTGTCTTCAATTAACACGCCGCTTCGTTAAGTGATGTTGTTGTTGCTGTTGTGTGGCATTTCCCTTTACGAAAGAGAAAGAGAGAGGGACAGAGTGAGAGAGAGAGAGAGGGAGAATGCGTTGACCTTTTGCGTGCGCTCTCAAGTGTGGCCGCGGCGGCAACTTTGACAGGCGCTCGTTGAAAACACCTCCGAGTCGACGGCTCTGGCCACATGCGGCATGCGGCATGCCCAAGCATTGAACGTTTTGATTTAACTGCTTAATCAAGTGAAGCCGAAGCTGAAGCTGTAGCTGAAGTTGATGTTGAAGTCGATGATGTTGCATGTTAAATTGCTGCTCGAACTGCTGGCAGCTGTGTCATAAACACACAGCACCCCACGATGATGAAGATCATTTGCGGTCGTGATCGATGACTCTTTTCCTGCTGCTGCGTTGCAAGTGTTGTTGCAAGTTGCTACTAAATTAAATCAAAGCTGGCAGCGTGCTTAAACGTGCCTGACATGCCGCAGCGCTAAGGAAATCAACACTTGAGACTCATACCCCCAGCTGCAACCTGACACCCCCTGTCCCACCTCGCTGCTGTTAGCCATGCCCCCATTCAATGCCCCTTTTTGGTGTTGCATGTTGTGCGTGCTGTAAATTAGTTGCTTGGGTTTGTGCACCGAATAACGGTCGGGTGACCATGTTTAGCAACAATTTCAACCAGCAATTAGATTCGAAAACAGTGGGCGTGGCTGCGCCTGCAGGGCGTAGGGCGTGGGCATTTGCCGTGGCGCCTTGGCACCATTCGTTGCTTTGCAATGTTACAATTTGGAATGTAATGAAATATATTCGAAAATATTATATGTTGCGGCAACTGTACTTATGATAGATGAAGAATATATATAATCTGGCCTATATATACGTAACTCCTAATTATAGAGAAAACCATTTGCAGCTGACAGTTACTTTTTTTTTTGCATACAAATACATAGCTGAGATCTGCTGTTGTAGCGTATGGACTCTTCTTCATTCTGTTCCTCTCTCTCTCTCACTCTCCCTCTCCTCGTCTTAACCATTTGTAGATACATAGCCCATTTCCCATCTCTGAGCTACTCCTTTCAAGCCTGCAGCTACATAACTAATTCCTCAAGGCTTACATAAGTTTTCTCAGTAATTTTATCAGCTTAATTAAGATTTCTTTCAATTTTCATTACATCTACATGACTGGCGGAAATAGTAAAAGTTTATCAAAAGTTGTTTTCTAAAAAAAAAAAAAAATTGGCAGCGGAAAATAGTCAAGCGACTTATCCTGTTTCCTTGAGGCAGCAACTTGATCAAAAAAATGCATTCAAAGCGTACAAAGCTGGCATGAAAAGTTACTTCCTTATTGCCAATACCCTCACACACACACACACAATCACTCAAAGTGGGAGAGAGGGAGAAAGAGACGTATCTAAGCCGTCATCTAAATCAAGGCTTATGTAACTGCCAAGCAGTCGCCATGTTCAGCTCTTTTTTCTGCCTTTTTTTTTGCCTTTTGCTGCTATTGCAAATTGTAAACGTGCCGCTGGCCACGTTGCCAAATGTGCAGCAGTCGCAGTCACAGGCAGTCGCAGCTTCAAAATGTAAATGCAAATGCATCTAACACCGGTTGTGCAGCTTTTTGTTGCAATCTCACGGATGCAACACACACAAATCTCGTTACTCAATTTCAATTGGTTTGCAGTCGCTGTCCAAGTCGACGTCGACATCGACAGCGACGCGTCGCAGCCACTGCAGCGCTTCCTGCTGCATTCGAAAGTTCTGCAAGTTAAAAGCTCGCTCTATGCATCTCTCTCTCTCGCTCGCTCTCTCAATGAGTGCTGTGCACGACAGCTTTGACTGAGTGCCAGACGCTCTCTCGCTCCCATGCTGCTGTTTGCACTTCTTTGTTTTGCTTCTCATATTCTTGTAGCTGCTGCTGCTGCTGCGTCGCTCGCTGCGGCTGCTGGTGTAAAAGCTTTGCGTCGACGTTCGCCGCGCAGCAGCGGCCGCTTTTCGTTCGCGTCGCTTCGCTGTCGTTCGTTAGCTCGTTTACAGTTGTCTCTCGTTGCTTCAAGCGCGCGGCACGCGAACGCTCCCCGAAAAGCGAACACAACAAACGCTGCTCGCAGCTCGAATTCGCGTTCGTTTTGTGTATTTATCAAAAATAAGAAAAAAAGAAGAAGCAGCAGCAGCAATAGCAATAATTGTAACTTATAAAGTGCGTTAAAGAGTTCAATACATACACACACACGCACACACATGCAGCTATTGATGCGTCGTCCCAGAGCCTGGCCACAGTGTGTTGCATAAATTGCTCGCGGGCATTGTGATTTGAATTTCAAAATCAAGTTGAACTTGCGGCCGCCCGCCGCTGTTGCCGCTGCTGCAGCAGCACTCAATACACTCTCTCTCGCTGTGTGCGTGAGGCAGCAAGAGTTCCCCAATATTCCAGCTGCGAAGTGACAGTGAAAAAAAAAACAACAACAAAGAATTGTCACATGAGGTAAAAAGGAAAATATATAAAAATAAAGAGAAAAAAAAGTAAATCAAAAGCAGAGCAGAGTGAAATTAAAGCAGCTGAGCGGCGCAAACTGTTGCCTTTAAGTGAAGTTTCTGAAATCAACACACGAGACAACAATAACAACACAAACAAGCAATACAAAAATTAACAAAAAAAGCCAACGAACGCAGCTCCAAAAACAACAACAACAGAAATTGAGGCGAATTGGCAGCGCCTATTTTTGGATAGCAGCCGCATGAAGCTTGCGGCAGGAGCTGCTCCCAATTGAATGGTAAATTGAATTCTTCTTTCGCATTTCCTTTCAACACTCTCCATACTTGCCCTCTCTCACTCTCTCTTTCTGCACGCTCCCTGCCGCTCGCTCTCACTTGCGGCATAAATAATTCAGTCTTCCAGAGCGTATGCTTAATATTAATATAATCATCAAAAAATCGACACACACACACACTCACACCTACAACTCCTTCACTCTCTCTCTCTCTCACACACACACGCACACACACACGCAGGTTCATTCACTTACAGCAGCTACAACAAAAAGGCCTGCAACTTCCTGTCTGTTGCTTTGTTATTGTTGCTGCTGCTGCTCTTGCTGCTGCATTTTACTTCCTACATTTTCCGTACCAAAAAAATATAAAAATATATATTGAAAATACGAAAAAAAGTAAATAAAAAACTGGTTTAGTTCAACACTCCGCGACTATTGCAAAACTGGTTGCAATTATTGATGATGCTGCTGCTGCTTTGATTTTGCTGCTGCTGCTGCGGCTGCTGCTTTGGCCAATTGATTTGTGCCCAGTTAGAGTCGCTTGGCATTTGCATTCCGGTTTAGGGCGCATCTTCAGCAATAATCAGAGCCGGAAACATAAAAATTGCCCGTTGCCTGCTTCAAATGTCCAAGCTATGAAAATTGCTAACTACCTGGCTGGCCAACAGGTGCAACAGCCACAGCGACAGCAGCAGCGACAGCCGAGACAATCAGTTGCGATCATAGAAGGATAGCCAGGCGACTAGTTGCAGCTGTTGCTGCGGGCACGTAATCCCTGTGCAACAAATCAAATTATGAAAATAATAAAAGCCAAGCTCGACTACTAAATACTCTGTAAAATGTAAGGAGTGTAAATTCGCTAAAAATAAATATTTTTCTATAAAAATTATTAATAATATTTTAATATTTAATAAGAGAAGGCAGTATTTTACAATAAACTGAAACGCATTTCATCTTGCAATAAATACTTTCCGCTCAACTCATTACTAATGTGCTGTTTATTATCTATATCATCAATATACCCCATTGGACTGCTAGTTTGCTAGGGTATCTAGTCAAATAGCTATGCATAAATTAGCCTCCATTATGTTCTACACATGTAGATCGTTTAACCAACGAATATTCACATTAAATAGTTGACAAATTGGCAACAAAAATTGCAAATACACAAACACACACACACACACACACACAAATTCTATCTCCCCCTCTCTCTCTCTCGCAATGCCGCACTTGCCGTCAAAAAGTTTGTTTGCTCAGTTCATTAACATCTAAATTCGTCCTTGTACGGCCGAGTCAACACAACAAACAATAAAAAAGAAACAGAAAATGCGAGCCAAAGCAAATTGCAAACATAAATAAATAAATAAATAAATAAATTATTTGCAACAACAACAGAACACAGTAAAAAAAAGTCAACAGCACAGGTTAGGGCGAGGTGGAGCCCTGAATGTGACCCAAGGATATCAAGCGACACGTGTCGCCACACAAATCTGACTCAAATGAATGTTTCTCTGTGTGTGTGTGTGTGTGTGTGTGTCTCCAGCTGCAACTGGAGTATTGCTATATATATATGCTATAGCAGTATCAACTGGGTTGCTATCTATCTATAAATAGCACTGTAGCTGTATCTGCATCGGTGTATCTTTATCTGTGGAGAGACAGAAGCTGAGCTGAGTATCTTCATAAGCAACTATAGTATCTATATCTTAGATTTGTATCTCTAGCCAAATCTGTCTATCTTTCTTTTAGTTATATTTGACTAACTGAGCAACTCATTAATTATATCTCCATTTCTATAAAATAATATCTCTTTGTATCTGTATGCACCACTTTATCTATTGGTTTTTTGGCTTTGGCGACAAAGTCAAGCGCCTCAACTGCCCTCACCTGCCCTCACCTGCCCTCACCTGCCTAGCCCTGGCTGACTGGCTGGCTGTATCTGCGAATATGCCAGAAAGCAAGTCAGCTAAAACTGCTCATAAATAATCAACAGCATTGTCGTCATTATGATCATCGCGTAATCATCATAGAGCAGCAGACTGGCAGCCAGTCGAGCCAAACGTTTAGCTCGCAACGGTATTCGTTGTAAAAACGCGGCCAATAAACTGAATGCGGTGCGGTTCAAGGTTTGGCCAAAGCCAAAACGAAACTAAAGCAACAACAACAACAACAACAGCAGCAACAATAGCAGCAACAATAGCAACAAACAAAGGCGAACACACAACGCAGCGAATGACGAGCGCGCGCGCCACAGCCAAATGAATAACAATTAAATCTCACAAAAGGCATGAAATCATCTGCCGAGCGCTAAACACTAACAAAGCGAAAGATAGATAGAGAGAGAAAAAAAAAACGCAGAAATAAAAACTAGCACAAAGTCGAGCTGTAGTTAATGTATCCATGAGATATTTCTAGCTAACGCTCAAAGCTCAGTGACCAAAACAGTCATTGCTCCAGTCTACACAGTCTCCACAGTCTCCGCAGTCTCCGCAGTCTCCACGCTCTCCACTTTACAATCTGCAAACTCCCATCTAAAGACTGTCTTAAAAACTTACCGTTAAGCTCAACTCAAGTTGGCCCATTAACAGTTAAGCGGGCCAATTACCCAGTCCCAGTCTAATAATGACTAACGATAGAGAGAGAGAGAGACGTGTATGGAGTGGGATCGTTGCTTCAGCCAATGATTGCAACTTGTCAATCAGCTGTTCATCAATTGGGGATGAAATGCCCCTGCGTGTGCCGCACTTCTATGGCTGCTTGGCTGCCTCTGCTCCGTTGCTGTTGCTGTTGCCTTCTCCTCTGCTTCTGCTTCTGCTTCTGCCTTACACACACACACACATACTTTATTACAAAATTGACCCACATATTTGTTTACTACACACACACACACACACACACTTATAAATATTTCACGCGAGTGACCATTATAGAGATACTTTCTGTGTGTTATTTATTCATTATTATTATTATTTTTGTATGATTGTTTTAGTTTTATTTCTGTTAGCTCACATTTTCGTCTGCTCGTTCGCTTTAATCGGCATTTTTCGCCGACTTCACTGAGCCATCCGATTTTCTTTCGCTTCACATGGCAAAAAAACAACGTTGAAGTATGTTTCATTTCGTGACATTAATGAACTTATATGGGCTGGACAATTTAGATTTGATGTGTCAACAATTCAGCTGGGCGTGTGTGTCTGTGTGTGCGTGTGTCTCGCATAATTGTATTGATTATGTGCCAGTGTTGGTAAAGGGTGTGGCTTAATTTTGAGCAATTAATTGGCAAACATCATCTAAAGACTAAAAACAAAGAAATATCTTCAGGCGAATGCGACATAGTTTAGCCAACATTCTGTTAAAAGAATTTAATTTTCTAAATGAGCAAAGATTCTACATTTAACATTAGAATAACATTAGATTGCCTGACATTTTAGCTAATGACATAATTAAGTATTAATATGCCATAATTAGGCATTAATTAGATGTGCATATTACGTCAAATAACATTTTGTTCATCACATTAGTATATGTATGCAAGCTTAACATAGTTCTGCTAAATATTTAAACAGATGATAAAAACCGCTAAAGCTATATGCAGTTTTAACTGAGTTTATGTATCTAAGTATACTATGTATTTAACTATGCTTAGCTGTAGATATAGCCGAGTATTTAAGTAATATATCAAAGTTGTTGAAAATCTCGTTCTTATTCGCAGAAAGATTCTCAAACATTCTCTATACTTTCTATATATTATTATTTAGCTATAATTCTGTTAAACACATTAATGAATTCCATAAGCATTACCTGGGAGATATTAACCATTGTTTTCTGCAATTATATTCTAGAGTAGGATTTTAATAACATTATGTTAAACTTAATATAACATATAACAGCAAAGATTGCAATACATGTGTGGATATATATTCTAGATAATATTTATATAATTTTCTCTTGTTAACAATATAAATATTGCTGACAGTCCATATAAAGTGTGTCGGGAATATCATTATCTACTTAACATTTTGTTAAGAATGTTGACATAATTAACATACATATATAACAGAAGCTCCTATTACAATGGCTATTCTGCCACACAAAGCTTTCAAGTTTATATATTTTGTTTCCAATTAGTTATAAATACATTCATCTATCAAGACATAAACAACTTTATGTATACAAACAAACAAAAAATTCTTAAAAATTTGTGAAGCGTATTAGAGTCGGGGCTCGCACCACTCACATTATAATTGACATTTTTGGGCCAAGAATATACCGCAAACTGTTTCAGTTTTGGCTTCATGATGTTTTCTTGTTGTCATGCTCGGCTGCAGATACAAAGAAAACAGCTACAGATACAGATGCAGTTAGCTAAGAATGACCTCCAAATTGAATAGTATCAAAATGCCACAGAGTTGTAGTAAGGAGGGAGAGAGAGCGACAGAGAGAGAGAGAAGGGAGAGACACCTCCAACCCTCTAGAATGTGTGGCAAGGTGCAGGCGACCATAACCACAGTAACCACAGCTCGAATGATAATTGCAAACGACTTGATGATCATTACTAACAATGATGATTAAGTAACAGCGCTCATGAGTGCAGCTCATAATGTGTGTGTTTAAGAAGTGCACTGTGTGTGTGAAAGCTTTGTGTTGTGGCTGTCATAGACGAGCGCCGCCGACAAACCATTCAAAGTGCCAAACAGAACAGAACAGAGCAGGGCAGAGTCGACTGAGGAACAGTAAGGTCAACAGCTCACCACGTGAGGAGCAACTGCAACTGCCAAAAAAAAAAGGTAAAGGTAAAGCTATTGATGTTGCCTTGACTCCACGTGGAGAGCGCCTTTTGTTTTAATGCACATTTTATTGCAAAATATATTAAAATGTGACACAGATGGTGATTGGACTGAATTAGTAAGTGGCACGGGTGGGGCGGACTTTGGGGCCATAAGCGAAGTTTAAGTGGACAGGTAGCTGAGGCCAACGTCGCGACGGCCCGTTGATGGGCCTGTTAAATGCTGTTGATGGCCGTTGCTGTTGTTGCTGATGAGACATGCGATAAAACTGAATATAGCTTTGGTGTTGCTATAGCTGCTGCTTCTGTCGTCTCTTGGCTAATGACTGTGCCCAAAAATGCAGAAGACAAGTTTAAAGTAGGTTAAATGCTGTCTGTCAGCTAGCGGAAAGTTGCTTTCGTGCTTTTCAACTTAAGAAAATTTAACACAAATATAAACCGAGTGATGTTGCCACCGTAAAAACTAAGAGACAACAAAAGCCATTGTCAAACACGCATTGTAATGCACAAAGAGATGGTCTTAGACGAGACTCTCTCATAGAGTTGAGCGAACTTCTGGGCAGGTAGATTTGAATTATCCTTAAGACTGAGGAGCTATATTCTGTCGATATACATTTGTAAATAAGCAACTCTCTTGTGCTCTATCTCATTCGCTCTCTCGCTCTTAATCTTAATCTAATAACTGTGTCTCATGATTGAACTCATTTCTGCTGCCTCTTTACATTCTTCTTACACTCTTCTGCTCTCTTAACTTCGCTCTCTCTCTCATTGACTCTCTCCCACTGCTTCTTTTACTTTTCTACATTATGCTTTTTCCTTGCAATGACAGATTTCATTTTTCATATAAATCGTCTCTCTCTCTCTCATAATCATGTATTTTATAGCTGTTTCGACTATTTTCTGCTACCTCCACTATGCATATACAAAGTAACTTCTACTCTTTACTCTTTAACTTCATGACTTATATCTTACATAGCTTCAGCGTCGCATTATACAAATTTGTAAAGTCCTGCTGCTGTTGCATCTGCTGGCAGTGCGAAGTGGCAAGCCCTTAAGCTAATGTGTGCCCATTTTGCATTTATGCGTAACTGCGCTTATGCCACGCCTCAGCTCATTAGCAAACGCCAGACGCGAGGGGGCATAGAAGGTGGGTGAACAAAGGAAGCTGAGCTGGAGAAGAGGAATGAGGGCGGGTGCAGAGTGTGGGGTAAGCGCTTGGCAACTGCAGCTTTCTAGAGCTGCCACTGCGACTGCATCTGCAATTTTCACTTGCACTTTGCTGCCGGCAGTTGAGTTAATTTTATTTGCAAAATAAAGCGAAACAAACTTTAAATGGAGTCAAATGCCAATCCACACACAGGAAAAGGGGAAAAGGGAGAGAGGCGTGAGGCAAAAGGCGAAGGGCCGAGCAGAGGCCAGACGTCTGCAGAACAAAGATTGCACACACGGCAGCAACAACAACAGAAGCAGAGCAGCAGCAACAAAACGAACAAAAAAAGTTCAAACGCCAGACAAGGATGCACCAAAGTGCAAAGGCAGAGAGCAAGCGACCAACGACCGTACGAATGAGCGAACGAAACGAAACGAAGAGGGGAACAAAAACGGCAAAGCACTCGACGCAGCAGACGACGACGGCGACGACGGCAACGTCAGCTGAGCCAGTGCCAGTGCTTTAAAGCGGAAAGTAAAAAGGATTGAACAACTAGAGAGTGAGCGAGAGGCAGTGAGAGAGAGAAGTAGTGAGAGGTAGAGTGTGAGAGAGAGGCGGGTGCAGTCAAAACAGCAGGAGGCAATAGCGACGCACGTGAAGACGCAGCAAAGCACACGCACAGGCATACGCATACATACACGCACACACACGTATGTGTATGGGCGACTGAAACAAGAACAAGTGCATTGACACTTTATAGCGATGACGACGCGACGCGTTGCGTCGCCTGCAAAGGGTGAAGCACCAGTGCGACGACGCTGGCAGCGCTGCATTTTGATAGCAGCGCGCGCTGTAAATATGCAAAAAAAGAAACAAGAACAAAACACGAGATGAGAGAAGGGATCGGAGCACACACACAGCTGATCCAGGCAGTGTGAGTGAGTGAGCGAGACAGCGACAACGCCAGCATGGGCAAAGGGTGTGAGAGAGATGCAAAAGGGAGAGGGCATGCCCAAAAACTGGCGATCGTTGCACTGTGCACAGCAACAACAACAAGAAGAGTTTTTGTTTTGTTTGCGTAGCTTTGGGCTGGAGCCGGTAGCTGATTATGAGATTGCAAAACGAGTCGCTCATTATGAGCGGGTACATAATGTTTGTTTGCCCCATGATGACGTTGCCAAACAGCGAAAGCGCCCAGCAAGAAAAAAGTCAAGAATGAAATGCGAACAACAACAACAACATTAAGAGCAATATAAAGAGCTTCAGCAACAACAATCACTGGCGACGAGACGACGATCAACGACGACGTTTATAGTTCAACGCTCTGTCTGGGCGTGCTCCCTGCTGGCATCGTTAGCCATTGGCCAGTGAGTGCCCCAGAGGCGCTGCGCTCTGTGGGTCTCCTTGCAGAGGAAGAAATCACTCAGCCAAAGTCGCCGCCGCTACTGCTGCCGCTGCTGCTGTTGCTGCTGCTGTTGCTACTGCTGGTGTTGCAATTCTTTCATTGTCGGTCATTGATCGTGCGTGATCATAATGAAGCCAACGACTCTCGTTGACTCTTTCATTAACTACACGACCTGATCATGTTGTGATCTTATTATGGTGACAGACAGAGAAGTAAATAGAATGAGAGAGTGAGAGAGAGAGAGAAGAGTACCCAATCGTAAATCATAAAGATCTCTAGCTGCTCTGCTGTTCATAAATATTAACTTAGCTTAAGGCATTAATCAGAATTACAGAATTTAGTGATCATTTTATGGTGACACAATGATTAAGAATTGACAATCAGGAGAGTTAGAGAGAGAGAGAGAGCGAGATCAATCATTAATAATAACTTGATTTATCTAAAAAAAAAAAGACTTTCTATAATGAACTCAACTTCTTATTCAACGATCTAGGCTAAGCTATTGCCTTGGGCATATTCTGATATTTAACAAATTAGTTGTAAGCGCTCAACTGCTGATCTGAAAGATAAAGAAGAGGGCGTTAGCAACCAGCTCAAACAATAAAAGCTGATCCTTAGCTAGTCTCGTCTGCAAACTATTCTTAGCTATTCTGCTAGCTATACTGAACACATCTGATCATAAAGCGCGTTCGTGCATTTGTAATAAAACTGCGCTGGATCGCTGTGATCAGTTGAGAGTGCCTTTCTTGGGCTACTCGTGTTGATCCGTCTAATGACCGATCGCTACTGAGATAAATTAGACTGATCTGCAGCGTTTATTCTTTAAGCTGATCGCAAACTCTACTCGTGAATTTGTAATAAAACTTTGCTAGATCACTGATCGCAGCTACTCGTCTTTTCATCGTGTTGTGATCTGTGCAGTCAGCGAGCTACACCCACACTCGGACAGCTGCTGCCTTAGCAAGATCATTGATCTTACCTACTTGGCGCTGCTAATTTGTATTATTAATTCAATCAATCACAGCCTGAACGCACCCTAACATCGATCCAATCGCAACATGGATCGACAGCAGCTGCCAGCGAGCATTGATCTCGCATACATACATATACGTATACCTATATATTAGGTATATATATGTGTATATATATCGTCTCGTCTCGAACGATTGGCATTTCACAAATGCGGCGCGTTCTAGTTTCTCGCTGTCGATGCGAATTCTTGTTGATTCTTGGTTGATTCGCATTTCGTCTTGGCTAATTTAATTGTTTGCCTTTTCATTAAAGCGGGATGTGGTGGGCCCATGGAAACACATTTATAGCACAAGCACCAGTCCACTATCCTCTCCCTCTCTCTCTCTCTCTCACACACACACACACACCTCTCGCTCAGCATTTAATTCGCTAATTGCTAATGCGCCCAGCGCTTATCAAATTGGAGCATCGCTTCGCTATTTGCGTCCACTTTTTTGTACACATATATATATATATTTTTTGGCTACTGTCTGATGTCTTAGAACTCGCGTTGTTTGTTTTAATTTAGCTACACATTTTAGTGCAAATATTTGATAAGCAGACGGGACGAAGGCGAAAGCTAGGCGAGGTGAGGCGAGGCGAGGTGAGGCGAGGCGAGTCTGGCATTTGCGTAACTTTCGGCATTACTCATACGCCCCGTTAGCCCGCTTCCGCTCAGCCAAAATGCTTTTCTAATTATTTGCTATACAGTTTCAGCGATATATCTTTATATCTAATCAACATTCATGGCTAATTTATTTGACGTTTTTCGTTTTTTTTTTTTGTTTGCTTTTTTTTTATCGTTTTTGGCTAAAATTTAATTTGAATACGAGCTTAAAATATAAAACTGAGTTCAATAAACGCTTAATGAGGCTTTGTGTAGGCGTTGCTTAAAAAAACATTTAAAATTTTTACTTTTTTATTGAACTTTGCACTGAGCAAGGTTTTTTGTCTTTATATTTGTCTTTATAGATAAGCGGCTAAGCCTTATCTGTATTGCATTATTCAGAATTTGATATTCATATAGATAAACTAGATTAGTTTTTGAGGCATTCCAGTCAGTAGAAGATTTAGTTTGTGTTGCCTATTTGGCATGCTTGTAAATGATTTCTATATATGATTGATTTATAATAAAGTAACGATATCAATAGACCAGTTCAAGCCTTTCCTAGCAAAGGTACATATGAGTACTTTCAATCGTCTAAGCAGAGAGTTGAAGGCAAGTACGAATAGAGGACAGCAAGGGCGACCAGGTTACAAACGAAGTTACACAGACCAACTGTCAATAATAGAAGCATTCCTTAAAGTCATTCTACACTCTGTTTGCTTAATAAACGGGCACAAGCGAAATCGATTCGACTTGCTAACTTTCAAGTAGAATTTCGAACCACTTTTATAGTGCCTGACTGATTTGTTTACCAGGTAAGAGTCGCTAGCTGTTGTTCTCTCAACATTTTTGCCACAGTTAAACGTCCCTTCGACAAGCTTAAAACATAACAAATGGCAACAAAAGTAAGTTGCCCTCATTTGCTTATATCTATGGAACATTCCTGTTTGCAGTGCCACAAAGTGGGGCACACACAGTCTCTAATGTGGCCAGCAGCGCGAGAGGGTGAGGGGAGAACTACAGAGAGAGTGAGACAACTTGACACCCGCGCTGTTGCTGTTGCTGTTGCTGTTGCAGTTGCAGTTAAGTTGCTTGATGGCAACACGCCTCCGCATTGGAGCCAAAGTGAATGCAACTTTTAAACACCTCCCCAGGGAGCTGGCAGCAGGGTAGAGGCGGCGAGCGAGAGGGGGCAGCAGGCAAGCAGGCAACGTCAGCCAACTGTATTTTTTATCTAATTAGGTAGTCAAAATATACAAAACAAGTAAGAAGGCTCTAGTCGAGACGGCTCGACTACGAGATACCCTGAACCCTGCAAAAAAGTGATACTCTTCTTCTTTACGCACGTATAAGCACGCGCTCTGCTAACCGCGCAGTTGCTCTTGTATCTTCGAAAATCAAATAGAAAAGAATAAATAATAATAAAAAAGAAAGAAATAATACAAAAAATAAAAATAAAAATAATAAATTATGAAGGGCTTAGGCGAGGCTAGAACCTCCGACACCCTAACATTCGATGCATCTGTCTAGCCATCTACACCACGGCTCACTTAAACGGCAAAGTAGCGAAAACGAATGAAATTCGCCATATACGAAAGAAACACTAAAGCAGTGGCTGAAAATACAAATACAATTCAAAGACAATTCTAACGGAATTCAAAAACAATTGTGATTCTTAGAATATACACGCATAGCAACATAGAAAACAGCCCAAGACTTTTTGTGTGTATACATACATACATACATATGTGCACACGCATACGAAAATTGATTTGCATTACTCAACGTTGCTTGCATTTCCATTGTTATTTTAATTGTTTTAAAATTTTTAAATATATAATGGAATGTAATGAGAGTTCAGCATATGATCTACATATTCTATTTAACATTTTAGGTTTTTTTAGAAATCATAACTCTTTTACAATTAGCTTTACATGCACAAATATGTACATATGTATGTACGATTGCAGCCACACGCTGATCTACGCTTGCACACATATACATACATACATACATACCTATGTACCTATGTATGTATGTATGTATGTATGTGCGCCCGCAATGCGTCTTGCTGTATCGCTGCCTTGCTTGCTGCGCCACATGGGTTTTGAATAGAAAACTTTATGGACTAATAATTCAGTTTCTAGATGGACAATCATATTGATATGTTCAGATTAAGATTATGATATTCATATCTATATGCCAAACCAAACTGTATGTCTCTAGTAATTGAAATGCATTTTTTACACATTTGGGGGTGGTGGGGCTAATTGGGGACCGGAATCCAAAGTCTGACAAAAACCGAAATTGTATTAAATTAGTATCTATATATATGCAGAAGAATTGGAGACTCTAACTCTAAAGATGAATTAGCTAGAATTTTAAAACTGGTTCCCGATAAATTCGTTTATCGATAACTTGCCAAATATACAAGTTATCGAATTTCTGAAACAAACTCGTACTGCGCGTGCAATATACGAACCTAACACAAAAAGAATGAACTCTCTAGCTTTTGTATCTTCGGAAATCGACGCGTTCAAACATACGGACAGACGGACAGACGGACAGACGGACAGACGGACGGACGGACAGACGGACAGACGGACGGACAGACAGACGGACATGGCTATATCAACTTTTCTCGTCACCCTGATCAAGAATATATATACTTTATGGGGTCTGCCACGCCTCCTTCTGCCTGTTACATACTTTTAACAAAACCATTATACCCTGATTTCCCATTTTCAATGGGCTCAGGGTATAAAAAGAGACAGCTTAATGCTTAGGCGACCGACTGAGCGAATGTGTGTGTGTGTGTGTGTGTAATCTAAACTGTGTCACTAAACAAAAAAATAAAATCTGTGCGCGGCAGAGAGAGAGGGAAAAAGAGAGAGAGAGAGAGGGAGAGAAGGGAAAAGGCAGTCAGCAGCCGCTGCTCAGCCCAGAAAATTGTGTCAAACAGATAAAAACTTTAAATGGAGATGAGACGCATGCGAGGCGCGCCAGTGAGTGGGACGAGCCACGCCCTCTTTTTGAGAGAAGCAATGAACATGGGGGGGGGGGGAGAGAGGGGGAGAGGAAGCAGACAGCGCAACAACAGTTATGATTATAACCTCAATTCTTGGAGAAAACTGGCCCGAAAATTGTAGAGCATTTGAATAATATTTAACTAGAATGCAATAAAGCAACACAAAACGAAGTAAATGAAAAGAGCGAGAGCGAGAGCGATAGCGAGAGAGAGAGAGAGAGAGATATGTGAAAAAGCGGCTAAAAAGCCAGTGTACAAAGTAGGCGGCGTTGATTTACCTAAATGGCACCCAAAAAGTCAGCAAACGAAACGAGAGGGCAAACAGACAGAAAGACGAAGAGCGAGTGTAAGAGAGAGAGGGAGGGAGGGAGGCAGGGGGAGAGCGACAGAGATAAAGAGGAGATGGACAACTATTCAAATTGAGGTCATTCATCCCGCTTCGTTGAACGCGCTTAAGTGAATTATGTATATATGTGTGCGCCTGTGTGTGTGTGTGTGTATCTGAGAGATACATAGATAGACATGTGAAGAGGCATAGGTTAGCCGTGCAATAGTTATGTGATGTGTCGCCAACTTGTGAATGGGGCATTAAAGCGGGAACATCTATGCGACCGTCTGTCCGCCCATCAGTCTCTCCGTCCGTCCGTCCGTCCATCCGTTTTAGATTTTCTATAGAAAACGCCACTCAACCCATATCTATTTTGGGTGAAAGCCTTTCTCCATGGCAGCTAAGCAGCTTAACTTTTTTCTCGATTCTTTTGGGGATTTGCATGCCAGCAGCGAGGCATGAGAACATAATGAAAACACGTTAATTGCTGACAATTTGAGCATTTATTTAAGCATTTCAATTTGATTGACTGACTGACTGACTGAGTGACTGATTGATTGAGTGCTGGGGCAACATTAGAAAGATCGTACAACGCCCCCAAAATACAGCTTTGATATCATCATCAACATCATCATCATCATCATCAAACATCGCACGCACTTTACATATATATAAAAGCTTTTTGATTTATATTCAATTTGAGACTTCTCTCTCTCTCTCTCTCTCTCTCTTTCTTCGTCTCTAACTCTTTTCGTTCGTCGTTTCATTTGCTTTTCATATGGGAGTAGGTCAGTTCAAAATTTGCATATGCCTTGACTGATTTTTGTTTTTGATTTCTTGCTGAATTTTTTATTCATATTCGTTTCGTTCGCGTCTCGCTGTGATTGTTGCTGCCACGCCCAGTTGCATTTATTGCCTGATTTAGGCAAAATTCGAATACTTGCTCCGGCCTCTGTCCCTGTCCCTGTCTCCTACGCACGTGCCATGCGACGCAACTAAGGCGATTACCTTTCAGACCCGACGGTAATTTGTTTTGGGCTTTTGTTGCCAAATTTTTGCATATTTTTGTATTTTGTTTCTTTCGTTATCTTTTTGGTCAAAGTGCGTGGGACTCACCTCTTGACATAGTCACAATAGCTTTATGCAAACAGATCGTCTTTGCATTTGTTGTAACTGAACTGAAGTGGGACACAGATGAAAGCGAATCAGTTTTAGCTATTCAATTGCCAAAGCCGATGAAAGTAGAGCTCAGGGGCAATAAATATGTTAAGCAATGACTAATAGATGAAAGCTTAATCAGAGATTAGCTTATTAAATGAGATTTTACAATATAAATGGACAGCTAATTAATGGCTTTATAAATGTATTGTGTTTTATGATATATGGGATAGAAGATATTACTGGTCAATAGCATGAGAAACCATTTAAACAACCAAAGCTGGAGATCTAGATGCAAATATCGATAACTAGCAGCTGCTGCCTATCGATTGACTGATGCAACAGCTGCACTAGTTAATACTGTTAAATAACTATCGATATGCCAACTTATCGATTGTTGAACTTAACGAAATCAAGTCAACTTTTTCTCTCTCTCTCTCTCTGCCTCTGCCTCTGCTATATAAATACTTGCACTATCAACGTGCAAATCACTTAAAACTATTCGAATCAGAGTCTTGGCAGGTCAAGAGCTGAGTCAACAAACCATATCTATCATCCATCCATCCATCTATCTATCTATCTAATCTATGAGCTCAGCTATAGCTAAACTGCTATAAAATGTCGCAGCCAGACCGCGATCGGGCAACAGTTAGGAATCTTTTGCCTGCTGAAAATGCAGCTAGGTAAAGCTTTGCACAGTTCGCATTTCACTTCAATTTCCTCTGAAAGAGTTTTTCCTTTCAAAGTTCTTCAGTTGCGCCAGCTGCTGCTGCTACTACTGGCAGTTAGCCCGGCTCTCGGCGAGCAAGGCTGCAACTCGGATGGCTTTTGCTTTTGCACTGGCCATCAGGATGGTGACCTAGTGCCGGACTGCACCGATTGCAGAGCCTACTACAGGTGCGGCGTGGATGAAATCCAGCACGAGCTCTGTCCTCCCGACCTCATCTTCAATGTGCAGCTGCTCGCCTGTGTGCCAGGCAAGTGTCCACGCTTGGATGGCGGCTGCCCCAATCCAAATCCTACACCTCCTCGTGACAACTGCCCACAGCAGCAGGTTGAGTGCAGCTTCCATGGCCAAATACTTCCACATGCCGAGCATTGTCGCTTCTTCTGGACCTGCGTGGAGGATTGCCCAGTGCTGGGCTTCTGTGAGCTGGGCAAATGGTTCGATCGACAGAAATTCGTCTGTGACTTTCCCAAAAATGTGCGCAACTGTCCCGTAGGCAGGGACTAGCATAGGCCTCTAGCAACAACAATAACAACAACTAGAGCTAAAGCAGTAATTGCAGCCACAACAGCAGCAACAATTATGCCACAGTAACGACAGCAACAATCACAGCAACAACTACATTGACATGAACAACTTTAGCATGCAACTACAACAACAACAGCAGCAATGGCAGCAACAATAGCGACAACAACATTGCGTTAATATACGCAAATTGCTTGACACAATTTTTATTTGCCAGTGGGCGCTGTACGTGGGGGTGGTGGGCGTGGCGGCTGCTGCTGCTGCTGCTGCTGCTGCTGCTGTGTGTGTGTGGCTTTTTTCGCGCAGTTTTGTTTGCTGTTTGTTTGTTACTATTGCTACTGTTGGCATTGCCGTTGTTGCTGTTGCTGTTGCTGCAAATTTAGCACGCAACTAACAATTTTAGCTGCTCCAGAAACAACAACAACAACATGTGGACACACCTTGAGGCAATAGAGACAAAATTTATGAAATGACAAATACCCTAACTGCTAAGCAACGACTAAGAGTAGAAGATAGAAGCTTGAAAAATGCCAAAAGAAAGACATTTGTCAGCCTGCAATGCTGAATTAAATTTTATTTTTATAAAGCAAAGTATATATTTTTTATGCATTTGCAATTGTAATTTACTTGCTCAAACTTTCATATATATCTTTATTTAGTTTGGATCTTATACGCAAATATATCTGCATGCATTTAAAAATATTTTTGTTTAACTAACTTTACTTAAAAGAAATTGTATTTCATAATTGTTATTATCAAAATAAGCCTCAAGACTCTAGTTATGCATTTTCTAACTAGAAATAAACTAGATGCATTCAGCTTAAATGAATTGAGACTTCAGTGAGAAGTGCAAACTGTGTGAGCTACCTTAAGCCGCCCGCAGCAACATGCATAGAGCAGCAGCAGCAGCAGCAGCAGCAGCAGCAGCAGCAACAATAATAACAAATATAATAAACTTTCACCCAAACCGCAGCATTTTGGACAATTTCGTAACTGGGTAAACATGCACACACAGACACACACTCGCACACCTATAAATGTGCTTGCAAATGTGGAGTGCATAAAGTGCAGCACGGCGACAGCAGCGACAGGTGAATGAACGACCTCAAACGAGGTCAGCAACAACTGCGGGCCAAATTATGCCGGCGCATTGTAGAGTGCGGGCAGCGGGCAGCCGAGAGGAGGGGGGCCAGCTGAGGCGAGGGCCCCGGAAACGTTGGGGCTGGAGACCATTCATGCGCACAATAAACCCAAAAAAAAGTAGAGGAAAAATCAACTATATGCAGCATGATTATGTGAATGCGACGTTATTGTTGTTGTTGCTGCTGTTGTCGAGCAGTTGATGGCTGCTTGGCTGGCAGTTGGCTTCGGTTACAGCTCGAGCTTCGCATGCTAATAGCCGTAGAGAGTGAACAGCCGGTCAACAGCGGCGGCCCCACATTTGGATGACCCAAATCCTGAACAGGCAAATGGATGGCCAACTGGAGGAGGCTGTGAAACAAGTTTTGCCTAAACACAGCTGCCTCCCTCTCTCTCTCTCGCTCTCTCTCTGCCTCACCCTCTCTTTATTTCTACCCCGCTCTGTTGGGTCATTTGGCTGCTCTAAATCACTTAAGATGCTCTTAGCAGGAAAAGAAGTTTAGGCTTAGTCTTATTTATGTGACTTTGCTGCCGTCGCTCCCTCTCCCTGTCTCCCTCCCTCGGTGCATAATGGATGATGTTGACCTGCACAGTTGTCGAGCTGCCAACGAGTGGGCGCTTGAAGAGGCCTCTCTGTGGGTGGCAGGTGGCAGGCAACAGAGCAACAACAGCAAAAATAAAAAATATATATATAAAAAATGTGGAGCAGCCTGTCTAAGTTGGCTACGATTGAATGGCTACTTTAGTAGATTATCGCTACGCCAAATACAACAACAAATTATTTACCTAAGCTACAATTGAGTGCGGCATTGCACAGCTTTATTATTGATGTTGCTAAAGTAAGCTCTGCTTAAAATCTGTTTATTTTAGTTGGCTAAGGGTAAAATGGGCGAAGAGAGTCGAAAACTTTATATTGCTGTAATTTTGAGTGTCCTTTGAAGTAAAATATTATGTTTATTTTTCAAATATTTATAGTACTATTTAAAAATTTTAATAATTTTTATATTTTGTATTAAATATTTTGATTTGAATTTCATTGAAATTGAGAGTAGATCAATTCATATATTTTTTAAATACTTAATCTTATTATTATTAAATTTTTTAATTGTCATTTTAATTTAATATTATATTATTTCTTCATTTGAATTGAGAGTAAATTAGTTATTCAATTTTGTACAATTTCATTATTATTTCTAATATTATTATATATTATTCTTAATTTCAAATTCTTCTCAAATTTTTTCAACTGCTGAAACTTAACCCGAATCTTCAGCATGAGTTCAATTACCCATTTAGTCAAGTTTATTTGCAAATCAATCAATAAATATGCTGTGATACTTAGCTGCTGCATACTCCACTCCATTCCGCTGCTCCACTTATTGCCAGCTACAGAGTGGCTCAGCACACCCTTGAGGTAGAGCCAATCAAAAAATGATACAAAAAATCTGCACAATGGCAGCGAACAACAATTGACGAGCGCTGGGCAAACAAATCGTGCAGCGGCCAAAATGAGCTGCTAATTGAAGACACCTTAGAAATCATAAAAATAAACAGAGCATAGCAGAGCAGAGTGAGGCAGTGTGGGGCCGTGTGGGGCAAAGCCCGCCACTGGCAATTAGCAGAGTTGAAGGTGGGCCTCCACAATGTGCAGCTGCTGTGGCTGCGTGTTGTTATTATGTCATAATTAATTTACGAGCTGTGACAATTAACGAGATGAGCGGCTGATGCATAGTGACAAGGCCAGCCCAAGAGTCGAACAGCCAAACAGCGAAACAGGCAACAGATCTGGGTCAATGTGTTGGCCAATTTGGAGCGTACGATCGAGCTTTTCCACACGTTCACAACTTTTTCCGGGCGCACGCTGCGTATGCGCTATTTTCTATCAGCTCAGCTTGAGCAAGCTCTTTGGCCCACTCCACGCTCTGACCAATTTGCACAACTCGCACGCCATTTCGTCATAAATACGACTATCTACAAGATACAAATGTATCTTGTGGATTGTCTGCGGCTGTTGCTGTTGCTGAAACTGACGCCGCTGGCTGTGCTGCGAATACCACGAAGGCAACAACAAGACAAAGCAAAGACAACAACAAAAAATCAGTTGCCGACAGTTTTTTTTTTTTTTTTAATATATATATATATATATACGTATATTGAGCACAGTGGGTCAATGTCCCACTGATAAAGTGAACGCCAGTTGCTGCTGCTGCTCCAGTTGCTGCTGGTGGCAGCTGCGACGTCGCTTGCCAAAAGGCAAATGCGATTTTAATTAATAAAATATGCTGTGTATCTTTACTTGCATAAAAGAAATTTCACGTTTTCAATATTTTTGCAATTTATTTCGTTCGCATTGGTGAAAGCCGAGCTAATGAACATTTTCATATTAAGATATTTCATTTGCAGCAACAATCATTTAGCTGGCTGCCAAATTGAGTTTGTTGTACACATTTTCTAGTTGAGATGCCACAAGAATTTCGTTGCCCGTTTGCTATGGTCGATGCGTATATGTGTGTGTGTGTGTTTGTGTTTGCCCAAGATTTATGCGTGTGCCAGTTTTATTGTGTGACATTTTTGGCTAAGATTTAAATTTAAATTGCTTTTAGAAACTAATAAATAGGTTGATATGTTTTCTGACGCAAACAACAAGTTCGGTTGCCATGTTCGCCAAATAACAAATTACACTAATATTTGTTTATCAGCTAATTATGCTTGTGGGTGGAAAAGTTTTATAAATAAAGTGAACAATTTAATGCCAGCACTTAAAAGTATGCTATACTTAATAATACGGCACGTAATGCCTGGCATTTGCTGGTTGTAATTTAATGTTGCATACTTTTGTGCGTATACAAAATTACATTTGTACTGCATACTTTGCGGCTGCTTTGATTAATATTCCATTTGAATTGCAAACGTAACCGACATCGCTCCCTCACTCTCTCTATCTCTCTCTTTCTTGCAGCTGTGCGTTATGGTCGCGTACCCAAGCGTTCACGTGAGCTGAACGGTGCAGCAGCAGCAGCAGCCGCCGCAACAGCCTCAGCAGCCAGCGGCGTGCCCCTAAATGTGGATGAAACCAGTGCCAATAATTTGCATACAAATCTAATACAACAGCAGCAACAGCAACAGCAACAACAACAACAACAGCAGCAACAGCAGCAGCCGCATGCGAGCAGCGTGCGCGTGAATACACCTAGTACACCACAAACGCCACAAATGTGTTCGATAGCCTCGTCGCCATCGGAGCTGGGCGGTTGCAATAGTAGTGCCAACAACAACAATAACAACAACAGCAGCAGCAGCAACAACAACAGCAGCAGTAATGCAACAGCTGTAGTTGTGGGCAGCCATCATCAGCAATTGGTTAACATGGGCAGCAGCAGCGACATGGCCATGACCCAGGTGGGCGTGGGCATGTGTCATCCCTCGATCGATCATCACGACGGCCTCGCCGGCACAGCCAATGAACTGACTGTCTACGATGTGATCATGTGTGTCTCGCAGGCGCATCGACTCAACTGCTCCTACACCGAGGAGCTGACACGTGAACTGATGCGACGACCCGTCACAGTGCCCCAGAATGGCGTAAGAATGCGAGATCAAGTCATTTTTTTAGAGCAACTACAACTAATTGAGCTCACAATTTATTGCTTTGCAGATCGTCACCACCGTGGCCGAGAGTCTGGAGTTCCAAAAGATTTGGCTGTGGCAACAGTTCTCGGCGCGCGTGACGCCCGGCGTGCAGCGCATTGTGGAGTTCGCTAAACGCGTACCTGGCTTCTGTGATTTCACCCAGGACGACCAACTGATACTCATCAAGCTGGGCTTCTTCGAGGTGTGGCTAACCCACGTGGCACGCTTGATCAACGATACGACGCTGACGCTGGACGATGGCGCCTATCTGACACGACAGCAGCTCGAGATACTCTACGATGTGAGTGGCATCATCAGAGATCCTCTTTCTCTCTCTCGACTCTCCCTGCCCCATCGCAGTTCTAATTGAGTTTACATTTCTCTCATCATTGCAGTCGGACTTTGTGAACGCCCTGCTGAACTTTGCCAACACACTGAACGCCTATGGGCTGAGCGACACAGAGATCGGTCTCTTCTCGGCCATGGTGCTGCTGGCATCGGATCGGGCGGGTCTCAGTGAGCCGAAGGTAATTGCACGAGCGCGCGAGCTGGTGGCCGAGGCGTTGCGTGTGCAGATACTCAGATCGAGGGCAGGCTCGACGCAGGCGCTGCAGCTGATGCCGGCGCTGGAGGCTAAAATACCGGAGCTGCGCTCGCTGGGCGCCAAGCACTTCTCACACTTAGACTGGCTGCGAATGAACTGGACCAAGCTGCGTCTGCCGCCGCTCTTTGCCGAAATCTTCGACATACCCAAGGCGGACGACGAGCTGTAGAAGTTGGAGCAACAGCTCTGCGAACTGTACGTTTAGGTAATATAATATAGGCGTTAAAAGAAGAACAAAATGAAGAAGGAGAAAAAGGAGAGTATAGAGGATGCACGCAAGCTCTGCAACTATTCGTAATATGAAAGGGCAAACATAAACCATTCAGATACAAGATACAATTTACCAGATACAAGATACAAGCTACAAGATACATAGTTAACTACAACTACAACTACGACTACAACTATCAAGTTATGCATTAAATATTTAGCAATGTTAAAGACGTTCGCCAACATTTTAAGCCACACATCCACACGCATACACACACACTCTCCCACACGATTAAAGACTTTGAGATACTTTTTTTATTATTTTAATATTTTTTTTTCCTCTGTCATTTCTGCTTGAGCTCTTAGCCGAACATATCCCATGCGCAACATCAAGTTTTATTTATTTCATTGATCAAGCTCATCAAATCATGCATGACTATCCTAAGTAATCCTTAAACTCCACTCCCCCGACTTACTCAAACTCACTTTTCAAATAGCAAAAACAAAAATGAAAAAATATATATGAAGAAAATCTCGACTGATGTTCGAAAAGTACTGTTTACATCTTTTTATTTAATTAAATAATAATAATACTTATTGTATGATTAAAAACTACTTATAAATGCATATATATATTTATCAAATATATACAATCTATATATACTATGTAAACCTAGTGGTATCTAGCGTAGTTCAAGCAAAAAGACCCAAAACATTTTCTTTGCTCGTTTTTATTTGTATTGTAAATAAATTTTAAATTAATTTTTAACGATTTGATTATTATTTCTTTAAGTTAAGCTAACTGAAGCTCTCGCCTTGATTTGTGTGAGAAGCAATGGCTAGAGTCGATTATCGATCAGCGATCAGCGATCATCGATCATTGGAAACGTGTTCATATTCATTTAAAAACAAAAAAAAATCGATTTATATATCGTCTAATCTTAAGTGCTTCATTTGTATAACTTGGAACAATCAAAAAGATTTGATGAATTTTTTGAATAGATTGGTGCTAAATTTGTTCTCGCTGTGTATTACGTTTCAAAATCGAATACATATGTTAAAACATGACTTCAAAACTTTAAAGCTCTTCTTCAATTGTTGAATTTATAGAGAAAAGATTTTGTAAAAACTAAAAAAAAAAACAACTTAAAATATATATATATAGCGGGAGCTACGCATCAGATCTATGGGCGTAGCGACCAGTTTAATGCTCCATGTGTACCTTTCGCTTATTGAACTAGAATATCTCTATCTAAATATCTGTGTCTGTTTGTATCGAAAACTTTTAACTAACAACAATTGTTCTAGCTGCAGATCCCAAAAGTTCAGCGAAATACCCCTGTGAATGTAGCATTAATATTTGATTTAATTAAAATACATAATTAAAATGACATAAATATATATATATATATGTGTGTGTATAAATGCATATATATTTAATATATAAATGCAATTTTTTACCTACTGTAGCTTTGATTACATTTTTGAATAATGTGTCAAATTTTAAATGATATTTACGATTAGCAACTACATTCATTACGTCAAATACTCCACTAAAAATAAAACAAACATAAATAATAATAAAAATAAAAACAAATATTAAAAACATAAAATCAACATCAAAATTGAAAAGAGAACAAAATGTCAACTTCCTATTGCAAGCAAATCTCTCAATCTGTCTATCTCCCTCTTGCTAGCTAGTGTAAGTACCCAAAGGACAGTTAAATAAAATATATATTATATATATATATATAGATATGATCATATCATATATCTATATCGCTTTGCTAAACACTAAACAAGAATTCGACTATAGCTGAAAAAAACAAACTATTTGGCACTTAAATTCAAGCTTAACAAGCTCTGTAAAGTGAGATACATATATATATATATATACAAAAAAAAAAAATATATATATATATATATGCGCATTACGATAAACATCTATATCTGATCTAACAATAGTTGTTACAATAACCCACAACTTTTCTGCCTACATGCCATACCAAACCAAATTGCTATCAGTCAAGGCATATGCAAAATCATATAAATATTTAGCTATGCTTAGTGTTGTTTCCATTCTCTATATGTATACCATATATAACAAAGGGAAGCAACAGTGTGCATAGCAATACAAACGACAGCAAGTAGATAAGCGTACGTCATAGCAAAACGATATATAAAAACTTATTAAAAAAGCAACAACAAGCGCCGTTAAATGTAATAAAATTACAGAAAAAAGTACTTGAAAAGCAAACAAACAAACGTCTTTGAATAAACAGATAGTTATACAATTATATAGAGACTCATATATACGTATATTTGTCGGAAATAGATTAGATGCAGTGGCTGACTGACATTAGTATTCTATTTCGATTAACAATGGATTTTCAGGTTTATTTCGATTAATAATGGAATTGCCTCTAAGGTACTTGGTTAACAATAATCAAATGCTATTTGGTTAGAAGCAGAGATCTAGCTCTGCACTGGTCTAATCATCTCTAGGCAGGGGCTGATATTGCGTCAGCAACTTGGCCAGATCTTGGGCCAGCTGTGGCGTGGAAGCGGCCAGGACACGACGTGACATTATATCAAAGTCCCCGCCAGTTGTATCGATAACAACGCCGCCTGCCTCACGGACAATCAAATCACCGGCGCAGACGTCCCAGGCATGAATGCCGAACTCGTAGTTGGCATCAGCAGCGCCAAG